>CM028756.1:44772073-46266148 GCA_016801395.1 Leptodermis oblonga
AGAGAACCACTAAGCTGCAGTCGTTTGTTTGTCTTTTGTTGCTGTTTCATTCAGTCATATAAAATCACACTTTTCTTTCATCATTTATGCACAAAACCTTTGGCTTTAGGAAAAATTCCTTGTAAGGCTGTATTAAGACTTTCAAAATTCCTTTCCATGCCGTCAAATTAATTAACTTATTTAATTAAAATCACTATTCTAACCTTATTAAATAATGTCAAACATATAATTACCTCTAAGGGCATCTCCATTGGCTCTACCCAAAAAGCAGGTATTTTGTTGCCACATCATCTGCCACATCATCTGCCACTTCACCTAATACCTTTAACCATATTTCTCTCCAACAATTCTACCCAAAAAGTAGGTATTTTATTGCCACATCATCTTCCACTATCAATTATTATATACATCTTATTTATATTTACTCATTTATTATATCATTTTTAATTCTCTATAATTAAACATCATTACTAATATTTTAATAAACATATTTTATTTTTAAATTATATATTAATAATATTTTAATAAATAAATTATTTTAGTAAACATATTTTATTTTTAAATTATATATTAATTAAAATTAATACATACATAATTTAAATAAAAATATTCCTAAAAATAATTAACTATAATTAAAATTTAACCCACAACCACAAGAGAAGAAGTCAAAAAAAACAGCCACAAATGAAAAAGAAAATGCAAATGCATTGAACGAATAAAAAAAAAAAAAGCATGCAACGGCTATGCATGCTTTACAAATAAACAAATAACAAAAAAGCCCCACCCCTCTCTCTTTTCTCCCCTTCTACCCAGGTAGAGAGTTCTCTACCTGGGTAGAGCCACCTCACCCTCTACCCCAATTCCCCAATGGTATCTACCCAAAAATGATGGGTAGATGCTGACTGCCATGTCAGCATCTACCCACCATTGGAGATGCCCTAATATGTATTTTTAACTCTTTCAAAAATCTAATACCAATTAATTCAACATCAACTATAATCTAATCAATAAAAACTCAATTCATTTTAAGCTTCCCAAACCATGATTTTTTACCTCCTTTCACTACCAACAACCGATTTCTTTAAAAATTTCTTCATATCAGACAAGAAAAACATATAGCATATAAAGTGTCAAAATTCTATCTATTTCGCATTTACCTTGTGGTTTCGCATTTCCCCTTAATTCAAAACTTGACAACTCTGCTTACTGGATCCTTTCCAACATTTATTGGTGATATTTGATTATGTAATTGTGGTGGGTTTGGAGACGATTTATGGGTGATATATGGCATCCACTTTACATTCATTTGTTTGTGGGTTTCTTTTGGGGGAGTGGGAAGACCAGGAAATTGATCAAGATGATATAGAAATCAAAGTTCTCATATGCTCCATGGTTTTTTGGCTGAACTATGACACAGTCGAGTTCCAGGCCATGGGCAAAAGGAAGCTCAAAATGCAAAAAGCGTAGTTAAGGGCCTCAGCTAGGTTTATACTGCAGCGAAGGATGAGTTTTCCGACCACAAAATAGTCAGAATGGAGGCCATTTTTTAGTACTTGGGCGTGAATCTGTTTGAAGAAAGTGAGAGTTTTGCATTTGGTTAATAATGAGAGGCAGAGTTGTTGGGAAATGACTACAAGTTTCCTTGCTGGCACTAACTAAATATGATACTTTCCCCCACCCTCACCCCTACCATTTTCACTCAGGATCAGAGCATTCCTTCTGCCAGCCTCTATAAAGCAAAGAAGAAGGTGAGCAGATACACGATGAACATGTAAAGTACCACCAAAATGTGGCCAGAATACTTGGAGACAGAAAATGTTATAAACCCTTTATCATAGCGAACATTAGCCCTTTATCAAGATGGAAGAATTCTATCACACCAGCACAAAAATAGTTGGCCGCTAGTTACATTTCTACATTCAAACTCAGCATGTGGCTCAGTGTAGTCATCTAAAAAGCCACAGATATGATCAAGATGGTCAAAAATTGGGGTTGGGTACACCTATATCATTCTCTAAGCTGCTAGCTGATAAAATACAGTCATTATTGATTATGAAAATAATAGTACTAGCTAATGAACACACAGAAAGAGCATAATTTAGCACAAAGGGTTCTAGGTTATACAGAGTTTGAAGACCAGTATAATGAATTTGAGCCCCATTCACAAAGCAATAAAATTTACAGAACATGCTGAGAATTTCCTATCACGACCAATTCAAGCTTCAATTTATATGCTGGAAACTTTTTACTAGTACAGCATAGAGAAGGGGAAAAAGCTACACCAAACCCTAAGCTCAACGCATCGACGGTTGCCCAATAGGCACCAATATCAACAAAGCAAGCCAAAACTTCCAATAAAACAAGAACCACTGGGAAGGGATCCCACACAAGAGACAAGCAAGTTCTCTACAAAAGTGGAAGGTCAACAAACTCTACAAAAATGTTTTGGAAACCAAAGTTACTAAGGAAAGCAAGGAAAGGGATTCTACAAAATGTAGCACAAGTGAAGTTGATGAGTTCCACCTAATTTAGGACAAACATGTGACAACACTACAAGAAGAAGATGATTCTGTGCAAAGGAATTTTCCGGAGGAAGTCAGAGCACACAGAAGGGAGGTGTGCAGAGGGGAAAAGGTACGGAGAGGCCAACAATAAAAACTAAATGGCACCACCCCTGATAAGCAACAACTTATAAAAACTCTATTGCATTAGAAACAAATCTTATCTGTCCCTTCACAACAATTTCAGCAGAAATAAGGAACATAATATTTGTTCTTATAGTCAGTTTTTTTAGTTACCAAAATTTAACTTTTCATAGAAACCCAGTTGAGAAACCCAAATAAATTATATCCTCACATAAATGGTGTTTTAAGTACTCTCAAAACACAATCTTCGTTCACGAAAATAACTGTGTCTTCAGGAATAGATTCAAACGTCTTCTCATTACCACTAATCTTCAGTAAAGACATTAAATGTTCCAATTTCTCTCCCATACCACCTAATTTATCAGTTTTATCAATATTGTGGCCGAAAACTACATTATCATCCTCGCCCGCAATACCATATGTTTCATCACTATCACCATTTCCAGAGTTAAACCCATCGAAATTCCCCACAAAATCATCAAATCTTTACCCCTCTTCGGCAAACTATGATTCATTAGGACTGGCCCTATCAAAATCTAATCTCGGATCAACAAAAACATTAGCATCATTAAAGCTTTATAAAAATAAAATTAAACAGGGTCCATACCTTTACATGATGCTAATCTGCTTCTCTGGCAACTCCATGTCCCTCTAGAAATCCCTTCCACCCTTTTACACACCCATCGTTTGTCTCCTCTTACTACTTTCAATCTTCTCATAAGTTTTCCCAATTCTCTAAATGGAATCTCCAAATAATTTAGCTGATTGTCCATCATCATCATCATCCCTCCTAAGCCACCATTCCCTCTCCTGGAATTCAAAAGTACACCCATTCGGTTCAAAAACGCCCACTTGATCTCAAACTCTACGACAATATTCTCCATTCTAGCTCACTCTCTCATCTATTCCTTCTTCGACACATCCAATTGATTCCTGCACTCCATCTCATTCCTCTCCCCCCAACACATCTCAGAGTCTCTGACTTTCCCACCCACCTCAGCCCTATCATCGGCCCTCAAATTCCTCATCCCCAGATCTAAGGCCCTCTCCCCGCAAACGTTAAACAGTACAAAACTTTTAAAATTCCGCTCGCCTTTATATCTATTTCAGTTGTGCGCGGCCTCATGATTTCAAACAAAAAGTTCCGCTCAAATTTTTAAAATTTTCGAAAGTGCACGGCTTCTTTAAAATTGCGCGGGCTCATGTTTTCCGCTCCAATTTTTTAAAATTTTTACCGCTATATTTTTCTCTTCCTTTTTTTATGTTTTGTCCTCTTCTTCTTTTCGCCTAATTTCTATTCTTTTTCTTCCATATTATTATTCTTTCTTTTTATTTTCAATTTTTCAAATATTTTTTCCTTTACATCATTTTTAAAACTACATGTGTTTGCAAGCTTAAGGGTTATAAGTGCAAAACTTCAAATAAAAATGGACTAAAATCATTGCAAACATAACATAGGGAAAATTTTTATGCGAGTAAAGAAACTTTCAAAATGAATAAAAAATACGTCGTTTTTACCTATTATCTAATGAAGACAGTAATTTATTAACCATCACTATAAATAATATATTTTTTTTTTTATGCACATAAACACCCTTAAATTAATCCTCTGCAAACGAAACACCTTGAAGAAAAATAAAATATATATATTTGTATTGAATCAAATGTTATACATTAGTAATAATTATTTTAATTAACTTATTAAATTAAAAATGTACATATTTGGAATAGGTCAAATTATTATGATTAATATTTTTAAAAGTAAATAAATTCTTAACCTAAATATTTCCACTAGATTATTAATTTCTAGATAAACTAAAAATTTAATAGAAACGGACGAGTTTTTTTGAGAGGAAAAACTAATGAACTCAGAAAAATGAAGGCAAAATATATTAAACACTTGAAGTAGGGTAATAGGAAAGGAGAAGTTTTAGAAAAAAATAACTAAAGGAAAAAGCCAGCAATTAAAGAAGAACAAAATACATAAGTTCAAGGTAGATCCGAACCAGCGTTCTGAGCAACAAGAAGCATGACCATACAACTAAACTACTCATGCGAATGTGCAGAAAGTTGAAGCTTAAAAAAATATATTTAACAAAATTAACCTGTTTTAATCCAAATTTTTGGTAAAATCGGGAGTATCGGTAGGATCCTATGGTCCAAAGCGATATCTGTGTAAAAAAC
Organism: Leptodermis oblonga; assembly: GCA_016801395.1. Classification (NCBI taxonomy): domain Eukaryota; kingdom Viridiplantae; phylum Streptophyta; class Magnoliopsida; order Gentianales; family Rubiaceae; genus Leptodermis; species Leptodermis oblonga. The sequence continues at coordinate 44,776,903 of CM028756.1, forward strand.
GATCCATAATGAATTAGGATATATTTTAATGATATGAAACTATCTTTTATTTTGTATTAGCAAAACGGTATAGGAGAAGAAGAATACTAGAAAATTATATTTCACTCCACACAAACTTGTAGAATTTTCATAATACTCCAAATTACTGTTGACTTCAGTTTGACCACAAAAAAAGGTGATTCTTCCTACAACCCTAAACACTCAATTCATTCTAAGGTCTCCAAAAACAATGCGTGCTACGATTCATTTCAATTTCCTCTGCCATTTAGATGGATGTGGTGCAGTTGATAATCTAAATACATAAAAAGCATTCTATTGAGCTACTGCAATCATGCATGTGGAACCCAAAACAAATCAACCTACAAATAATCTAACCTTAACCTTCAATGAAACTTCCCCGATATCGAAATTAATTCATCCAATGTCCTCCAATTTTGTGGACACACAAAGAAGAGTAATAATGTAAATTGGCCTCGCTCAAATTGAGGTCAAATCAAATAGCGATGAACTAATTCTTAATCCTACAAAAACAAACTAAGCGAAATAAATTTTAACGAAGCCTACACTAAACTGAACAAAAATTACATCAACGTTGGCGCCGCACATTTTATTTACTTAACAAACCCGGAAGTCTAATTTAACCAACACAATACAAATCAGTCCCAATACCTCTTTCGATTCAAATCTTGGGTGTTGATGGTTGGAACGAGGCCATGGATGATTGTTGTCCAATTAACAATGCAATATGTTCTTAATTTTGGATTCTAATTTATTCATTTTTCTCATAATAATAATAATAATAATAATAATAATTTTAAAATGAAAAAATGGGTTCGGCAAAATATTTTAATGCACAAATTTTAATGGCAAAAAATATAAAAGGCTAAGTTTTCTTCTGTGTTTGGCGAAAAAGAAAGTAAGAAAAATATTTAAATTATTATTATTTTAAAAAATTGAATAAATTAGAATACTAAATATTACGTTTAATGGGTTTTAACATGCTTAACAGCGAAAATGATAGGGTAATTTTATTTTTTTTAAAAGAGTTGTAAAAAATAATCTGCTTCTCTGGCAACGCCATGTCTCTCCCTCTAGAAATACCACTTAGTCTTTTCCACACCCATCATTTGTCTCCTCATTCTACTTTCAATCTTCTCATAAATCTTCCCAAATCTGCAAATAATTTTGCTGACTGTCCATCACCATCATCCCTCCTTCTAACTTTGTAAGTTCTCATCTTTTACCTGTTGTTCTCGTCTTATCTAATACTTTTTACCAGCAGATTCGTGAACACAGATTGCCCTAAATCAACAAACCACCTAAGCCATCACTCCCTCTCCTCAAATTCAAAAGTACACGCATCTTGCAAAAAAAACGCTCACTTGCTCGCAAACTTTACAACAACATTCTCGATTCTGGCTCACTCTCTCTTCTATTTCTTCTTCAACAAATCCAATTGATTCCTACCCTCCATCGCAATCCTCTCCCCGCCACTCATCTCAAAGTCAAGAGACTTTCTCAGCCACCTCAGCCCAATCATCAGTCCTCAAACTCCTCACCCCCATATCTAAGAAGCTCTCCCCTCAAACTTTGAACCACACAAAACTACCACCTTCATAGCAAGAAAAGCTACAGCTCCCACCAAAGATTCGAACTTCTCGGTGGCTGCAGCCCGGAGCGTGGCTCCAACTTTCTCTCCTTTTTATCCCTCCTCAAACTCTGTGTTAAGCTCATCAACTTGTCCGTTGCACATCAGAGTTGGTCTCAACTGGTTCATCGATTACTGGCACCAGAACCCATTCCGATTAAGCAATTCAGCTCACCTTAAAATTATAGAAAGCTCTACATTGGGATATCCTTTCCTCACCACTTTCTCAGAGACTTTCCTCACCACTCTCTCACCCACCTCAACCAAGTCATCGGCCCTCAATCTCCTCCTGCCCAGCTCTAAGTAAGAACCTCACCTCTCCGTAGACCATAGTGTTTTGCTGAATACTGGGGACTAAGGCTTTGTTGTTTTCCCTAAAAGTATCACTTTTTTCTCAAAAATATTACACAAATAAACAATATCATTTTTATTAAATTTTCAATTCAAAATTTAAAATTTCCTCTAAATTTACACTCACATAAATTCAAAAAAAATATAATCATTATACTTTTTCTTCTTTTTCCTATACAAATCCCCAAAAGATATTCCCTCTAAAACAAATTTATTCCCTAATTAAAAATTTTCATATCCAAGTAACTAAGAGAACAGAGCCTAAAAGAAAGGGTTAAATATATTGAGGGAGGAAAACTTTTCGCACTAGACTCAAATTAAAAAAAGTGGGAAATGAAAATTTTTGAAGGAAACGAAGGGAAAAGGTTTCGCGCTAGCGTAAAATGAAAAAAAGGGGGAAATGAAAATTTTTGAAGGAAACAAGTTCTCTCTCATCACGGCGCCCCGTCACATCGAAGTCATATGGTACAGTGCCCCGTCATATCAAAGTCATATGTACCTCCGCGTTGCACAGTGCTCCTATCCGATCTATTTATTTTTGCGCGATAAAAAATAAGAAAGAGTGTACAATTATAAAATTAATAATAATAACCAATACAATTTACATAAACTTCTAGGATTATCCATAAATTATTTTCAAATAGATAAATTAAAATAAATAATATATATATATACACACACATACGTGTCTTTTTTTCCTACACATATACATATATCTAATTTTGTCTCTCTAAAAGTTAGATTAGGAAAGAATGTTCACAAAAATAAAAAAATTCAACCAAAGGTGAGAATATGTTTCATTCACATTTCACACCTCCAATTTTATATTTCAATATGTGAACAAAAACTACTACAGCCTGATTTAATTTTCAAAATAAACAATAATACTCCCTCCGTCCTACTTAAAAAGTCTATTTTCAAAAAAAAAAAAAATTTGTCTCATTTAAACAGTTCACTTTGAATTTATTTACATTACATAATATAAGAATGTGTGGTTCACAATTAACCATTATTTTTAAAACAAGGATATAAGTAAAAAATATAGTGATAAATTACTTATTTTAGGTGTTGTACCTCACAACCCATTATAAGTTTTACACATTTCAAAGTAAACTCTTTGAATGAGACGGAGGGAGTAATAATTATGCAATGGGGAATTTTTAATAATTTGTTGTATAATATTTTAGGTTATAACCTAAATAATTGCGTTATGTTCCGTGTTATAATCCATTCCATTTTCTACCTTTGTGATGTATAAATTTAGCATCCCCTTCCATGATTTCCCCAAATATTTTATTTATTATTTTATGTACATATTATTTTGTGAATTAATTATTTGCTAATAACATTCGTTTTCATTATAATAAATTTATTAATAAGGATGCACCATTTTTTTGTTAAGATATACTTATTTTATTTTTTTATATTTAAATGAAAAAAAATTACCATCAATTTGGGTTTATATTAGGGTGAAATACATTTCCCCCCCTGTGGTTTCATGTTTTGGACAGTTTCCCCCCTATGTTTTCAAAACTGACAGTTCCCCCCTCATGGTTTTGGACTGAAGTGTCCACTTAACGGAAAATGGCTTCTCTAACGGCGCGTGAAGTGAACGCGCTCAAGACGAGAGTGGGGGTAAACAAATTGATGATGTCATTAATTTTGTTCCCAAAATAACCCCAACTAAAAAAAAAAAAAAAAAAAACTGTTGCGGGAAGCAAGATTGAGTTCTTAATTGTTCCCTAATAATGTTTTCATGGGATGTCGGTGGATTATCGGTTTTGAGTTACATATTTTTGGAAAATTTTGGCTCTAAGAACTCACCCATTTTCGGGTTTGAGGTCTTTCAACTAATTCTGAAATCACCCAATATTGATTTTCCCCAACATATTGGAGATTATCTTAAATGGGTTTGGAACTATGCATTGCTGAGGTTTTTTGGTTCCAAGAATTCTCTATTTTAGAGATTTCTTTCAACCAAATAGTGTTGCATCTACCGATTTGGAGGGGGATCCATTTACGGTGTTGATTTCTTTGTCGGTTCTACCGATTCTGGGTTTGTATTTTGGGATTGGAACTTCAATCATGGCCTTGATTTTTCGATCTGGAAAAATGAGCACTTTGGAGATGGTTCGGGTTTGTACGTTGCTGTTTGTGGGAAGATTAAAACTCGTTTCTTTGATCTGAAAAGTAGAACCTTTTCTTGGACCGCCGGAACTGGTCAGCCGGAGCTTTAAATGGGCTTGAAGAACGCAGATCTGGATATGGGTTTGATCAACTTGGAAAATCTTAGGGAATTCTTCATATCGGTCCGGGAAATTGGAGCCTTTCTGGAGTCTTGTCTTCACATCGGTGAACCCCCGCCGAAGAGAGATAGCTCCGGGACGGGAAACGAGAAGCCATTGCGGGAGTGATTTAGATTTAGGGGAAAAAAAAAAAAAAAAAGTAAAGGAAGAAGGAAGAAGACGATGAACAGTGCCATCGTCTTCTTCCTTCTTTCATTTTTTTTTAAAAATTTTTTTTATCAGGGGTAATTTAGTCATTTTTTTTAACACCGTTAGAGAAGTCATTTTCCGTTAAGTGGACACTTCAGTCCAAAACTATGAGGGGGGAACTGTCAGTTTTGAAAGCATAGGGGGGAAACTGTCTAAAACATAAAACCACAGGGGAGAAAGTGTATTTCACCCTTTATATTAATACCAGACACTGATAAATTATTCAGTGTATTTATTACACGATGTATGATGGTACAATTATATACATTTAGGGAATATAATGCTCTGGATAAAACATCTGAACATATAATGGGCTATGAATGAATAAAAATTTAAATTGTCAATTTACTATAAATTTACTGCACTATTTTAAAAAATACAGGGAATGCATCTAGTAATTTTCCAAAATGGCTTGTAGATACACACAAACACCATGTTATATATATCAAAGTACAATACTTAATGTATATTTTATTTCATTATCTTTATAGGAAATAAAATTTAACTCTAAAGTGTTGTTGTGTCTAGAAAGTGGCACTAAGGAGCCATTTCCATTTGTCGTGAAACAATCACAAATACAATATGGCAAGAATCCTGAATAATTATGTAGCTTCATCAGGACAGAGGATAAATTTTGACAAATGTTCCATCATGTGTCAGTCTAAATGTGGAGGAGGGACAAACGCAACCAATCAGAGGGTAAGAGGCAGATGTTTACCGAACTAAAAGGAAATATTTACAATAGGATACAAACATGTCTATCAGTTACAGAGAGGGTGGCTCTGGGCAAGGCTGTTCTAAATTCTCTACTCACTTACACTCTTGGGCATTTCGGATTCCAAAAACAATCACAGAGGAAATTGACAAAGCAATATGCAGATTCATGTGGTGAGGAAACAAGGAAGGAAGAGGAATTCATTTGAGGTCCAAGAAGGCAATTACTAGACTTATCTGTCGTGGGGGGTCTAGGACTAACAAGACAAGTACGGAAGCAACAAATAGGGCAATGCTTGCAAAGACAGCCTGGAAGATCATCTCCGACGAAGACTCTTTATTAGTGAAATTCCTCAAAGGGCAGTATTGCAAGGGAAGGAACTTTTTGGACATCTCCCATAGGAGCAAGGGTACGTGGGGGTGGAAAGGAATTCTTTGGGGAGGAGATTCGATCAAAGTAGATTTGAAATGAAAATTGGTGAAAGGGGATAAAATCAATATTTTACAAAACTGGATCCCAGAGGTAAACCTAGAGGAAGTGCAGGGGTTATCAGTGCTCCACCAAACGGACCTCATAGTTGAGCACCTGATTGATCAAAATCGCAGGAGGAGGGAACCACTGCTCCGGACTATTTTTTTCCCCCACATATACAAGACTGTGACAGAGCCATCTACTTGTCATCTTGGGTGGAAAGGGAAGATGTCATTTGGTATGATCCGAAAAAGATGGGGAGGTATTCAGTCAAGGAAGGATATAAAAAAACATAACAGGCCCATTGTATACTATGCGAAAATTAAAGGATTTACAAATGGTATATCCTATGTTTGTTTAGAAAATTCCGTTAAAAAAATCTATTGTGGTGAAGATCCATTCAAATTAGCGAATCTGGATGAATTAAAGAGAGATTTCTGGTGATTCAAAAAAAAAAAAAATGATATCCAATTTGCAACTAGGCATCAACAACCGGCTCTAGTAACTTACTAACACAACACCAAAATGTTAAAAACAATTTTATTCTTCAAAAAAACCTACGCTAATACAACAACCTTGAACCTCTGTACTTACGCATTGACGTAATTCTTTTGTTATTTCTCTAAGCCTCCTTTTAGTTTTTCTAGTCGCTCGCTGAAAGTAACGAATATTAGTTAAATTTTGAGACGAAATAACTCTAGTAAGTAGCTCATCGATAACAGTTACGAAATAATCCCTAACTTAGAATATAGTCTTCCAAGATATTTTATTAGATTATATGAACACAAATATTGGCATAAGGGAGGGAACGAGAGAATTAAGGCTTAACATAAACCTAATTTGATGTGGCTCCAAAAAATTGGGCTGTAAAGTGCCCAATTTTTGCCGAACTTGTTCGCTTAATGAATAAGGCTTAAAAAATGCCCTTTTTCTAGGTCATGGAGTGATGAACGAAAATTTCCAATTACATTTTTCTATTGTCCTCTCAGTCTTAGATCTAGTTCAGTTGCTTATCGAGGAGTCATATAAAAAAAAGATCGAGGTAACTGTTTAGTTTTGAAGCGTATCATATGTATAATGTCTATAATAGTACAAACATTATATGACCTCAATCGCAGCCAAACCACTGAAAAATACACTTCTTTGTAGATGAATTAAGACCCGACTATTGTTGAACAAACAACTGCAACACATGGTAAGAATTGAAAATAATTCTTCATTCCAGACCTTTACTCCAAAATAGAGGACGCAGTCACCAATAGTTATTCAAAAAGGAAGGTCAAAACTTCAATTTCTAGTGTACTGTTGGCAGCTACAAAACCAACGTTTCAGCCCTTGTTCTTCTCCACATTTTGGTTAATATACAACGGAAAAAAAAAAATGGAAATTGTTATTTGAAGGGACACTATTACTAAATGCTGGGATCATTTTAAAATTTTAAGTGACAAAAAGATTAAAATGCCCATCTAAAATCCTAAAGTTCCCAAACTCATGGTATAAATGCCCTGTTTGGTATCATAATTTGGATCAAGATTTCAAAACAAAGTTTAAACCAAGGTTTCAGCTTTTGTTTGGTATCATGATTTGAACCAAGGTTTCAGCTTTTGTTTGGTATCATGATCCAAATCATGATACCAAACAAAGTCCAGAAACCAAGATTTCAGCTTCTGTTTGGTATAAGTTTTTTTCTCTTTAACTTTATTACTTCAATTTCTCTCTCTAAATATTTTTCTCTCTCTAACTTTATTATTTCAATTTCTCTCTCCAAATTTAGTACTTCAATTTGTCTCTCTCTAACTTTATTACTTCACTTTCTCTCTCTAACTTTATTATTTTAAGTTAGCTCTCTAAATTTTTTTCTCGCTCTAATTTTATTACTTCACTTTCTCTCTCTAAATTTATTATTTCACTTTCTCTCTCTAACTTTATTACTTTCTCTCTCTAAATTTTTTTTTATCTCTCTAATTTTATTACTTCACTTTCTCTCTCTAAATTTATTATTTCATTTTCGCTCTCTAACTTTATTACTTTCTCTCTCTAAATTTTTTTTATCTCTCTAACTTTATTACTTTCTCTCGCTAGATTTTTTTATTTCTCTAACTTTATTACTTTAATTTTTCTCTCTCTAACTTTATTACTTTCTCTCTTCAAATTTTTTTTCTCACTTTAATTTTATTACTTTATTTTCTCTCTCTAAATTTGTTACTTTACTTTCTCTCTAAATTTTTTTATCACTCTAACTGTATTACTTTATCTCTCTAGATTTTTTTTTCTCTCTAACTTTATTACTTTAATTTCTCTCTCTAAATTTTTTCCTCGCTCTAATTTTATTACTTCACTTTCTCTCTCTAACTTTATTACTTTCTCTCTCTAGATTTTTTTCTCCCTCTAACTTTATTACTTTAATTTCTCTCTCTAGAATTTTTTCTCTCTAACTTTATTACTTTAATTTCTCTCTCTAGATATTTTTCTCTCTCTAACTTTATTACTTTCTCTCTTCAAATTTTTTATCTCTCTAACTTTATTACTTTCTCCCTCTAACTATTACTTCACTTTCTCTCCCTAAATTTTTTATCACTCTAACTTTATTACTTTCTCTCTCTATAATTTTTTTTATCTCTAACTTTATTACTTTAATTTCTCTCTCTAAATAATTTTCTCTCTAACTTTATTACTTTCTCTCTCTAGAATTTTTTTTCTCTCTAACTTTATTATTTCAATTTCTCTTTTTATAATTTTTTCTATCTCTAACTTTATTACTTCAATTTCTCTCTCTAAATATTTTTCTCTCTAACTTTATTACTTTTTCTCTCCAATTTTTTTTATCTCTCTAACTTTATTACTTTCTCTCTCTAACTATTACTTCAATTTCTCTCTCTCTCTAACTTTATTACTCTCTCTCCAAAATTTTTTTCTCACTCTAATTTTATTACTTCACTTTCTCTCTCTAAATATTTTTCTCTCTCTAACTTTATTACTTTCTCTCTTTAATTTTTTTTATGTCTCTAACTTTATTACTTTACTTTCTCTCTCTAACTTTTTTTGTTTATCTATAGTGCAAATTAGAATTCTTAGATTGGAAAAATGAGTTGAGAAATTAGGTTTGCTTGAGTGATGATTTGGATTCTGATTTGGGTTAGAATTTGGGCAAATCTACTTGCCAAACTTGCTAGGCCCCACTAAATTTGATCCAAATACCAAACAGGGCCAAAGTGGTAACAACATTCGAAGGAGGTACAACGATTTTGGAGACAGATATGGTTTGGTCAGAACTTGGAGCAAGGTTCAATGATCTTTTAGAGCAAGTTAAATATGGAGCTATTGTTTGTGTTGTTGTTGCCTATCAAGTGTTGCTGTTAAATGCTTGTGAATTTTACTACATCAAGGGAACAATTAATTGTAATGGTGCAGGCTGTGGGAACTTGGGAGCACCGGAGAATCACTGCATCAAAGGTATGCACAAGGATTTTGAAGGATTTCAGTTGCTAATCCCCATCCAAGAATCCAAACCCCGAAATTGTTTGAGATTTAAGTTGCTAAATCACCTTACCTAAATTGTTCGCAGAATTCTTTCACGTCCTTTCCGTCGATGCAGCCTCGTTTTCTATCTGGACAGTGTTCAGATCTACCTCAGATGTTCCCGAGGCTTTCCTCCCACATCACCATCATCGCAATTTTCCTTCTGGCCTCGCTTTGAACGGATTCTCTTTTGTCGATTTTTGCCCTAAACTGACGATTCTCTTCTGACAATATTTGTCCTCTCCGTCGATGCAGGTTTGTTTTTTTTGGAACGAATTTGATGCTTCACAGAAGGAGAATCGCGTTTGAAGTTTTTTATTTAAAGAAGGGAATCTTATGTTCTCAAAAAAAAAAAGAAAAAAAAGGGATGGTTATTTACGTCCAAATCGTTGCCCCTGTAAGGGTATTTTGGTCTACATAATTCCTTTTTTTATGACATCAGCATGCCACCTCAGCTTTTTGGGCTCAGGGATGTATTGGACTTTAAGTTTGGATGACGAAAGGACTGTGATGTTATTTTCTGAAATTTGAGGAATTCATTTGTTATTTAAGTAAACTTTGATGGAGGTAAATGTAATTCACCCTTAATTCTTATACTCCAGTAAGAATGCAGTAGAAGATTGCTGCTAACAAAATTGAAGGCTTTGGGATATTCAAAAGGTTGTGTGTATATGTGGGTGGAGTTAAGGAAGCAGATCAGAACTGGAGCAACCACGTGCTAGCCTAACTATAGTACTTCCAGAACCATGGAGTGAAAGGGTTACAAATTCAAAGGAGATAGCATAGTTACATGAAAGTTTTCTCAATTCCAAGCTTGAGGACAAGCTTGATTTTAAGGGATAGAGTTTGTCATGCTTATTAGTAAAATAATTAAAGTTAGTAAATTATAATTACTGAAACGGTACCCGTTTCAGCAGTAAGATTTTGTGAGAGGGGATTGATATATTGTTGTAGCAGGGGGAGAGCATGTGAAAATTATTCTGATTTTATCTCATCTCACAATTCTTCTTCTTCCTCATCTCAAATTCTCTCTGTTCTTTTCATGCTCTATTATCTCTCATCTCCTTCTTTTGTCAACAATTAATTTCATGGAATTTTAGGTCAAATCGCCTAACATTTGCCTTTGGGCAAAGCTTTATCCGTAACGTTACTTGTTTTTGGTTAAAGCCTTAAGAGGCCACAAAACTCACAAGGTTTACCGGTTAAAACAAATTACAGGGCTCGTTAATAAATGTAGACAACTTTCGGGTTTTACCTGATTATTAATCCATGTACAATAAAAGATAAATACAGATCAAGAACCCAGAAAGTGCTGGGATTGCAATTGAATAAGATGGCCCCTCAAGCTGCATTCTTCCACCTGTGATGCATATACTTTGAGTAAAGAATCTCCACATTCACGGATGTGAGCGCTTTCTCTGCCCATAACCCGCGCTATTTCACCAGTCAAGCTTTCAACCTCTTCAGCCTGCATAACAATGAACACGAGATATTATCAGATCAGATACTGCTTAAACTCTTCAGATTTCATCATCACCATGGAATGGATCCTATGAATTCAAAACTTGAGCATGTGTATCTACCTTTTCCATGTAGCTCTGAAATTGAGAAACTATCATTTCTATCAACTTCTCAGCGGAGTCCAAGATCTCCCCTAACTCTGTAACACCAATCTGCAGCTAAAAGTGTTTATGCTATAAGAATACCAATTACTACTAAACTCAACAGTATGGAGGAAAGGAATGGGATGACGATTATAACGTGAAATCGCACCTTCACTCCACCACTGACTGGAAGCCTGAGCGATAAATTACGCAGAGCATCTATTACAGCACACAAGGAAGTTGAATAATTTTCCTCCATAGCAGACCATTCCTCAAGATATGGCATCTAAGATTTAGAAATAGAACAGAGAGTGTGTTTTAACATACCAAAATTTGTGATATATATTTTACAATTACAGAGACTGAAGAACTAAGAATACATATTAGGTGATTGAATATATAATCAGCCATTAAGAATGAAATCATAGCTGGGGATATTGCTAAGAAGCCAATAAAAAGAGTCAATCAGAATGACTATCATCAAACAGGTTTGGCTTGCATTGTAACTATACCTCTGTTAGTCCAAAAAACCATAAATCAAATCTGTATCTAGAGGTAATTTGAAACAGGTTTGGCTTGGCATCATCTAGCAGTAGCACAAAATTAAATCATACCTGATATTCAGCTATCGTGGATGAAGTATATATTCTCCGCAACATTTGAAGTTCAATACGCCTCCTCTTCACAGAATCACGCATATCAAACATTTCTACTCCTAGAGAATATAGCTGTCTCTGCAAAACAGCAATAACAACGATGATATTATATTCGCAGTGGAGATAGTGTACAGGGTATAACATTCATACATACCTCAATGTCCATTTTCTGAGAGACCATGGAGGCCTCAGCTTTTGCATTTGTGAAACGCCACTGTAAATAATGATTATAAAGCAACTTGAAAGAATGCACGTCTTCTTGGTAATTGAAAAGCAGTTTCCTTCCTTTTCTGGTGGCATCTGGATGTGGAGGCAGGCAAAAGCTTCCCACTCCCACCTGATGATTCTTCTTTACGAAGGGTTTGGAATTGGGGGGAGTATATGATGTTACCGTTACCTCAGAGTCGGTTGTAAGAGAAATCCAGGATGAACCTTGATTATTTAATTGCGGCAAACTCAGAGAACGAGAACAAGGAGAAGGAGAAGGGGCATGCCACCTTTGATTATGATCCACCTCTGACATGGAAGAGCGCATGATCCTGCTGTTGCCCTGATTAGACAGATGATGTGAGATCTTATTATCTTGCACGATAAATGATTTTGCGTCGTCGTTAACCTCAGGATCGACGACAGCGGTGGCATCTTGTAACAACTTTGCAGCCGGGGTTGAACGATGATGTGTAAACGCTTGTCTATATCTTGATGGAACAATCCTATCTGCTGTGGGCTTGACGATGGGGGTATCGGGTCTCGAGATTACCCGACCGCTGCTCCTAACTTGTTGGACCTCTGATGACCGGGCGTCGTTCTCCTTGTTAACAACGGAAGAAGGCGGCTTTCCCCGATGCTGATGCTGATGCTTCTTAGGGAGAGGAGTAGAGTCTAAGCTACTCCTGGCGGTCTCTGGAAAGTTCCTATCACCTTCTTGAAATTCCGGTCGTTGCCTCGATTTGGAACGCTGAGATTCGGATGCTGTGTTGGAATTGGAAACCACCAGAGGAGACATAAACCTAGAGCTAACCTCTCTCACCCTCGTCCTTCCCCGGCGGTGAGGCGAAGCCAGAACGGCAGCCTCTTCCTCCTCCCGTTGTTGTTCTGCCGACATACTCACCGTTTCCTTCATTCTTCGTTCCCAATTGATTACTGATTGCAGCGGCCCTTGAATCAGTAGAGACTTTCACTTCTCTCGATTTGACCACGAAGAAGATATAGATCTAAATCTCTCTCTCTATGAGACTGGCAAGAGAATCCCCGGTGCAGTTACCAGCACTGCCCACTAGCCGTTGAGATGGCTTTCTTCTCTATCTTATTTTATTGGTTCGCCGGTACTGGTAGGGGAGGGGCTACGTCGGCTCTCAACGGATACTTCAAATTTAAGATAATGGGAAAATGACACTTTGGTCCCTTACTTTTGGTTTTGGAACTTTATAATTTTTCTAGGTTGAGTTTGATAATTTTGTCCTTTAGCCCTCGTGACCTGCAAGAAGCAATTTTAGTAACCTTGTCCATAGCTTTTCTTTTACCTAATTAATCAATTTGTAGTGGAAAATACCACGAGGTGGTAATTTCTGTCCGAGTTATCGGGTTTCTATGCAAACATCCCCATTAATTTTATTCATTTAATTATTTATGTACTTGTGTCGATTCATTTAACTTGAGAACATTTCTGATTCACATTTGATTCATATTGTCGTACAAATTATTCGTGTCGAGTTCAAATTGATGGGCTCAAATATCAATATTCTCAACCATAATCTTACTAATTTAGTTATTCATATTATTCAAGTCAACTTATATAGCTCGCAAACTCGTCAAGACTCAAGCATATCCCATTTATATCATATCGTATTAAAAATTGCCAAAAATCCTCAAAATATAGATTGTTAGGCCTGTTGCAAAACTATAGAATGACAATGGCTCTGAACTTGGTGCTCAATTGAAATGAGCCTTCACCATTTAGGTTTCAGAATTGTGCAAAATGGCAAAGATGTAAATTTGAGGCATGTTCTTTTTTTATTGTTTTAAAAATATATTTTTGAAAAATAATTTTATAATATAAAAAAATAACTGAATGATAAAAAAAATTATAATACATCAAATTTACTGTTGAAACCAAAATGAAAAGGAAAAGATCATACCCTTAAGAGTAATGTATAATAATATTTAGAAGGCTTATAAAGGACATTTTTGTTTGTAAATTGAATTTGTGTGATTTGGTTGTTTTAAAATTGAAGTGAGCAAACTGAGATTCTATCAGTGTTTAAGTTTAAATTAAGGGCATTGTTCTGTTAGCTGAAAAGGAGAAATAAAGCAATAATGGTGGATTCCAGCTGTGACTCTGTTTTCCACCATTATTGTTAATCAGAATTGAACTGATAATAACACACAGGTCAACCATCTTCGACTGGTTCGTTAAACTTGTCTGAAAGTGGATACCTCACTTTATTGATCAACACATAACTCAAGTTAGGAAATAAGTCGATTCACGTGGGTGGGAGGTTGGGATGTATGTACATTTTTGTTTATTACTTCATCCCACATTGTTTTCTCTACACTTTCGGACTCCAAATCATTTTTCCTCGAACAAGAAGAGAGAGAGAGACAATTCTGGAAGGAAAATATATAAGCCACAACAACATAAAAAAGTTAATTCATGAAACAATAATCACCAAAAAGAACCTGGTGAGCAAATCTTTTTATACGCTGTTTCTAACTGACGGTGTCCTGTCATGGAATTCTAATCCGAGCTGTAATATTAGTCAGCAACCTTCTCTAAAGAATATGGTCCATTTGTCAGCTCAAAGTTCAGTCATGCCCATTATATTCTCCTCTTCTGGAATTATTATTCGGTTCCTCTGGGGGGGCATCATAAATGTGGTGTCATAAACAGAACAAGAAGCACAGATATGCACGTTCTTCGACTGGTTCGTCAAACCCATAAATAAACTCACATATTCCCACTCCTTTTAGTAATCACGGTGACATTTTCCAGGGTAAAATAACAAAATGCAGAAAGGAATTTTTCTTACCCGGTTCGTCTTCATCTCCATTTTGCGTGGTAAAAAAAGGAGTTAGGTAGTTCCTATCCAACGCAGAAAACGATGCCGTGCTGCATACAGAAACCAAAAGTGAATAGAGGGAGGAAACAGCAAGATCTAAGCATTCAAAAAACACACACATCCATGTACCTTTTCTGAAACTCTTTAAGCTTCATTTTCAGCCCACTTCCTGATGATGATTCCCCTTCATACAAAGGAGCAATGTAGCCATTCCCCTCAAAGCTCTGAATTTAAAACAACATTCATTATTCAGAAAAACTGGCAGTATAATGGATTTGGAAATTTTGTTTCTTAGAAAATTAAAAAGCAATACAACTGGCTATATGATTGTCCTGACATTCAACCTACTTGGAATTTAGAGACAGGACCCACAATGGCAGTATTTCTGAGTTGAAAGTATTTTACTGCTTGTCATAGTTATTGCCATAATGTAGGCAATGATAGAGAAGGATGTCTTTCTGATACAGAAGAATACAACCTAACAACTGTGTGTAGATAAATCAACCCTATCTTTGGTATTTATCATGAATAGGTGGAATAATCAATAACGATGAACTAACTGGATAAATCAGGAATCAAAAAACAAAAATGGCAGATAATGCGACATCCAAAGTCTAGCATAAATATGCATAAAGTACTCTAACAAACTGGGAAATTTATCCACAACTATCACACAAGAACTGCACTATATTGAAGGAAAATGTCTTGACATAATAGGCAAGCTTACTTCCCCAAAGGACACATCATGTTCATCACGGAACCCATCAGGTCCATCACCTACAACTTGTAATGCTCCCAACATTGTACCTGTTGATCCTCCAATCAGCAAGACCTGTAGAGTTTACTATGAGTTAGATGTAGAAAATGCATTTACAGACAGGAAAGAACAGAGCTTTAGTTGTAATGAAATAAAGCTTGACATTACGTGCCTACGAAAAAGACATAACAAGACAATTAAGATGCAAATGAAATATGGTGACCCTCTACGGAAGTTTTTAAATTGATCTCCCTAGGCACTAACGTTCCTTATTTTTCTGGCTGTGAAAGAACCTCTTTCAAATTTTACGAACTTCATGAGGTAATTAATCCATGGAATTTGAATTAAATTACATCATTTAGCAGTCTCACAAGAGCAAAAGATACAAGACGCTGAATAGAGTGAAAAGGTGTAGCTCTAGAAGCAGCAACTCCAAATTTAAAGTGTTTGGAATACCCAAAATTAGAACTTCAGCTTTTGTTATCTTGTCTTCTTACAAAGGAATCTCTCGCCAAGTTAACCAAAGCTAAATTGAACACACAATCTACGAGAAAAATAAATAATTACAATACCGTTAAAACAACGATGGCAGTGGTTGCAGTAAATATCGTCTGGCCATGCCCATCTGGAAGATCGTGTATCGATTGCAATGCAAGTGCAAAAGCCATAGCCCCTCGAAGCCCTTAAAAAATTACTATACCTTAGATCAACCAATTTTGGGAGAATGGGTATAAAACTAGTAAAGCAATCAAAGTGAACAGCTTACCACTATACCATAGTGCCTTCTGATGTTTAAATGGAATTTTGCGATCCGCTGGTCTAGCCAAATTTATTAGGTATGCACAGCCAAACACATTTGCAGCTCTTGAGAAAACACACAAATTGATTTAGAAATGAATTCTCAAGTGCCTCAATCAAAGACTTTCAATCAAGCAAATACGAAAATATGTTGCTGTAGCCATAAATGGAAAATAAAAAAATAATGTTTGGTAATCAGATAAGAAGTGAAGTAGAAAATAGGAAACTGTAAGATGTTCACTTGCGAAAAAACATTATGGCACAGATATTTTGCTTCTAAATCTATGACGAGAACTTGTATTCTCATTTATGGTACCAAACCGAGTGTAAGCACTGAAACTTTCTTCAACCTGCTGGAGCTCAGTTCAACATACCTGGCTATCACTATGAATAGCTGTGCAAAAATAAAGTTAAGAAATTTTAAAAAGAATTATTGAAAAAAAGTTCAAAGGGTAACTATTTCTAAGTTTCACCAACTCAAGGATACAATTGAGAAAAAGATAAATCCAACATGTGACCAGCTATGTTTTTCCATAGCAATATCAAATCCCATGTATATAAACCTGCATGATAAAAAAGTCAATTCACGAAAATAGAAACAAAAAGAAGTTTCCCTCAAAATAATAACAAAATAAGAATCTCTTACACAAATGTCTCTGCCAACGAAGATATTAGGTGGAAAAAAGCAGAGACAAACCGCTGTGAACTATCTGACAAGTTTGAAAATGTATAGTGCTTCATGACCTAAGAAATTACAGAAATAGCATGCTCATTAGAATGATTCACAAGGAAGATAAAGAATGGGGAAAAATGAAGCAAACATTCACTTACAATTCCAGTGAACAATATTGATACAATACCAGATAGACCAAGTCCTTCTGCTAGCATATAACTTAAGAAAGAACACAGATCATGGTACAAACAGTGACTTAACGTGAAAAAGAAATATAAACTACAAACTTATGGAATGGAAGAGAAGAAGCTTACGAAAAATATGGGAAAAGGACAAATAGACAGCATTCCAAATTTTGAAGACTACAGAACATAAAAAGGGGGTTATTATTAAGAAACTATTTCAGTAAATATAACATTACAAGATGATTGAATAAACATCTGAACTTACTTGTCAATATCCAGAGCAGCATATTTAAAGAGGTACTGATTGGAGTTAAGGCTTGAAAGCAAAGAATTTGACCAAGACATATAAGGTGCGAAGAGAAGAACTAATAGTATTATGAACAGACATGAAAACGCACGCAACTAGACAGTATCAGACAAGGAAAAAAATTTATATTCCTTCAAAGTTGTAAACTTTATGCATTTGCATGCGCAGTTGCCACCCCATCCCCCCAAAAACAGTATTAACCTGTGATGAGGCAACCACAATCTTATTTCAAGAATAACTATCAAATAAAAAAGGATATCAGAGCTGAGATAAATCCAACTCCAACACCTGAGAAAATGGAAGCAATGCTTAGGACTTGAAAAATATGACTTTCTGTTTCAAATTATTTGTTCAATTGCACCAAATGACACAAGTATATAAATATCAAGGAAGTAAAAGCAGAAAAGTTGAAAGCAAGACAAAAATGAACGCATTCAAAGTTCATTTCAACTTTGCCTACCAGTACACTCAGAAAATTCTCCTTTTGGTTCAAAAACTAAGTAAGTGCTCTCTATCGAGGGCATATGCTCTGGATATCATCAAGATGAAGGAAAAAAAAAAAATTTAATGGAATGTAATATAGTGTATTGAACTGAACCGGAGCGCTGATTACTTCCTAGCAAAAAATCTGTTATACATCAACTTCATTGACATTAAGGTGGAGTTTGGTTTGAGGGTTTGGGAATGGAATGATAGAAGAAGTGCTTGGAAATAAGAAATTTGAAGTCATACCCACATAACTGGGAATGGACTAAAGGTATCAAGGTTGGTGGTTTCACTTGATTCACATTCCAATCCTCCCTATTATCACACTCAGTATCATTCCATTTCTGGCTCAAACCTGACCCCACCTAAGAATAGATTCCTATTTCTTACCAGAGAAGGAACTCAAATTCATTTAGAACAACTGCCCTTCTATAGTTGTTCATAAATGACTTATTCCCTTAAAAATCCAAAAGTAATCATGTGCACGCTCAAAAGCATTCATGCTGGGCAAAGATGAAAATCATTTACTAGTTAACCTTGTCGTTTCTGTAACTTAACATTACAATTGTACCAGAAATATATAAAAACATAAAAGCTAAACCAAGTACTGATGTACATATATGTGAAATGTAAATGCCAAACAAACTCTCCTGAATAGTCTTATTGTCATCTTTTAATGCAATTAAGCATGCGACCAGATTTTGCCACCAAAAGATGTCATCTTGCCATCTAACTTATTAAAAAAGCCATTGAATTGCTTAGCAACCAGATTGATGACATTCCCATTCTCTAGGGTCCATCAAAGAGGATAATTTAAGGCCATATTTTCAAAAAATACTATGTTCAATTTGAAAACAATAATTGTATTTCTTTACACATGATTTGTGGATTGAAGATATGATGGTTTATCTCAAGAGGAAGGAGAGATTTTTCCAGATGTTTTAAGCACAAC
This sequence comes from Leptodermis oblonga, assembly GCA_016801395.1. Taxonomy (NCBI): domain Eukaryota; kingdom Viridiplantae; phylum Streptophyta; class Magnoliopsida; order Gentianales; family Rubiaceae; genus Leptodermis; species Leptodermis oblonga. The sequence continues at coordinate 44,795,579 of CM028756.1, forward strand.
ACTCCCAGAAATAGTAAAGTGGAGAATATAGGTTCACACACATCCTTGGCAAATTGAAGAAGATAACTCAGGCTACCTTAAGAGAAAAATTCCCGTTACCCTAAAGCACATTGTTAATGTAATCAACTAACAAATTTACCCTAGTTCGGAAGTGATTTTCCATATTAACACCAAGACTGTGACAAACCTGACAACAATGAGCCAACAAAGGTCTCAAGGAATCTGACAATGACCATGAAGAAGTTCTGCTCAGAAGAAATATGGCTCCTCACTAATGACATTGTCCTGAGAAAATGTTTCAGATGTAAACTGATGACAAGCATAAGGACTTATTCTTGATAAATTGGAATGATGAGCTGACTTACCTGTACAAAGAGATTGCCATCTTCCAATTGCATGGCACAGAAGAAAGAAACAGAAAGTTATAAATAATCCAACAGAAAAAAATCCATAAATGGTTATAAAGTAGTAGCAAAATACCACAACTACAACAATGAGATATTCATATCCCAAGAGAAATAGATTCTAAAAGCGAACTGGGAACACTCAAACTTACAGCATCGTTCAGAACAGACTCCCCAAAAACCAGAGCATAGAGATTAATGTCAGTGCCAAGCTCCTAAAATATAGCATGACATTAGTCAATACTGTTAATAGAAGGACTTAACAAATTCAAAAACAATAATGCATGGTGAACATTTTAGAAGGTAATGTATGTTGTATCCTTGTAATGAAATGAATAGCACAGTTGTGAGTCAGATAGGGCAGGAAAGGAGAGATAAATTAAGCCTAATGACTTCAAATTAATAGTAACTATAGATTAGCTTTCTGCCTAAATAGGATAACAGTAGGGTACTGTAAACCCCTTGAAAAAGAAAATTACCCTGTGGTAATTGAACTAATTGATGGCTGTGATTTCATCCCCATGAGCATGTGTGTTGATAATAGCAAGAAATCTTCTTTCAGAGCCTCGTATGTTTGGGATACTTTGAAAAGTAAACAAACTTTTGTCTAGGGTAGTTTATGGGCAATTTCTTAAATCAATTAGCTTTAAAGTTGGGCATTCTCCATACCAAGAAATTTCAAGTTAACTAAAGTGCAAGGAAACTAAACATTGCAATTTTGGAACACATTTAAATTCATGCAACAAGCTTAGCTTCATCAGAGTGCAGCCCGCATGAAAGTCCCAGTAGAAAATCCTATCACAATGAACCAGGTAGAAAGCCCTACAGAATGGTTCCCAAAGCATAGATCCGAAGTCAAACCTACTTTTTCGGAAGATCTTTGAGACTAATCTAAGACTTCCCTTTAACCTAAGGCAGTCATTTTTAGAACAGAGGTTGCACAAGCGAATGGTACAGTGAGTTTTCAAAAACTATTAAGAACCTTTTGTAGAGGAATCACTCTAAGAAACATAACATCCTAATTTCTCCAAATAAGTAATACCTTCAGAGCATAGGGAAAATCATAACAGCACAGAGATACCTTCATATCTAAAACATAAAGACCGATGAAAATAGTTTTTATGGAAAAAAGAGGGTAAGCACCTGAAATATTGACAGAACAGTCACAGGATCAGTTGCGGATATAAGAGCACCAAACATCAGGCATTCAACGAATGGCAGTTTATACATAAGATACATCAAACCGCCAAGGTAGCTGCAGCAAAGACAACAGGAAAATGTAAAATCACAGAAGAATTTACAGTCTCAAGTTGTTAATACTTGCCTTACAAATATATATTCTGCTAAAAAATGTGCAGAACTATATGAACATGAAATAGATTGAAAATGGGCATGATACTCACACTAGAATACCCGTAACCATGGAAGCTACGAAGGTCCCCACAATAGCAAAGGTGACAATGGCTCCAAAATTTGAAAAGAATGGTTTCTGTAAATTGTAAGGAAATAGAACACTTGATCAGAATTAAAAGGATGTGAAACCAGCAAAGAAAAAAGTCTAGAAATTCAAATACGTGGATGAAGAAAGAGATGTGACTTACTGGCTGTAAACTGAACCCCGATTGAGTAAAGCGCATAAAGTCAAGAAAAACTACACTTGCGGCCACCAATAAACAGTTGACGAACATATTAGAATAAACAATTGCTGATTATCATAAAATTATTTGAAAGGATATAAGATTATTGGGGGCAACAAAAACAAGAAGAAAAACTCCTCGTGGAAGTTAAACCATGCCCTGCCCAACCGGAAAAAGAAAAAAAATGTAAGAATAACGCACAAAATCAAAGAAATAGGTAAATATTTAGGAGCTAGAAAGAAGCTAATGGGGCTGACCTTATGTTAGTTTCAGTATCTGAGATATTAGCCAGTCCTCCAACGATCAAACCTGGGAAATGATAGTGAAATTGAGACGTAAACGAATACTAAGCATCAGACCCAGAAATCTCAAACAAATACACAAGGAGATACAGAGTTGATGAAATAATTACCAATCAAAAGGGATGCACTTGCTTCAGGAAGGTAATAGAAACGGTGACGGCGAAGGACATGGCCAAGGACGAATGAAAGTACTAGCATCATGATCTGAAGAAGAATTCCAACTCCAGCAGCCTGCTGCTCCTTTCCTGTACTCACCCGTGAATCGGCCGGGGATATCTGCTGCTCCTCCATGCCTAGTGAGCCCCTCCCCGGCAGGTTTGGGGTTTGGGGGTATTTAGACTTGGAAAGCTAAAAACGGTGTGAACAGACCTCGCTGCAAGTCGGAAACCAGTTTCAGGTAACTGTGCATATGGTCCGCGGTTGATCTCTGCAGTCGATCTTATATTCTTCTCAATGTTCTTCCGCAATGCGCAACCCCACTGCACTTCCGGCAATGCAACTAACGGGGTGATCCTATAACTAATGGGTCCAATTACATTTGCCTCCCATGGAGTTTGAGGAATTATTAATGTGCCCCTAATATTGTCAATACTCTTCGAACCATTCATATTCTAAAATTGGACCTCACATATTAGCAAATTAACTTCGTTGTCCCTTACTTTTATAAATGGCCTGTTGTTTCTCAAACTAGTTTTGAAAATATATTTTTAAAAAATAATTTTATAGTGTAAAAAAATGTTAAAAATGTAAAATGAAATAGTTAAATAGTAAAAAATTGTATTGAAAACGATAAAAATAAATATAATATATTAAATTTACTATTAAAATCAAAATAACAGAATAAATCCTTTTTTGGATTCAAGTTCCACTTGTTTAATTACAACCACTAATTGAAGGGCACACATGTCAAATTAAATTAAGGTAAAATTACATTTAACTCCTTTAAGGTTTATGGAAACTATCAATATTCTATGAGGTTTCATAAAATTACCAACACCCCATAAACTGAGTAATAATATAACAATGATCTAGTTTCGTAAAATTGCATTTGCCCTTTTGTGAGTCAAGAAATTGAATTCAAAACTCAAGCTTTTTTTGTAATTATGTAAAACAGTCTCCTGTCATATCGTACGACAGTTCGACAAGTAATACTCCGCCCTTAAAATATTGAATATGCAATATTTTTTAAAGTGAAAGTGTGCATGATGAACCATTTGGCCGGTTAAATACAAGTTTTTGTCAAAATTTGAACGTTCTAGGAAGTGTTAATAGATTTATGAAACCTCGTAGATTTTTTGTAGTTTCCACAAACCTAAAGGGAGATAAATGTAATTTACCCATTAAATTAAGTCTTTTCAAAATCCGAAGGGAAATAAAACGCATATATTTTCCACATGCAAATATTCAATCTATGGAGAAAACTATGGGTCGGTTCGTTATTTTTAGGCTTAATTACTTTTTACCCTCGTATTATTGGTTTTTCACTATTTGCTCCCTTATTTTTAAAACTAACTGGTCAACCGCGTTTTTTTAAAACTAACTGTTTGCCCCCCTCTTACCAGTCAAATCATAAAATTTTATGAAAAGACAAAAATACTCCTCTAAAATGTTAACATCGCACTCTCAAGTTTAAGTAAAAAATTTCATACGAATATACCCCCAAGCATTGGGAAAAACGGCCGGCAATAATTTTTTTCCTTGAGAAAACGGCTCGACTCCGGAGAAACGGCAATGGCAGTGGGTTCTTTGTGAGAATCGCAATTGGAGCGTGAAAAGTGTAGCGTCGTCGATAATAGAGTTCGCGGCTCGACTCCGGGAAAACGACAGCGACAACAGTTTGGAGCGGAAAAATTTCAACGGTGATTGTGTATCGGAGAAACATTCAGCCGTTTTTTTTCTTTCTTAAGTAATATGCAGTTAAAACTTGGGGTATATTCGTCTGAATTTTTTTACTTAAACTTGCGAGTGTGGTGTCATCATTCCAGATGAGTATTTTTGTCTTTACATAAATTTTTATGATTTGAATGGTAAGAGAGGGGCAAATAGTTAGTTTTAGAAATACGGGAACAACTAGTTAATTTTAAAAATACGATAGGCAAATAGTCAAAGATCTATAACACAGGGGGCAAATAGTGATTAAGCATTATTTTTTCATGCATATAGGTTAATATTATTGTCAATAATTTGTCAAATATTTTATCGCCAAAACAAATATGCATGCGCATAAATATAATTTGTTATGAATGGTGAAATTATTGTTCTAACAATAATATCATCCATACATATATTACTAGTGGATTAAATTGTGCTATGCACGGTGCCTTTAATATTAGCAATATATTATTGCGAAAAAATTAAAATAATTACGAGATCACTAATTTTAATAGGAAATAGTTGTTTTCAATTCAATTAAAATTTGTTTAATTTATTCCTGTATTAACTTAAAATACGTTTAATTTTTTTACATCAAATTTTATCATTTTTTTTGTCTAATAAAAATGTAGTAATATAATTTTTAATAGAAAATAAGAAATATTTTATCGTTGATTTACTTATTGGGTTTTATAATAATAAATTTTAATGTTTAACTTAGTTGTAAAATTGCAAAAATATATAATTATTGTAAAAAAATATATTTTAAATGTTACAAATAATAAATTAAAGCATGTTATATATATATATATATATATATATATATATACATCCAGTTTGACCCCGGCTCCGGTCGAATCCCTGATTCGAGCGGATCCTTGACTTCACCGATTCAACTTCTGGTCCAGCCATACAACCAAAAAACGGACGGACGGGATCATTTAACACCCCCAAGGGCCCTACCAGAAAAAAGAAGTCACGACAGAGTTTGTCCTCAATTCATCCCCCGAGCCTCCAGGACTGACACCTTTATTGCCTAAGAGCTTTGATCTTCTATCCTGCGCGCAGATCCGGTTTCTTCCGCCGGCGATGGCTCTCAAGTTTCTCAACAAGAAGGGATGGCATACGGGAAGTCTTCGGAATATAGAGAACGTGTGGAAAGCGGAGCAGAAACATGAAGCCGAACAGAAAAAGTTGGAGGAGCTCCGCAAGCAGATTCAGGAGGAAAGGGAGCGCTCGGAGTTCCGCCTCCTCCAGGAACAAGCCGGTCTCGTTCCGTGCGTTATCCTCCTTTCATCTGACTTCACACAAGGATTGTTTTAGACCCTTTAACTTTGAAAACAGGAGCTTGGTTTTTTATTGATTAGGGTTTGTTATGTTTTTTCCCCTGATTTTCTTACCTATTTGAAATTGTCTGGCTGCCTCAGCAAGCAGGAGAGGTTGGAATTTCTGTACGATTCTGGTTTGGCGGTAGGAAAAGGCAGTGTTTCTGGTGGATTCAAGGCTCTCGAATCCTTACCTCCTAAGACTGATGCATCCGCTTCAACTACGTCTTCCTCTAGCAAGGTAAGAATATGATGCTGCATACCGTTCTTTTGTCGTCAGATGGGGTGGATTCATTAATTTAAAGTACCAATAGCTTATATTTTATCTTCTGGCTTACCCTGAGCGTTTCGCTGAATAACTATGGGGAAAATTTTGCGAGCGAATTTGCTGCAGTGCTTGTTGAGCTGGGGTTGTTTGAAACGAAGTTTTTCTTTAGTGGTCGGGTATTAACTTCTTCTGAATTTCTTTCCAGCTGCAGCAGCCATCCCTACCAGGAGCTCTTTTTGAAGAGAAACAGGAATCCTCCAATGATGCATGGAGGAAACTCCATTCAGATCCTTTGCTTTTGATCCGTCAGAGGGAGCAGGAAGCCCTTAGTCGTGTCAAGAATAACCCTGTTCGGATGGCTATGATCCGCAAATCAGTGAGTTTGATCTAGCTGATCATTAATGTGCATACAGTTGACTTATTTGATTAGAAGTGACATTCTTGCGTTTAAATTTGTCCATGCGGTTAAATATATGAATTCCTGTTTTTGGCTTCTGTTGCTTATTTGTCAAGGGGAAGAAGAAACTAGATTCCATCCCAAATATCAGATGATGGCATCATAATATTTTCCACTATAGAATTCCATTTTCTGACAACGGCAGTCGATGTTTTAGTAGATACCCTATTTAATTTTCAAAAGTATCTGATCCATGACTTTATGAGGAGGATTAGCTGAGATTCCACCCTTTATCCTTATGAGGAGGATTAGCTGAGATTCCACCCTTTAACCTTATGAGGAGGATTAGCTGAGATTTCACCCTGTAACTCAATTTTGATTGTGATGTGTCTTCTGAAGGCTTCAAAGCTTTGCTAGTTCTCTGGAATTAGGACTTCAGGGATCTTTGGGGGAAGTTTGAAGCTTTTGATGTCTGATTTTGTGGTGATTCCAACTTTCATTTTGGATGATTTTGTTAGCATGTTTCATTATTGTTGATGAGCTGCTCAACGGTGTGTTTGAATTTGTGTAGTTACAGATGACTGAAGCAAGGGGTAAATTTTGTTAATTGCTGTACAAGATTAGTAAGGTGATGAAGAAAATGTTATTTTGGATGATTTGAATCCGAAAAAATAATTCCCATATTTCCTTTGGTTATCTCTCATGGAATTAGAGATGGGCGACTGTATGGCAAGTGTATGTTACTCTTCAGTTATTTACAGGATTCCTGAATGTCCTGAATTTTCCGAACAAGTGGATTACCTTTTGAAATTACAATTAGACTGATGAGGGGTTCCCTTCAAAGGAAATTGACGGGAATTTGGTAGTAGGTGTAAGTGCTTAATTCTCAAGAAATTTGATAAAAGTTCCAATCTCTAGTGGCAAGGTCCCAAAATAATCCACATAACCAACCACCATGCGGTAAAACTGGAAGTTGGGTGCAGAGATACTTCATCTGGAAATCTACTTCTCTCACTACCTGTCATTATACCTTGGTCATATTTCTTCTTTTGAGGGGTAAAATGTGAAATTTTGTTGATTCCCACTATTAACGTTGAGTTGCACCAAATATTATTAATCACAATAATACTTAATTGTATAGTTTGAACCAGAAAGTAATAATGGAATTATGATTATCGTTGTGGTGCCGATTGACAAATCCGAACCAAACACATAATATAGTTTTTGCCGCATTATAGCTTAGGTTGAAAGAAACTGTTAATTCTTGGGAGCTTTTTGAAAACATTTGATCTTTACATATAAAGTGCTCCATGAAAATATGTCTATCTTTGGCTTCTGTTACATTATCATATGGTGCAGTGAGTCTGGTTTACACTCATTAGACATGCATGACGCTGGAATCTGTTGTTACACTCTATTCATTATTTATGCCTTGTCCTGTAAGTTGATGGTTTGGTTGGAAATAAGTAGTAACTATCCAAGTTGGTGTGCGCATTTCCTTATATTTGGAGGACCTTGGGGTTTGCCTTAGACTAAAAAGTAGGTATAAGTTATTAGTTAAACATGTCTTTTCATTTGACAATATCGTTTGTCCTCCCCTCCTCTCCTCCCTGAAAGTATGGAATTGTGATTTTCATGGCTTATAATTGCTTTAACAGTGTGGTAGTTCATCATCTGGCTGTGTTTTGTTGTGGGTTTTTTCCTCTGTCTGTCTTTTTCCACATGTATTAATTCTACTTCCCCCCCCCCCCCCCCCCCCCCCCCCTTTCCTTTTTAGGTTGAAGCTACTAAAAACAAGAAGATGGACGACGAAGATGCACCAAAAAGGAAGCGCCGTCACAAGAAGAAGCACGGGAAGCATTCACCATCCAGACACCATTCTGATTCTGAGAATTCTGCTTCAAAAGAAAGGAGAAAATCCAGTGGCCGCAGAGGTTCATATAACACGTTGCGGAATTCAGAAGATGAGTTAAGTAGTGGGGATATTAAAGGGAAACGTATTTCTCAAAAAGATTTTAATTACACAGAACGATCCGTGGCAGAGTTAACAAGTAAGAAATATGTGGCTCAACGAGGAGTCAAGGAGACGCATAACAAATATCGGGAAGAAGAAACTCATTCAGAAGGGAACAGGGAGAAAATAGAGAAGCGAATCCCCCAAGACGGAAAGTTTGATTCAGGTGATATTGTTCGGAACTATGAACCCCGGAAAAAAAATGCTGTGAAACTTTCGGAAGAAGAGATATCTGCAAGGCTACGGGAGATGCAAATGGATGCTGAAATCCATGAAGAGCAGAGGTGGAAACGTCTAAAGAAGGCAGAGGAAAACGATGTTCGAGAGGCTGTTGGTGGGGGAACATCCAAGGGTCGGAGCTTCCTGGACGATGTTCAAAAAAGTGTGTATGGTACGGACAAAGGAGGATCCTCTACCATAGAAGAGAGCGTTAGGCGTAGAACACACTACTCACAGGGCAGATCAGAAGCCAGTGAAGGAAATGCATTTCGTCGTCGGTGAGAAGCTAAGCTGGGTTGTAGTTTGAAACATAACACGAGATAGAAAGAGGAGGATTAACTTGGTGTGACCCCAAGGGCCATGTACTGTATCTGTATGTAAGGAGTTCGACTTGTCAAGTTTACGTTGTGATAATGTATTATTACTTCGTTTGTAGTTTATTGTTCATACTTGTTTTTATGGTTTTTTCTTTGAGTGATTGACATGCTTTTTCGTGTTGTGACTTGGCACTTAACATGTTTGGTGACTGAAAAGAAGAAAAAAATATATTCATTCATTCATTCGCTGAGTTCAAAAAGACGCCTAGAAATAAAGAGATGGTTGGCTCAATAGATGTTGGATAGTTTCTTCGTTTTGGGCCAGCCCAAGCTATAGGAGGAGTTTTAAACCGGGTCGGCGTCGGCGTCGGCGTCAGTGTGTCTGTGTGTCCAGTGGCAGAAAAGATTCGAAAAGGCGAAGAAGGTCTATCGATCTCTTCACATTTGAAAATTCACCATGAACACGAATGCTTCTCATCCTTGGCCAATATCGGTTTCAACAATACCCAACGCTAAATTCAATCCCTGCCCTCGCAGGCACCGCTTTCCAATTTCCCTGCCCGCCTCTGCTTCTCTCGCCGTAGAGACCCCTCAAGCCCAGCCCCAAACTGCTTCTCAGACACTTGTCCGCCGCCTAGTATTGCTCCGTCATGCTCGAAGTTCTTGGGACAATCGTTTCATCAGAGGTATTTTTAATTGCTCTAAGATTCTGCGGTGCCGGTACCGGTACACTGAGGTCGGAATATGGCACATTAGTCGTGTTATTTTCCATGCCTTTTTGGTATTAAGATAAGGCACGTTTTATTTATTCTTTTATTTTTTGACTGTGTAGAAAATAAATAGTATACTTTTTTGACTGACCTAAGTTCAATGTATGTTAAATTTGGAGTAGGTAGTACACTCCATTTTCTGATTTCTGTATTCATATAGATCATGATCGGCCGTTGAGTAATAGTGGACAAAAAGATGCTGTTAAAGTCTCCCAAAAGCTCCAGTCATTGGGCTGGATTCCAGAACTAATAATTTCAAGGTCTGTACGGTTGGGGGTTTCTTTTTTACATTTTTCGGTAAGTGAATTGGTAAATGAATTGGTGTTCCCTTGAATTAGAGTAGTGATGCCCGGCGGACTAGGGAAACGTTAAAGATTATGCAGGAGGAGGTTGAAGGATTTATGGAAGCTGAGGTCCGTTTCCTTTCAAGCTTTTACTCTGTTGCAGCAATGGATGGGCAGACAGCAGAGCACCTTAAAGAGGCTATTTGTGAATACGCAAGAGATGAGATACTTACTGTGATGTGAGTTGTGGTAAATGAAATTTCAATGTTTGGCATTGGCAGTGTTTTATTTGATATTGATATTGATATTGATATTATGCAGGTGTATGGGACATAACAGGGGATGGGAGGAGGCAGCATCAATGTTTTGTGGTGTGTCGGTGGAACTGAAGACTTGTAATGCTGCATTGCTTGAAGCAGATGGAAAATCATGGGAAGAAGTAAGTGATTGATTTACTTAGATGATAAGTATGATATCCATATTCAAGAATCAATGGCTCTCTAACTTGGGAATATGTAGGCATTTTCTTTGGCCGGATTTGGTGGGTGGAAGCTTCAAGGCGTAGTGAAACCAGATGATGATGATGATGGTCTTTAGAATATTGTGTCTGTGTGTTGCAAGTGATTGGTTACTTTTACTCCCATCCAAATTTCCAGTATTTTACAGATACGGATATATAACTAGAAGAAGGCATCTTGGTGTTGGTGGAGCATTTTTCTTTTGTATGTCTGGTGAAGGAAGAGAAGAGGAGAGCGTTCCTGAATCTGATCCGTCATTCCAAAACATGGAGCCATTTATTTGGCAAAGCATCATGTTGTGACAATTCGCCTAGAATAGCAAGCAAGCAACTAGTAGTAATTTTGAGAAAATAAAATAGTAGTATTAATCTGCATTATATTTATATTTAGTTAATGATCAGATGACACATATGATAATTAGTTACGAAAAATGCAAATATGATAATTTACTCACTAGTGTAGTATATGAAATTCAGTCATGTCATAGCTGGTTTACAAGTCAACATTTTTCACTTTGATTTGAATAAAAAGGGATGTGCCGCAGCCAACATATTTGAGGCTTGTTATGGACCGGTGTGAGGAGGAGGAGGAGGCCAGAGGGAGTTGAGTTGACCCAAGTTCCAAATTCTTGACTCTCAAAAAAAGTCCCTAATTCCCTTCTTGAATATATATATTTTTAAATTTTTGGTTGAGCCGTAAATTAAATGTTAAAAAAAAAAAAAAAAAAACTAATGAATAAAAAAGGGTTGGTAGCTGGACTGTGCCCCGGTGGCAACGGCAGATTGAAACTCATGAATTCCTTCTTAGATTATTGAAGAGTGCAGTTGCAGTTGCAGTTGCGGAGAAACCCCTACAAAAGTCTAGTCTCTAGTGTAGATCCAACCCCTCTCCACCTCCCTCCCCGCAATTTGCATATCAATTGTCAACCTTCCTTCGCCTTCTTCCTCTTCAAATCACCCAAATGAAATACACACCCATTTGAGGATTGGTCCACTAAAGTTTTGATCTTTCGCTAATAATCATCCAGTTTTCTGTCCACTCATGGCTGGCAGCTCTACTGGCCAGTAGCCAAATAGCAGCAACCTCAGTCTTTGAACATCTCTACTCTTGTGTGCCAACCCATGATCGATCAGTTCATCAATTTTGTAATTCGCCCACCTAGGTAAACTAAATTCAACTGGGTCACCAATTCTTATTCAACAGACCTTTCCATGCTTGGTTGTTTCTATTTATCAAATTCTTTCACTCTTTATCAAACTGTTACCCTGGGTATTTATCAAATAAATTCTCTTTATTTTACCTTTAATTTGCTCCAAAACAGGGCCGACTACAACCCAGATCAGTATTTATGGGAGAAAGATTTTACTCTTGCTGGCAGAAAATACAAAAGAGAGGATTTGGAGGCAAGTATGGACATTACTCTTACTCCAGAAAATACACTGCTTTAACTAGTTCTGGTTCCTCCTGTATTCTAAGACCTCTACCCATTCTTTGTATTTGTGTTTTCCGTTTCAGCTTAACAATGAAAGGGGCCATATATTGCAGTGTAGTCATTATGTTCCATTACCTTTTCCAGATGCCACTCCTTTGCCTTGTGTTATATACTGCCACGGAAACAGGTTGCCCTCTTGTGTTCTTCATATGTATTGCGTGAAAACTTTCTACTCTCTCACTGATTTGTTTTCTGCTCCTGGTTCCCCCAGTGGATGTAGGGCGGATGCAAATGAGGCTGCAGTAATTCTTCTTCCTTCCAATATTACGCTCTTCACACTTGACTTTTCCGGTTCAGGCTTATCTGGTGGGGATTATGTCAGTCTTGGTTGGCATGAGGTATTGTATTCCTCTTTGGTTACCATCCTTATTCACCCCAGGCATTTTTTTTTTTTTTCTTTCCCTTTTTTCCCGCTAAGATTGCCCCATTTTATATGCCAGAAAAATGACCTGAAGGTTGTCATCTCATATCTTAGAAGCAATGCTAAAATTTCACGGATTGGTCTTTGGGGTAGGTCAATGGGTGCCGTCACTAGGTAGGTTGACCTTTTTATTTTTTAAAGTAGTTTGTTGAAATACATCTGCCTTGCTTGTAAGTTGTAATCGTTTCTTTTTGCTCTTATAATATTGCATTAATTTAGTAGATAATTCTCATCATCGTACAAGATTTTCCAGATGAACGTCGAAAAGTAAATTTGGATTAATAATGTTGTTCATTGCTTACGCTGTCTTTTTACCCTTTTTGGAGAAATTACATAACTTACATCTTATGTCTGTCTATACTGCATAGGGATCATGTGGTACTTGCTTTATGATGTTTAGCTTGATATCTTAATTAGACACTTGTGAAGCTAGAGTGGACAGAGAAAATTTCATCTTTTAGGGGTCCTTAAATCCAAATACAACATTCAACACCTTTGATGATAGTTACAAATGGCTCGGCTGGACAAAGGAATGCACTTCAAATGGATTGATTTGATCAAACTCATTATAGTATATGAGCATACAATATACAACCTTCTTGTTGGATATTAACTATATTTATTGAAGTGTTTTCTTCCTCTTAACAATTGAAAATTTTTTCCTTTTACAACTCAATTGTCACCAAGGGTGTATATATATTTTAACGTTTTACTTACAGTGAGTTGATCTCATTCTACTAGAAATTTGAAGTTTGATTCGATAGACCCTATATAGTGTTTAGTTTCTATCCAAAACTTTGAAGTAGAAGGGAAATTGACTTTTTTTCTTGTTGAAATGATTAATTTAAAGTTGCGTATGTAATGCGATGCAGCCTTCTGTATGGAGCAGAGGATCCCTCAATAGCAGGAATGGTATTGGACAGTGCCTTCTCAAACTTATTCCGTCTGATGATGGAACTCGTCGAAGTTTACAAAATTCGGCTTCCTAAGTTTACGGTATGTGTTTCCGTTTATTTTTTCAGTTTCCTCTATTGTTATTTGTGTATTTTGAATATAAACATTTTGTAGTGTCCCCAACTCATGTAGATACTCGCAGAAATTTGTGTATCTATGATCTCAATTATCACTATTTCTTGTTGAAAGTACGTTTCTCACAAAAGAATTGTACTGTTTCCTCTATTATGCTATTGGATTCACTTGTTCCTCACGTAAACTTCATAGTTTTTTTAGTTAGATATCTAAGGACAAAAATTTGCAGTTTTCTCGTGTATCAGAATGGGAATTAACGTTTTTAAAAATTTCTCATATGTTTATGGATTAGTTTACTGATAGATCAGATTATCTCTTTCAAATGTTTACATGGTCCAATACATCAAATAACAACCTGAATGACTCCATTTGATTGAAGGTGTTCCTCACTTTGGGATGCCACCTATTTGTTTTCTCGGTATAAAAACAGGGCATACATGTGCGACGTTCACAAGGAAGAAAAATTACGGCTATCTTTAACTCTATTATCTGTTTAAAATGACTTATAATGAATAAGCTTTGGAGGTTGTGTAACTTTCACGCGCTGACTTGCACTCTGAGAAATTACCCTTCGGCCAATTATAGGCCTTCTTTACAAACTTGGTTTATGTTTGGATCTTTGAGTTTCTGGTCCCATGGCAGACCGATTACGGGGCTCCTTTCTTCCCCTGTAACTCTACTGCCACATAATCAAGTCATACCGTTTCCTGGATGGACTTCCAAGGGCTAGAGGAGCTGATAGACTTACATGATGTGCAATCTGTTGCATAAAAAAGGGCAGCCCGGTGCCTAGAAACTCCTGCATGTGCGGGGTCCAGGGGGTCTGGGCCATAGTAATGTGCAATCTATTCTATATGGGGAAATTTTCCCAATCCTACTGCAAACAGATTGGAGCTTAGATAGAAAGGGATGGATCGCCGAACCGTGTTCCGGAGAAAAAACTCTGGAGCAAGTTCTTGGGCAAATGTAGAACAGCTGGGGCTTGTTTCCTTGGTCATGCACAGACATTTTTTTTTTTTTTTTTTTTTTCTTTCGGGGAGTGGGGGGGGAGGGGGGGGGGGGATAGTGAGGTGCCCAAGTACTTTTGCACTGGAACTCCTATCTTTCCGGATTCCGAGGGAGGATTGAACCATCAATGTCTAATGTAGGCAGGTTTACGTCAAATATCCTAAGGAGGCTATTTGTGCAACTCAAACTCATGACCTCAAGTCACAGAAAGTTACGATTGTTTTGTATTAAATATTTTGCAATTACATGTTAATTTTCTTGCCTCAAAGATTTTGGGATCAAATTTGTCTCTGCGTGTGGGGTTTTTTTTCTTCTTTTTTTTATAGTTCAAAAAATGTTCACTTTTTAATTTATAAAGTAGTTATAAGAGTAGTGATGGTTTTCGGTTCGGAGTGTTGAGAGAATAGATATGAACACAAACGTAAACGACAGTTAAATAGAATAAGTAATGAGATTATTTGAACAAAAGTAGGGAGTTGTTTCAATAGATGAAAAAATTAGAGAGGCATGCTTGAGATGGTTTGGACATGTTTGTAGAATCCCTTAAATACCCTGGTACGATAGTTAGAAAATAGAGAGATATTAACTAATATTATTAAGAATTGGAGAGTAACTATAAAACAGGAACTTTATATTTAAATATAAATAAAACAATGAGTCTTGACAACATATAATCCATATAGCTGACCCTACATTGGGGATAAAGGTTTAGTTGTTGAATTGTTGTAGATGGAACAACCATTGAGACTACAATTTTTTGTTGTCTTGTTCAAGTCATATTTTTTTAGCTAGGGCAACATTAAACAGGCCCTTAGCCAGGTTTGGTTTTTTAAATGTGAAATGCATGTATACACTGATGCATCTTCTGTCTTCAGATTAAGGTGGCTCTTCAATACATGCGTCGGGTAATTCAGAAGAAGGCAAACTTTGATATAATGAGCCTGAACTGTTTGCAGGTTTGTATTCTCTGGGCAATTCTTCAGGATGATGAGCTTGGGCCTTCAATTTATTAGGTCTATATGTTTATGGGAGTTTTCTTGATTGCTTCAGAAAAGTTTATGGAAGCACCTTTGGGGATACTTCTTCACGAAGCTTGTAGATTGTAAATAACATTTTTTTGATTGCTCTGTTTAGCTTCTTTTATAGAAGTAGGATTTGAACATGAGAATAGGCCTTTGCGTATTGTCACCCATTTTTGATGTGCAACTTTCCAGCGTGCTTTTCTCGCTTTTTTTGTTTTTGTTTTTTCTTTGGGCAAATCCTCTTTGTTTAAGGAGTCGTAAAGTGATATGGTGTTACATGTCAATTTCCACTCCACTTTCAGGTTGCACCTGGAACTTTCATTCCTGCTTTGTTCGGGCATGCCAAAAATGACAAATTTATTCAACCTCGTCATTCAGATCTAATTTTTGAGTCTTATGCGGTATCGATTCTATCAGGAGTTATTTCTCTTTTCTGTTTGTTAATCACACATGAAAATAAGTAATATTTGCATCCGGTTTCTTAACAGGGTGACAAGAATATTATTAAGTTTGATGGTGATCACAATTCTTCTCGACCTCAATTTTACTATGATTCAGTATCCATTTTCTTCTACAATGTCCTTCATCCACCTAAACTTCCAACCGCTCATATAAGCAAAGTAGAAAAATATTACGATTTGGGGCACCTGAAGGTCAGTGCTGATGCAGATGAGGTAAGTTATGGGCATCCCTCAGTTGATTTTACTTTGCTTCCTGCATATCAAGTTGTATTGCTTTTGACAGCTGCAGTTTCAGTAAAAACAAGAGGGAAGGGCGAATTTTAATGCTCTCAAAATGTTTCAACCTTTTGATAAGCTGTGTGTGAAGTGAGATTATTGTGGCTCAAAGCTTAGATGTGTTGTTCTTGTTTGATATCTGCTTATGGAGAAATGTGTCCTCTATTCTCTATGATCATTAAATACTGCACAAATCAAAAGGAATTTTTTATAAAACAGCTATAAGACCAGCGATGCTCTACGGTTCAAAGTGTTAAGCGACTAAATATGAATATGAATTAAAAAATGTGGTTAGCGGATATGGGAATGTTGAGATTGATGTGTAGATATACTGGGTTACACAGAATAAATAATGAAAATACTAGAGAGAAAGTAGGAGTAGCTCCAAAAGATGAAAAAAATTAGTGAAACAGGCCCTAGATGGTTTGGACATGTTTATAGAAGACCATTAGATGCACAAGTACTACAAGCAGAAAATAGAGAAGCATTAACTATTAGGGAAAGGGAAAGGGATAGGGATAGGGATAGGGATAGACGTAGAATAACTGGAAAACAACTATAGAAAATGATATGTTATATTCATAAATGAAATAATGTGTTTCGACCGTTTATGGTGGTGAGATATGATCCATACATAGTGTGATAAGGGTTTAGTTGTTGAATATCTGTTTACTTAATATTTGTGATAATGAATCAGATTGGGAAAGAGGTATCAACTTTATCCACTTTAGGGGTATTATAAAATAGTTCCTCCTGCCCCAATCCTTCTTCTTCTGTTGGTGGTGAAGGTTGCAAAAAAGTTGCTTGAGCAATTTGGGATTCAGTATGCATCAAGTATACATCTTTGATTGGTTATGTTATTAAAAGTTTTGTTACGAAGCACTCTGCATACTACTAATTGCATTTCCAATCTGTGTCAACTTCTGTGAGGTCACCTTCAGACAAGTACCTTTGCCTCCCCCAGCCTAACCACGCTATTATATTTGCATATATTGATATTTTTTCTAGAAAATTTTCCCAACACTAACTTGGTTGCTTTTAATTTTTCATCCCAACTCGTTTAGTTGCTTTTAAATCATTTACCTCATTTATTTGGTTGCTTCTAAATTGGCCCGAAATAAAAGGTCTGATATGGTTTTGAAGAAATGTACTCATTCTGTGAGTGGATTTCTCTTCTTATGTTTGATTATAAGATTGCATATTCTGATCCTAATTGGTTTAGATGTTGTATATGGTTATGTATGCCAATTTTTAAAAATTCATATAGATTAGGTTACTGTGTTCCAACTGAAATCAATGCTGTTTAATGTGACATATTACTGGATCTGCTGTTGGAATGAGTGCATTGATGAAAACACCCATATTTAATACTTCTGATTTTTCATTTATTTATATATTTATTTATTTATTTTCTGTTGTGTTGGCACTTTCAGAATTTATTGTATGAAATAATTTCTGGTCTTCAAAGTGTTGATACTGGTGCTGCTAGTTCATCATCTGCACTACCTGGTGTTTCAGCCGCAAAATCTGTGGGCGAACTTCTTTCTGACATTGCCCCATTTGCCAGCGTACTTGTACTAGTCTTTTATTAGATGTTTATCTCTTATGTCAATGACTAGTTTATTTCCTCCAGGAAGAAAGCCTTTTTATCTCTAGCACTTTTGGTTCTCTAACTACATATATTGGTTCATCATTTCATTTTAGGAATCACTAGTAATTGAAAAGAGTACAACGAATGGTGACGATTCCTCAGAGCTACAGGTACCAGTGGTTGGTTTATTGGATGTAGCTTTAGTATGTCAATCTTTTATCTTTATTTATCAATACTTTTCTGGTATGACAGCTAAATGCTTGCTAAGATAGATATGCATTTTATGGAGTAGATGATGTTTGGTAGAATTGTAAAACTACATATTTCTGTTTTAGAGAAGATTTTCCTAATTATTGGGAGTTTCCTTGGTGGATGAGTCCTAGAATTTCAGCGAGGTTTGGTTGATTAGATTTTAATTTTGCTTTTCCTGGAGATTTTGTTTCATAGCAATTTGTTTCTAGTTTGGATTTTTACCCAAGAATTGATTGATATTCTCCGGCAAATATTAGCATAGCCTTTTCAGTCTTAATGATGCAGAGCATTGGGAAGTCATTGGTAGATAGGATTTTTTTTTTATTCAGAAATTTGTTTATGAGTTCAGATTCTTATTTGTTGATTTCGCAAAGTATAGGAGAAGGCAGAATTAGGAAACAAGAATATAAGAGAATCATCATGTAAAGCTTTTTGTTGTGTGGTTCTTAGTTGAGAATGGATACATTATGAGTGATTGAACTGGTAAAAGTGCCAGCATTCCTGGTTCTTTTTTTTTTTTTTTTCAGAATCAGTTGTAAATCAAAGCTGGGATTTCTTTGCAATTTGCTCACTTTAAAACTCGCAACCAAATACAGAAATTTGATAATGATTCATTTAATTCCATTCAATTGTATGGCCTACTTATTCATGTGCTGTTCGAGTCCTGTCGTCGTGTTGTGTAAATTGCACCCCTTCCCAAAGTGGACTTTTTCCTAAGAAGTAAAAGTAATTTTATGAAAAAGTGTGTGAACACGAATTACTTGGTGCTGACAGTATGCTTTTTCAAGTGAGTCAGGGAGTTAAAAACACTTGGGTGGTTGGCATTTAAGTGCTCAAAAAACATATGGACTCCTGAAACTCAGCTATTCCACTTGGCAAATTATCCATAAGGATTGAGGGAGCATACTTCCTATCCTCAAATCTATAATTTCTGTTCTGTAATAACTGTATCTGTTCTAGATGTTCCTGACATCCTTGGCCATAATTCACACTGTCCCTGGTGAAGTAAAACTTAGAGCTGGACCCTATTGCGGTTTCAGTGTAATGGCAAGATATTTATTATTTCTTCATTTCTGAGGCATAGAGAGCAGCGATTGACATAGAAATATGTCCTAAGATTTCTGGTCAGATTATATGCTTTCATGAGATGCTTCAGAAGCCAAAAAAAGTCACTTTTTTTGGGTGGTACAGTGCTCCTAGTGCCTGTGGGGATTGCTTTGATGTTATTGTGATATTGAAATTTTTTCTGCGTGAAACGATTACTACAATATATTTATATTCAGATAATAGTTTGGTTCCTACATTTCAATATTAACAAGTTATTTTGAATTTTAACTTATAAAAACTAGCCAATGGTGTGCCATGAGTTAAATTGTTAACGCTTTTTTATTTATTATTATTTTATAGTAAAAAGCAACTTGTGCCTGTTGTTTTGTGGGATAGTTATTGCTATAATTGTTGTTGTGATCAAAGTTGACTATTTGAGACTTGTCTGATTAATAGGCATCTTTGGGAACCTTTTCTGAATCAGTTCTGTTTTGATCTCTGCATGTACTTGCGTGCAATAAGAAAAGTGCTTGATGCTTGTGTTGTATTCTGCGTGCATTTTTTTGGCATCTTATTTTTGAACCAATGTTGTCTGGATGTCTGTTTTTAGTTAAACCTAATACTGAAGCGCGCATTGATGCTTGTCTTTTATTCTATAAGCCTTTTCCTAGAACGAGCTTCAAAGTGCTTGTTGAGACAGTTGACCTGGTCTTTTTAACGCTTAAAAAATGCTAAATGTTGGATATTGTAATGGTGATTGGTCAGGGAAATTCAGTTGGCCTGAATGAGGAGTCTTGTTCATACACCAGTTCAAATAGGGAGAGTTGGGGAAGATGCTCGTCCCTTGGCAGCGATGATGAACCTTGTTTCACTGGTGCAGATGTTCCGAAAGATCAGGTAACGCTCAGTGTCTGTCTCTGTCTCTCTTTCTCGTGATCCTATTAGCTTGAAAAACAATACTTGATCTCATTTCAGACAGCACTTGATGTTCTTGCCACGCCTCTTCGAAGTGTTGGACAGCTACCCTCAAAACTAGCACAAGAAGAAAAAATAAAGACGAAAGGCGCAGCAAATAAGAAATCCAAACGTGAAAAGTTTGAAAAGCTTGAGGCTCTTAGCCATCGGCTTCGTCTTTGTATTCTCAAGAGTGTCAAACATAGGAGGAACTGCTCCTCGTGACCCTATCTCACTCTCTCTAGGTACAAAATGCAAATGTTTATTGGTTATTGAAGTTGGTGAGTTTTCGTATGTAGCAATATATTTATGTACCTTTTACTTTTTTGAATTTTTGGTGGCTAACAAATTGTTACATACGAAATAGTGTATGTATTGTAATTGCTTTCCGGTATTATTGTTATTTTGCGGTGGTGGTGGTTGGGAAAGAGTTGGATACGTGTTTGGTTTGGTTGCATAAACTCTCTATTTTAGTGAAAGTGAAAAATACTAGTTTGGGGAGAAAAATGAATATATCTCAGATTACTCTCTACAGAGAACTGAAAACTGATCCATCATCCATCCTATTTTTTATTTTATTTTTTTTGGGTTAATTTTATTTTAATCTCCTTTCATTTGTTCCATTAGAAGTATTATAGAACAATACTATTTTAATGTAACAGAAGGAATAATTGCAAACACTCATCAGCAACCAATTTTAGAAAGTGTCACCTTCTCTTTCTTTCTGTTGAAACAAATAGAATGAATCAAATGGTAAATGAATACATCAATTGTTAGGACGAAACATCATAAACTATCTATCTATTTCCGTGTAAATGCTTGGCCCATCTTCTTGCCATGAAAGTATCGTGGTATTCCCAACTCTCGGCGCTGCTCCTCCTCCCGCCACTCATCATCATCATCTGATTCGTCTCAAGATCATCATCCTCCTCCTCGTCGTCATCGTCAATACCAATTAACATCTCCCCCGTCTTATTGCTGCTGCATCCCTCAGTTCCACCGCCGTTGTCAACGTAACTATATTCCACACAATACTGTGCTGATCTCCGCAATAGTAAGGGGACCCTTCTCTCTTCACCACCCCTTAGTTCTCCAAGCTTTATGACTCTCCTATCCTCCTTCATTTTCAGCTGGATATCTGTTATTGCCCCTCCCAGCATCCCAGCCAGAAACTTTTCAAACTCGTGCATGCCAAAACCAAACCCGATATGAAACCGATGGATTTTCACAGCTGCTTCCAAGTTAAAGTTATTGTAGGACCACGTTGGAGTGTCCGAAAGATGCAGAACATGAGATTCTGGGTTTCTGTAAACGCGATCATTCAGCACTTTAATCCCTTTCTTCAGCCCGACACTAGGATCCGCAGACCCCGTATAGAACAAACGATCGATGACTTGTAGTGCCCTCCTTTTCCCGTAAGAGGTCATGCGTTTGAGGGGGAACATACGTGATGCTGCTGCTGCAGATGAATATGTGACGATGGACAAACGATCCTCTGGTCGCAGGGACAGTATTACCAAAGCCATGGCTTGTTTCATAAGCCTTAAATGTGGTCCATTGGGGGTGGCAACTAGGACCAAATCAGTGGCAGGTTGATGGTCTAGTCTTACACAAAGATAAGCCCTGACCCTACGAGGGGAGTTGTCTGATGAAGTGGGTAGCAAAGAGATACGAAGGCGGTGATAGGAGGATGTTGTTGTTGTTGTTGTTGTATGGTGATGAGGATGAGGATGTAGAGGATCATCGTCATCGTAGCGAGCAGAGAGCAGAAAGGAGCGCCTGTGAAACCGAAAAGTGGCAATGGAGTCATCAAGTATCTGAAGAATGGGATCAGAGTGAAGTGAATTTACGTTCCGTGGTAGGTGTGTCCAATGCGCACGGCAGACGGGGCAGGTAACACTGCCATGGCGAACGTTGGAAGAGATGCAACTAAAATGAAAAGCGTGAGAGCACTGTGCTGTGAAGATAGCAAGAGGGGAGCCAGAGCCAGAGCCAGAGCCAGAGTTGTTGTAATTGAGAGGATCGAGACATATAGCGCATATGTTGTGCTTCTTCTGCAGAAGGAGAAACAAAAGCAAGTTGAGAAGATCCGATCCAATCCAATCCAATCCAATGGAATGGATTGGCGATTCTCCAAACTACAATAGAAAAGAATACCCTAAAATTCAATGAGGGAAAAGCAGTGATAACCCATATGCTACTACTACTCACTCACTCACTCACACTGACAGGGACAGGGACAGGGACCAGGAAACAAAGAAGACGAAGTATCTGATGAAGGGGATACCAAACACCATAGGAAGAAAGATGAGGTTTTGTTACCGGATGATGAGCAGTAGCAGCGGCATTGTTGGCGGAGACATCATCCTGGGTTGGGTTGCGTCTACTATTCGTATTCCAAGAAAAGGATCCACAAGTCTGAGCAATGAGCTTCTTGGCGGCCTTCCATGATCCTCCTCCTCCCACCATCAAATCTTGTTACTCTTATTCGTAGTACCAAGTAAAACCATACACAACGGAAACGCTGAACAGAAGAAAGAGACAAGTAATCTGCAGTACTCTTCTTCTTTCTCCACTTTTTGTGCATATGTAAGAACCAATGGTCCCCAATATGTATGTATGTATGTATGTATGTATGTATCTGTGTGTATAATATAATACTTTAGTGTGTAGTGTGGTCTGTATGTTTTTGTTGAAGAAAGAGTTCAAATGTTTGTCTGACCGAGAGGCCCCACCCACCCTCACTCATATCATCTATTCATAGATATATCCCTTCTTTTTCTTTTCTTTTCTTTATTTATTAAAAGGATATACCACTTTTTTTTTTTTTTTAAATTCTCACAAACCTCTACACTTCTACTACACTCTTTTCACTTTACAAAAATAAAATATACAGATACAATCTTTAAATTAAATAATTTAATATTATTAGTAAATTTAATTATTATATTAATAAGAAAATGTAAGACAAACAAATTGAAACTAGACAAATAAATAAAAATTTAAAAATGGAATAGATTTTTATTTATTTATATAGAATTGAAGGAAAGGAAGGAGAGAACTAACTATCAGCTATTAACTCTCAATGGCTTTCTAAAGTAATAGTAACTAACGAGTCGAGTATATTTGATTGGTATAAAACCATACCAAGTTTAAATTTTGAATGAAAGCAAATAAAGTAGTAATAATTATGTCCAAAAGGCTAAACTAAAGTAAGACAATGAGCTGTCAAAGCAAATAAATTAAAAGTATCAAAATTTGGACCCCAGCTCAGCCCAGCCCAGCCAGTGCCCAGTCAAAGTAAAAATATTTGGATTTGGAATTGGACCAATAAAAGTAAAAAAAAGAGAAATCTACATTCTCCATTCCATGGGAAGAATCAAAAGTAAGTCTATATAACTATAAAGAGAGACAGAGATTCGAATGAAAAAGAATTCCATTGTTGTCGAATCGCGATACGTATCGTGTATCGAAAAACCAAATAACTCAAAAGGTAATCTATCCCCCAAAAATGGAGATACTATTAGTCCCCCGCCCCACATCAAATAAATTTAGGCATATAAACAACAGAGCAATCTGAAACAATATGCCTCACAAGAATCAACCATTTGTTTCTCTACATAAATGAATCATATACACCAACACCGTGTGGTACAAATATACAGAAACAATCAAAGAAAATCCACAACCACAGAGGTTGTGGGAATATCTTCCAAACCATATACAAAAAGCATCTGTGTATCTCACTACCGTTTCAAATGCCAATATCTATATGACCAAATAAATCACATGCATCCTTGTAACTAAACTCTGCTAACGCATTTTATATACCTGATGGCTCTCACTTTCATCGATAAAGGTCACCTCCATCCAACAAGAGTTCACAAAAATTCTCATCCCAAAGGAGGAGGAACAACATCAGCAGTAATTGGCAGTGCTTTCACGGATTGATGTTGCACTCTCTCAAGTATATCTGATCATACTCAACAAATTTGGCCCAATAACCTCTATATTTAGGTATGCCAATCTCAAGCCATGGTTTCAAGTTCCCATTATAGTGCACAACTGCTGCTCGATCAATTTCCTTCTGGCTCACATTTGGATTATAACCAAGTCCTAAGACATGCCATAATCGATCAAGGGCATAAGTCTGATTCCAAAATGTTATCAATCCTGGTGGTAGCGTCCCCAATTTCCACAACTGCCTATCATGGTTCTGCAACAGTAAAACACGTAACAAGACATTAGCATCAAAACTGGATACAAATGAAGCAACTCTTCAAATTTTGGATCTAATAAATTTTTTTTTTTTAACACACAGGATCTAAAATTGGACAACTGGAAGGGATTATAGAGAATATACAACCCAGAAAATGCTACACCCAGATTCATGACATCAATATGCTACTAACATTCAAATAGGAGTACAAGAAATGATCAATTCATAATATTATCTTCACATATTAATGGATTCCATCAAGTAACCATGCGAAAAAGTTAAGAAAGTGCCATCACAAAGCTAACTAGGTTTGTGTTGATCAATCCTTCAACATATCACATACCAAACAAAAAACCAACAATGAAAATTGGGCCCAGGGATGATCCCATGCAGAGCCACGAATACCACAAGGTCCAAATGAGTTTCAGATGTTAAATAGCCAAAGCAATTAGAGTCTAAGAGATTTCCATAAAGGGCTCAAGGTCAATAAGCCGTCAACTAACTTTTAAGTACAGAGATGCAAAGCAGTCTAACAAAACAATTTGATTCATTACCAGATTTTGCCACGAATGATAGACATCTGTAATGTTTTGTCTTTTCCACTCGACAAGATCCACAATGTTCATTCCAAATGCCCAACCACAAGCACGAGGGTCAAATTTTTTAGAAATCAAGGGATTAGAGAAGTTCAGGTAACGGTCAAAACGATGAAAGCTTTCTCCACAAGTCTCAACCACACCAATCACCTTTCCCTTGAGATTAAGGGACCATAGGTTACTCAGATCCTTCTGCACCACTATATCATCATCTAAGAACAGAACTTTTTCCAGTTTAGGGAAGATCTGTGGCAGGTAAAAACGAAGATGATTCATTATAGAGAGGTACTTTGGATTCCTGAACTTCATATTTGAATCGGACTCGGTCCGTCGAGTCTTGAAGTAATAATCAATCATAGAGGCAGAACCCAGCTGCTTGAGGACAGGGCTGTAACTTGAATTTAACCATGTGAATTCCTCAACATTCTGGACCTGTATGGTGGCATTTTGAGGTGGATTTGCCAAAAACCACATCCTCATTGCAGCATAGTTAAGCCTGTCAGTAACAATGTGGAACACGTGCTTTGAAGTTTCCTGTCAACATAAAAAGTCCAAGTCCTTATTACTGTTAAAGGGATACTTACTGAGGGACATTGTCACCACATTGTGGTCAATGTCTGAATAATCTGGATTGTTCACTATTATAATTTATGTATCCACAAAATGGGTACATGAACAAGATGATTATAATACCTTCGCATGATATATAGTTGAGTTTACAACAACTGCAGCTGCCAAAACGTTATCTGAGAAAAGTGCATAGTGGTACAGGCTGGAGTCCTCTAGCTTGTCTTGATTTGGAAATTGCTGTTGAGAAGAGTTTAGCAAAAAATATTCAGTTGAGAGTCGCAATGGAAGACAATGAAGTCCTTTGGGAAGTGTTTTTGCTGTTAAATGTGTCAAAAATAAGGTCTGCTTCTTGTGGACACGAAGCTGTTCTTCTGTAGAATGAAGCATGGCTCGCAGCTTCTTTACCACAGCAGCACAATCATCTTGAATCTGCTTCCCTTTGGCAAGTATTAGCTCCATCGATTTTAGCTTCTCAGAGGCACTGCAATGCAATAGTAACATTGATTTTCAGAGAGGAGATGATAACCTCCAACAAACAACCAAGAATTATGATTCAAACTTCAAAATGTTGAAATCATACTCCAGGCTCCAAACATAACTTGTGACTACATAGGAAAGTCAAGATCATACTTGCCCTTTCCAGATGTCAGCGAGACAAATGATGTATATTCAGCTAAAAGAATACACCTAAACGGAAAACTTACTTCCTGGGTAGCTCAGAATCCTTGGTGGCATCCCCAAGTGCTCGTTGGACTTCCTTCATACGCATCCGCAGCTCCCTTACAAAGCGAGGGTTGTTTCTTGTTGCCGAGAGGGAAAGATAAACTTTTCCACGGATGAGTTGATCCTTGAGTTGCCTAACACGAGCATCTGTCACAGCTACTTGTTCCTTTTGGATCTCAGTTTGGACATTGACTTGTTCCTTCACACCTTTTCTCATAGACTTTCTGGAAGAGTGCTGATCAGCTGTTGTTTGCTACAAAGAGAATGCTTCAAAAGTTCAGTACCAGTACAAGCCTAGATAATACGTTATCTACCTAATTAACATTACTAACAAAAATAAATTTAGTAACAAAAGGCATCAGATTATTGGGTACACTAGATTAATAAAGAGGTCAACTAAAAAACACACAAGGACTATAAGAAGGATAGTCTGAGTTCAGATAATAGGAGCTCATCAGCAAACTAAATTCATGAACAAAAATCATCAACTAATGGTAAAGGCATCTTCAAAGGAGAAATGCTGAGAGAACAAACAAACACAGCTTGCATCAGGGAAACAATTGAAACTTTATGGAATGCTTAACATTTATTTAAAAGGTTTAATAATAATAATTTTCACACGAGGTCTTGTCCGCATTCCCACTGTTTATGAACCATGATAGCATTTAATAGAAACTAACACCACAACAAATACAAATAAACAGTAAGAAATTCACCATTTTCTCAGAACTGGTTGTACTAATTTTTATATTAGCATCAGCTCGTACGTTCCTGGTGTCACTTTTCCCAGTTGATTCAACTTTGTGAAGGTCTTCTTCACCCTGGTCTGCTTTGACCTCTGTGTCAGTGACCTGCCTGATGGGATTTTCATCGTCAGATTCAGTTTCTCTACCGGTGGTGCTCAACGTGGATGAAACCGTGGTTTGATGCACCAAAGGATCTGGAAATGCAGTTTAAGTGGCAGAGCGAAGATCGTCAACAAACCCATATGGAGTTGAGATCTTAAGTTTAATTAGCCACAGAAATTAAAGTACACCAACCTTCAGCAAGCTGTCTAGTTTTACGAGCACTGTCAGCAGCATCATCGGCAAGAGAGTGGGAAAAATTCTCCGAATAAACAATGCCCAAGGGCTCTTTCAAAACGTCAACAGATTCCTGAAAAATTCAACATCAAATGAGCAGAGATCGGATAAAGCCACGGCTCCAAACAAGTGGATATATACCTGGGGCAGTATATTCAGTGGCCTAATATCCCCTCCAAATGTCTGCAACGCAGAAACACAAACGAAAGGTGAAACCCTCGACTTTTGAAAAAGAGAACTTGGACTTGACAAAGGTAAAATTAGACTTACAAGGGCGGAAGCTTCTTCAGCAACAAAGTCATTCTCAGCTGGAAAAAAGTAAATAATTTCAGAACGCAAAGAGAGTAGCATGGGGGGTAAAGGGTGTGAGATGACTTACAAGAAGCAGAAGAAGAGGAAAGATAGGTGGCAAGAGTGTCAGTGTAGAGGACAATAGGGGCAAGAACGGTGATGCAGAGTAACAGCAACGCCGCCTTTCTCAACTTCATCCCTTTGTCTTCTCCAATTTGCTTTCCTCTTCAAAACACCGAAACCCTAGACCAGTAATACGGCAACGGGAGAGAAAGCCCTGACTAACGGACTCCGATTCGGACGAAGGAGGAAGTGGGGGGAGAGAGTGAGTGAGTGCGTGTGTGTGTGGGCAAGTGAAATTGATTGACAGTTGTGATGGTGAAATTGTGTGGTTAGATTGATGAGATCACATTCACATTCACGGGTGGCCATCGATTCACCCCCATTACCTGTCCCTGTCCAACACAATTTCCTCTTTTCTTTTCCTTATTTTATTTTAATAAAAAATTTATATTCTGGGGACGTCACAATGTGACAAACACAACATTCTTATCAAATTAAACAATTAAGGATTTCCTCTTTTTGTTCTTGAATTGCTTAATGAGTGTTGTTTAGTATCTCATCATTATTTTAATATCTAATTCTTTCATTCACACTTTTTCCTTTTTTTTTTTTTTAAATATATATATATATATGAAACAAGTAAATTTGTATATGTATTGTACAAAAAAATCATAAACTTTTTATTCAGTCGATCTCATGAATCATATTTAATTATGATACAACTAATATTAGTTGCAAATTAATGAATACATTTATTTAAAAGATAAATTATATACAAAGAATTTAGATAAAAATAGGTTCTCTAGAGGATGTTCAAGTTGATATCAAGTGGCTGATCAAGCACTGAGCTCCAAATGCCATAATCCAGTTGTTGTTGAAGATCACCACCTGCATCTGCACCTGCACCTTTGTTAATGTTACTAGTGGGAGCTGGTTTATCCTCCTCCTCCTGATGATGAAATAGTGGAAGCTTCATTTTCAGGGAATGATCAACATTATCATCTTCATCTTGATTATAAAACAAGCCAAATCTAGTGTGGTCCATTAATCCTACATCTGGCTCATCATCATCATCACATATATAATATTCATCTGATCCTTTTAGCCACGGGAAATCAAGTACTCCCACTCCATCCTTATTATTATTATTACTGGAATATTGTTGATCATGACAACGTAATTTTGATGATTCTGCACCTATGATCTTCTTCTTCTTCTTCTTCTTCTTCACATGATCATGATCATCCTGATGATGATGATGATCTACAGATGATCCAATACATTTTCTCCCTCTCTTATTCTTCTTGCTCCCAGCTGCTGTCTCCATCAATTAATATTTGCTAATTAACATAAATAACTGCATAAATTAGGTGAAAATATGAATGCGAGCAATTAAGGTTTATAATTAATATATAATCTTCCAGTTCCAGAGGACTGGCCGGTGATACAGGCATGGCATGCATCAAAAGGGAAAGGGAAATATAATTAATCAAAACTTGGAAGCCAGTCAATCAATGGATGTATGATGCAAGTAGAGAAGAGAAGAAATGATCGATGTACGTATACCTGCAGCTTTATGTATGATCGATCGATAGATAGATATCCTAATTAATTGCTGTGGTTTCTCAGAGAGATCGAGGCCTTCTTCCTTCTCCGTTGTGTGAGGCTCTATGTATATCCTTATTAATTTTCAAGTATGTATATATAGATATAGATATAGATGTTGTGGTGGAAGGAAAATAAAGAAATGAATGGTAAATCATGCATTTAATTGGTGTTTGAGAGGCAGTTTTATTAATGGATCCATTATTGTCCTCTACTCTATTTATAGTAGTAATAGTAAATTCCCACGCCAATATTAAATTCCTACATACAGATGATATGATGGAGTAATAAAAAAAATTCAAAACTCAGACAGAATGATGAATGCTAGTAATAAAGTTGAAGATCCCAAGTTGAATTGAATTTGTGGCGATTGGAGGAGGAATGATAGATAATAGTCAAAAGATGATGATCTTCGCCTTTAGGCAATTTTTGGGTTTTGGATTGGAATGTGCCCCAAAACCGAAACTACCACTCCCTCTGATTCTGATACCCAAATTATTTTTCATTAACTGCATCAACAGCCCCTCCAGAGTTGTACATGTTCATTAACCCTATTGCTGCAAACTCATACATGTTCACGCAGGATCGATCCAACAAGTTCATCAATTTGATATGTGAGGAGAGCTAACTATAACCTGATATGTGAAACAGTAGTAAAGATGTCACCCTGCAGGATCCCCAACCTAACATCAACCTTCCCATATATGCTTTGCTACTCGAATCAGTGATGCTGCAAACGTAACAATTCCATATATATATATATATATACATATATATTAGCTAGCTAGCTAGCTAGCCTCCTCAAGATGTAATTAATTAATGTAATTGTTACCTGATTTATATGAAAATACTGCATAATCTCCATTCCATTCCATGACTCGCCCTCCCCTCCTGATGCCTCCTCAAGATACTCTATGTCCGATGGGGATATTATCCCACTTATCTCACCACCACTACTACTACTACTACTACTACTCAACTCAACACTCCTTTCTTCCAAACCAGGCCAGCTCCCTGGCAGTTAAATACACCAATCACTCCGCTACATTTGTTCAGGTTCCAGATCTTCAGAAGACTAAATAATTAACAGTTAGTTACTCATTACTTACTTTCAAGTTTAGAATACGTAGCTAGGAAGGGATATCTTTTCCGGTCCATAACTGGATCACAAAACAAGCAATCTCGCGCAGGCCTCCCCGGACATTTAGCCCTCAACGCTGATCCATCCTCAGGAAGCACAAGTCTTCGGAGCATGTTGAAATCATGTTGCCCGGGTTCATCACTATCATGTACAAACAAAGAGATTGATCTCATATTGTATCTTTCTTTTATAAAGCCATATGCTATACTAAATGTACGTGCAGTTGAAATATTTTATCCATCAATGACAAAAATTAATTACCTCACAGACTCCACAGCCTCCAACAAAAATGATATTCAGCTGAGTTGTGAAGGCTCTGCAAGTCATGATTCATGGAAAAAGTTAACCTTACTTCCAAGGAATTTATCAAGTTACACCAGTTTCTCTTACATAGAACATGTCCCAATCTGGCACCACAACTTCGCCCAAAAATATACTGTTATAAGCGACAGCAGCTATATGGAGTGTCTGTGTTTTGGGGTTGTTTGGCCAATAGTCATCAGATGCACGTGTGATAGCACTTTGTTTTGAGCTGCAAAAGTAGAGATTTCAGCTATTCCTTACTGATTGCAGGAGGATAGCATCCATAAACAAACTGTAAACGTTATGCATTTTCTACAATTTCAAGTCTCAAACGGAAATGGTAAAAGACTGGCATGAGCATGTATGTATTACTTATAGCTAGAATTTGTTCTCTGACCCATGCAGCAGATAATGCTATTATCTTGGAAGTTCCTGGCCATAGACTTATCCAATGCTTGCTGGAAATGTCTAGTGAGGGAGACCCTGCCTCCTGATCCAGTTGCTATAGTTTCCAGGATGTTTTGCACATCAACCTTGACTCCATCTACTCCTTGTGATGCAAGGTATTTATGTAGATCGTCATAAAATTCAAAGATTTTCACCGGATCAATTGTACCAACACCATACTTTTCCATGGAGTCCATTGCAATATCCCTCTTATGGGAAAGATTTCCAGGTGATTGAACTGGGAACTTTAAGGTCGGACTATACTTGTGTGTGTCTGGAGCATCTGGATTGAGCCCTCCCCGGTATCCCATCAATGCATGCCATACATACACATACCTGCATGAATACCAAGTGCCATGAGAACTGGGAACACTTTATAATCCTAAGGATATGAGAGAGGGAGGGTAGTTACTTAAGGCCAAAATTCTTCTTTATATCTGAAATGAACTCCTTGAGATTCATTGGTGCCTCGGAGGTCTCATCTGAGGTCTTCCTGAACTTCTCGTTCTCCCTAATGCTCATCAACCTGGCACCAAACCTGCATCAATAACAAAAAAGGAATTTCATGACATATGTGAATTCAAAGAAAGAAATGGAAATTTTAGACTTACTGCGATCCTTCAACCAAAGGCTTCCCTTCTTTCTGAAATTCATTTGTTGTGTCTTGCCACCCATCGTCAATTATCAAAATTTTTGCAGGAGTTCCACCTTTCGATAAACTGGATTGATTTGTTGTTGTGAGTAGTTGGTTAGATTCTACACATACAGTATATAACTTGTTGAAGATTCTTTGTAGTTTATAGTATAAGGAAAAACGTTGGAAAAATTCATGCAAGTTAAGCTGAAAGCAAGCTTCTGGATCATCAAGCCGTCCGATTGGTGGCCCAGTCGGACGAGCGCCAGTGAGCAAATCTCACTAGGTTGCAGGAAGCAAGTGCTGTTCGAATCTTCGTCCGATTCGGACGGTGTGTCGGACAAGCTCCAGTAGTTTCTACGAGATGCAACTCTTTGATTTCTTCCTTTGGATGCGTCTTTTGGTTGAAGTGTTGCGTCCTAACTCATGAATGGAAGATTGCATCCATTCATAGGCTGATTGTATCCGATGAGCATAACCTTTCAACTCTATAAATAGAGGGTGAATGCCACAAATTAAATCAACTAATTTCCATCTTCTTTCTTGTCTAAACAATCTAATAACTGTCTACTTAGTTGTTTATGAAAAATCTATTGTATCCTAGAAGTGATCTTGACACATTCCCTGTTAGACATATAGTGGGGGCATTAAACTCTTTAAGGAAAGTGATTACACGCCTTAGATTTCTACTTTGTGACTTGTGAAAGTCTTTCTTTCTTCTAAATTTCTTTCTTTATTTGATAGTTAAATTCCTTCAGAATTTCTTCCTACTATGTGTTCTTATATTTACTTAAAGTCTTGAAGAAACCCCTCAAATTCTTCATAACTATCAAAACACTCCAGAGAAAAGATGCCTCGTATATATAGCTGCTCTCTAACATCTTGACATTCTATGAAGTTGCTTGGACGAATTACATAAGTAAAGGATTTTGAGTATATTGCAGATCAATATAAGAGCCCATCAGAGGACAAAACTTATTACCTGCTTAATCCATCTTTTATTCCTTGAGGATTAACATCCATGTAGAATGCATCCCACGTGCACCAACCAAAGCAATCAAGCATTCCAGGCATCTGCATTAAGAAAGAATGTTTAATTCTACGTACAAATTAATTATCTGAAGAATATAGTGGATACAGATTGCAGAGCACTAGTCGAGTCACCTGTTTGGTCTCCCGGAGAGAGAGCAAACGTTCCAGTGTACTTGTGCAAGATCCTGTGTGTTCATTGAGAAGTCAAAATCAAAAGTACGTAATCCGTTGGATATTTACACCCTGGACACTTGAAGAGGCGTCTTCCTGGAGGCAATACTGTCATTTGACATGGTTGATTGCACTTCTTAATTTCTTCTAGCTAATTAACAACTACTATTGCATTTTCAAGTAGTAATGGATAGAAACGCCCAGAGGCTCACCTACTTGATGGAGTCCTTCGTTGAATCATACGGATTGGTTCCGTAGTTTACGAATACAGTTTCAAGTGAGACTCCGATCACCTGTGAAAAAAGAGTTGGAAATTCCTTATATATAGCTTCAAATTAAAATTCATTAGTGGATTCCTAGGCTGAAAGACAAACCAGTTTCCAGACAAACTTGAAGCTCATCAGATGAATTTCCCTGTAAACTGCTTCTCATTTGGCCATCTAAGATA
Organism: Leptodermis oblonga; assembly: GCA_016801395.1. Classification (NCBI taxonomy): domain Eukaryota; kingdom Viridiplantae; phylum Streptophyta; class Magnoliopsida; order Gentianales; family Rubiaceae; genus Leptodermis; species Leptodermis oblonga. The sequence continues at coordinate 44,828,784 of CM028756.1, forward strand.
GGCGGGAAAACTACGTATCCGGTGTTAGCATCAGAAGACAGTTGGAGCAGCAACATCTGGGTTTCCACAGGAATGGCACCTGCTGAATTTCCCACTCGAGGAATCATCCACCCAAATTTGAATCTAAACAAACTCAACAACCGGGTGTACCTGCATGGATTGGAGCACATTTCGTTTAAATTCAAATGAAAATGTGCAATATATACAAGAAAATGTGCAAGAGTGAACAATGCATCTAGTGCTCCCCTACGAAAGTTGGGAGTTGAAATATGCAGCGAGCGAAATTCCCCTCCCCTGTAATAAAGAAATAAATAGAGTTGAGAGATTTACGTACTTGATAGTGCCGAGTTTGAAGAGAAGACGGGAGGTGGTGGTAATTAGAGTGGTGTGGGGGTAGGGAGTAGCTCCGAGGAAGGCAGAGGATTGAGAGTAGGGGGTGAGGACAACGTTATCCGGTATGGCGGTGAGTGCTTGGGAGCCATTAAAGCTGAGGACTCCATCTTTAAGGAGAGGTTTGGTTTTGAGGAACATACGAAACCTGGGGGCCTCATTGTGGATAATAGGCAGACGGAATCCATGGGGAGTGAGAAAAGGAGGTGAGGAAGTGAAGCAAAGCATGAGCGTGTGAGCTGAGCTGGGCATGTGGTGGTTGGTTACTTTCTGAATTCTGATAATTAATAGAGAGGAAGGAGGATGTATGTATGACTATGTGGGGGGCAAACCCATTGCAAATGGGTCGTATTCCTAATCCGCCTTGCTTGGAAGGTGACATGACAGTTTCCTCATGCCAACTTTTGGGATAAAACTCTGTAACAGTAGGGACGGAGAAGAAGAATGTCCGTCGTCCAGGAGGAGGAGAAGCAGATGGAGATGGAAATGGAGATGTGATCAATTAATTACCAGAGGACTCAAAATTCAAACATTCCAATTAATAATTCTATGGAAATGAGCTACAGTAGTTGGAAACTCGAAAGCAACAGCAATGGGAGATTGAATTTGGAGGATTGATCTGAGGCTCTTTTCTTTTCCATCACGTATTTGAAAAATCGTCATTTTTTTCCTTCAAAATTTACATAAAGAAACAATAACATTTTCTATTAAATTTAAGATTTAAATTTCTCTATAAATTTTCATTTACATAAATTCAAACAGAGCCAGCCTGAATATGTAATTAATAATGGCGTAATATAATTCAGGCGAAAGAGTATCTGCGTAGGTGATTTGATATAATTCAAATTCGTGTAGGAAAGAGTAGTTGATTTGATTCCCTTGTCTTCCCTCTCATACAAATACAAAACAATATATTTCCTTGCACCTTCTTCCTGTCAAGGCAACACACACACATTTATTTACTCCTGCAACAATAATGCTATGTACAATTCACATGTATCATGGATGGATTTGACTAGTAATTTATTCAGCATTTAAACATATCATCAACTCTCATTTTAATAACTACTACCTGTCATAATTGTTGTCATACATTTTTTCACTTTCTGTGAAAATAGCTACGAAGGCGTTAGGCTTTGCACCTAACCAGCCCGAACACAGCACAAAGTTGCTGAATCACTTTGCACCCATGTACGATCTCGTAGCCCACTTCTCAATCACGCACAAATACACTGAGGTTTTCGCTCCGCAGCACAGCAACACAAGTTTTGGGTAATCTGCCACAATCCTAAGTATATTATTACCAACACTATTTCTATCGCACAAGCTTGTCTCTCCCCCTAAGCCCCTAGCTCTACTTAGCTATTTATAGCTAATTCACGTGGTTGGCAGCCCCAACCACCTAGGCTCGCATCTGCTGCAAATCGTGGGCAAGTAACTTCCTTGGGCACAGCTGTGCGCACTCTCCACATGACCCCCGCATTTCGGGGCCACGATCTTGCCAACTGCCATAGCCGCGCCTCAGCTTCTTTGCCCACAACGGTCACCTGAACCAGAGGCTTTAGCCATGCACCCTTGGCTCACCGAGTTTCCCGCACGATCCGCGCCATTGCGGCTAACCGCCTCGCCATGGCTCGCACCACTCGATCCATCTCGCACCAAATGTAATCCACTTACACTTAGCGCCCGTTTAGCTCGTCCAAAGGCTATTTCTTCAGCCAAGGTTCAAGCCAAACCCACGCATTTCCGTCATCGAGACTGGACCATGTCATTTCCTTCAAAGAGCCAAAGCAGCAAACTCATAAGTGCCTAACCAGGACTACAACATGCAAAAAATCAGCAACATTGTCCAAAGCTACCATTCTTCCCTAACAGTCTAGTCTAATGTTCTGTCCAAAAGAACATCTAACTATTACACAACTAACCTCAAATACGAAAATACATCAATTACACTTCAAAACGAGGAAATATCATTAGTCCACTAAAAATGTCTAACAATTGTCCATTTCCAACTTTTTACTAATCAACCCTATACCACCTTTTTCTTTTTTTTTAAATCATGAAAATTCAGTACATCCAAGTGTCATTTATATTTTATATATATATATATATTAATATACTTAGCTTCATTAGTTTATTATAGATAACACTCAATTCCATTTTTTACTTTCTTGAGTTAATAATCTAGAAAGAGAAGTACCTTGGGTTTAGCGACTTAGCCCAGCTATTACACCTCCCTTGTTTAAATGCAATGGCACCAAAATGTCATTCCCTAATTACTTCCGTTATAATAGAATAGTTTAATTCAAAAAAAAAAAATCTAGAAAGAGAAGAAGATAAAGCTTTGAAGTTGAAGAATGAGAATGAAAAGTCAAAGTAAGAAGAATATTTCAGGCATATTCTTCCAACACAAAATTAATTAATTAATTAGCTAGATGATGCAAGACAGGGAATGTGAAATGTATTATGAAATTTATTTATTTTTTATTTTCTCCATATATTACGTAGAGTAGTAATATTTAGGAAATTACTAAGAATAAAATAGTATTAAAAGAATATTTTCCTATCAACCAAAACAAGAAAAGTTCTTGTTTGTGACAGCATTGTTGATTCCCATGCGGGCAATAACAATAATTAATGGAAATGCTTGTCTCTTCTTCTCTTCTCTTCTCTTTTCTCTATAATAAAAAGTCCTAGTTCATGTTCTTGCTCCTCTTTTTTTCACTTTTTGGTCTCATACAAAACAAAGATAGTCAAACACATATACATATACATATACATATACATATACATATACTGTTTGGAAAAGCGATGATCAATCTTCAAAGCGCCACCGCCACCGCCACCGCCTCCGATCCCGTAATCAACAAACTCAAGGGTGTAATCTTAGAGTCAAAGTCAGAGCAGGTGGTGCCTAGTTCCAGTCCAAGTCCAAGTCCAAGTAGTACTACCACCACTGATGATCATCTGATTCTGATTCTCCCAGAGGAAGAGGAAGAGGAAGAAGAGTATTTGGAATTAGGTGAATTTCAATTTCTAGGAGTTGGAGGAGACCTTATCTCGTCTCCACCATTAATAATATCATCATCATCTCCAGGTACAGTTACAGGTACAGGTAGTCAAATGGAGAAGAAGAGTTGGGAGATCATCACCGAGGAAGAAGAAGAACGTGTAGTAGCAACAGCACGTAATTATTACCATGGGCATCATCATCATAATACCTGTTCATCAACGGAGGAGGTAGAAATTGTAGAGGTGGCCGAGGATGAACAAGTTCAGGAGGGGAGTAGCATGTTTTCCTTTGACTTATCATTCCATCATCACCATCAAGGTAAAGATTATAAAGATGAAGATGGAGATGCAGTAGTTTATGTAGTGGTATCAACATTAACAGAATCAGCAAGCATGGATGCAGTGGAGTGGACAGTGAGGAGTGAACTAGTACTCAATCCCTCATCTACAACTGTTTCTCTGGTTCATGTGTTTCCCCAGATTAAGCACATCCCTACCCCATGTAAGTATCTTCTCTACACATCCATCCATCCATCCATCCATCTTTATTTATTTAAAGTCAAAGTTCATCAGCTAGCTATATAGATTAACTTCCTCCAGAGTCATCGATTAATGAATGATGCAGAAATCATAGTAGTAGTAGTAGTAGTAGTAGTTAATTCTTGAATTTGATGTATGCAGTAGGAATGATGGGAATTAGTCAAGTGAATCCAGAGCAAAAGGAGAGGTACATGGCTCAAGAAAGAGACAAGAGAAAGGAATTACTAGACAAGTTTATCAATGCATGCTCCGCAGCCGAGGTATGCATATATTGAATCATTATCCACATATATATATATTCCCTTTAAATAAAGTTTATGATTGATTTTGTGTGGAACTGGAAATGAATGAAAAAAGGTAAAGGTGGACACGGTATTGATAGAGAGTGACATGGAGGCACAAGCAATAGTAGACCTGATTCCAGTCCTAAACGTCACAAAACTTGTGGTCGGCACCACCAAAGCTGATCTAAGGAAGATGAGGTCCAAGAGACCCACCGCCACCGGATCCCTTGTCGATTACATCATAAAATCTGCTCCTGAATTCTGCGACCTCAAGATTATATGCCAAGGGAAGGAAGTCCATCATCCCTTCACTCATTCTCCATCTCCCAGAGCCTATCAAGATACTCCACGTCCGAAGCAACAACCCCACGTTCTATGTGGCTGTTTTAAATTTATCTAGTCCGATAAATAGTCATACAGCGGGGATAGCTCAGTTGGGAGAGCGTCAGACTGAAGATGTGAAGGTCGCGTGTTCGATCCACGCTCACCGCAACAACTGTGATTCTCTTTTCATTTATATTTTCCGTTACCTCAGCTGCATTAATCTTGTTCTTCCTTCCTTGTACAACAATATCGATATAGACTATAGTGGTGATGTTGCAGCATATACAAACTGATGCACTCACTCTTTCAGAGTTGTCCCTTTTTTTTTTTTTAATGACATAATCCTTTAGACCCTTATGCCATGCATTGTATCTCCAGTTCATAACCACCACAATGAACAAGGGTAGGGGAATCCATTCAATTTCCATAATGCACCAGTAATCCCATTCCATTCATTTAGGAAAAAAAAAAAGGCAACACAACAAGACATCCATTGCTTTTACATGTGAATTATAAAAAGATTCCTATTCCTATTCCAAACATATGGTAAGTTCAAGTTCCCTCTTTTCTCAGGGAAACACCCAAGTTGCTACTGCCTCTTCGAAATGACCTCCTGTGATCTCCACACTTTACTACCCTATCCTAAATATCTTCTTTCTCTACATATCTCACTTGTCACTCTCATCCTCATATTCTGAATCCGACTCCTCATTTCTGGTATCCAGTAGTGTGTTCATGTCGAATGATGATGAATCCCCGGCAATGCCATCCATCTCTTCCAGGTCAATACTGTCATATGTCATCCGCTCCTCAAATTTCTCATCCGAACAGTTGAGGAGCCATGCAAGAGAACATTTCAAACCTTTCTTCGCAACCATCACGTGCCTGGGTCTAATAGTTGATTCAAGACCGTAAGTGAACAAGGCTGGGAAAGAGACCAAGTCATCTAACGGCCTTTCCATTTGGTCCCGGAAGTAATCAAAACTTCGTTTCATTATCTCAAGATTAAGGGCAAGTAACTGGGGACACCCCAGGACCATCTTTCTTATTTGCTCCAAGGACAATCCACATCCCTTGAGAAATTCAACACGCTTCACCACGGGGGTGTCACTGAGGCTGATGATCTGCGGCATTTTCTCTACAACTCTACCAAAACTCACACCATCCAAATCGATAATGGAACGAAGAAAGTCCTGTTGACTGCAAAGCTTCGCGTGTAAATCAATTCCAATGATCTCAGGATATTGTGCAATCACAGAAGCAAGCATTGTTTGCCTGACATTGAACTCTATAAGGGATTTGACGTTTGGTCTGACCCTCTCTTCAAGTCCAAATCCAAGAATGTGAGGTTGTTTCTCTATCAGTCTAGCTATAGCTAAATGTGGTATTCCCAAGCTTTCCAGATATTCCACGAGTGGTTTGATTGTACGGCCAACTCTCATTCCTAAGATCTGTGGATATCTAGTTAACACCCCACCAATTTCTCTCCTTGCAACCCCAATTCCAACCAAGTAAGCCACGGAAGTACTCATAGTGCCTTCGAGCTTAAACCCAAGTACTTCAGGATACTTCTCAAGAACTCTAGGAATATCATTTGGCTTAATGTCCATTCCTTGAAGATACTTAACAACAGGAGCAATATCAACAACAACACTAGAATGGAGGACCTGTGGGTATCGGCGCAAAAACTGAGTAAGAGTAGATTTTCTAACGCCTAGTTTCCCAAGGTAATCAAGCACAGGAACCATGTTTTTCTTTACACTGCAGCCAAGAACAAGTGGATAATTGTTGATATCCTCAATAGTGAGGCCTAATGTGTGAAGAAAATCCACACGCTCCCGCATAACCTCAACAGTGACAGGAAGCTCCAACCCATCAAGCTCATCAGGTAGAATACCAATGCCCCTCAAGAATTCATAGACATGGGCCCGATTGGCTGTCTTCTCAGTCCTAATCTGCGCCAAACTAGGATGAGTATACAAGGAGGGAGACGTCTTTTGCCGCCTTGAAATCCTATTACTTGTGTCTGGCTTGGAGGAAGACAAGTCAGCAGAAAGTGTTCTATCGGCGACTGAACAGCGTAAATGAATGAATCGGTTCCCATTCTTGGTTGTAATCGAAATCAGTTTGGGCTTACGGAATGTGATGACAGGTAACTCAAAATGCGCAAGCAAAAAACTGGGCTTGGCTATGCTGTAGCTGATGATCTTCATGGCCTTTAAGAGAGTTCTATGCGACCGAATAAAAAAATTAAAAAAAAAAAAAAAACCATATAGGGGATAAGTGTGCGTATCAAAACTTGAATGAAAGAGCAAAGAAAACACCGCAGAATGCAATAGTCATATTCATTCAAGGATCAATAAATATCAATGTATTATTTCTCTCAAGTTTGTTAAAATCAGCAACGAGTCCTGTCGTAAGAAAATTCAACCCAAAGCAAAGCCGAAAAGATGCAATCTTTAGAAATTTTATTATATACCCAAATCGAGGTTTTTAATGTTGAAGGAACTGTCAAGAAAAAAAAAGGAGATAAAAGGAAAGCAATCCATGAAAAGAAAAGAAGAGAAGCTACCAGGCAGCACCCAATTTTGCAGAGAATGTAAGGAAACAGAGGGAACCAAACCATCATCCATATCCATATAATGAAAGAAGCAGAGCCCAAAATATATATATATATATATATATATGATATAATTGAAGAAGGAAGATTACCGATGTGCAAAAACCCAGGTGTGTAGAATAAAAAGGAGTAGAGCAGCGTGCACCACCTCAGCGGAGGGCTCCCCCAACTCGAGCTTGAGCTCTATGAAGGAAGATACAAAAGGATAGGCAGCTGAAATTGCTCGTTTACTCCTTTTATTTCGTAATAGGGTTATTTTTGGACCTGCAAGTTTTATTTCCAACACCTGGTTATAGTGATACACATAGGGCCTGTTCTTTTTGTTCTGTTTTGAAAACGGTTTTGGTTTCAACATTAAATTTAATATATTTTAATTATATTTCATCATTTTCAATACAACTTTTTACTATTCAGCATCTACTTTTTATATTTTCAATACACTTTTTACATTATAAAACTATTTTTCAAAACTTGTTTTCAAAATAATTTTCAAAACGAATTTATTTCAAAATATATTTAGATTTAACTTTTAAAATATAAAGAAAATTTTTAAAAATAAAATGAAGTCAAGTGGAGTTTGAGTTGAGGGTGTGTCTGTTATATGTGAATCACAATTAATTTATACTTAAAAAATAATGATACAAATGATGTCAATTTAGCTATTTTAGATGTTATACCTTGACGTTTATAGTATTTGCACATTTATCAAGATGGCGAACGAATGAAGTATTAGAAGATGTATCTCTGTTATGATTTGTTTTTGAATATAAAGAATATAGTAAAATGAAATGAATAATAGTTTACATCTATAAATATTCGGAATTATTATTTACAGGAACCAAATTACTATTTACAAAATATTTTCCTGTGAAAAGTCTATAATACCCTATCTGGGGCGTGATTTTGGAATATTATTTTAGCAATGGCGAGGTTTCTGACATAATCTCGTCTATTTTGGGATTTTTTTGGCAAAATCTAGGGCCAGACAGGTTTTTTTTTTTTTTAACAAACAAACTTTACGTAAAAAATGTATAAATTATTTACTTACCGTGCAATATGAATCATCCTCGTGACTACCGACCATATTTAGATACACGTGCGAGTGAAAAATGAATGAGTGTAAATGAGTTTTTTTTTTTTTTTTTTTTTCAGCTAAAGGGCAAAATAAACTATTCACAGAAAAATATTCTTGTGAATAGTAAATTTGTTCCTGCAAATAGTATGCCCCCAAAAATTTCCGCTTTACAGATTTAAGAGTTTGAATGGAGTGAAATGAGGCTATACATTCATGGAAATGCCAAAGTAAATCTAAAAGATGATGGTGAAGAAGAGGAGGGAGACAGAGACTGTCCAAGAAGATGAAGATAAACATCTGCTTCTGCAGCTGCTGGTATCGTTAGCATGACCATTTGTTCTTGAATTAATCACGCCGCCACCTCCCACTCCTGCTCCGGCACCTACACCTACTGCACCTGCACTGTTGCCACCAGGCCTTGCTCCTCCTCCCACACCCTTATTATTCCCACTGCTGCTACTCCCTCCACCTCTATTGCTGCCACCACCACCACCCCTTCCTCCACCGCCTGATCGAGCGACAGCAGAGGTCAGGAGTAAACAAATGATGGCTGTGAGAAGCATGAATCTCATCGGAGAGATCTGCATTTCTATAAATTACACTAATTATCGCCTTGCTTTGTTGCTTTATAGGGGAGAGGGAGAGGGAGAGGGAGAGGGGATTTTAATTATGGTATGATGATATGAATCCAAAATGAATAGGTACTCGTAGAGTCATATCGATCGATCCCCCACACGTTTCAGTCAATCAATACTTTTCTTTCTACAGAAATAAGACGAGTCAGTCAGCAGATCAAAGTCAAATACGCGGGGAGCACTGAGGACGTCGTCTACTCAACATAAATTTTTAGCCAAACACAGCAGAGCACAACACCTCATTTTAAAAACAATAAAAATAAACATCAACAAGAGCAAATTAGATACCAACTCAGCTCAGCTCCTCTATGCAATTAATTCATGCCTAATTCTCCTCCGCAATTAGTCTGTTAATGTCAGACACCTTGCTGGTATAGTAATCTGGTCTAATGCCATTTGACGAATCTTCAAGAGCCGATGCATTTGTCACACCTGACCATTGACCAACCATTACAACACTATCATCACCCCCATTCATATTCATATTCACACAAATATGTCTGGATTTTCTACCTGAAAGAACAAGAAGAGTTCTACATCCAGCATTCTGCCCAAATAAGATATCCGTGTCCAGCCTGTCACCTACCATACACATTCTTGAAGTGCTGATATTGAACCTGCAAAATCAAACGTGAGGCTCATGAAACAATGCCTCTCGTGTTGCATGCTCGACTCTAGCAAAAGTTTGCTTACTTCTGTAATAGAAAGTTCATCATGAAGGTTGATGGTTTCCCGACTACAATAGGTTCTCTTTCAGTGGATCCACAAATTGCACCAACCATACACCCTGCACCTGAAAGGAACAGATAAACCTTTCTAGCCCTCAACATTGTTATCTCCTTGATTGAAAATAGATAAACCTAGCTGTAGAAATGTACCAGGCCATTCTTGTAGATCAGTCATATGACCCACTGCATCACGGTTGGTAGCGATAAAAAGGCACCCAGGGTTCTCCCGAATGCAGAGAGTTCCATACCTACATTTTCACACATTAGTACTCACACTTTTTCTCCTTGTAATTCTGTCAAATAAAAATCAGCTCAAAAGTATTCCTTATTCTTATTTAATGGCCATTATACCTGCTTAAACCCAAAAAATTCTCCTCTAGTACTTAAACTTGCTTCCTTGATAGTTACTAATCATTTCAACATATTAACGTGTGTATACAAAGACCAATGCTGTGCACTGTGGAGTGTATGCTCAGTAAGACTTGCCACCAGACTAGTTCATTAAAAACTCATTTTCACCAATTTCAGGAGTCATTATTATCATAAATAAATAAAAACAGGACAGCCCAATGCATAGGAGAAGGGGCCAAGGAAGGGCAGGGCCATTAAGGCCACATGTAGGCAGCCTTACCTTATATTTCTATAAGAGGCTGTTTCCATGGCTTGAACCCGTGATCTCAAGTCACATGGCAACAGCTTTTTACCACTGCGCCAAGGCTCTCCTTCACTTATTTAATCAAATACTTATTATTATCAAAACTTCAACAAAGTCATCTTATTTAAACACTTACAATAGGTAAACTAGGGGACGTCTACGCCAAAAAATAGAAAGAGAAGCAAAGTAAGAAGGAAAATTGAACTTTACTGCAGTTTGTAGTAGTTTATATGTGGGTCAAGTCCAACAACAACAGCTCCAACCTGGTTTAACAAATTCCATCCGACCCATAAGCACACATATAAATGCGAATCTTCATTATGACAACAGGAAATGTTACCTACATTCTTATCATGGTCAAAAGGAGTGTTTGTCTTCAATTCCACAGTTTTTTTCCCATCTTCCTACCAAGTAGAACCAGGAAGATCAAATGTAAAACAAATAACATGTAATTTAAGTACAGAGCTCTTCCCAATTCAATAAACACTTGCGTAAAAGAAAGAGTAAATCAAAGTGAAGTTTACACTTACAGGGCCTCCAAGGCCAACAAACCCTTCAAGCTTTAGCTCATCCAAAATGCCTTCTCCACCAATTACATAAACCTGCAATTTAAATTGATTGGTGAGCAAAACCTAAGCTCGTGGTCAAAGTAGGAGGTTCATTGGCAATTGAAGGCGGATGATGAAGCATTAACCAGAAAGATGCAATCTACAAAGCGGTATTTTGTTTATAGTAAAGGGTGGGGGAGAAGAAGTGAGATAGTGATTCTCATGCAGCCACCCGTACTTCCAATGGAATTTGAAAGGACTGGGAGATGATCTTATCATTTTCTATGTTGATAGTTTATCAGGACCAAAGCTGTCTACTTTTGTCTATAATGAAGTGTTAACAAAACCGAAACATCCCAGGCACACTATAAAAAGAACAAAAGGTTCAGGATCACACTAGGATTGTTCTAGCAAATAAATGAAAATTCATGTTAATAACAGCTGGAAAATATGGTTATACATGGCAGACCATGTGAACTACTTTGAACCATTAAGTGTACTGAAGTAGGCTGTTTTAACAGTACAAGGTGCAATGATTGCTAATAAAATCTTACTATGCACTGCTACATAGTCATGATCAAATGAGTGGTTCATCATCTTTCCTTTTTTTTCTATCTTTTTTTTTTTTTTTTTTTCCCCATTTTTTGGGAAGGTGGGTGGGTGGGTGGGGATGCATTCAGGTTCATCATTCTTAGCAAGACACTCCCTTGTCCTCTGCAAAAATATTCCAAGGGAAGTAACAACAAGCACAAACCTTCTTTTCTTGTGGAAAGTTGTTAGCTTTCAAGAACATGGCAGCGGCAAAAGAGGAAGAAAATATCTCATCCTGTTCATTGAAAAGAAAAAAAAAAAAAAAAAATCATATACAATTCCAAAAGTACCAAGCAACCTCAGGATAACATGATTAATAGTGCAAACCTCACTAACAGTGAGCCCTAGTGAGTGGAACTTCTGAGAATATTGCCTTCTAGATTTTGTAGAATTATTTGTCACAAATACCAGCTTCTTCCCCTACAACCACAAAGTTTATTGGTTGTGTAAGTGTTACATGCAAGCGTACTGATTGGAATACTATAATAGGACGCACTTGGATCTCTCTATTTGATTGTACTGAAAGACTCTTGTAATCCTAGTTTATGCAAAGTGTTTCCCATTTTCTGGGCATAGGCAAACTTACTGGAGTGGTAGTGAAGGTGAGTGCACTTGTGACAACTCATATAGAATTTGTTGACAATGCGCAATACTATTCTTAACTAAAGGGGGGTGGATCATCACTCATCAGGTTTAAATTTCTGAATGTCCTTGCATCAAATACTAAAGGATTAACCTTATTGTAACTAGAATTGAGACACATTAAGTATCTTGAGCTAACTGGACAATGATCCCAAAGATATGAAGCCAATCCCTCAGTCAGGAGCTTCACATACTCAAATCACATCTTTGTTCCACGAGAAAACAATACATACTAAGGGACAAAAGCAGTCAACGCAATTCAAAGGAGACTGTTAATTACGGAATGTAACACTACTTGTGAATATTCATTGATGGATATAAATCAGAACCACCCATCTTATCTTATTGATACTAAAACTAATAGGAAAGAGAACAGATTTCTGGACGCAGGCAACATTTTTCACCGTCAATATATAGTATATGTGTATATTTACCAGGGAGCGGAGCATCTCCAGAGTATCAGGAACGCCATCAATAAGGACATCACCCCTCCATACAACACCTGTACAATACTTGGATTGTGAAACAGACGAATTAAATAGCAAAATTGATGAATTCTATTCTATTGAAAGTCAGACCGTCGCAGTCGAAGAGGAAAGCATCGATGGAATCAATGAGTTGTTTGACGTTGTGAGAGGTGAGAAGCTCCGAACACCCGCTGCCGCCACCTCCTCCTACGGCAGCCATTTCAGGCATCTTCTTTGTCAACTAACCACTGTCTTCCAAGTGTAAGGAGTACAGAAACAGTATCATTTTCATTCATACCCCCTCCAACTTTTAAACTATTCGCACAATGACCACTACTTTTTTCTTTATTTTGTTTTTGCATACAATCACACACTAATATTTTCAACTGCAACAACTCAAAGCCTGGAATATAAGAAATTATACCGCAACAATAACCACTATGTCTTTTGCACAATATGTGTTTAGACTTATATATGTACAAAAAAAATTTATAAAAGTTATATAAACAGTATGGCATAACTGTCGAGGTGAAGTTGGGACCTAAAAGATCGAATAGAACAGTACGTGGATAAGTCAATCTCTTATTAATTTGAAAGTAGTTCATTTCAATTACTAGGAATTAAGGTATATGTCATTAAAAGAGAGGTAGACTACTAAATTTTTTTTACACGTTTTCATTTATTGAATCATAACGGAATTAGTGTTGATCTTTACTAAGAACTCGAGTAAGAAGTAGATTCTTTTGTTTGGGAGTTTTAGTGAGAGAACTCTTTTTTTTATTTTGGTGCATTGATATTGAAAATAGTAAAAAATTATGTTAAATGACAGTTACTTCTATATTTAAAAATACACCATTACCCTCTTGGATTGATTCACTAAATTGACATTGTAATATAAAATACTATAAATAGATGTTTAATCTTAAAATGTATGAAATATTTGATATTATTAATTTAATTTTCGTTTTATTTAATCATGAAATACTGAAATTAACTCTAATATTCGACGTTATCTATTTATTTATTTATTTTTATGTCATGTAGGATATTATTTTGGATATTGTACGTTTAAGACCTCCAGGGTCAAATAAATGGTTTTCCACAAGTGATTCGGCTTTTATTATTTATATTGACTTTCATCATCCTGGCTCAACACCCCCCACACAATTACATCAACATCCATTCATCATTTTAATGGGTCTTAACTGCCTGTTATTTTTGGCCGTTTTGAAAATGATTTTGAAAATAAATTTTGAAAAATAGTTTTATAATGTAAAAAGTGTATTGAAAATGTAAAAAGTAGATGCTGAATAGTAAAAAGTTTTATTGAAAATGATGAAATATGATTAAAATATATTAAATTTACTATTGAAATCAAAAACATTTTCAAAACGAAACAAAAAGAACATGCCCTAAATCTCAGAATATTAAATTTGAGTGTTACTGATGCCATTCATTTATGAGTATACTATTAACTTTAAAAGTATCATCGATAATGTTTACTAGTATCCCTTTATAGGTATTTATATATTTTTGTTAAAAAATAATACTTTCAAACAAACTACTCCATTAATGAGGATGGTAGTCATCCCGCATCATAAACCAAACAATACAATTTTAATGATTCATTTATTGTTATTTTCATTCCGATTCTCATTCCAACCAAGCACACCCTTATAAATTTAAATTTGAGGGTTATCACAAAGACAAAAACTAGAGAAACAATAAATAAATGGGCACCAATGCGGTCGCTCACTCTTTTCGACCATTCAAACAGAGAAGAGAATACTAGTAGTATAGTACTACCAAACAAAGCGTTGAAAAAAGGAACCAAAAAAAAAAAAAAAAGGTCAAAAAAGGGTTTCTTAGGCGAAACCTAACCATTCCAGCATTTACAAGTGTCAACTCTCTCACTCAACTGCTTGTCGATAACTTTGAGGTAAGTCCAAGTCCACATCAAACGCCGAAATGGAAATCCCCCCTCACCTTCACCAACCACTTCCAGATGAAATTCCATCAAACAAAATCAAAAGTCAAAATGAAATTGAAGATGAAGATGAAGCCTCAACTCTCAACTCAACTTAAGCCCCCATTCATATTCAGATTCAGATTTAGGTAAAAACACATTTGACTAATAAATCCCCCTTTTTTTTCTTTTCTTTTTTTTGGTTTGGTTTGGAAGACATTAAAATACTACATTATTAGAGGTTGTGCCTGGTAATGAAAATTCTTTATTGCTTGTGGTAAAGTTAGGTTGCAAATTGCAGCAATGGAATCCAGTGTAATCTCTGATTCCATTCTATGGACATTATGTGTGTGTGAGGGTGGGAACTGGGAACCCCCCTAAAAAGGAGATTGTGTAAAAAAGAAAATCACTGCTCACTACTACACCTCTTATAGGATATATATATATATGGGACTAGAAGTAGTCTGTTTTCTCCCAAAACAGAGGACATTCATAAACACTACTAAACAGGGATCCCTCTTCCCAATCTTCAGATTCTTCACCCTCTCTATCTGTATTTCCTTCACTATATTCTTTGGACAACTTGGAGTGCGCAAGATTTTTTTTTCTTTTCTTTTTCTTTCCTTCCCTTCCAGGCCGGGATCAAAGAAGAAGAAGAAGAAGGAAGATGGCGAATCTGAATGGAACGACCACGACATTGGATCTGAGGGCCACTTTCTTGCAAGTCTATTCTGTCCTCAAATCTGAGCTCTTGAATGACCCTGCTTTTGAGTGGTCTGATGATTCTCGCCAATGGGTTGACCGGGTTTGTCCTTCTCTTCAATCATCTCATCCTGTTACTTCTTTCTTATTACAATGCTTTCAACATGACCAAAATGTTTTTTCACGTTTAATCGCCTCTACTACAACGTTGTCAAATATGAAAGTTACATCCTTTTCTATTGCTTTGTTCTGAATCTTGTAAAATACTACTGTGATGGGACTTCCTGAAAACACGTCATTTTGGGTTCTAGCTTTTAGAAATGGCTCTTCATTCTGCTCTCTACCCAGTTAAAGATCTGGATATGCAAGTGATCCCAGAGGTTGGACCCGGATGCTGATGTTTTTCATGCCACTTTGCTGAACGTGTTTCGTTTGATAAAGTTATGACCACCATATTTGTTTGGGATCATTGTTTTGTTGTTTTTTGGATACTAGCACAAAAAATACCAGTTTTTTTGGGTACCTGTCCGCAAGCTTTATGCCACCCCTCCTTTTTCGTTGTGCTCAACACACTGGCTTTGCCTAGATTCCTTTTGTTTGGACCTCAAGGATTTGGTGCATCTACTGAGAGTCTGTATGACATGTTCTTTCTTTCCCATTTCCTTTTCTTTTCCTTTCTAGTTAGTTGTCACATTATGGATTAAAGCACACATTTAAGTGCATTATCCTTTCAAAAATTTCTGCTTTAATTTGCCCTCCCCTTTTTCCCTTCTCTGTTGTAGATGCTGGACTACAATGTGCCTGGAGGTATGGCTTGATCCATCACTGTCATTATCACTTAAACTTAGGGGGAGAAAAGGACAGAAGGGCAGTATTTGATTCCTGCCATTTAATTTGTCAAAAAATCATTTTTGTCTAAAATGCTCCAGAGTTTACATCACTTTGCAGGAAAGCTAAACAGAGGTCTCTCCGTCATTGATAGCTACAAGCTGCTAAAAGAAGGAAAGGAGCTAACTGAAGAAGAAATATTTCTGGCAAGTGCTCTGGGCTGGTGCATTGAATGGGTAGGTGGATGTTGATTCTAGTCCTTTTGCTTAATGTCATCAGTTGAAGTTATATTTATCATTTCTGAATTGGGGGATTGATATATGTGGTTGGAAATATTTGCAGCTCCAGGCTTACTTTCTTGTCCTTGATGACATTATGGACAACTCTCACACTCGCCGTGGTCAGCCGTGCTGGTTCAGAGTACCCAAGGTTTTACAAGGATGGGAAATTTTCAGACTTTTTTTTAATGAGTTACTATACTCGTACAATTTATCTTGCAAAGCTCAATTTACCGAAATGTGTATACCAGGTTGGTATGATTGCTGCTAATGATGGAGTCCTACTTCGTAACCACATCCCTAGGATTCTCAAGAAGCACTTCAGAGGGAAGCCTTACTATGTGGATCTGTTGGATTTGTTCAATGAGGTGAATGACACTAAGCAAGCAAGAAACATGGTCCTTTTGATTAAGCTTCAGTTTAATGAATCTGATTCTATACGGCGCTGTGATTCTTAGGTGGAGTTCCAAACTGCTTCAGGACAGATGATAGATTTGATTACTACCCTTGAAGGAGAGAAGGATTTATCCAAGTACTCGTTATCACTGTGAGTTAGCCAACCTGCAAAATTGTTTAGCAATTGCTAAGCCCATAACTATCAAAATTTGTTACATTCAGTTATCTTACCTGCAATTGCTAAGCCTGCGAAAATGTATGGTTGTATTCTGAACTCATTATGAATAGCAGGAACTTTTCCTAGAGGAATTTTATTTATTTATGTGCTCCATTTGTCTGACTTTTGAGCCTGCTATTTTCTTGAATGAGGTGATGTGTAAGTACTACGTTATTGATGAATCACTCTGAATCTGATGCAGTCATCGACGGATTGTTGAGTACAAGACTGCCTATTACTCATTTTACCTTCCAGTAAGTGATAAGTTTAGCTTCGTGTACTTTTTCATATCTGAAGTTTAGTTATTGATATTCAAAAGTCTTTCCGTGGTCATGATGATTTTTTCATTCCCTCAATGAACAGGTTGCATGCGCATTACTTATGGCTGGAGAGAATTTGGATAACCATATGGATGTAAAGAACGTTCTTATTGACATGGGAATATACTTTCAAGTTCAGGTGAAAGTTTGTAAATTTTTTTTTGTTGTGTAATTTCAGTATTTTACACATAACAGGTGCAGCTAGCTATAAAGAAAATTTTGCTGATATTCCTTAAATACAACTATACATATATTTTTTGCCTAGAGCCTCAGATACATTTTTGTTATTTTAACTGTAAACGGGTCAATCAAATATGATGGTGACTCGGCATAGTGGGATAAAGGCTTCATTGTTGTTGAAGTGTCAATGGAAGTAGGCACACATTTGAGTATTTCCTGTTGATAATGCATTTCTCCTTTATAGGATGACTTTTTGGATTGTTTTGGTGAACCTGAGAAGATTGGAAAGGTAAAAAAAATTTACAAATAGATCCTTGTATAGTACTTTTTTTAGTTCAAAGATGAAACAACCAGAAGCTAGTGTCTCTTACTTCATCCTGTTGCACCATCAGATAGGAACTGATATTGAAGATTTTAAATGCTCTTGGCTGGTGGTAAAAGCATTGGAAAGATGCACTGAAGAACAGAAAAAGATATTATACGTAAGGATGCATGTGATATCATGCCATTGGCTTTCTTCTTTTGGTTTTCCGAAATTTGGATTTGCTGTCTAAAGGTGTGTTAACCTTCAGGGGCACTACGGAAAGACAGATCCGGCCGATGTTGAAAAAGTCAAAATTCTGTATGATGAGCTTGATCTTCAGGTTTGAGCTAGTATGATTTGATTTTGTTACTGGAAAAATGATATGAAAA
The DNA here is from genome assembly GCA_016801395.1 of Leptodermis oblonga. NCBI lineage: Eukaryota > Viridiplantae > Streptophyta > Magnoliopsida > Gentianales > Rubiaceae > Leptodermis > Leptodermis oblonga. The sequence continues at coordinate 44,846,875 of CM028756.1, forward strand.
GCTAATGATGTTAAGATTTTGCTCATTCCTTGACCTCTCTTGTTTGAATCATAGTAAACTGAACTGGAGTATTATTGATTTGGTTTTGTGTTGTTATGGTATATTGGTTAGGGTGCTTTTGCGGAATACGAGAGCAAGAGCAATGAAAAGCTGACAAGCTCAATTGAGGGACATCCCAGCAAAGCTGTGCAAGCGGTACTCAAGTCATTCTTGGGTAAGATATACAAGAGGCAGAAGTAAAATCCACAAAGCAAGAAGAAAGGAGGATTCAAGAAGAAATAATATATGATGAGTGTCTTGTTTGTCAACATTTTTATTCATAAGCATTGGGTTTGCTGTGTAAGTGAAGAGGAGGTTAATAGAGAGAATTGGTTAATGATGTTGTTTCTTGTTGTGGCTTTATTAATTAGTTTCCTTTCCTTGATAAAAAAGGAAAGATTAGTTGTGGTATGATATGGTCCCCATTTTCTTCCATAAGAAACAACGAGATTGATCTGAACTCTCAAGTGAAGCAAAATTTCGACTTTTAAATGTGAGTTGGTTCAGTAAATTAATACTGGCAATCAAAGCAACCAAAAGTAGTTTCTCTTTTAATAAAGTAGTTGTTGCCTTGCCAAGCCAAGTACTACTAACTAATATTGATTCAACTTCAACAGCGCATGCAACAAGGAATATGTTAGTTACTAGACTTTTATTTCTTGCTTTTAATCTTATGTGGTAAATAAACAGTGACCCCCCCCCCAACCACCTGTCCAGGAAGAAGAAGAAGAAGTTTCTGGCTGAGCAGTCGGCCGTTGACTCTTGACTTGCTTAACGTAAAAAATAAAAATAAAACAAGCATTCATTGATTGAAGTACGCCCCACATTCATTCACCTCTCCCAGAAATAACTTAAGAGAGAAAAGCTGGTTGGCATTGGCATTGGCTTTATTTTTCAGTGACAAAAATGTGAAGGAGAAGGAGGAAGATTGCATTTTTCTCTAGTTCCTACCTATTGTCCTTGATCAGGTCAAATAATTGACACGACGAGAGCTAGCCTTATAAATATGGATGACCTTTTCAATTTACTAGTATTAGTCAATAGTCGGGGTCTAGAGTTTTTATTACTTCAAAACTAAAAGGGACGCGCCAATTGCCCGCGTTTGATTCCTTTCTGTTTTTTTTTTTTTTTTTTCCAATGAATACTGAATAGTCAATTTGTCCAAATCCAAATTCCAATCGCTATCCAACGTTGAATGAACAATAAAAGTCTAATTACGCCTCCTCCCTCCCTCCGTATCTTACTACTACAACTGCTAATCCATCCATCCATCCTACGTAATCAATCTAACGTTCTTGATTCCTCCTTTACAATTACTACTCTTGTTGAATCATTTTATGCATTTCCCTCTTCCCAGTTTCCTCCTCTCTTCCTCTCCCTGTTTGTAATTGTTTCTCTGATCACATCATGAAATAAACAAAGAATTGACTTTGATTCTCCGTAAAGCGCACAACCCTTTTGTATATGATGCAATATCCCTTTTCTTGGACCTTTTGAGCCGTACCATATTCCGTCCTCATTTTCTCCCATTCCATTTATTGTTTCCAATTTCATTTCTGTTTTTCATATCTAATTACCCTTCGTTTGATCAAAAAGGAAGAGCTTGATGAACCCTTTTCAGCTCTTCCACCTATTGATTCACAAACTCATCAAAGATCCCACCTTCCTCTCTCAAAAATTCAATCTTTCCCATTTTCTGGGTTGTCGCTTAACCTGTTTGCGTTTTTTTTTTTTTTTTTTTCACTGCTGCTGCTAACTAGCTACTATGAAGCTTTTGGTGCGTGTAATTGAGGCCAGAGACATTCCACCAATGGACCCAAATGGGCTCAGTGATCCTTATGTTAAATTGCAGTTGGGAAAGCAGAGGTTTAAGACCAAGGTGGTGAAGAAATCCTTGAATCCGTCTTGGTGTGAGGAGTTCTCTTTCCGGGTTGACGACTTGAAGGAAGAGCTTCTTATATCCGTGTTGGATGAAGATAAGTACTTTAATGATGATTTTGTTGGTCAGATCAAAGTTCCCATTTCTCGAGTCTTTGATGCTCCTGACAAGTCCCTAGGCACTGCTTGGTACACTTTGCTGCCCAAGAACAAGAAGGCCAAGAACAAGGACTGTGGTAAGGAATTCTTCTTTTCTCATATTGCCTATCTTCTAAAATCTTTGTACTTCAGGAATTCTTCTTGCTGTGGTTGGCTACATTGTAAAATGTTAAATGTAAAGACTCCTACTTTCATGAGTTTTGGTTTCATTTTGAATTGCTGCTTTGTTTTCTTTTGTTTTGGATAATGTTTTTGAGTAATTTTTTGGTCTGGCAACTGGGACTTGGACAATGATGTTGTTATATATCTACTAGGTGAAATTCTTCTCACAATATGTTTCTCTCAAAGCAATTTGTTAGTGGACTCGCCGGCTGTAAGTGAACATGTATCATCATCTAGGAAATATGCTGATATAGGAAGTGAATCTCCTGCAAGGTTTGCCAATGGTCCAGTGAGATCACCTTCTCCAGTGAAATTAGAAGAAGCTGCTCCTGCACCTGCACCTCCCCCTCCCAAGGATGACAGATCACATGCCCAAACCTTTGCTGGTCGAATTGCTCAAATTTTCAACAAAAATGGGGATGCTGCATCTGCTGCCTCCACTAAAGTTCCTGACGCGTTGGAGCTGCCTGAAAGTGCAAATCCAGTGGATGATGTGGATAATGATGGCCAGGCCTCTTCAAGTAACTTGGAAGAACTTATGAAAATCATGGAGGCAAGGGAGCAAGGAAATGAAATTCCGAGCAATTTACCTGGTGGAGTAGTTATAGACCAACTGTATGTAATTGCACCTCACGAACTGAACTCTTTACTCTTTGCACAAGATTCAAGTTTTTTCAAATCTTCTGCAGAAATGCAGAAATCCACAGAGTTGCAAGTAGGACCTTGGAAATTTGAGAATGAAAACCTTAAAAGGGTGGTTACTTATACTAAAGCTGCTACTAAATTAATTAAAGCTCTGAAAGCAACTGAAGAGCAAACATACTTGAGAGCTGATGGAAAGGTTTTTGCAGTTTTATCTAGTGCAAGCACTCCAGATGCTCCATATGGAGGTAGTTTTCGGGTAGAAGTGCTTTACTGCATCACCCCGGGGCCTGATCTTCCATCTGGTGAACAGTCTTCTCGATTAGTAGTGTCATGGCGAATAAATTTTTTGCAGAGCACTATGATGAAAGGTATGATTGAGAATGGAGCCCGGCAAGGTATTAGAGATAGTTTTGAGATATATGGGAATTTATTATCTCAAACTGTGAAGATGGTTGATTTGAAAGACATCACTTCTGAGAAGGAACAAGTTTTGGCAACTATAAAGCTGGAGCAACAGTCAGATTGGAAACTGGCCATCCAGTATTTTGCTAATTTTACTGTAATATCGACTTTATTTGTGGGGTTATATGTCTTTGTGCACATGTCTCTGGCCACGCCTGGAGCAATTCAGGGGCTTGAGTTTGTCGGGCTAGACCTACCAGATTCCATTGGCGAATTGGTTGTCTGTGGAATATTAGTTCTTCAAGGTAAAAGAGTGCTCGAACTGATGTCACGGTTCATGCAGGCAAGGGTGCAAACAGGTAATCTATTGTGTCATACTCATACTAGATTAATGAAGCATGAGGTAGGCTCTAATTGTATAATCCAGTAATCTAGCTTAGGTCCTATTTACCAACTTTTGATGTCATTTTCAGTACCTATACCACAAAATTGCTTGCTTCATGCTCCTGTATTTTTTCTGGTGTTTCTTTTTTCTATCAAGTATATGGTTGCCTATTTTTCTCTGTCTTAGTTTTTTGTGCCCCGGTCAATTTGCTTGTCTTATTAACTATCTGCATAAATGTTCTTTGTTTTCATGTCTTCTTTTTTTACCGCAGGCAGTGATCATGGAATTAAAGCACAAGGAGATGGTTGGTTACTAACTGTGGCCCTGATTGAGGGAAACAATTTAGCTGCTGTAGATTCAAGTGGGTTTTCTGATCCATATGTTGTCTTTACTTGCAATGGGAAAACAAGAACGAGCTCAATCAAATTCCAAAAGTCTGATCCGCTATGGAATGGTACATTCGTGTCCATCAAAATGTTCACATCATTTACTTACTGATAATCTTTCCAACAATTGGCTGCATTTCAATACGTTAAACATGGTTGTTCACCTGGATTGCTTGCAGAAATATTTGAATTTGATGCAATGGATGAGCCTCCGTCGGTGCTGGAAGTGGAAGTTTATGATTTTGATGGACCTTTTGATGAGGCAACATCACTTGGTCATGCTGAAATTAACTTTCTGAAGACTAACATATCAGATTTATCTGACATTTGGGTTCCACTCCAAGGGAAGTTGGCTCAGGCATGCCAGTCTAAGTTACATTTGAGAATCTTTTTGAATAACACGAGGGGTGGCAATGTTGTGAAAGATTATTTATCAAAGATGGAGAAGGAAGTGGGAAAGAAGGTCAATTATTAGTGTTCTTTTCAATTTGTTGGATGCTATTTCCTGGTGTTTCTGTCTCCTTCTGATGTCTTAATTTGAATTTTCTCTAGATACGCTTGCGTTCACCTCAAACAAATTCTGCGTTCCAAAAGCTGTTTGCCCTTCCACCCGAAGAGTTCCTTATCAACGACTTCACTTGTCACTTGAAACGCAAGATGCCCCTCCAGGTGTTTCTCTCATTTTTCTTTTTTTCCTTAGTATTATTTGTTTTATACTTCTGTGCTCTTTTGTGTCTTAGTTTTCATCCGTATGTTGATTTTCTTTATTTATTGTTTAATTTTAATATCATAACTCCATTTATTATATATTTAAAAGAAAAAGGATAATTTCTGTTTATGAGCTCTTTTAAGGTATATACATCGAAATTGCTGGTTGCACAACTACCTTACGTCTGACAATTCTACTATTGTTTGGACACAGGGCCGCCTCTTTTTGTCGGCTAGAATAATTGGTTTCCATGCCGATCTATTTGGGCACAAGACTAAGTTTTTCTTCCTTTGGGAAGATATAGAGGACATCCAAGTTGTTGCTCCCACTTTGTCTTCAATGGGCAGTCCGATAATTATCATGACATTAAAGCCTGGAAGAGGTCTTGATGCAACGCATGGTGCAAAGACACAGGACTCGGAAGGGAGGCTGAAGTTCCATTTTCACTCATTTGTGTCATTCAATGTGGCAAATAGGTATTTTTGAACATGGACTGTTATAAGTGAACTCTGTCAGTATTATTTGCTTTGTCCCAGTTTAACTTGCTTGGTTTTACCTTTGAAGCCTTTCGTAGTAATGTATTACCAAAAATAAACAATGTCCGCTGAAAATAAGTCATTGATAAGCGAGGGGAAACAATGAGGCCATGGTTTCTTTTTAGGACTAATTCACATGCTAAGATACTCAATTATCTTTATCAAGGAATTTTTTTGATTCATCTAAGTTGGTAATTCTCCATTTGAGAACAATGTTAATCTTTTCATTTTACTGTTGTGACAAATAATAGTCTTACTGGGCAACTGAATGATCCAGAGAAGAATTTTTTTGATGTCTTTGAAAGTTTGTTTTTTGTTTTTCTCTCTCTCTATTCTTGATTTTAACTTGAAGTATTTGTTATTTTGCCTTGTGTAGTTTGATTAGCTCAAGTCCCTGACTGTTGTGCTGATAAATAATATGGAATCAGTTACATATTATCTCACTACAATCTAAGAACCTAGAATATTTCGTTAACTTGTTTAATGCATCGTGATGTTCAATCTTTACTTGACTGCATTTTATGTTGAATAGGACAATCATGGCTTTGTGGAAAGCAAGAGCCCTGAGCCCTGAGCAGAAGGTCCAAATAGTTGAAGAAGAATCTGACCCCATAAATCTAAGAGTCTCTGAAGAGGATTCTTTAGTGAAATCCCTTCAAGATGTGGATGAAGACTCTGAAACCAAAAGCCTCCAAACTGAAGAGAATGGGTCATTCTTAGGGGTTGAGGATGTTAACATGTCTCTTGTTTATTCTTCTACTCTTTCTATTCCTGTGAGTATTTTCCTCCATCCATTCAATTCGCATTCTATCACGTGGTCTTGTGTGGATCACAAAATAAATTGTCTATTTGGTCATTTCCAGACTAGTTTCTTTGAGGAGTTATTCGGTGGAAGTGACCTGGATCGCAAGGTCATGGAGAGAGCCGGTTGTGTAAATTATTCTTACAGCCCTTGGGAATCTGAGAAGCCTGATGTTTTCCAAAGACAGCTATATTACAAATTTGATAAACGCATCTCTCGTTATAGAGGAGAAGTGACAAGCACTCAGCAGAAATCCCGGCTGTCTGATAGAAATGGTTGGCTAATAGAAGAGGTAATGACCCTCCATGGGGTTCCACTTGGTGATTATTTCAATGTAAGTATTCCTGGTGATCCAATGATTTGCTTGTCCTGTAATGACATGTTTTTTACTCTTGGTTCTTAAAAGTTCCATTTGGCATATGTTGCAGCTTCACCTTAGATACCAGGTTGAGGATGCACCTTCAAGATCCATGGCGTGTAGCGTTCAAGTTTATTTTGGAATTGCATGGTTAAAGTATACTAAACACCAGAAAAGGATAGCAAAGAACATTCTTATGAACCTGCAAGAGAGATTGCTGGTGATGTTCAGCATCCTTGAAAAGGAATTTGTTTCTGGAAAATAAGTGGATGGTGAAGTGATCTCATTTGGGGCACACGACCAATCTGGGAAGACTTTGATATCTCATCTGTGAATGAAGGACTTCCATGTCCTAGTCCTGGTGCATGCTCCTCCAACAAGAGGAACAGACTGGAACTAGCTGGCGACGTGTATGAAGATGGATGGGGTTGAGGTGGTGTGAGGAAATGGATCAGAGTGGCTTCTGGAGATTGCCTTGCCTAGCCTAGTTAAAGAAAGGGATAGTCGCTGCTGCTGCTGCTGCTGCTGCTGTTTAGTTTTTGTGTTTTTGAAGATGGAGGGAGGTGGTGTCATTTCATTTGCAATGCAGCCTGGATTTTTCAGTTGGATAAAGGTGCTCCAGGAGCTTTTTTTGTTTTTGTTTCCATAGAAGGGGATCTGATTCTGATGTGATGTAATAAATTGTTCCCTAGTAAGTTAACACCATGTAAACTATATAACTATTAGAAGTTGTCTGAAAGGAAATTTTGTATTCTTAGTTTGTTCAATCAACATGTACATCCACATTTGAATTTCAAATCATTTTGTTCCGACACTCCTAGCTAGGCATATTTAGTTGTGATCGTTTGATAAAAAAAGATCATGTACAATTTCAAAAGTGACTTTTTTCTTTAAGAAAAATCACCAATTGTGCCATTGCCATACCCCTTAGTTGATTTTAATCATGGGGATTCAACCAAACACAACGGTCCTCGTCGTAATAAGTATCAGAACTATCGTAGTCATCAACCCAAATTATTTTTTTGTCGAAGAAAAAAGTACAGAACTCCAACCTTGATGTGTAAGAATACAAATTCGTAAACTTTAGCAAGAAGCATGTAATTATAACAAATATTAGGGGATCCAAGTGTAAAAATGAGAGAGTTGTAGGATCTTTCTGTCTGGCGTTGCCCTGATTCGCATCGGAGTTGGCCTCCGTTCCCTTCTTCTTCTTCTTCTCCCTGAGCTTCTTTCATATTCTATTCAATCGTATCTCAAAACTTTCTGAGATAAACCCTCTAAACCCTGTACCACTCAACCAAGATCTAATGATTACAAATTAAATTAATGAAAGCTAAGCTCTTAAGGATACGGGCTTCGTGGTTGTGGGTGGCTTCTTCAAAGGTGAGACTACTACTCAAGTTCTTACTGCATGCACTTTTAATTTCTATAATTTCTGTTTCGGTTACCTCTAACACTTCAATCTTTCCTTCATTTTCTTAATTTGTTTTTAAAATAAGCTCATAATTTCTCTTTAGCTTGTTTTGAAATTTCCCTTCTTCTTAAGAATAGATTCTTTTGCAGTTTGCTACTTTCTCATGATTGAAGTTTGTGTCGTTTCCCTTTGATATTTGAGCTGTACAGTTTTTCGCACTGCAAGGAGGACATTGCATATAGTTTTGTTTTAATTGCTTTTGCTAAACCAGTATCTATTTTCGGTGTTTGTTGATCATTCTTCTACTGTCTGTGATGTATTAGCGTCTCTTGTGGTTAACAATACATGTTCCAACTTCGTTCTCGGATTTTGTTGGCTTTACATTCTTTATCAAAGATATTGTTGTTAATGGATTGCTTTCTGAAATAGGTTGAATGAAGCAATGCCCCGTTTAATGGTCCCCTTTTCTCTCCCACTGTTGCTATAACTACTTGAACATGATGGTGATGTAAGATTTGATTGGAAAGTAACTTTGAGCATTAGCAGTATGTACGGGAGAGCTGGTCTTGATCGATTTAAGAAAGCTCAAACTTTGGAACCATTTTCTGTCGGCACAAATGCAGCTGCCAATGCTAAACCGGCTGCTAAATTGCTTGCTAACCCCCCTTCTGCTTCTTTCCCTCACCAACCGCAAACTCAATACCATGGTCAACAACCCATCTCAGAAAAGCCTATTGTGCCTGATGTTGCACCAAATTTAGTGCTATCTCACACTGTCACTCAGATTGGGGGGGGTCAATCAACTTGGCAACCTCCAGATTGGGCCATTGAACCACGTCCTGGTGTCTATTATCTTGAAGTCATTAAGGATGGTGAGGTTCTAGATAAGATTAACTTGGATAGGCGGAGGCATATGTTTGGACGACAGGTCCAAACTTGTGATTTTGTGCTTGACCACCAGTCTGTTTCACGCCAGCATGCAGCTGTTATACCTCACAAGAACGGAAGGTCTGTCTTTACAGTTCTCTTATGTTTAATGTCTGTAACCTTTTTTTTGTACATGGCCGATAATGAATATTAAAATGGTATACAATACAGGATTTTCTAAAAGTAACTGGATGAAGGACACTGTACTCTCTGTTTTTCTTGGCGCCTGGTACAAGATGATAAATAAGTTCCTATATATCTTGTTTCCTGTGATGCTGACTGTGAGTCTGATTATGTAATATAAGGAAGCTGGCTCAACCAAGAACGAGAATCCATATGTAGCCTGTAGAGTGTCTTACTTCGTTTCATATTCTTGCCACATTTAAGATATGATAATGGGATTCCTGTGGTGTGGGGCAGGCATCAATGGTGGAAACTTTTCCCAGTTCTTTTCTCTTCTCTCATAATTGAGATTGGTCCAGTGTGAACAATATCTGAGTGTTATTTACTGAGCTCTGTGGTTGTTTAAGTGTTTGAATCGTTGTGATGTGTGGATTTGGACATTGTACAATGTGATGCATCTTCTCCCAATTCTTTTTCTCTTCTCTCCTTAATTGATACTGAACTTATTTGCACAATATCTGTGTGTGTTTTATTACTCTTCGTGGTAGTTAAGTGTTTGAATCCGTGTGATGTGTGGATTTGGACATTGTACTTAGTGATACACCTTATGAAATATAAATATATTTAACTTCAGATAATGCAGACCTAACATCCTGATAGATCCCGAAAGTCAACAAGAAAAAATGCACTGACGTTTTGTTGCTTTCTGGTGCAGCATATACGTTATTGATTTGGGATCTGCACATGGCACATTTGTTGCAAATGAGCGGTTGACTAAAGATTCTCCTGTTGAACTTGAGGTTGGGCAGTCTTTGCGGTTTGCAGCATCCACGAGAACATACATTCTCAGAAAGAATAATGCAGCTCTTTTCCCTCCCTCTGTACAGCCAACGGATGTAAATATTCCCCCACCTCCTGATCCTTCCGATGAAGAAGCTGTTTTGGCTTACAACACATATCTAAACCGTTATGGACTGAGCAAGCAAAATGAGTCTAGATCTTCTGATAAGAGTAGCTCCTCAACTGGAAAAGATGACAGGCAGCCAACTGAGAGGGCAGCTAAACGAATTAGGAGAATCAAAGTTGCTTTTAGGGATCAAGTAGGGGGGGAATTGGTTGAGGTAGTTGGAGTTTCTGATGGAGCTGATGTAGAAACGGAGCCTGGTCCAGTGGGTGTTAAAGAAGGAAGTCTTGTTGGGAAATATGAGTCCCTTGTACAAATTACAGTGATACCAAAAGGGAAGGAACAGTCATCGTCAAAGGAAATTGGTGTTTCTCAGACAGGTGTAACTGAAAAACTGCAGCAAGTCCTCAACAAGGTGAAAGCTCCAACAAAGGGTGGAATTTATGATGACCTTTATGGAGAATCATTTTCTGGCAAAGTTGGTTCATCTTGGGCATATTCATCCATTCAATCGGGGGAGAGAGAACTGCCTTCTAGTAGTGATACTGAAGGGAAAACAGATGCTGCCTCTCATAGAATGGTTGAGAGTAGCACTGTTACTGTTGACTATGAAAATGATGATGATGATGATGATTTATTTGGCTAGTTTATTGGCTATTGATGTTTTTTATTTTATTTTGGATTTTCTGAGAGAATTGGAAAATGAAAGGCATCTCTGAGAAGATAACAAGAAGATTTTCTTCTCTAAATATACATTTATTTTTGTACGTCATTGTTAATATCCTTTATATTTTGCAAGCTCGAATGAGCCTTTTAGGATTATGTGTTCAAAACCTAATATTGGCAAGTTGAAGCTGTATAAATTGGAGGAATGATAAGGTAACTGATATGTGGTTAACAGGTTTACTTTATTAATGCTTTTAAATCCAGCAACTCTGAATAAGCAGCCTTGTGTTAGGCTCTTGAGAAATTGCTCAATTCTTTAAGTTTCTGTGGGATTACTGCTTAGGATAAGGTCTCTTTGTAGCTTGTCCTGATTTTGCTACTTGCTCGTGCGGAAGGAAGGAATCTCTGTTTTTCGTATGATAATTTTGCAACTGTTTGCTTGATAAATCAGTGAATATCTGAGCTAGAATGTTCTGATAACTGATAGTATTAGTTTGTATCGAATTTAAGGGTATTGAATTATGTAATTCAGTCACTTGAGGTAGCTTTGTCTTCACGATACGGAATCTATATAGGCCCTGAAATGCTCCTCCTCAGTGGGGCTGGGGATGCACATTTAACCTCTTGTGACTCTGGAGAAACTATAATGTGAAAAAGAAGAGCATTTTTGGACTTGCTTAGAATGTTCTGAACAACATTATGAAAAGAAATTTAGTAAAAATTTGTGACAATATTACCATGAGCTTATTTTTCAGGAATTTGTTCTTCTTGCGAAGGTTTAGAAGCAGAGTCTGCAAGTGAGCATTGTGGTACTGTCCAAAAAATAGGACCATGAAAATGTGAGGTGTTATGGCAATAATTTGACGTTTTGTTTGAAGGAACAAGGCAATTCATGACTGACCTGCTTCCTAAGATGTGCTTGCGCCGCTGCAGCCTCTCTGTTTCTAATCTTTGTAAGTTCCATCCTGCGAGCAGTCTCTTGTTCAGTCTCGAGCACACCTTTGTATCTCCTCTTGGTGCAGCGAGAGTGAGTTGTCTTGGGGTTTTCAGGGGTATTAGTCTCATTGTGGTGAGAGCAGATGAAGTATCTCACAGAATAAGAGCCAAAGGATGGGATATCTTGCAGGATGTTGTGGCCGATCATCATAACTATCTGCAGCATATGAAGGTATCCCAGTTTCGAAGGAAACATCATCAGAAGCCTGGAAGTCCAACAAGTCCATATTGAGGTTTTGATCTGCAGAGTTTGGCACGGGAAATAAACAAGTTGCTGGATCATCATCATCATCATCGAGGAGGGCAGTCATTTCCTGTATCATGGCCAAGTGGTCCATGAATGAACTAGTAGTGCCGGCCGGCAGTAGTAGCGAAATGGTGAGTGGGAGTTGGAGGTAGCATTTGAGTTTCAAACTGTTCAAAGCCATCCAGAAGCCTACTAGTCAAATGATGGAACTGATGATGATCATGCAGCTAAATGTGGATGCTGATGATTGGAATTAATTATTGGCATTATGATTATGATTATGTGCGTAAAAGAAGGCACCAGCAGAGGCAGAGAGTTGTGACGCCATATCTTGCTGAAGAAGATTATGTGCAGGTAGGAGATTATATATGCATCAGTGAATTTCCCATTTATAATCTTCATATATATACTCTGATTATCATCATCATCATGACATTACTTAAGAAGATGTAGTTCTTGTTGTTGCACAGACAGGCGGATAATAAGTGATCATGGCTCCATGGCTGGTTGTTGATGATTTGCAATTAGGTTTAGCACAAGTTTATGTATCGGTACGTACATTAATATGCATTAATATTCTACTCTATTTTTGAGGCAGGCTAATTAATTTGCATGTAATATAATAGTATATTATAATATTTCAGATAATTTTAGGGGTTATTGGATATCGATCAAAAGTTGATAATTAAGGTGGTGATCGAAGTGGGTAGGTAGGTCCATACATGATCCATCCAGCGATGAAGATGAAGATGAAGATTTAAGATAGTTTGAGGAAAGGATGGATGGCTGTAATGTATTAGGTGTTATATGATCGAAGAATTAGACTTGGACATGATGAGACAAGGTGCAGGCAGATAGATGCTTAACACGTCCGATTCCACCATCCATCCATATATAATATACCCCGACAGTCACCCTCGATCTCTATCAATAATTTTAGGATCATATATACCAGCTATATATCATAGAGACACGTTAGGCCGGCATGTAAAAAATCAAATCTCATCAGCTTGCTAGATAGCGACTACTTGTATGAAATGCCAAAAGAAAGAATATAACTACTGTATATAGAGCAAGCAAATTAAGGGCTAGCGCTACTGTAGGAGGATGGTGCGGTGAAGCATTATGATGAGAATTGGTCCCATGCATGCATTACTTTCAACTTAATTTGAAGACATAACCACCAAGTATATATTCAACAAACCATCTTTCATTTTTCATTATTTTCATTTGAGTATTAATTCTCTCCTTTATTCTTCTGTGCGTACGTGCAAGGAACAATCTCCATCTTCTCTCTAACACATGATCGATACGAAGAATTCACTTTCATAAATATACAATACCTAAAATATATATATATAGTTAATTTAATTTACACTATTTGTTTCATTAATATTCTTGCTTTTCAATTATGAACCACACATGCATGTTTATATTATATTAGTAAGAGGAAAGATTAAAAAAAATTAAAAGTAGACTCTTCTAATAGAACGGAGTGCACGAGTATATAACTGGTGAAGGGATCATCCAAATGAATGAATGATCATATCACTGAGAATTAACTTGACTATGGAACGGAGGGAGAAACAGTATATGTTTCTGTTTTCTGTGCATATATATCTGTTGGACTTGACAGATCATATGATATATTATATACTTTGCTAAACGAAGAAACGTCCTCTCAGTTACTTCACATTCACACACTACATGTAATTAAATAGTCTTAGAAAGCGAAATTAATTACATAAGAGCCGGGCAAGCCTTGTTTAATAAAAAAGTAGTGTAGCAGCGCGCAAATTAAAAAATTAAAATCTTTATTTGCAATGATATAGCAATGACAAATTTCAAAATCGATCTGCCAAAATTAAGGGTACCCCCTCCTCTTAAACCTTAGTAATTTGCTTTTTCATGTTCTATATAATGATGATCAAGTACTAGATGAGGTGAATGCCATGAAGATGATGATGGATCGATGGATGTGCGTACACTGTGTAGGAGTAGGAATATTAATTGGGATACATACATATTACCAATAAGTTGACTATTCCCACCAACTAATATTGGCCAATTAACATGCATGCTTTTTCACTTGCCCCTTGCAATTAATTGTGTTGTGTTTCTTTCTCCAATAAGCTAGCTAGATCATAACATAAAAGTACTAGCTACCCAGGATTCCTCCGCATGTGTCCCTAGGAGTAGGAGTAGGAGTCCCACCCTCATACACAATGAAGAACGAATCTATATATATATTTTCACATCTTTCAATAGTTGGTTGCTTCCACTGAATCAAAAATTTTGTAGGGTTTCCTCCTGTTCCACCAATATATGTCAGGAAAAGGCCAGGACTCCTAGCCTCCTCTCTCGATCATGACTCATCACTCCTCTCACCACTTCCTTCCTGTGATCCCTGTGTCCATCATAGCATGCAAGAATAAATCAAAGATTCTGTTGGTCGTCGATCGGTCGATCATCCAACCCTTGCATTTTCTTTTTTTCTTTTCAACTAGTATATACTTATCTTCATGTTTCCTTACAAAATTATTGTTTCATCATCAGAATCAAATTATATACCAGTCTAGCTACGACGTACTGCCGTTCTTCAGGGCCAGGCCTCTTGCTTAAACATTTGCTGGCCTCCCGGGACATGATCGATGCTGAACCTTTGGTACGTACTGGGTTTTGATCATTGATATATACGTACGTACGTACAGCAATTAGTTTTGATGAGCAGCTCGCAATTAATAATAATAATATTATTTCCATCTTGTTCATCATCATCATCATCCTCCTCCTCCTAATCCTAGTGTTTTGTCACAATATCAAGAAAGGAGATGGCGACTAAATTTATTAAGCAGATGGATCAATATTCTATGACAGTATGTATGTATGTATGGAAAGGGGGTTTTCGATCTTTAATTAATTAGTCATCCATGCGCAAGAATTGATTAGCTAGCCAGCTAGGAAACCCATCCCTAATTAATTAACCTGCAGCTCCAGTCGAGAGAGTTGCCTTCCTAAAAATTGAACTCCAAATTAATTAAGGTATATCTTTTACTTTTAGCTAGAGTCTAGAGTTTTAATTTTCACATTACACCATGCAATGCATCTATACATATCTTATATACTAGTATACTATATATTTGCCATGAGAAAGGAGATGTATGGCCTGCTGTGTTTTTGTTTCAGTCATCCCATTACCATACATATATAGTGCATGACAGCTGAAAGGAAAGGTTGGTTGGAGAGTTTTTTTTCCCTTCCAATTATAAATTTCGTTCATTAATACAGCAGGGAAACAGACAGTACCATATATACTACTCCGGCCTCCTCTCTCCTTTGTTCCAATATTAAAAGAGTCCTTATAATTTTTAGTGGGGCGGAGGGAGTAATATATATACATCCGATGGCTCAGTACGTAGTGCAAGGTTTGACATGATGAATGTGTGGTATTACTGCAGAAATTTTGAACTACAATCAATTTCTCTAAAAATTCCTTTCTTGATGCACTGAATCGATCAGTATGCATTACATTTTACTTTATTTGTAATTGTAGATCAGACCTCTTTAATTTCTCTTCTTATATATGTGTTATTACTTAATTAATTCTGGTACGGTGGCCGTTGATTCATGGAATATATATGTGTATGTATTATGTATATGTAAACAAAGGCGCATGCAGCAAGAATGAAATATATGAAACTTGGGACCAGACCTGACATCTTCTATACAGAAGAGGCTATCAGGTAATTAATTAACTAGTCCATCGATCTCTACCCTTCAAATTACGATCTACATTTGATGCTCTTGCTCGATCTACAACAACTTTATGAAATCTATTTATATCTAAATTATTAATGTAATGTAATGTAATGCTTGCAGGACTGTAATGTCAGATGTGCCAAGTGATCTCACCATTCGAATCAACAATGTTACATATCTTCTTCATAAGGTATATCTGTCTCAGTCTATCTAGATTTTATACAACACTACATTACTTATTTGAAATCAAATCCTTCGCTACTGCGACAAGAATCGAATTTTGAAACATCATAGAAACACTATTCTGGTGTGCTCAAATTAGTCTTGTTCAACACCACCACATGCTCATATGCAGATAGCTAGTATGCATGCTAAATCAACCTTTTCTATGCTATCATCAGTATCAGTAACGGTAAGAATCTCTCTCCTCTGGATACTGCAGCTTATGCTGCTTCGAAAGTGTGGTCTCCTCAGGCGACTTTGCTCTGCTAATAATTCTAAGGAATCTGCAAATCTTACTCTTGAGCTGCATGATCTTCCGGGAGGAGAAATTGCTTTTGAACTTTGTGCCAAATTTTGCTATGGCATCAGTATCACTCTCAGTGCTCATAATTTTGTATCTGCTTTCTGTGCTGCAAAGTTCCTCTGCATGACCGACACATTTGATGATGACAATTTCATTCCAAAGCTACACACTTTTTTCACTTCTTGCATTCTTAAAGGCTGGAAAGATTCCATTGCCGCCTTGCAGTCCACTGTTAACATTCCTGACTGGTCAGAAAATCTTGGGATCATTCGACGATGCATTGACTCCATTGTTGAGAAAATACTAAAACCTCCCAAAAAGGTCACTCTCAACTGAATTGATCCCCCCTAGTGATTTGTATATGCTTCTTCTGTATCAATGCATGACTTCAATATATACTCAATTTGTAGGTCACGTGGTCCTTCACTTACACTAGGCTGGGATATGATGAACAAAAGCACCACAATAAATCTGTCCCAAAAGACTGGTGGACAGAGGACCTATCTGACCTTGACATAGACCTCTTCCGATGCATCATTACAGAAGTAAGGTCTGCAGCTGGCATGCTACCTCCTCGGCTTATTGGTGAGGCTCTGCATGTGTATGCAAGTCGTTGGCTTCCAGATTTTACAAGCACCAATGTCAGAGCTGAAGAAACTTCAGATGCTTCTGCTCAATCTCAGGAAAGGAATCAGCAAATGAAAATTCTTGAAACAATTGTTAGCTTGATCCCAGTCGATGGATCACCTGTTTCAACAGGATTCCTGCTGAGGCTACTGAGACTAGCAAATTTTCTCCGGGTTTCTGCTGGAACCAAAGCAGAACTGATAAGGAGATCGGGTCAGCAATTAGAGGCTGCAAAACTAAATGAGCTGCTCATTCCTTCGTATTCTTCTTCTTCTGCTGATGATGATCATCAATCTTCTTACGACATTGACTTGGTTCGGGCCCTGCTAGAAAGTTTCTTGAGGTTTTGGAAAAGACAGTCAAAGGAAAGGCAATCAATTAGATCAGTCATAAACGTGGGAAAGCTCATTGACTCATACCTGCAAGTGGTAGCAATGCATGTAAACACTTCAGTGCAGCAACTGATATCATTAGCAGCAGCAGTTCCAGAAATTGCACGACCTCAGCACGATGAACTTTACAAAGCAATCAACATCTATCTCCAGGTACATTCCAAAAATCCACATAAAAGTAAAGTAGAAAGGTAAAACAATTAAATATAACGTCCAGGTTAAGATTCCAAATGCATTATATTTAGTGCCTATGAAGCCACAAAACAAAATTTCAAAAGAAATGAAAAGGTATATATGAGCATGCATGATGCATTGTCTAGGACTGGGAAAAACCACAACTTGCTCAACTCTATGCCATGGATCCAGGAGCACCCTGATCTCACAAAAGCAGATAAGAAGGAGCTGTGTCTTGTCCTAGACTGCCAGAAGCTGTCTCCAGAGGTACGAATGGAGGCTGTGAGGAATGAACGTCTACCATTGAGAACAGTTGTCCAAGTTCTCTTCTTCAACCTGGAGAGAAGCAACCGACCAAAAGATCAGAAATTACATTCTCCCGAAGGGCAGCAGACTCCAAAACAACTCAGCAGCAGCATTGCAGATGATCTGAGCAATTCAAGGACAGGTCCAAGCAAACAATCCTCAAAAGCAAAGGAGGCCATTGGAAGCAATACTACACCTAGAACCGGCCAAGGAATACACGTGGACGAGAAAATGAGAAAGGCTGATGTTACCATGCTGGGGATGGAGCCCATGGCTAACCTTAGACACCAAACCTCAGAAACAGTGTTGGGTAAAGGAAAAGAAATCAGAGAGAAAGAGGAGCTGATCAGATGGAGGCAACTAAGGCAAGCTTCATGATGACCAGATACTGCACAAAGAAGAAGATCACAGCATTGCCAAAGGTAGAGAAACTCTTGAGATATAGCCAGAGTAAATTATCCAGATTGTGTTAGTTTGTTCGTGTCTCACCACTGTAAGTAATCTCCTCCCAACTCTTAGATTGTAGATGAATCGATGGTACAATTTTCCGATTACAAGCTGTATTGTAACATGACATTGGCTTCAGAATTTGTTATTAATAGTATTGCTTATAAACTATTTCTTTCAGCATACAGCAATATGTTCCATTGCAACACATTGAAAATTTGTTTATTATCAGTATCAAGGATGTAAAATTGCCTTGTTTGCATGGCAACATCTAAGAATTATAGTGTATCAGTATGACAATAACATCTCACCAAAGAGACTGTATAATTGACAAAAAATTAAGTTGGAAGGAAACAAAAGGCTACTGAATTGATTGATGCACTTAATGTGCATGCTGATCCTTAATAATAAACAAGGAAAATTTGCTCATTCATAAGCCAACATTCTCTATGATTCCAACGTCTTAAATCAAGAATGAGCATGATTTACGTAAAACAAGAGAAAAGGGCATAATCAAGAATGAGCATGATTTAGTCAGTCACACTTGGAGCTTCCATCTCTATGATGCTCATAGTCTACTCTGAGATTCCGGCTGAAGCATTTCTCAAGTGCTGAGGTTCATGCTAAAACCCCACTGTGCATTTTCTAAAAAATATTGCATGAATCAGAACATAACAATGCCCAAATAAAACAACAAATCAAACGATTAAAGAATTCAGAAACTTGAATGATAAATTACCTGAGAAGCATATGATGAGCTCTGGGCGAGCAACTCGACAAACTCCTGTTTTTCAATTTCAAAATTGAACGTCGCTTGGTCTAACGCTACTTCCTATTTCACACACCTCTAACAACATAATGAAATGTAAACTATTTCTTCCTCTGTAAAAAGGTCAATAAATGTCATATCCTATTTCACGCACCCCTAACAACATAATGGAAAAAATAAACTAGTTCTTCCTCAATCAATAGGGCCATGAACAAATAGTCTGTGGAATCTAAAGCAACAATCTTGATGTCAGACAAACCTGCTAAGGTTATCATCTTCAAGTCTTCTAAGTGTAGCAACAATACCAACCACATCATTCATCCATGGGAGCTTGGAAGCCTGAGAATCATGTTGAACTTTCAACAGCAATAAAAGGGCCAAAGGGTGTTAGTATACAAGCTGGAGTGACCAAAAAAAGTAATGCAAAAGATGAAAACTTGATCAACAAATGAAGGAAAACCAGAAGGACAAGCAGAGAAATTGGGAATTCCATCAGTCTAGAGTCGATAACTAATTACATCTAATCAAACATATCGTATAAAAACCAAAGGAACCCAAAAGGATGCAGGCGTCCAAACAATGCAAGGGATAAAAAATCAAACTGGGAAAGAAAAAGAAAAAAAAAAAAAAAAGAGAGTAAGGAAACAGGTTTAAAACGTAGAAAACAAAGAGCAGTTAGGGGGGAGTGAAAATTTACCAGCGGTCCAGAACTACTAATCTCAAGTCAACAGTGTCCGCTCTGATGTATTGGGTTGGGTGATCATAGGAGAGTGAGAAGGAGAGGTGACTGAGTATGAGGCATCAACCATGGCGTAACTCCAAACCAACCAGGGAGAGTGAAAATGGTGACTCGTCAGTATATATATCTACCCTATATAATATAAACTAATATATGTTTGATATTAGAGTGCCATGTGACTGCCACATTGAATTTTAATTTAATAACCATCTTTCTAATTTATGTCTAATAAAGTTTTAATTTAACTATTTATGTGGATGTCATATAAGCTTAATATCTAATAGTTAAATATTGAGTAACTTATTTTATTTTCTACCATTCAATTAAATAATTTCTTTATTTATTTATTTTTACTTGTGGCTTTTTCACTCCTTTATAGGAGCATTACATTTTTATTCTTCCACTTTTTTATATATTTATTAAAAGCACATCTCACAAAAATTATATATATACACCAACAGGTCAACAAAAATTTAAACTTTAATTATATACTTTAAGGATTTTATTTATAAAAAAAAGGCATGAGACCAACTTTCAGGTTCCGTACACTTTTTTTTATTTATAAAAATAAAACTTTATTTTTTTTCTTTTTTAGACTTATAATATTAAATTCACAACTTTATATTTTCTAAACATTTTCACCGTGAAGTTAATTACTCAATTGATAATTGAGAGTATTAGTTTTTAACTCCTAAAGAATAGGAAAAGTCTACTGTCTCTTTGTTTCACCATTTATTTATTACAAATAGAAATAATATGTTGTATGCCTCTTTGCTTCACCTTCTATCATTATAACTATGAACAAACTAGTGCTTTTCTTTCACCTTCTGTTAGTTACAATCAATAAGTTGTATATTTTCCTTCCCTGATCCATTCTATGAATGGTATTTTGAAATATTCACTCAGTCTTAAACAACACTGAAATTTTCTTTTAAATTGTTGTGAAGTGCATCAATGTTAGTGAGTTATTCTGTTCTAGATATGTTAACTAATTTCTCGAAATGAGAAATTTTATTCTTATATTTTACTATTAAAAATTATGACATTTTACACATCTAATAATATGTGATTTACATAGATCCTTTCTTGAATTTTCTTTTCCCATTAAGTTTTTTGTTGATTACTTTAATTTGTTGTTTTGTTTAAATTGTTTTGTTGTTGGTGCAAATTTTTTATGTGAAAACTTTTAGTTATCAAGAGTTGAAGGATTATTGTGTTAAAATTATCTTTCCTATTAGTTCACAATGTATCATGTATGTGAAATTATAAATCTTGATGTATTCTCTAGACTGTTCCTTTCTTTTACGTGCTTTTGTTATATTAATTTCTTGTTTTTAAAAAAGGTAGAGAAGTAAGTTTAAATGTGCAAAAAAAAAAAAATCAATTTTTTTTTCCAACAACCTCAAAATTTTCCACAATTCTAAAGTAGATCCTTAATGGAATGATGTTAAGTTACATACAAAAACAACAAGAATATGTCGGATGAAGGTAATGTACCGGTAACCATATACTATTACGGATGGAGAATTTCTTCCTTGATTTTGATATTTTTTTGTAGACTCCAATTGTTCTAAAAATGTATTGAATTAAGTTAATAGATGATAAATTTAAACGAGCTCTCATATTCGTTGTTCTATTTGTATTCTAGCCTGTGCACAATTAAATTTTTTATTATTATGATACAAATTAATATTTTATTGGGCATAAGCCGTGCATTGCACGGATGTATCGTCTAGTAGTATATAGATGTTATAAATAAAATTTAAGTAAAAGCTCTGGGCCTAAAGCTCAGGCCCGTGTTGGCCCAAGGCACGCCGTCAATCCTTATTGGGCACTATTTTGTTTGCAACAAACAAAACATTCCATACTCCAAGAGACCAGAAAAAGCACGCGCACACAAAGAGGTTAGATCACCACCATCATCATCAGCATCATCATCATAATCATCATCATATCGATCAATAATTCCATATAATATTCATCGTATTCCTCATCCTCCGTCTTCGTCAGTTCTATCATCATCATTCCAATACCATTTATCAATTACAATAATCACTCAAGAAAGGAGAAGGCTGCAGAAGAAGAAATGTTACTACTCGATTTCACGCACCCATTATCCTTCTTCTCGTTGCCGTTCTGTTCTTGAAAGGTTCCGTCTTTAATTTCTATGTTTATGTCTCTGGTTTTTTCTTTAAAAAATTTATTTTTAAATTATGAGCCCGGGGCTTATGAAATTAAAACCCTAATTTTTCTTTTGGTTGTATTTGCGATTTTCCCGGTTTCTTGGCTTTTGGAATCTGTGGCATTGCGGAAAAACGGATTCGGGTTGTGTGGGTATTATGTTACGGATCCTTTATTCTTATTCTCATTTAAAAATAATAAATTTACCTTTCAGTAGATCCTCTCATTTCTTTTGCTTTCTTGCATTGAATGAAAATTCCTATAGTCATTCAACATCAACAGGATTGTTTATCTGGTGAAGATGAAGAATTTGATAAGTTGTTATTACAGTTATGGATTGTTTTGATACCTGGAAAAGATCATGTTGCAGTGCTTAGACGGCGTGACACATTTCCTTTCTGCTGTAGTCAATTGCTGTGATTCTGAAATTTATAAGCAACCTCGTGGCTTGGAAAATCCTGAAGTTCTTGCCAGGGAAACTGTGTGTATGTCACTGACTTGGCATATTTTCTAGAATCCTAATTTCTGGCAGCTGATTATTTTATTCTCTTGTATCCTTGCATTTATGTACTTCAGTGAAGGGGTTTGATAATCTTTACAGCATTAAATGTAGTCCTTACAGTGTTATTAACTTGTTAATTGAGAAAGAAATTGTATTTGAGTCAGCCATTGAACTTTTTGTGCTTTTTATTTTTACTTTCTTTTTAATGTAATGTTTTAGTTTAAAATCCTTTTCCATCTCCTTGCACAAGCAGACCCCTGGTCTCGAACACAAGACCTGAGGTTGGTTAAAGTCTAGTGGGCTGTTTTGGACCAAGTGAGAGAGCTGTTTTAATTAATATAATTAAAAGTTTATTCTATAAAATAAAAATGCTGTTATGTTATTGTGAGAAAGGCCAAGTATACAAGAAAAAGGGTTTGGAAGGTTTTTTTTAAGGAGGGACTTGTTTTGAGATCTTAGAAATTTTTTATGACTACTAATTTGATTAACAAATATACCATTTTAAGGATAACTCATCTCCCCTAAAATTTGTTGTTTGCAGATATCATCTGATAATGATCTAATATGGGGGAAAGTGTTAGTTTGTTGAATTTATTCTATTTATTAGATTGCAACGCTCGTTGCGCAGTATGTTGACTAGTTTGGACCATGCATAAATTGGAAGAGCTTCGCCTGCACCTCTTAGTTCTTTTTCTCCACTGTCATTCCAATGGCCAATAGCTGGCTGCTGTTATGTGATAATATTTTTCTTTTGATACCAAGCATATCCTTGGGTGTTCTGATTGGGAGTTTTTCTGTTCCATTCTCTTTCCCTCTATGGTATTAATCTGCAGTTAGTGTTAGCGAAATAGAGGCACTGTATGAGTTGTTTAAGAAGATCAGCAGTGCTGTGATTGATGATGGGCTTATCAACAAGGTAATAAATCTCACATCTCTAATGTTACTCTTGATATTGAATAAACTCCCAGGTTTATGTACTCACCTTGTCATCTTTCTTGGTTGTGTTTTCCTCCCTGTTTATTTATGTTACACTAAATGTTTTCCGTTTATGTACAGGAAGAGTTCCAACTTGCACTGTTTAAGACAAATAAAAAGGAGAGCTTGTTTGCTGATCGGGTACATTTTGCATCTGTTTAACATTAAAACTAATTGTGTTATATCTGTCCATATGTATAAGGTGTGAAAATTTTAACAACATTTAGTTATATTTAGTTTCACTCAGACCAATTTATTTGGATAACCATACTAAATTTGTACCTCTTCAGTGTTCAATATTGATGGAATATTTGACATCCCCAGGTATTCGACTTGTTTGACACAAAGCATAATGGGATATTAGATTTTGAAGAATTTGCACGTGCTCTTTCAGTCTTTCACCCGAATGCTCCTATTGAAGATAAGATTGATTGTAAGCATATTTTACTTTATCGTTTTTTCTTTCTTTATGTGTCTTAGTTATTCTTGTTTTTTCTTTCTTTATGTGTCTTAGTTATTCTTGTTTTCTCTTTCTTTATGTATCTTAGTTATTCTTGATTAAGTACACAAGTGAGTGCCAAACTTTGTATCTGTGTGTGCCTCTTGATTTTATGTTGTTGCTGATATATTTTTTCTGTTGGTGATGCCAAAATGATTCTTTTGTAGTTTCATTTCAACTGTATGATCTCAAGCAGCAAGGTTACATTGAAAGACAGGAGGTAATTTTCTCAATTTGCAAAGTTATTATCTGGATAAATGTTTGTTCTAATCTCTATCATAACTTGGTACTCATCTCTTGAGATTATACATGTAGAAGTTATGGCTATCTATCAACTACATTCAATTTTTGGGCTATTAAACTTTTGGCTGTGGCTGCTTTAAAATTTAAAAAAAGAGTACAACTAAAGAACACAGGCTATTGGCTTTGAAAGACAGCCTGTGCTTCAGAATTCGTTCCAGCTCATGTGGTTTAGGATGTTTCAAGTTCTGTCTGTGTTGATTATTTGCGAACTCTCTTTGGGGAGAATCACATTGTTTGTGAAGTTGAAATTTTTAAGTTTGGACAACCCATAACTAAGTGAACAAGTACATGTTTTCCTTGTTCATTCTCAACCATTTATAACTGCAGAGACTATGGGAAGAGCTTTAATAGCCAAGCTTGAGAGTTAGTGGGTGACAAATCTTTGGTCGAGCTGGTTATTGATTATATGATACATATTTGAGAAGTACGGTTTCTGCTGACAGTTTTGAGTTTGAAGATAGTTGTGGTAATACGTTATTGTTGTTACATTTTTGTCAGCTGATTTGGAGTTAGTTGTTATTGACTTTGGGCAGTTGTTGTTTGTTTCACATTTGAATGTTTAAGTTGGTAAGGCTGAATTCATTTTTCAAATGGGTATCTTTTTCTGCCTTTCTGGAAGGAACTTTAGTCTTGTAAAAATGTTACTGTAGGTAAAACAAATGGTAGTGGCAACACTTGCTGAATCGGGCATGAACCTTTCTGATGATGTGATCGAAAGTATAATAGATAAGGTGAGATATAATTATCTGCTCAACTCTTGGTTGGAATAATGCCTTTATTTTTGGTATTTCATAGAAATGAGGGTTCTTGTTTGACATCCCCAGCCCCATTTTGTTCGGATATGCAATTAAAGTATACAAAATTTGCTTTTTGTGCTCTGTCAGTATCACTTGGTCTTTCATTTATGTATATTAATCTGTTTTGGACTACTATAAGTAGAATTTTTAAAAATATATATATATATATATATCTAATCTTGGTAACATTAGACCTTTGAGGAAGCTGATACGAAGCATGATGGAAAGATTGACAAGGAAGAGTGGCGTAACCTTGTACTACGACATCCTTCTCTTTTGAAGAATATGACCCTTCAAT
This sequence comes from Leptodermis oblonga, assembly GCA_016801395.1. Lineage (NCBI taxonomy): Eukaryota > Viridiplantae > Streptophyta > Magnoliopsida > Gentianales > Rubiaceae > Leptodermis > Leptodermis oblonga. The sequence goes on from CM028756.1 coordinate 44,871,907, forward strand.
ATCTCAAGTAAGTTGTGCAGGTGTTGTTTCTTATGGTAACCATATTTGGCAATTCTGATCAACATTTGCATGCATGTTGTTAAATCACAAGTGTGAATATGGTGGTGCTATTCTTTTTGAGAGTAGAAGTAACCAAATTTGTGTTTCCATGGACAGGGACATTACCACTACATTCCCTAGTTTTGTATTCCACTCCCAAGTCGATGATACCTGATTGAGAGAGTATCTGACATGATATGTGGAGGACAAGTTTGGATGTAAAGGTTGAGAGAATGAAGAAAATGGCTTATTAGTTGAGGGGAATGGCAACTTGTCTTCACATTGTAATTTTATTTTTATTTTTTCATTAAATTTTTTTTTTTTTTTTTTTTTGAGGTTGTTGGGCTTGAGTAGTAAAGTTTTGTTTGATTAGAATTGCCTCTGTTTATGTGGAAGGGAAGAAAGATAAGAAAAGCTTTGTATGATTCGGAAAAAATAATAACACTTTTGTCAATTGTGTCTCTGCTACTAGTACTAGTTAAATCCAATCAGTATCCATTTATACCTACAATTCTTCTTTTCTTCTTCTTCTTTTTTTATTATCAAAAGCCCATTGGATCATGCATTGACTTGGACCCAATTGGTATGCGAATGCAAAAGCCCATTGGGCCTAGTTCGAGAACTCTTCTGTGTTACACTTTTTATACCATTTCCCCTCTAGCAAATGCAAAATATCCATTTCGAGTATTTTTGTCTCTTTACTCTTTTGTTACACTTATTACTTTACAGAAGGCAAATATTTTCTTTCGTTTTGGTTGTGTTAATACGTAATGAAGAAAATCAGATGTGAAAATTGAATGTAATTCGTGTTGTGTACATATTCAGATTGGTGGGTTTTTCTGTTGACGCCTCTCAATTCTAATTTTAATTATTTAATTATGCGTTTCAGCTCGTTTAACCAGAGAACATCTAAGGAGCGAACGTCTAAGGTTCGTATTGTAATATAAATTACTCGTGTCAAGTTCATGTGCAATTAAAGTTTTACTTTTACATTTTTTACCTCTCAAAAACAAGTGATTATTAATTTTACTAAATAACAATATAATTATATGTAATTCAGAATTTTTAAAAAATAAATGAAAAAAAAAAAACTAGTGAATACATACAACTAACTATACCCAGTACCCACCCAAAAAAGGTTAAAAAAGAAGAGCCATTTTATTTGCTCCGACTCCGAGTGGTATACTATATATGTAGACGCTCTTCTCTTGGATTTTAGGGACGGAACCATGGCGGAAAAGTTTCCAAAAGCTTGTATGTCTACCCCCTCTCCCTATCTTTGTTCACCAATTTTCTAAACCCTAAACCACAATGCATTTTGTATTGCTCGTTGGTTTCAGCTTCTAGGGTTTTGTTGTTATCTAATTTGAGTACCCAGCTTGCATCTGAATTCTACCGTCTGTTCCAACTGGGCATGATGTTTCCCTTCAATTTTATTTATTAATTTGTGTCAAGACTGACTGACTTCTCAGTGCGACTCTCACAATACCCGGCATCTTCTTTGGATTATTTTATTTATTTTTTTGGTTTCCTGATCATTAAAGAGAAACAAAAGGAACAAGTGGAGAACTAGCTACCACTACATTTTGAGAATTCTGAAGCTAGACTTTTGCTGTTTCACTGTGTCATTGATTTTTAGTGCGATCAAGCGCCCTTTTTCATTATTTACTGTTCTGAGTGTTCCTAATATTTTTCTTGTAGCTTCTCTCAAAGGGAAGGATGCTAAGTCTGCGCAGTCAAAGAAAGGAAGGAAGGTCCAGATTGATTTTGAAGGTAATTGTTTTTTTTTTTTTGTGTGTTCATTGATAGAAAAAAGCATTAATGTTAGGGGGAGGGTTTGGTTGGTGGAAATGGGAGGGCTTGCAATCTGGATTGCAAAGTTTTTTTTTTTTTGTTTTAAGTACATTAATGTCAAATTCCTTTCTGCATTTCACTTGGTCAGTATTTCACTGTGCTTTTTGACTTCTGTTGTAGCTTCTCTCATACTTGACATACTCTAATGTTTCAGACTCTTTAGGACCTATATCACCCACACCCACCAGTAATGGGAAGGTCAATCCATCAGTTTCCTCAGGTTTGACTTCCAAGATCTGTCATTTTTTGGTTTAATGAAGCTGTCTTACCTTTCTTAACTACTGTTTCATATATGGTTTAAAATGCTTTTGCTTCTGGGAATTTGAGTGCTACTTTATTGATATAAGTTGTTGTGTAACTAACTATGTATGCCATTGCCAACCTACATGTTAATTTTGCGTATGAAGGTGACCTAGGCAAAAGTGGGAAAGGAGGCAAGACAGCCCGTGGTGACAAGAATTCTATTGTGAAAGCGCCTGTTCAGGATCTCAAAATTGATGGAGGTTGACTCTCATATCTCATCCAGTTCTCCCCCTCTTTCTCAAATACATCATTGTGTTGTCAATTTGTTTGCATGTACCAAGTTTCAGATTTTAATGTTGCAGTTTATTAGTTCTGTATTTTGATGGTGAACATCATTGTCCTGTTTCATACATTGTTTGTGCCTCTGTTTTTACTTTGCCATTTTCCCCATTCACCTGACTCAGGAACTTATATTTATTTAATATCTAGGATTCATTAATAGGGAATGTGTTCATTCTTAATGCACAATATGAATAGAAGAGGGGAACAAAGATGTTAACAGCACTACTACAAGTAATAATAATGATAATATTTATTAATGAATACAGAGAGAAAGATCAGCCAGTGTGGCATTCGTTTGGCTACTACACACTTCAACATGCATATTTATACCCTCTCCGCAATAGGAACAGCAAATACTTGCTCACACATCTAGAAATTCCCAGGCACACACATGATCGAGAATCTGTCGAAGAAGATATTATTCCTTGTGTAGATAAGAGTGGACTGAAGCCTCCATTGTTTAGTGGATTGATGTAAACCATTAGTGGGAATTGATTTTTTTTTTTTTTTTTTTTTTTTTTTTTTTTGCAGTTATGTGTTTATCAATTAAAATCAGGTTATCGGTGTGGCATGTTCATTTTCTTATGTGAACCTCTAGCTTTGTGCTTATATTAATGCTGTTTCTGTGCAAAATGTCTCTTTTGTTGCACTGGCAGAATTACCCAAAAAGACTAAATGCTTGATGGACTGTGAGGCTGCAGACATCTTACTAGGAATTCAAGAGAGGATGGTTGTGTTATCAGCCGATCCAGCCATAAAAATCCCTATGTGAGCATCATTCGTTTTACTTTATGCGTACTGTCTTTAAGATAAAGTACCCTTTTGCTTTGCTTTTCTTATTTTTAATAGCCTACTGCATACTTTTCGGATTTGGTCCTTACTGGGTTATCTAAAAACCCACCATCAAAACATTTGTATCTAAAATAGCTGCTATTAGTCCATTTGACAGCGGTTTGATGTATGCGAAGAGGCGTGGCATACCTCCAGATGTGCAAGCAGTTCGAAGAATACTTGAGTATCCTCTTTAATGATATACGTAGTCGTGCACTTTTCATATTTTGTTTAAGGTGGCACTGTGTTCTGGTAATTTTCACTTGTTATAATACACTTGGAACTGTCACTTAACTCGGATTAGACCTCTTAAGAAAAATGGTGTTTCTGAGAGCGAGGTAAGCCCTATTGTCCATCATATTTTGTTTCTTCATTATCATGTTCTCAATGGGAGGCATTTGACATCATATTTCTTTCGACAGATTTGCATGGTTGCAAATTTGAAAGTTACTGAAGATGAATTTTATGCTCTGTTTCCATCCTATAAGGTATTTCATGTTTACTTCCTGGTAGCGCAGAATGTTTGGTTTGCTTTCTTTGTCTGATGGTTAATGTTCATATTGTCTGTCTTGTCTTAGGGTAAGGAAGGGAAGCTAAGAGAACCATTGACGCGGGCACTTGGAAAGTTAAGGACTTAGTTGATTGGTAAATTTTGTTATCTGTGTCATTTGGTTTTGATTCGGGCAGTATTGAAAGTTAATTCTTCCAGATTGTGACGTGTTAAATTATGGTTGTTATCAGGGCATATCATGTGTGACTGGTGTGGTTGCTGGTGATCTGCTTGTTGAGTTCGCTGAAAGCACTATCTTAGTTGATATAAGTAAGGTTATGTACAGTGATTTGTAGCAGTTTCTAACAATCGTGTGCTTAAAATGCTGTTGTTGCAGTTGTATTACATACTTACTGCTGTTTAAGGACGAAATCCTTGCCTTTGTCCGTTTGATTTTCTCTGTTTTTATTTTTTTAATAAATAAGCCCTCGTTTTAATTGGGAGAAATTGTAGAAAATGTGTGGTTGAATCGTTAAAAAAAACAAAGAAAAGAAGAAAGGGCTACGAACTAGATCCATAAGAAGTGATCTCCTTTTTTCATCGGGTCTGGAAATAGACCAAAGAAGAACTTGAGCGGCAGATAAAGGAGATAAGGGCCCCTGCCGCCTCCCTCTCTCTCGCGAGTCATATAAAAAATGTCATAGTCATAAAGAAGGCTCATTGAACAGTTGGAAAGCAGGCATGCAATGCAACTTGACAGAAGAATTGATCTGGAAACTCAGAGTCTGATACAGTTAGCCTCCAATTTGAAATGGAAATACAGATTCCCATTTGATTTTTTGCCAGAAATAGAATGGATATACTGACGCAGCCATTTATTTCCAGCACTTAAATGTGAATGCATGCAGTCAAGGTCTTATCTTTCGCCTACTGTAATCCAAAAGTGTAGTGGCCTTTTTTTCTTTTTCTTTTTCTTTTTTATATAAGTATGAGAGAGAGAGAGACAGAGAGATTGTATCTCAAAAGAAAGAAAGAGTCACACTCACTTAAAAGAATGGAGTGGCAATTATGGTGAGAAAGGAAAGTGTTGCTACAGCTTTTGCATGGCTGCTTCTACTTGTAGTAGTAGCATTTGCTGCAAGTGCAGTTGCAGATGCAGTTCATGCGTGGAAGGATTATGTTTGGCAATGTTTTTCTTTTTTCCCTTAAAAAGAAGACAAGAATGTATAAGTTTGGCAATTGGCAATGTTACTTTACAAATTCTGAATCAAAGTTTGAATTTGAGTTTCTGACAAACAATACCATTGATATCCAGAACCTGGCAACAGTTTTCTAAACATTGCTCAACATCACAAAACACTCGCACCACGTACAACAACCATTTCTTCTTCTACGAGACATCCATGTGTTCACAACTCATATAACTTACACTAGATTCTAAATGATTCCGTACGTCCACAACTCATTGGTAAATGGTGTAATGTTTCCGTAGAGCTCACCTAAAGTCTTCAACTCTAACCTGTTTCATTTCGATCAATATCTAATAGGCTATTGAGTTCACAACTGGGAACTGAAAAATCCCATTTAAGAACCCCTCTTTACTTTAGTTACCATTACATAATAAGATAACCCAACTACAGATCACTAGTAGCATTATCACATCATACCTATATCCAGCGCTGCTCTCAGTAATCCCTACTAGAAATCTGCAATGACCAACTGAAGGATCCAAGAATGTCACCATCCCAAGCCCATCAAAATCACAGCTTTGCACATTCTGTTTCTGTACCTGGTAGTAACTATTAAATGCATACGAGATATTACCCTTGGCCCCAATCTCGTTACACGATCCCCCATAATCCAGCGTTGTGCAATCACCATAGCTGCAAGCAAGTTTCAAGTGGTTCTCCACCGTTGACAGATCTTTAGATGGATCTGCCACACACCATCTGGAGGGAAGGTACTCTACATCTTTTGCATTCCTTAACAATCCATTCCCAAGGTTCAGCGAGTACTTTGCCTGCCCATCAAAGGAGAATATGCCCCAATGTCTCTCAAAATTCCCCGGTAGTGTGCTCTTCGCCCCTTCATCAAGAAGACTAAAAAGATATATATCCAGAGGTGGCACACCTGGCCTCAGCGGGGTTCCTTTGTTGCCTAAAACATGATACACGAGGCCTTGATTGAATGCCCTCGCAGCAGACAGATTGGCACTCATAGCTCCATCTGTTGGCCACCCCACCTCTCCTACTATGATTGGCATCTGATCATAACCAATTTTGTTCAAGGCAGCAACTAATGTGTCGAAATTCCCATCAAACGCATTGTTGTAAACATTTGGTCCATCTATCACGGAATGTGTTGTTCCTCCGAAGAATGCATAGTCTTCAGGGAAGTCTGAACTTCCATACAGGCTAAGAAAAGGGTAGATATTAACTACGAAAGGTGAGCCATTGGAGTTGAGAAATGAAACAAGCTGAGTCATTATTTGGGTAAGTTCCGGTCGGAAAGCTCCTCCCGAAGGAAGAGCAGACTCGTAAGCATCAGCATTGCATGGCACAACCAGCTTTACGATGCCAGCAAGAGATCCTTTGGCTAAGGACTGCTGTAAGTTCGTTAGAGCAGGGACAACATAGGACTGAAATTGACCAGAATAACTTGAGAGGAAGGGTTCATTTCCAACCGCAACATATCTGTCAAAGCATTAAATGTCAGCACAAAAATGTATGGCAAGGTTAGTCTATGCTAAATCACAAGAGAAGAACAAAATTTTCAAAAAACTGGCTGCATTTTCTTATAATTATTGTTCTATCTTCAGGGAAATTGGGTAGAATGATGTCAGATTTTTATAAGATATTCGTCTGTTTAAATTTAAGGAAACCTTTCACTTCAAGGGCCAGAAGCCACCCCCACCCCACAGCTTGATTGGGTAGTTAAAAAACCAACCAAAGCACCTAGTACTATCAATTTGTCAGCGAACTAAGGAATACATAATATCTTTTTATCAATTTGAATTGCTTATTACTTTCCAATGAAGTTCCACAAGAAGCAATAGGGAAGAGATGCACAGTTTTGCTGGCTTTCCGAGAATAATATACATATATGTGTATAATATGTTTGTTGAGAGAGAGCTTGCTATTTGGCTTCCAAGAAGACAACCAGAATAGTTTCTGGGAACTTGAGAACATCAATTACTAGAGATCTCTGAGTCAATCAAAGCAACAATTGACAATTGGCTCATTAAACACATTTAAAGAACTCCAAGGTTAAGCCTTTTCCAAGTCCTACAGTCACATAATACTTGAAGCAAATTGGAACTTGAGAGTTGAGACAGTGCTGCTGCTCAAAGGTCATGTTCAGTGTGGGAAAAGCTTTACAGACACCTTGTACTCTGTTTCCGATTCCCTAACTAAAACTGGGGATGCCTTATCTATTGTATGTACACAAGGTAGTAAATTGATTAGCTAAGTTGCAGCTTTCTAGGTTCCATCCTAAAGAGAGACTGAGTATGGAGAGTAAAGTGAACTAACTTTGAATCTCATCCCAAACAAAAACCTTAAAAAGAAGAATCTTTTCTTCTCCTCCTACAAGTTAAATACAAGAATCGACAAGTGAAGATGGAAAAGGGAGGGGAGGGACATACTTGATATTAACACCGCCTTTAACCATGTAGGTGGAAAGATTGTGAGAGACCCAAGCATCAGCAGCAGTAGGGGAAGAGCTCAAAATGGACAACATTTCATTAGGGATCCCAACCATGACCTCAATCCCAGAACCCATGAGAGCCCTCATACAATCAGGGTCGGCATCAAAGAGTTTCACCTTGTCAATCCTGTTGTGTTTCAAGAGATTTACCACAGTGGTAGGTGACAGCCTGTGTAAAGAGACGGTGCCCCAGTTAACGCCTATGCCGGACTCCACCAGCCCGACCACAACAGAAAGCATCAGCATTAGGATGCAGAAGCTGGCATCTTTGTTCGAAGGAGGGATGATGGCCGACATTTTTTATTATTTTCTTTTTTGGGTGTTGGTGTGGTGGGGTGGGGGTGCTGAAATATCAAGAATCAAAGGATTCTTTGTAGCAATGCCTCATTCAGAGCAGTACAGAGACAGGGAAGGAAGTATCAAGTAAGGATTTCAAGTATATATAGTGAGTCTGAACTCGCCGACTTACTTAACATGAAGATGAAGAATTGAAGATGCGACAAAAGAGAGTAGACATACAGATACATAGAATAATGCTACTGCAAAAGGGTCAAACCAGATTCATTAAACAAGTGTAAAAACTTACAATGTAGAAAGCTGAAAAAGTTCAATTACATTACATAAATGTTGAAAGGAAAGCTCCAAAGGAATGAATGGATTGTTTTCATCCATCATTTGTCATTTTGAAGAGTCCAGAAATAAATAAGGTAGAGCAGCAGGAAGAAAAAGAAAAAGAAAAAGTGAATCTTGAAAATGAATTAAGTGCCAGTTGGATTAAACTTCACTATTTAAAATTGATTAATCTAATCAATCTTTACTTTAGTTTCAATACATATTCATTGTTACTTTTAGTACAATAATAATTCTAAACAAACTGTAATTGTCCAACTACAGTTGAGGTGAACAAAAATTTGCAGGTGACAAGATGAATGGGTGGGGGCCACAATACCAAGAAATAGTAATGAGATTATACATTGGAACTAAAATAAAGTTCCATAATTAGGAATTAGGATATGTGATGTGATTATTATTAAATTTCTTTTATAAATTCCTAATACCATCCCATCTCATCATTATTATTATTAAACTTTTTCTTTTGAACATATATATATATATATATATATCATAATGTCTGAAGTTAACCTTTTATTTTATTGTTTTCAATATGTAAATTAATTGATTGATAATTCTCCACTGTCTAAAAATAAAAAATAGATATGCTATAGTATAGCCCCTTGAGTTTTTGTCCAATGTAACACTTGTTGTGCTTGATTTTGTCAAAAAAAAAAAAAAAAAGAAATTTATTTTGAAACAAAACTCTTCCCCTGGAAAAAGAAAAAGAAAAAGAGAGGAGAGGGGGAGGAAAATCCAAATATCTATATTTAAAGGGCAAGAAAAAGAAATATAATACAGTAGTACATATATATATTTTAACTGTCGGAAATTAAGGAAAAGAATTTAAGAATGATGATTTTTAGTAGTTGGATTTGAAAGATTCTCTGTGACGCCACTTGCTGAGCTCCCCTTCCACCACCTTCTTTGCTGCTTCCGCCATTTCTGCCTGCTTCACCGCTTCCTCAATCCCACTCTCCATTCTCTCTTTCTCTATTCTAAACGCCTCCATTTTGTCCACTGCTTCCTTCTCGCTTGCTTTGATCGTCTCTATCTGGGCCATGATCGTCGCTATTTTCACATCAGCGTCTGCTCTCGCCTCCTCTGCTTTCTTGCTTAAAATCTCAAATTCCGACGCCGACAGTTTTATCCTCCCGATATTACTCGACGAAGTCCCGTCCTCCCCCATACGTAAACTACTGCTACTGTGATTCAGAATCCTATCTCCTGCGCTCTTCTCTGCTGCCTTTGCTTCCTCAACTTCGCTTTGAACTATTTTCAGCCTCTCCTCTGCTTCCCTGGTTTCAACCCCTGCCCTCTCCTCTTCATCCCTCGCTTCTGCTATCTTCTTCCTTATCCCTTCTTCCTCTTGTCTCGCCTTTTCTGATTCCGACTCTAGCTGTCGTAGCTGTGCTTTCATATCATCGCACAGCAACTCCTGCTCGTGATCCAATATACCTTCTCCGGCTTTAAGCTGCGTTTTGTACCCCTCCACTTCTGCTTTCAAATTCAACACTCTCTTTTCTGCCTCCGTCGTCTTTTCCTCCACCTCCCGGTACTCCCTTTTGATGTTGTCGAGCTCTTGCTGGAGTGCATTCACGGAGGTTCGCTGCCTGTTTTCCTCCTCCTTGGTTCTCTCCAGCTCCTTCTTAGCATCCTCCAGCTCCGCGAAGGCATTGTTGAGGGATAACATGTCCGAGTCCCTGACGTTCGTGAGTTGCTCTTTCAACACCTTAATCGCCTCGTTCGTCTCCTCCAGCTTTCCTTCCAGAACCTTCCGAGGCTGGAGATCCTCGTTCTCATCCCTCAGGCTCTTGATTTTGATTTCCAGCTCCACCTTGGCCCTCGAGTGTGAGAGAAGGCGAGATTCCCTTTCGTAATCATGCTTATTTTGAAGCTCTTGAGCTTCCGTGGTGGCCAGCTTCACCTGCGCAAGAGTTTCCCGCATACCGCTGATTTCTTTGGTCATGCGAGCGACTCTTTCCTTGTTAACTCGGGTCACGTGCTGGGCGTCGGCAGCCTGTTGAAAAGCGGCGAGTTTAGCCTCGAGGGTGCCGTCGAAATCCTGCCTGAGCATGGTGAGCTCCTGTTTAACGGAGATGAGTTGGGCGGAAGTGGCCCTGTACTGTTCTCTTTCGTTGTCGACATCCTGTTTCCAGGCATCGGCGTCTGAGGAATCCTGAGACGTCAAGGACTTGTTTTGGCCTTGGAACTCCTGAGACCTCTGCTTGGCGGATTCAGCGGATTCGATGGCGATTTGCTTGGACTCGCTGACGATTTCGAGCTTGTTAGTGAGTTCCTGTAAGGTGCGGTTGGCCCTCTCGAGGTCGCGAATGGCCTGAGTCTTGGAAGCCTCGGAATGCTTGAGCCGTTCCTTCAAGTCCTCGAGTTCTTTGAGAGCCAAGTGAATCTGAGTCTCCTTCTCAAGGACTCTCTGATCGTCGGCAGTTTTAGGCTTCTTGATGATGACGATGTTAGGCTTGATGTTGGGAGCGGAGCCAGGGGGACCAGTGCCGCGGGGAGAGGATCCGGTAGCGGCGGCGGCGTCAGCAAATAAGCTGAGAGCAGCCTTGACGGATTGGAAAGGGGCGCTGGTGTCAATCTCACCGACAAGCTCGGTACGTGGAGAACCGCCGGAATTAGATCCGGGAGTTTCCACGGTCCATTTAGAGGTAGGACTGTTCAATGTGTTCGGGGAATCAGTGGAATTTCTCCGGACATGAAAGCCGCCGAACATTGTACGGAATCCGTCTTGGAGTTTACCTGAAAATTGCATATATATATGGATCAGATCAGAAATGAAAACAAGTCAAGAATTATATGTAGAGAATCGCAGGGAGGTATACGTACCTCGTATCATAGATGGATATTGCTTTGCATGAACATGAGTTGAGTTGTGGTGGTGCGATGGCAACAAATCAGCGAGGAAGGATTGGATGCAGATCCCACAAGTGAATGAAAAAAGAATTCTAATTCAAAAAACGAAATCGTTTCCGGCCCAGGCCTTTAACATAATACATGTTCAATTTCCAGAAATTCCATTGTTTAAATCAATCAATTGATGCATGCAGGCAGTACAAAGTAGTTCTTTTTTTTTCTTTTTTTTTTTTAATTATTATTATGGAAGGAAAATGTGCAAGTAATTTGTTTTGTTTGGAGATAGGCTAGAATCTTGAATGTTGTTTTGTTGCTCATTGTTCATTGCTGATTGCTGAATGAATGAGAAGGAGAAGGAGAAGGAGAAAGAAAAAGTCAAAAGGCAAAAGTGAAAATGTATCATTTATTTTTGGGTTAAAATTAGAGGAAGGAATTCCTTATTCCCCCACACAACAGCACCACCAAAATGGAGGATATCATTCCCAACCATCCACTTCAAATGCCTTTGTCCTCTCAAATTAAGCTCCATCCATCACTTTGCCATTGCCTGCCTTAATACCTTTAGCTACTCACACATATTACTTAGTATATATATATATACACACACACTGTTTCATTAGAATCATACACAAAATAGTTAGAATTCACAAAAAAAAACAAAAATTCATCTAATATACAACCATTAATATATGTTGCTGGGATTTGTCAACTACTCCTCCAAGTAATTACACTATTATTTGCAGAATCCTCAATCTTTTCATTTGTAACTACCTTTTAGGGTTACATACAGAAAAGGGAAACATACAGACCACAACCAGCTGACAACACAACTGGTAATGGGGATACATACCTACAAACTTTCTATAACACCATACATTTGGAGCACTAATTATTGATGTCAAAACAGAAGAAAATATTAAGCTTGCAAGGGTTTCATAGCGAGGACCGGATCCCCTTCGTAAATGCCCTGAAATTAATACATTATGGTCATCAGCACAAGTCTGCATTTAAACCATTGCACCCAAAAGGAGGAAACTTGGATGTGGAAACTGATATCATCTTTGACGCTCTGCTCTTTCTGTCCTCTACATGTTTCAAACCATTTTTTATTATCTTCACTCTCTCTCACACTCGTAAAGATGCTTAAGTCAACCCAAGAGAACTTACATGAGCTCTATCACTACAGCAGATGCTCCTCCTCCTCCATTGCAGACTGAAGCCACCCCAAACTTTCCATTTCGCTGTCTCATAACCTGGAGAACCATCACAAATCAATACAGAGAGAGCGAGAGAGATTTGAGATTTAAATTTTAAAAATCCCATCAGTCAGTTTGCTACACATATATGTCTCTGCCTTTCCAACAAGGATACAGTCACAACAGTGGATATGCTTGTAGCTAGAGTCAAAAGAAGGGCTGACAACTGCAACTTCATGCAAAAGTCATGATTCTTTCGAAATTTTAATGATGAAATTACCCCAAGCAATGTAACTAAGATGCGAGCCCCACTGCAACCTAATGGATGTCCCAGAGATACAGCTCCACCATGCACATTCAGCTGTTCCTGTAATAACAACGATGGACAGAAATAAAGGGGAAAAGACAAGTAGCTCAACATAAGTAGTCGAAGCAAAAGATAAAAAGATGCTCGAAAACCATTAGTACATCCAGCGTTTATTAGGTCAAATGCAAAGGCAAGGGACTAGAAGACTCACTGTATTGATATTCAGCAATTTCTGATTTGCAAGAGCCACAACCTTCACAGTTCGTTTTACACAAAATCAATAAATAAGAGAGCTTTTGCTGATAATAAACAAGAGGTGGGATGAAATACTTACGGAGAAGGCTTCATTGATCTCATAATAATCAATTTGAGATTGCTTCAAGCCAGAATTCAATATTGCTTTAGGTATTGCAAGAGCTGGAGCAGTTGTAAATAGCTCAGGTGCCTGCCCCAAAAACTCGTGTTTATAAGCCAACACTTTTTTCCCCCAAATACACAAAATAAATTATTTTTCTCACAAAACCTGAGCAGCATCAGCATATCCTCTGATCTTGGCAATAACTTTTAATCCAAGTTTAAGTGCCTTCTCACCACTCACAAGCACTAATGCAGCAGCCCCATCACTGTCTAGGACAACAATACCACCAAGAGTAAATGATTACCATAAATCATCTAAAGTGGATCATCTAACTTTTCTAACACGCCCAAAAGATGATATTGAGATTCCAAACAGGAAAATTCTGTGGCTTCAAAAGCGCAACACATTAATATGTATATAGAATCCACATTTACATCATATATATATATCACAGGTGACTTATTGCAGAGAAAGAGATAGGTAACCTTATGAGAGAGGCATTTCCAGCGGTAACAGAACCTCCAGTCTTCTTAAAACTTGGAGGAAGCTTTCTCAGTCTTGAAGCATCAAACTAGCAAGATAAAATTGTAGAAATGAGGATTTAATTCCCTATAACTGAAAACTAGTGATTCAGAGGCAATTGGTGCATCTTATCAACTTCAAATTCGGCTAAGAAGCATTAAATAACGAGAAAAATGGTCGCTACATCACCAAATAAAGAATATCTTCATGGCACACAAGAGAAAATTATCGGGAGTGAGAAAAAACAGGCAGTAGCGGGAAGCAACTGACATGAGAAGACTATTCACTAATTCAGGCATAAGTGGGACAATACAAAGCAAGTCCTCAATTAATGTTCTCAAAATATATATATATATATATATAAACAGGAACAGAAATGCCAGAGCATTTTTCACTAACACACCTTCCCCAAGCCTTCATCCTTATCAATTATGACTGCATTTTTCCCTTGCCTACCAGAAACTTTGACCTGCATGACCAACAAATCAAAGTAATAAGGAAACCATGAATGCCTCCCTACAAAATTCTCATTCGAAGAGAAGAGTCTCACAGGAACAATTTCCCAAGCAAATGCACCACTCTTCTGTGCAGCAATTCCACGCTCAAAACTTTGAATAGCATACGAGTCCTATGGAGAAACAAAATAACACACATATAAGTTGGTATATGCCACGAGCAATAAAAAGAATTCAGCACCAATATGCACTTTCACAGCAATAAGTATTGCAGCCAATTCACGATTACAACTAAACACTAGAATGGAAATGTCGCCAAACACAAGATGACCTCTCCAGAGTCTGTGATTTTCATTGCAATACTCATTGACTAAGCAAAAATGGCTAAAAAAATGTACTTGCTCTTCTCTGGAGATACTATGTTGTTCAGCACACAGTTCCCCACAAACTCCCATTCCAAAATCATTGTAGACATCCCAAAGTCCATCTTTGAGCATCCCATCGATTACAGTGTCATGTCCTAGCCGAGAACCCAACCTGCAAATATGAATAGAATTAGCAACTTCTGAAGCCTAAACCCTTAACATGATCTGATTACTGCAACCACCGCTGAAGCAAAACCATAGCATAAACTAATTGTTCTAAAAAAGGTTCCTCAAGAGCTTCAGCAGGAAGTTGTAATTTTCCCATTCCATAAAAGAAAAAAATGGATATCTATATCGCTAAATTAAAAAGGCATACATTCTTTCTGTGGAACATATATACAGCATATATAAAGTTTTATCTTATGGATCATTAAATTATAGAACACTCAATCAATCATAAAGGGGCTCAATGTAAGAACCACTTTGCTCAATATATCAAGAGCTTCCCCTTTCCCTCTGGCTGTCAGTCAGTCTGTTCAATCTGTTACTACACATAAGCCGAGCAATATAGATAAATACAAAGTCTAAGTATTGCATAGAAGGCCTCAACCTTGCTTGAGCTAAATATTTGGGTGCATTGGACATGCTCTCCATGCCACCAGCGACAACAACATCATTAAGTCCCATTTGTATGGTCTGAGCTGCAAGCATAGTTGCTGGAAGGAAAGAAAGACAGAAACTTGCCATTACTGTTGGAAAAGTCACGGTGCAATGTGACAGGTAAAGGCAGAGAATATCTTAAATTATCATTTTATTTTCCACTTTATGAGGGTAGCGGCTATTCAGAAATGGGATTTTGTTAAGTTGATAGTGGGTTAAGTATAGAACAGGCTCACCCTTCATTCCAGAAGCACAAACTTTGTTAATTGTTGTGCAAATTACGGAATGCGGTATCCCAGCCCCTAATGCCGCCTGTCTTGCAGGAGCTTGGCCTAAATTTGCACTGAGAACATTCCCAAAGAAGACCTCTTGGACAAGAGAAGAATCAATATTTGCCCTCTTCAGGGCAGCTGCACGGCAACAGCAATCATGCAGAAGTTGTCTAAGATATACAAATATATGGGAAAGAAGAATTAAGGTGAAGAGGTTACGGAGTGGAAGGGTGATCAAACTTACACTGGATTGCTAAAGAACCGAGCTTTGTTGCAGAAAGTGATGAAAGGGAACCAAGCAAACCGCCCATGGGCGTTCGCGCAACTCCAACAATACAAGCATCTGTGTAATCAATGGTGCCAATGAGTGGAAGCCAGAAGATGAAAGAACAGAAGAAGCAAGCATCGCTGCATGCCTATGGACCCAGAGACAATAAACAGAAGCAAATTATCAATAGAATGGAAAGGGACTTGACTGACCTCGTGGCTCAATAGAAGAAGCCATGGTAACTGTAATCGGAGATGGGAAATATCAAATTTTAGTACCCTCCTCCTCGTCGATGATTGTTTTGGGGGAAAAAAAAAAAGGATACTTTATCGGAAGAAAGTTGCCAACTTTATACGTCTAACTTGATCGATTGAGCTCAGCCTAGCATAAATTTTAGTTGGAGTTATTATAGACAGTCATCAAGGGTCAATTATGACATCCAAATGCTAAAAATTCAGATGTCTGTCACTGTACGCTCCTATTTCTGTTACAAGGAATGATTTTAGAGAGAAAATGAAAACCCACAGGAGAGAGTTAGCAGTTACCCTCTTTATCAACTAGTTACCTTACCTCACCAGTACAGACTGTACAGTAGATGGAGATGGCGAACGAACAAAAAATGAAAAAACACGAGTCATTGTAGCTTCAAGGGCATTAATATGGGGATCAAAGCGAGAGGATAAGCAATGACGTCGATATGTCACACAATAATGGCATTGGGTTGCGTGCTCGTCCGATGTACTTATATCCATTACGTGGTGTGATGATCCTATGATTTAAGGATAAGATGCAATTATTTTAGGACAAAAAAGGGGATTAAGAAGCAACTAATGAGAGTTTATACATTCAACATGGAAGGTGCAACAAATTTTGAAAAGAAACTAAAGTACACTGCCAAATTGAAATTTTCACAAGAACATCCCTCCATCAAGTTTATACCATACATGCAGAAAAGGAAAACCAAAACCAAAACCCAAACCCAAACCCAAACCCAAGGATAATTCTCTTCTTCTTACTTAGACAAAACAATAAACGTCCCTCCATCAAGAAGAAGATGAGGCTACAATCCCTTCTTTCAGCACAAGCCTGAAAGTGAGATTTATTCTAGTTGACTCAGCCTTGGCGCGTTTTGGAACAGAGTGAAGCCAGTCCCGCTGAGTGTACCCTCTCATCACCAAAAGTGAGCCATGCTTTAAGGTGAATGCGTGCTGTTGGTCACTCAATGTATTCTTGGACCTTTTTCTTGGAGGTTCATCTCCTGATGATCCCTTAGCCGCCGCTGTCAATTGTCATCAAATATTACACTGAGATCCAGGCATCACTATATATGATACAGTTTACAGTCAACATTTTTATGAATGCAAACTAGCAACAAGTTGCATTTAAGAGTTGTTAAAGTTTGGCCCTTTCAATTAAGAGCTAACATCAAGTTTAGGCTCTACCTCGAATATTTCTGCTTGGTTTCCTCTTCAAGAAGAACTCTCGTTCGCATCCAAAAGAAACTGAGGCGATTTCTGGACTTGGTCCATATACTTTCTCATCATCAGCATGCCAACTCACATAGTCATTACCACCTTTATACCTATTCAACAGTAAGCTGTTGAAACTACTCCCAGGAACAGCTTTGAGGACCTGTATGCAGCATAGAAACAAGAATGTTGAGACATCAATGGATGAGTACATCATAATAAACTGATCAAACTTGTTCTTACTGCAGCCAGAATGTCCTTTAGCGGAGGAAACTTATCCCAAGAATGTGCACAAGGCTTGTATCCACTGTATACCATATTTGGCAATCCTTCATCTGCAACATAACACGTATCTCTTGGCTGTAGAGAGGAGAATAACAACTAATTAGTAAGCCGCCTTTGAAAATAATATCCAATTACTGATTGTTATTAATGACAAAAGCGGTAGTTGTTCATAGGCATGAGAGGTTAAATTTCAATTAGTAGTAGTTCCTTCCCATTAAGAAGGTCAATAGACTTGACACAACATAATCATTCTAATCATTAAGCGAAAAATATTGAAATAAATTGTGCAAATTCAAGATATTAATAATCCATTCTGACATGGGGTTGCACCAAGATCACATTTTGAAGCTGAAGATGGGCAGACCCTAAGCCCAAAATCCTCCTCAACACCTAAAACCTACGATAAAGCAACACAAACACCACCAACCAAATCAATCAAAATCAAACCAGCTTCTGAATGTAGTAACTAATTTGCCCTCCCCTTTGTTACACTACCTCAAATTCCTCCCATCTATCCAAAAATTCATAATCATGACCATTATCACAGATAAGTTTCAACCCATTTCGCATGAGACAAACAAACAAGAATTCAAATTACAGTTCAATAATAAAGATCTCACCTTGAATTCTGAAACAAACACCAAAGCCAGTTATGTTTTACATACAAACATGTTTGGGAGGAACAAGGACAACAACAAAAACTTTATTGATACCAAGATAATTACAACATATCGACACCAATTACAGTACAGAACAGGACCATTCAATAGACCTCAGTTTAATACGACAACAATATTAGACATTAAGCAATTGGTTTGGCCCCTGCAATCACTATGATAATGGATTTAACAGTAAGGTGGAATGGAGTGGAAAACCAATGTAGGTAGGTTTGGATCATTCCCAATCAAGTTCTTCATTTTCAAACCCACACCCCATGGTAAACGCCCTCCAACATACAAAACAGGGTAAATAAAAAAGAAGGAACTTTAAGATACGCATGTACTAGAACTTGAGTGGGAAATTTCAAAAAAAGGAAATGATATAAAGGAGAAGTGTACCTGCACAGAAGAGCGACCGAAGACTCGGATGGTGGGACGGGTCCAAGGAATGTGTTTGTCAAGATAGTCGAAATAACTCCAAGAATCCAGGTAAGACAGAAACTTGGGCACATACATCACTTCACTTCCATTTCCCAAATCCAAAACCCGGCGGGGGTTGCCGCTGCTCGTACCGCTGTGGCCTGCCTTAGGTTCTGCTTCACTTCCGGCCCCGTTCTGATCTGATAACGGTGTTAATTTGAGGTTCGTCGTCGTCGTCCCCATTCTTGGTACCTCACTTGGCTTGGCGCCTTTTTCCGAAATCTAGGACGCAATTAGCCACCCCCGCCATTCAACCTTTGTTTTTTTTCTTTTTTCTTTTTTGTATTTTGGGACTATCGAGGAGCCGAGGACAAATGCTTAAGGATTCACTGAAAATATAGGGGAAATTCTAATAGAAAAACTCATAGTATCAAAATACAATAAAAATGTTATTTTTATTGTTAATAAGAATTATATTAAAGACAGTAAAGAGGCACCGTGAAATAACTGTCGTTTCGAAATGAGGGTTAGATTTCATTTTCGTATTAAAGGCAGCTAAGCTAAGGCATTGGCAGAAGATAAAACGTAAATGTAAATCCTAAGTTGCAACCAGAAACGGTTGCATTGCATGAATTCATTTATATGTACATCATCATCATCAAGTCTTCAATCCATCATAGTAAAGGCTAATATGCATAAAATTATGATCCGCCCTATTCATTACAGTAGAGTCTAGTTACTTGCTCAAACCAAGAAATCACAATCATCAAACCTAACATTAACAATCAGAAAGTGAGCTCCAAATATACTCAAGTTATATGACTCACTATTCTCTATTTAGGCTCATAATGCATGCATGATTGCACACCACCTTCGCTGGAGCAACTGCAGGAAGTTTCACTAGTTTTATCTTCACCTCTATTTCACCCGACTCCACCTCACTAAGCTTCAGCAAAACATCTTGCACCACCTCATTGTTTGCCCAAACAATAGTGCTTTCTGCAGCTAGGCAGTTGTCACTCTCCGGGATTACCTTTCTCAATGTCATCCCATCACTGGCCACCCCAAGAATCTGCTTTAATCTTGCAGCTGCAATTAAGGGTTGCAGGCTTAACTGAGCACGCCCCATCTTGTCGTCAGCCTTGAAGCGGTCTTTATCAAACACTTCCTACAAGAATAAAAGAGCAGGTTTCATATGAAAACTCATAACCATCTCAGAATTCACATGTCCTTCCTCCTGAAAAGTTTCAACATGGAATCTAGTCCAGCTCAAGTTTAAAACTTTCACTGGTATTTTCATTCTGACACACCTGAAACGTATTTTGCTTAACAAGAGTATCATCTCCATAACGAGAGCATCTATCTGTGTTCCTCAGCATGAATTTTAGAATGAGAAATGCCATAAGACTTCCCTTTCGGGTCCCAGCACAACTTTGCTAATAGGAAAGGCAACTAACTGTGCATACTTAGCCAAAGGAACAAAGTGTGGCACAAAAACTCAAGGGGAAGCATAGGTTGGCAACTTTAGATAAAGCAAATCCAGCTGCTTACCCAGCAGCATCCTTTGGAGAATGCTGGGTCGTATAGTGTAAAATTTGTTCCAATTATACATATATCTGGGTCACATACATAGACTTGCACATTTCTGAAACTGGTGACATGCAAAGAAATAGACTATATAGTTTCATCGGCGAAGTTCTAGCCCCACACTACCGCCCACATCCATAATTGCAAAACTCTGCAATCCTGCAGACTATACATGCAATATTCATGCTGATCCAAAAATCCCTCCAAAAATAAGGCTTGGTAACAAGAAAATGGTATCTATGCGTTAAGAATTTTAGAGGTAAGGCTACAAACACCAGGTCCTTATTTCTAAACTATACCACAAACAGCTCAACACTAGAAGTAAAGTACAATTTTGTCACAGACAAAATCATACGATCACCATCCTCTCAAGTATGCATATTAGTATATCCAGAGAACAGGAGAAAAAATGGGAGTATTGATAACATACCAATTCAAGAGCTCCAACAGGTTCAGACAAAGTGAAATTAAATTCCTCATTCCAAACCGGATTGAGGCAGCT
The DNA here is from genome assembly GCA_016801395.1 of Leptodermis oblonga. Classification (NCBI taxonomy): domain Eukaryota; kingdom Viridiplantae; phylum Streptophyta; class Magnoliopsida; order Gentianales; family Rubiaceae; genus Leptodermis; species Leptodermis oblonga. The sequence continues at coordinate 44,892,225 of CM028756.1, forward strand.
GCTTATAACCTTGGTTTTTGCAGTCTGGTCAAAATAGAAGGTACGAAATTTAAGTACTTGAAGAAGCAAATTGGTTAGGCATAAGCATAACATTAAACAGAACAGGCACATCGAACGTCGTTAATCTGAAAATAAGAGAATGACATATCTTTCTGCATTATAACCTCAAAGGTGGAGGATTTACAAGTATTCACTCTTAGAAAAGGAATGACATACCATTTCCTGAACCTTTCACAGTTCGTGAGAAACTACATAAGTTAACCAGCAATACCAAAAGGATTGACAACGACAAGATTACATCTTATAACCCAATTTGAATAAAAATACATATAGAAAGAGAAATGGAGAGGGCGAGGGGTTGGCAGAGAATTATTATTAACTAATAATAGCAAAGAAGGAAAAGGACTGGGAGGAAAGATTAACAACCAAAAGTAGCAATTACAAGTACTAAATTAGAGGGATGTGTCATGATAAATGTCCAAACATTTAGATCATTACAGTTGGAACCCATGATAATGAACAGCAAAGGGAGACCTTTCGCAAGGTAATGGAGTTGAGACACAATTTGCTGCATTCCAGTAAACAGTGACACTAAAAAGCTTTGTGCGCAGAAGGACAATAGGAATGATGGAACCTTAACAGGAATTAAATAAGAAATGGCTACCTGATTGCCAAGCTTGAGAATGACATAAGGATCACTACTCCTGAAATCTCTGATCACTAATCTTTTCCCTCGTAGCACCACCACTTTTATCTGCTCCACTGCTTCCCCCATGACCATCTGCATTAACAAGCCAGGCAAGAGCTGCATTTCATAAACCCACATGAATCATCATACTCAAAAACAGCCTGAGGTTGATGGGAATATTCCCAGAATAGAAGCATTACATACATAAACTCAGCAAGCTGCTAAACGCTAATACACGCTACTATTACTAAGGATAAATCAAATACCAGGACGGACCAGAAGAAGGGGAAAAAAGGAAACCCTTTGGGCGTACAAAGTTAAAGATTGATGCTTTCCAGGTGTTCAGCTGAAACTGCAACTATTTCTCTTTCTTTACCCCCAGAAGTATAAGCATCCGAACGAGAGAAAAAGCAAGAAAAGAAGAAAATCCTCTTCCTCTTTCCTCTGTCACAGAAAGAAAACTTTAAAAAAATACTGTAAAATAAATTAGATGAGCGGATTGCTTACTCTTAAAAGACAATATAATGAAAAGAGGAAAGGAGGTAGCTGCATTTTATTAAGCTGATAAAAATAAAAGACAGGACTCACGACTCACACAAGCTGAAGTTTCCAAGAGTAGTAAAAGGATTCGCAGTACCGACCAGTCCCAAGTTCCAACGACCCAGTCAAAACCCAGTCTACTCCATTCTGGGATTGAAGTGGCTTCTAAAGTTCTTCCTTTTATTTTTTACGGAATTGATATTTGCAGCGACGGTTTCGATATCTGCAGTAATATTTTCCTGTAAAAATACTAAAATGTTCCTGGACAAAAAAAAAATACAAAAAAAAAATTAGATAGTTGGTTTGATTAATTTAGTTGTATTATGTCTGGATGTGTTAGTATTTTTGTCGAAAATGTGAATTTTTTACCGGATTGGCGAAGATTCGCCCGATGGTTACTGCAAATATCAAATTGAAGGGGGGAAAGTGTTGCCGGCGACATTTTTGGCCCAAAATGTCACCGGCGACCGGCGATATTTTGGTTTTTTTTTTTTTTTTTTTTTTAAGTGTTAGGGGTATTTTAGACTTTTCGCAAGAAAATGTTACTACAAATATCGAAATAGTCGTTGCAAATATCATGCCCCATTTTTTATGGTGGACTTAAGACTGACCCTTGATTCTTAATAAGCTGCTTCAGCTTGGGGTAGTTACCCTCCCTTCTTTTATTTTTTGATAAACGCAGAGGATTTTATTTGATTTGATGTGGCCCATTAGAAACGAAAAACCATCAGGATGTTTGCAAATTTTTATGAAAAACATGATACAATTTTTTGTCATTTTGGAAATGGCAAAATTCTTCTTGCACTGAGTCAAAATGTAATGCTGCAATATTGATAGTTTTGCTTCTTTTTTTTTTTTGGCTGCTAAAGAAAGGCATCATGCATTTTTAGAAAAATATATATTAATAATATTAATAAAAAATAATAAAAAAAAAACTACTCTATCTATCTCTATCTCTATCTCTATCTCTATCATAACCTTTTATTAGTTTTAGGGCAGGAATACCATTAAATTATGAATCCCCATCATCACTGGCTCACATTCCTGGGTAACAAGAGGGGATTTCGCTTGTTCGAAAACGAAGAATCATCAGACACATCCATATTCAGCTCCCACAAATAAAATTAGTCAAACTCTCAATGTGTATATTAACCTATGCTCCATCTCTAACAAGTAGAGGTAGTAACATCCAACCAAACCTCAATGGAGTCATATACAAAATGGATCCTAGGAACAAAATACAGTAACATCCCTCTGTTTTAACCTAGGAATTTACAAATAAAACTACAAGGCTACAAGTATCCAACCAAACTGCACTACATGATGATATCAAAATGAAACTGTACAATATACTAGCCACCAGATCTATTCAGAACTGCACATGCATTCCTGCACTGACACAGAAATGCATCCTCTTCTATAGTCCTATCAACTATGCTGGTACTGGCAATGCTACAAATTGTGCAGGTAACACTATATTGTTTATTTGGCAGGAATGTCAACAACAGATACTCATACACACATCAGATTCCAATATCTTGGAGGGAGTCACAAGAATCTCTATCTATGTTCCACTTCTACAAATTATACGCCAAATACAACATTGCAATGCTCTAAACTCATTTTCCTTCAGCAGATTTCCCCACTCGACGCTTCCACACAGACTGCATGAGAAATACAAGTATTAAATAAATGAAATGAAAAAGGCAGAGAACATGCACGTGCTCCAATACATTATGTTGCATTAAAGCAGTTTACCAGTGGTTCATCATCAGAAATTTCCAGATCAGCCGAGCCTCTAACAGTTTTACCATTGGATGTATCAGGCTCTTTGGAACAAGCATCCTCACCATCTTCTTCAGTGTCTGATTTCTGTGTTTCATTGACCTCCTGTCCTGATTCCTCCCTTGTCACTTCTGTATTCGTTTCCTCATCAGATGAAGAGACCTCTTCTTTCAATGAATCATCATCCCGTAACGCTTCAGATGCACTCTTAGGCGATTTACCTTCAGAATAAGATAATTCTTTCTGGGCCTTGCCTGAATCAATTGAGAAGTTCTCAGAATCTCCTTCCTCTTTCCCTTCAGAAGCTGAACTTTCATTCCTCTTTCCCTTTTCACCACCTACATTTTTTGATCTTAATGAGTTCATGTGATAAACAGAAACAGCGTAGGAGAATATATCAAGAAAGAACCAATGTGACAAGTAGAAGTCTCAAGCACAAAAAAGAACAAGATTGTCAGGCTCGCCTAACTCAGGGATCAGCAAGTTCCGCCAGAATACCCCAGACCAAAGCTAAAAAATGTTCAGCAGATATCACAGTGAATAAGGTGGTCCCCATTAACATAATATTCACAATACAATGTAGAAGGCCCATAAAAACAACAGAAACAGTGCCTGACCAGCGGTCCTTAGACCAATCATTCCAGCCAACCAGAGAATGTAGCATTTATTAGTGGCTAAGAGAACCCAATGGCCACAATTGAAAGAGAGAATTAAGAAAACCAGATCAAGATTTCACAACAGTTCACCCAAAGCACTTATAATATGCTTGTTCCAGTCCAACCAGTAAGAGTTTAAAAGAATCTTTCCTTCTTTTTTAATAATAATTTGTTCAGCAAGTACCCACTGGTGAGTTTTCTCCACTAGATAAAAACATTTTTCTTTACAAGAAAGCAACGTGAAGTCACCCTCACCTGAGTCAGCATCTTCAAACTCTTCAGGTTCAAAATCAGGTACATTTGGGCTACCTCCACTCTCAGAAGAAGCAGGTGCATCATCCTTTACCTCATCCTTTCTCCCATGCTTGATATTTTTCCTTGGGGTTCTTTTGCCTCTTGCTTGAGAAGATGGGGAACTGTTTATCAATTTCAAAAGCTGATTAGGAGACCTAGGAGTATATAGATGCCACTATTGCAATGCACTATTCTAACTCACATGTCCACAAGTCTCTTATTTTGTTCTGAGACATCAGCAGACTTCCTCTTCTTGTTTGTTTTGCCCCTGCAAAGTCCATGAAATGAGTAAAATTTCCACGATAACTTCTCATTGTGCCCATCCAAACACCAACACACGAAGAATAAAGCAAACTAATTCATAAAAGTGATTAGATACCCAGAAAGCAACATTGTATAATCATGAGATATGAAATAATTTTTATCTACTGAACTTTACACCCTTCCAATGACAATAAATACACCTTTTCCAACTGCAGTTAAGAGTTAATTGAACTCTTTTTTTATTTGCTTCTGTTTTACTGCCTGCTAGAAAATTTTCACATCCTCCTTAATCCATTTGTCTGCAAATAAGTTTCTTCCAGCATAAAACATTGTAACAGTATCACACAAGAAGAACAGGACATGATAGAAAAATATTCAAATGCAAGAATATAGAAATAAAAACACAGCATAGCATCCCAAACAAGTTCCTAATGAATTATCTGTTCATTAATGAAGGATGTAGAACTCACATTCCTTTCGATTGTGAACTCTTTGACAATTTTGACCGCTGAAAACAAAGATCAAAAAAAATTTTTACAGAACATGCCAAAATTAGTCAATCTGCAACAAATAATAATCTAACAAGCATGACAGCAAATTCTACCGGCTTCTGGTCTTTGGCAATTAGCTCCCAGCGTTCTTTGTCCAATCGGAGAACCTCAACATCCCCATCATCATACAACACCTACATGCAAAAAGTAAACTAACTAAGACTAAGCATAGAGCATTCTTTTCATTCAATGTCAGACAAAAGATTCTTCTTGGAAAGTGGAAACATAAGGTTGTTGTAAGATGCTTACCACGTGTTTCTTTTTCTCAGTATCAAAAGACTTGACAACACCTTCATAAAACCTATTAAATTAGGCGGTCAGATTATCAAAAATTCTGGCACACAAAATTCACAAAAGGAGGGAGGATTCAAAATAATGGATCTGCAATTTCTGGGTCACATCAGACAAAATAATGAAAATGCCAAAGAAACAAAGGTGAAAGATAAAACAGGATAACTGCTTAAAGATGACATAAGCTATAAAGCACAATGAGTGCCTGAAAGATAATCCGGAAACAAGAAAACATAAATCTTACACGAGGTAAATGAAAAACCCAACTGGACTACTACCAGAAGCTAAAGAAAAAATTGACAAACTGAAAACTGATTGCACGAATGTATGTCATTAGAATAAAAAAAACATCCATCAAACTGAACCCATTTATTGGTATACCATCAAAGAGAGTACTCACGCTTTATCCATTGGCCACCAAACCTTTATTCTGCAACCAATCAAATCGGTTGTTGGGGTCTCATTGTCCAATGAAGTACACTACAGAGCACAAGATCAAACTGTAAGGAATGGAAACAACTAGTGCTGATATAGATCTAACAAAGCCAGGAACAGGAAACCGCAGCAAATGAAAAAAGTAACACAGAAGTGGAAGATTACTACACACTGTAAGCGTTCAATAAGAATTCTATGTGATCTTCAGAATAGTGTGGGACCATGTTTGTTTCAACAGCCAATTGCAATCATGCTTTGCAAATAGCAAAATAATGCCAGTTATGCCTGGAAGTATGGCGAGCCACCTAGTGCAATGACCTTAAAAACTGAGTAATCCACAAATTTTAGTGCATGCCTTAATTTAAGTAGTGCATAAATAAGCCTAAGATTGCCACCTAATGCAGCTAGAAGTTGAAAATTGATTCAATAATATAATTTTAAATTTTGTTAGACAAACAAAACTTGTGAAACTGACTCAACCTTCAAGTTCATTAATATGAACCAGCTAAAAGATATACATTTTCATCGTCAACTACAGATATTATTGAGAAGAATCCAAATAAAATACATGAAATCCATAATTACCATTACAAAAATGGCATTTCTGTGACATCGGTTTCATAAATTTTGTTAGAATTTCAGTACGTAAATGTGAACAGTGAAAGGCGACGACTTCCAATAAATGGTCAAAGAAAAGACTAGAGTGGCTAACCTTTGCTAAGCCAGTAACACTTCGGCGCTTCTGCTTCTTCGCAGCAGCCGAATTGGAATTATTAGTTGCAAGTGCATTATCTGTTTCCACAGTTTTCTTGGGCTTCTGAATCATTAGGAACGGAAAAATTCATTACATTTAATCACAACAAAATCAGCGATTTTACAAACTCCACAGGCATGCCAAAATGGAAGTCACCAGAAAAATGTTTACCTTCTCATCGCTACCAGGAGATCCAAGATCGTGGCCCCTAGAGGAACGTTTCCTTTTATTACTTAATGCAAAGCTTGGATTCTTCTCAATGGACGACACAACCAAATCTGATTCAGCTAGTTCGTTTGTGACTTGATCTTCTGAACCTGTGGCAACCCCATCATCCATTTCCACTGACTCAAAAGATAATGTTTCCCGCTTTGAAGCTATCTTAGGAGATGGCTTATGACCCAGGCTAGATGATGATCTCCGACGTTTTGGTACAGAAGTATCATTTGATTCAGCAAATGCTGCTTTCCTTTTGGGAAGCTTACGGTCGACTCTAGTTTCCTTTAATGTGTGCTCATGTCCGTTGCTAGAATCAAACTTACTAGAGCTGCCCAAATTATCTGAGTTTATTTCCCTCACCATTTTCAAGATATCAAGATCAGTCCCCATCTTCTCACCAGATTTTGCACATTCATTCTTCACTTCTCTTCTTGCCTTGGCTCCTTTAGCTCGAAGGCGCTTTATGATTTTTCCTAAAGGCATCTCACTGCCATCAGTTTCGCTGTCCTTCAGGCTCTCATCTTCAGCAACTTCTACAGCAACCTAATGCAATAGAATAACCAAAAACCAAGTTCAATTGAAAACCCATTCTTAAGTGCACTGCCAGGACTTCATTTTATAAAGTAATACAGTTTCCATGTCAGCACCCAACCATGAAAAGAAAAGTAGCAAATCTTACAGCATTATTTGCTTCCAACTTGATGGATTGAAAGTAAGCCAATGCAATCTCATCAGTCAACCATGTCAGTGAGTCACCAACCTATATGAACAATAAATAAACAATGTTTCAATTGGGTATATCCAGACTGCACGCAGCAAACAATGTGAGCGCTACCAAGTTGCAAGAGTTTGTCCAGTGGAAGTGCAAAAATAAAACAAAAGAAACCAAACAAGGAAAAATATCAAAGCCAGAATTTGAGCAAGACAGGCAACTTTTGGTGAGATGATGCACAATTGAGTAATAGGCAACTTTTGGTGAGATGATGCACAATTGAGTAAACTACTGTCAGGTGAAGTTTTCAGTATGTTAACAGTTAAACAAGCACTGCAGGCCAGATAAAAGATTATTAATCAGAAGTTTTTTGTTAGTGAAAATAAACCAATAACTATACATCCTTTCAGAACATCCATTCAAGATTTGACCTTTTTGTCTCCTGACTACGTTTTCAGCCCCACAAAATAACATAGGGGCTGTTTGGTTCATGAGTATGGGAATGAATCTATGTATTATATATCCATTTAAGCTACTTGGTTAGGTTTGTGAGATACTCGAGAATGGTCCATCACCAACTAAATTGGTAGGTTTGAGCGATATCCAACATCTTAGGTGTCACTTTATTTTACTTTTACACAATTACCTTCGCTTATCTTCTTTTGTCGTAGTTTATCTCTCAACCAAGTTTCTCTATCTTCGCTTCTCTTTCCTCCAGTCTCTCTCATCCCTCTCACTCGCTCCTCTCTCTCATCCAACTTATCTCTCTTCACTAATCTCTCATCTCACTTCCTCTCTTGATCTCTCTTTACCATACATGATATAACATATGTTTATTTTAGGGGCAAAAGGGAAATTTGGGTCCATTCCAATTGAAAACATTCAACTAGGCATTGTTTTTAATAATGATACCAATGCTTATATACATTCCCATTGCATATTACTATCATAACCACGGTAGTCAAGATCGTGATCCAGAACTGGGAAAATGATCCCAAATCATATGGGATTGTTTTTCTTCAAAGGATCGCTACAGAAATATATATTCGCACAACCCTATGATCCTATGAATTCTTTTTTCTTCCAAATTATGCAACTATAAATGGGTTTTATATATATTTTTAGCCCATATATACAAAGTGTCCGCTTAGCCCAGCTGGCAAAGCGTCTCCGCTAGGAGCTTGTTACTAATATGGCACAGGTTCAATTCCTTGCGTAGTCCAATTCTTTTGTAGTTCCATTTTCTTTCTCCCACTCCTTCCCTTCTTAGATGCTGGTTCTGTCTCTTTTTTACCCAATATAATTCTACATGCTGCACATTCAAATACGTGACACACCTTCATCTTCTTCTTCTTTTTTCCCTTCTCTTTTATTTTATTCTTTTTGTTCCTCAAATCCTTTTCTTTTTTCTTCTTCTTTTTTCTAATCCATTCCTCACTAGTTAATGTGGTTCAAATATAGGGTTAACCCTTTCATTTTATCACATAGATTCAAGACTCTCAATGGAATTCCACTTTCTTCTTAGTATATTTTTTGGCATTCAGATAATACTACTTATTCCCTCTATCCCATTATGAAAGGCATGTTTACAAAGTTCTATAAGTTTTGAACTTTTAAACTTTAGTATCTGAAATGAACAATTTCTCACAATATTTTCTACTGGTACCCTTACTTTTTAAATGTGATTTGGTTGAGGTTCACACTTCACACACAATTAGTTAATTAGTAACAATATGAATGATAAAAGAACAGACTCCTTTAATGGAACAGATTGGATATTATGTATTACATACTATTTGATTTGTGTATTATCTACTATATTTTAATCTGGAAACCCGTTTTATAATTACTTATTTTTGCACAATTTTCTATCTTTTTATTTTATTGAATTTGGTTTAATTTAATGTGTTTTACTCATGTTAGTTACACAGGTTACATATTACATAATTACAATAAATTTACTGGTACCGACAGTACTATTGTCAGAAATAGTTAATGCCTTTCCACATATCGATATCATTTATAGCTATTCTTTTTATGCAATTTGGGTATATGGAACAATAATACGGAGTAGCTTGCATGATCAATTTATCCATTTTTTGGTGGGATCTTACGATCCGATCCCCCCCCCCCCCCCCCCCGAACCCCCTACCTTGATCATACCCATCAATTTGTTCCCATTCCTTGGGTGAATCAAGCAGCCCTACCGGATTTCAGATTTCAATATCAAGAATGGAAAGCACTTCACATTTGGATTAAAAATCATAGACCTTCCTTATGGTCCGTGGATCCTGTGAAAATCAGGGAATGGAGTCTAAATATCCAATCACTGTTCTCATTTTAGTCTGTAAGATATTTGAATTTCACTCACTTACAAATAGATTCTGCACTCTAAATATCCAATCACAAAGGACTTTGGTCAGTGGGATCACTCATAATCCTATCTAATGATATGACAATCAAGTTTAACTCTCTTGTAGGGAAGTGCTATTAAAAATTGATATATTCAAAAAAAATAAGCAATAATGTTGATGTGGAGATCTAAAATGAACTACTTTTGACTCTTTTTTTCAAGAGAATTTTTTTTACAAAGAAAAGGCCCAACATGCAGATTAAGACATGGCAAGTAAATAACTTACCGGTTTCTCGCTGCCTTCTTTTGTCTCCTGTGATTTATATAGAGTTGCAGGCAGTGGCACCGACACACTGATGTCCTGAAAATCCTCTTGTTTTGCAGCCAGGCGTTTTGTAATTAGCAAGCCAAGAAGGCAGACGGCATATAAATTCTGCCATGCACAACATTAACAGTATAAAACAACAGTGAAACATCTTTCATGTACTTTATATTATCTCTCCTACTTTTTGAATAGGTATGACTATTACTTATAGATGCACATTTAGAGCCCGGATATATATGGAATTTTTGTTCTCCAGCCAATAATTTTGTTCCTCACTTTTGTCCCAATCAAATGATTAGAGTCTTCTGGCTAGGAATCAGGAGACGGGGAGGATTTAACCTAAAATATTACAACAACAATATTCAACCTTGGATTTTGTAGAATCGACATTGTCTTCTGAAAGCTTAATACTTTCAAAGATGGAAACTAAAGCTGAAATGCTTTCTTTGTCCTTGCTAATTACGAGATCAGACTTGCCAGATTTGCCATCTCCATCTTCATGCACAAGCATCGAAAGAAAAAAGTACAATTGCCTGGTAAAGAACAAAAATAATTGGGTTCAGCAAAACCCTTGCACTAAAATAGGTACTGTATATAAGTTGCCTCAATATGTATGCACTAACATTAATTCAAAACTAGGCATTGCTACAAGCAACACACTGAAGCTTTTTGCCTTTTGGGAGATACACCATCACACCTCATGGCAATGTTTTTAGCATCGGAATTATGCAATTTCATATTTGAAATGAGAACAGAAAAGGAAATCAAATGTACCTGTAGATTGATTCATACGCTTTAGCATCCTTGCATTCATTAGGATCGGGAAATGATGAACTATGAGCCAAGGCATGAACCAGGTAGGCAACAATGTATTCCGGATAGATTGGTGGTGCTTTTACATCACTTGGTGCTGAATATTGGCGTGCCTTCCCTTGCTGGCACATTTGGATAATATCAACTAAATTATGCTTTCCCTGCAACATTTATTAGAGTGCCCGTGATTCATGAGAAATCCAAATAATGATCATTTTAGATGTCTCTTGCAATGGTAAGAACATGGAAATTAGTAAAAATGCAAGAAATAACATTTGTATGTGAAATAGTTTTGTACCTCTTCACCTAATTGTTGCTCGGATCCCAGGTCAACTAAGAATGCACAAGCATATTTAGGATCCAGGATACGATCCTTTACGTACTGGTGGCATTTGGAGAGGAAGAGTCTCCTAACTTCAGGAAAGCTTGCCTAATAATATGAATGGGGCAAATAAAAACAAATTTAACTTTGTGTACTTAGAAAGGAAACTTATTCTCCAAATAGCAGGGTCATAAGTAGTATTTTCACCTCTGAAATTTTGAGAGTTAGATAAAAGACATCAACAGGAATCTTATGATCCCAGTACTTTGACAAACGGAGAATAGCCTTTGCGGCAGCAAGCTTCAAGTGAGCCTTATCAACAGAGCTGTCAGGTGAAATTCAAAACTTTTAAATCTGAAGTAATAAAATCAACATTTTACTAACCAATACCAGAGAAGCCTATGTATGAACAAGGATTCATGTCACCCCCCAACCTAGCCACATTACCTTGACTTAATTTCCCTTGAGATTTCACCAAAACAGAGAATATTTTTAAGGACTCTAATCAGGTCATCAATTCCCAACCGGAGGTGAGCATCTTTGACAGGCAAATAACTCTTGACCAAAGTTTTAAGACCAAAAATCTGCACCAAAAATCAAGGAGAAGAAACAGGTTTGTACAAGTCATAATTTAGAACAAGTAGATGCAGAAAAATTAAGGATCCACAAAATACTTGATCAAATAATTATTCACGTCACATGATTGTCAATCATGTATGTGTCATATTATCTTACATGCACATTTATATAGAAGACGTGAAAGTAATTATATGCTAACCTTCAGGGAACAAAGTTCGCTCCTATCATCCCAACCATCCTCCACTCCATCTTCTGAAGCCTGAAGATAAATTATATTTCAGATAATTCCTATAACATAAGCAACAGTAGAAAAGTAGCGGACTGCAAAATTGGGCTAGTTTTAGATGGCATACACAGCTGCACTCCAATATATTTTTCCTTATAAACTGCTCGATTTCAGTTTCTCTTGTTTCGAAAACTGGCATGGCAGTTTGTGCTATGCACCCTAAAGACTGCAGTACAGCAGGCAGATGCGACTTTTCCTGCAGCATATCTACAAGCCTCTGCAAATTTTAAAAATGAATAAAGATGCCAGCTAACATGCCATCACTGTTTCAACTGCCAATATGTGTGAATAGAGAACCATAACTGAAAATACTACAGCAAACCTTGTATAGCACAGAAAGAGACATGAGTCCATCATCTTTTGTTATTGATGCTAGTGCGTGAACAGCATACTTGGCCTGCCTCCGACTACCTTCTAAGCATATCCTTTCAAGTATGAGATCCAGTGACCTGCATATAGTCAATAAATTTCAGTAATGCACAAGCCAGTAACTAGACAACAAAGCACCACAGTTTGACATATGAACCTTGATGAAACTCCCAACTGTTCTCGAATGGCTCCCCCAGCCCTTGCGAGAACATGCAATACCCCTTCCTTTATGATTTCATTGTCATCTTCAAGGAGATGAATCAAATCTTCTTCGATTCCGCCAAGGAGCAAAGGGCAGAATCGTGCAAGAATCTGCAGAATTTAATAAACTAAATACCAAGATCTAACATATCAACAAAACTGGAAAAGTAGGAAACCAATGTCACCACCTCAAGAAATAACCAGTTTTCAGGAATCAATTAGATAAGTATTATGGATAATAGTACTGATAATCGTGTAGTGAAAATTGAAAAAGTTTAATATGTGTGACAGAGACCTTACTATTCTATTGTTTAGTTGAGTCACATTATTCAAAAAATAACAAGGAGTATTCTAAATAGATAACTACTAAAGACTAGTTATTTCAAGTCTCTACTGTAAAGGAATTGGAACAGTTAGCCTCCATGAAAATTAAGGCCTGTAAAATCAGTGTTCTTCTGAACAAGGAAAATCTTCTTATGAACTAGACTGACAAGTGAAAATTATAAATATCACTACAAAAGCAATGGAGGATCAACCACAGTGAGGTAAAAATGGGGGGAAAGAACTCTACCACAAGAATACTCATGCAAGATACAATCAATTGTGCATTTCCATCAGATTTCTGAGCATCAGCCTCACGGATGATTTCTTTGCTATACTCCTTGCTAAAGAGCAAATTTGAGCATTTCAAAGAAAGTACACTCAGAAACTCAAAAAGCCTGTGCTTCTCACCCAAGATACGTAGGAGATCATCCTGTATAAAATTTATAAAAATTGTTAACTTTGAATATCCAAAAACAGGTAAACTCCGTAAAAAGGTTACCTAGGAAGAAAGTGAACTTGAATCTTTTTCCTCACCCGTGAATTAGAAGCTTGTGAAGTAATGGTATTTGGATCAAGAAGCATTCTCAAGATCTTCCAAACATTGCCATCTTTTAATTGGTCTAGAATCTGAAAATTTTCCTCTGCTTTTGCAGGATCAGAAAAACAGCGAGACATCATACGGAAGGAATACATAACTTTCTTTTGAATCTCATTAGCATCACCATCCTGCATCAGGGTAAGTAAAATAGTTTATCGCCAACATTTCAATCACATTTTCCCATCCTAGACTCACATTCATAATAAAATCCAACCTGATGCATCTGCCTGAGGGAGAGGTACCTCTGCATCTCTTGCTGTAGCCTGCAATTAAAACCTTACATTAAATATGTTGCTGCATCATATTACACTTATTAAAAGAGCAGAGATTGTCTAAAAGCATCATATCAAAACTATTTGAAATCAAAACATGGTGGTCATCATTATCAAACCTTTGCTTTTGCTCCAGTATCTTCTCAAGAGCCTTAACCTCAACTTTGTCAAATCCTGCGAAAGATCTCACCCAATGCTTAACCTTATCTTTGGCAGAGAACTCAGATGGGAACAAGGACAGACAAAGAATTGGTTCAACCATGTCAGATCTGTTGAAAGGACATCAACACATTAAATATGTAAAATAGACAAAAGATAAACACACAAGAATGAAATTTAAATATGCCTCAGCAATAAGTAACACAAGTTATATACCTAAAATCTTTATCATAAAAACACCTCAATATCTTCCCAGGAATCCAATCATAAGCATCACTGTCAATTGATCCATCTAAGCAATTTGCACAATAATTCTTGTATATTTCAGCAAGCCGTTCCATCGTAAACTTTTTTACAAGAAGCTGGATATGTATGGAAGCAGGTTAGCAACAGTATGTCATACCATACACAAAGATCTGTGGAAAATGTATATCATGAGTCAAAATAATCCAGAACAAAGGAGTTTAAACCCACAGATTTGTCTCGAAGCCGTTCTGATACAAGCTTGATGGTTTCAACAGGTATGGTTGATAAGGCATGACATGCTACATCACAAATCACGGAGACTACTTGCTTCCGTACATTCTCATCATAGTCCAACAGTCGGTCACAGAGGGCAGCTAAAAATTGAATTGTATCAGAATCAAGGACATAGCATGCGTGAATTTAAGAGCAGCCAAATTAAAATTCCTTACCAATGATTTGAGAAGCCTCAGACCTAAGAGGATTTGAAAATAGACAAGTTTTGATATGATCGAGAACAGACATTCGAACCTCAACAACTCTATCTGTGAGCCTCTTCAAAAACTCCAGAAGAATTGGCTGAAAGAGTTCAGGAACACTAGATCCAGGCAGAGCAAAAAGGTCCCCAACTAGTTTCACAGCCTTTAATCGTGTGTCCAACTGATCCGTCTGTTGATGTCAAAACCTAAAATATCAGTTCTACAAAAACAGAAACTCTAATTTTGGCCAACAAAAATAAAACAGATCTATCTCATAAAACCAGGAGAATGTCTTGAAATGTTTAACTTATACCAATTCTGAATAAATTTGGCTACCAAAATTGCAGAAAGTACACTACAATGTAGTCTAGAAACAAGAGAACAAGGAACAAGTTCAACTAATGATTGTGAAGCTTTCACCAGACCAGATCACCATATTGCAACCAGGCCAAAAAAAAAGTTTCTCTTTAACATGCAGACTTTCATTGCTTGCTTATGTTTCATGAGTTGAAGGAGGAACCACCCAATACAAACATATCAAATTCCATATAATTAAATGAATAAAAGATGTAGAGTAAGTAAAAGAACTATTTTCATTACCAGTAGCTCCCCCGTCAAGTATGGAACAACTCCTGATAAGACTTGAGGAGCACATGAATAAATATCATAGATGACTTCATGGTAGTCAATTTCATACTTCAATGATCTGTTGTCCCCTGACATTGATGATATCAGGAATTGCTTTATGCTAGATTCCAGCTTTCCAGCACATTCCTCTATCACGTTCAATGCAAGCCTCCTTGCAGCTGTAGTGACATCCTGAAAGTAAAATCCCAGATATGAAGTCATTACCTGAAGCAATTTCCAGAATGATGCTTAAACTTTTGTGAGAAAATACAATGCAGTTCAAAGAGCATTCACAGTTACTTTTCTATTGCGGCCTAAATTAGACAAGACGTTGAGTAAAAGATCCTCTGGAACATCCTCACTCTCTTCTATGAGAACAGACATGATTGTTTGCATTGATGTTATGACACTTTCAGGATGCTCATCCCTGCATAGGTAAAACAAAAAGGTAAAAGTTTTTCCAATCAAAAGAAAGAAAAGCTAATCAACTCAAATAATTTCCATCAAAAAGCTCCCAAACAGGACACATTCAACACGAACAACTTAAAATAATTATGTAAGATTAAATGTTTGGCAAGGTGAAAACTACTCTATTACAGCATTGTAAAACATGATCTCACTTCAAGAATGAATAACCAACACAAAATCACCTCAAAATCTAAAAGAATAATCCCAACAGACATCTAAACCAAGTGATTCTTTGGTTTAAAGAGAAAAAAACAAAAGCAAAAATAACCTAAACATCTGTAAGGAATAAATGACACACACCTGGCGACAGAGAAAAAAGTACTAAACATCTCATCAATAAGATCATCGCACTCCAGATCTAGCATCACAACACACGATCTGTATCTTGCCAGAGTCTCCAAAATGACAACTCTCCTCCCAAAATAAGGCCCGCTTGTATCACTTAATCCACTGAAAGTACTCACAATCAAGTGGAAGATATCCTGAAAGTAGATGGAGTTCAGATTACTAATTCTTACAACAGAGCCCACATATAACATCAATCTAATTTTGGAATACTTGACCAGCTGCTTCAAAAAAAATGAAGAGTACCTTTAGAACATCGTCACTGTAAGGAGCCTCTGGTGCAGTAATGCGAGTGATCTCACAGATACATGTTGCAACAAGAAGCTTAACTTCCCTATCTTGATGTTTCAAAAACTCTGGCTTCACAATTCCATTTAGAAAAGGTTGCAGAGACTCTATCACGGCTTTTGGTGGTGATTGCTCCAACTCAGAGAGAACTGTTGCACCTTGCTGCCAGGGGGGAAAAAAGGGACCCAGGATTAAGCAGTTAGTCAATGTTCTGGTACATTGTATTTTAGTAACCACAGGAATCCGTATTCATAGTTGTAGACCATAAAAACAGAAAACCAAGAGGATGTAATATGAGTGATATATACCACTTTAAGTATCCATCAGATACCCTCATAAAAAAGCAATTTTGAATTCTGAGAAACGACTTGAAACAATTAGCAAGTTGTGAAAACTGGTTGTGTTAATCTTTTAATGGGCGGCAAAAAATTATTTTCAATTTTACAGTCTAGCTCTCCAAAATTCAAGAAATCAAAGGGAAATATGCGGTATACACATGAGACGGAAGGAAGGAGAGAAAGATGTCTGCACGTGAAAGGATTAGAAAAGACAATTATCAATTCTCTTTCATCACAGACGTTGGATGCCTTGAGAAAACGAGCTGAACTTTCACACCCTTCACTTGGAAAAACCCTAATGTAATAAACCAATCAGCAGAAACCCTAAGCACATGCGGAAAAATAACTAAAACAAAAGAAAATAGAACAAGAAAAATCCTTAAAATTCCGGTTAACGAGTAGCAGGAATTGAAATTAAGCTCCTTTTAGCGGACTGAACCGATGACAGTTGAAAAACGCGAACTGAAGCACAAAATTATCGAATTTCTTCGCCATGCAGGTTGCTACGGAAGAACCCTAATTAACCTGAAGTGAACAACAGAGATGCCCCAAAACCCAATTCAAGGCAAAATTAACCCAAGAACGCTTAAATTTGGAACAGCAAGAACCCAATTTTACCAATAGAAAGGGCAGAAAACCACATAATCAGCAAGAGAACAAAAATTACAAAAGAATAATGTTAATAACAACCTTCAGCAGCTTGATGAGGGCGTCTTTGGTAGATGGCGGATTGTCGAGCTTGGATCCAAGCTCTCTGAGTTGCTGCTGAAGTTTTGGAGGATGAAGAGCCATTGTTTGGTAACTTCAACAAATCATCCACAGCATACTAAATTATGGCTTTCTCAGTTGTATCTCACTCCACCACAGCAACACAACGGACACGGCACTTGGGGTTAGAACTTGGAACTTAAGAGGAATGAGATGAGAGAGAACAAGAAGAGGGCTTTTTTTTTTTTTTTTTTTCTTTTTTTTGGCTTATTTTCTTTCTGTCTTTCGAACACAGAGGCGAAACAAAAGGGGGCGCGGGCGCACACTCTCACTCACTGCGCTTCGCACGACTTGCTTCTGCTTCTTACGTTATGTCAACACCTCATTTTGTATGATGTACGGAAAACACAAAATAATATCATCAATTTTAAGAAAGGAAATTATTATTTTGTATTTTTTTTTTAATCCCAATATTAGTAAAATAAAATATTTTTTTTTTCAAATTCTTCCACATTATGAACAAATTGAAAGTAATTCACAGAAAAATTAATAACCATAACAATTAAAGAATTTTAGTGTATAGGAATAAACCGTAGCAACCGTCCTCAAAATTGTCGAGGATACATTAAAGTTTAAGAGTGTACTTGTTATGTGTTGGAAAGTGAAAATAAATATATTTATCACTATTATGTTGTTTGGTCGGTATTTACTATTTCTATTAATATCAATTCGTTCAAAAAATATATATGTTATATTTTTTAATTATATATGCTTCTTTTTTCCATTAGAAGAGTCCAATTTAAAGTATGTGCAACTTTTATATGTGTTGCAACGTACAACACTTAAAATAAAGGCACTAATATCCTTAGTGTCACCGTTTTAGGGGGTCTAGGTTTCTTTGAATATCCAGTGGTGGTACCATAACCAAATATCAAGTAGGACAAATCTAGTGCAAATTTTTTTTTTTTTTTTTTTTTTTTTGGGCTATAACATAACTACTAAAGAATAACATTAATAATCTTAATAATAAAAATCTTAGCATATACATACTAATAAAGCAACTATATGTTGACGCTTGAAAGACCAGTATCGGACATGTCAAATAAGACGAGACAATTGTGAGCTACAATCACTTATTCATTTTCAATCATGGCAACAAATTTCTTATTGATGTACACTGTCAAACTATTATACATTCATTCACTTCCTTAATGTTGTATTTCTTAAAATGCATGAATTAAATTTATAATCGGTTGGACTAAACTTGAATAAAAAAATTGAATTAGGGAAAATGGGGGAAACTCAATTAGAGATTCGAACTGGAGTTGAATACAAAATTAAGAAAGAAAAAAACATACCTGACTCTCCAAATCTCATTGTCATCCTCAATTCAAGCACAACGCAACAACAGCAGCATTGGAGAGAGGTGGTTGAGGCGGGTTGTATTAATACTTGTGGTTTTTGGCGGAAGGTTACGCGCTCACCCCCCAATAGTACTTCCGTCGTTAATAACTCGTATATAATACAGTATGACCTGATTATGTATTAACGTTATGTGTCGAAGAAGCACACATTGACATTTAAGAATGGATTTCGGTAAACCACATTGACTTAGATAATAGATGTAACCTACAAGGGAAGGGATAAGTTCCAGAAAGACTTTGGTGCCCAAGTTAGAAAATGGTAGGTTAAAATAGTACCTGGAAAGTATTGAATGAATGAATGAATAGTGTACTTTCAACAGTTGTATCAATTTCTTATTTATAGATTTCATTCCTGACTGATTTAACTCTGTAGTTATTAAATACATCAATGCTTTTGTTGTAACGTATAATCGCCAATAGAAGTCACTCAAGTAATGTTCCTCGTGATGATTCCAATCGATACTCACTAATATGTATGTTATTGACATTATTGGTCATAAGACTTCCTTACTCCCTTATTTAGTTTCAACGGTAACAAACTCCATAATTCCACGACTCCCATATATCAACATCCATTATATATATGTGGGTTAATTACGCAAAACCATTCTGTGGTTTGCGAAAGTACAAGATGACCACCTGTGGTTTAAAAAACTATGCAAAACTCCCCTTGTACTTTCCAAAATGCTGTAAAGTGAACATAAACCATTATGACTAACTGTCAAACTCCAAAAGTCAACTCTTTTTTTTAAATTTTTGTTATAAAATGACAAATTTACCCTTAGTAACAAAATAAGGTTTTTTGTTTTTTCTTAACATACTTTAAAAAATTTATAATTTTTAATATTTGAATTAATATTACCTTCCTTATTTTTTTCATTTCCATATTTGTCTCATAAATAATACAATTATTATTTTTATTCCATCTCAATAATTATTATCTACCCTGCTAATTATAATAACTATTCATCACCAGTAGACACAGTCGCCGGAAACCACCACCACTGGAAAATATTATCACCATCCCATTGGAAAACCATCATCGATGCATCAAAATTTAATCAACACAGTAATCATGACCGATGCATCAAAAATTAATCAACAGAATCATCATCGAATCCATCTCACGACCCTTTCCGATGCAGAGGGATTTTGCGATGCAATCGACAACCCAGATCCGCCACAAGCGCAGACCAAGATACGCTCAGTACTACTCAAATGCAAACCCATATCTGCCACAAGCTTCAATGGATAATGAAACCCATACTCATATCTACAAAAACCTAGATTCACAAGCTTCGATGTTGAAATCATCTAGATGACAAACTCATTGCAGAGTGAGGGGATGGAACCGGCGGCGAGAGGGAGTTGATGGAGGCGGCGGCGAGTGAAGCTGGCCTGCCATAGCCGCCGACAATGGAAAGAGAAAACGAAAAGGACGTGCAGCGAGAGAGTGATGGAGGCGGCATGGAGAATGAGGCGATGAAGGCAGTGGCGGCGAGAGGCGATGAAGCGACGGTGAGAGCTGATGAAAGAGGTGAAGGGAGGAGCTAAAGAAAGGTGAAGGAGACGGGGAGAGAGAGAGCGTGAGTGGTGCGTAGGAGAGGGGAGGGGAAGCTCTTTAGGGTAAATCATTTTTTTTTAAAGTAAAAAAGAAAAATAGTAAAATGACAAACTTAACTTGTTACCGTTAGTCATAAAAAAAATTTCTAACGTTACAGCATTTTAGAAAGCACAGGGTGGATTTACGTAGTTTTTTAAATTATAAGGGAGTCATCATGTACTTTCGCAAACCACAGGAATTTTGCGTAATTATATATATATATATATATATATATATATGAGACAACGTAGGGGCGAGAAAGAGGATGGGATAATTTGTATATGTGAATATGGGCTTGTTCTTTTTGGGCGTTTTGAAAATGATTTTGAAAACAAGTTTTGGAAAATAATTTTATAATGTAAAAAGTATATTGAAAATGTAAAAAGTAGATGTTGAATAGTAAAAAATTGTATTGAAAATGATGAAATATAATTAAAATATATTAAATTTACTGTTGAAACCAAAACCGTTTTCAAAACGAAACAAAAAGAATAGACCCATAGATAATTAGATAATTATGGGTAAGTTAGGCCAGACCCTGAAGTAGTGACAACCTAGACACTACTATGCAAGTAAGAATTAGGGGCCTAGCTTTTGAAAATATATTGTATTAGTGGTATTAAAATAAAATTAAAAAAAAGAATACAACAATAAAAGCAGGGGCCTAGTTTTCTTTTTATGTTTTTGTTTGTGGTGTTGAAAATAAATATGTTTTAATATAAAAATGTATAATTAAATAGTAAAAAATTGTGTTAAAAATGATAAAAAATTAATTATAATATATTATATTTACTGTAAAGATAAAAAAAATTTTAAAAAAACCCCAAGACATAAACAAAAACAATGAAAAGAAATGGCCCAATGAATTTTAAAAAATAATTTTCAGTTTGAAGCCTATATCACTTATGAAAACATGTTTTGAAAAATAGTTTTATAATGTAAAAAGTAAATGCTAAATAATAATAAAAAATGATTAAAATATATTAAATTCATTGTTAAAACTAAAATCATTTTCAAAATCAAATATATTTGGACAAAGATTGGAAATTACAAATTTTCCAAATATCGTGGCTCATGATATCACCCTCATACAGTTAGAACGCGCCCCCTTCACCACTCTCGGTCTACCGGCAGGCGTCGCCTAATGGAGCCAGCGCCGGAAGCCCAATTAACCTCCGACGGGAATCCCACTTGCGGGGATCCAGAGGAGAAACCCATCTCGAAGAATGCGCGAAAGAAGCTACTGAAGCAGGAGCGATACAAGGCCAAGAAAGCAGAGAAAAAGGCCATCGAAAAGGAACAAAAGAAGAGAGAAAAGGAGAGAAAGCAAAGAGAGTGGGAAGAGAAACTGGGAAGCGCAGCTAGCGAAGAGGAGAGGCAGAAGCTGATTGAGTCCAGAAAAGAGTTAAGAAAAGAGAGGATGGAGCAGAGGTGCGAGGAGAAAGAGATCAAGTTGGAGAGGCTGAAGACAGCCAAATTGAATGGGCAGAAAATTGTGATTGATCTCGAGTTCTCACATCTCATGAATTCTACTCAGCTCCACAGCCTCGTTCAGCAGGTTTGCCCATACATGTTTAATTTTGATGCGCCATTCGTTGGCAACTTGTCAAGAATGCCTCCCTTTAAGGCTGCTAGAGCTGTGGTTTCGGATTAAAAAATTTCAATATTTTATCTTTGGTGGGAATGTGATGAATGGTTGGTAGAGAACTCTGGAAAGATGGGTTCTTGCCACTTTTGTTTGATCAAAATGAAAATTCGCAGGTGACTGATTTACCTTCCGCATGGTGTGGATTGATGGGTTATGATTTTGCTTGTAGATTATAATTATTTGCTTTGCATTGTTCATAACTCATGGAGACATGATTTATAGTGAAAAGAAATGATCTTTTGTATTAGTTAATTGCTGGGATGGGAATAACTAATGGTTCTAGAGAGCTAATGAAAAACGGGTTCTTGCCACTTATGTTCGATCATAAGAAAAATTGCGAGTGACTGATATTACCTGTAGTTGAGGATTATTTGCAATTAAATAGGTATGTATGGTTGGTTGTCATAACTTTTCTGTCTTATTAGTCCTGTAGTTAACTTTAAAATTGAAATCTGCCCGAGTTGTAAAAATTCAAGACGTTGAAAACAAATCTTGATTGCTCACTGCTGTAATTTAGCAGTTCAGCTGACTGGAACGCAACATGAGGTTCACTTTTTCCAAGGGTACTAACCCTTTTGCTCCTTTATGGTTAAACTCATGGCTCTGTTTGCATCGTGAGATGCAGCAACTGGAAACTATAAGCTGAGAACATTGTTTTATAAGTAGCAGTATCATCGTCCACTCTTCCTTTTCCTTTTGTTTTTCATTTCTCTTAGTTAAAATTAAGAAAGTAGCTATCCTGCCCTGGACAGGTGCAGATTTTATGTTGCAAAATGGATGTCTGCAAACTCTGCTGCTAAATAATTAGCCTCCATACCTTTTTTTTTGGAACATGAGATTGACATCAAGCATTCTTAGCTATTTAGCAAGCATGTTAACCATTGTTCACTGGCATGTTTCATCTGCATATGTTTCCTAACAAAATCAGTATACCATTGGTGAAATGGTATTGCTTTATATGGATTTCTCTGTCTCAATTGTGATAGTAAAATGTTACTACTGTCAGATGTTCTTCTAGAATCTCTCTGAAACTTCCATATTTCACGTGATGCCTTTTATGTTATGGCAGGAAAACCTTAAATATCAAATTTGTAATCTTTCCAGGTTGTACTTAATTCTGGAATGCTTTGCCTGTCCTGCAGATAATGTATTGTTATGCTGTAAATGGAAGATGCAAATCTCCTGCCCATCTCTTGTTGACTGGCTGCGAAGGAGAGATGCAGAACCAGTTACAGAGGCTCCCAGGCTATGAGAAGTGGGTAATAGACAAGGAAAATCAGTCATATATTCAAGCCTTCCAAGAGCAGAAGGAAAACCTGATATACCTCACTGCTGACTCAGAAACAACCCTAGAAGAACTTGATCCTAAGAAAATATACATAATTGGCGGGTTGGTGGATCGGAACCGGTGGAAAGGGATAACTTTGGATAAAGCAAGAGACCAGGGCATTCAGACTGCAAAGCTCCCTATCGGAAGTTACCTGAAAATGTCTAGTTCCCAGGTGAATTTGAACTGCCTTAGTTTTACCAGATGGGACCTCTTACTGAGCATGAGGAACTACCTCTTTATATGACAATAATCTTTACCAATTTTTTTAAATTTTCATTTATCAATTGTTGAACGAGTTTAAATACCTAAAAAGCATTTGGCTTTTCTGTATGAAAATATGCATCTTGGAGGTAAGTTTTTTTCTGGAACTGCATGTAGTTATCCCTGCTGCATTGATAATTACGAGAGACTTCGATAGACCTATCACCTATGGTTGTTATAGTTGATGCTATTTGAGAGAGTAAATCCCAGGCAGAAAGTATGCTGATATGTGTTGATTATGCATGTTCTTCTATTTGAGTTGCTCCATGTGCTCCTTTTGAGGAATCTGGTCGATAGTTTGTGGTTTAAAGGTCATGTTTGTCCCTGATTTTTGGGTTGAAATCAATTCAATGCTAAGAAGCAGAGTCAGTTGGGCAACTCAAGAAAAGTGAAAACTCTGATGTTTTTACTCTGGTTTGACTTGATTTCCATTAGATAAAATGGTATAAAAAAAAATTTTCCTTCTTTTTTCCAGTATATCTACGGACATACATTCTGGTTTGAATCCTTTGTTCCTTGGTCCTTACCGTGTACTGCTTTGCTTCTGTCATTATATAAATATATACTATTAGTGCACACAATAAAATTTCAGTTCAAGGTTGTTTTGGAATGCCAGATGGCTCTGCAGGTAAAATGTATGAAAATGTGTGCGCTTGTGTGCAGGTGCTGACCGTGAACCAGGTGTTGGAGATACTCCTGAAATACTTGGAAACAAGGGATTGGAAGGGTTCATTCTTTGAAGTGGTTCCTCAGAGAAAAAGATGTGATACTGAGTCAGAAAGTGATCATCATGATGAGATCGAAGAAGAGGGGGTTAAGAGGGAGAGACATGATCACCTAGAGACGAAAAGGCAGTGCATTGAAACCTAGCCACAGAAACCCTTTCCATTTATCATTAATTATGAACAAGGTTGTTTTGATGATACATTATGTGTTTCTTATATTGTGCATTTTGCTGTGTAATTTTGTTAGCAACTCAGGATTGATAAAAGGGGAGAGATTGGATTCAGCATTGCATATTATCCTACTAAATTTGATTCAACAACATCCATCTAAATGGGAACTTGGGTACACAAAATAATAGACAAGAAAACAAACAACTCCTACTAATTTCATTTCAAAATTAACATCACAATATCCAAATCAGGTTGTTCATAAACAAAGACTTATAGCAGTGAAGTTAAAACTATCCATATATTGTTTTCAAATTAAACAGCACACACCAATTCAAATCACCCTTTTTCCATGCATATGAGATTATAACAATTAAGAAAGCTTCTTCTATTCTTTGCTCTGTCCAACTCCAAATGCTTGCTCTCCGTTATCAGCCAGCTGATCCTGAGAGGAAGACCCTTCACCGTTGGAGGAAGAAGAGTGAATATTCTTGTTCAGAAACCCATTCACAGGAGCTCCAAAGTATCCAACAGGGTGCTGGGGCAGGTGAAAATGTGGCGGCGGCGCCTGGCCAAAGCCAGCGGGGCCAATTCCTCCAAAGGCAGCAACTGAATGATCAACGGCTCTCTTAATCCCCATGGGTTCACCCCTGAGCGATCCCCTTTCTCCACTGTCAAACTCCCTGTGACGGTGAAGATAGAGGGTCAAGGGCTCAATGTAGTCGTCAAAGCCAAGCTTGCTCATGGCCCAGAGAACGTCCTCGGCAGTGATGGTCTTACGCTGCTCGCGCTGGCAACGCTCGTTGGCTTCCCCAGTGATGAAGCTGATGAATTCAGAGACACACTCTTGAATGGTCTCCTTAGCATCGTCGGAGATCTTGGCATGTGGGGGCAGGATCTTGCGCATAATTCTGATGACGTTGGCTATGGGCATGAACCTATCTTGTTCACGGACGGTGCATTCAGCATCTGCGGGTGAGGAGGAGGAGGAGGACGATGAAGAATTGCCATTGATCTTAGTGGATGGGATTTGCAGAGGCAATCCCATACCAATGTCCGGCAGTCTCATCCCTAACATATCAAATATGAATATGAATATGAAACAAACAGAATATATAGAGAGAGTCACAGGAAATAGAAGAAATAAAACTGATAGTACTGTAATAGATGAAGGGAGCTAATTAAGTACGTGGTGGTCGGTGACGAATGAGTACGATAATCTAAAACATTACGGTGGACAAACATTTGATCAGTAATTAATTTACTGGAAAATGTAATGAATTAAAGTCGTCATGATTTTTTGTCGCTAATAAGCCACAGCTAGCTATACGCTCGCGTATGATCATCATGGGGTGTTCAAAATCAAAAGAGAAACCGAATGAACACTGAACTGAAGCAAAGAGGTACGCGTAGCATTCAATCGGGGGACACATAGACACCAGAGAACGTAACGTAGTACTGCGGTTAAGATTGAATTTTAGCGACCGAGTTTGAGTTTGACGTAAGCATTACTATTTATATATATATAAACCGCTGGCAGCTCGACCGTCCAAAAGTTACAAGTAGTAGATCTAGTTCTACTCTAGAGAGGTGTTAAATTAATTCCTTTTTATTATATTTATGTTAAAGACAATTCAGATGGTACGAAATTAAGAAGAGATGGATCAAATAAGATGGAAATGATTAAGTAAGAGAGAGTTGGCAAACGAATGAATTGATGGAGTTTAATTTGATGATTGTTCGATGGATATACATATGAAGATGTTTGTACGTACGTTTAAGTATAAGTACATAGATATAGATTTATATGATAATGTGTGTGTGTGGTGGGTTCATGTATACGGTATACAATCAATCAATAAAGTGGACGCTTATAATGAAATAGAAGATAGAAAGTATAGGCATGTTAATGGTCGATCCCCGAAAAAAGTAACTGAGTATAAGTAGGATGGTTGATGAAATAGGAGTGGTACGTACGTAGAGGAATATATGAATGGTTGGCATTTGCATTTGCATTTGGGCATTTGAATGCATGAGAGAGAGCGGGAAGGAAACGGCAAATGAAAGGGATTTTGATGGAAATTATTGACAAATAATAGTGATGAAATGGCAATTTGGCAGCAAAATGAAGAGAGCAACAGTGCGCATGCATTGCCACATGTCGTACGTATCAAAACACTGCATGCATGCCACTTGTACCTGTTTTCATTCATACTGTATTTCCTAACTTTAATTTTATCAATCTTTTTTTTATTTATTAAATATTTCCATCCCAGGTGTACGTACGTACAGCAGCTAGCTAGAGACGTACAGTCGTAGTTGGATTCTGTGGCGTAATTGTAGTTGTACCACATTCGTACCAGTGAAGGCCGTGTATGGATGGATATCCATACAGAGAGATACAGTACACCTCAGTCACATATATTCACGATGATTAATCTTCACACTTTTGATGACATCCAATCCCACCACTCTAATTCTATTACTTACACTTACACTAGAAGCTCAGCTCCGCTCCGCTCGGCTAATTAGTTAATTAATTACTGAACCACATCATATATATATATACACCATTAATTTACTAATTACCAAACAATGGACAATTAATTAATTAAGCAAATATAGTAGGCAAGGATAATTAAATAGAAACAAATCAAATTAAATTTATTTTTACCGCAGTTTGAGTTGGGGAATCCACTGAAACCAGCACCAGCACCAGCAGATCCTGATCCATTGGCGGCATGCACATTTGCTTTGCCTCCTCCAATGCTCTCCATTTCTCTTGATGATGATGATGATGATGATGATGATACCTTGACTTCACACACACAAATTAATTAAGTAAGAGATCGAGAGAGAGTCTCACAAACACTCAAGAGATATATTAACGGGACATCAATTCTGTTATGTATAGGATGATTGATGAACTACTTACTTACTGTATGTATGTATGTATGTAGGGGTAGGTGTGTGTGCGTGTGAATGAAACAGTTGAAAATTAAAACACAAGAAGATGGAGAGAGTATATATATATATATATGTGTGTGTGTGTGAATGGTAGCAAACAATTAAGGAGTTGTAGATCCACAGGGAGAAGAAATAAAATGTCGATCATTAATGTAATGTAATGTACGTACCTGCAGCTGCAGCTGCAACTGCTCTTGTCTCAGTGGAAAAACAAGAAGAATGGGGGTGGGGAGGGGGAGGGGGAGTGTGTGAAGAAGGTAAATATGGAATGGAGTGGGGAGTGGCAAAGTGTCAAAATTAAATGACAATGGAGAAGGGGGAGTGTCCAGGTGGCAGTCCAGCTTGGTGAACTGAACGAGGTGTTCGCATTCGCCCCCTTTACTGTTACTGTTTCACTTTCATTTGACCGCCCACTCCACTATTACTAGTACTATTCAGTATTCACCTCACCTCTCCTAATAATTACACTTTCTTTTCTCTTCATTTTAAGTTACAACTTCCCATTAATGCTTGCGTTGCGTGACCTTCATTAATTCTTTTCAAATTTCTTTGACCAACCCTTATTATGTACTAGTACAGTACAAATTACGGGACCTATGTATTGTTGTTAGTCAACCTCATAAAGAGAAAGAGAAAGAGAAAGAGAAAGGTAAATATTGTAATTTTTTTTTTTTGAATAAAATGAAAAAAATGGAATGGGTTTTGTCATTTAATGTATGGTGAGGATATTTGATTTTGGGGTCCAGGCTCAGGCCCAGGCCCTAGCCTTTGTTGTGGCCCAATACATTCACCATAACAAAACAGTATCTCTGGGTGGCTGACAGACTCTGTTTTATTACCTTCTTTTTTACTTCTAATTGATTTGGAGTGCAAGACTAATTAAGATGTAACCAATACTCCTTTTCCCACTATTTGGTCAAATATTTCAACCATTCAAATTTCAATTTCAATTTGGTGTTTAAGATAATACTCCCACACAAACACAAACACAAACATACTGATAACGGTGCCGTGAGCATTACTAGTAATTGATCAATTCAATACACATTGATTTAATCAATCAATCAATCAATCGGGTACATCAACACCATACTAAATTATAGTTGGATATGCCACAAGTAAATATACTTACTTGTTCAAATTACTATGGTATTATTATTATTTTTTTTTTTATCTAAATCTAAATCTAAACGCATGCAAAAAAAAAAAAGAAAAAAGAAGAATTTTCGGACATGATCAACTAAACATCGCCTTAAACAAGACACATAACAATATTCCTATAGGAAGTAGAGAGTAGAATAGAGCATATATTGGAGAAGGTTCAGGCCGCAACAATTCCGGAAACACCAATATGGATGAAACTATGAGCACCGCAAATAGAAACACCGCCAAACCCTCGTTCCCTCCGGCCATCTCCAGCAAAAACCCTCGTGCTCCTCTCTAAAAACTCTCACACATCCTCCCATTTTATAATTCCCCATTTTATAATTCCAAACTTCACACTAGTATTAAATCAGGAAATACTAGATTTCATTATATACTCTTTATAATTGATCTCCAAAGTCCAGACCACCACCTCCCCTCGCCTCCCCTCCCCTCCCTTATTTACAATTAAGGAAACAAATCAATCCCCAGAACAGAACAAATCAAATCATAAAAAAATCTTCTCCTTTCCTTGTTATCTACACTCTGGACTCTTCAATTTCAGATTTTAAGGATCATATTCACACTTTCATACCCTTGCTCTTTTAACTCAAATGCAAAACAATCACAATAGCAACTTCATTCCAATTCACAGCCCTCCTCCGGCTTTGTGTTGTTCAATCTATTTCACTACTTTTACTTTTACCAAAAGATGAAATGTGAAACCGACATGTATCACCTTTACTTACCAACAATAACACCAGCTGGTGTTTACTTCAAATTCAAACCACAAAAATACATGCTCAAGCTAGCCGCTATATTGCTCATACTCTGTCCTCAAAAAACTACCCCTTTTCAAATTTGTTGTTGTACTTGGTATAGCACATCAAAAACCTACCTCTCCCCACCATTTTCTTCTAGTCCCAGTTTATGTTTTCCTCTACACTCTGCTGGAGTCCGTTTATAACCAACACCCCCCAATCTGGCTGCTATCTCTTTCCATGCATCTCTCTTTTCCCCCGATTCAACTAATTTATGGTTTTCCAGATTTGAAGAAGAAGAAGAAGGTGTCCATGAGCTTTTATTATTACGTTCCACCAAATTCTGAATGAATGAAATGAGAGTCTGGTTTCTACTAGTTTCCAGTGCCCTTTCCTCAAGCCTTCTCTTTGTCCATTCAATCTCTTGCTGCTTCCAAGCTTCTTCAAGGATAATACTTTCCCGCTCCCTTTCCATTATCATCTCCATCGCCTGCTTATGCATCTGTTCCAGCTTCTGCATCAATTGATTTGACATATTTTCAAAAACCAATTCAAGCTTCTTCGCACTCATTTCTTTCTTCTTCTTCTTCTGATTCTGATTCTGACCCTCACCCTCTTTTGTGGCAGATGAATCACATTCCTTATCAGCTGAACACGTACTGGAACCAAAGAAAAATAAGTTCACACTACTTCATCAGCAATGTCTGACAACTCAAGTGACTAACAACAGAACAGATGAAACTCAAATTCGCATTACTCAAAAATCCTTTCCCTTGGCAGATGAGAAAAAGTTCAATTCTTTGACATAAAACAGAAGCTACAAAACATTTTGTTCACCTCTGTCTTCAAGTAATGTTCACCTGTTTTACGTTTAAGTTCATAATATTTATAACATCTTATGCATTTGCTGAGATTTTAAACACAATAAAACTCAAAAATTAATAAAATGGTAAAGTTCCCTTTAAGAAAAATCCAAAAATAAAGTCAGTACCTAAACTCAGCTTCGAAATCGTCTGAGGCTTCCGATATTATATTCCTGCATTCCGCTTCAAGCCCGGCCCTTAATTTATCCAAAGCCGCCGGAACCGCAAGAAAATCGACCTTCTCCGGGGGGAAGTTCCGACCGGACGAAACGTCCTTAATCGGAATGGACTTTGTTGTTGGCGACTGGGGGTCGCAGAGGGCTCCGTTAGGCCCGCTATTGCTGCTTCTGCTTCTCACCGGAACGAGCTTCTGCTTCTGCTCCTGCACGATATTCGGAGGAGGAGGATGATGAATCTCGGACGTTAGAATGGTGACGGCGTGAAAGAAGTCGTCATCGGTGTAGTGACTGAGGTCGGGAAGGAACGGATGGTCGCTGCCGGTGAAGAATTCCATTTTGGAAGATTGATTTATTGAAGTTACCGCTCCAAAATTAGACCGCCGCGGTGAATAGCGGAAGGGTAACTGGAAAGTACCAGGGTTTCTTCCCTCTGAATTTATCTTTTAAACACAAGAAGTCAAAAGTTAAAATATATATTTAGATTTAGTTTTTTTTTTTTTTTTTCTGTTTTATTTTAATTTTCCCAAAATTTTCACAGGCCCTAACACTTTGAAAAGAAAGGAAATTAATAATTTTAAAAGTTGAATACATAAATGAAATAAAGTCCAGTGGTGGTGTTGGGTGGGCGGAGCAAGTCAGGTCTACTAGAATCATCAGAAACAAAGTCGTCCATCTCCATGAGTTCCTCGTCTTCGCCGGAGTTGCAGGTGGATCGGATATTGGCGGCGAGAGAAGATCAGTACGGCGGTGTGATTGTGGAAATGAACAAGGAGCCCTTGGAGGCCTCCCTCTTTCTTTCTTTACTTCAAGCTTCCATTTCCCACTGGAAGTACCTGGTACACAATACGCATACTCTATCTGTCATCAATACCATATTATCTGCTTCATCGCTCTGAATCACTACTTTTAAACAACTTTTTCACCACTCTCTATCTCTATCCGTTCCAATTTACATTTCATCTATTTATATCAAAAGTTGTTCTTGTTCCTATGTCTTTGGATTGCTATTTTCTTGCGAAATGTGAAAAAATTCTTCAGAAAAATAAAAACACAAACTTTTTATAGTGCTAATTATAGCTTCTAATTTTATGAAAATTGATACGAGTATGATTTATTCAAAAGTAGACCTTTTTCCAGGTGAAAACTGGGAGCTAGACTACCTGGCATTTACAAATACAATACTGATTCTTGCAGCTTGCACAAAATGAATGCTTTCTGTTACCATACATTTCCCCTAAAGCTGCTCAAGATTTCATCTTTTAAAGTTGTGTTAGCATTAACATATCTATAGGAGGCTGTCAACCCATTCTAATCTATTTTACATTGTTGCGATTCAATCTCATCCTCTGGCTGCACTCTGGGTGGGCTTCGTCATTCTCATATTATTTTGTAACTGGATCATATATGAACTTGATCTTTGCAGGGAAAGAAAGGTGTTTGGATCAAATTGCCCATTGAACTTGTTAATCTCGTTGAACCTGCTATTAAGGTTGCTACATTTGCTGTTGTGTATCATTTGTTATTGTGTCTAAGGGAATGGATCGAGGTGCTTTTCTTTTTATGAATCAACTTGTAGTAAAATCCCTGTTCTCAACCCTTTTCAGGCAGGATTTTATTTCCACCATGCAGAACCGAATTATTTGATGCTTGTACATTGGCTTCCTGTTACTGCTAACACTATTCCTGCAAATGCCTCGCACCGAGTTGGAATTGGTGCCTTTGTCATGAATGACAAGAATGAGGTACTCCACTTGATAATCATCTTTACATTTGTACTCGTTTCGCCGCCTCTCTGGACCTAGTTTCAGAATACTCGATAATCATAACTGTCTCAAGTTCTAATTGCTACTCCTTACGGAGCTGAACAGAAAAACTTGACGGGAAAAAAAAAAAATTCATTTTCAGGTGCTGGTTGTCCAAGAAAAGAGTGGAGGATTTCGTGGAACTGGTGTGTGGAAGTTCCCAACAGGGGTGGTTGATGAGGTATGTTGAGCTGGTAAGTTTGGTTTGGTTGTGGTAAAACAACAACTGTGGCACATGTTTAGTAGTGTTTATGTGATCATAGTGATATAAGGCTTTTGTATGTCCAAAGGGGGAAGATATATGTGATGCGGCAGTCCGTGAAGTAAAAGAAGAGACTGGAGTAAGTAGTCCTTTCCATTGTGTGTTTAATTTCATAGAGATTATTTCTTCTACATTTAATGTCTTCTTCTTCTTTTTTTGTTTTTTTTCACTTCAGATAGATTCAAAGTTTGTGGAAGTGTTAGCATTCAGGTATAAGATAGTATTCCTGTTTTTGTTTTTGTGCTTTGAACTGATAACTTATCTACAAATTTGGATCTGATGTTGTGTGAGAAATTTATGGTTGGTGTTCAGACAAAGCCATAAGTCGTTCTTTGACAAGTCAGATTTGTTCTTCGTCTGCATGCTGCAACCCCTTTCTTTGACGTTCAGCCACAGGAAGCAGAGATAGAGGCGGCGAAGGTATGTTTTCAGTTAAATGTGAAATGGCCATGGAGTTTGCTTTCTGTTTTTGTGGTTACAGTCAATGCTCTCAATCTTATCTTCTTAATCATTACACAATGGTAAGTATAAGAGTGATAATTCCTTGATAGCAGTGGATGCCATTCGAAGAGTATTCAGGTCAACCAATTGTCCAGAAAAACCAGCTGTTCAAGTACATTACACAAGTTTGTTCGGCAAAGAAAGATGGGCAGTATAGTGGATTCGTGGCAGAGCCAGTGGGGATTGATTCTTTGGGGCAGAAAACATATTTATACTTAAACAGAGGACAGGGCCTGAATTAGAATTTAGAAAGAAACAAAACATTCTTTGGATTGGAATCGTGTGTAAATTAAATTAGGCCTTCCTTCCCATGGTTATGATTCAGATCTAGTGTGATGTTTGTTAAAGGCATACTTACTACATGCAGTGGATATGATTGATTTGTTGTACGTTTTAATAATGAGAATGAGTGGAAGAAGCTTATCTATGAATTAGGAAAAGCAGCACAGTCTATGAATTGCGCTGCCTGTAAGTTTAGACTGTGCAGCAGCAGATCAATTCAATTAAAATAAGTAAATTTAACCACCTTTTTTTTTTTTTTTTTTTTTTCTTCCAGGTATACTAGTACATTATGGTTGGGTTGTGTTGTGTTGAATGTATAAAATAATAGTCGAAACAAACTTTATTCAATGAAGAAATTATAATGTCTGCCCCTTAACTTGAAGATTGCATCTGTATGTTGCATTGAAATTATACTTATACACCCAAGCTTCATACTGTAGTAGATTGCCTCGTCTGGGGTGGAAAATGGGAAAAAAAAAGAAAGAAACAAGTGCTGTCTGCTTGTCCAAAGACTTTTGACCAGTCTGAAGTCAAAGCCCGTGGTCAAAACAAAATTATGAAATTAAAAGGTCAACATAGGTACAAATCGATCCCATTTCAAAAGAAAAGGTACAAAACCCAAAAAACAAAGAAATGGTAATGAAAAAAAAAAAAAAAAAAACTTTAGTTGGTCCAACTCCACCCAATATCTAAACCTCCAAATCCCAAATTCCAAATTCCAAATTCCAAATGTGGGAGTGGCAGTGCCAGTGCCACCACTCCAATATAATGAATTTATGGTCAGCGTCAGCCTCATAATTTATGACTTTACCATGTTTTTTTTAAAATATATATATACTGTACTTATGTTGCAAGAAAGTAGAATTTGTGGTATTTATAATATATTAATAAAGCCCAACCCAAAGGTTAGCGATTTCTTGTTGCTTTGTTCAACTTACAGTAATACTAGAATTTACACCACTTGCTTGGTTGACCTAACTCCCCGCAATCAAGATTTTAAGGAACAAGGAGGCGTGGCATATTGTATTTGTATTTGTATGGATCGTTTTATTGGTTGGGGGCAGGCTTGACCCATATCAATCACACTTGGTGGCTTAGTTCAAGTTATTTGAGCATAAAATATATTTATTTTATCGCAGTTATATATGGATACACGACTAAAAAATCAAAAGTGAGATGCTAAGTTGACTGACACCAATAGTAAACTATAAATTCTGATCCTCAAGTTATCGTCCAACGATACTCATGCATTACTGTTGCAATGTCTCTCGACTTATATAATTTTAAGGAGAAGATATTCAATAAGAGTAAAATTATAGAATTACCGTTAATAATAAAAGTATAATTTACTTGAAAAATAATTATCAAAATTAATATGCTTGAAAGTGAAAAATAAATTTTTGGTTACTATAATGCTAATTGCCAATGCTACCATTTATCATTTACTATGCACTCATTAAAACAACTTCACTAGAACAAAAAGCTTTTTGTATACACATAACATAAAGGGACTAAAATTCAACCTTTTTTTTGGTTTTTTTGTGGCGGCTTTGAATCATATTCTAACGGTATTTATATCATATGCAAGTGCAATTTCAAATACTCTCTTAATTTCATTTAAAAAGTTATAATTATTTAAATTTATATAATTCAATTAATTTATATTTAGAAAGTAAAAACATAAATATAAAAAAAAATTTATTAAATCTCCATAGATATATAGTAAATAAAATTGTAATGCATTTGATTTTGGAGACACATGACAATATTATATATAAAAATAATAAGAAGGGAGGGATGTTGGGGTTTGGGTGGGAATTTAAGCAAGGAAAGGCAAGGCATGGTCTTGGAAAAGTATACAAGTGGGCTGGGCTGGGTTTCAATTTAGTCATAGGAGAAAATTAAAATTAAAAATACGTAAAAGATAAGAAGATTAGGCCACCAACCTTACAGTTAACCTTCCATTTTCTCAAACTCTTCTTCTTCTTCTTCTTCGTTTGCCGCCTTGCCCCTCCACTTATACCAACGACTCTACTATGGCCCCTTCATATTTTCTTTCATTTTTCCATTTAGATCCCATATGATGATCACTTCTTCATGTCTATCTATATATATTCTACGTAACGTAACGTAACGCCCTTCCTTTCTTTCTTTTGTAATTAGACCCTCAATTAATACAGAAAATTCTTTTGACATTAATTAACTATGAATATTGAACAATATAATTAAAATGGGAAAATCTATCTTTTCTAATTACAGAATATGATGGAATACGTACGTACAATCAATCAATCATCTGTATAAATAAATAATTCATTAATTATGATGAAAAAATAAATTAGGCATTTAGATTAATTATTAAGAATTATAATAATTGATAATGAGATCGAATAACAATTACTTCTTCTTATGTCCCATTATAAGATTTTAATTAATGGTATAATTGTGGTCACAAGATACAACTTACTCTTTGCCTGGAATAAATATTGGAATATTATTTCTTGAATATCGATCTTTTCTCAATTATCATATTGAATTTTGTGAAGGCTAGCTAATTTGGATTTAATTTGGAGTTGGAGTTGGAGGGGTCAAAGAAGTAAAAGAATAAAGTGAAAGGAGCAGGCCAACAAATTTTGAAAAAAAAAAAAATGAAAAATGAAAGCTGCAGCTGCGGTCTTCCCTCTATAAATACAGATACAAAACACATGAGAAAGAAAGGAGGGTAGCTTTTCATTGTCTGAATCTGTTCCATCTTTCTTTGCGTTGGTTCCAAGTTTTAAGCCAAACTAAACTCACAACACAAAGCCCATGATCATGATGGACACGAGAAGAAGTTCTCTCCCGGCGATGGTGATGGTGATGATGATGATGATGGCCATCTTCCTTGTAACAAATCCGGTGGTGGGAATCATCTCATCATCATCCTGGGAAGAGGAGGAGATGTATTTGGATATGGATATGGATATAAATAATGATGAGAATGAGAATCCGGTGGTGGGGATGTCGAGCAGGGAGGAGCTGGTGGACGTGGCCGGATATGGGGAGGAGAAGCTCTCAAAGGTTACCGTCTCCGGAAAGCTTGCTTGCCACTGCCACCACCAACAACAACAACAACCATACCCTCCTCCTGTATCAGGTGAGAAAACTTTGATTAATCATTTCCTGCTTAATTTGTGTACGTACATATCTCTCTGTTTGTTTCTTCTTCTTCTTCTTCTTCTTATTTATTTTTATTATTCTGATAAATATATATATGTTGGATGGATCAGTAAAGTAAAGTAAATATATACATGCAACGAAATCATAAAAAAGTACGTACGGAGTAGTAGGAGTATATATTATTTTTTGCAGATGGAAGGATGTTGTATTATTAGTAAATTATATAGCATGTATGTAGGTGTGCGCGGTGAATCTAGTGATCATGATCGATCAGTTTTCTCACGTTTTTTTTTTATATAACTTTTTAGGTTAATCTGTATGATATCATGATTCATTCTCGATTTCTTAATATCACAAACAAACAAGACAAGACAAGACGTTTTGTATATATATATATATATGAAACGGATCAAGAAAAGAGATATATACACATATACAGGACAACTAAACTACCAACTAATTTATTTTGCTTTTTAAGTCAGTTACACTACATATATATATGCGTATGAAACTCAAACATTAAAACAAAAGAAAAAGGAAAAGGTTTCATTTCAACTTATAACATGTATCGTTTCTTTCTAATTAATAATGAACACAATAGAGAGCACAGCAGAAGAAAATTCAGATCAGATCAATTCTTTCTAACTTCAGATCGATGTGGAAATAATAGAGATTAGGCCACAATAAATGAAGAGTTTCCCTTCTTTTTTTTTTTTTTTAAAAGATTAAATAAATAAATATATATATATATATTGTAAACTAGTTTCCTATAATTTATTTTTCAGTTGTTAAAACTACTTTCAAACCACCTAACTGATTTTCATTCGTTACTTCTTTTTTTTTTTGAAGAAAAGAAAATTTTCATTTGTTACTTAAGTATTGGAGTAACAAACCAAAATTTTTTATTTTATATGTTAGCCCACTTTTCATTTCAATAAGCCCAATTCCATTTTCCCGGGTCACTAGCCCATTTTCTATTCAGATTTTACCATCATGATTATGCTAATATGCTAATATGCTAACAGGTGCATCAGTAGCTGTTTTGTGTGGAAAAACTTGGGCAAGAGGAACCACTGATGAATATGGAGATTTTGTCCTAGATCTCCCTTCCCATCTCCATGCTATTCCCAATCTGGAGAAAGTATGCCTTCTCAAAGTACTCAACCTCCCAAAACACTCTCAATGCCATCCTGGTTTCAAACCAAAACACAAAGCCATCAAACTCCATTCCATCGATCAAGCCGGCGCTCGTTCTTACACTACCAATACCATCCACTTGACTCCCAAGCCTTCTAAAACCCACAGAAACACCAAAAGGAGGACCAACAACAGAAAGCACTTGCATCATGTCTATTAACAACCGCCTCTCATGCCCATCCCAGCTTTATCTTGGAGGCGCTTCGGTCACCAACAAAGCTGTTGTGGTTTTCCCTTTTATAATTTTTTTTTTTTTGCTTTTTTCTCTTTCACCTAAACTTTGATACCATCACAACTGCATGTGATTGCAATGTGCTTCTTTGTGAGAAACACAGAGAAAGACAGAGATGTAAATGATACTACTACTATTTGTATATAGAGAGAGAGAGAGGATAATGCAACAAACAACTTTAATACTCTCTACCTTTTTCCAATGTCTACTCTAATCAACAGATTAGCACAAACATGGTGTGAAAATTAGCATAACTATTCTGCACAGTTTTGGGATACCTGCCACAATTATCCATTCACAATCTCTACCAAACATCCAAATCCTTCTTGCTGCGAAGAAAAAAAATGCCCCTAAACTCAGGAATTCTAGTCATCTTTGTGACCACCTTCCGACATGATGTATTTAGCTACATCTGCACAACATTTTAACTTGTCCGCTTCCTCCTCTGGTATCTCGATGGAAAATTCTTGCTCAAAAGCCATGACAAGTTCAACTCTATCCAGACTGTCAAGGTTCAAGTCCTTTTGAAAATCAGCACTCTCAGTGACCTACCAAATAGAATAGAGAATCAGGTCACAATCCTTAAAAATGCAGAGCCCCACCATATTTGCAGCAATTGTGGCAAGAAACAGATCATAGCAACACCATGCCAGCCACAAGGAAATGGAGCAAACCACAATTCATTTGTAAGGTCACAAAAATAATCATGAGGTCATAGCTAGGCCACAACCAACCATAATTATCACTCTTATCATCACCATAAAAGAATGGAATTTGTTTGCTATGAGTAGTAACTAAGAAAGAAATTTCGTAAAAGCTAATCTCACCTTTGTTGCGTCAATCTTGTAAGACTTCTTCACCAATGTAATCACTCGATCCAATATTTGACCATTGTTCAAACCAGAAGTTGTGCTGCATGTCTGCATCCGCATGTTGAGTCTGTATAATGCATTCTGATTTTGAGTAAGGAACAGTCTTGACGTAGAAACCCTGATCCTCGCGTAACTCAAAATGGAAGATTTCAGGCTTTGCATGTTTCGGCAATCAGCAAAACTTCTGCTTCAATCTATCTGCAAAGCAAAAGAACAGGCATTTCATAATTACACCTCATCCTACATCCATAAGAGCTATACATATTGGAATACAGATGGCTCTCTGCATCCTCATATTTTGAAGCCTCTGCAAGTAGGGGGGGTGGATTGTAGGGCATGTGAGGAAGAAATGGATCTGTAGGTATACTCTTATGAGTCATTGTTTTACTTGCTGCCACAAATTCAAAGTAAGCTCAAATGCAGCCATTTTAGTTAAATACGAAATAACTATGGGGTAAAGAATTTAATCAAAATAGAGATGGACACGTGATATAAAATATCAAAGAAGACACATGCAACTTTGTCACAGAGCAAATATAGCTAAAATGTTGGTTGATTTCTTGATAGTAGGACAATCAAGCATTTTCTAAGGATAGCCAATGAAAACTGTGACAATACATTTTCTATCACATTTTTCCACATTTCATTTACAACACAATCAAAGGTTCACAAAGTATTCAAACTTAGTGTACACTAGGGAAACGTTGAACATGATAAAGTCTCAACTCAAGGAGTACCATCAGAAGAAGAAGGTTAAATTCAACCCTTGATCCCAACTTTAAAGGGGTAATGGTGAGGAGCGCTAGTGTAACATACAATTTCAGCTACATAAGAGAGCTTTGTTTCCCAGAAAGTTGGAAATTTTTGCTCTTTTTCTGTGTTTTTGGGAAATTTGAAGGAAAAACAATCACCCCTAAGGCTTAGAACAGGATAAATTTCCATGGAAATAACAGAACAAAGGATAAAACAAAAGATTACTCTCTCCCATTTCAAGTTGGACAAGCACGCCCTTAGAAACATAATCAAACAATACAAAACAGAAAAATAAAATAAAATCTTTGTCAGTAAACACGAATCCTTTTCCAAGTGTCCTTTAGAAGACTGTAGTTAAGAGTTAAGAATAATCTGAATATGACATTGCCAATGCCGACTATTAACATGGTTAAATTAAGAAGACGGACTAACATACAAATGAAGGCAAAATAAGCAGCGAAAGGAAATCAGGGAGAAGGAATTGAAATAACACCACCTATCAAGGTAAAACAGATGAACTTCACCTTTTTGAAGAGAAGTGAGAAGGAAGGAGGGTGATGCTCAGAAACCTCTGCCTGCAATGGAGATGGAGCGCACAGTGAAGACCTCCGCAATGCATGTTGTCCCGGTGGGCATCCAGCAACTGGTGAAAAAGGTCCAAGTCCAATGAGAAGGGTGGGCCGATCCAATCAATTATGGCCCCCTTTAAAATTAATGAATCCATATGTTACATGAGAGTTCTCAGTTTACGGATATTGTGTGTTTCGTGACAATTGGAGTGCACCTACACCAAATTCTCTTTGCCTTCTCTCCTCAAAATAAAACTAAAAATGACTAAACATGGTTGGCTGATCATGAAGATCTATGGTCTCTCCTTCCTATTCCAGAAGAGAAGACAGAAAATCAAGGAGAAAGCAAGCCTAGGTTATTGAAACAAGTATCTACCACTTTGAAGTCGTAAATTTCAACTGAAGAAAAAATATAAATTATTCCAACCCAATATTGAAAATGACACATAACCAATATATATTGCCATCTGGGTCATTTTCCTATTTCCTATTCTCTTTTTTTTTTTTTTTTTGTAAATGGAAATATTGGTACAGTTCTGGCCCTGCAAAGGAAAGATATATAATTGGACCACAGTTTGTATGATTATTAAACATGACTTTATTCATAAGCCAATGACCTCAACATAACATGACATAGTGACTACTTCTTCTTCTTCTTCTGTGTCTCCCTTTTTTAGTGGTTTTTTGTTCCTTCAACTTCAATCATTTAGTTCAGTTTTCTAACGTTCAACTGAGTAGAAGTAGAAGTAGAAGTAATGGGCTTTTTCGTATTCCGACACCCCTAATTATCAAACCCACGAACCATATGATTGTAGTTTTGGGCTATATTTCTCACTTAATAAATTGTTTATACTCGATTTACTTTGATTTCTTCCTATGAAAATTACCACATTATTATTCTCAACAAAAAAACATTAAAAAAGTAGTATCCATACACCTCCATTTTTAATTATGTTGAAAATTTAAAATTTATTTTAAATCTTTACTCACATTATTTTTTATTTTTTTTAAAAAAGGCTTTGTTTGCACAAGTTTCAAATTGTTACTTATTACTTATTTTATGATATACTTCAAAATATATAATAAATTGTACATTTATTAAATATGACACTTTATACGGACTGATCAAATACTTATAATGTACATCATCAAGGTTAAAAGTAAAAATATAGCTCTAAGAAATAATTTTCTTATTTCAAATTCATAATAAAAATTTATATTTTATCTAGGAATGAATAACATTACTATTTTTATAATATAATATAAAAATGAGAAAGGGCAAAGATCAATTATTATTAAATACACATATATATATATCCATATATAAACCGGAGATGCAAAATATCAATTAAAACCCACACACAGTTCACAATCCGCGAAAGGAAAACACCAATTAACATAAACCAATCCTAGAAATCCTCAGACTCTTGGACTCTGAAATCACAATTTTCCATTCTCAGATTCTGATCACTCTCTGTGAATCTAATGACGGTGCGGTGAGATGAGATGAGATGATGATATTTATATTTTCACACAAAATACAGACACACCGGCGCCGTTTGCTTTCCTTTGGATTCCAATTCCATATGATATGATGATTGATTCTTCTTCTTAATGCCTCTTCTTCTGGGTTTTGCTAAAGATTCAGTCTTTACTACAAATTTCCTGCTCCACCCTCCACACTCCACCGCTCCCACCCATCATTATTTGGGGACAAGGAATTGGTATATGATATGGGTAATGTTAATGGAAGAGAAGATGGTGGTAGCAACAGCCCTTCTGCAGTTGAGTTTGAGGTTGAAGAGGAGGTGCCTGCTGCTGATGCTGCCGTCTCTGCACATCAGAATAATACTATAGCTATGGCTGCTCAAGATGCCAGATATAATCATTCCGATGGAGGAGAGTTCATGGGTCAGTCACCTCCTCCCAGTCCTAGGGCTTCTCACTCTCCTTTGATGTTCAGGCCACAGGCGAGTTCCTTTTTCTTATTCTTCTTCTGTTTAATAGTTAGGTATTGTTTCTGAAGGTGCAATCTTTCTTTATGGATTCTGGATTTTATTTTCTTTAAAATTCTTTTGGAATAAATATGAAGGTTCCGACTAGTTGTGCTGATTTAGGTTTGATATGAACTCCTTGTGTCTTGGTCTAATTGCATTTGATATATTCATGGGCAGATCTGAATTAAGCATGTTATTTGATGATTGAGTACACCCAATTTATTTTACTTTTAAAAAATGGGCTTTCATCTGATTGTGTTGTTACTTCTGAGTGCTGTAGTTCAATTTCATTAATTGAGGATTTATGGTGCTTACGGTGATACTGTTTGATTTGGTTTGGTTCCGATCATGATGTCCAGAAAGCCTTCATGTGGTGTAGTTTTCCTTGATTTGTTGTTTTACTTTTGGTTTTATGATTTGACAAAAGCAAGACATGCTCACTGAACTTCTTGTGGCACAGTACCTTGTGTCTGCAATTGTTAGATTGTAGGCTAAAATTTTCTTTTCAACCTCGGGTGTCATGAACCTTTCCATACATTTCTTGTTTTTTGACGGTTGAAGGAATCTGTAATT
This sequence comes from Leptodermis oblonga, assembly GCA_016801395.1. Taxonomy (NCBI): domain Eukaryota; kingdom Viridiplantae; phylum Streptophyta; class Magnoliopsida; order Gentianales; family Rubiaceae; genus Leptodermis; species Leptodermis oblonga. The sequence goes on from CM028756.1 coordinate 44,934,782, forward strand.
GCATACAGCACTTCTCTGAATTCCAATTCTTTTTGTGTTGGCTTGATTTTGTGTGTTTGGCCAATTTTGTTGCCAACTATAGTCGCTCTCATGTTGTATTAGGTAACATATTTGTTTTAGTCATGGTAGACTTGTAAAAGGCTGTTTTGTTGTTCCAGTTAGTAATATTTGATTATGGTGTTGTTAGATGCCAGTTGTTCCTTTACAAAGACCTGATGAGATGCAAATTCCAAGTCCATCATGGATGCAAACTATGTCGGGGCATGATAATATATATAACGAACAAGGGATCCCAACAATGATTACATGGAGTCATGATGGGAATGAAGTTGCTGTGGAAGGGTCATGGGATAATTGGAAAACGAGGTAAGTGAAAAATGAGATCCATGCTTTGTCATCTGCTGTTTCTAGTTCTGTCTCCTAATAGAAGCTGACATATACTTATTTTTTCTGTTGTAACAGAACACCCTTAGAGAGATCTGGGAAAGATTTTACTATTATGAAAGTGCTTCCATCAGGTGTCTACCAATACAGGTTTATTGTTGATGGACAATGGAGGTATCTCCCTGAGATGCCTTGGATACAAGATGAGACGGGCAATGCTTGCAACATTCTGGACTTGGAGGTATCCCTCTTTTTTCTTTCTAAACTCCTAGCTTGCCAAATACTAGATAGAATAGTATCTGTTAGAAAGATATTTGAGAAGTTTGAATGCTGGATCAGAACAAAAACTTGAGAACATTTTATGCCACAAAAGATATTTATAGTTTACTTTAGCATACTGAATAGCATGTGTTCATAACCTGCTGAAGTCGAAACTGAATATTTTTCTGGCTGATATTGCCTGGAAGTCATTCATAGAACTTTATTGCCGGTTGGATAGCTGGAAAAGCAGATAAAGAATTCAACATGCAATCTAAACTTTGTTTCATAACTCGGAACCTTTTACTAGTTTATCCTTGTTGACATCTGTTGGAGAAAGTGATTGCAAGAGAGGACCCCCTTGTATAAATCACATGAATTTTGAAGAGTGGACTGAATGTGTGTGCGTGTATGTGGGTGTGTGTATATATATATGTGTGATATTGGCCACCATGCCTCATTATTACCATTTTGTTCTTACATGTTCTTGAATAGTATTCCATGGAAGTTGGTGGATGAGACGCTCTTAACTTTTGATTTGGTTAATTTTTATTGGAAAGTAAATCAGGCAATAATGCTGTAAGCGAGAGTAAATTTGCAATGAGAAAGCAATCAAATTTATCCAGAGATGCAGGCATTCATAGTTTTTTCATTTTCTGTTCTTTCTGGAAGCACATAATGTTTTCAGTTGGAAATATGATATTAGGATATCATTGACCAAGAAAGGTTTTACGATTTAAGGCTACCTCGTTAACAAGTTACAAACTAGTTGATTTAAGTGTGTGCAGCACTGATGGTGAAGTTATAACATAAGTTTGTAGGGAAATATGCTACATGCCTTTTTGTGTGTGTGCGTGTGTGCTCTATCATTGTTCTCTTTTTGTGTGTGTGTGTGTGCTCTATCATTGTTCTTAAACTTAGCTTTTGCTAAAAATAGTGTTGTGGTTCCATCCATATTATGATTCTGCCCTTGAGTTGTTTATTAAGCGGATTAGAAGGGATTATGTTATGATGTTGAATGGACCTGTGACCTATGAACTTGAGTGATAATGATGCTGATGTTAATACGCGGTTGTGTTTGTAGGATTATGTTCCTGAAGATGTTGAAAGCATTTCTGGTTTTGAACCTCCTCAGTCTCCGGAGTCAAGTTACAACAACTCGGAACTTATTACGGAAGATTATGCAAAGGAGCCCCCATTAGTTCCTCCACATCTGCAAATGACATTGCTAAATGTTCCATCAGCACAGATGGAGATACCACCACCCTTTTCAAGGCCTCAGCATGTTGTACTAAACCATCTGTATATGCAAAAAGGTCGGAGCAGCAGCCCAGCAGTGGTAGCACTCGGTTCTACTCATCGTTTCCTGTCCAAATATGTTACAGTAGTGCTGTACAAGTCCATACAGAGATAAAAGATTGCGTCTGCTTGGGCACTGGTTTCTTTCTTTCTTTCTTTAGCCCTTTTATGTAATTGATGATGATATTGGTTTTTCTTTAAGGTTAAGATTGAAGGGAGCAGCAGACGTTAATTTAACTTATAGAGTCATACAGGGGCTTATGGACTTGTTTTAAAAGGGCTTGATAGTTGATACCCCCAGTTGATCCATTTTTGATTGTTGGGTTTATTTTCATTCTGTCTGTGGCTTTGAAGTTTCTCATGATTGATGCAGGCATCAGGTGTCATAACTAAGCCCTCAAAATTGATATGTCTTTTAAGATCCCAATCACAAGCGATTACCAAAGAATTTAGGATTCAAGGTTTTTCAAAGTAATCATAAACTTCATTCCTTTTAAGCGATATGTTTAAGCTCAACCAAGAAAAGTTGAGAAAGCCTTTGTAGTTGTTTGGTTGAAGAAAGCAAAAGAAAATGGATGATGATAAAGAACTTATTACTTTTTATGTAGATACTTCCAGTGTCTGGATTTCCAGTCTAATACTGCATAAATGGCTATCAGAATCAGAATCCTAAACCCTAAATCCACAAGTTACTTAAAAAACAGGGCATCCTGGAACCCTAATTCCAGGTGCTGTTGGGCATGTTGCCAGAGGACAATGATCCAGCTCAGTTCCCCACCACTTCAAGTTCTTACCTTCATTCTGCAATGCGAAGAACAAGAGAACGCCCATGAAGGCTGTTCCAGCATCCAATGCAGCTGACAACACATAGTTATACTTCTGCCACCATCCTTTCCTGTATTTGAACACGAAGTAGTTGAATATGGTTCCTGTCAAAATCCAGCTAGCGATGTTTGTAGGAGTTGCCGGTGGCATTCCAGCGAACCCGTAGGATATAACCGGGATGTTGATCAATGGGATCCATTTCTTTTCTGGGAAGATTTTGCTCAAAATCCAAACAGGCACTGGCAACAGGGCTCCAACCAGGAACAGCCATACCAGGTTCCTGTACAGACCACCTGCTCCAAACAGACGCTCTGGTCCAATGAGACCCCAGATCACTGACGCATCGAAGGTGACCCTGAATTTAGGACAGGTCCAGGGGCTGTCAGGATGAAGTGACTCGATGTCGCAGATGTTTTCGATGCTTGCCAACATCCACCATGTCACGGCAAGGTTGACAACTCCGGAGACCAGTGTTCCTACCATCTGAGCTGTGTACATGCAGCGGGGTGGGATCTTCATGTAATGTCCAAGTTTAAGGTCGGCTAAGAAAGAGAGAGCATGAATGGTGCTGATGCGGCCATAGATTTTGAACAGCAAGTTTGCAATAGGCTTTCCTGGAAGTATATAACCAATAATGAACTGGGCAATTATGTCATATCCCGGTTGCTGCATGACAACAAAAACATCAATCAAATCAAACAGCTAATAACATCAACAACAAATGAATTATGTATTTATATGTAGCTACCTGATTGGTGGTTGCTTGAATGACACCGATCGGAAGCGTAACAATCCAAGCCAATCCAAATGCAAAGAGCATTCCCCACCATGGTAGCTGAACATCTTTCTTCCACACGAAACACATCATCAGGGACACGGCTGTGCTACCTACCAGTAAGATGAGGAACCACCACTGTGGGACTTGTTTGTAACTCTTCATTAGTTTAGCATGGATGTCTAGTTTCGCATTTTTCACTGCAGATCTACTTTGCTTCCAAATATCACTTCAATGATCAACACAACAAGAACAGTAATAATGTCAGACTCAATCAAATGAGTTGGAATTCTGTGATTATATATATATATATATTTAGGAAGAGCCAACCTACCTGCCATTAAACAATGCTACATGAGTGAGGGTTGCTGTGAATCTAGCAAAGCCTGAGCCAATGGAAAGGGCAAACAAGGGGCTGAGGTAGAGCTTGCTATACTTATCATAGGCAGAGATATCAAGATCAAAATTTGGGGTCAAGACCTTAGTAGTATCGTATTTTAGCCCCGAAGAAGTAAAGAGCTGGTTAGAAAAGATAGGGAATTTGCGAGCATCAAAGATGCCGTACTTCCAATAGCACAAAGGAATGATGATGTAGATAAACATCACAAAGCCAACCCCAACATTCAAGATTGAAAACCAGGGAGTGACTAGAGGGCTGCCGTGGTAAGCTGAAATGCCAGCCCAGTCAAGGGTGAAAGCACCAACCCCAAGTCCATGGTACCCTGAACCAATCTGCTGAGCAGTGATGCTACGAGGCCACACCCAACACACCCATGAAAAGAATGTCAAGATCGGAAACAGGTAACCAGGAAGTGCATAGTAGGCAAAGCTTGCAGCCATGAATAGAAGAAAGAATTTCATCCTACTCAGGCTCTGGCCGTTCGATTTTGATTCAGATTCCTTCTCATGGAGTGCCCTGTACAATTAAAGCAACACGTAAACACAGCAAACTCAGTTCAGTTGAATGGCCAAAGGACATGCACACATAAAGCTAGATATGAGTAGCATCTTTCATTATACAGTAACACGTTGTTCCTCGAATGATAAATAAAGAAGTAAAATTGCATCTGGAATAATCAACGACTTGGGAAAAAGTTATTTGTATCCATTCCTTTTTTTATCTGACGCCATTCTATGTGGGACTGGGATGCCCTTACAAGAATATCACAAGGTCTAATATCTTATCCGTGGAAGAAAATCTTGAGCATCAAACAGGGTGTAATAACATGGAGAAGATGAAAGAATATCAAGGGAAACTCAAAACTTTAATCGAAACATACCTAAATAAAGAAACCTGAGCGAGGTTTGAAGGCCACCACATTTCAACAGGATCAACCAGAAACTTCCTTAGCATCCCAGCCCATCCGTAACCCAGTATCTACAGTCCAGCCAAGGGGGGTGGTCAAAATTCAGAATTAAAGTAGAATACAATGGACAAACATCTGAAATAATCCCCCAAACAAAGAGTTACTACGGTACCAATAATAATGGAAGCGTTGAACCTCTGCAAAATGTATCATTTCCCACCCAATTCACATAAAAATAAAAATAAAAGGCCAGCGGATACTTGTTACTAACAATTCAGTATAACTCCAGTAAATCAGCAGTGATGTGATGGCCTCAACGGGAAATTAAGAAGTAGCAGAAAAAAGATATGAATTTGTATATGATATGTTGTTATAATAATACGTACCTGAGAGGTGAGGACGATGAGCAGAGCACACAGAAAACTCAAGCTCTGTTTATAGTAAGCCTTCATAACAGTGATGGCCCCAATAGAGTAAGCATCACCGCCGCCAATGGAGACACCACAGTTGGCCATGACAGTGATAATAACATGCTCTTTGATATTGAAGGGGCCAGGATTAAGGGTGAAGCTCCACCTGCCGCCAAATAAGGTGTATTTGGTGGTGGGCAGGACGGCGGCCATGAACTTTCCGACGGGAAGCACCCCAATTTGCATGAGAATGGCGGAGATGGTCAAGGGCTGGGTCCTGAATATGAAGAAAGTGTTCAAGAATATCAAAATGGTGCAGGAAGTTAAGCCCAGGAACCATGCTCGGAATGTCATGACAGGGAGGGAGGGGTCGTCGGTTTCTGGGACAACCAAGGCGACTTCCTCCACGGGACACCTTTCGGAGTCGGTCTGGGTCGGTTCGTCATGGATGACCTTCTCCTTCTGTGAGTAAGTGGGGCCATTGGAAGAAGCCATTGCAGAGCAGAGAGCATGGAGCGAAGGGACAAGGACACAAAAGAATCTGAGAATACTGTCTTTCTGAAATCTGTATATATATAAGAGTTAATTGCGAGCAACCACCTTGAAAGTTTTTAAAATTGTAAGTTACTCCCTAAACTTTTATTTCTTAAAATCAACTACCTTAATTATCAATTTGTTGTAATAAATGAAATGTTAGTTTTAACTTAAGAAACTCTTCATAGAAAATACATAATTATGGGCCTAATATTTTCAACAAAAATACTAAATTTATATAGTAATATTGTTATTAAGTGAGTAATTAAGTATTTTCATTATATATATATATATATGAAAATTAAGACTCATAGTTTCTTACATGGGGTTAATTGCAAACATTAAAAAATCTAAGGGGGTAATCTGCAATAAAAATGGATGGAAATATTATAATTGTATTGGTTTTTGTAGAATGTATAAATAACGTACGCAACTCAAGTGTAAATGTATTGGTTATTGTTGGTGAATGAAAATATTGAATAATAATAATAATAATTGAGAAATAGAAATAGTGTAAATAACAAGAGGAGGGAATGGGAATGGGAATGGGATGGGCGCGTGTAAATAGCATGTCAACACACTTGTTGAGTGCCAGCGCATGCGTAGCAGCCCCTCCACGGTGGACACGAGCGCCCATGTCATCAGCCTTCCTGCCCTTTGTTATGCCACGTGTGAAGAAGAGCACACGTTAGAGCAAGCAAACAACGCCCTTGCCCTTGCTTGCTTAAGTCTAACTCTCACTTAAGTGAAGTGGGGAAAGGGAATCGTAACAAAATAATATGATAACGATGGGAACATTTACGGTTACGTTCTTTCCACATTCATGAATTGAATGATTGACGTAAGTGTAGTGGTCAATTCATTTTTATTATTTTCTTCATTACTTACTTTTTATCATGAGATTGACGCCTAACTTCCTCTTATCTTACTAATTATTTGCTCGTTTAAATAAATAAATGTTAAATCACTTTGTTGGAAGGTGTGAAATGTTGTATTTATTTGGTATCTCTTAATTTGAAAATTTATTTTAAAATAGTTATCGAATCCAAATTTTGATAATATTTGAATTAATAATTTTGTCCAACATGTAAGATTCAGGAACATGTTCATTAATACATAGGAACGATGAATGTAAAGTTATTTTATTCACCCTTAATTTAATTTGAAACAACTCACGTGTTAGTCGAAAATAACTGAAATATTATTAGAATTTGAAATTGAGAATAATTTTGAAAGAAATTTACAAGTTAAGTGATCAAATAAATTCAAACATCCCAACAAACAGAGTAATTTAAACTAATAAAAGAGAATGAATGATTGGACTTCACTTCACCATTGTGTAATGTGTAAGGATATACATATATATAATAGTGAGTGAGTGAAGTTTGAATTCCAACAGACTAAATATAGTAATGGAATTTGAAAACAGAAAAAGTGGTGGTGGTGGACTAAATGGGCTATGGGCCTACACTCGAGAGAGGCCTAATTGGCTTATAGTGTGGACTATGGAGCGATGGTCGGTCTCATAATCACATCACTTGCTTGGGTAGCGTTGACCATACTTTTGGTTTGGGACCGCTTAAAATGGAAAAATGGAGACCTTAGCCTTAGCCTTAGGCTTGTCTGTTGCCAATTGGCATTTTGCCATATTCCGAATAACTCATATACATGGATGGAGATGGAGGAGGATAGAATTGGTTTCATGCATCTTTTTGCAAAAAAGAATAAGAGTTGTTATTTATCTATTAGGAACTAAATACTCCATCTCTGTCTATCAAATATATATATATATATATATTCTCATTGATGGATGTGTAACTAATAATAGTGTCCGTCTGCGTGCAAACCATGACTAAAAAAAAATAAATTTATATAAACAATTAAATACTAAGAATAAATTTGGAAATTAAGGAATTATCATAAATAATTTATATTCTGAAACAAAGTTGAAGAAAGAGTTATATGAGAATTGTACAACTTATTATGGGTTACGAAATAGAACAATTAAAATAAGCATCATCTTTTTTATGTGTGTCCTTACTTTAATTATTATATTAATAAATGTATGTAATGTAAATAAATTGAAAGTGAACTATATATATATATATTTATAAAAAAAGGTGGGACATAAGGAATAATATATATTTTAAAAGGGTGAAAATGTGACATGGAGTATATTATATTGCCAAGTAGTGGTGGTCCTGCACTTAAAAAATTTTGTTTCTTTCTGAATTTTTTTAATCGGATTGAATAGCTGTTTAATTAGTACAAAATTCGAACATGTAATTTAGGCCAAAAATATCAATTTCTGTACAGTATAAATTAAGATGCATTCCTTTCCATTCCATTCATTGGAGATATGTATTGTGGGTGGGTGTGTGTGTTGTTGCTTTTGGAACCCCAACTCCAACTCCAGCTGGGGCGCCGTCCATAGTGCCCAAGTGTTAGCGGAATTTTCACTTGCGCTAATCCGGGCCAAGGAGTGGCGCGGAGATGTTGGCCAGAGGGCCAACGCGGAGATATGGCACAACGGACATATCATACAGTTCATCACAGCACAACGGATATATCAAGATGAGCCTATAAATATTCAGTCACCAGACTCATTTCAGGTAAGCCATTCTGAACGCCTTCTTCTTCATGCTTAAACTCTTGATCAATACAGTTTCTCATATTGCATCTTGCTAACTTGATCGTCGGAGTTAAACAGGGGGGGCCCCACTTCTTTTTGATTGCTTGTCTTTGTCACCGGAATATTCTTCATACAGATCCAGGTCCTCACTAATCCGACCTCCATAGCTCGGTTTCCATCCTTGCCGTCATCCATTTTGTCCGTCAATCTCTATATTGGGCCTGAACGTTCAAGATCTTCATTGGGCCAGCCGGAGCATCCAACACCGGACTTTTTACGTCACATCAGCAAGGTTGGGCCAATTTGGCTAAGTGTTCCGATGTTGTGCCTTAGTGTTTGTTTTTCAAGTCTTCCGCTTTACTCGTGGTTTAGCCGGGTTACGGGAACCTCGGTTGCTTCGAGTGTTTGGCCGAGTCCTTCTAGGAAGGGTTAGGCGCTTATAGGAGTTTTTTCATAGAGGGAAAAAATTTCTATAACACCAAGCCTTCATACTTAGATGATGCCCTATCATATTCTCCTTCTCTCTCGATATACATATATATATATATATATATAATGATGATGAAAAGCGCATGCAAGATATGATATAATGATGATGGACCAACACATTACACATACATATAGATATATTGAGTAGTTACTATGAATGAATATATATATATATATATATATATATATGCCCTAATCATTTTGACTAATGCTTTTCATGTACATTCATTCCATCTCTGTAGGGAAGGGAAATTGAAATTGTACTGTAAATACTCAACCTCAACGTACTTCCTTCATCTACAAATATAATAAATCCATCTTCTTGCATGTGCACAACAAATTTAATCCTCAATCATCACATCTATCAAACTCAAAACACACTTAAGTATACGTACCTACTGGTCTTATATATATATATATAATATATATATATATAATGATGATGAAAAGCGCATGCAAGATATGATATAATGATGATGGACCAACACATTACACATACATATAGATATATTGAGTAGTTACTATGAATGAATATATATATATATATATATATATATATATGCCCTAATCATTTTGACTAATGCTTTTCATGTACATTCATTCCATCTCTGTAGGGAAGGGAAATTGAAATTGTACTGTAAATACTCAACCTCAACGTACTTCCTTCATCTACAAATATAATAAATCCATCTTCTTGCATGTGCACAACAAATTTAATCCTCAAATCATCACATCTATCAAACTCAAAACACACTTAAGTATACGTACCTACTGGTCTTATATATATATATATATATATATATATATTTCCCATACATGTATATTATTAGATCCAGTTTTTGCAAAATTTACTTTACTTACTAGTACAGATGGAGATCCATCCATGATTCATCAAAATTATTAATCAACTGATTAATAAATAGCCCCCTGAGACCTTATATATATATATATATGATTCACTCACATAACACAGCAGGCATTAGGATTCTCATCGCTGAACATTTGAGGATACTCCATCATGTTCATGGAGTACCTTTGTGGATGCTGCTGCTGATCACTCTTCTTCACCTCCACCACTACCTCTGTCTTCTCCTCCTTTTCCTGTTTCTCAGCTTCTTTCTTCTCATCTTCCTTCTTTTCTTCCTCCTTCACCACCACCAACGACGCTTGCTTTCCCGTTCGCTTGTAAACATCGGCTACCAGCTTCTCTGGATCCACCATCCCTTTTACTATCACCTCATTATTTCCAAGGTTTGTTGTCACAGATTCCACGCCTGCAAATTCCAAATTTCATCCATCTCTGATTCAAAAATGTACTGCATATCTGCATCTTTTGTTAGTACGTACCTTTGAGCTTCCGAATTCGCTTCTGCAACACTTGAGCACATGCATCACAGTGCATTTGAACTTTTAACGCCACCGTTATCACCTGCCAACAAACATGCATGCATGCATGCAAAGATATTACATTATTAATTAATTAGGCTGTCACTCATCACACGCGAGATGAGTGATGATACAAGTAAGTATACTACGTATACCCAATCTTAATTAATGTTTCAATTAGTGTTGCATGGTCCAATCAATCAATATTATATGCATTCACATTCACTCGACTGGAAAGCTAAGCTAAAGCCTCCCTTGTTCACCTAAACTAATGAACATATTAATTCCTGGTGATTAAAGAAGCAGCAGACATGATGAGTCCCCTCTGATTTAACCTTTCAATATCCAAAATTCATTCTAGCAAGTAATAATAATCATCGATCTGTAATGAGATGAAGGGGCCAGCCAAATTCCACAAAAGTAAAAGAGCAATATTGTGATTGTGACGACTCAAGACTAAAGACGATAGAGGCTGAGGACCACCGACACTCATTGCCATAGCCATAAAACAACAACAACAACAACAAGGATCGATCAAAGGTCATCTCTTCTGACATAAATTATCAGCTAGACCTAGCCCGCCCCGTGATTTCAACAGTACGTGTGCTTATTATACAGTCCAGACCAGTGTCTCCCTTCCCTTCCCTTACCAACAGTAAATTAAACAGTAAAAGTTTGACAACAAGTTGAGAGATGGGATCTACAAAACAATATTACTGTAAATTCACGCACGTACAATTATAATAGACAGAGTAGAAGAACCCCACTACTGTCTGCAGTGAGGCCAATCAAACAGAAGACGTGGTGGGGTGGTGGAGGAGGAGGAGGAGGAGGAGTGAGGTCCACCGTTCTCCGTCAATTAATATATTGTCTTTTCAAACATTGAGGAATGTGCCGTCTGATACTAGTAACTGTAGTGGGGCTCTTCAGCTCTTGGCCTCTCGCTGTTAATTTGCTTTTCCTTTCTTGTTTGTGTGTGTTTGTGTGTCAGCACTCAATAATCACTTACACAATTTTCACTTTCACTAATCTCACACACACTATGACTTACTAACTAGTATGATGATAATCATGATATTATTAAGTATATATGTACTAGGGACAAAGTACATTAGTTATATGTAGTACTAGTAACTAATGTATGTACTCGCTACTGGAGGTATACAGCAAATTAAGCGACGATGACCATAGAATGAATATGCGTACCTCTTCCTTTTTGTCTTCTGGAGGAGGGTTGTTTTGTTCCTCCGGCGGCGGGGGCGGTGGAGGTGGTTTAGTAGGTAGAGGGGAAATGAGGTCAACTTTACGACCAGTTTTGCTTTGAATCCTTTGGGAGACTTTGAGAGGGTCTGCGTCGTTCCCATTCACCACCAGGTCCACCACCTTACTCCCTTTGTAATCCACCGTTACACTTTCAACTCCTGCTCAACAATTTAATTTATTAATCCCATATCCATATCCATCACATCTTTCTTTTTTATATTTATTTAAAGCATTAATAATGGAAGGATTCATATTTAAAGTAATACATTAAAAAGCAAGTTACAGCTACGGTCCCCCCAAACGTGCGTGCTAATAACTGTTTAAAGTTTCAAACAATATATTACAGTATGTTTAGGAAAGAATTAAGGAAGGATATAGCTAGCTAGCTAGCTTGGCAGAACAAATAAGTAATCAAGAAGGAAAAAAAAAAAAAATGCATTGTATGTACGTATTAAGCTAGCATATACTCTACTGCTGCTTTATCAATTGAAAAATATATCAATTAATTAATGACGTGTTATATATATATATATATACCGTCAAGTCAAAACCAGGGAAGAAAAGATATAGGATAGCCGGAGTAAGTAAGTAGGTACCTTGGAAACCTTTCAAAGCACGAGCAACTTTCCGAGCACAAGCTTCACAATGCATTTCTACCTTTAGCACCATCTCTATCTGTGTCTCTTCTTTTTTTTCTCCTTCCTCTTTCTTCTCCTAAATATAAAGAATGATACTGCTAATTGATTTCACTAATAAAACATTATTAAAAAACGGAAGAAGCTTAATTGAGAGATGGAATAAGTTGGATGGAAAAACAACTTACTTCACCCATATTAATTCACCGTCTCCAAGTACAAATGCAAATATATGGAATCAGCTTTCTGTTTTCTTTGCTGTACGTGAATATACTAGAGAGTGTGAAGGAGAATGGAGTCGTATTTATTTAGTGCTATACTATACCCAGCAGCAAGTGGCAGAAGATGAAGATGAAGATGAAGATGAAGAAGACGACCACTAGCTAGCTAGCTAGCTCTAAGTTTAAATGAATGATTTTTTTCAAAATTTAAATACTACTACTTCGTCCAGTTGCAGTTGCAGTTGCGTTGGGTGGGCTCCAATTTTCCAAAAGATCTGACATGGATCTTCATGCCCGCCCTACTTACTGCTCAGTCTTAATTTGGATTTGGAGTCTTTCTGCTGACTCAGCAGCTTTCTTTCTTTAATTATCCTCAAGTCAAGAAGATTTCTGTTTGTTTTCCTTCCACACATCCATTTTTTATTTTACATCCATACATTCCCAAGTCACACACATTTCAAGCCAATTTTTGTATCCAACTCTTTAGTACTTACTAGCCCGACGTTACACAACTAAAGGTGAACATCCCACCAATCGTGACACCATTTTTTTTTCTTTCAAACCAATTAATGGTTTGAATATTAATTAAATAGAATCAATTAAAACTTAGAAGAAGAGTACGTAGGTGTCATTTGTTACATTGGAAATTAATCTTTGTCATAACTAAATTGATGGTTTGAATATCAATTAAATATAATCATAAAGTATTAAGAATTTTTTTTTTGGAAAGAGGGTGTGATAGATTTAGTGATGGGTTGATGAACTATTACGCGAATGTGAATATGAATGGCTCCCAGGGCATAATCGTCTATATATATATATATTGAGTTGTTTTTGTCAATTTGGAATCAGGAATAATATGTAAAAAGTCCCTTTTGATCGTTCGTTCAATTCCAACACAAAAATTGAGAAAAATGAAACAATAGAGCAATGGCAATGACAATGGTCGGTCCGTCTATCGATTCTATATTATATTTTGTATGGATGGAAAAAAACAAAAAAGTTGGGAATCTAGAGGGACCTACCTGCTGTTCATTCTCCCTTTTCATTGGTTTTTGTTTTCTTCTGCCTTCTCTCTCTCTCTGTCTCTCTTTTTATTTTTATTTTATAAAGTGATCACATTATTGGAAGTTTTGAACACATCATCATTTCATTTCAGAGTTACAAAATCTATCTTGACATAATTTGATTGTTCAATTGAAATTTGATTGCTGCCTGGCCTCTTCAAATATATCCACGGGACTGTTAATTAATTCCAAATATACCATGCACAGTCACACTTATTAACTTGCGATCTTCTTTTTCATAATTAATCATTTTGATTGGGAACCAAAAAAAAAAAAGAAAAAAGAAGAGGGGTACTTACTATGAAATAAATTTGTAAAAAGGATGATTAGTGGGCCGCTATTAAACAAAAATAAATAAATGAACTGAATTACATACTCTGTGAATTGGGCCTGACGAGGCATGGATTGATTGAGGGAAAGAAAGTTGGCTGAATTAATTTAAGATGGGCCGGATTGTCATTATTTGATAATCAATTACCAAATGAATTGGGCCCGGTAAGCTGACAAAATATGTAGAAGTTAGTGGTGTACTGTATATCACTACTCCATCCCAAGTTAAAAAGTTAAAGAAAAGACAAGTTTGGTGTGTGATATGACATCATGATTAGGTGGCAGAATTGATCAGGTGGTTAATCGAAGATTAATCTAGAATATAATTACAGTACAGAAGAAGAAAGAAGAAGAGAAGAGCAAATGTGAATTTGTAGTTGGTTAAAGATTTGAAAAGTGATGGATGGTTTAGTTGGATATGACACTCACTTTCACCCTCAATTATTTTGATCTCATCACCACTTTGTATTACTATAGAGTAACTACAGGAATCGATCAATGGAATGGGAATGGGATTTTGATCAATAATAGCACTGAGGCAATCAATCACTTAATCCCGTATCAGAGGCAGAGAGCTACTACTGTTTTCATTTAACAGTCCCAGACCATATACTTGTGGTCCCCACCGCATGCCCAACCCAACCCACTAATAATAAGTTTACACATTTCTATAGCTTAGCTAAGCAAGCTATCATGGGGATGGTGATGGTTGTTGGTTGGCAGATAATTAAATTAAATTAAAAATGAATTTGTTGCTACTCAGAAATTGAATTGATATTGATCGAATTGAAATCTAAATTATTTAACGTCATTTCATTTTTATTGGGGTTGGGTTAAACTTTGACCCCAAACCACATCATCATCATCAACATGCACGTTGCCACTTGGCATTGGCTGGCTGCTAAGTGCTGCTAACTGCTTTTTTTTATTTTATTTTAATAATTTAAAAAAAAAAAAAAAAAAACTCGGCCTGCAAATGCAAATGTTGCGAACAACGAATCTCAAATATGATATATATGTGAGTGTGAACATATATACCAAATAGTATAGGGTTACATAATGCAAATGCAATGTAAAATAATAAAGATGTACTTTTATATAAATATAATGAAATAGAAATGGAGGAACATGAAAGTGCACTGCATCATCCTAACATTACGTTAATTCATGACACACAAATTAAAATTGCAATTGCAATTGCGTTGAAACTTGAAAGCATATATTGTCCCCCCCATCCCCATGTGGCCAACCCAGTAGTGGTAATGGTAAATTGTAATAGTAATAGTATTGATGTGTGTGTTTATGATGGCTAATTAATTAGGGGCTAAACAAAATAATAGTGTAATAATTTAATTTAAGATGACAGATACTGTGAGTATTTCTGTATTTTTACGTCACTGGTGGCTGCTGAATGGGAAATGAAAATAAAGAAAGAGAAAATAACTTGAATAATTGATGATGATGATGATGATATCCCTTCCATTTCCCAGCCCAGTTTTAATGTACTATTTATTACTAGGCAGCGCTTTGCTTCAAGTTGAAGAATGGAAAGCTGGCGGGTGAGCTGTGTTTATCGAAGCCAGCTACCAATATCGACCGATAACAGCTCTATATAGGAGCTATTCATTCCATTCATTTGTTTTGTTTTGATTTGATTTGATTTTTCCACCACCACACCACATGCTCCCTCCCCCCTAAAAAACCAAAAAAAGAAGAACTAAATACTGTACTGGACTAAACCACTCAGGAAACTCATACACGTTAAAGGTAGAAAAAAAAAAAACATTAATTTGAATTGTCATACGAAATAAATGGGTTAAGAATTTTCAGTTTTGATGGATTTACAATTTTAAAAAAATAGATTTACATATATGTAAATTCAGTATTAAAAAAAATACGTGAGGTGAGGTGAGGTGAGGTGAATACTCAAATTTGAACTTATTTAGATTTTTGGATTTGCATTATTTTTGTTTTTTTTTTATATTTTAGGTGAAACAGAAAGGAAAGAAAAAAGAGGAAGAAGAGTCGGCAGAATCGCATAGTATTCAGCGGTACCAAACTTTTTAATGAATGAATATGAATATGGGTAACAACTAACTTATAGCATTTCCCTACTACTGTACTGTTATAACTTAGAGCCGACTCAGCCGAGGAAGGAAGAAGTAGACGAAACAAAAGAAGGTTGACGATGATATGATGATGATCCCATCAATTTTCAACCTTATAATTATTTATTTATTTTGTCTATTCTGTTGTGGCAATTTCGCAATTATATCATTTCCTGCTACCTATCTATCACTTCCCTTTTAATTTCATCTTTCTTTAATTTCCCATTCAATTACGTCTCACACACTCTCTCTCTCTCTTCCCTTATTTTCTTTCTTATCAATATCTCTCCACTAATTCCACAACCCCCAAATATCGCTTTCTCTCTCTCTCTAACACGTACCACTGGTACCACCACCACTCACCGGACTCCCCCCCCCATCAGATCGATCCTTGCTGCTCTCTCTCTCTTTCTCTCAACCATGGCCGAGAAGGTATGTATGTATATTATCGCATTCACTACATTATAATTCATGCATGTTTAATTTCCAATTCATCATCTTCCCCACCTAGCAGCAGCCTATATCAATGTTCTTCTCGACACCATCTTCCATCCTCATATATCTATCTATCTATCTATTATTTGCCAATTCATTGATATCACGACACAACTACATGTATGAATGAATGCAAGTTCCTCTAAAATAAATTAAAAATGAATCAAAGTGCAGGTCACCTGGATGGTTCTCAAGGTTGATCTTCAGTGCCCATCCTGCTACAGGAAGGTCAAGAAAATCCTTTGCCAAATTCCCCGTAAGTACTACCCTTCCTTCATCTTCCATCACACATATACATTCATTCATCACCAATATTATTTATTATACACGTACACGTACACGTACACGTACGGCATATCAATTCAATTGTTTCTATTCTTCGATGTTGAATTTTCTATAGAAATCAGAGACCAGGTATATGACGAACAAAAGAATTTGGTGAAGATCACTGTGGTGTGCTGTAGCCCCGAGAAAATCCGTGACAAATTGTGCTGCAAGGGCAAAAAGGTCATTCAATCTATCGACATCCTTCACCCTCCTCCTCCTAAGCCACCCACCAAAGAGCCTGACAAAAAGCCCCCTCCTCCCGCCGACAAACCCAAAGATCACGAAAAGCCACCTCCACCTAAACCCGCCGACAAACCCAAAGATCACGAAAAGCCACCTCCACCCAAAAAACCGGACCCTGCTCCACACAAAGAACCAACACCTCAGAAGCCGGTGATCCCACCGCCACCACCTCAGAAGCCGGTGGTTCCAGCAGAACCACACCCAGTTCCAGTTGGGTTTTGCTGCCATCAATGCTATGAAGGTTATGGAGGAGGGCCGTGCTACCATGGGTATGGGAGGCCACCCCCACCGCCACCGCCACAGCCACCATGTTATGATAACTACTACGGTTACGGGAAAGGATGCTACGTCAGTCGTTGCGATTACTTCAGCGAAGAGAACACTTCTGGGTGTACCATCATGTGAATGATTAATGTGACAACTGCAGACTAAAATGGTACGAATACAAGCTACAATAATTGGGGGTACTATCAAGTATGATCTCCGATCGATGTTAACATTTTATTCATCACTTTTTCAATAAAACGTTGCGTCCAAATCAATCGATCAGTTTTGGTGATTGAAACATTGTTGATGTAGTAGTGTAGGTATAAATAATAATAATAATAATAATAATGTTGCTCTACTTTTTTGGTTTCTTTGCCAATCGATCAATCTATGTACTATACATGTATTCTATATATATTTGGAGCGAGACCGTGAGAAGTGGGACTTAGTTGGTTGCAAATGTGCAACGTTCATACTGGAAATTACAACCAGGCAAGGTTAGGCTCCAGCCAATTGTATTTTATATTCGGCAATTTTTATTTTTTCAACACCTCAATCCTAACTTTACATGTTTAATTATTCATGTTATATGTTTCCAGTCATTTAACACGCAAACATTTTAAGTTTGTGTCGGGTTCATGTCATGTTGTATTACAAATTACTCGTGTTGGGTTCAAGTTAGCGGGTTCACTATGGATATTCTCAATTCTAACTTTTTTCGTTTAATTATTTGTGTTGTCCATGTTACTCAATCCTAACCAATTTATATCTTGTTGGATTGGTGTATTGTCAGAAATTGTCAATCTAACAAATTATATGACATAAATATAACATTAAAGAGTCCACTTTCAAATTTTTTATACCTCATACATTACTAATATACTAATGTAAAGAAATAAATGAAATAAATATTGTCAAATTAACTATTGTATGTGTTGTATTTTTATATTTATAATGAATTGTACATTGATTGGACTCTTTTAATATAACGGAAGATTTATTTATAAAATGGGTTGCCATTCATTGGAGGCCTGAATTAATTTATAACTTTCTGCAACTAGTAGTATCGGAGAGAGAAATTTGACTTTCTTATTTTTTTGTTAGCGGAAAATAATTAAACCCCTTATTAGTTAATAAAACATCAAGTTAATCTGGAAACGTATTACTTTTGATAAGTAAACTAAGTCAAATTGATACCACTAAATGACTTAGCATTTTTATCCTCCATGGTTAAAAGTAAAATAAAGAAGAAAAGTGTTGAGGGTGAAATTAAAATTTTTGAAAAATCTCAAGGAGCTGTCTACGATTATGGGTTCATAAAAGGACCAATTTGGGTAAATTCCAAGTTGTTCTTTCTGAATCGATAAGGTATCATCCTTCCATACACAAAACCCCCCATAAACCACACACACACTCACTGCCTGAGCTGCGTGAGAGTGCACCGCAGCTATGGCGTACTACTACAATATCTCTTCTTCACCCACTCATCTCTCTCACGACCCACACCTCTTCTGCAACTCTCTAGCAAAGCAGCCCCCTCAAACCCAATCCCTCAATTTTCCTATCAAAGCTCATTCAAAAAGACTTAATCTTTACGTGGCCCAGGTGTCGTTGCAAGAACCCCAAGTTTCTCAGAGCCCTGATGGGAGACCCCCCTCTTCCTCCTCAAACAGCTATATCTGGGTCAACCCCAGAAGCCCCAGGGCTTCTAGGCTTAGGAGAAAGTCTTACGATTTCAGGTATGCTTCTTTGGTGAAAATTTCACAAGAGTTGGACTCCTGTAGCCCTGTAGAATCTAATGTTTTTGGTGTTTTGAGTGGTCTGGGGGATAAGCTTGTTGAACAAGATTCTGCTCTTGTGCTGAATAATATGTCTAATTCTGAAATAGCCCCATTGGTTCTCAAGTATTTCCAAGAAAGGGTTAAGTTTAGTAACGAGGTTATCTTGTATAATGTTACTCTGAAGGTGTTTCGGAAGAGTAAGGATCTTGATAAGGCTGAGAAGTTGTTTGATGAAATGGTTGCGAGAGGTGTGAAGCCGGATAATGTCACCTTCTCTACTATAATTAGCTGTGCCAGGATGAGCTCTATGCCTGAAAAAGCTGTGGAGTGGTTTGAGAAAATGCCATCTTTTGGTTGTCAACCGGATAACGTTACCTACGCAGTCATGATTGACTCGTATGGTAGGGTGGGAAATGTGGACATGGCTTTGCGTTTGTATGACCGTGCTAGGACTGAAAAATGGCGTATTGATGCTGGCACATTTTCAACATTGGTGCGGATTTATGGGACAGCTGGGAATTTTGATGGTTGTTTGAATGTTTATGAGGAGATGAAGGCGCTTGGTGTTAGGCCGAATCTGTCTATTTATAATTCTTTGTTGGATGCTATGGGGCGGGCCAAGAGGCCCTGGCAGGCAAAGAATATATACAAAGAATTGATTAACAAAGGATTTGAGCCAAATTGGGGTACATATGCTGCATTGCTTCGGGCTTATGCTAGGGCTAGGTATGGGGAAGATGCTTTTAATGTGTATAGAGAGATGAAGCAAAAGGG
Organism: Leptodermis oblonga; assembly: GCA_016801395.1. Classification (NCBI taxonomy): domain Eukaryota; kingdom Viridiplantae; phylum Streptophyta; class Magnoliopsida; order Gentianales; family Rubiaceae; genus Leptodermis; species Leptodermis oblonga. Next base: position 44,954,592 of record CM028756.1, read on the forward strand.
GTTTGAACTGAGTGTTGTTCTGTATAACAGTCTTCTGTCAATGTCTGCAGATGTGGGATTCACAGATGAAGCTTTTGAAATTTTCGAAGATATGAAAGGATCTGAAAGCTGTAAGCCTGATAGCTGGTCATATTCTTCAATGATTACAATATTTTCCTGCGGTGGCAAAGTATCAGAGGCAGAATCTGCATTAAATGAGATGATGGAAGCTGGCTTTGAGCCTAATCTTTATGTCTTGACTTCACTCATCCAGTGTTACGGCAAGGCAAACCGCATTGACGATGTTGTCAGAACTTTTGATCGGCTGCTGGAGTTAGGCATAACTCCTGATGAGCGATTCTGCTGTTGCCTTCTAAATGTGATGACCCAAGCACCAAGTGAAGAACTTGGAAAGTTGACCAGTTGCATTGAGAAGGCTAATACCAAACTTGGTAATGTGGTGAAGCTCCTTCTGGATGGGCAGAACATTGAACGTGGCATCCTTCAGAAGGAAGCTGGTGAACTCTTTCATGAGGTTGATGCTGGTGTTAGAAAAGCATATTGCAATTGTTTAATTGATCTTTGTGTCAAGATTAATCTGTTGGAGAAAGCCTGTGAGCTGCTAGACCTGGGGCTCACACTTGAGATTTATACTGATATACAGTCAAGAACTTCGACACAGTGTTCTTTAAATTTAAAGAGTCTCTCACTTGGGGCAGCTCTTACGGCTTTACATGTATGGATAAATGACTTGTCCAGAGTGCTTGAAAATGGGGAAGAACTGCCTTCTTTGCTTGGTATCAACACTGGCCACGGGAAACATAAATACTCAGAGAAAGGTTTGGCTGGTGTGTTTGAGTCTCATCTGAAGGAACTCAATGCTCCATTCCATGAGGCACCCGACAAGGTTGGATGGTTTTTGACAACAAAGGATGCAGCAACAGCATGGTTGAAATTAAGAGGCTCAAGTGAGGTAGTTGCTGCTTAGACATTGTTTTGGATAGCCTTATACTCTTTTACCTACCTGTAGTGGGTTATTTAAGATCTTGCAAAATGGTATAAAACTTTTAAAGGTTTTATTTTCTTCTGCTGTTACACTGCAGACTTTGTAGGAAATTTTGCTTAATGAAATGGAGAAATCCCATTGACGATCTTATGAATTTTCAGTTCAGATTGAACTTTAATTATAATGCAAAGTTACCCCAAGTTCCCACTCAGTTACAAATCTTTTGATTTTTAACATGAGAAAGTGGAATCTTTGCTTGTCAATCCATTAATACAAGTTGAGATTATCCAATGAACCACTTGTATGAATTAAGATAATTGAAATCAGATTGTTCGATCCAAATCAAGATTATTAAATTAATCATGAATGGCTTTTCAATGGCTGCTAATTACGAAGGTTATCCACAGTTAAGGATTTAGCAGCAGAATGAATAAAGCCTCACTCAGATTGAGGACTTGAAACAGCTGTGAAGATTTCTTGTTTGTCCCTCTCTTCTTAGGTCTCTACTCTATGATACACCATTTCTGCTGAATCATCTTGGAACTTGGCTTGGTTAACTATCTCATTCTTAAACAAGTAAAATATTGTGGCTCTCCAACATCCAGGGAAGTGGCCAACGATGAATGTTTTCTGGCGGGAAGAGTAAAGATTCTCATGACCTAACATCAGCTAGAACAGCTATCAGAAGTGAAGGATTTCCTTGCGATTGAAATCAGCTACCATTCCAGAATTGTAGACTTCGCCAGGTGACAAGTGGCGACATGGCTGCTAGAGCTGGCACAAAGGTACCTTTCATTTTTCTGGATTAATTGCTGGAACCTCAATTTCAACTTATTGGGCAATTGAGACTTGAGTGGTGCTTTTTTCTTATGCTCAACTTGAACAAAAAGCATTTTAGCTCATGCTTTTGTGTTTTCTGTTTATAGTCATAGTCATCTTTAACTTTGTGAAAACTAAAGACAAACCCAGTGGATAATGGTTCTTTGCATGAGTCCCAAGTCTTGCTTGGGGATTGGAAAGTGGATCAAAGAAAGAAAAATTATACACACACTAGATTGAAAGACCATTCAGTTTGTGCCTGATATAGATAAAACGAGCTTGATATAAGTAAAACAATGTATAACTCTTTCAGCTGCTTGCATCATCCCAAAAAATATAAAATGTAAATGGAGCATAATGCTCAAGAGCTAATGAGGATAGTTCAGATGCTGTTCATATGCACATCTTCACAAATTATAATTCATAAGGCTTGGGCTGATGCATCTGTTTGAAGTCCCTTTCCACATCATTTGGCAAAAGAATCCGCTTGAATTGTTTTGGTGACCCTGATTTCATGTAATCAGATCCTAATCAGAAACCAGTGAAGATGCATGCCATGTAGCAGATCTATTGTTGGTTTAAGGATATATGTACCTCTTAGATGAATTGGTAGTTCTGATCTTCTCATCGACCTTGGTTGAAATTGGATCCTTTCCTCTCATTGTTGCTTCCCTCTTTGTTTTCTTGCATTCTATTTCAAGAGCTTTGGCCAGTGTCTCAATCTTTTTCCTCAGCATCTGCAAATTAAGAAATTGAAGAACTTGACCTGAAGGTGAATGGCAACCAAAATAAAGAAAAAGGGGCAAAACATGGAAGATAGGATGCGGAGAGAGCATAAGTTATGCTCACCGTTATGTCTTCATCTTTAGAATTCAAAGTACTCTCTTTGGCCTCACAAGACTTCCTCAAACTTAATACTTCTTTCTGAAGCTGGTCATATAAAACCCCTGAAACCATATCTTCTGTATCAATGTTGGCAGTACCTTTTGCATCCTCATTGTCACCAAGTTTGCTCTTCATGTTCCCTGGCTCTGTGATTGCATCACCGTCACCCTTAAGAACATCAACCACTGAGTTTTCCTTCATTTCTCTGTTCTCCTTTTCACTACTGTCGACAATCTTCTTTCGGTTTGCCCAGAAACTTATACTCATCAAACTTTCTGAAGCATTAATCTTCTTCATGTTGTTATTTTGCCTTACTTTATCTGCAAAATCAATATTTCCCTTCTCCATGTACAACATCTGAGGACTTCTGACCATGGATGCCCTTGGTTGTGATGTAGATCTCTTCTTCAATCCACCATTACTTGAAAGTATCCCAAAGAAGTTACTGGTCTTTCCAGGTTTTGATGTTCCACCATGTGTGTTTGGATTCGCACTGGGATTAGACACACACTTCAAGCTATCTTCCAATGTCTTCAACCTCAGCTTCAGTTTATCCTGGATCACAAATTGCAAGTAAGTTTCATGCTAAAAATCATAATGGATTTTTATGCAATAGATATCGACCTCTTACCTTCAGTTGTGCTTCTGCCCTGGCTGTTTTCTCTACTATGGCCAGTTTTTCTCTCAGACGTTGCATCTCTGCCTGCAACAGAGATAATTAATCACAAATAAGAATTGAAATAAAATAAGTGCATGCATGCAAAACAACAGCTTATATGTTGAAAATTTTGGGTGTCAAATAGCTGAGATACCTGTAACAATCTTCTCTCCTCCAGCCATTGCTTCACAGGCATAACTTTGTCATTCTCATCCTTCCATTCATTGGCCACCACGCTAGCTACTCGGTTAGCTGAAACCTTGACTCTTGCTAGCTCTCTTTCCAGTGTCCTCTTCTCCTCCTACCAGATTGTACTCGTCAAACAATGAACGTTCATATAAGATTGTACAGTAAGTGAAGGCGGTCATCAAGAATGAATATTCTTATTCTAGCAGCTGGATTTACCTGTAGTTCGGATACCTGTCGTCGATAATCACGGATTTTGTTGGCTACTTCTCCACCAGCAAGAACTGCATCTTCAAGCTCCTTAATGGTATTGCTAAGCTTTTCAACTTCCAAAACTTTTTGGCGATTCGTCTTCTCCAGTATTTTGTTTTCCTCCTGCAGACAATATCTTGCTTAAGTCATAAGTTTGAGCACAACTAATGTGTTAGCCTTATAGGTACGTAAATAAGCGATTGCATGCCTGGCATATCTCTATTTGTCTCCTGAGCTCAAAGTTCTGATTCTGCACCTCTTCTACTACTAATGCCCTTTCCAGAGCACTCTTCAGAATCCGCTCGGCTTCTAGCAGAGCTGCTTCTTTGGACTTGTTAACTCTTTCCATGGCCCTTTTATCCTCCTGTAGTGATGCGATCTGGGAAAAGGGCCAGAAAACGCAATCAAATCTCAGATAACGATTTGGTTTTGCAATATGTGAAAGGAATTATTATTATTTTTGTGTGAATTGGATACCTCATTTTTGTATATCTTAATATCTGCTTCAAGAGGAGCAATGATGGACTCCATAGGCACAAAACTGTCATCCTTTTGATCTGCATACACTCTTCGGAGTGTTGCTTCAGCAGCATACTGTGCCGCCAATGCTTCTCTCTTTTCATCCGCGAGTTTCTTGATATCGAGATTCTGAATTTCCTTCTCGAGTAAAATGAGTATAGAATAGAGATGTTTGAAAAGAAACAAAGGAAAGCCAAAAAACGCACCTTTTGCTCAAGAAGGTTTTCAGTTGCTCCAAGTTTGTCCCCTAGTCTCTTCAACTCATTTTCAAGCTGTGGACATGATAGAAGAACATGTTGCCTCAATCCATATGCTATTATAACTTACAATATAAACACTGGCTGCAATAAAATGGCTAATGCTAGCTTATTGTCTGTTTCTAATCGTATTGATGATTTCGCTTATAAATCTGTGTGTTGATTTTACCTCTTTCAGAGCCTTATCTTTCAATACTTCTGTAGCTTTCAAGGCCTTAATCTCACTCTGAGCTGTTCCCAGCTCTCTTTCTTTTTCTGCAAATTTGGGGTACATTAATCAACTGATTTTGTAGATACATATGCATTGCCAACATGTTAAAATACAGAAGTCCTGCTATAACAATCATGTTTAGTTATCTGCCATATGATGCATAATTCATTAAGGGTCTGCATGAAAATCTGTCTGAATACAGTAATCCTAAGTATGCATAATTATATGAAAGTGAAATTCATTCTTGATTAGTACTGGTATGATGCATCCATCATAGACTGAGAAGCATGCAACTGCAAAACATATCAAATTGATGATATCATGCAGGGATTGCGCAATAAAGCATTGCCTCTCATGTCCCTCTTGGTTACAGAGGAAGAAGGGATGGAAACTCTAACCTTTGAGTTGATTCTGCAGTCTATGGAGTTCCAAAACCAAAGGGTCTGGATGAGCAACACCAATTAGGCCATCCGTAAGTGTAGCCTCTGCTTCCAACTCCAACCTTGAAGACATGTTCTTGATTAGAAGAAAAGCTCTGAAAGTGAAGCAGGGTTTAAGGAAGAAAGCTTGCGTTGTTGTTTTTGTGGTTTATGGTGGCACTATTATATAAGTAGTAAGTATAAGAGTAATACTTCAAATGGAGAGAAATTAGAGGAAAGAAAAGAGTCCATCCACATTCTTGAAGAATTGACCGCAAAGAGAGGGGAAGAAATTAGGGGATACTTCCCCTGTTGTGAAGCATACTCCAAAACTCCGAACGAACTCCAAAATGTACAAATGATGATGAGTCATAGCCCGCTACTGCTTCCCTCATTTCCGTCCCTTTTGATAGTAACCGTTACAATGTATGTGTATACTACTGATTAGTCATCATTAATCGCTTGTCATTATTGGTAATGATAGCATAATCTTTTGTGCTTATCCCTAATTTCATTAACCATTCCTGTCTTAGAAACATATTATCTGAACAAATGCAAAATGGGACACTATACATGGTGAAGCACAAACACAGCAATAACATTTCATCTTCTTTATATCTATGCATGCTCGGTTCTTAATTAGGAAAAAAAAAAAAAAAAAAACAACACAGGGATTTTTCCGTTTCCTTTTCCTTTTCATTAGAACTTCTGTAGAGACAAAAAGGGAAAAAAAGAAAGAAGAAAGGGTTGATGTAAAAGAATTCATAGGCAAACAAAAAAAAAGAAAAGAGATGGTAGGTGGGCTAAAATTTAGGAGTGTTTAAATTATGAATCTTGAAGGGGAAATGAACACGAAAACAGAAATGTAAACTTGAATGGTAAGTTTAAGAGAGAATTAAGGGAAGAGAAGAAATATGTGTAGCTTTGGATTGGATTGGATTGGATGTGGATGGAAAGGTGGTGTTTGGTTTAGGGGATTTGTTTAATTGCTTAAGCGTTAAATGCTCAACCGGACTTAGTGGGATTTATTCAAAAGAAGACTGGATTGTAAGTTTGGAAAAAAAAGAATAATTATTTAAGCTGGACTTGGAGATCAACACCACAGTGATGAAGTGGCTTGAAAGTACAACCTCATTATCAAGAAATACATTAAAAAAAATAAATAAATAAATGATCTTTGCTTCTAAGTATATTGTGATGTACATATAACATATACAGTCCATAGGGAGGAGGGCGTTTTCACTACAAAATGGAATTAAACTTCACTTGTGCAACAATCACCTCTTCAATTCAAATATATATACAGAGAGAGGAGAATTTGTACAATATAACACAGTTTTAGATATCTTATCAACTTTCCTTTTGTTCCCACTTAATAGAGAGTCTTGGATTAACATTCTCAAAAGGATTGAAATTTAGGAAAGATTCTTCCAAAACTCTGTGTGTGTGTGTGGTGTGTACCACATTAATTTGTTGTAGGAGTAGGTAAAAATCAGGATAATGATATTTATCTTCACCTAATAATTAATTAATTGATTTTCACAGTGAATGATTTGAAGGTTGAAGGGTTTGCTGTGCACCAAGATTACAATCATGAAATTAACAATTAAGCTCACCAGGGCCAGGAGGAGGAATCTATTAAAATGAAATCAAGGAGCATAATTAATTAGATCCTGAAAGTTTTATTTTTGTTGTTGTTGATGGTGGATTGAGATTGGCTTCAACAGTCACAAATATCATCATTATTCTGATTCTAATTCTAATGTTCACACACTTTGGCACTTGGCTCTTTGTTGCTTGAATTGAGTGAGTGGGATTGTTAGTAAGCACTCATATTAGCAATTCTTCTTCTAACCTCTAATCAATAACATCTTTACCCTTCTTTCCTTTCTTAATTTCCCTCCTGCTATACTTAATCCCACTTCTTGAATACTAGTGTGCTTCTACACAAAGAACAAAGGTGGTTCTTCATCTGTGGTGTCCTAGAATTACAAAGTTACTCTATATTGGTAGTTGGTGCTACAAACTCTTACTTTCTGGAAAGAAACATATAATGCAACCTTAATTGGACATTTTGGTTTTGTTTTCAGCCTTGTTAGATACATTTGAGCTTCTGGGGTGGAATCACCACCAAATTACTTCTCCATTTGTTAATCAAACCTAAACTAACTAATGTCTTTCCAGAATCATTACAAGTTAGAGGAGGCAAGCAACAAACCTAACCCACAAAACAGATTGAGTTGACAGGAGACAAAGCACATTTGCTTGCCTTGTTGCCCGTATAACAATAATAGGACTGCAAAATATTTGCCCAATTTACTTGCTTGCCCTTGAGACCCTCTGCCACATTCATTTTTTATGATTTAATAGAGTGATTCTATTTGAATTCTGAAATTTCAGAATGACTTAATTGCTTCTTGGCCATGCTAGGTACATCTACGCCCCTTTGTCTTCATCTTGATTAGGAAGAGAGCATAGATTAGCTGCTTGAAGATTTTCAGTATGATCTGGAGCAAAAGGGTAGTTCAGTAATTGCCAAGCAATTAAAATAAGAAAGGATGGTTTAGGAGGAAAACAAACAATACAATAAGATAAGAAAGGTATTCATCATTCTCAGCAAAGAATCAAGAAAACTGAAGCCTTTAGCCAACCTCCCTCCCTCCTTTCCACTTTGTCTTTCTTTCTTAAATCCCAAAGGCCTTCTTCATATCATGGAAAGCTTCTGCTGCTATCCAAAACAGAAACAGAAACAGAAACAGAAGAAAGGGCCATGGAAATCTCTGTCAAACTTCTCCAGTACAAGTTTCACATTGCTTCCCTCACCATTGCCTCACTCATCATTGCAACCTTGGCAACCATGGCCCCTGATTTTGCAAGTGTCATCTTCTATTTTGGGCCGCTTTTCCTCTCCACATCTCTTTTCCTGGGGATGATTATGATTTTCAGCCATTCAGCCACTGAGCTATATGGTGAAGGAGATGGTGATCGCCTCCTGGACTATGTAACTGGGTGCCCTGAGCAGCTAGAACATTATTCATGAAAATGGGATCATCCCTCCAAAATGTACTAACAGTAAAATATTTTACACAAGCCTGTAGTTCAAAAGCATGATCAATCTCCAGTAATTAACTTGTTCATATCAAGAATTGCTGTGTTGACATATATCTCAATTAGAACATAAACCTGATGTTGTACTAGTTTAGCTTGGCAAGTCGGATGAATTTGTATTTGTCAGTAGATCGGATTTGGTCAGTGTTCCGGAGTGATCAATGTCCAGATTCTTGAACTGTTCCATCACCGGTTCAATATCTTCATTGCTTATCTTTCCCATCTCTTTTAGTTTGTAAACAATAAATTCTGCTGCACTGAGTAAAAATAACCAAACACAGGACATATGAATATTGTTGAATCAAAACTACCACAGCATATAATTTTACCTCACTGCGGAATCATGATCAAGATCTGCAGCTTCCAGGTCTGTGAGTGTCAGCTTCCTGGATAGAATCCACTTGATCAATGAGCTTCGCCGCCTTTCAGTATGCATTTCGGCCAAATGGTAAAACACCTGTGCTAAGCAAAGGGTGCTGATCAATATCCAAAAGGAACCAAAAAGTCGTCCTGTTTTTGTGGAGAAGCTCTTGTCTCCATATCCCAGAGTAGTAACAGTTGCACAAACACAATAGAAAGCATCAAAGAGGCTCATATCCTCAACTTTACGCAAGAAAAGTGTGCCAACAATCATAAGAAAGAGGAGGAGACTGAGAGCAACAAGAAATTTGTATTGCGTTTTATTGTCTTCAACTTGCTTGAGGATTTCAGCATGTCCATATTTCTTTCCCAAGTGTGTGGCCTTAACTAAAAGGATTTCATGCTTTTCCAAGAAAAAATCAGCAGCATTACTAAGAACAAGGCCAACCAGAGCCATGCCAGCAAATACAAGAATGCAGGCAAGGAGCTTAGCCAACTTGCTGTCAGGAACAAGATCCCCATATCCAACGGTGGTCATGGTGACAACACAGAAGTAGATTGCATCAAGAATGTCGTTGGTTTGCTTGCCGATGATCTGATCTCTGACAAGGGAGAAGATAATCACTCCTGTGCCGATGTATGCAGTCAAACAAATGAATACTTTGTTGATGCTCGGTTTCTTCTGATCAGAAACGGAACTATTAACAAGTCCCGCAGTTTCTTGATGACCAGAAAGTGCAATGTTGTTGGAGAAGCGTTGCCGCCTTCTCTTCATAATGTTCTTCTCATTCTTCAAAGATTCCCCTGAACTTGGTAGCAGCGGATCTTCAGCACCATTGTGGCCCATTTCTTCTTTCCTCAGTACTCAAGAATTAAACCTGCGTCACCATGCATAAATTAAATCACTCCCAACCCAACATAATGTAGAATCAAATCAATAAATAATTAAATACGAATTTCTAGAGATGCATTCAATTTGGCTACAATACAACATAGAGAATAAAAGAAGGAAGGTACCAATGTCATTTATTTCAATGCTAATAATTGATCCACGCTACATAACTGTTCTTCCGCACATAAATCCAACAAACAAACAGACTAAGGTATATACGCATTAGTTTAGATTTTGCATGAAATCTTATCAATTTGCATGTTTAAAAATTAAAAAAAATAAAAAAAAAAAGTATCAAGAAACAATCATACTACAACACATCAAAAGGGAACACAAAAGAAATGGTTACAGAAATGGAAGTGTCAGTGATTCATCAGGATGAGCAGCAGAATCAGCATCAAGTCAGTATCGCAGGATGGTTTAGCATTTCTCGCCACACTTTGAAAAATGAAAAGTCATAAACAAGATACTAATCATGTTAATATATTTTTTAGTGAGTGCTTCCAAAAAAATGAGATAGCACAGCATTATAAATCTCACAACATTTTATATAACGAAAAAGCTACTGGGCCGATCAAAATTCGGACCCAATAAAGACTTACATTAATGGGCTTGACTCCATTTCCGGCCCATGTCTAATGTACGATTTATTCCGGCCCACTCTTCTTCGTCCTCTCGTGTTTTCACTCCTATGCTGCCCGTGCCAGCCAGGCTGATCACGGACGCTGCGTGGCTGACCGCACCGCGTCTCCGCTTCGAGAATGGCCCTCTTACACCATTCTTTACTGGTAAGTAAAATTTCTCAGCCTTACTATCCTATCATATGTGTGCTCTCTAGTTATTCCATTTATGAACTGGGGAATTTCCTCTTTTACGCGCCACTTTATTTTGCTTTTTTACTGCATTTGAATTTGGGATGAATGTGGAAACAGATGAAAAAAGCAATTCACTTTAGCCCACTTTGAAGTTTTGAGCTGAAAAGTATTCATCATGTCTGAGGGTTAGGCTGTTGTCTAGAAAAAGCTGTCTCTTTGACTCCATTTTTCCCGAATGCTCAGTTTGAATTTTTGGAACCTTGAATGTGAAAACAGATGAAGAAATTCCGTTTGGCCCAATTGTAAGTGTCAAGTCAAAATGAATTCATCATATGTATGCAATTGACTGGTTTTCGAAAAAAAAAAAAAAAAGCAGTCTTTTTTTACCGTATGCTTCAAGAATCCTCTGAAGATCAAATTGAGACTAAATTGGGTGCTTACTTGTTACTGGTGGTTGGTTTTCTTACTTCAATGTGTAGATGGAGGAGTTTCCTCACTTCCTTTGTCCATTACCAGCACTAGATTTGGTTGAAACAGAATTTTTTTTTTGTGGTTCCCGTGTTTGATGAGACTGAAAATCTGCATCGCCTGTGTGGTGTAATTTTATGAGCTTTTCTACCATGCATTTGTAATCTCATCCTCTGGTGTAAAGGTAATGTTGGGGGGGACTGCAAAATAGTTTATTGTTTGATTGACAATTATGGAGTTTTACTGTGCTCGTCTTGACTTGGTGATGTATTGGAACTGGGGTCCTCGGTTGCCATTTTTATAATTTCATCCTCGTGTACTTCTAGATGTGTCTTTCCCAAGCTGCCATAGTTGTTGCATCTCAGACAAAGATATGAACTTGTTTCCAATTCCAAATTCATGGAGTGAAATAGAGTGAATGGACCCTGCAATGGAGGCTGGGCATGCCCAGTGCTCCCTCTGTGGACCAGACCATATGGCGTTGCCATTGTATGATATAGGGCCAGGAGAATGTTAGATACTTTAGTTGTTCGATGTACTGTGCAGATCTATGGAAAGTAAGTACAAATGTGTAATCAACCGCCCTCTGATTCCCATAATAGAATATCATATCTAAGTTTGGTTACCTGGACCCTACTGTACTCTGAAATCAATGCAATCATAAGAAAAAAATTTCATATATATATATATTTTTTTTATAAAATTTTTGCCCCTTTTTGCAAATTTTTGAAATTGGTGAAGTAGTAAGAACTATTTGTAGGGTGGTGTTAGAAATTCAAGTTGGGGAAGAAATATCTTATAAAGATGTAAAAGAAGTGTTTGTATTATATTGTATGTAATGGCCTGACAATTTTCCCATCACATGCAAAAATCTCTAAGCACTAGTTTTTATTATTTATTTTTCTCTCAAGTTTTGAAGTCATACATCATTACTTATTTTGTCCCATCACTAAAAGAGTTATGTTTTTAATACATCAGTAGTATTAAGAAACAGACATGAGTGATTTGAGTGTGGAACAGAGGAGGGAGCATTAATTACATTATGGTTTGCAAGAATGAGGAGTTTTAGGGGTGAGAGAGGTGTAGTGTAATTACTGGACCAGACTTGTCCTTATCTGAAAGTAAGTATGGAAGTGATAAATGACAGTTGTGTTAATCAAATTCACATAGCTCTTCTAAGGCCTCTTACTGAGTTGTTGATGGAAGAGTGAATGAAGTGAAATTGTTATGCTGAAACAGAGGCAGAGATTGAATAATTTATATGGAGCCAATGATTGAATTATATATGGATGGATATGAATGAAGATGAAGGAAGTGGCTTATGAGGAAGCATCCAGAACAACCAGAATTCCAGATCCTTAAACTTAAATGCAGCAACTACTACTGTTGATGAATTGACCTGCTGCCCTGCCTTGCCTGCCAGCCAGTCCTCCAAGGCCAAGAGAATAGAGATGCAGCCACGTACGTATCATAATTATAATTATAGCTTAACTAGCTTACTTGTGGTTTAGCAGCAACTCCCTTGTCAATTAATTTGTCTAATGTTAACACGGGATTATGGATGAATTACAGTACAAGTTAGTGATCAAAAGTAAATGAATGTCTTATTCACTCCCTCCAAAGTGATTACAGTAGTAGTAGTATGTTTTAATTTATAGGATAATTTGTGCATAATAATTTATTTATTTATACTCTTAAAAAGCGTATTAATTGATGAAAAAATAAAAATCTTGGATGAATGATGAATGTATGTGGGAATTGTGCAGAGTCGTGCTGAGAAACTCTTAATCTCCCACTTGTGTATGTTAAAAGGCTTAAAGCAGGAGGATGCTGGGAGATTTCAATTTCGTGGCTTCAACTGTTGATGTCATGACTGAATGTGTATCTATCACTTTATAGAGTATATAAGGCTAGATTCTGTTTCTGTGTATAGTGAGGGGAAGGAATTAGGAGGAATGGGAAAAAGTTTTGTAGTGTCCAAAAAAAGAAGGAAGTGTCTGGAATTCTCTTTTGCTTTCCAGTTTTTGTTTTTGGGGTTTTATGCATGATTTTCAGACACCCATGGATGGAAATGGAATTCAAATCTGTATATCCAATAGAAATTCCAATCAATCAAAATACAGTACAGTACAGTAGTGGTATATATTAATAGTGAGTGAACTTTGGATGTTTTGTACGTACCAACCAACTGCCAACTGAAATATTGTCTGCTGAGTGATGATCATATATATATATTGTTTCATTTGGTTTGGTGTGTCTATGAGTAATTAATACTTTGTCTCAATTTTAAGAAAAGAAAGAGTCTGCATGATTATCTCCAACATAATCATTAATCTTACAAACATAGGAAAATCCAAAACACACCTGTGTTCTACTCAGTTCATAATCAGAGAGATTATGACTAACTATTTCATATGATTATCTCGAACATAATCATTACTTACTCGCATGATTATCTCTTACAAACATAGGATAATCCAAAACACACCTGTGTTCTACTAAGTTCATAATCAGCGAGATTATGACTAACGCATGCACTGTATATACATATATATATTATAGATTACGTAGGCACAGAAGAAGACAGAAGCGCGTAGAAGCGTGTGGTTATGAATATAAATTACGAGGTATTTATTTATGAAGCATATCATGTCATACACGTAGCCAATATCTTATTATTACTATGTTTGACTAATTTCTACACCTGCACCTTACTCATCATCATCATCATCATCATCATGTGTTCTAATACCATGTGTTGTACTCTTGCTATTAGACCACCTAATTTTCCCTCACTTGTCTGTTTTCAACGCCTCTCCAATAAATAAATAAATAAAAACACACTATCTATCCATCATCTTTATACTTACACAAGTAAACGTTTACCTATTCAATTAATATAAACTGGTTGGTGATAAATATGACCTTATTATTAACTTTTGTTAATGTGAATTTCCTTCGTGTCAAGTTCAAGTTCACGTCCAAAAAACAATATCTTAATCTTATTATATACGTAACAGGGACTTACGTTATTATGATTATGTTTTCATCCTATATTTTAAATATAGATCAATACTTTCCGAATTTTGCCTTTCTGATTTATATATTATTTTTTTAATCTCTCCTTTTGAATGCATGCCAGTCAATCATGAATTTTTAATCTGTACCTAGTTTGTTAGGTTTTTAAGTTATATGCGTCAAAATTCTCCTTCAGGTTTCCACAGTGATCAATGAGATGAAAACAGGATGGACAAAAAAGGGCTTAAAGGCAACTGCAATGGAAGATGATTGAGTAGTAAGGCGGAATTATTAAACTCTTATTTATGTAAGAAGAAATAAACAAGGTGGAAAAAAAACAAAAACAAAAACAAAAAAATACTCCAAGAAATTGACTAAAAAATAGGAAATCTAATCTAAACTGCTATGAGTTGTTGTTGTTCTTGAAGCCTGAGGTCTTCCTTCATCTTCCTAATGAACGCCTCAAATTTCTTGTTTAGTTCTTCAGTGTTCATATTCACTTCCATTTCTTGTTCACCCAACGCTCCACCACCTGCTAATTCCTCCATCTCTTCTTCTTCTTGATCCTCATCATCCATATCCATCTGTAAATATTCATCGCTTTCAATGATAAAATCTCCTCCTTGATCACTTTCTTCTGCCGCGGCAGCAAAAACATCTGATTTTCCTTGTACTACTTCATCGTCTGCAAATGCATCCTCTGCCTCAGGAGAGGGATGTTCTTCTTCTTCTTCTTCAGCTTCATCTCCAGGATCAGGTGAAATAGTATTGTTAATCTCTGCCTGTGGAGAAGATTCAGGCTCTGTAGGGTCGACCTGGCCGCTAACTGGAGGGATATTCAGGGATGAATCATTGCCAAAACCATCATCGGCATCAAAAACAGAAGAAGTGGAGTTGTTGGGGTTGTTTGTCTTGACCAGGAATGCTAAGATACCATTACAGATGAGGAACATGTACTTCCTTTCCAACACATGGGTGAGGAATGGAAAAACTAATGTTGTAAAGTAGCAGTTGAAATAGGAAGCGAACAAAATGGGAAAATTTGTGGAAGTCCTATAGGAGAAAAGAAAAGATGCAAGAGATACAGGAAGTAAAAGCTGCAATGCCCTCTTGATGAAAAGAAGATGGTAATTCTTGCTTGAGATTTCAGGGTTGAAGATTCCATTTTCATCCATATCTTGTCTCCGAGTTGATGGGAGTTTTCTTCTTCTCTCTGAGATGAATGAATCAGAATTTGAAAGCAGAGGAGGAGGGGGCCCTGTTTGGTTTGAAACTTTGAATGAAATGAATAATTTCTAGTGTTTATATAGGGGTTAAAATGAAGTTGTGGGGTATGTACGCAAATGAAGGATCAATCATGTAGCTACACAAAGAAAACTGTTTATAACCCATTATAGTAGGATTGCTACAATATAAAGGTAACAATCTACATACATACATACATTGTTGGGCTTCAAATAAATTTCCACTTGTCAACATAGGATCAAATATCATGATTGATTTTGAATTTTGATGGTTTGTCCACGTGGGCCCATTAGGTGATTCTTTGTTGTTGATTTTTTTTTTTTTTTCAATTTTGAGAAAAGAATCACTCCTATTCCTATCCATTATGAAGTTTCTAGCATTCAAGCCCATAAATAAAGTGTGTCCACCCCCCAATGTCAAGTCAACTCATTTTATAATTCTGCTAAATATAGGGAAAATTAACAACATACAAAAAAAAAAAAAAGAGAAAAAATGTTGAGTTTTTGTAAAATGACTTGCTTATTTGAAAATGATTTATTATGTTGTCTACTAATTCAATGAAGCGTGTCACTGAAATTGGATTTTCATGAGAAAATATAAGAGTGTGAAAGGTTTTCAAAGAAAATCAAATTTCATAAAGACGAAGAAAATGTGGTCAATGGTGAAAAGTCAAAATTGGATTTCCAAAGTCCCAAGGTCCACCCCACCCATATGAGTTTTTAGTTACCGTATCGGAAGTACTACGTTAACTTAACGTAGCTGCTGGAACTGGAACAGGAAGCAAGTCTAATCACAATACTACTTAAATATTATTAATTTCTGACGCCAACAATTTAAGAATGCTTTCATTGAATTATTACTAATACTAGTACTAAATGAAAACATACACATTCCATAGATGAATCTGCCTTAGGTAATTATGGTTTCGTTGTTGTTGTTACCTAATTAAAAAGTGAACTTTTCGAATAAAATAAAAGTAATCTTATATTATTTCAGAGTATTACAAATCTTTTTGATAAAGGACACGGGAGTCACTTATGTTATAAATGGGGAGTAAAAGTGAAGGGATACTTACTCGTATTACAACGTGCCAAGCCAATGCATGCATGTCAAGTGGTGATGGTGGCGACATAAAGCTGTTAATAATTTCATGAATTGAATAGATGGATCTTACAAGATCTCTGTGAAACACTACATGTATAGATCTTATCAAACTGCATTTATGGTTCCTGCATTGCATGCAGGAATACTGACGTTGATCATCATCTGCTACCTGCTCTCTCTAACTCTAGTATACTTGAGAATTTGAAAAATTATTCAACGCATCCGTTATATTTTTAAAAATAGTACAATCGAACTAACAATTCATATTCAGGAGGTGAACCAAAGCAGAGCCATCACCCTCCGAGCCCTCGGCGATTGAGAGGAAAAGCCCTGCCGGCTTAGGTCTTGTTCTTGTTATTTTTGAGCGAAGAAGGTTGTTATCTAGTATGGAGCCACCTTCTTCACACCATGGCATGTTGGCTAGCCAACGAGAAAAGCAGTAGTTTAGTCTTTTAATTCTCAATTTTTCATGTTCATCGATCTCTCAATTTTCGAATTAGTAATTAATAGAGGGGTGTAGTTAAACAATATTATATGCATGCATAGACATTAATTATTTATTAATCCTATACGAGTACTAGCCTAGCTGTCCTGTAAGTGTAAATTAATTGAGTGGTGACCCACCAGCTTGGAGTTGGCAGATACTCTCTATTAATCCTCATTAACTTCCAAACATATTTATAAAGGATTTAATTAGTATGAAATTAGTTTACATATAATTATATTATGACTCTTGCATTGCATTGAGATAATTATGTCATATTTTGAATATTATTATTTTTTATTACAAACAAGGGATAAGAATTATACTTATAAAAGAGTAAGAGATTATTGTAATTAATCCGAGTTTGGGGTACGTAAAACTAAAATACTACACCTCAATTTTCAACACTTATTTTTTGTTCTAATTTATAAATTTTTTATAAAAAAAATCACTTTTAAATTTTAAAATCGAAAATTTTAAAATCGGACTCTTCCAATAATGGGAAGTGTGTGTGTGTGAATACTACTCCTACTACTGCTACATGAGAAGGGTCTTCGATTCTCGTACCGCAATTAAACCTGTCATCCTTCCCAAGTTTACCCCCCTGCCCTCTTCACCTTAATTTACTCCATCTCAATCTTCTTCTTCTTCTTCCTCGTTCGTTCTATATAAAATGAACTCAGTTCTAGCTCATTCCAGCATTTTCCTTCAACATATTCTCTTTTTCATTTTCCAAACTGGCTCCATCGATCCCTCAACACTGTAAGTACTCAAGTGCATGCACGCGTACGTGAAGCTCGATCTCTACCATTTCAGATTTCTCTCTTACACTTTGTTTACACATTAGTTTTACAGTGAAGAAGAAGAAGAAGAAGATGACGAGTGGCAACAAAATGAACAACTTTACAGTTTGCAAGGTGTTCGTGTTCGTGTTGTGCATACTCCTTTGGCTCTTTGTTGGTACGCATGCACTACTACTACTCTTCTTTTTCACTTCTTCCTTACTTTCCAGTGTGTCAATGAATTGAACATGTTTTTCTTGTTTTATCGACACCTAAACTCTAATATACAAATACTACTCCTACTCCCTTTAATGAATAGGACATAATTCAATCATTGTTCACACGTGCACTACTTGACTCATCATTTTTTTTTTTCCAAATAAAGGACAGAAGTTTACTAGAATGAGAATGACTCTGTCTCTATCTTCTGTGTGTGACTCTCTCTGTCTCTCTCTCTCTCTCTCTATATATATTTACCTGTCAGCTGCAGTCGGATGATCCTATATAGTACTCTTATGTATATCCAGCCCCGCAAATAAATTTCCCTTCCTGGGAAGTTTAGGACAAATGATGGTTGTGAATACAGGAAGGAATTAAAGTGTACATTAATTAATTAATTAATTTTCTGTTGATGACAACATTTTTTTTCTTTTCCTTTTTTGAATGCAGTTGTTGGTAGTAATCCAACAGTGGATGACTCATTTACTGAAGGTGAAAATCAAACAGCAGCATCAATTTCCAACACAACGAAACCTTCTACGACTAATTTCACTTTCACTTTCACTGCCAGGAAGTTATTGGCTTTGGGTGGTAAGACTAACACAATCCCTTTTTCCATTCTCTACCTTATATTAATTCTATCTCTTCACTTTTTCATGGTAACTCATGATTTAATATTTAAGCAGATGATGATGACATTCATCCGGATATTGGTGGTGATGAAGATGATGTCATTGGTAGTGGTGGTGATGCCATTCGTCCTGGTATTGGTGGCGATGATGATGTCATTGGTAGTGGTGGTGATGCCATTCGTCCTGGTAGTGGTGGCGATGCCATTCGTCCTGGTATTGGTGGCGATGATGATGTCATTGGTAGTGGTGGTGATGCCATTCGTCCTGGTATTGGTGGCGATGATGATGATGTCATTGGTACCGGTGGCGGTGGTGGTGATGACGACGACATTCATCCTGGTATTGGTGGTGGTGGTGACGATGCTGGCATTGGTATTGGTATTGGTGGTGGCGATGATGATGATGGCATTGGAATTGGTGGTGGTGGTGGTGGAGGAGAAAATAATTACGGAACCCCAACAGATCGGATAGGTCAGAATATAGGATCGTGTTCAAAGGACGACATATTGTTATTCCAAGGCCAAACCACCCCTCTCCCTAACGGCATCCCCACCTACACTGTCCAACTCCAGAACGCTTGTGTCGCCGGAAGCTGTAGTATCTCCGACATTCATGTCAGCTGCGGCTGGTTCAGCTCCGCCAGACTCATTAACCCTAGCATTTTCCGCCGGATCGCCTACGATGATTGCTTGGTCAACGATGGTCAAACATTAAACGCTGGGGACTCTCTCTACTTTCAGTATGCCAACACCTTCTCTTACCCTCTTGCTGTCTCCTCTGTTTCTTGCGGATGAACACTCATCCATCATGTTCATCATGTCCTAGCCTTCTTCAGATCGATCGATCGATCTCCATGTGTTGTGTAAACTGTTGTATCCACTATCCAACTGCAGCTAGCTAGTATTTGTATATGTTTTCAGTATTATGCTTCTGCATCTGCATGCATGTTGTTGTTGTGTTATGCCATTTTAGTTGTGTGTTTAATCACTGTTTGTTTCTTCTATAATTTTTCAGTCTTTTTCTAATTATAGATCCGATCCGATCCAATCCAATCCATCCAAACGGACGGACCAAACCAAAACGCTGCAGTCACAGCCCTACGTTTCCAATTTTCTTATTATGGCTCAAATAAGCCCGGCCCTGAGGACAAGGGAGTAGCTAAGGCCCAGGGAGATGAGGCCTCTGTTTATCTGCGATAATAAAAAAATCTTTCTTTTCCTAGAATTAGAAACATCACTTTGGATACAACATGGAAATCGATCGGAAGAAGCAATTTTCTTTTCATAGGATAAGTAAAACAAAACCAGCACTGAGGACACTACTCTTATAATAATACTGGAGTTGTAAGAAACACAAAATGAAGTTGTGCCTAAATAAATCAATAATCAAAGTTAACTAATAGCTATATTCATAACTGAAATCAGAGACGCCAACCATTGCAGACACGACCTGGGAAACAATGTAGAAACCACCAGCAGCAATGGCTAAGACGAGGATGGCAGAGATGGGGTTCTTGAGCAGCTCCAGTATGGGCTGAAACACAATGTAAAGAGCCCCTGTGCTCACTGTCAATGCATAAAGCGCATATCTCCTCATGTTGTCCCAGAACTCCTCCACCAATGGCCCTTCCGGACCAAAAGCCCATGCCTTTTGCTCATCAAAACTCATCACCACCACTGCAACTCCCAAGCTCACTGCTCCCACCACCACCCAATCCCAATCCTTTCCAAGCTTGCTTCTTTCTTTTGGATTATGCTTTTCAGTTTGAATTTGCTGTGTTTGTGTAGGGAGGACTCTTAATGTTGTTGGTTTTTTGAGACCTGCTGGCACTGGCCGGGCAGGAGGGGATGATAAAGATGCAATCTTTAAGGGGTTAAAATGTTTTTGATCAAGATTTAGTTTGGCTTTAGTAGTAGTATTAATGGGGACTGGAAGGAAAAGAAGTGCAGAATTTGCTTGCATAATTGGAGGTCCAAATCCAATTGTCTTCATGATTCTTGATCTTTTGGGGAGGGGAAAAACTGAAATCAGAGCATTCTATCTCTCTAGCTATCTTTTGCTCCTTGAGCTACAGCTGGAGATGGTCAACAAACATACAACAAGATGAAGGAGAATCTGTGGTGCTTTTATTTTCCTTTTTCTTTCTTCCTACCTTATCTTGTTTGATTTTATTTTCCCTTTTCTTTCTGCCCTGATGAATTGGGCCTTTTGCATGATCAGTTGTTACTTACACCTGCCAAAGCCCAAAAATCTACTATCGTGGACAGTATTTTAATTTGCGGTTTGTATTCTATTGGTAAATACTTTTTTTTCGAAGGACATGCTCACAATTTTACTATTTATAATAATATTTTTTTGTGAAAAATTTATTTTGTCCTTTAACTAAAAAAAAAACTCTGTTTTACTTTTCATATTACACGGTAAGTAAACAATCTATACATTTTTTTTACGTAAAGTTTGTTTGTTAACCAAAAAAAAAAAATGTCTGGCTCAAGATTGTGCCAAAAAAAATCCAAAAAATAGAAAATATTTTGCCAAAAATCTCATCATTGACAAAAATATATTCCAAAATTTCGCCCCCTATTTGCAAGAACATTACCAAAATACCGCCCAAAGTGGGCCTGGGCAGGATTTTGATCCAAACTTTGGGCTGCATTTTGATTCTTTGGGCTTTATTTTGGAAGAAACTCCCAGTATCTCGCCTCCTATGTGAACATTTTTAAGTTGGATTCGCGAAAGCTATGATTGGATTAAGTTGTCTTTGATACCACGTTATAAATGTTAGAATTTCAAAAAAGAAGAAAAGAACATGTTACCCCTATTTTTTTTTTAAGCTTAAAGGCAATTTAAAAATTTTATCCAAAAATGTTACTGTAAATAGTAAAATTGTCACTGCAAATAATAATTTCGTTTTCAAAATATAGACAAGTGTTTTAATAAATTAAAATTTAAAATCTAAAATGTAACAAGAGAGGGAAGAAAAAGAGGCCAAGACTGTTATTTTTGGTTGGCGTTTGTTATGGTGGAAAGAGAGAGGTGCATCAAAACTAAAAACGCTCCAATTTTGCACTCTCACTGCTTCTGTTCTATGGTGATGCCCTTGGGCTCTCTGCTACGGCATGGTAAGTCAGTTTCCTTTTCTTCTTGTTTGATGATTCTTCTTGAGTCCCTTTGGCTATTCTTCTTCAACGTGGTCATCCGATGCAGGTGCCTTTGTCTATGCCGTGTGGAGCTTTTCAGAGCCTCGTAGGCTGCTTAAGGTTTCATCAGAATGACCGATAACTGTTGGATTTTAACTGAACCCGGGTAGGAACTGGTTCAAAGATCTCATCTTGAATTGTAAAATAATTGCTCTGTTTCCTGTGGAAGAAAAGCTTCTGTCAAAAATCATATTTTTAATTTCCAATAAGTGCTTTTTGGGTTTGTTGTTGAGCAAGTCAATTGTTGTGCCTCACTTAATTGTCTTCAGTTTTCCAATAGTCTGTAAATGTATTTGGGGAACCTAGAGTTGCATTGTATGGTGTAGTTCTTTTGGACTTTGAGTTTACTGTTGAGTCAAAAGTTGCTTCAATGAACATGGGCTTGTGTTAGGAATTTTCTTGCAGTTTATTGTTGTTCTTCTCTCTCTCCCAGTCGTATGGAGAAAGTTGGTGTCTTTCCCTATTTGACACTTGCCCTTTGTTCCAAAACTTTTCTTTTATTCAGAATGTTTTTGTGTAGTCAAGTGTTTGCTGCATGGGAGGAACGCCTCATTTCTCCGGAGAAAGGCAACCGTGTTGTGCACTATCATTTAAAGGAATCCTCCGAGCGTTGGTTACTTGATGTTGTGAGAACTGACAGGAGTATAAGACACGTGATTTACTTTGTCTCAAAGGACTTTCTGGATGCTTATGGGTTCACTGGAATGGTTAGATGGAAAAAAAAAAAATTGGAGAGCAATATGGGAGGTAGTACAGTGGCTTACAGAGTTGGTTTCAGAATTTTGCCTGCCTTCGGCTGTTTCAAGTATGTCATAACCTTCAACCAAAGTTTTTCTATTTAACACCAAAGAATTTGTTAGCTTATTTATGGTGATATTGGTGGGATAATAAATGATATGAACTGTTTATCTAAAATGACTCTCTTTTTGCATGTCTAGTTTCACTCTCACTACATTTTCGCATATCTTATGTTTTATGCAGAAAATTGTGAAGGTGCATTTTCTGCAATCGACTTTAGTTCCTCGCATATTCATCTGGTCTTCTTTTAGTTCCTCGCTATGTCCCTATGACTCTTCAACTCATTTCCTTTCTTGTTAAATTGAAATCTTATGAAATCTAATGGTGATTGATATGCCAAAGACTGAACAAATTACCTTCACTTTTATGTGTTTCACTTATTCACCATTTCAAAATGGAACCTTCAGTGGTAAAATGAAGCAACAGTTTCTGAAGGTATTCAGTATTTTTTGTCCGTCTGAATGCAAAAATATGTGCATGTATACGAAGAATATTTTTAATCACATGTGTAGGTACTGAACTGTTAGATATAAAATCATTTCGATGATATTTCTAATGGATAAGTTTTGAACTGTTTATGCTCGTCTAGGAACAATTACATTTATTGCAACAGGTCTAGACAAAACTTAGTGTTTGTTACATGGGCATATTTAGCTTGATTTATGAAAATAAATGGGATTGATACCAAATTCAAGAATTTTCAACATCATTAATTGAGCTTCTGTTCTATTTTATTGAGACCTTCCATATCAGACAATGTAACTGTTGAAAATTTTCAGAAAGCTTACTCAGATTGTGTATTGTATATTCTCTCCGTTTCCATTAGAACAATCCACTTTCTAATGAAACAGAAGGAGTGTTAGTTTACTAATAAGCATTGGTAATTAGATCCTCCACTGCTAAATTGATAGTTTTGCCTTTTTTTAGAAAACAAATATAGGGCAAGCCAATATGAATACAGCCTCAAGAAAACCAATGAGGGGCAATCGTGTGTTCAGCAGTCACATGACTTGTGTAATATCTCACATGACATTGGCGTAGTGTGAGTTATTTGGTCAACTGTTACGTTATGGTCATTTAGTGTTACGTTATGGTCAATTAATTCTGAAATTCTCTCAATCGTATTCTGAAATTCTGTCCAAATTACACACAGCTTTGGTCTATTAACTAGACAAGCCAGATCCTATGATGACTAGGAAAAGGAAACTACTAACAACCAAAAAGAACTAATATACTCCACTTTGAAGGCTCCGCCCCTGCCTTCATCGTTCCAGGTAATAGTTTAAGTTTTTTTTTTTTTTTTTTTTTCTCCTGATTCATCTCTAGCAACTGCTTTATATTTGAATAATTTGTATATGTATCTAAGAAATATGATTGTTGATTATCGGTGGTAATTGATAGCAACCACTTGTGTTAGGGGAAGTCAGGGTGCACTTGTGAGCAGCAGTACCCATATGTATTTATGGTGATGATTTTCTAGGTAATAGCACTTTGTTGGTTATGAATGAAATGATCTTGGTAATTCAACTTTGTTGCAATAATAATACGGCAGAAATTTTGCTGAATGAAACTACATTGCAAATATATACTGGAATGCTCTATTGACTTCTGTTTCCATATTTTTTATGCTTTCCATTATGTGAAAATTTGTTTTGCTGAAGTTTTAAAGCTGCTTTGTGTGTTGTTTACACTGATGCTCAATGTTTTGATGCAATGTTATACGATTGTTAATTGTTTCCACACGAAAAATTTGCGCTGCTATGAAGGACCCAAATCATTTTGAACTACTTCTTGTTACAGTTAGTTCATCTATGTTCGAAATGCGTTGATTGGATAAATCTCGTTATTCTTTTGTGTGGGGGGGCAGATTCAAACACTCAAATCAGGACAGTTTTGAAGTCAGGGATTCTAATTGACTGGTGTTCAAATATGACAAATTGGATGGATCAGGTTACGGTTCTTGCATTATATGTTTCCATCTATGACTTCGAGTTTTTTTCCTTTTCTAAGGTTAATTTTTAATAATTAACATCAGAATTCTTTATTTTTTGTGTTAGGTACATACATCCGGGCAATCTGAAGTACACAGTTCAGATATTGTGTGGTCAGATGAAGCATGGATTTGTCGTAAGCGGCTCAAACATTACCCTGCATTTTGCAAGGACAGAGCAAAAATAACGGTAAGTGGAAAAACAAGTTGTTGTAACTTTTGGTGATACGATGTTTCCTTCATATCACCTCATTCCTTCACTTTTCATTTGCAGGTTTGTTCCTTTGTGCAGATCATGGCTGAAGAAGAAAAGCGATATCTTGCTTACTTGGAAGATTTATATGAGGATAAGAGAGGAGAGAAAATGGTTCAAGTGCGATGGTTTTACCACAACCAGGACGTCAAGCGTATGATTCCTGAACTAAATGCACACCCTGATGAAGTATTTTCCACATCCCATGTTCAGTGGTTTAGTGCTAAGTGCATAGACAGTGTAGCTGCAGTATTAACGCCTAATCACTATGAGATATATTTGGCTATTCTTCCTGGAAAGTCTTCATCTGGAACCTATGTGTGTCACAGGGAAGTCAATTGCAGGAAAATTAAGCCTTACTCCCTTAGTAAACTACGGGGCTATGATAGTCAAGAAATCCTCTCCTTATTACAACAGCATCATGATTCAGAGAACAATGTCAAGGTCCGTCAACCCATTGAAGAGAATAAGGATTTTCCTTCTGTGGATCCTGCCAGGCAATTTCATCGGAGAACTAGAAGTCGAATGAAGTATAATAAACCAGAGAGTATTCGTGCTGCTCTAACAAATTTTATCCCAGAAAACCATATAAAAAATTCTGAAGCACCTCTCCTCAAATTGAAATTTAAGTTACCAACCAAGGGGGCAGCAGCTTCTTCTGAGCTTGATGGATCTGAACCATCTCAAGTATCTTCCAAGTTTGACCAGGAAGATATAGAATTCCTCAGTCAGGATAGTGGCTTTCGTGGTTGTTGGTTCAAGTGTAAGATGTTGCAGACCTCAAAATATAGTATAAGAGTTCAATACTATGACATCCAGGATATGGATTGAACTGGAAAGCTAGAGGTGTGGTGATCCTTCTCTTCTTTCTTTCTTTCACCTTTAACTTTGGCCACAACGGTTCAATAGTTCAACCTCCTAGAAGATGAGTATGTATGATTCAATAGTCTGTTCAGATTTTGCAAAGCATAAATCAACTTTTAATCTACAAATGTAACTTATGTCTTTCTTATTGGAACAAGATCTTCATTTTTCTTTGTTTTGAGTTTCTGATGACTATGAAAAATTGTTACTTTACCACATGGTAGACAAACTTATCAGAAATGGATCTATGTACTGATTCGCTTTATCCTTTCCTGGGATTTCTGCACAGGAATGGATTCGAGCTTCTAGAGTAGCCGATCCTGATAAACTGGGCATGCGATGTGCAGGCCGGTCTACTGTTCGACCTTTCCCTCCTCATAGTACTTCTGATTGTTCTTTTGAGGTTGGAGATGCAGTTGATGCCTGGTTGAGTGATGGCTGGTGGGAAGGTGTTGTAATTGGGTTGGATAACTCTGGACGCAATAGTGTTGAAGTTTATTTTCCTGGTAACTCAATCTCTGGAAATATATCTTTCTATATAATCATTTAGTACGCTCACAGATTACCTGGTTACACTTTGAATTGACACAATTACTGGCACCTCTAGGGAAATGAGGTATTAACTGACATGATGTCTACACAAAAAGCATATTGTTACGGAATTTTTGGTCTGCTGGTCATATTTCTGTCAGTGTTTTTAGGCCTTGATGTAGAGAATTTGATGCATGGTTTTCTTGCTTTGTTCGTGTTCTGGTCATATTTTTGTCAATTTCCATTAGGCCTTCATTCATGCTTTTGTTGGCTTGTAGGTGAAAACAAGTTTTTAGCAGTGCAGAGAAAGGATTTACGGCCTTCAAGAGACTGGATTGATAAGAAATGGGTGGAAATTGGGGCAAAGCGTGAGTACTCTTTCATTTCCTCAATACGCTCAGCCAAGGCACCTAATCATCAGTGCTCAAGGTTGGCAGAATATGGCACTCAAAAGCTTCTCAGTTCAACTGACCTGAAAGATGTGGTTGGCCTGAATTTGAAGAAACAGGTCCTTATTGACGATGATTCAGACTGTCTGGTTGACAAAAAGAATATGAAGTCTGTTGCAAAGAATGCCGCCAAAAGAAGACGCAGAATGTATAAAGGTAGTAGCAGCATGGATGAGTTGGTTGGGTAGCAGATAAATTGTGTTGCCTGGGTACGGTAGAATGCTCATCTAAGTGCTCCGATTGATACCATAAATGGTTTTGATATATTATGTGAACATGACAAAATTCAGATCTTTAGTGGGGGGTGGTGTTTTGCATATTGTGATGACTGTCTTTTTTCGACTGTGACATTTCATTATAGTTGTATGGATTCTGAGTTTCCCTTACAATTCCATATTTGAAGTTGCCTTGTAGTGTGAAGTTTTCTTTTCTCCCTGATGCGCATCTTTATCCTTTCAGTCATTTTAAGATTCATCCAATGCAACTATTTTGTTATAGCTGCACTTAAGTATTGATGCAATGGAACTTATGTCTCATTTTTGCATCTCGTTCTGTAGATTCTGAACATCTGACTTTCAGAAAGTCTTGTTTCATGACTCTTTTAATGTGACGGAGAAGGTATTATTTACTATGAAATGTGAATTGAATGCCCTTGTCTATCTTTGAAAGTCATTCCATCTCTCCAACATCAAGGATCTGATAAATATTGCCTCAACAGAAACACCACCAAAAGAGGGGAATAGGAACCATAGCAATATATCATCATGTTTGCTTCTCAAGTGGCTGGATAGCCTAAATTTAATCAAATTCTTTACGCATTACAAAAGAATTGTCTTATTTGGACTCATAGGTCCCTCTTTCATGTTCATCTACCACCACGCTCTGCAAATTACATATGTTCTGTGAGTAAAAATGCTAAATACTACAAGTTTCCCCTTCCCCTTCCTCTTCCTATCATACATTACCCTTTTTACCTTTCCCTTGAAACTAAAAGGCCTACTCACAAGCCTCTACAACAGCGCAGATGATCTTTTTGGAGGTGATTTGATACCATTTATTAGAAAGGGATGGGGTAGAAAGAAAAAAAATCTCATAATCACATGTTATAATGGACCGGCGATGCCCTTCTTCACAACCATGTCATAAACTCTGTCAACCTTGGTTGGTTCAATCTGGAACAAGGAATAGGCATCAGATTTCTTGGTAATGTTGCCATTGAACATGTGCATTGCTATCATCTCCTGCATTTTCATATACTGAGGAGGAGCTAATCTGAGTTCACGACACAACTGTTTCTCCTGCACCAAATAGAAATTATATTTGTTAATTCAAGCACTAATAACACCAGAACATTAGTTGGCAACACTGTCCCCAAAACTTAGGGACACATAAAAGACAACAGAAAAAAACCATTCCCATTGAGGTCAGTGTTAGGAGACAAAAGCTTAACATAATATTACAAAATCTCATCACTGGTTATGCTAACAAAGACAACATCAAACTCTTAACTGTGTTAATCTATTGTATCGCAAGCAAGAAATTCCCAGTAAGAAGATAATTGTTTTAAGAATAAAGGTTTTACTTTTACTTTTTAATTTTCCCTTTGGAAATACCACAATCACAATCCTCATACTACCTAATAATGTGCCATATAATTTTAGCCAAGCAAGATGTATACTTACAGGTGCAGACAGCAACAGTTCATCGGAGATTGCCACAACGCCCACATTGATTGAATATGTATCAGTTGAGTCTGAAGAAACAGGCACGTTTAGAAAAGCAAAGCTATTTCCACCATCATCACAATTCTCCTTCACGCAGCCATTAACTTCAATTTCCTTCCTTCTTTTCGAGTCCAAGTATCTGTCAGCGTCAGTTGAAAATTGGTAACCTGCTGCTTGTGCTTCCTGCATTAGTGTTTACATTTTCAATCATCAAGTGGGTTTTAAGAAAGACGATGAAAAAATATTGTAATCGTCCGTCAAACACCACAAATGACTTAGGCTTATTATCAGTGGACAGGGAGTGAGATGACTTCCAGTCCGTGCTATGTGCAATCTGAAAAACAACTTCTTGATGGAAATATTTGCAAAAGAAACAACTTATAAAGAGGAAAGTATATGTTTATCCTGACCAAATACAGGATCTGAGTATTAATTTTTAGTTCCTAATAACTCTCTTGCTTTTTTTAAGGGGAAAATCTGAGGGAGGGGGAGGTAAAAGATAAATTAAGATTGCATTCAGCTTTAATACATTTATCAACAAACCTTAAGTCCTTGAATCCTTTTAAGTATTCTATGTTCAGTAATCGTTGTCTTGAGAAATTCTTCATGCTCCTCTTTGGAATGAAAGCGCATGAAGACATCATAGCGCCTGCACAAAGTCTTCTCTTCCTGAGACAAGTCCTTCTCAAATGTACTTTGATGGAGCAAGTTCCTATCCAAAATGAAATCCTTTCTACGTTTTCTCTCATCGAGCCTGCCACAATTAGTTCAAGACTTTAAAAAAACATTAAACATAAACGAATTTCAGCAGAATGCAGAAGTAGGGCTTATGACTGCTAGTGAACTAGCCATATGATCTCAGAACTAAGAAGTAATAAGCTAAGACACAAAACTTCAACCACGCTAACCATAATATTAATATCATAACCAGATACCTTTTTGAATAGATATGCAGTACTCGCAACTTCAACTCACGTTCCTCATCAGTATCAGTTTCCTTAAATTCCATATCAGCCAATAACTGCTCAGCATCATTATCGTATTCAGGGTCAAATTCCTGTCTTTTTTCATTATACCCGCTTAGTTCCATCAAGGAAGGTCCTTCGTCCTTTGAAAACTTAGGTTTAATGTTATCAACATTCTTGCCTGATAGAAAATCCAAGAGCAATCCAAAACTTATCTTTGGCAGATGACAAAACTTCATTGTCAGTCTCTTAAGAAAACATTCCCTAAACAAATAGGAGAATCCTACCTTTTGGTTTCACAGAATCTTGTTGATCCTTGATCTGAACCTTGTTTGATGCCTTTTTCTTGGCTGTGGTTCCTGCGCCATTCACTTTATTAGAGAGGCCATTAGAAATTAACAATGCCCTCACTAAAATTTGTGCAAAGTATTAGATTCAGTAGCCTATAAGTATTGACGAAGAGAAACAGCAATGAAGTACCTGTCTTACCAGCAGTTGGAGCAGAAAGGAGACGACCTGAAGGACCACTTTTGTATTGATCTTCAATTCTAATCAAACAATGTAGATAAAATGAGAAAAAGTAGCTTAAGAAGCCAAATGATAAAAATCAATAGCATAAAAAAGGAACAGAAACCTTACTTGACTCTTGATGGGGAAAATGCTGATTCATCCTTCGGATTAACTTCTCCAAGTGAAGAAACCCCTACCAGACAAGAAGCAACCAAGCTCATTTAAATTACCTTAAAGAAACTTTGGAGAATGAATATAAGAATTTAAAATCCAGATTCTGATGGGTTAATATTACGAGAGTTTACGTGACATTAGTATATACTTTACTCTTTCTAAGGTTTTCTTTCTTTTGCTTTCAATGGACCTAAGGTTTCACTTCCTCTCTTCTTTTGCAAGCGTAAATACAGCATAGGATGTTGACAATGATATTGTTTACCATGTGACACCAATAGTTTCCACTAAAAGGTCAAACTTAACAAGCTTGAAAGATGTAAGGTGAGGCTATTGTAATTAGGCACCAAAACCAGCAACAGAAAATCAGTAGATAAAAAATATATTAAAAAAAAAAAAAAAAAAAGCAAAAAACTAGCTGGGTTGTAAATGAGAGCAGGTAAAAATATGACCAACCTTTTTTGTCATCATTTTGCCCTTTTGCCATAGCAAGGAGCTCCTTTCTATTTTTTCCCACCACATGAGTCATATCCTGGTCAAAGAACAAGAGTTTAGAAAATCATCAACTGCAGAAATTTAAAACTTGAAGATACTAATTAATTTTAGCCATACTGGAAGGGGGAAGTATGGTGAGTTCAGGTAGGCAGTTCTGAAGTGTTCAATGCATGCTTCCTTTGACTTGGTGCCAACATGTTCTCCAACTTCCGCCCAGTTCCACATTCCATACATTTCAAGCCCCTGGTTGCAAATTCCATGAAGCAAGAGAGCGGATACAACACGAGTGATGATAAGTTTCCCATAGAAATCACAAAAAGGAGAAACAAAGAAGAATACACTTTTAAGTAGCACAACTCAAGAACTTGAAGGGTTGGACATTTTGAATCACCTCCAATAGTAACATTTCTTCATCAGCTTTCCAGTCCGGACAGATAAGAGGGAAAGACAGAACATCCTGTATACGCAAAGAGGTAAAAATCCATAAAAAAACAAACCAATGTTAGAAGAATGGTCCTGAAGAAGATATTGCACTTGCAAAGAAGATTTGAGTGCATAATGCAGTTTATAAAATAGTCAATTCTGATATATTAAAAGAAGCAGAATGCGAGATAATAAAGAAAGAATTGCAAGGTTGCAATATGTACATACAGCAGTGTCATCTTATAAGAAAAAATGTATGCAGAGTGAAACTTCAGGTTACGTGCTTGAATTTTCTGGTGAACTTTTAAATTCACTTCACAACAAGGTCACCACCTTTGCAACCAAAACCAATTGTGTGGCAGCACAACTCTTCACACACCTTACTGTGTGGATTACATAGCTTTGCATTGTTCCACAAAACAAACAAACTTAGCATGTTTACTTGAATATCCTATATAAGAGTGCTATTCATATTTTCTTTGCAGGATAAGATATGATAACAACCAAACACCTCACAGTTAAGTTTCACAACAAGCTTTATTAAATAAGGTACTCACCATAACCCGATAGTGGTGATTGCTTTTGTGAGGATGCACCTCACCACCAACTGAGAAGCATTCTATGCATAGGTCAAAGTCAGAACATACAGCACACTTGATACGGATTCTCCCCGTAACGTCTTTTTTACAATAGTTGCAGTGATATAAAGCTTTTTTGCCTTCAGTAGTCACTTGGCCTGAACAACCAATGACCCAAATCAAAAGGGGAGCCGAGTAAGTTGCAGAAATCCGATTGTACAAAGTAATTCAATTCAGTCATCTTTATTTGATATCTACATATGTATTCTACCTAATTGACCCTTTAGATTTTGGGCTACTGTAATCAATTATTCAATCACCGCGTGAGATATCTTCCTGCTAAAATTGCCAGTCAATTTAAGAGGTATGTAATCAAACAAAGATGTAGAAGGAGTTTAATTTTTTTTTTTTTTTTAAATCCATAAAGGGGAAACAAAATAAATTGTGATATAAAATTCATTAATTTTCATTTGGCCACGTGGAGCACGGTTCAACAATTCGGCATGTGCACTTGGAGGTTGCAGAAGCTAAAGAATTTACAGCAAAAATCAAACGAATAAAGAGCACCTGAACTTGATGACTCTGAATTTTCACCGTTTGATGCATGCTTTCTTCTTCTTGATCTGCATTTAATACCCTGGCTATGATCAGAGTTGTATAACAGTTCAAAGACACCAGTATTACAACAGCCCTTGTCCCACTACATGGGGTTGGCTATATGGATCATATATCGCCATCGTGTACAATCCATATAGCCACGTAGTGGGATGAACGCTTACATGTGGATCATATCAAAGACACTAGTCAGTACTACAACAGAAAAATAAAATGCGCGAAACACGATTGACTACTGACATTGGCTACTTGCTCGAGCCCATGCAGAAAAATAGTAAGCAAACAACAACCAACAGAAGAAAAACTTGGACTCCTCAGAGAATTGGAAGAGCAATCAATATAGAATAGCAATGCGATCTTAATAAAGCAAGGTGCATGAAATGCAACTCTCCAAGTTCCATCCAACCTGACTATAGTGCATAAAGAACAAGCCGGCTAGACTTAAACCTCAAATAGGCATAATCCCAGCTGCTAAAACTCTCCCAACTTACAATGCAACCAAACCATTGCTTCAATTCTGAAGCTTTAAGAACCCTCAAACCTAAGAGACTAAAATGAAACTAAATATGCACACACGCACAGCTAGCAAGAAAATTGAAAAATCCCACTGACACGGCAAAATTAAAAAGTTGTGCTTTAACTTAAACAATCAAACACCCATAACAAGCCAACCCTTGTCACCCCATTGTACAGTGTAGTTCAATATCCAAAAGCCCGGAAAAACAAGAACAGTACTATAATGTTGTAAAGATTGAACCTTTGGCTGGGATCCTCCTCGGATTGGAAATTTCCACGAGACCTTCCCATTTTAATTCTCGGAGACAAACTTCAGGACGCCACAATCACCTTCCTCGCTCATAGAACTATTACCAATCTTCAAATTTTATGAGTGGATTTTTTTTTTTTTTTTTCCTTTTTCTTTTGGGGATAAAATGAAACTGGTAAAACCCAGATGGAAAAAGCGATGATGGGATGGATTTACTTTCGTTGTTATTACTTCAAATTCAGGGAATTCTTCTCTCAATTTGGCCAATAGAAGAACTGGGTGGTAGGATTTGGGTTTGCCTTTTTAGTAATATTTTTAATTATCGGATCAAATTGAAGTTATAAAGAAGATGAACACCTGAAGCTCAACAATAAACTATTTTTCGAGCCTCGAAGAAGAAAAACATTTTCGTTTTCTTTTTCCATTTTAAGAGTTTTCAAGTAAATCGTCTTATGTTTTACATAAATTAAAAAGGAAAAAATGAAAAAACAAGTTACTTTTTCTGCTTTTGTTTATTACCCCCATAAATCGCAAATATTTTTGTTTAATTTTTTATTGTTGTGTCTTTAGCTATTGTAATCCATCCCCGGTGAGTATGGAAAAATAAATAAATAAATAAAGTTGTGACTTTAGAAGGAAAAAAATCCAATATTACACCTCTTCAATTCCATTATAAGAGGCTTTTTTTTTTTAGGCAGAAGAGATCAATTTTTAATACTAAAAACAAATTAGGAAGGAAACTTTTAGCGTTTTTCAATTTTTTTTTTTTTAAAGCTTATAACTCCTAGGTCATGGCAATCCCCCCCCCCCCCCCCCCCCCCCCCCCCTTTTAATTAGTCCTATATATTAGTAGAATGTAATAAAACTAAATTAGGCAAACAAATTTTAAGCGTTAATCTTCAATAATACGGATTTATGCATATTCTTTTACTTTAAAACTAACACAAACAATAGCAAACCGATACTTGTGAGGTATTGTTCACAATTATCCGTAATACTATTTTCAAACATCGAATGAACAAAACAAAGTAAGAAAAACAAAGTTTAAATGTAAAAAATTTTAAAAAAATGATATGTAAAAAGTAGAAATAGTATTGTTCATTAGTGTTAGTAATATTATGTTTAAATATCATTTTAAGGGTAAATAAAACAAAGCAAAAAATAAACACAAATAAATAAATTCAATCGAAATTGATACCTGAAGTTTGCGGGAAAAAAGGGTTGTGCGTGGATGATACGGCTGTATTGCATGTATAAATTTGTCTTATATGAATTTTTTTCTTTCAAAATGAAAATGATTTAATATTTACAAGTTACAACAAAAACTAAATATCGCCGTAGTTACGAGTTAGCGTGATTAACTCGTAAGACAATCCAATAGTCGATCAAATGAATAAACAAATTGATTATGATTATGACTATAATTAATTATTTGGTAGTGATATTATGTCATCCCAAACAAACATCATTTGACATTTACCCTTTGGCTACTGTCCAATGCATTTAACTTGGTCAATGCTAGCTCGCTTGTGCTATGAATGCTACACCGAAAGTCACTACGAAATATGAAAGTCAATGCATCCCCCTCCCCTTCATCCAGGAATTTTCACAACTTTTCTGCAGGATTTCGCAAGAAATTTCCATAACATTTAACAACACCAATTCCCCTGTATATATATATCCCATCTGATCTCCCTTCTGCCAATCCCATGCATGAAAAGGAAACAAAATGGTTACATGTGTCGATGATTCAAGAAATCATGGCCATGGTGCTTTTGTTGGTGTCGATTCTCATGAATCCCGCATCAACACTTCCCTTTGCGAACTCGCCAGATTTTCAACTCGGATTCATTCTTCCAGACAACTTGGTTCAGGTCCGCACCAGGATGAGATGTGGGTGAAGATTCGAGAGGAGGCTTTACTTGATGCAAAACAGGAGCCAATCTTGTCACAATTCTACCACACCACCATAGTTTCCCACGATTCGCTGGAGATTGCTCTAGCAAACCAGTTAGCCGTTAAACTCTGCACGTCAAGTCTTCCTAGTGATGCCCTGTTTGAAGTTTTTGCCCAAGCTCTCCAAGGAGAAGGGGAAGGAGAAGGAAATGGAATTCGGAGTGCCATCAGGGCTGATTTGAGAGCCTGGAAAGAGCGCGACCCTGCCTGTTTGAATTACGTCCATTGTTTTCTGAATTTCAAGGGGTTCTTGGCATGCCAAGCTCACAGAATATCCCACAAGTTGTGGCTGCAAGGTAGAACTGTCTTAGCTGTCCTACTTCAGAGCCGAGTTTCGGAAGTGTTTGGAGTGGATATCCATCCAGGGGCAACGATTGGGAGGGGGATTGTTATTGATCATGCTACTGGTGTGGTTATAGGGCAGACTTGTGTGGTTGGGGACAACGCCACGATCTTCCATAGTGTTACACTTGGAGGGACAGGGAAGGTTTTGGGAGAAAGGCACCCAAAGATTGGATGTGGGGTTTTGATAGGGGCAGGGGCTAAAGTGTTGGGAAACATCAGAGTTGGAGATGGTGCTACTATTGGTGCTGCTTCTGTGGTCTTAAAGGAAGTCCCTCCCAGGGCTACTGTTGTCGGAAATCCTGCCAGATTGGTTCCTTCAAAGAAGAATAGACTGTAAAAAACAACATTAAATCTCTTGTTAATGTACATATTTACATTGTTTCATTAATCCAACGTCTTCTCTTTACACAGTCAAATTCTCGTTAAGCCTTCGATACTAACCATATATATTACCTTGTTCCTGAATATCTTATGACTCGCTTGTGTGGATTTTGTTTTTTATTTGAGTTAAAGAAAGAGGATGTGATTGGTACATTTTGTAACAGTTGAATCTTTTAGAACAAGATGAATCACTGAAAGGACGATGGCTAGGGGACAAAATGTTATAGGCAACATCGATGATGAAAAAAGATACATTGCAAATGAAGAAAAAAGAGGCAAAGGCATCATATTGAGGTTGAAAAAACAAAAGATAATTGACAAATTAAACAGAAAGCCTGTCCAGTATAAATTTGGATCATCTAAGCTCATGAAGAGCATCGCCTTACTTGTTAATTTCCCAATTATGGATCTTCCTGCTTATCTTACAGCTGTTCTCTTAATTACAATATCCCTCTTCTTATTTCTGTTGTTGAATTCAAAACGAAGAAGATTAAGAGTTGCAGCAGGTTTTAGACTTCCTCCAGGTCCCTGGAAGTTACCTCTCATTGGAAGCATCCACCATCTTGTGTTGGCTCCTAATAATTCTTTGCCGCACCATGTTTTCAGGGATTTGGCTCGGAAATACGGGCCTGTCCTTCATCTACAGCTTGGGGAATTGCCTACAGTCATCGTATCAGCTCCTGAGGAGGCAAAACAAGTCCTCAAGATTCATGATCTTGCCTTTGCATCTCGACCCGAAATTCTAGCTTCAAAGATCCTCGCGTACAATAATCTAGACATTGCCTTTTCTCCTTATGGCGATTACTGGAAACAGATGCGAAAAATCTGTCTCTTGGAACTCCTGAGTCCCAAAACAGTTCGTTCCTTTGGCCCCATCCGGGAGGATGAAGCCCGAAAGCTCATCTCGTCTATCCAGATGGAGTCATCCAGAAATAATGCAGCTATGATCAACATCACTGAGAAGGTGTTCTCCTTCACGAATGGCGTTGTTAGCAGAGCAGCATTCGGGAAGAGATGCGAAGATCAGGATAAACTGATATCACTGATAAACGAGGCGATTTTAGTGGGTGGAGGTTTCGAGATTGCTGATATTTTCCCTTCTCTCAAGTTCCTCCATTTCCTGAGCGGGTTGAAGCCAAAGCTGCTAAAGCTGCACAGAATGATCGATGAGATCCTGGACGACATCATCACTGAGCATAAACAGAATATTGCAAATACAGAATCAGGAGAAGAAGGTGGTGATTTGCTTGATGTCTTGCTAAGAATAAAGGAAAGGGGCGACTTGCAAGTTCCGTTTTCCATGGACAGCATTAAGGCAGTCATTTGGGTCAGTAGTACTAAACCCTCCATTAATTTGATAGCTTTCATCAATCAAGAATCTTACATTTTACAGCAACTTAATCAATTTATGAAAACAGGACGTTTTTGCAGCTGGAACAGAGACGTCTGCAGCCACAGTAGACTGGGCAATGTCGGAGCTGATAAGACACCCGGGAGTGATGAACAAGGCGCAATCCGAGCTTCGAAAGGTGCTGAAAGGAAAGCACGCAATACATGAGACAGATCTGAAGGAATTAAACTACTTGAAATCAGTGATCAAGGAGACTTTAAGATTGCACCCACCCCTTCCCCTGTTGCTTCCGAGGGAATGCAGGGAGCATAGTAGTGTCGGCGGGTTCGACATCCCTGAGAAAACCCGCGTGATCATCAACGCCTGGGCCATAAGCAGAGACCCTGCAGTGTGGGAAGATGCGGAGAAGTTCAAACCAGAGAGATTCGTGGAAAAAGATGTGGAGTTAGTCTCAACGGCAACGGGGACGAATTTTGATTACATCCCATTTGGGGGAGGGAGAAGGATATGCCCGGGGATATCATTTGGGATGGCGAGCGTAGAGCTTGCTCTTGCTCAAATCCTCTACCATTTTGACTGGGCACTCCCTGTCCCCGATCAAATGCCGGACATGACGGAGACGTTTGGAGCCAGCGCCAGAAGAAAGAACAGCTTGCTTTTACTTGGATCCCAACATCCCCATCTGTGACTTTGTTCTTCAACTACCAGAAACTATTTCAATTTTGGAATACTATAAAATCAGAAAAGCCCATCAATAGTTTAAGATGGAAAAATGGGCTAAAGAAGGCCCATCGAGTAATATGGGTCTCTTCTGTTTGGATCAGTTGCACACTTGATCCCTTACGTTTCATTATTGCAAAAATAATCACTTATGTTTACATATTTTTGCAATTTGGTCCATGTCAGTACCATTTTTAAGCAATTGAATGGAACATCATTCGTCTATTGAAGAAGAGGGGGGAAGGGGGGTTATCTTTTGAAATGGGAAAAAAAAAAGGAAAAAAAAAGAAGGGGATTTTTCTGTGCTTTCTATATTATTCAATAGTGCATGTAATAATTTTTATTCATTTAGACAAATAACAGAGACAAATCAAAATTAATGAGAAAGCTCTGTCTATTTTTTATTTGTTTCAAGAGACCCCCAGAAATCTTTGTTCTATCATTTGATTGTTTAAAACTAGCCGTACTGAACCAAAATTGCAATAATATGTAAACCTAATTGAGTATTTTTGTAACAATGAAACGTAAGAGGCTAAAAGTGCAATAAATCAAAACAAAAGGGACCAAAATTGCTATTTTTTCCGTGTCCAAAATGTAAAAACTCAAAAGGAGCGCTTGAATCATGACGTGGCAGCTAGATCGTACTGAAAACTGTAAAAAGCTTCGAAAAATTTGAATTTTAGACAGCGCCAAAAGGCCGCCCCTTTCCATCTTTCTTTCTTTCTTTCTTTCCCCAACACACACACACACACACACTCACTCTCGGTCCCAAATTCATTTCAGATTCATCTATCAATTTCAAACGTTAATCACTTCAAACTTTTCCATCCACGCAATCACCATGGCTTCAATCAAGCCATCATCACGCTACAACACTCCAGCTTCGTCTTTCCATTCCCCCAGATCCTCCACCATATCCGATCCATCTTCCTCCACAGACACCCCTTTCCTCAATTATGATTCTAATAATTCTTCATCCCGAGCTATCATCAAGGCAAGGACTGGCAAAACCACCGCCGCCGCCCCAACCAACTTCAGCTCCATGGTCAAGAAATTCATCGAAACTAAATCCGCTTCTCACCCCTCTAGGAAGCCCAAGAAGGCCTCCGCAAATGAGCCCTTCAAACTCACGGTCGCTGCCGATTTCTTGGCTGAGGATTTGAAAAACACGGGCGTGACTAAAAAGTCCACTCCGTTGGGTGCTTTGCATAAGAAGCTGTTCAAAGGAGGAAAAAAGGAGGAGAAGAGTGAGTGGAAGGCGTTGACTGAGGTCAAAGGGAACACCAGAACGCTTGCCATGGTGTTGAGGAGTGAGAGGGAGCTCCTCAGTTTGAATAAAGAGCAGGAGGCTCAAATTTCTGAGCTCAAGTTTATGCTTGAGGACAAAAACAGAGAGGTAAAGATTGCAACTTTACTTTCTCTCTCTTTTCGAAATTTGAATAATTTTCAAATTTAATTAACAGGGTGTGGTTGCGGAATTATTTATGAACAATGTTTGCTTAGTTTTCGTGTGAATTGAATAAAAGTAAAGGATTTGTTTTGAGTGAGTGCATTGCCCAGTAATGTTTGAGGGGAGATTTGAAAGATTTAGCCTTTTCCCCAATTGGTCTTGAATATTTGTTCCGAAATGAAGCATCAGCTTTTTAAACAGTTAAATTGGGATAAATATTCCTGCTTTAATATTAAGTTTGGAACCTTTCCATACTCTTGTTCACGAAATTTCTGAATAGTTTTTCATTTTATTTTAGCATTGCTGACACGAAAGATTGAGAATTTCTTGGTGATATCAACTATCGAGTTTAGGCAATTGTACTAATGATAAACTTTTATAGGTTGAAAAGCTGAAGGATTTATGCCTGAAGCAAAGGGAAGAGATAAAGTCCCTAAAAAGTGCCATACTGTTTCCAGATGTGATGAACTCACAATTACAGGAGCTTCTGGAAAAACAGGGCTCAGAACTAAAGCAGGCTAAACAACTGATCCCAAACCTCCAAAAGCAGGTTTCTTCTCTTACCGGGCAATTACAATGCCTTGCTGACGATCTTGCCGAGGTAACCTGTCAGACGCAATGTAGCATTATTGGAAATTTTGAATATGCTTTGCTTTGGTATGAAAGCCCCTATTACTGATGGAATCCTATTTCGCTAGTCGACTATTCAGTGGAGTGCAATGTAAAACTACACATGGTTGCACATTTTAAACTTTTTCTGCTTCTGGTTCTCCATACAAAGTCGCAAGGAGGATATGGTAGCTGTAGCAGCTTTGTAGGGAATACATTAAGATTGATGGGAGATTCCGACTTTTCTTCTTTATAAAACAGTTAAATGCATATATCTGATGGCAAGTTAATTATCATATAGCCAATCCCACATGTTTGCTGTTGTTGTTGTGAGGAAAATCCAATGCACGACATGTATCCCTGGATAAAGTTTGTGGCTTTAATCTTCATGTATATGACTTTTATTGCTAACAATAGACATGTGCATCTCAATGAAAGAAAAGAAAAGTGCTTGCTAGAATGTCCAGTTGAATTGCATACAAGTACTGAATTGCTCGACTTGCTAAATCATCCGTTTTACAAAATTGGTGATATGTACAGGTGAAGGCAGACAAATACTCCGTGAGAGGCTGCTTTG
Organism: Leptodermis oblonga; assembly: GCA_016801395.1. Taxonomy (NCBI): domain Eukaryota; kingdom Viridiplantae; phylum Streptophyta; class Magnoliopsida; order Gentianales; family Rubiaceae; genus Leptodermis; species Leptodermis oblonga. Next base: position 44,994,631 of record CM028756.1, read on the forward strand.
ATAACAACAGTTCTCCAAGGACACCAACATATGAGCAAGATGAGGCAACGAATTCTCTGGTAAGACGCGCTTTCAATCTGGTGTCAACTGTGGTTCTTTACATATTGCAAAATTGCACCATGGCCGTTAAGGAGTGTTCTTTTAAGCTAACTACTACTTGAACTACTTGGTATAGAATCACTATATTTCAAGTTGAGCATGCCGCTGTTTCATTTCATTCTTATTTTACATTTTATTAATGAAATATTGGTTTTATCCTTGTGATCAGGAGTTTAGTTCTGGTGATCGGACAGCACCGGGCAGTCCAGATGACTTGTTTGTCAAAGACCTAAATCCCTGCTTGACTCCTTACTACACCACAAAGTCAAAGGTAAACAAATTTTGCATGCTGCATCTAGTTTGAATTTGCTTTGATACAAATTGGGCGACAATATCTGATATAAAATATCCTCCAGGGGTTTGATGAGGATGAGGGTTTATTTAGAAGCAATTTGAAAACTGTCAATGATTTTGGCTTTAATTCTTGCTCGAGAAAGCTCTCAAAAAGTTCCGATTGCTACCATTGTTCAAACTCTACAAACAGTTCGGTTGCTACAGCTCGCAGATCCGATGAAAGCAAGTGCAGTTATGGAAGGCAGATGCACTATAAACATTTTTGAGGCATGATATAGATGAACCCTGCATCTGTGGGTTGTTCACATTTCATCCCATGCCTTTTGTCTCATCAGAATTGAATCCAACTCTTGGTTGTAGGATGTCTTTATAGTAGGACTCGTTGGGTCAACTGGATGTTGATTTCTTCATCCTTATATTCTCAAAACTGTTTCAGCAAAATTATAAATTGCTTGCTCCTAAGCAGTCTTGGCCATTACCACTTGTGATAAATCCCAAACATCTGAAATGGTTGAAAAATATGTGGTACAAACACTGAATTTTGAAGACGAATATATCAAGGTCCAACTTTGAGGTGAAGGACGTTTTGCTTTTGAGAAATGTGTAACTTTAATTAACTTGGAACTATGCCTTCATCAGTATCTTAGCATAAAGAATTAAAACCAAATGCTCAGTTCAAGAACCTGGAGAGAAAAGTTTCTCCAGAAGGCCAAATGCTTCTAGAGGCCACGATGCAGCAAGAACAACTTAATGAGGAGACAATAGCGGCGAGGGGAAAAAGAATAATATAGTAAAAGGCAACTTTATTTTTTATGTTTAAAGCACCATTTATAATGGTCAAAAGGAGTCTTTAAACAATATGAAGATCAGGTATGAGCAGCATCAGTTTCCTAGAGGTCGTCATTTGATCATGCTCAAGCTGCAGCTTCTTCACTCTTGAGAGCCATCCTGGTAATCTGAAAAACAACTGCCTCAGAGAAGGGGAAAAATATTAGTATAAACATATAAAAGATACTAGCTTTTGCTTTGTCCATATGGGATGTTGTATCGTAAGACAGCAAAGAAAACACAAGGCTACTTATAGGATCATAAAGTTAACAAGTGGCTGCAATTCTTGTGGACCAAACATGCAAGAGAAGCGCTGAGAATTTATAGGAGGAAAACAAGTTTGTCATGCAAATTTTGAATCTAAAAATATGCAGAAAACAATAGACATTTTGCTAAGTTTTCTTATGGGCACAAAATATATAGCATTGTGAATAAATATCATCCAGATTAAGAGGGATTATAAACTATATTTATGTTGGTAGAAATTACAGAACACACAAAAAGACATTGAAAACTAAGGAGGAGATGGAGAATTACATGATGCAACGACCAAAACTGCAAAGAGGATGAGAACAACGTGAGCTGGTTCTAAGTTGTTCTTGCCGGAGAGAGCACCCAGTCCCCTTCTCGTTATGTTCTTCTCAAACTTTGCTATCTTCCTTTCCGAAAGGCGTTTCGATGTAGTCTGTGCCAACCAAATTATATCAACAATGTTGCGCAAGGCTAATCAACCATACATATCAATCTTCGATCATATATATATAATATATATATATATATATATATATATGATCATTGATCTCATTGTATTTACATGACTTTTGATTACATAATATAACCATATCCTGATTTGAAAGAAACATGTTTCTTCCTCCTTTCTACATCAATTCATGAATGATCCAATCCAAACCCTGTTTTTCATTCGGGGCATTTTGCAACATTTCCTCTCGCATGCACAAATTAATGATAACAAGTTGAAATAAAATTGCATTCTTTTTAAGCACAACCTTCTTGAGATGAGGCAACATATGCGATAAATACACAGGCGGTCATAAAACATAGAATGAAATTAACTTGGATCTCAGAGAAATGGGGTAAAACAATATATATAGAGGGCGCCTGAAAGCTTTTTCATATAATTTAAAAAAAAAAAAACTATACAAGAATTGGGAAAAACCCCCTACTGCCTGCCTGGGATTAAAAAAAAGAAACAAAACTTTTAGTTTTAGGTGATGGGGGCACAATTCAAAGCCAAAAGGGAGTGCTTTAAAAAAAAATAGAGAAATGCATGATGATCATCGCCCAGAAAACTGGGTGCCTGGCCCTACCTGTGCCTGCGTGTGTTTTCTCTAGCTATATAAACAGGCACATAGAGACATGTATATATGGATGAATAATGAAGATGAAGGAAGTGATGGATTTTACCATGGCAACAAGTTTTGTTGGTTGCAGAGAAGTTATTGTAACGTAAATTGGATGGTAGTGAGTGTGGTGAGGAGGAGGACTGAGGGAGATGACAAAAGACAAAAAGAAATAACAGCCGACTCCCTTCGGACAAAGAAAAAAACACCAGTCTCTTTCGTAATCTGGTACTGTCACAAAACAAAACCGATATAAATAGTGGGGGAAGGTCAAACCTAGGATATTGCAAATTTATTACACAGCTAACTCTTTCCTTATTTAGACAAATTCGGCCTTTTCTTCTTTGACTTTTGTTTTACGTTACGCAACTAAATTACCTTATAATAAAATGAGATATGCACTGTTTTTCTTTTTCTTTTTCCTTTTCCTTTTTTCCCGAAAGGAAGTGTACTTCTATAATCTGTTGAGATTCATTTGTAACATTTAACAGAAATTATACAAATTCATATAAGTTATTGACACTGAATATTTTATAATAAAAAAAAAAAGAAGAATTTTTTACTTTGAAAGGTAATATTAATACTTTTAAAATGAAAAAGTGATGATTTCAATTCAAGAAGTATACTCTTAAAATAAATTAATATTTTCCTTTCATTTATGAGTAGCATTGAAATTGCCGATGTTTTATCTCAAAGGGTAAAATGGTATAACACAAAAAAAAAAAAAAAAAAAAAAAAAGAAGACATAGATAGAGTACAACATATGTATGTACACATAAAAGCATCATCTCTTCTCCCTACCAAAATTGAACTCCTCAAAACTGTAATCCAGAGACCAATAACATGAGGAGATGAACTAGCTATCTATAAAGAAACATGCGACTGAATGTCCATTCTGAATCATCAGGCCATTGCCAAAGCCTGAGGCGGCTGAGGTGGACATTTGTGTCGCTCACCAGTTCTGCAACTCAGAAGTTATGCTTTTCACTACAGGATGGTATTCTGTATGCAACAGTCTCTTTGATTTCTCCGACCCGGGTTGATCAAGCCATTCAGTGTACAACGCCTTGATGATTGGATTTTCAAAAGGATCTGCCACTGATACCTGAAGAAGAGAATATATAATTAATTGTCAATTTCGTATCTGATAAGCACAATTTGAGGAGGGGAAACAAAAGCTTCATCTTGTGAACCTGTGTTGTTTCAGAACAAATTCTTGGTCCTATAAAATCTCCCAATATTTATTCCCAACAAAGAATACCTACTAGATATGAATCCAAGGGGCAACATGTAGAATACATATTGATTACCAGTTAAGACTACTCCAATGAGAAATCCAGAGGCAGTGTAAAGAACAGAAAAGTTCACCAATCAACTCTCAAGAAACTATCAAGGACAAGTTAGGAAACAGTCCATTATCACTCAGGACTTGGAGCGTGCTCTTATCCATGCAAATGAACGAGAATGCAGAAGTCTAGAAGTGTGTTAATCGTGCACTAAGTGTATTATCCCTAAGGAAAATGGTTTTTATAATCAACAATACCTACAATTCAAAAATTCAAGAGAGATTAAAATCAAATCACAAATAAATCGGAAGCCTAACTCACATTTTCCATGTACTTGGACTCCAACGACTGAACTAGATCCTTTGCAGATTCACCTCGCTTTGGCCTGATTTGACCTCCACCATTTAAGCACCCTGTTAATGAAAAATAAACATTTTTATAGTGGCTTGATATTCTACAGCCAAGACCCAAAAATGACCAACAAGAACACATCTACCTGATGGACAGGCCATGATCTCCAGAAACTGATATTCACATTTTCCAGCTTTGATTTTTCGAACAACATTTTGCAGGTTTCGGAAACCATAACACAGTGCAAATTTCAACACAGGCTTACCTTCTATCTGCATAGACACAAGCAACATTTGAAAAAAAAAAATACAAGCAACATGTATGCCCCTTCATGGTTCACATGTTACAGGTCCCTAATGTAACAAGGCAGTAAGGGCTAATTAGCAAGTTCCTTTATCTGTGAGACATCTTTTCTTCCTAGTTCCTATCAAAAAATGAGCAAGAAACTTACTTCCAGAGTCAGTTCTTTGAAGTCAGAATTCCTTATAGTCTTAAAGTCAAGAGGACCAACAATTTCCTTTCCAAAAAGCATTTTAGCAGCGTAACGAAATATTGTCTCTGCATAACCTCCAGAGCTTCCATGTACTCCATAAAGCTGGTCCCGTTCATCGATATTTGTTAACCTGTAAACAACATGCTCTTGTTGTCCATGATTTATCACATAAACTAGGTCAACTTGGAAGAATAGCAAGTGTTCTTACAATTTGTCTAAAGGAGACTCATCCAAGCCTTTAAAATCAACTGATTTTGACTGCAACAAACATTCGAAGAAAATGAACAAACTGAAACAGAACAAAAAACCCAAAAACCTAACAGCTTATTGTCTAACAGCTTGAAAATGTATGCTTAAAAATTACCTGTATCAAATCTAACAGCTCTCCTGTAGTCAACACTGAATCTACCTCGGATATTTTTTCACCTTGTGATTCAACTTCAAACACAAAGTCATCCCTGACAGCCTCAAGTTTCTTGTCATAACATGGCATCACAGTTACATGGTATATATCCTCAGACCTGAAAAGGGAACAAAAAGTTCTCAAGTTTCAAATTCAATCCTCTTCCAATCAATAACGAATGCAGCCTCCTATTGGGATATAATCTTTCTAACACCAAATTATTTCCTCACACAGAATGAGTATAACCCTTAATCTACCAACAAACTCTCCCAACTCTCAGTTCGGACAATCAAACAAAACCAAGTTACTGCAATGGAAGCGCAAAGAATTCAATGAAGAAGATAAAGCAAATATATACTTAAGAAATAAGCTGCCTCATCCAAATGAGCTGTAACAGTATAAGGTGTGTCATGGGAGACATAAGAGGACAATACGTAGAATGCTATTATGGCCCCACAAGCATTTTATTACCTCAAGCATAGCTTCTGACACAGGTGTTTCTTAACAACTGATCCAATAGTTTGTTGAGGGCTCTTGACTGATGAAATATACGGAAGAATGTAGGATCCCAGGGACTTTTCAGCATAACATATCCAACCTGCACATATGATGAGATAATACAGTGAGAAAGACAAGGAGGAACTCAAAAAGTGCAAAGAGAAGGAAGAGAAAAAGTGAAAGCTTCTCTCAGTGAGAAGTATTGATTGAAGAATTCAAAAAGAGCATACATTCTACATAAAGCTAGTATCAACTTTTTTATGCTCAGGACAACAACAAACATACAGATGTATACAAGTACCACAAGGGAGAATGAAAAAGCATACCTGGGCATGCAGAAGATATCATGGGTAGTGGCAATCTGGATTTATCATCAGTAGTTGAATGGCAGTGCTTATATCTTGTTATGAATTCATTACAAGATTCAATTAATGTCAAGTCTCGGCTGCAACTGGTATCAAAAATAGCCTTCACACCCAATGATTTAAAGAGTGTTGTGAGCTTTTTGAAAACCTGGATTGGACGTGAGGTATATCAGATGAGTCAAGAATGTGAACAAAATCCAAGTAGAAAATTGTAAAGCTGCTAGATAACAATCCATGGAATTTGACTGACCTGAATCGGAGAAAGGCCAAAATGAACAGCAAGAGAGGCTCTAGACTGAGGAGACACAGAGATTATAACAGCCTTCCCTTTATTGAGGTTTGAAAGAAACTCATCTAAGCTTTGCTTCTCAAGCATAACAGTCTCAGCAGATGTTATGCACCCACTGCAAGATTTTCATACATAGATCATTAATTGTTCTCCTCCTTTTCATGTTGCCTTTCTATAACTTAGGATAAAAGTTAATAAGAGTAACAGGGAAAAATTCATGTAATGGACCTAGGGGAACAGGACAAATAATGGATAGCCAGAGAAGGAAGGAAATTTAGAAATAATTATCTTTTACAAAAGAAAGAGGGTCTAAGCCAGATAAATAAACATCCATCCGGTCACTATCGAGATTCCTCATCCTTTCAATGGTTGGACTAACATCTAACATGCCACAAACAATAAGAGGATTGGACCCTGAACAAAAGACTATCTAAAACCACATCATCTAATTGTCCTACCAGTTGTCAGCAAAGAAACATCTCTCTGTCTAATTTCCTTGAACAATATATGAAATTTATGCACTACCTATTCATGATAAGTCTCTGGCATTTCCTCTCCTACCTTGCCCAAATAAAGGAATTTCTTTGAACTGGTAGGCATCAATCCCAGACTGAATACAGCAGTACAGGCACATGAACATACGGAATGGTAAATTTAATAACTAAATGGAATTCAAGGGAAAAATACCTGCAAGCTAAACAGTCTTTTAACGAAATCTTTACAGGTTCTGTTTCGACTGGTTTTACAGCAGTTCCAAACTTCCCAAGCTCCTGCCAAAGAAGCAAGCAATTCAAAACATATCTCGATACAGAGATTAACTATACTTTGCCATAAGAGCTGAAAAACAAGGTGAAAAAACAATGATTCATCAATTTCATCGAATGACCCGAAATGTGCCGCAAAGATAAAAGCTTGTAAAGTGACATATTCAAGTAAGCTAAAGTCAAAATCTTTACGAAGCCCCTCCATAGGAAAATTAAAACCCTCCAAGAAAAATCACCTCAGCAGAAAATTTAGGAAGCCTGGAAGTTGAAGAAGACGTGGACTTAGAATTGTTATTAGCCTTGAGAGAAACAACGCATCCCTGTGAAGGTGCGATGTAATCGTTCAAATCCCCAATCCGCAGCGTCGCCGAGAATTTCTCCGACATTTTTTTTCTCTTAATTTCTTCGATCAATTGAGAAGAAAGACTAGAATGAGTTATAAATCTTACGTGGCTTAGAGGCGGTGAACACTGATCGGGATAATTAATTAATACTCTCTCGGTTCACACTGGGAGAGTCCACCCCCAATTTTCTTCCCTTTTAATTCAAATAAAATAGTTCATTCTTAAATTTTACCTTTCTTGTTAATATAAAAATATCTTGTCCACGATAATTTATTTTAAAATAAAAATATTAGTAACGTCAGATAAATTACTTTTACGTGTTACATATTAAGGTCAATAGTAAGCTCTATATTTTCGAAACAAAACAAGGAAAATAAATGATTACTAAATGCTTGTTGTATACTTCTCTATTCTCTAAAAAAAAATATTCATTATATCAAAAACACCGTTATCATATCTACTTTACTTAACTTAGGGGGCGTTTGGTTGGTGGGTTTGGCAATGAATTAATGGAATCACAGAAAATTTGGCTGTTTGGTTGATGGGTTTGGAAATCAGTTTTTTGGGAATCATACCCAAATAATTAAAATTGAGTGAAACCCATTTTTGCACCCTGCAATCAAACCCATTATCATTGCCTTCCCACCGATTAACCAAACGCCTTCTTAATATTGTATTTTTTTTTTTTTTCTCTTGATTAATTGCTCCACCAATTTGATAAAAATATGAATTTCTTAATTTTTTGTATTGAAAGATTTATTAGAAGTCATATGAGTAAAGAATTAATAGTTTATCATGAAATGCTTTGTTGAATCTCATTGGTCAAAAAAATGTCCACAGGATCCAAAGCCCATCTCAGATTGCGCTTTCTCGCAATTTTGGACTATTATTCGTTTTCGCGAGTATAGGCCCAAATGTGGTATTTTGTGATGTTATCATTGACCCCGTGTATTAAAGCTATTGGGCTCTTAGGGATTTACCATAATGAAATGGGCCTGGTGAGTGTTTATTTATCCATCGTTAAACAGTTTGGCGGACACTGCAATGATACTGACATTGCTACTCCCCCTCACAAGTCACATCCTCGCCTCAAATTTACAAGGAAGTTTGCATCGACACTTGAAATGGTCACCTCAGCTGGAAGGAAGTTTTACTAATTCCGATTTATCAAGAGAGTCTACTTTGAAGTTGTGTGTCGTGGTTCATATATTAAAATAATCACCTTAGTAATGATTCTACTAGTATCACTCTCTCATTATCACTCTCCTAGCATCACTCCTTTAGTCTCATTCCCCCCTCAATATCACTCTCTCACTATCACTCCCCCTAGTATAACTCCCTTACTATTACTCTCCTACAATCACTCTTTTAATCCCCTAGTATCACTATGTTACTACTATATCTCTAGGTCTAGCCTCCTATATAAAGGCTTGCTACCTCTCCATATTAAAACAACACTATTATAACACAATTATAATATAGTTCATCATTATTCTCTCATTTTGTTATTATAAACATACGTCAATATGGTCTCAGAGCCTAGATCTGAAATGGTGAAGAGGAAGCGGAAGAGGGGGAGGGGGGGCGGGGGCTGGGGGCGGGCGCGGGAGAGGGAGAGGAAGAGGAAGAGGTTCTTCGTTTTCCTTTATATCATCCTTAGCCAATTAGCCACGCCACCACTGAAACCGCCGCCCCAATCTAATCGTATCAAATCAGCCACCACTAGTTTTCCTACACACTACAATCTCTCCACATCCGTCCTCTTCAGAGCTATTCTTCATCTACTGCCAACACACCGGTGAACAATGTAGATTGGCCAAAATCCTATCCACTATTGGTCAAACCACCCGGTTTACTAATCCAACAGGAATGGTCGCGCCAGAAACCTCGACCTCATCCTTGGCATTGACTTCGTCCCCGGCCTCAACTTCTCACCTCAACCTTGGCTCCAGCCTCGTCATCAACCTAGGCCTCAGCCAGGTGTCTGTTCAAGTCCGGTGCACCATGTAGATTGGTCAACACCCGATCCACCATTGGTCAAACCAACCAGTTTACTAACCCAACAGGAATGGTCACGCCAGAAGCCTCGGCCTCGACCTTAGTTTCAGACCAGTCATCTCCTCTCCTGGACCTTGGCTCCAGCCCAGTTGTCGACCTCAACATCAACCTCGTCCCAAGTCGCTGACCTCGTCCTTGGCCTTGACCTCTCACCTCGACCTTGGTCCAGCCTCGTCATCAACCTCGCCCTCAGCCAGGTGTCTATTCAAGTCCGGTGCACATGTAGATTGGTCAACATCTGATCCACCATTGGTCAAACCAACCGGGTTTACTAACCCAACAAAAATGGTCGCGCCAGAAGCCTCGACCTCGACCTCAACTTAGACCAGTCCTCTCCTCTCCTGGACCTTGGCTCCAGCCCAGTCGTCGACCTCGACCTCGACCTCGTCCCCAGTCGTTGACCTCGTCCCTGGCCTCGACCTCTCACCTCGACCTTGGTCCAGCCCGGTCATTGACCTTGGCCTCAGCCTCGAGTCCTCTCCTCTCCTCACTGCGACATTGGATCCAGCCCAGTCATCTACCTCGGCCTCAACCACGTGTCAGTTCAACACACCTATGAACCACATAGATTGGTCACAATTCGATCCACCATTAGATATCCTCGCAGATGGCAGACAACCAGTCAACTCCAACTCATCGCATATGGGAGCCCAATACACCTCAGCCTTGGACTCCACATGAACCTCAAAATCCACCTTTGTCAGCGCCTTGACATCGGCCTCAACCCAGCCCAATTTTCACTCCTTATGTCCAAACTCAAGTGGTTCTACCCCCTTGAGTTTGCTGGAGGATATTAGAGTAATTGCCTTAGTCATGATTCTACTAGTATCACTTTCCATTATCACTCTCTTAGTATCACTCCCCTAGTCTCACTCCCCCTAGTATCACTTCTCTACAATCACTCCCCTAGTATCACTTCTCTACAATCACTCTCCTACAATCACTCCCTTACTCCCCTAGTATCACTATGTTTCCTACTATGTCTCTAGGTCTAGCCTCCTATATAAAGGTTTGTTACCTCTCCATATTGAAACAACACTATTATAACACAATTATAATATAATTCATCATTATTCTCTCATTCTGTTATTATAAACATACGTAATTCAATATCATAAACTCGTAAAGGATTGTTCAGCTGGAAAGAAGTTTCACTGATTCTGTTTTATTAGGAGAGTTACTTTAAAGTGTAACAATTATAGTATCAAATGTGATTGGAACTTGTTCATATCTTGAATAAATTGGAGAAGTAGTGTAATTAGCAACACATGAGGAAGATGGACAATTATGAGGAGAAAAAGTCTGGTGATCTGTTGTTTTATTTGTACAAGATACTAAGATAGAAGAGAAAGGAAGAAACACCACTTTGGAACTGGATTGGAATGTTTCACCACTTTGATGAGCTAAAACTACAGCATACACGAAGATGTTCGTTTATTTGTCCCAATGATCATCTTGTTTTATTTCCCTACCATGTTGTATTGCTCTTTCCTTTGTTGCCTCCATACAAACGGAAGAGACTAAAAGCTGAAATCCCAGATAAAACCACCATGCCAACGCAAACAATCAGAGCAGTGGCTATTCCTTCTCCTACTTGGTTGCAGAACTTCCCATAGATGTTGCATACCTTCATCCATTGCAACTCTGTCTGCCCAAACTTGGAGAACACTGCAGACTGTGCAGCTGCAGCTACTGCAGCCAAGCTCAGGTATGCCATCAACTGCACAAATTAGTCCAACAAACACACACATGAACATGATGCTGTTGTCAAGTTTTTACTATTATTTAAGATAAAGAAAGAGTCGTCCTTTGTTAACTCTAATGTTACTGTTCACAACATTTTAACATGTTAAAACAGCATTCACTGTATGATTCCTGAAAAGTTGAAAGTTAGGAGCAGTAAAGAACCATAAAATGATTTTGATACATAGAGTACAGTATATGTATATGTAGGGTAAAATTACAAGTCCTCCTTTTGTTTGGTCAGAGTAGTGAGTTGAGAGTCAGAGGTGATGAAAATGCAGGTGAAAAGGGTCCCTTCAAGAGTTATGATTCATAAAGGGGTTTGGTGATACATACGGATACCAGAGTTTAGGCTCCAGCCATAATAAATTCTTCGTCTTTATACTTTGAAAAAACAGTAGAAAGCGTGTGAAGCCTTTAGTTATGCGTTAACAACAACTGAAAACAGAGGAAATGAAAGGTCCATACTTGATCTCCAGAGAAAATAGCCCAGGCCAAAGGCTTGCTGAAGAGAACATTCCCTCTGATAATGCTTGCAATACACCGTAGAACTTGGAAAAATGAGTAGGCAGCAGCTATCCCATTTGCTGTTACAAGAAATCTGCCACAACATATATTAGTCAATAAAAGTACTTACTTAATTACTCATGGAAGGAAGATTTTCCAAAAGTCACTAAGAAGAAGAAGAAGGATCTTACAGAAGAGCTTTCATCTCTGTAAACCTAGCTTCCTTCTTGATAGTGAATATTTCCTTGACTTGAGTATCTGTCCCAATTAGAACAGCAGCAAGAACACCCAGCCCGCATATAAGGCATCTCAAAACCAATTCTGCGATTCTCACCCTCCTATCCACCACCTTTAAGAAGCTCCCATGATAAACTGGCACAGTTCCAGGACTCACTCCTACACCCAAATGACTCATCTTCCCCACTAATCACTAATCACCTTTGATGATGACAAAATTCTAGATCCAAAGAACCAGATAATATAAGCAGAGAAGGCTGGGAGACTTTTACAGTCCCTCAGAAGGAACTAAGCTGTCAAAAGGCACCGAATGAACCACAACTTGAATACCGCTCCAATTATATAGGCAGCCACAGGTCCTACACAATTCATAACCATAAAAAAAGACACCAAAACACAAAGTTTGGAGCTGCCAGGTGGCTCAAGAAATGATGAAAATATACATTTATATATATTAGAGGTAAAATTGCAAGCATGGCTTTGGATTTGCCATGTGTAGAAATGACCAAAAGGGTGTGTCCTATTCTTCAATCTTCAAGCTTCACCTTCACCTACGAATTAAAGGAAGTTAACCGAGCATTGAATGCAAGGCGATTCTGACATCTGGAGCAGCATTTAAGGAAGATTTAGGACTAGTTTTCTGGGAAGGGGCACTGTTTTTTGGTCCCAAGGCAAAAGGAGGAAAGAGGGGAGAGAAACACAATAAAGAGTGATAAGGTGCGGTCTATCTCTATGCTTTAATGATCGCTCATTGCAGGAAGGTGTGGTCAAATTAATGATGCCCCATTACTTGTTGCTCACCTTACAAGACACACATGAAGTAATAGTACTACTGCTAGTCAAGTGTGAATCCAAACAGACTAATAAAATTATATCAAGTAATAGTACTACTGCTAGTCAAGTGTGAATCCAAACAGACTAATAAAAGGCCTTAGAAAATGTGAGTGATGAGATATCAAATGTGAGAAACATGATCCATCCCACCCACATACAGTATGTGTTACTAGTGTAGAACCTAAATAAGGCATCAAAAGTGATAGAGATAATCCCACAAATATTACTGTTGTAGAACACAAAGGAGACATCAAAAAGATCGATCATCCCATCTCATATGATAAATAGATGAGTTGTCAGTTCAATAACACTCATAAATTAAGATTGAGTGTAAACACACGACTCTTATTATAAATGAAACGAAAGTAAGAGACAAAGGTCAGGACCGCTTTTTTTTTTTTGGGATGTTGATGTTGATTTCTTTGTCCTAATGGTGGTGGAACCTATGGTGATTATGTTTACAGTCTAATTCCATTACCCTTGTCCATCATTCATTCATGATCAACCAACAAAATATCTCCCCACATGATAAAAAGATCACTGCAAATTGCAGTGGGAGATGATCAATCTGATTTTTAAGTTAAGAATTCATCTAGGGAAACGATTTATAATCATGTGCATTCTATTACTAAATTACGAGTATGTCTAAATTAGGAATATCATTAACATAGAATTAGAGACTATGAAGAAATATTTATAATGTCATTTATGACTTAAAAAGTAGCGCTTAACTAAGAGTAATGAATGATGTAAACATATTGTTTTATAGTAGAGAGTTAAAGTGTTAAGCTCTGGTCTTCTGTTTAAGTCCAAACTAGTAGAGGAGAGTTAAAGAGTTAGAGCAGTATAGAAAGTAGTACATGACATGATGCATGAATGGTACTAGTAGGTACAACTACTCTAATCCACTAGCATTTGCGGCTATTGATCCAGTTGAGTCTTAAATCTCCATAATAATAATAATAGCACTCCACTACGCCCAAAATAAAGAAACTGTACATTTGATGTCACAATTGATACTTAAGCGAGATGATGGTGATGGTGGTGGAATATCTGTTTAATGAGCTGAAATCTCAGTTTACTGTTAATTCTTGGTTGATATATTATAAGGTCATCATCAGTTGATACATTTTGTGGTGTGGAAATGAACACAGACTGGAAAGTTGAAATGAAGATGAGATTAGTTAATATATAGTGAGATTAAGATAGATGTTCATCTCCATTCTCCACCTAATTAAGGAACAGAAAGAGAGTAGCCTGCATGTGGCCGGGAATGTATGTATTGTATTGGATTGGAATAAATTGAAAATGGATAAATTTGCCAGATTCTTCTTGAATCATATCATTATCATCTGCTACGTACCTTACCTTAATTGAGATATACCAGTAAATAATAGGAGTAAGGGTCCATTTAGATAGTGTGTGGTTAGCTACAATCAAAATTATACAGTAGTAATAGTAGTAGTAGTATATATTTACTTGCCAAAAAGAAAAAGAAAACCAATTGGGATGCGTGTCAATATTCATAAGGATGAAGATGAGAGATGGAGTTGATCTGGCATCTTAAATTAAATTCCAAATAAATGGGACTGGGGATTTCTGGCAGACACACAGTTGATCGATCGTATATGCAATGCATATTAGGTGACACGTACGTGAACATCTCCATCTCCACTTGATTTTTGATTCATAATATATATATATAAAGGATATGAATATGGCTCCATTCCATCCCAGATTGCAGAGCTAATTGAAGGTGGCAGGCAGTACTGGTAAAAGAAAGAAGAAGATGCAGTTTGCAAACAGTTGTTAGTTTTTAGCTATGCCTTTATTTTCATCTTCTCTTCTCACTCGTTTTTTTTTTTTTTTTAATAAATTTTTTTAACCACTCAATCATCAAATGGAGTGAAAATTTTAAGATATGAATGAAAAATTCTTGAATTCTTTAACTGATAAGAATACCAATAATTCTCTTCTCGCTATATTATTATTAATATTTTAGGTTAGGTTCGTGGACTGAATTCAAGTCGGTGAGATCGGCAACACGTTATGCAGACATCATGTATTGACCTGTCAACAACTACAACATGAGAAGTCATTTATGAAAACTATATAATATATTTTAGATTAACTCAAACATTTAAGAGATATGAGACAGAAAGTTGCATCGGAAAAAAAGATGTGGTTGAGATCAGAATACTTTCCATCATTAGGCCCATTTATCTTGTTCGAATGGACCCAAGACGAAGCCCATTTTTCTTGTTCGAATATATGTGCGGAAAGAGGCCCAAATTTCTGACTCAGCTTCATGATTGAAACGATAATAATATTGAAAAAAGAAAAACATTAATTAAACTTTTTAACAATTGAATGTCATGAAGAAATGAAATGTTTTAGTAACAAAACAGATAGATAAAGTGAAATTTGTGATTTCTTTCCCAAATCATCAAAGGGTAGGCGCTCATGTGTTGAACAATATTTATTTCCTTTTCATGGCTACGGCTGGATCTCAAATTTGCATGCTCCATGGCCTGCACATGCAATTTCACAAAGATAACTCATCTTTAAATATAGGATAATTATATAAATTGAGAATGAACATAAAAAGAAAAAAAAATAACAAAAAGGCAAATATGGGGTGCCAGTGACACCTTATCACTTATATATGGTCCTTCCTTACCCATGCCCATAATCACTGATAAAGAATGCTCTTTGAAGCCCAGAAAATACAAAAGAAGCTTACACGCGGAGACAAAATGTCACAATAAAGGTTCAATGTCTGATCTGAGGTGTCTGTATTGTAAGCCAGATCAACAAAATCCCAGAAAAAAAAAAAAAAAAAAAAAGACGACCAAGTTTGTTACTGTATCTTGTCATATTTGATGTTCCCCGATCCCATCAAGAAGATAAAAACCATTCAAACACAAGAGAAAGAGAAAGTTTAAAGATGACTTACTGGGATCACGTGCTGTGATAATTGCAGCGCCACCGAAGTAGCAGCTTCCTCCTTTGTGTTTCATCTTCTGGTAGTAGCTGTTGAAGGCGTAGGAGGCGTGATCCTTCAATGTATTTGGAAGGTAGCAAGCTTGGTTTGCCTGTATCTTACTGCAATCCGCACCATTGCCACAAGCCCAATCCATGGCCCTCTGCAACTCTTCCTCTAGATATTGCTCATCTGCTATGCACCAGTCATCTTCAACCTGCCCATCTACAATTAATATCCAGGATAATGAGTCATATATATGCGCAAGAACTCAACAAAACCACTTATATCAGATTCAAATACCTGATTTTTGCAGCACCAGTGACAATAACGTCAAGGCCAACAGCAGCTTCACAACTCTGTACTTGAGGCCTCTGCCATTGCCAGACCGGGATGCATTATTATTCATGGCTACAGAAACAAGGCTATTATGGATCAAATTGCCAAGGTTAAGCGAACCGAATCCTTGGCTTTATACTAAGTTCGGATAATACTTCCAACTGAGGATCCACTTTTTGAGCTGAAATGCCAGGATTATCCTTCTTAGGTAAAAAACCAGTGGTTTATAAGCCTCCAGTTCAAGATTTTGTTACCCGGGAAAGTATGGAGCAACATTGACATGATCTGTGATCTGTCTCATTAAATTAATATGATTCTCAATTGGTAAAAACTATAGATAGAAGATCTTGCTTCCTAAAACAAAGTTAATCAGAATCTTTTAAGGGTCCCTTGTTAGCTTTCCATACTCAATATGTTCTTTCGTATGTATATAAAGCAACTACATCTATATAGTAAATATTGAGAATGATCATTTGAAGCTGCTCAATCAGCAAGATAAACTGGCAAAAGAAGAAAAGTAGTAGTAGTAGTAGTCCCCAGAGCATCAAGATCTCCCTACTCGTGAAGCAAACTGGCAAATGAAATGTATTGAACAAGGAACTCCCCTCTCCTTTATACCCTTTGAAACTTTATTCTTTTTCATCATGCTGCCTCATTAGTAACTGCATCTTTTCACATTTGCCTATGAATTCAATTACTTAAACAGATCCCAAATGGACCTGTGTCAAACTGTGCATTCCAAGATCATCAGCCTCTGTTTCCCACAGCCATCAGTATGATTTTATAATAACTCAAGAACGCTGAAATTTATCAATGTCACCGACATCAAGGATATTGCTAACAAAATCTACCTGCCCTTTAAAGAAACAAACAGCGATAAGGGGTGAAAAGTTATCAAGAAGATGAATATGAAAAGGAGATACTTGCAGTTCAGTGAACTGGAGTAACTAAATAGTAAATATACATTTACAAATTAAAAGAAGAGCACCCTTTTACTGGGTCACTAGCAAAAGAAAAATCCTTCCAGAAACACAATAATAACGCACAAAAACTAACGAAAACTGTCAAGACCAAAGTTGAATACTTGTACTCTAATGCTACAGTCTACAGGCACAAGGATGAAACACTACCAAATGGATGGAGATCATTAGATTGCCTCCATCTTTGTTGGAACATTTCACATGTTAAGCAAGTCTTTTATTTTGGAATACATCCCTGAACTGCTCTGTGATCCTCGAGAACTCTCTTGAAGCTTGATCTTCTCAAATAAAAACTGTTTTTCTGCTTCAGCTTCATTCAATCGTTGTTTAAGGTACCTGCTTGCATAATCCTCCTCTGACTTCTCAGTCTTGGCAAG
Organism: Leptodermis oblonga; assembly: GCA_016801395.1. NCBI lineage: Eukaryota > Viridiplantae > Streptophyta > Magnoliopsida > Gentianales > Rubiaceae > Leptodermis > Leptodermis oblonga. The sequence continues at coordinate 45,012,064 of CM028756.1, forward strand.
AGCTATCCTTTGCAGCCTCTCAGCTTCTCGTCTAGCCTCATTCGCCTTAAGCTCAAACATATCAGCCTCAGCCTGTTTAAGCCTCACAATGCTTTCAAGCTCATCAATTTGTTGCTTCTTTCTCTGCCTTTCCATCTGCAGCGCAGTTACTTCTCTTGTCTTGTCCTTGAGCTCCTGATCACAAGCGTCAACAGCTAGGCGAGCCTTCTTTACCATCCTCATCTTTTCTTCCGCAACCATTTCCATTTTTCTGATGGCTTCCTGCACTACATCTGCAATCTTGTTGAATGCCTCCTGTGGGGCTATGAGACGACCACCTTCCTCACTTTCTTGAATCTTGGAGGGGTCACCCTCCAGCTCTGCAAAGGTAACAAAGATAATGGCAGTAAGAAAAGATAAAGAAACTAAACCATTCAGATTATGGATGATCTCCTATAGAACTATTAAGAGCCTCAACTCTACATGATTGTACGACTCTATCCACAATTAGAAGTTAAGGGCAGTTGTGCTAAATGCTTGAGCATTCTCTAGCCTACTTCATACATTACATATACCCCACAAAAAGGCAACTGACAGAACAGAAAAAAAACGCCACAAGCCTTGGACAATAACAATGTGTTAAACTAGATCAGTTCAAATGGGTGCGAGACAAACCAATGGAAAACACAACCTGATTCAACTAATAATTCATTCACATGGCATTTGGAAACATAATAAGTTTATTACTAGAGAAATCACAAATTCACGACATGGCAATGGAACAGTTAAGGTAGCATGGTGCCATAGGCATAAAGACATTACTTTACAGAAAGCAACACAAACAATAACTTCCAATTCAAACAGACGCATACAATAGTTCATCCTAACTACTAAACTCTCTCAAATTTTCTTCCCTTTTCCAAATTGACTACAACGTCTACTATTGCTTTATTAACTCCTAAACCTGAGATTCAAGAAAGACAAAAACATATTCACCCAAACAACAACTAACCAAGCCCTTATCCCCACTGTTTGGTCAGCTATGTGGATCATATCTCACCAAAGAAAGAAATAAATGTACCATCCTCTTCTCCAGTAGAGTTACGTAACATCATGAATTCCTCAATGAAAATGAAATTTCTGTATCTAGAAAATGTAACAAGGAACTAACCAAATAAATGTACAACAACTTAGTCTACAACATATTTGTGAATGTGGAAAAACAGAAAAACTTAGGCACAAGTCTTTCCAAAAGCTATGAAAGCCAGAAGTGAACATATTAATTTCTAAAAGTATGGGGAGAATAGGCATCACAAGTTATATCAGTCGTGCATAGGCAATCTTATGAAAGGGGTTTTACCTTGGAAGAACGTCAAGATAACTTTACAGGCCATAGGCTCTGCCATCCCCCCATTCAGTTTTCCGATGAGATCTTCACACTTCCATAACAATTTTCTCCCTCTGCTATCCTCACTCCTGCTGAAAATTCTTCGCACAAAGTCAAGCTCTCTTAACAGAGCATCCCTTTCCCAGCTTGGCGCACAATGCAGGAACACATCTTTCACCCAGCCTAACAATTCAGATGTCCGACTGCAAGCTCGACAACGGAAAAGCATCTCTGCTAAGGTAGCTCCATTTTTAACACTAGGACCCATACCGATCTGTCCATTGCGTATCGCACAATCAGTATGAGTCCAATGAGAGCACAAGTCACAGCCAATCCAACGGCAAGTATTAACTTCAAAATCAAACTTATTGCAAATTACACACATGCAAAGGTTGCAGAAGCCGTTTCTCTTTGAGCAGATTTCACAACTACAGTCCTCTGCAGGAAGTGCACTTCCACATGCTATGTTTCGGCACTTCTTATACAAGAAAATGTCAATAAGAGAAGCTTGAGACAAACTGACGCTTGGGTGGAGAAATGCCTGGATTCCAGTCTTGATAGCAACTAAGATTTCTAGCTGGATCCTATGTGCCATGATTAGTGTTTTCTCTGTCAAATCACCCCTACTCTGAACGAGCTTCTGAAGAAATAAAAATTCCTCTCTGTGTTGTGAACCACCTAGACCTTCAAGCAGAATGCGCAGCTCATTCTTGAATTTCTCCAGATACTCGTCTGGTAGATGTTGCATTCTTTCTGAAATTACGTCCACTCTTTCTCGAGCCAAATCACGGAGAGAGATCTTATCAGAACTTGAGATATGTCGAACAACAGAATGCTCGGCAAAGCCATTCTCCCTTTCCTTCTCCTTGTCTATTTTTTTCCCCGCAAAGGCATCTGCAGTTGGCCAGGTTTCTCGTGAACTGGCACTCTCTGATGGGGACTCACGAATTTGATCGGAATTAGAGCCTCTCTCCTGAAAGTTAGGAGATCCACAAGCATCAGGGGATACAAGGGATAAATTAGTCTGCAGTCCACCAGACCGCGGCTGTTGACGAGGAGGCAGCATTCTTGGCAAAGATTGGTGATTCAAGTGGGAACCTGAAGATGTTCCCATAAACAACTGGCACAATAACCTGGAAACCAAAAATAATCCTCACTCTATATTTCCTCAAGTCTAAATAGGTATCTGCCCTAGAAACAAAACAGCAATCTTGCAAAGACACAAAAATATAAGGGTACTCCCTAACAGCTATTTTTCAATAGCTCATTTTGAAAAAGACGGGAAAAATTTCAGGATGAGAATTAAACCCTTTCAGATAGAAACAATCAGCTAATCTATCCAAGGAGAATTAGAATTTGTCCAAAAATCGATACCACGCTAAACCGTCAAAAAGCCCCAATCTTTATGCATCTCCGCCCCCCCAAACCCCAAAAAAAATATTGAACAAATAAATAATGGGCGCTTGTTCAAGTATTCAAAGTTAATCTCCTTCCCTATAAGGACTATCGTTCCGCACATAGATAGCCCTTCACAAAGTAAATAAAAATTCCGACTTTTAGCTAAAGGGAATGAACTGTGGTGAAGTCAAAGAACAGCAGATCAAGTAAAATAAGCAAACCTAATAACCAAGAAGTATGGAAACAAAGTAAATTACTCCATATATGAAAATCAAATTCATCATGAATTCAAAAACAAGATCTGGGCTGGTTGAAAGTTGAAACGAGATGAGCTCGCTTACCAAAGTAATAATCCCTCAATCGATCAGCAATTAGAGAAAGAAAGGTGGGTGCAATTCTTTTTTTCCCCCCAAACAAATTGGCTCCAGATGAACCGAAAGGAATAAATTCAGGGGAAAATTTCCCCCTTTTCGTGAATCCAAATCCCTAGCTAAACCATGAAATGACGAGAGAGAGAGAGAGAGAGAGAAGAGAGAGAGAGACAAGGGTTTACCTTTTGTGCCCGTTGAAGTGTGAAGGGGAAAGGAGAGGGAATGATTTCAATCACAGAACCGGGGTTGACCGGAGTGCCAGGTTGACGGTGGTCAGTTTTGACTTTTGTTCTAAGGCGTGGGGCCTACAATACAAACAACAACAACATCCCGTTTTCTTCCCCCTTTCTTTTTCTTTTTTTTTTTGCCCTTTTTCCCCCGCGGGTTTGACTTTAAAGTTTTGTTTCTATGTATCCACTCTATTTTAAAATCTTCAACAAAAATGTTGTTTCCAATTTCTAGTTTGCCTTCAATTAAAAAAGATTATAATTTCCCCTAAACCAGTACATTTAGCTATAAAAGAAAATATCGAATTAACTTTTATTCATCCTATTAATATTCACACCCATAGTATTAAGAGTATATTATTTATTAAATTATACATTGTATAATAAATAACTTTTGTTTTGTAGCAAATTTCATCTCTTATAAAATACGTTATAAGTCTGGTTTTGAATATACCCAACCTAAATTCTCTTAATTCCTTTCTCTACACACGTCGTATTTTAATGATGTATTTCATTGTATTGAAAACATAATTCTTTAGTAAGATGTATAGATAAAATTATTATTATTATTATTATTATTATTTAGTTTAGGCAAAGTTATTTTAGTTATGACTTAATAAAAATAACATTGGGCCTGTTCCTATACCTATGAATTCCATTGGACCCAGAAATGATACATTGGAAGAAGCCGTTGGGTCTTCCAATATCAATAGGGTGATTGTTTCGCACCTCTATCTTCCAAAGGGAAAAAAGATCTTTGAGGGTTGGTTCCTGAATCCAAAAGAGAGTACTTGGGTTCGCCCAATAACTAAAAAGTGTAGCATCCCTGAATCTAACTGGGGTTCGCGGTGGTGGAGGAGCTGGATCCAAAAAAGGAAGGATTCTAGTTGTAAGATATCTAATGAAACTGCCGCTGGAATTGAGATTCGCTGGAAAGATAAACCAATGGCCCTTTCCATTGTCCAAGCAAGATTGGTTGGATTAGCCCACTTTTCTGTAGGTTATATATTTACTTACGCGGCTTTCTTAATTGCGTCTACGTCTAAACCCTAAAGTTATTAAAAAGATTGCAGTCAGCTTGATAATGATCGAGTGACATTGCTTCTTCGGCCCGAACCGAGGAATCCCTTAGATATGATGCAGAGCGGATCTTGTTCTATCCTTGATCAGAGATTTCTCTATGAAAAATACAAATCAGAGTTTGAAGAGGGGGAGGCAGAAGGAGCCCTTGACCCGCAACAGATAGAGGAGGATTTATTCAATCACATAGTTTGGGCTCCTCGAATATGGCGCCCTTGGGCAACTGGTTTGAAACCAGTTCCCAGCCCGAATGAATTTCAGTCCACTTGTAAGAAACAAGGTTTTAAGAACTGGGTTCAAACCAGTTCTCAACCCATGATAAAGAACATGGGTTTCAACCCAAATTTTTTCCAATACTTTTTTTGCAAAATTTTTACTTTTATTTTACTTTTATTATCAAATAAAACTCCAATCTTTCATTTTTTACATATTTAACCAACAATAAATTTTACATTATAATAATATTTCTAAAATAGTAATTGTTCTTAATGTTAAATTTGTTAATGATATATTTAAATTTACAAATATTTTTAGTTTAAGATAGTTTAATATTTAATTTTTCCTATTTAATTTTTTTTAAAAAATTAAGTTGGGGCTGTCATTTAAGAAAAAGAAAATAACAGGGGCCTATTTATAATAAAAAAATTGATGAACAGTGTTCGTCACTATTCATCTTCTTCCCCAACCTGCTTTTTTTTTTTTTTTTTTTTATCATTTTTGCTTCACAAGAACCAAAAGAAGACGCCATAGGGAGTACAACGACCGCAGCAAACTCTTCGGGTTGGAAATCGCTGAAGACTCGAACCCGATCTCCCAAATTTCCCAAATCCCTAGGAACCAAAATCGGGATATATGGTTTCTGGGTTCAACCCAAAAATTGAGAGGGAAATTGATGAAAAAGTTGCAATGAGCGGAAAGTGTCTAATGAGGAAGAGGAAGTAGTTGAGACTGGCGATGACATTCGGACAGAGGAGAAGGAAGAGGAAAGGGCGTATGCCGAGAACCAAAATCGGGATGTATGGTTTCTGGGTTCAACCCAAAAACTGAGAACTGAGTTTCAGGCAAATGCTGCGAAACATGGGTTTCAACCCATTTTAGCCTATTTTTTGGTTTTAACCCCAAAAAATGGCCAAACCAAGGTTTGAGAACCGCTTGAAGAGCAGACCCATTATCTTAATTGTGAAGAGGAATGATATAAAAATTTGATTTTGATTTACACTATAGTGTGACTGTGACCTGACCTGTCTCCTCACAAAACACAAGCATTATCACATTTTCAATTACAAAGGAAAGAAGCAGCCCATTTAGACATTGAGCCCAATAAATGATTTTTGTGGTCCGCGAAGCAGCCCATTTCGGCAAATGATTAGTCGTAGACTCATTTTTTCACAAAATCATTCAACTGTAGTATTTTAAATAAATGAATGAATAATGTCCAATGTTATGCAAGCCTTTTCAGTTTGTGAGAGAGAGAGAGAAAAAAAGAAAGTAATATAACCATCTATTTTATTTTAGTATTATAACTATTGTGTTGGAATTAAGAGTTGACAACGAGGAGGATAAACACAAGCAGAAATGACATGAATAAAAGTTATTGCACAACTCCAAAAACAAGGTTCAAAATTTGAAATTGTGAAAATTAATATAAAATGAAAGGAGCTGGGTGAAGATTGCAATTTGAAAACTGGAAATAGATTCGAAAGCAGAAAAGAGCTAAGAGCTTTAGTATCACCATTGTTGTACCATATATTTGTCGCCTATATATATATATAATGGGTGTAGTGATATTCAAGAAAACCTTTTTCTTTTTTTTTCTTTTTTTTTGCTTAACAAAAAAAATATATATATATATATATATTAGTACTTGACTAAAAAGAGGGGAATAAAGCTGTTTGTTTGTTAATTTAATTTAATTTGAAGTAATTTTAATCATTGATAAACATTAAACAGTATTGTCCAAGGGGGAAATGCTAAAAATAAATAGTAAAATATATATCTATATATATATATATATATAGAGAGAGAGAGAGAGAGAGCGCGCGCGGACGTGGGCCTCCCAATTTCCTAATTCGGCAAAATGTAGTGTTACCACTTACTCTACCAATTACCATACAATACATACGTTTTTTTACTTCAAATTTATTAATTACTGCAATCTGCCAACACACATCATACCCCAAACCAAACCAAACCAAACCAAACCAAACCATTCATTTAGTTACTGTTTAATATTATCATAATTATTTTAGTGAAATGTAGAAAATAAAGTTTTATTATTAAAAATAATAGTTTCTTTTTAACTAGAATGATGATTGATATGACAAATGAAACGATGTTTTCTTATAATATAATGTTTTGTTTTCCTTCTGCATTTGCTTAATTTGTACGTAAAAGACAAAGGAAACACAATTCAACTAATAATAAATAAATTGCCATCAACATTCATTTGAACCACAAAAAAGGATAAGACCCATGATTCTATGTGTATAGTTTATAGTCCGTACGTGTGTATTACTATTTTTACTTGGAATTTCCAAACCATATATATATACTCCCTCGTCATCCGTTTTATTATAAATGTTCATTTTCATCAATGTACAACTTATATTATAAATGTTAAAGTACAATACTTAAATAAATTAATTTAGCTTACTTTATTTCATTTATATTTTTACTTTTTAAGTATGGACCGGACCCTTCTAATAAAAATGAGGGAGTATATGTCATGCATGGCATATTAATTCTCAGGTTTCATGTTTTAATTTGGAGGATCATATATATTGCCTTCCTTCATCACAATATTCTTAAACGTAATTAATTAATTTTTTTTTAAGGAAATATATTAGAATTCGTCCAGTTACAATAAATACGTTTCACACAACTAGAAATAAATGAGATTCCTGATAAAACAATAATCAGAGTTCCACTGGTTTTTTCAAAATCAAAGGCTTTATCATTCCTTGAATATACACCCCTTCTCTGCTTGTTATCTTATAATAGAGGCAAGAGAGAGGTCCGTCCAAGTCCAATGGAATGGAGGCAGCAGAGCAGAGTGTAGACAAATGCAAAACGACAACTAATGTGGAAACGAAGCCCTCTTCCCTCTCGCTCTCCGATGTACGACATTCTCTATAACTATCCCCTTCTCTTTTTTTTTTTTTTATCTCTTTCTTTTTCTATTGGGATTTTTTTTTCCTTTTTACTTATTCCATTATTCCATGAGGTCCATTAAATAATTTACTTTTTATTGTTGAAAAAAATATAACTATATATATATATATATATATGTATATATACTATGCTATATGTGCATATCAAATCTAAGAGAGTTAATTTAATTCATGCCCCATAAAATTAATCTACGTACATATATATATATATATTATTTATTAATTTGAAACATCTCATTTTGTGGGCGGGATTAATTAGGAAGGAAAGTTGGATTTTTTTTTCTTTTTTCTTCTTCTTATCATCAACATTTGCAAAAGCAGCTTTCGCCTTTCATATGTGCATGCCATTCCCTTCCAAATTACTTCCAGACAAATATTCTCGATCGATCAATAGTGTCTATTATTTGCACTTTCATTCTATTCTTTCAAATCTACATCTATGCATAGATAAAATCCCTTTTTCCCAAAAAGTAAAGGCAAACCAACAAAACATATATATATATATATATATATCAATCAAGAATTCTTAATTATTGCTTAATCATCACTTATATAATAGAACACGCTACATACGCCCTCGCTTATTCATTCAACAATGACCTACGATATATTATTAATAAAAAATTATTACACGGTAATTTTTTATTCAAAAATTCTTAATTATTGCTTAATCATCACTTATATAATAGAACACGCTACATACGCCCTCGCTTATTCATTCAACAATGACCTACGATATATTATTAATAAAAAATTATTACACGGTAATTTTTTATTCAATCTTATAAATGTGATATATATATATATATACCTATGAAAATTTGATCAATAAATAAATAATATATATATATATATAATAAAAGGGAATATCTATCATGTAAAAAAAAGAGAGAAAGAGAGATTTAGGTAGCTAGGTAGGAGCAAAGAATGATGAGGTCCTAAGATTATTCCCACTTCTAATGGTTGTCCTTTTCTTGATGTATAGTTAGCCCCCCATGCATCTTCCCATCCAAATGCAAGATTCCAAGGCCTACAACTGCTAAAAAGTCTCCATTGAAAAATTAACAACAAAGTTAAATGAAAAAAAAAGAGGGCACCAAAAGTCTCCCCTTTTATAAAGTTAAAAGAGCAATGCAATGCTAGGGCTAAGGCATTTATTTGGGGGACAATCTGACAGTGGAGCACCCCCAATCTATTCATTATTCCTCCAAGCACACCCTTCCATGCACTAATTCTAACATTCTCTTGTCTTTTCCCTTTAACCTCTTCTTCCTCAACATTCACTTCCAATTTTCCATTTCCAATTCCATTCAACCTCAACATTTGCTTTCTCATCTCTTCTATGCAAATTTAACCCCCTTTATTCTTTTCCTTTTGGATTTTGTTGCTTTGGGGCCGATGCCCCTTTCTCTTTTATATTAGTCCCCAATGAGGATGCATTTTGGTTCCAACTTAAATCACTCTTTTACCCTCAAACCTACATCTCTCTCTATATATATATACACATAGTCACGCCTATAAATCATCGAGAACACCAATAATACCACCCATGCAACCATAACAACTTTAGCTGCTGATAAACGCAAAAGGTTCTTGATCGATCGAATTCTTTTTCTCCCACATCCCAAAAAACCAAAAACCCTTCTCTCTGTCTCTCCAAAGAAAAACTTAAAAAAGAAATCATGGCCAGAAGATCAACCCACCAAGGAGATCACGCGGCTGCTGCTACCATTCACTACTCGTCTTTGGCTTTGTTGCAAGAAAGATTTAATCAGCTGCAAAAGACTAGGGAGATGAGGCAGGAAAAAGAGCTTATGCGCTTCATATCACATGCTGCAGCTAATACTAATACTAACACAAGTACCTCTACCGCCATGCATTGTCATCATCAGCCGGTGACGGTGCCGGCGCCGGCTTCTTGTTATTATTATGACTCCGACGAATTGATGATGTTTCATCAGCTGCAGAAGCAGCCATCTTCCCAAATGGGATTCTCCTTCATCCCGCTGCCACCACCGCAGTTGATCATCAAGAAGGAGGCATCACATGAAGAAACTCAAACAAAGTCGTTGCTGCTTTTTGGGTCGGAAAATTTATTAGGGCTCCATAACCATAATAGCGGCACTAGTACTTCATCACCGCTGTTATTTGATCTTAATTCCTGTACTACTCCTCCTGATGTTGATACTTCTCTTCATCTCTAAAATCTAAATGTAAACAACAACATATATATATATATATATAACTAAGTGCTACTACTAATTTAATTATATATGTTTCTTAAAATTAATTAATGATCGAAGATTAATTTTGATAGCTACTTGTAATTATATGTTAATGTTGTTTAAAGCTAAGAGATAGACAATAATAAAAAAACAAAAGAAAGCATTGATGCCACGTCTGTTGACATCTCCACACTTTTACTGTTTCACATATACAATAACAATTGACGGATTAGTTAGTGTGTCGATGATTTCTTTCGTGATTCATGGAAAAATATTAATTACTATGAATATGGTTTATGTTGATCGTCAAGAATTTTTTGGATTTTAATTAAGGATAAATGAACAAAACGAAAGTGGTCGGGGGTTGCATTGCATGTGTGTGTATTTGTTATTTGTTTTATACGTACGATAAATCAAGTATCTCAGCACTAGTCACTAGATCGCCTAAGCATTAGTATATTTGGTACATTTTTTAAAATGAGTTTTTTTGAATGGGGCGGAAGGAATAATTGTTACGTAATTTAATCGGTAAGAAAGAATGATAAATTAATTTTGATGTCTTGGAATGTACATGAAATGAATATTATATATATATATATATATATTTGTTGCATTCAGCGGCGAACGCAGAATAAAGTATTAGAAGGGGCGACCTTTCAGTACAAATTTTTTTTTTGTCATTAAATAATATACATATTCAAGTATCAAAATAACCATAATGATATATGTTCTAAATTTTTTTTTAATAATAAATATAAAAGAAAATAAAAACAACTATTTATTTACGCCTGAACAATCAGTACCGGACACGCTAACAATACAATCATATAAAAAAACAATCATCACATAAACTATTAAATAATTATAATAAAAAAAATCACAATCACAATTCTCTTCTTAAATATTCAATTATAGATTCATAAATATCATTGAAATAACATTGTTATAGTGTATAATCATTTATCACATATAATACAAAATTAAACAACTAACTATAAAAAACATATATGATAAGAAAAATAAATAGAAGTAAAATAAATAATTAAACTCACAAATTTTTAGGTTTCAACGAGGCTAGAAAGGAGCCAACGGTGGCACCGAGGCGATGGTTGGCATCGGTGTCAGGCTGCAGCGGTGGTTGAATGGAAGGGGAGGGAGATGGCTGTTCACGCAAGAAGGGTGTGGAGTTTGAGCAATTGGAATTCAATTGTTGGAATTGATAAACTGAAATTGGGTGGATTAGTAGATTAGAAGAATGGGTGGGGTTTGATTTGAAAATATTTGGTTTTCGTAATTGGCCCCTCAAAAGTTCTTTTTTTACTTTTTCCCCCTTGGTAGAACGACGTCATTTCACTAAGGGGGAAAAAATTAAAAAACAAAAAAAAAAGATAAAGAAAGAAGAAGACGCTGGTCTTCTTCTTCAGCGAAGCGGCGAGACTTCTTCATTTGCGGCGCCGATGGGGCGGAGCTAAGAGGTAGTATTACTACTACCCTTAGCTCCCAATGGAAGGCGGGGCGTCGGCACCGCCTCGCCCCGCCCTGTGTCCGCCGCTGGTTGCATTTGGAAAAAGATTTTTTCGACAAGGCTGGCCAGTTGTGCATCTTATACTAGTAAGATAGTGCCATCAAAAAAGGTAGGGGCCTTCTTTAAGTAAATGTAAGTGAATGATTACAAATTTGAAATTTGAAGTTATTCCATAATGAAACCTTAGAATTGTTTGGAGAAGCTCCCCCTTCTCTCTAAAAACCCTAGCCGCCGCCTCACTTTTCTTCTTCCCCCCTTCTCTTCTTCGGGAGAAGGGGGGAATGAACCTTTGAAATATTTTGTTTTTTCTTTTGTTTTCTTCATTTGTTTGTTTTATTTTCTGTTTTGTTTTCCTTAGGTTAAGTTTTGTTTCCTTCTTCTAAGGGTTTATCCCTTATTTGTAAGGTTTATTGGCCTCTCTTTTGGAGAGTTTTTTTGGAGAGGAAGAGGAAGAAAAAGAAGGTGAAGACTGGAGTTGCATATGGCTGTGACGTTGGTGGCAACGCGGTGGGAGAGAAAGGTGGAATCGGCTATCTTGCCGATGGAGGGTGGCGGCTGTTTTGCCGGAGGAAGGTGGCTGCTGTTCTGCGGCTATTTCATGGGCGTTGGGTGTTGTTTTGGTTTGGAGAATGTGAGGAAATTGGTTTGGAGAATGCTGGGTCCGGGAAGAATGGGCAAGAAGTTTGTTTTGGGGACCAATTTGTGGGGAATAGGAATTTGGTTGTATCTCAAATTGTTGCTGGACTATTTCCAGTAGTATTAATATAAATGTTTTATCTTTCAAAAAAGAATTGTTTGGAGAAAGTTAGTGGAGGACAGTCTGTTCATTCATTGTGTACGTATTGGCTATATCAATAGTTTATTTTCTTATAATAAAATTTTTATTTTATTTTTTTTTATCAAATAATAACATTTACAATTCTATTAAATTAAACAAATATGAATCTAAATAATTATCGTTATCTACACAAAATATACACAGTACGATGAAAAATTATCATTATTCAGAGTGATGATATATACGTAACAAATTTAGAGTGAAATCTCACATTATGTGATGTGACAATCAAATGAAAAAATAATATTGAGTACTTAAAATTATAATTATCAAAAAACTCCAATCATATGATGTTAATCAGAATTTTCTCACTCTCCCTATTATTTCTTTTTTATTACTATTATTATTATTATTACTATAACCAGTAGGAATCTATAACAATTTGTATTTAAATGCTTAAACTAGTACGTTTTCAGTATTCATAAACCATAAAGCAAAAAAGCGAAAGCAAATAGGAAAGAAAGTGGGCCGAGACGGGACTGGAATATTTGGGCCTATTAAAAATAAAGCCCGCGTACCTCAGGGGCCGAAACTGACGAACAGTACAATAGCTGCTAATATGGAGACAATCAATGATAAAGAACGCACAACAAACTCAATTCTCCACAACAAAAAAAAATTATTAAATAAATAAAAACTTCATCTGTTTTATTAGAAAAGTCAATTTTGACAAATGTATAACTTATTATGAATGTCAAGGTACGATATTAAAAATAGCTAATTTGACATTATTTTTTCTATTCATATCCTTATTTTATAAGCATGAGATAATTGTGAATCACACATGCTATATTAGTAAGGATATGATAAGTAAAAATAAAAAATAAAAAAAAATTAAACGGATGAGTATATATTAATATGAATATTGAATATGATACGCCACTTTTCATTAATAAACAAGAGTGCAACTGTTACTTAAGGTTAGTAAATTCATGACTATAAAGGAATTCCATATTTAAATTGTATTATTGTAAAAACAACAATATATTGGTGTCATATTTTTACCATTCATTGCAATTTCAAATTGCATGCATGAAAATAATGTATTCGCTAGTTTAAAAGTGTGTGAAGTCAAAATCCAAAGCAATGAAGTTGAATTTCAACTTTTTGTTCTAATTAATGCCATGAATTAACTAGTACTTCAAAATGTATCAAGACTATTTCGTTTGACTTTGCCAAAATAGAAGTGATGCGCATAAAATTGAATCTTCTTTGGGCCAGGCCCAATCGACGAAAGCAAAGATAAACAGTAAGGAGAAAAAGATGTATAAAGGGTCCAAAACCAAACTTAGGTCGGACAGTTCCTTAAAACCGAGCCGAAGGAGCAAGCTTAGTTCAGTAAAACAAATTAGGTCGGACTTACTTGTTTCCCCTATTTACACCATAACCGAGCTCAGATGACTAGATCGGAACAAGATATGCTTCTGACACAGTAGGTAAGAAATCATTATAGGAAAGAAGCCATAAAATCGGGCCATGATGGCAGAAAACGTGCACGGCATGGTAAAAAGAGAGGAGCAGGTGAAAGTGCAAATCATGACGGTTCAACGGGCATGACCAAGTCTTGATATAAATACTAAGTCCTCATACTTAGTGAGGTACGCAATCTTTTACATTTGAGCTCTTGGTGAATACTGTTGATCATCTTCAACCTCACTAACTTGACCGTCGGAGCCTATACCGGGGGGAAAGCCCCGCTCTTCTCTTATTCATTAACAGTGGTCACCGGAATAGTCTTCAGTCAACGGTTTCCTCTCCTACTACATTAACCAGAGCCATACAGCCCGATTTCCAGCTTTATTTCCTTTCTCTTTAGTTAGCTGCTACAAGAGTGGACCTTGCTGTTCAAGATTTCGCATTGGCCCACAAGAAGCATCATTAACGGACGTTTTGCATCACATCAAGAAGAATAATACTTTTCTTTTTCTTTTTTTTTTATCAACAAAAAGAAGAAGTTTCAAAGTGAAGAAATAACAATATATTGAAAAATAATTTATTTTATAACTCACTATGAAATATAACTCTTCCATGGAGTATTATTTAATTATTTATAACTAAAAAATTATGGATCGCATGTCATATATGTTGATATATATATATATATATATATATATAGTATGGCAATCTTGAAAAGGGAAAAATAATTGAATTTACAAATAAATGCAAATTGCAACTAATTTTCCAACAAAGACAGCCGGGTGTGGAAATTCTTTTAAGTTGGGTCATTTTAATATTGTACCTAATTTATGAGATAAATATCCATGAAAATGGGTAGATTCATTTCCAAAGTTGTATACATTTACTGTATTAATTGGGTTTTGTAGTCTCTACAAAAATAATAACACGAGTGTAATTTGAATAAATAGTAAGTATCAAAAAATGAAATAACAAAAAGGAGAGACTATGGCCTTGGGTAAAAGCATTTTTGAAACCATGTTTTGAGAGTAAAATTGTGCAGCTAAAATATATTTTGTATGAATTTTGAGTTTTGGTACCTACTCTCAAAACACGTTTTTGGTAAAAATATATATATAGACTGTACACTCAAAATATGTTTGTAAAGTGTTTTACAAATATACTTTGAATGAAGATCTACTTTTTTTTTTCCCGAAAATATATTTTGAAAGTAACTTATACACAGGACTTATAAGTTGGACAAAAGGAATATAGGAATTGAATTGATATTTTTATCCTTTTTTTTTTTTTTTTTTCTGGTTAATTGAAATGACGCGTTTGAGTTAAATTCAACGCGGAACCGCAGCAAAGCAATACAATGGGCACTCGGTATTAATACACGTGAGCGTGACACACCTCTCCTTTTTATTTATTCCTTTTAACAAGTTTTACCATTAGGGATTCAACCCAACTTCTATTTATTTATGGGTTAATTACGCAAAATCCTCCTGAGATTTACAAAAGTACAGGATGATCCTATATACTTTAAAAAGCTATGCAAAATCTCCATGTGGTTTCAAAACTCTGTAAAGTAGACTAAATTGCCCTTATTCAGTAAAAGGGTTTGCAGTTATTCAGTCAAACTGAATAAGGACAATTTTGTTACAAATTAATATTTTCGTCTACTTTCCAGGGTTTTGAAACCACATGGGAGTTTTGCGTAGCTTTTTAAAGCATAGAGAGGTCATCCTGTACTTTCGCAAACTACATGGGGTTTTGCGTAATTAACCCTTTATTTATTTATTTCACAAATTCTATTTACCTACATATAAATAATATTTTATTTCTTTTATTAGTTGAGTCAAATTTTAAAATTATTATTTTTTGTTTCATTACTAGTATTAAGTTTTGATTATTTTACATCTCATACTTTCACTAATAAAATTAAATGTGATTCATAATTAATTCACCGTTGAAAAGTAAAGATATTAATAAAAAAAAAATTAGTGTCAAATTATTTATTTTAACTATTTACTTTGCAACTCATAAAAAAATTATACATTCTATAAACCAAACTATTGTAGTGAAACCATCTTTCAATTTTAACTTTAACTAATTAAGGTCGATAGGAGCCATTTTCTATATCACAGTAAAACTGTATATGAATTGACTGCTTTTTGACAATATATGTATGGTCTCTCTAATCAATTTTATCTGCCCCTTTTGACCAAACCAAGGTTCTGTTCATTTAGTACTATAGATAGGAAATTTTTTAATTAAGAAAAAAATTTTATTTTAGAGAGAATTTCTTTTGGGAATTTATGTAGAAAAGAGAAAAAAAAGTGTAATGATTATGTTTTTTTTAAAATTTATGTGAGTGAGGATTTAGAGAGAATTTTTAAATTTAAATTGTGAATTTTGTAAAAATAATGTTATTTTTTTGTGTAATAATTTTGAGGAAAAAGTGATACTTTTTCTGATTATGTTCGAAAAAGAACAGAGCCCAAGTGTAGATAAATACGGTGCGTGTGTGAGTTTGCTTCAAAAAAAAAAAAAAGTGTAGATAATAATACAAATTATTACTACTCCAAGTTAAAAAAATCAATTAAAATTTCATAATATTCACCATAAAAATACAATCTTTGAATGAAGTTAATTTAGGATTTTATGCGATTGCAAACAAGTGTAGATAATACAAATTATTTCTTCTACTGATAGTGATCGAGTTTGTAATCCATCCTTAATTTGTGGGAGATTACTTTACTAATTAGAAAGTGTACCTTAAACGCGGGAATGATAATAGGAATATGGGGGCATTTTATATCCGAGAATCGATAAATCACTCATTAAAGGAATCTTGCATTGCCATTTAGATAATATAATAGTTTAACTTTTTAGAATCTGCACATACCAAACATAGGAATTTGAATTTTAGGAAACAGATGTCCATTCCCCACATTCACATTCCCGCACACCAAACGCACCCTGAAATTCCTATGTTTGGTACTTATAGGAATCTGATAATTTTAACTATTATATCTTCTAAAAGACAGTCTAAAATTCATTTAATAAGAAATTCATCAATTACCAAATATTAGATGCACTCCATTTTCATTCCCTTTTCCACACGTCAAACGCAATGTTTATAAATTATGATGTCATGAAAGTAGTAATTAATCCAGATAAAGAAAAGAATAAAGAGTAAAGAGTCTATGGGGCGGCGACCCTACCTATTCCCTAATCCTAATCCTAATTTCCCTTTTGATTAAAACTCTACGTTAATGCTAAAAGAAAAAGAATACTCCAGGATTAATTCATCCATTCTTCTCCAGCAATTACAATTCCTTCCTTATTATATAATGATTCCCAAATCTCATCATCATTTCTTTATCAACCCCACAATACTTTTCAGCCAACACTAATTCACAAAACCTTTTTAGCGCGTTTGACGCACAAGAATAAGAATTGAAATGGAGTATCTCATATTCGGCGATGGAAACATCGTTGTTAAAATAATTTTAGATTGACTCCTAAACGTTTAAATTATTATATTTTAGTATGTGCCAAACAACAAAATTTTAATCATATGTTCATTAATTTCCCGTTCACATTTACACACTCTTTAGGTTTATATTAACAGTGGTATATTCAATTTTATTCTTTATTCTTAAATTGAATTAAGTGATATATATATATATATATATATATGATTTTGGGATGCCCATTTGTTCAAAATTTTGACCCCATATATTACTTCAAATGAAACTTCCCATATGACTTATGAGTTTTCATTTAAAATTTTTTTTATTTATATTTTTTAGTGTGCGTGGAAATTGTATTATAATTACTTATTTTAAGCCGAGACTCTAGTGATAGAACATAAAGGGTATTATTTATAAACAATTACTTGTATAAAAATCAAGGGTCTAGAATCTAGATGGACGTTCATAATTGCTTCATAAAACTAATTAACAATAATAACCACTTTAATTATTTGTTAATCAGCCTGTGTTGCTAATACTTAATGGTGACCGTAATTAATTAAATAACAAAATCAAATCCTGCAAAAAAGAAAAGACAAATTATAGTATAGTATAATGTAGATATTAATGGGATTCCAAGTTCCTCCGTTATAACTACGGGGTTTGATTTTGGTACTAAAGTGATGGATGAAACATAAAAGTCTTGAGATCTTGACAACTACATTTATTTATAATACTCCAGAAATACAACGTAAAATAATAATAATAATAATAATTACAAGTATTACATTTTTCTAAATAATACTAATTTATTTGAGATCGAGAAAGAATGTTTGATAAATAAGATGCCGGAGAAAATTAATATACTCCTTAAAGAAAGTAGTAAAAACTATGAAAATGAAGAATTAGTACTCATATAATAGTGTAATTAAGGAGTTGGTAACGTCGGCAATGATGTGGCAGTGGGGGACCTGCCAACGTATCAATCAAAATGAATATATATGTGACTTGATGACGACTTTTTTTCAGTTAATTTTATCACAAAATAAATAGGAGTATTTATAATTAAATGAATGAATATAGAAATTAAGCAGATACAAAAAAGTCCAAACAGAACGTGACAAATGAGGAATTTCTAGAAGTAGGCATATCATAGACAGATGGATCACTTTGATGAAGAAAACAAACTCACCACTACACAACAACATTCTCACGTACTCAAATTAATTCATCCGATTTCATATTTAATTTAATTTAAAAAAAAATTAAAATTCGATAATATTACATATCTATTACATATGATACATATGGGTTGACAGGAGAGGAATAACAAAATCGTAATCAAATTCCAATATTTGAAATGCTATCTATATATATATATATATATCGCAATGACTGGATGAATGATTTGATTTATTCATGAAAATGAAATTGGGAAAAAGAAAAGAAAAGCCACACGAGTTCAGCTATTTCCTGGATGCTATGGAGAAGCGGGCATGAAAGATGAAAGACCGACCAACCCTACCACTACTAATATAAGAATCTTCTTTCATTTTTCCTTCTTTCTTATCAGACAACATCAACCAACCCCCCCGGCCTTTATTTCTCAAGCACGACTATGCTGAATCCTCTTACTAAATTATACTGTACTGAAGATGTAAGAAATCAAAATATAAGAAAATGACAAGATAAAAAGGTGAAATAGAAATTCTTGATAAAACAAAACGATTCTGTGCGGTTGAAAAACGGCTTACTTACTCGCTTTGGTTTACAGTAACAGCGAGCGTGACGTGCAGGAAGAATATTCCGTTGTGAGACAACCAAAAATGCTGACTGGACCGTACACAAACTACTACAGTAACCCCAAATTTTGGTGGTCAGTGGTAAGTAGAGAATAGGAAATTGTGATTTTTTCCATTGTAACACGCTAAATCCTGATGCGTACACGTTTTGTTCGGTCCAGCCAATACTATATGAACTTGGACAGACTCCTGAATTCTCTTTCATTTTAGGCTTCCTCCCTTACAATTACACCTCACAACAAGCACCATTTTCTTCAAGATTCTTTTCCTTTACTCGACCCAAGAAATCCAAGGTCAATCAAGGGTCGCTCTCTTTTTCGCTTCATTAATTTCTTCTTGCTTCTTCAAACACACAACCAGCTGTGCTAATAATAATAATACAACTTTTATATCATTGGAGGTGGGCTGCATGTCAACTTCCTCTGGACACTTCTAAATTCAAGCTTCTTCAGAGGTATGCAGCCGGTACTACTGTCAATTTTCTAGATTATTTGAAGATGGTTTTTTGATTCAATATGTTGAAAAAAAGTAGGTAACTTTGATGACATCTTGAGGGTTTGCTTTAATTATGATCTGAGGTTGAACTTGATGATTGATTGACCCAAATAATTGATTCAGAGATTGCAAAGACGAGGGAGTAGTTTCATTTGTGATCTAGGTTGAAGAAGATTCACCCAAAGATCTTATTTTTATTTCTGCCGATTTCTTCCTGCTGCTCAAATGTCCTTTTTTTTTCTTTTTTTTTTGGTTTTGGGTTAGGAGTGGGGGGCGTTTCCATTTCTTTCTTGTTGTTTGGTAAAGGTTCTTGCTGTTTCTTCCATCGATTTTGTATTCTGTGATCTCCTGTACCCGTTTATTTTTCATCTGGCAAGCTGAATCGTTCATATCTAAAGTATTTTGTTGTTTCTTCAATTTGGTTTGATTTTTAGGCTGTGTCACCTATAATTTTGTCCAATAGTTTCTCAATTAAGAGGGAGTTTAGGAAGGCTTCTTTGGCTAGATCTTCCAATTTCTATGGGAGACTGATAATAAAGGGCATCTAGAAGGATTTAGACACTGGTGATTCCATCTTTTCCAGTTTGTCGATCTAGCTTGTTGATACTTTTCTGTCTTTACAAGCATCAAAGTCTGTAATGTTCTTGAGAAAGGGTAACTCCAAGAACACATCCTCCTCTCCTAAGAAATGTTATTATTTCTCAAGAAGAATTTTGAATTCCGATTCTTGTTTTCATTTTCAATAGTTTCTGTGTTTCTGTTCCAAACGTCTCGGTGGCTATTTATCTTGGTTTAGAGAAATGACTACCTATCTTGGGGATTCCTGTGTCGCAGGAGTAGCAAACCTTTTCTTTCCTTCCTTCTGACCTAGGATCTTATTAGTGTTAACTCCATAAGTTCTGCTTTAATATCTTGAATTGAATGATCATCCCATCTTGTTTTTACCTCAACAGTCATAATTACTTGAATTATGTAATCATACCACAGTTAGAGGCTCATCTGTTCTAAACTAGCAAAGTTGTCACGTTTCATTGCTTGGATATTGGATGTAAGTTTCTGTATCACATCTGTAATTCCTCATTGTGGTGTTTAATTATCTGCTTAGGAGATTGGGCACTCAGTAAGTAAGACAAATGTGCACTCAACTTAACTTTCATAGTTGATTTAAGAGAACCCACCCAGTTATGTCATATTCAACTTAACTTTCATAGTTGATTTAAGAGAACCCACCCAGTTATCTGTTATATTCAGGATTAGCATGACAACTATTCGTTATGTCTCATTCAAAATAGACTTTTTTCTGATAATGTAATTGCTTGCTGTTTACTTTCATTGGCAAAGTGTCTGTTATTTGTTATTTCAGTTTTTTGACAAAATTTTTGGGGGTTCTTATTGTACAGGTTGCCTAGAATTAGAGTCCCTTTGTTCCTATTGATCCAGTTATTCTCAGATGCGAGCATCCCAGGCTTCCCAGACATCAGAAGCTATCCACATGTTGTACCATCAGCCCTTTCAGCCGATTGAATCATTTAGCTTATCCCCTTTCAAGGTATTGAATAGCAACGGATGTATGGATAGCAGCAGCAAAGGGACCCAAGTTTCATTCCAAACTGGCAATGAGCAGTTCTTCACCTTGGAATCTCAACCTGTGACTGGCTACGGTACCCATGATTCTCCTTCTGGTGCCAGCATCGCATCTAATAGGAGTCCTTTCTCTCCGCAGTCATACATGTCAGATGTTCATCACTCTTCTGATAATGCGTACGGTTCGCCATTAAGTGGGTCCTCTGGAGTTGTTGAAGGTACTGAATTGAGTCATGTTCTTAGAGCACTAGAGAGCAGATTAATGGATGAATCTGAAATGGAAGACAGCGGTAGTTGTTCTGTCAACAACGTAATGCAACAACATCCTTTCTCAGCAAGTAGTTCCCAGTTGGTGCAAACGGCCCCTAACATGGACTTGAAACAGTTACTTGTTGCTTGTGCTAAAGCAGTATCAAATGCTGATATGTATACCTCAGAAGGGTTGATGAATGTGTTAGAACAGAGGGTCTCAGTCTCAGGGGAGCCTATTCAGAGATTGAGTGCCTACATGTTGGAAGGGCTCAGAGCAAGGTTATTGTCCTCAGGCAGCATTATATACAAAAAGTTGAAGTGCAAAGAACCAACTGGACCTGAATTAATGTCTTATATGCATGTTCTGTATCAAATATGTCCATACTACAAATTTGCTTACATGTCCGCCAATGTCATCATCGGAGAAGTGATGGAAAATGAGAACAGAATCCACATAATTGATTTTCAAATTGCTCAGGGAAGCCAGTGGGTGTCTTTTATTCAGGCTGTTGCACATCGGCCAGGTGGACCTCCTTATGTTCGTATCACAGGTGTTGACGATTCTCAGTCAACTGTTGCTCGAGGGGGAGGACTTCATCTTGTGGGCCAAAGGTTAGCCAAAGTAGCGGAGTCTTGTGGAGTGCCATTTGAATTCCATGGTGCAGCTATTTCAGGATCTGAGGTGCAGCTGGAGAATCTTGGGATTCGTCCGGGTGAAGCTCTGGCTGTCAATTTTCCTTACATGTTGCATCACATGCCTGATGAGAGCGTAAATACCATGAATCACAGAGACCGCCTATTGAGGCTAGTAAAGAGCTTGTCACCTAAAGTAGTTACTCTACTTGAGCAGGAGTCAAACACAAATACTGCCCCGTTCTTTCCTCGGTTCTGCGAGACATTGGATTACTACACAGCCATGTTCGAATCCATAGATGCCGCCAGAGCAAGGGATGATAAGCAGCGAATAAGTGCCGAGGAGCATTGTGTAGCAAGGGATATCGTGAACATAGTAGCATGTGAAGGGGCAGACCGGGTGGAAAGACACGAACTCTTTGGTAAGTGGAAGTCTAGATTGACGATGGCTGGATTCATCCCAATCCCATTGAGTTTCTCTGTTGGAAACGCCATCAAGGACATGCTGAAGGAGTACAGCCCGAATTACAGACTTGGGGAGAGGGATGGCGCGCTTTATCTTGGATGGAAAAACAGACCCCTCGCAACATGTTCTGCTTGGAGATAGAGCCTGAGGCTGAAATGTGTGAAGTTTTGCTAGTTTCTCTGATGCAGTTGTTTGAGCTAATTGTAGGTGAGACTAGCAATAATTGGTTTTTAGTGAATTTTGAGAGCTTAAAAAGGACTCACTTGTATGTACAGGTTATAACTAGCCCCCTCATAGAGTTGAAACTAAGGGAGAGTCTCTGTAATCTCAGAAACAAAAACTGCACTTGTTTGTTAATTGTACTTGTGCCAGTGCTTGACAATGTGTTCATCACCACGGGTTTTTGTTGTGTAGTTCATGTACAATATATGGGAATCTGATCAAGAAATCTGCCAGCCAGCAAAGGCTCTCTGTATTCTGTAATTGATGCAGCAAAATGTTAGTTTCAATTTTGCCTTACAATGGTTACTAGATGAGAAATAAATTAAAGGCCAAAGTCTGATACGAACTCTAGAAAGAAAGTTTTCCTTGTATAAATATATGGCCTTCTTCGACCTCCGAAGAGAAGTTAGAAATGAGAAATAAAAAGTGACATTCAATTAAATCCCATAAATGTTGGTCAAAGGTTGACCACCTAATTCGAGTATACGAGGTGGCAATGAGCGGTTTGTCAACCAAACCAAATCAAAAGAAAGAAGTTGAGAATTTTGATATAAAGAAATGAGCAATAAAGAGAGTCATAAATGAATGGCCTGTCAAAAAACATAAAACAAAAAGCTATGCTCAATTGCTCATTCTTTGATGACTACTACTACGATAACCAAAGGCTCAGAGACACAGGAGGATTGTACATCCCTTATTTTATCAGCCACCAGCATCATTCTTTGATTTTGATAGTGCGGCCGGGCTTTATTTTATTTCTCCTCGGACCACCCTTTATTAGGTAACTCATACAATCCAAAAAATCTCTTTTTCTTTTTTGCTTTCTTCCATTTCTCACTCATGGATGTGTAATTAATCCTCTGCTACGAAATATCTGAGAAATGGGATCATTGAATCACTCAATCCGAATCTATCTGGGCAATTATACAAGTGTATTGTTTCTTATGTGATTTGTTCATAAATGTCAATTTTTGTCACCAGAAAATGCACAAGATTGTGGTGTCCTACTACTTCTTCTATAGATGGATCTTGGCATTCATCGATACGATCCTCTTGCTTCTTCTGCCGAAAGTTTCTTTAATAAAACTTGTTGATGGGAGAATTTTGATTCTTCTGAGTGAGTCTTAACTGTTGAATTGCGAGTTCATGCACACAGAGATGCATCTGGGATCATAATTAAAAACAAGCAATGAGTGTGCTGTATATATGGCGCTTATTTGCAGTGAAAGTTGTCAATGAAATTCTAACTTTGATATTCTCTGTTTTTGCTTTGTGTATCATTGCTCTAAACCCTTATTTTAGAGTTAGGCCTCCATTAAACGGGGGAAATATAAGAGTGCCTTCAAAGTCTGAGACTCCGCTAACATTCTATTCAAAACAATAGTCTGAAGTGTCACTTTTCTTTTATTTGTAATAATGTCTTTCAGGAATTGTGCAATTTCTGCTGCTGTAAACTGTATTTTCTTACTGGTGAAATTAACTGCCTGGAAGTTCAAAGATCCTTGCTTCATTCACTTGCTTGTTACAAGGATGAGGTGAAATTTGGTATGTTTGAAAAAGAATGATCAGTTGAAATGGCAACACAACAATCACAACAAAATGCAGATTGGCGCGCTAGACAGAAAGAGCGAGAGAGGGAACGCCGGCGAATGAGGGACAGGCAAAGAAGGCAATCAATGAGCATTGAAGAGAGGGAGAAACACTTGGCCAGGCGGCGCAGAAATTATCAGTTGAGAAGGCAAAGAGCAGCCACTGCCCAATTAGGCTTTGGGCAGACACATACCAGCAGTGTTGGCAGTTTAATTCAATCAGACAATCTCAGTGAGAATCTGGCTATCATGTGTGTCTCAGATGTCAAGGTCCAATCCGATTCTGCAATGCTATATGAAAATGAAAATGAAAATGAAGAAGAAGCCTTAGTTATGAATAATATCAAGGATGGTGGCAATGGTACAAATAGTTAATTGTGTGGCAGAATTTAATGTTTCTATTAGTGCCTAATTGATTTTGACATGGATTTGCTGTTTCTGTTGATGATTTTGTAGTTGGAGAAACAAGGTTCCAAGGAACATTCAAGTATCCACGACTACCGCGCTTGAATCACATCAGAAAGCTTGCAAGATGCTTGAATGCTTCTGTAGATTATAAGATGACTAGTGTGGATGCAGCTGATTCAAATTTGGTGGTTAATCCAACCTGTTAAGTACAGTATAATAAAATTATCCTTTCGACAGAGAAGCCGGCGTGTTTGATTATATGCACACTAATAATGTAGTTTCCTCATTTTGGCGTTTCAGCTGTTCTTGGAGGCAGCAGGATAAGGCTAGTCCATGTCAAACATCTTGCGAGGGCGCTTAATTCAAATGTGGGAAAAAATGCAAGGTCAGTCAGTCAGTCTTACATTAATTAATTGATTTAAGACGTATATATATTTCCTTCAACATTAATTTGACAAACGCTATTGTTTGAAATTCATGTATATGAGTCAAGACATGAAAATGTAGTTGTGAGGATGAATGATGATGATGATGATGATGAGGCGACAAGTGAATGTGCAGACGTCAAATGAGGATCCAATCCATCCAGCAAAGTTATGATCATAAATTCCTAGTTACTGCAACTACAAATCAAAGTGGATGTGTCTGTATTGTTGATGATTTTTACATTGATTGTTTGATGACAATCTGATTCAAGAAACTCTGCAGCTACAGCTTGTTCTATTCTTCATTGTTATGGGAATAATTAATGATTATTGAGAGGTCTGAAGCAGTGTTTTGATTCAAGAACGAATGCATAAATGCATGATTTTGGCAATTATATATATATTTGTCTGAATTTGACAAGGAAAAGGAATTATGAATTTGGAAACAAATTAAATAGGGATATTTCTATAAAGGGGCATGTCTGAGTCGTTCATTAACACAATTGGAAACAGCTTTAATTAACATCGAATTCGAACTGGATTTGGAAACAATACAATGTGTGATATATAAATACAGGTATTTTATGGTCCATCCCCTCAAAGTATCCCAATTTTCTTCTTTTTTTCCCCTTTCCCTTCATCAGAGAAATTCCTCTCCAACTTCTGCTGTTCTGTTCTTCGTCCCTTGGGGAAGTTCTGTTCATCGTGTTGAAGTATTCGACAATTCGTCACCGTTAATTTCATCAATGGATTCTTCCCCAGATTTGTCTTTGGACACCATCTCGGAAATTCTGTCAAGAACTTCTTTGAAGACATTAGACGTATGCAAGATTGTTTGTAAAGATTGGAATAAACTTGCGTGGGAGTCAAGTTTCATGTCCACATTTTGCAAGAACGACAACAATGTGTATGGATATTACGTTCAAGATGAAATTTCATGCAAGCATGTCCAAGAATTCATATCTTTAGAATCCAGTCACCAACCGGCGGACAAAGAACACATGAGCATCAACCTTGGTGGAGAACTTAAGGTGGATGAGTTAAAGATTGAAGCATCTTCAAAACAAGGAGGAATATTGTGCCTTCTTGGAAGAAAAAAAAGAGATTATCGGTACTATGTTTCCAAACCTACAACGAAACAATTGCAACCTCTCCCCAATCCTAAATTGAGGTTTCAAACAGAGAAAGTCGCTTTGCTGGTGTTGCATTCAAATCCTCTTAGATACAAAATAGTCCGATTATCCAAAAAGGCTAGTAATGGTTTCAATAGTTATATTTGCGAGATTTTTGATTCAAAGACATGGAGGTGGAAGACATCAAATAATATAGAGTTGCAAGATGATGTGGATTTTGTGCCCAATAGGGCATCGGTTCAAGTAAGTGGATTAGTATATTGGCTCACCACGGATCATCATGTGGTTGTTTTTAATCATGAAGATGAAACTCATTCTCGGTTTCCTCTACCGGAGTTGAAGAGTCATTATCACAATTCTAACTACTCACTCATTGATTTTGAGGGAAAATTGGGGTTGTTATATTCAACACCACAAGAGACTACAAAATTTTGGGTGGTGGATGATCCAAAGATTCATAGTTGGAGATTGCTGAAGGAAGTAAAAGTTGAGCCTTCTTCCAAACTAGCAGGATTGTTCAATCGAGACATTGCATTACTAATTGCAGCATACGAAATGGTCTTATTCAAGTTACAAGATTCTATTCCAGAAAAAATCACACCGGCTAAGTGTCCTACTTATCGATATATTTTTCCATTTAGGTCTGATTTTGAGCCAGTTAATTTGAGAGGGATTTGACTCATATTTTTGAGATGTACAGTATTAATTGTTGAAACATTTATGTTTATTTTTATTTTAGAGTACTCCATTTGTAAAGAAATCTTTATATATGAGCACCGTTATTCTTTCTTTTACAATTTTTCATCAAGTTAATTGATTCCTTTCTAATCAAACCTACTTTCCTTCATGCAACTTAAAAAAGATAATTAAAAAAAAAGAAGCAATAAATACTCCGCCGGAGAACCCGCCCAAAACCCTTCACCCTTCTCCGCCGCGCAGACACAGAACAAAACCCAGAAAAAAGATCATCCAGTTTTGTATATGCGGGGACGAGCTTAATTAGCATAAAGCCTAAGCAGCCCAGGTTCATGCGGGCAGTTTCAAGGATGAAATCGGTTCTCTATCCATGTTTAGCCAAACCCACCACC
The DNA here is from genome assembly GCA_016801395.1 of Leptodermis oblonga. Lineage (NCBI taxonomy): Eukaryota > Viridiplantae > Streptophyta > Magnoliopsida > Gentianales > Rubiaceae > Leptodermis > Leptodermis oblonga. The sequence goes on from CM028756.1 coordinate 45,039,238, forward strand.
CCTTTTGCTTTCTGTTTTCAATCCCTCAAGCAAAATCCAATCTTTTCTTATTCCAAGGTTCCAGCCTCAATGGCTTCTATCAAGCGCCCCACAAATGTTGGTACTTTTGCGGCTTTTCACTCCTCTCTTAAACCCCTGCAAAACCCTTGTCGAACTCGGAGCTTTAATTCTGATGCTGCCTCTTCGTGCTGCTCGCGTACGGCCTCGGGTGAAGTTCACGTGATCGTGGGGCCCATGTTCGCCGGTAAAACTACCACACTTCTCAGGAGGATTAAGACCGAGACCAGTAATGGAAGGTGCCTTACTTTCTGTTTTACTCCTTCCGTGTCTGTATTATCCTTTGTAGCTTAATCTGACATTTTAAAATTTTTTTATGGGTGCTTTTTTGTTTTTTTTTTCTTTTGGTTTAAGGGAAATTTTGCTCCACCCTTCTAGTTTTGGGGGTGAATTTATTTCAGGAGCGGTGATTGGACTCTTTGATGTGGTTAAAAGTTTAATCTTTATGTCTTTTCTGCATGTTAATTATGTAATTTGTGGATGAAGATTTGGTGGTTAAACTTTTGAGGCACGCCATTACTTTATATGTGTACTTGAATTTGTAAAACTACATATAAACGGTTAGATGGATTTACTAATATCTACTGGAGCTCATTAGTAACTGGAATTAGTGATATTTATTTTAATGAATAGATCGGTTCTTCAACAAAGTTGAAGTCGGTATCTTCTGCTGCTTCTCTCCAGTTGTTCTATTCTACTTATTTCATCCCATTCATCTCAATAGACTGTAGTCGAGTTGGGTTGGCTGTATTGGTTTCTTTCCATAGATTCTTCAATTTTTGTTATGAAGAATAAAAGAGAAGCTGCAACCTGCAGCAGTTCTTACAGTTACCTTCTCAGTGTCCAGGCCAGCAATAGGAAGGCCATCCTTCATTTGGATGAGACTCTGAAGGGTCTTTGTATTTCGGGAAGAGTAGCAGAAGCAGTTCAGATGTTGTGCATCAAAGGCTTGCGAGTAGAATCCGAAACATATTCTCTTCTTTTGCAAGACTGTATTTTCAGGAAAGATTATAGGTTAGCCAAAAAAATCCATTGGCAAATGGTAGTTGTTGGATTTCTTCCCCATGAATATCTGAATGTTAAACTGTTGATTCTATATGCGAAGGCTGGAGATCTTCATACAGCCCACATTCTTTTTCAGAAGTTACAAGTCAAAAGCTTGGTCTCATGGAATTCAATGATTGCAGGTTATGTTCAAAAGGGTTTGGAAGAAGTGGGCTTGAGCATGTACAGTGAGATGAGGAAGTATGGTTTGATACCAGATCACTATACCTTTGCGTCAGTATTTAGGGCTTGTGCTTCTTTAGCAATCCTGGAAAGGGGAAAGCAAGCACATGCAATGTGGATTAAGAGCCAGAAGAATGGGAACCTTGTAGTTAATAGTGCTCTCATGGATATGTATTTTAAGTGCAGTAGTCTTTCTGATGGGCATCTACTATTTGAGAAATCCTTAGACAGGAATGTTGTGACCTGGACTGCTTTAATATCTGGATATGGACAGCATGGGCGAGTGGTAGAGGTTCTCAATTCCTTTCATAGGATGTTAGACGAAGGCTTTAGACCAAACCATGTAACATTTCTTGTAGTTCTTGTGGCTTGTAGCCATGGAGGTCTGGTCAATGAAGGCTGGGAATATTTTAGCTCGATGATGAGAGATCATGGGGTTCAGCCTGAACAAAAACATTATGCTGCAATGGTTGATCTGTTAGGTCGTGCTGGGATGTTGCAGGATGCTTATAAATTTATCTTGAGTTCACCCTGTAAGGAGCACCCTGTTCTGTGGGGAGCTTTAGTTGGGGCTTGTAAGATTCATGGAAATGTGGACTTGGCAAAGCTTGCAGCTAAGAATTTCTTTGAATTGGAACCTGGGAATTCAGGGAAGTATGTTGTCTTGGCGAATGCTTATGCTTCTTTTGGTTTGTGGGATAATGTGGCAAAGATTAGGAGTTTGATGAATGACTCTGGGTTGAAAAAGGATCCTGGTTATAGCATGATTGAGATTCAAAGAGAGGTTCACCTTTTCTTTATGGAACACAATACACATAATAAGAATGAGGAGATATATGAATTGGTTGAACATATGATTTGTGTCCTGAAAGATGTTGAGCATGTTCCTGATGTTGAATGTTAAACTAGGAATTACTTGTTTGGCTGGTTTATGGATTAAATACTTGGAGTTTTGGTAAAGATTGTCACTTGGTAAGTAACAATAAGCAGATTATGGAGTGTCTGGCCCTTTTTCTCTTTTCTTAAATACCAATGTCTTAGGTCCCTTTTGTTAGTTCACATAAAGTGCCTTGCTGCAGTCTTTTTTGTTTAATCGTTGCTCTTATTTGGTGTTTGACATTCTCTTAGTTTTGTTACTCTGTGGTTTGGAAAGAAGTGGGCTTTTAGGTATCGCATTGTTAATTGTTGTCCCTTAATGGGAATTTTATTACATGTGGTAGTTAGTAGCAGTCCGCCCGTGCTTATTTCTCTCTGTTAGCTTGGTGATAATGAATTTCTTCAATGGGGAATGGGGTTTATGGACTGTCGTCTTTTGGATTCTTGTTTTTCTTTGTTTTGTGTGTGACTGAACTTTATGTTAAGTTGATAACTGCGTGTATGGTGTGTGTATTCTTAACCTGAGTGAGACCTTAGGGCCTGAACAAAGCGCATTTTACATGGTTGTAAATGAGGATGCTTATCTCATTGTTTCTTCCTTGATATATTCACGCAGACGTGCTGCGGTTATAAAGTCTGATAAGGATTCTAGGTATGCATTGGATTCAGTTGTGACACATGATGGAGAAAAATTTCCCTGCTGGCCATTGGCTCATCTTTCATCATTCAAACAAAAGATCGGTATTGAGGCATATGAAAAGGTTTAATCCTTCAACACTTTTTTAACTCTATCTGTGAAATTCTTATTCTTTTAGTACGTTTAGTAACTGTGAACTTGATTACAGCTAGAAGTTATTGGGATAGATGAGGCCCAATTTTTTGATGACCTTTATGATTTTTGCCATAAAGCTGCTGACCTTGATGGCAAGACAGTAATTGTTGCTGGGTTGGATGGAGACTATTTAAGGTAAACTTGTTGCGTGTCTGTTATCCTTCCAGATAGAAAGAATGCTTTTGTTTCTGCCTATTCCGCATAGAACATTATGAACAGCGATCCATGAACGAAACACACTTAAAAAGTTGGTATTTGTGATGCTGATGAATTACTTACCTTAGTCCCGTCCCCTGTTGGGTTGCAGGAGAAGTTTTGGGTCAGTGCTTGAAATAGTACCTTTGGCTGATTCTGTGACCAAGTTAAGTGCTCGGTGTGAGGTGTGCGATAAACGTGCTTTGTTTACCTTGAGGAAGACCGAGGAAACTGAAACAGAGGTAATTGGTGGGGCTGAAGTATACATGCCGGTTTGTAGAAAACACTATGTGAGTGGACAAGAGGTGAAAGAAGCTACAAAGAGTGTCCTAGAAACTCAAAAGATTGAATGCAGTGCTGCAGTGTTGTAGTTTGTAAGTAAGATGATAGATGTAGTTGAAAAGATGCAATTTTAGGTTGGCCAGAAATTGTGCTAGTTATGATGATACCCTTAGGCTTAGAAGTCATTGAGTATGCCAATGTGAGTATTTGGGTGATTTGTTTGTGCCCTTGAGATGTAGTGGGAACATTATGTATTATGTAGACTATATTTGATTTGTGACCCCTTTATTCTGCTCAATTCATTTAGTTGGAAACCAAGAAATGAAAGAGTTTTGAGTGTATATATACATATAATTCAGTAAAAGGAAGAAAGGAAAACCATAAACTGCTGTTTGAGTTTTAGGTTAAGACAAGAGAGGAGACTAAAAACAGGGATGAACAAGTCAACTTAGAAAAATACTTTCTTCTGTTCTCAAAAAAAAAAAAAAAAATTTATATACTTTATTCAGACTAATGTAATTATATGTAAGAGAGGAGACTTGGAAAGTTAGAGTAGTCAAAAAAATAAAATAAAAAAAAAAGAGAATTGGGACGTAATCCATGAGCGTAAATAGCTAATAATACTAATAGAGAAATAGCTGCAAAAGAGTAGAGCGTGAGCTGGTCATAGAGTGGCTCGGTTCGGTTCTGTTCTGTGAGTGGAAATACAAGGAATCCCATCTGTCCTTTGATGCCCACTTTTCTTTCCCAATTCTTCTCTAAACTAACTGCATTTACATCTACATACGTCCATTTTATATATAATAATAACAATAAGGAATATACAGAGCCATTTTGATGTTTGTTTGTTTCAAACTTTTGTTGTTTGCAAATTAAATTCCACCGCACAGCATAGCACCATATATTTTGGAAATAAAGAAACAAAAGCACAGAGTATGAGAAACTACAAAAGCAATGTACAGAAGACGAAAAGAGTTTGAGTTTGGTTTGGAAGAGAGGTAATGAATCATGATCATGTGATGACAACCTCTATCCCTATCCCTCCTTCCTTCCTTCCTTTGTATTCATACTAATATACTATTTCCTATTCATCAATACCCTTTAGTTTTTAGTTTTGGCATCAATACCCTTTAGTTTTTAGTTTTGGTTTCATCCCTTGCCTCCACATGAAGCAACCATATATAATTATACAAATAACTCTCTTCGTCCCATTAAAAGAGGGTTCATACACTACTTACGAATGTAATTATGTGTAATTTGCAATTAACTCGTGTTTGGAAAGTAAATACATAAATAAACAAAATAATTTCAAATTACATATTTTAAGTGTTATACCTTGCCATTAATAAAAATTTGTATATTTTTAAACATGAAACAAGACATTTTCAAAAATGCATATTTTCAATACTGTAATTTTCCATTAGTTACAATTTCTTATTACTATTACATAAACACAAGACACAAAGTGCAACTAATCAACTCATCTTGTGCTATTTTTTTCCAGCAAAAAAAGGAAAAAGAAAATTAATACTAGCATCTTGAGTTGAGTTGATTGAATTTGAGCATCCCTACACCCTATTTATTATTTGATAATTGATGATGCTCCATCATTCAATCCAAACTGACCTAACAATATATGTAGCACAACCTAATAGCTAGGCTAATACTAATCATATTGTATCAAGGGCTTATTTCTTGTTCAATCAACTAATAATATTCAATGTTTGTTTAAAGAAAATATTATATTTTGCCATTTCTGTTTCTTCAAGAATTAATTACTTGCTAAATCAAGTGGTCAAGGATATATAGCTATGTTGGGCAAGTAAATATTCCAAGTTAGCACGTTTTTCTTAGTGTAATATACATATATATATATATATATACACACACATATATGGTTTTTTAAAAGAAATAAAAATGAAAAAAAAACTAATTAGTAAATAGATATTTATTTATTGTTCTACATTAATATTATTAAATTAATTTATGAGCTGTGTAGCAAAGTTTTTATAAGTCAAATGGCGTGAGGGAGAAAAAATAGATACAAAACTTTGACAAGGTTTTTGTTCCTTTAATTGCTTGTTGTACTTTATTATATAGGAGAAAAATGGAATGTCCTTTCTTTCATATTTATTTATTGTTTATAGTTTTTACACTTACCTATTTATATTAATACTTACTTATTTCATTATTATTTGAAAATAAGAACATTTTAATATTTTATAAACAAATAATTATATCGTCATCTTAGAGATGAAAAAATGCTAACTAATTTTGAATGGATGACAATTCAAGAAATTGTGGTTCCAATTAACACACTGAGACCAAAAATTCTCTTAAATTCATAAGCAATTTAGCATGCTTGCATGTGTTAATGATAGTAGATTTAGGAACACAATACTAGGGTTGAGAACAAACACGAACACGAGCAAGCTCGAGATCGGCTCGATAATAAATAAATACGAAAAAAATGTTGAAAATTTGTTAACGTTCGTAATATGTTCAATTAAAATATTAATTATATAATATAAATAAAATAAATATATACAACATTAAATTGTTAAATAATCCAAAAATTGAATTTTGAATGTATGAGTTTAAATTAAATTTTTATATTTATGTAAGTCGATACAATATATTAAACTAACTAAAAATTATAATTTTATGTTAGTTAATGACGAGATATAACATACACGAATGCCTACGATCAAGAGCAATATTTTAGGGCTCAGTTAAGAAATGAACACTTCAAAACCCAACTCGATATCACTCCTACACAACACTAACAACACCAAAATATATCATTTTCTTTAGTTAATTTTCTCCCATTTAATAAAATTATGCATTGAAAATTTGAAATAGAGGGGAAAGAAGAAAATATATTGCTGGATATGACTGAATAATAAAAAAAAGGGAATTATATATAATACATTATGATTTTGTTTGAAGTGAAAAGTCATTATAAAAAGCCATATTGTTCTAAGCAAATATTTGCCATTTTTACTAAGATGGCATGCACATGACTAAACACTCCTACATTATAACAATAATTCAATATTGCTATATAAATATTTCACAGCTCACATGATTTTTAGTGATTTTTGTCCTATAAAGTATTTATAAACCAACCACTACATAACTTATTTTGCTATGGTGCTCCCTTCCTTCTTTTTCATCTGAGAAAACATTAGTTCTTAACAAAATCTTCGTTAAAGAAAGAATCTTATTTGTGCATTTTCTTAAAATAATACATATAGAATACATTAAAAAAATTGAATTATACGTGAAATTTTTTAAATGATGCATATTATGTATAATAATTTAAAACTAATATAAATTCTAACTTTTTAAAAGTTTTCTTTTTAGGCCGAGAGAAGTATAATATTGTTCGTCAAGTGGTACACACGGACAATGTAACTATTTATTTTAGGAACTTATCAACATTTGTAGTATGACTTAGCATTTACATAACTTTTTAATTTGGTTTTTGAAAAAATAAATATTAAATAAAAAATATATATAAAGGATTATATTGAGAAGGATAAAGAGGATTTATATAATGAAAATGTGTTTGGAAAAACATATTTTGAAAACAAAGCATTGTATACCATAGAGAGCCAATTTGTCTTCATAATTGTCAAATTTCAATGTTTTCTTAATTGACACTAATAGTTAGTTTTGATCTACCACATTTTATCTCATCATTTTTGTTAATCCCCAATAATATTTTTTTAAAAATTTATAAATTATATAATCATTTTATTTTTTTTACTTTTGGTATAAATAAACTATTGAATATTTAGTTAATTTTGTATTAAAATTAAGGAATTTTAATTATTTAAAAAGCATATGAATTACTATGAAATTATATATAAAAATTTTAAAATCAATACGTAAATAAATAGAAAATTGCAGAATAGCTGCAAACAAAAAAATAAAATGATACCTATTACTATTACCTAGTAGTAAGGACTAGAAAGATAGAGATGGAGAGGGAGTAATAGTAATTTCGAATTTGATAAAAGTAAATTTATAAATGTTTACAAATCATTCTCAGACCACACTCTTCTCCTCATGAGTCTTGTCCTCTACACACAAATATATACATAAATTTATACATATATATAATTCACAAGCATATCTTCTCTTCCTTCCTTCTGCTAAAAGGACCAAACAGTGCATTGTGTGAAAAAAAAAGAAAAAAAGAAAACAATAAATAAGCGAAGAAAGAAAGGGGAGAGGAAAAGAGGAGGCCTTTAAGTTGCTTTGCTTTTCTATATGCTTCCTCTCGGATCTTGATTTCTATCCAAATCTCATCTGGGTATTTTCTCATTTGGTAAATTGAAGCTCATAATTTTTTTTCCGGGTTTTGGTCATGCGGGCTATGGCCCCCTCCTTTTGTTTTGCCACAAAGTTTGAATCTTTATTGGTTTCAAGGAAATTTTGGATTGTGGGTCAATCGGATTTTGATCTGTTCATCATCGGATGATCTGCTATTCCTAACGATATTGTTCATTTTTTAGTTGACTAATGCAATTTTTTTAAAGTTTGAAGTAATTTCTTTGTGATGAAGAGTAGTTCTTTAAACTCAATCTGCTGCATTCCGATGCTTTGCAGTGGATGCTCTTGATTGATTAAGTAATGGATAGTAGTGTAGATACTAATTTCGAAACTAGAAACTCGATTATCTGGAAAATTTATAATCACTATGTAGATCTGTGTGAAGTCTCTATGTTTAAGCAACCGATTGGATTTCTTCTTCTTCTTTTTTTTTTTCGAAGTCTCCCAACTTTAGAATCTTGCAAAAGTATATTAACTGTTAATAAAATGTGTGTTGCAGAATGGAAATGGATTCCGGCAAGTTGTTTGTTGGTGGGATATCTTGGGACACAAATGAAGATCGGCTGAGGGAGTATTTTCAAACATTTGGGGAAGTTGTAGAAGCTGTAATTATGAAAGATCGGAACACAGGGCGTGCCCGTGGTTTTGGGTTCGTTGTTTTTGCAGACGCTTATGTTGCAGAAAGAGTTGTCAAGGAAAAGCATATCATAGATGGTAGAACTGTAAGTAATGATGAGTTACACATAACTTTCTGATTAAAATTTAATTGGACTCTTCACTTCTTAATTCATATTCTTTTGATTGCGGACATTGTTGCCAAACTTTGTGATCATGGTGATGCTTGTCATAAACTTCCTTAGCTTTCTAGTTCAATGAGGGTGACATTCTGTTGGCCTGCAATTAGTATCACTGAATTATGCCATTTTTTGGCCTTGGGGCTAGTTAATTGAGGAACCCTGGATTAAAATATTTCTTACTGTTGTGCTTATATTTAGTCAGGAATTTTCTAATCTTCTATTTGGGTATTAATTTTGCAATCCATCTACTGAGATAGCAATTCTAGAGTGCATTGTGATTCCAAGAATTAACAGTAATGACATGAGATGAGTCTAACTATCTAAGTTGTGCTACATTACCAGTTTTATTACTGTTAACTTGTAATATTTATACTGCATTTGTTACCTTGGAATATCTAAGTTGATCGTGTTCTCATTTGGTACCTTGGATGATGTTGATTGTAATCATTGATTTCTTCTCTTGTTTTTAAGAGTTTGGGCTCAGAACAGAATGCCACGATAAGTAACTTAGGATACTTTGAGTGTTCCATCAGACTTTATGTAGCATCTCTACTTCTGTTCCCTATTTTCTACAGATTAGATATACAGGATCCAGTCTTTGAAGTTTATCTTTCCTGTTTTAACCAGGTGGAGGCAAAAAAAGCTGTTCCTAGAGATGATCAAAACAATCTAAGCAGAAGCAATGGCAGTAATCAAGGTTCTCCTAGTCCTGCTCGCACAAAGAAGATTTTTGTGGGAGGCTTAGCATCCACAGTCAATGAGAGTGACTTCAAAAAATACTTTGAGCAGTTTGGCACAATCACAGATGTAGTGGTGATGTATGATCACAATACAAAAAGGCCTAGAGGTTTTGGTTTTATCACTTATAATTCAGAGGAAGCTGTAGATAGGGTTTTGCTCAAAACATTCCATGAACTTAATGGTAAAATGGTTGAGGTCAAGCGTGCTGTTCCCAAGGAGCTATCTCCAGGGCCAACTCGTAGCCCATTAGGAGGATATAACCATGGTTTGAATAGAGTGAACAACTTTCTTAATGCTTTCCCTCAAGGATATAATACCAGTCCAATGGCTGGTTATGGAGTGAGAATGGATGGAAGATTTAGTCCAGTTACTGTTGGTAGGAGTGGGTATCTTCCATTTAATTCCTCCAATTATACTATGGGACCAAACTTGGATTCGGGTTTGAGTTCTGAATTTGGGGGAAGTGGCAGTTACAGTCCTAATATAGGCTATGGACGTAGCTTGAACCCTATTCAGAATGCCTATTCAAACAGGTTTAACAATCCAGTTGGATATGGTGTGGGCATTGGTGGGAGTGGTTCTCTGGTGAACTCAACCAATCGTAACATGTGGGGTAATGGGAGTTTAAATTACGATGGTAAGTCTGCTAACGCCAATGACTTTACTGGAAGTGGAAATGGTACTACAGAATTGCTCGGTGCTTTTGGGAATATTGGAGCAATATGGGGTTCTTCTCATGGCTCTGGTCAAGGTGGAGGAAGTGCTTCTTATGGCAACAATTATGGAAATGGAGAAGAAAGTTTTATGGCTGGGGGAGGGTATGGAAAAGTCAGTGGAACCAACGTGGAGGCATCGCCTTCATACGCGGCAAGAAGTGATACCCGTGACATGGCTTTTAATAACTTGTATGGCAGGAATTCAATTTATGATGACCCAACTTGGCAGTCATCTTCTCCAGAGTTGGCGAACTCGGGAAATTTTAGTTATAGACTTGGGGATGCAACTTCAAGTGTTACACCAAATAGCTCAGTTGGTTATGTTGGTGGTTACAGTGTTGCCAATAGATCTACTAGAGGTGAACAGTTCGTACTTTTTCCTTTTGATTTCTGACTTTCTCTTTAAGCTTACTTTATAGATGATCAGTTATAAGTGTTACTCTTCAAGGGTCTAATAATTTGACAGTCATTTGGTATTCCTGTTTCCTATATTGGAAAAAGCAAATTGTTTAATGGAGGACTAAGGAGGTAGCTATATTTAACTGGTGATTCCATTTAATGATTCGTGAAAAGAAATTGGTGTAAATGCAAGTTTCAAATTTGTTCAGGCAATAACTTGTTTAAAGTTTGTGATTTTAATAATTTTATATACATGTCTTTTTTCTTGGGCTTTAGAAGCGCACTTGCATGGTTGTTGGACTAGTTTTAATGCTCATTACTACATAAGTCTTAATTTTTTTTTCCTTTTGTCGGGGTTTAGGTGGGCTGGGATGGACTGAATCCATTTGACGACTTACATACCACTTTGCTTAGAACTCTCTTGTAAGTCTTTCCTGTGTGAACTCAAGGCTGCAGTAGGGTGAATGTCGCAATTTTCCCTTAATTCTCCATCGCAGATTGACCGTTTAAACTTTTGGAAGTTATATTTTCTGTACTAATGTATAACATACTGTCGATCAAGAGGTCCTAGGATAACATTAATTGTACTAATGTATAACATAGTGTCTTGGAATGTACTTATTGTAATGGGACTTCGTTTACATAATCATGTTGTGCTTCCACAGTGAAGATGGGTCATGGGGAACTTTATAATTACAAGCATTCTATCATGGGTCTTTTTTGACAGTTTTTATTCCCTCTCCTGCTTGTGTGCTGTTAGCAGTTAACTTTTAGGTTTTAACAATAGAATTAACCTCCAATATTGTTAGAAGATGAGGGTGCAAGTCAAGCTTCACATTCACATTTTTTGGACAGTTATGCAACTGCTGTGGTGGCTTTCTATGATTCATATGATAATTTTTGTTAGAAACAAACAAGAGTAATGTTTCACACCTCAAATTCCTGATGATAGTTTTATGGATATATACCTAATATAGGCAAACATGATATATAAACCTGACATTTGTTTGAGTTTTGGATATATCAATCATAAAGAAATGTAATTATCTGATATACATTTACAATTGAGTATTTTTTACCTTTGAGATTGGAGGTATTAGGGAATTGGTTGTGTATTGCACAATTGAATTCATTTGCTCTATTGGTTAGTCCTAAAAGTTCTTTCAGTTTCATATTTTGAGTCTACGGCAGTAACACAACCTATGTTGATGTGTGTGTTCAAGCTAGTGATTGGTTATTGAAGCACACACATTTTGAACTTTTTGTAAGTTTGTGTTTGTGTTTCTGGTTCTTGTGCTGTCCAACTTACCCTTTGATTGGAATTGATAATTTTGCTTCAGGTATTGCTGCCTAGGCATACAGTATGGAATTGATAAAGTTGTAGGTGAAATTACAAGGTGAACTGCCATGGCAGAAGGTGAATTAGCTTGTTTCTGTGGAGGAAATACATCTTGCTGGTAGTGGCAGTGGCAGTGGCAGTGGCAGTGGATTAGTTAGGTTGGAATTGAAGTATGACCCTACTGGTTCTATAGGACACCTCAAGATGAGCATCTGCGAGGGACTTGGTGTAAGATTTGAAATTGAGTTTCTCAATATAGGTTTTGGTTCTACTAGGCATTTTGGTTGAGTTGTAAAATTGGATTGCGGGATATACAGAAAAAAAAAAAAAAAAAAAACCTGTTGTGTCATGCATCTGTAATGGCATGGTCAGACGTAAAAAAGCAGAATTTTCTTTCCTACCCATTCTTTTTCCTCTTTTTCTGCTGTAATATTTCAACAAAATTGCTGGTTTTTGTCGGAGTCTGTTGTTATAGCCTGCTGCTACCCAGCTTTGTGGGTTTCAGTGTTTGGAGACTGTAAGAAACGTTTGGTTCATTAGTAGAGAATACCTGCTGAGGATGATTGAACTATTCCTGAAGAATAATTGTTCAATGTTACTCGTTTTCAGTGAGAAACCTTCTAGATTTTCAGCCCTTTTTCTGGGAGTTAGTTGTTTCTGAGTTTCATCTTCCTTTGGCATATTTGTTGTTTACTTGCAGGATAAGGATTCACCGTGTTTGTGAATCCACATGGATGATTATGATGATGGATCTCTATTAGTAAACCCTCTGTCATGTTAGAGAATTTATTTGCAGGTCATGCATGATAATATTGAATATGTTGGTGTTACTCTTATATATATGAACATATCATGTTTCAGAAACCAGATTAGTGTATGCACATTGCAATTTACACACACAAGCACCTAGTTGTTATACACCTGATTTAAGGATTGAAGATTAGGAAAGAGACGGAATATGAATAGAATTGTAGTTAGATTTTTCACTTCTGTTGAAGGGAAGGAAGATAGAAGGATGTAGGGACTAGCCTCGTACGATGGAAAATAGTACCCAGTTCGTTCCATTAAAAGAGTGTTTTTTGATTTGTCGTTTGTGTTGTATCTCTAAAATATTTTAGTGGGATGGTAACATTTTGGTCAAATTTAGCATAATTTTCAGTTATTTGGTTGCAGTGTGATGAAAAAACAGTGAATTAGTTAGGTGGGTGAATGAGTGACACATGCATGGAAGGAGCTGGAAGGCACGCTCAATAAAAATTGAAATGGGCAAAAAAGAATAGAATAGCAAAGCCAGTTAGTATATTTGGACAAGTAGGTAGAAAATAGTTGGAGTCTTTTCTAACTTTAGATTGAGTTAAATAAACAAAATATGTTTTTTAACAGTTATAATTATAACACAGATTAAATAATATCTTCATAGTAAAATTAAGCATTTCATTAAAATATTTTTAATAAAATAATTATTCAAATGTATTTTTACTCTTATAAAAAAAAAAAAAACCTTGTAACTAGTGGTTCTAGCCCAGGTTTTAAAGCTTTCTTAAATCTGGTAAAAAGGCCCACTGAATATACCCCCAAGAGACCATAACTAGAGGGACCATTGGCCATTTGGACTGACAAAAGATAGAAAAGATATAGCACTGCAAAAATATGCTCCAGTTCTGGAGTCATAGGCTACTGGTAGTACTGGTACTACTAGAGTTTATAATTTTCAAAGTTCATTTTGTATTTTTATAAAACTTCATGGGAATTCTTAATTTTAATTTTAATTTAATAATAAAATTTTAATATTTAAAAATAAAATAAAATAAAAATAAAAATTTAAGACATATTTTTATTCCATGCATGGGTGGGTTGAAAGAAAGAGAGTGTTAGTGAATGTGTGGACAATACAATTAGAGTTAGAAACTTATCCATAGTCTGAAACTGAGTAGTCCATTTTCCAATCCACATGCATTTTTTTAATATTTATTTAATACTTTGCCTTTCACATCATTATTGTTATTGTCACATCTCTAACATTGGGTGTTTGATGGTCCTTTTCTTTTTTCCTTCACAAGAATACCCATAAACAAATCTTATTTTTCATGAGATGGGTCCTCAACTAGTGGCTCTCATTTTTTGCCTTTTTAAGAGTAACACTATCACCTCACCATATTTGTATAAGCCATGTGTCAATTGAATTCCCCTCCTTACTCTATATAGATTTCTCTGTCTTAATTAAAAGTTTTTTTTTTTTATTAATTTTTTTATTTCAACACTCTTACTTATTTTGACAATTTTTTGAAATAATATGAGAGATATCATAATTTTTAATACAATTTTAAAATAATATTTTTTTAATATTTATGTTTTTTTTCAAAAATATATTTTCAAAATCAACCCATAAAGAACATGCCCTTATTTTAATTGTCATTCCTTCAAAAAATTAAGACTTTGTTTTAATGGACTCATGGTGTTCCACATCGAAAAAAAAAAGGTTATCTGTGCCACTTTCGTATGAGGAGAAAAATTACATTTTGTCACTTAAATTTGTGAGAATAGCACATGTGCCATAACACATGTGATCTCACCCCATTCCACGTACCCACATATATGGAATGTATATTTACCTAAAAAAGAGAGAAAATCAGCAATTATGACATAAATGACTAATGCCATGTACTTCTTGATGACCATAATCATGCATTAAGTTGTAATTGTTTGGTGTTACATGCCAACATATTACTTTAATATATTGTATGGATCCAACAGACTAAAAAAGTACAAAAATCTTCAGCTGGGCTAAAAAAGTAGTGTTTGGCAATATCCTTAATCCTATAAAAGAAGCTCAAATTGTGTTACTCTATGCATATTCATTCTAACATTAGTGCAACAATAGAAAGAGGACTAGTACTACTTATTGATTACGGGCAATGCTATTGCGAGAGCAATAATTAACCATTCAAAACAAATTGTATGTAAATATATGTCGGACTCTAGCAATAAGCTACTAGACAAATTATTAATCTTACAATAACATTAGGTATGGATTACTAGCAAAAGCACTATCAGAGCCAGGTTTATATGTACAAGAATAAAAAGTGACAAGTGATGAGCTTGGTAAGACTTTACCCAACTACATACAATACAACATAGGTTCAGGCAGGCAGCACATCAAACAATGACAACATAGCATCACTTGCAGAATCCTTAAAAAGAACAAAGAATGAAGAGAAAATTATTGTATAAAAAACACAAGCACTTTACAGATCTACAAAGCAGAAGAAAGGTGGGAAAAAGAAACTACAAAACCTTATCCATCTCAGGTCATTTACACTTTCACCTTGTAAACCAAAGAGCAGGATCAAAAGACTGTCTGTTTCCTTGCTACTAACAGGAAATAGGTGGTTTACAATCAGGGGAAAAGGACACATGGAAGCGTTTAAAACGGCTCAAGAAAAAATGAGTCTACATAATGAGAAGAATGCCTTTACAATACCCAACTTTCACGACGAACAACACCCACCCTTTTTAACTGGCTCCTCGGCTTCTTGGCTCCCTTCTGCCTGCAAAACAACAGTCTTTCCATCCCCAATCACGGGACCATTTTGCTTCAGCTCTTGGGATTGCATAACCTTGCGACTCAATATATTATAGATCTCTTTCACCACTGTTTGAAATGCAACAGTGACATTAGATGAATCCAGCGCAGATGTTTCAATAAAGAAAAGACCCTGTGCTTCGGCTAAGGATTTTCCTTCAGCAGTAGTGACCTCCCTGGCATCTTTGAGATCGGATTTGTTCCCAACTAAAATTGTAACAACATTCATGTCTGAGTGCGCTGTTCAACAAATAAACCACCCATGTAAATTTAGCCTTGGCATCAGTTGAGGGGCAAATATGCTCAACAAAACTTTAAACAAGTTGGACCAAGTGCATTCAACAACTTCAAAGTTTCATAACTAGAACAAGACAAAATAATTATGTGGAAAAGCAGGTATGCTCAGTGGAAGTGTTCAAAACAATTCCATATTTTTTCGAGTTTATAATAAAATAGTACTCAAAAGAGAGAGGAATCTATAATTGAGAACGTCATCAGCAAGTGGTTTATCTGAAAGACATCAAGCCTAACATGATTGACTTACATTACAACCTATATAAAAATTTATACATCACATGAACATCTCCCTTGCATTCAATTACCATATGAAATGCTTCAACATTCTTAATTAGTATAACAATCAATTGCAATAAATGCTATACACTACTCCCTTCGCTCCGTTAGAAGAGTCTAAACCGGACTCTTCTAATGGAACAGAGGGAGTATATGTTTTCATACAGAAGAAGTATACACCAAGCAATGCAATCTAATTGGTCACTTACAATAACCACAGTTACAAAGGTAGTCTTCATACTATAACAGCACAACCAACCATACTGATCCTTGTTCTTATTCTGAAATACTTCTGGAACTAACAAACATTTAAATGTCACATAAAATATAGACACTGGTACAGGATTCCAAATAGCAATCAATAGCCAAAAGGAAAACGAAGTTCTTTGTTAAGGGAAATGAAGAGGACATATCACATGGCTTCCACATGCATTTGACTACAAATTCTTGGAAATCAAACTACTAATAGAATGAGACTATTTTGCTTACTGTGGAGTTCATTTAGCCATCTGCCAATACTATCAAATGTCTGCCGTCTACTGATGTCGTATACCAGAAGAGCTCCAACTGCACCTCGGTAATATGCAGACGTAACAGCCCTAAATCGCTCTTGACCAGCTGTATCCCATATCTGCGCCTTGACTTCCTTCCCGTTGATTTCCATTTTTTGTGTCTGGAATTCTACTCCTATGGTTGATTTAGAATTTGGATAAAACTCATCTCTAGCAAATCTAGCAAGCAAGTTTGATTTCCCAACAGCTGAATCACCAATTAAAACAATCTTAAAAAGGTAATCCTCAGTTTGTCCCTCCTCTGAAGGGAAAGCCATTTTCAGCCCCCTTACAGCGCACACTAGATAGCCATCATTGATTATTTATAGAGATAACCAAGTTGATTCTTTATAGAGATAACCAGACCGATTCAGAAGTAAATGTCACAATGCCAGACCGCCCCAGTAGGAAACTTCAAAGGAAGGGCAGGCATGTCAAGGTCAAAAACTGCACCCCAGCTATCAGTTACAGGGAGAAAGAAAGGAATCCAAGATTGAGTAATAATCAAGCATAGTCAACTTTAGCCAACTCAGAAACCGCAATATGTATAGTTCTCAAACCGACACTGCAACATCAAGAAGCATGAGAAAAATCATTTACTTCCACAAAGAAGCCAAATTCCTTGTCAGGCAATCAAAGTGGTAATAATAGTTTTCTGACCCCATAAATAGCAAGATTACAGAAGAAAAAAAGAAACATCGTTGACAACCACATATAATAAACCCATACTTCTTCAAGCATAGAACGTCTGTCCTCCAGAAATTACGCTTTTGTTACAAGTAACATGTACATAATTCTATTTCTAGAACACGCTCCGCAAGTTTTGATTCATCAAAGAAACTAAAAATCACCTATATCGAGTTAAAATTCTAGGTTCAAGTTAGACTGAGTCAAACATAATGAATCCTAACCACAGCTGCAACTTCTTTATTCAACTTCCCCTATATTAGAAATTTGCAACAGGCATAGGAAATGCAACAATAAGTATATACTATTAACCACCACTAAGAAATACTATTATAGGCATAATAGAAGCTTTTTCAGCTTCTTTGTAACACGATTCAGACTAAAATAAATGAAACTATACCTTTACCATTGACCATAGAAGTGGTGCCTTGAAAAACTTCAAAACAATTTGTAAAACCTTGTATCACTTGAAAAAAAAATTGGCGTAACTTCTAAGGTTAACTATTATGCAATTAATCTTACATGAAACCGTTATTTCAGATTGTATAAAGAAAGCACGACTGTAGATTGTGGCCATGTATGAGAAAGAAAGGGAAAAAAAAAAAAAAAAAAAAAAAGAAAAGAAATTGCAATCTACCATCCCCAGTGTAGTACTTTTCCATTCAATTACCTCGGCATACAGAGGCGAAAAAATGCCACTAACAGATAAATAACAGAAAATAAAAACCTATGCAATCACGATTTGCACAGTAACCACAAAAAAGCAACATGCTCTCTTGAAAATGAAACATTTGAACTCAAACAAACGAAATAAAACATAAGACAATTAAATATCAACAACCAATTCACTGTTGCAAGTACACATTTAGCTTCCTAGTTAGCATTCTACTATAACATTATCTTCAGACTTTAAGCGAAAGGGTTCTCCCGTTTTATACTGATATAACTCCTTAAGCGATCACAAAACGCAAACAATCCCCAATCCTACTCCCCTATCATATATTTACCACATTATGCTAAACCGAACAAATAATAGTACCAAAAACAAAAACCCAGAAAGATTCAATCTTTGGATCAAAATTGAGACCCACGAATCTCAATCACTACAAAAAAAAACCAGTTCAATTACAAGCATTGGGCTTCCAATAACCAAAAAAAAAAAAAAAAAATCAGAAAAACCATTTGTGCACATACCTATTCGACACCTTGTTTATCCAATCTTTCAGAAACGACGGACCCAATGCAGAAGATCAAAGTTCTTGAGAACAGAATGATGTTTTCCCAAAATAGGCTGACACAAAACCTTGAAATCACGACGAAAAAAAGATTTTTCAGAGATTTGATTTTTCTAGAAGGGTTCTACGTTGTTTAGGGAGATGAAGAGAGAACGGGGTTAGGTTTGAAAGTTTGAAGGATGGAGAAGGAAATTTGAAGTGGAGAGATGGTAGAGAAAGGAAGAAAGTGGGGAGCATTTAGATTTGTATTCTCTGCTGTTTGTTTAATTTATTAATTATTGAAAAAACCAAACCCCAAAGCAAAAAAATAAATATAAATAACTATTGGGCCTAATCCCATTAAAATTGGCCAAGAAATTGCAAGTTCTATGCCCAACTACACTTTTTTGGAGTTGAGAAAACAACTATATATTAATATTTTTTAAAATATAGTATCTAAAATAGTTAATTTAATATTATTTATTTTATTCATATTCTTACTTTGCAAGTGTAGGTTAATTGGTTGTAACCACCCAAACTTATATTAGGAAGAACACAATGTTTAAAATTGAACTCTTCTATTAAAATGAAAAAAAAAAATTAAAAATAAAAGTATAGTGAAACGAAATGAATATACCATAAGAGTTGTTTGTTGGACCAAATTTATTTTAGGTTAAAAAAACAAAATCCACAAGAAGAATTTAGAAAAACAAAAAATGAGAGTAGGTAAATTCTTATGAATTACCATGCATGCAGCAGAGATAGCAGTTTAAGCTAGGTGGTTGTTTTGGTTGGGCAGGAAAAGAGTTGAAGGAATGATGAATTGGATGCATCTGTAAATTAATATTGTAGGTAGCCAACCCAACCCAACCCAACCCAACCAATTATGATAAAACTATAATTCTGATTTTTCCAAATTACACTCTTACTCTAATATTGGTTAGCATGTTTACATTTTTAATTCATTTTTTATATTAAAATTATTTTTTTTTAAATTATCATAAGTTAACATGCATTACACCCTGAAGAAAGAGAGAGATAATTATAAAGAGAGAAATATTGGAAGGTGGTTGAATGAATGAATGAAGGAGAAGTGAGAAGAGAAGGGGTGTGGAGGTTTTGGTGTAGTAGGGTTGCAGGCTATGCCTAAGGCCTGTGAAAATTCAAAATTGGAATGGAGCCTCTTCTTCTGGAATCTGGATCATTAAAGATAGTATATACTGTTCCCCCTCTCTCTCTCTCTCGTTTCATTAAAAAAAAAAATTATTGTAAGATTGTATCACATAACACATAAATAGTTGTATTATTTGACTCTTATATAAAAACGGAAAAAGTACTTGTGTTAGCTAAGTGCTCCTATAAATAAATGATCCAATGGCTCCTTCTTTATACATTACTACGGCTCATCATCCTCAGTCCTATCTCTGTCTTTGTCCCTCTATTTATATACTCATGGAGTATTCTAGCTATATCCATCAATTAATTGCACCCCAAGTCTCACTTTTATTACGTTTTGCGAAACAGTTCTTTTGAAAAAGAAACTTGTGAACCCCGAAACGTCGTCGGAAACACAGGAGAAACACAACACCACGCTGTGGTGTTTTGGGGTCGTAAAATCATATAGAACCGACGAAGATAAGATGGCAAACTATATATATATATATATTTCATAGAGCATTTACATCAAAAGTCAAGATGGCCGAGTTGGTCTAAGGCGCCAGTTTCAGGTACTGGTCCGAAAGGGCATGGGTTCGAATCCCATTCTTGACAACTATTTTTGGAAATTCAATTTCTTTTGGGCTGGTATTTTTGGAAATTCAATTTCTTTTGGGCTGGTCCGAAATTCCTTTTAAGCTCTGAGCCCATAAACCCAAATTTAGATTGTTTCTCTCACTGCCCAAACCCAAGATTGAGAATTTCGGTCATTTGAGGAACTAATAAATAAATAAAAGACTTTTAACCAGAATATAAATATATATAACAACTGTAATAATCTTTCTACGTGTTATATATTCAAAGCTGTGTGAAATATTCCAGACATCATCATTAGATTAAATGGAAAGGTAGGAATCTATCAAAAGCTATAATTGTTTTATAGCAGCAAAGTTACACGCAATCAAAGAATCGCAGCCGATTTTCTGCCAAAACATATTTGGATATTTGTTCACATCTATAAGTAGTGTTACATCATTTGTGACACATAGAGAGTTACCGAAAAGTCGATGTTCGATTATCATGCCTATCTATTTATAGTATAAATTAACAGTACTTTACATAAATATCTCCAATTTCGTTATTCCCTATCTCACAACCTGCATCTTATGTAATAGATAACTAAAAGTGTGGAATTAAAAAAAGAACAAATTAGGTCCGTTTCATACGATCAAATCAAACCTTATACCTATAATATTAATATAATATAGGTGTGGATTCCAATTAATGAAAAAGGGTGAACTACCCGGCCACCATTCAAATTTGTCCAAATTGTCAAATAAAATTTATAGTTTTTATAATTATTAAATAAACTTTGTGGTTTTAATAAGGTACCAAACAAACTATGAAATCGCTATAGTATAACAATTCAAACTCCACTTGTTTTCATATAATTTATTCTCGCCTTCCAACTGCGAGACCGTTTTGTCCTTATCAGACTCGAAAACGATAAATTTGGTCAGAAATTATATATAATGAAGATATTATTTTTGTGGATAATATTGCAACTTATGACAAATAATACAAGACCTTGTAATGAACGTCGGATCTATTGTTAAACGCAACACTCTAGAAGCGACGTCAGATGCGAAAAGTGGAGATACCAAACGAAACACTTATAAAAGCGATGCCTTAGGAATTAAGTAATAAAATTTTTCTGGTGTTGCTACATGCAGATGCAGCTTCATTTTGGTGGGGGGGGGGGGGGGGGGGAGGGTGGAGCTCACTCCGTTAAAGATGGCGATGGAGGATTGGGTTGGGTTGGGTCCCTTCCCCCAAAGATAGTTTTGTCCAAATTAACTCCAAATGAACCATGTGTCAACCTTAATCATCCATCTATTTTGATTCTGTCACCCCAAATATTAATTAATTTCTTTATTGATGAGAATTTATATATGAATATATCATCATCATCGCGATCTAAGATTAGAATTATTGGTATGTAGAAACTTTTCTAATATTTTCGAGAATCGAGAAAAAAGGAAAAGGCAAATTAATGAAGATATTATTCTTTCAAAATCCAAATATTCATCACGTTATTAATTATTTTACTCGATCTATAACAGTATACGTACGTTGCTATATATATATATAAAGTAGTGATCGATCGATATATAGACGTTGAAGTTGAAGTTGAACACATGCATGTTGGATCACGTGTTCACATGCAGATGCCGGCGGCCGCTGCTAAATTAAACATTAATTGATCTCTTTTCTGCTGGATCACCTTGATCAATTTCAGTTTGAGCCCAGGTATGGATTTCAATATTTCGTTCCGATCGAATATATTTTTACTCTAGAGCTGCCGTGGAGGAGTTTTATTAATTAATTAATCAATTACAAGCGCCGGCCGGCCGAGGGTTAAAGTTAGAGGAAGCATTCAAATGAAACACTATTTCTTCTCTGGTCAACTGCTATTTCACTTTATGATGATTCCTCTCTGGACTTTTTTAAAAAAGAACAACGTGACATGAATCAATGAATCATAGAACGAATGGTTGGACAAAGTGGAATTTTAAGCTGGAAATGGAACAGTGATATCACCACACTCTTTTTGTCCACGTCAAAATTATTACTCTCTGTGTTCCATTAAAAAAGGCAACTTGGTTATATATAGAATGTAGCCTGTGCACCACGTAAATGGTATACCCAAAGTCATTCCATAAATTTTTCATATACTCCCTCTCTGTTCTATATATAAGAAGATTCTATTTTATTGTACTGTAAGCAGGATCAATAAATATATCATGAAAAAAAAAAAAAAAAGTAGCGAAATTGCCTGCGAAGTGTGAAGTCTGAATGGTCATCGATCATCCCTATCCAAATTTGAAAGCTTACGGAGACTCCACATGAAAGATGTGTCCATTCCAGCGTACCTTTCATTCCCCTCAGAATTATAAAAATTAAAAAATATAAAAAAAAAGAAGAAAACCCCTCCTATTTTAAGAATATATAAGTTTTAAAGGATTTTTTTTTTTTCCCTCTATATAATTGATTGGCAAAGATAAATTACTTTAAAAAAGTGATGGGAAATAATTGATTGGCAAAGATAAATTACTTTAAAGTTGAAAGGGAGCATTCGTGCATGAAAACGACGACATCACTTTATCAATTTCATTAGAAAATTTTTTTTTTTTTTTTTTAAATTATATAGTTTGTTTTATGAACAGATAGATATATTACTTGAATCAATCTTCTAATGGATGAAATGAAAAATAAAGTAATAGAAGTTGCATAATTTCATTTGACGACACGTATGTATGTCCTTCGTCCCCACAATTAAATAGATATATGATTCCTAGCTATTACCTCTCGCTCAAATTTTATTTTTATTGACTTTTTAGTATCCTTACGCACGCATTCTTTGAATATTGAAACTAATTAACACACACTGAATTATTGGACTTACTAATTATCAATTAATAGTGTTAATTTGTTTTGTTCAAGATTTCGTAATCTTGATTTCCTCAAGTCAACAACATAACCTACCATTATTATTATTATTATTATTATTTATGTTTTTTTTCCCTGTTCTTATTCACAGTTGGCCATTGGAATCTCTGCCTAGCTAAGAATTAAAAATTGAAGTAGGGCCCCATACAGTCAACAGCCTGCTTAATTATTCTTTTTAGTTTATTTGGTACTCTTCACGACAAAAGGTTTAGTATAATTTACAACTAAGTCACATTTAAAAAGTAGAGACATGAATGGTAGCAAAACAGTTAGTTATTTTAAGTGTTATATTTGACATTTGTATATATATTCATGAATCATCGAACTCTTCGGTAGAGATTAGAGAGTAGTATAAAATTACTTTAATATTTGCCTCCGAGGATTGCTAAATTCTAGGGTTTGGAGATTTGAAGCTGGCATCATTTAAAGGGTTTGGAGAAGAGCCGATTAAGACCCAGTTCAGTATTCAAAGTATTGTTGGTGACGTAAAAACATCATCCAAAGGTAAGTGTTTTTTTGTACCCAATAAATAATAAGGTCCATCTTGCCCTCGTACATTTTCGGACATAGAAATGTTCATGACTAATCTTTGATCTTCTTGCGTTGTTGCTTTTCGATCGGTTCAAAGGTTTTGTTGTTTTCCCTAACGACTGCTACTCTTCTAGTAATTAAGTTGAGTTGGGAAGTTTACTAATCTTCCCCCCTTTTACATGCCAACTTTGGCTAAGTAACCAAATGGACGTCGTGTTTGCGAATATATTGTTACACTTACATATATATATAATCTTTGATGGCGAAAGCTATTCTTGGACTCCATTTTTTTTTTTTTAAAATTTATAAAATACATCAATTAAACTAGTGTTTCATCGTTTGTTTGCCAGTCAAAAAGATGAGGATATGTAGTCTTTAATTTCCTTCATCTTGACCGAAAATCTACAATAAGAAAAGTCTTTTAGGTGGGGTGCGTACTGGTGGTTCTCTTCAGGGCTCAAATTTGTGGCAACAATCTCTTCATAATCACTTTGAAAAGTCTTCCTCTCTTTGCCAATATTAATAATGCACACTTCTTAGTGATATATTGGCTTCAATTCTGCTTTCTTTTTGCAGGTTTTCTTGGATTTCAGAAGCAGCTTTGTTAGATGGAAGGGGGTGGCCATGGTGCTGACAGAACAGAGTTCACAGAATGCTGGAGGACTGTCTGGAAGACTCCTTACATTATGAGGCTTGCCTTGTCTGCTGGAATTGGAGGCCTTCTGTTTGGCTATGACACTGGTGTTATCTCAGGCGCCTTGCTCTATATCAGGGATGACTTCAAATCTGTTCAAAAACACACCTGGCTCAGAGTAAGTGCTTCATTAATTTGTGTTTCCAAGCCGTCATTTAAACGAAAACCATAGTCTAATTTTGAATATATATGGTGATGATGTCATGATGTGAAGGAAACTATAGTTAGCACAGCAGTGGCAGGGGCTATCATTGGTGCTGGATTTGGTGGTTGGTTGAACGATAAGTATGGCAGGAAAAAATCCATACTTCTTGCAGATATCCTCTTCTTCATAGGTGCTGTGATCATGGCTGTTTCCCCAGCTCCCTGGGTGATTATTATTGGAAGATTGTTTGTGGGTTTTGGAGTTGGGATGGCTTCCATGACGGCGCCACTCTACATCTCTGAAGCATCCCCTGCTAGAATCAGAGGTGCATTGGTCAGCACAAATGGTTTGCTCATCACAGGTGGTCAGTTCTTAGCTTATTTGATCAACTATGGATTCACCAAGGTTGGTACACAAATTTATAATCAAAATCAGATCTTTCCAAAAGCCCTTTACTTTAAATTAACAAAATAATTAAAAACATGTTAAATAATTAATCCAAAGGTGCCCGGAAATTGGCGTTGGATGCTTGGAGTAGCAGGACTTCCAGCAGTCGTTCAGTTTCTGCTCATGATTTTCCTTCCCGAGTCTCCCAGATGGCTTTACAGAAAGGTAAGAAAATGTATATATATATATATATAAACCTTTATATATATATATATATATATATAAACCTTAATTATTAATGAGACTAATTTCAATTGTGAAAACAGAGCAAAGTGAAAGAAGCTCGAGCGATCCTGGAGAAGATATATCCTCCCCACGAAGTAGAGGAAGAGATGCGAGCATTAGAAATTTCCGTGGAAGCTGAGAAAGCCGAGCTTCTCTCCATTGGGGAGACCTTTGTTTCCAGAGTCAAAGGCGCCCTCAACAACGTGGTGGTTCGCCGGGGGCTCTACGCCGGAGTGACAGTTCAAGTCGCACAGCAGTTCGTAGGTATAAACACGGTGATGTACTACAGTCCAAGCATCGTCCAGCTCGCGGGATTCGCTTCGAACCAGACGGCTCTCGCACTTTCCCTCATCACTTCTGGACTCAACTGCGTTGGCACGCTCGTCAGTATGGCTTTTGTCGACAGATTTGGGAGGAGGAGATTGATGATTGTGTCCATGTTTGGGATCATAACTTGCCTCATTGTGCTGTCTATTCTCTTCAACGAAGCCTCATCGCACGCACCGCCAATCAGCTACTCTGAATCCCTCCATTTTGGCAACAATTCAACTTGCCCTGACTACATGAAAATCGCAGCAAACACACAACATTCGTCCTGGAATTGTATGAGATGTTTGAAAGCTTCTTCTGATTGTGGCTTTTGCGCTAGTGGAGTTGGCAAAGTAAGTAATTCATTTGGCTTTAATTTTTTACTATGATTCATTGACTGATTGATCGATGTTTGTACACAGTACGAAGGTGGAGCATGTTTGATGTCGAATGCAAAAGGAGCATGCAAAGGTGAGCATCGGACGTGGTACACAGAAGGGTGTCCGAGCAAGTTCGGAATCTACGCGGTTCTTCTTTTGGGGCTTTACATCATGGCCTACGCACCTGGGATGGGGACAGCTCCATGGATTGTGAACTCGGAGATATACCCACTGAGATACAGAGGGATTGGGGGTGGAATCGCAGCGGTCTCCAACTGGGTTTCCAATCTGATAGTGAGTGAGACGTTCTTGACACTGACGGAAGCCATAGGGTCATGGGGCACGTTCCTTCTGTTTGCAGGGTTCTCGTTCGTGGGGCTGGTGGCCATCTTCTTCCTTGTGCCGGAGACCAAAGGGTTGCAGCTGGAGGAAGTTGAGAAGATGCTGGAAAAGGGATACAGGCCAAAGTTGCTGCGATGGTGCTGTGGTGAATCGCAAGAATTGGATAAAGAAAAAGAAGTTGGTCTTTAATTAGTGTCATCTGATTATTAGTATAGGACACGGTAATGGGTTTATTATGGGCTTGAAATAAATTAAGCATTTGGCATTTTGGGCCTTGAGGCCCAACCGTGCCCTTCCTAATTAGTCCTACTTTGTTTTATGTAACAAATATATTGAGTTTGAGTATTTATTTCGTCAAACCAAGAGTATAATAGTAGATGGATCTTATCCAATCTCTCCCCTTCAAATAAAATAATACTCCCTCCGACCGATCGAGTACACTTTAAAGTTGTACTTGGGACTTATAAACCGTTGTAGAACTAGACTGGTGAAACGGATGAAGTATGTCTATTTAGAAATACATGGGGGGCCTATAAGCTTCAATAGTATAGCTTGTACAGGGAAAGTATGGAGCCAAATACAGTAAATAGACAAGAAACAATCAACAAGTTGGTAATGGTATATATTTATGTTGAAGATGGAAGATGATAACAAACAATCAAACAACCAAAAGTGTCACAAAGGCATACTATACAAGAAGGAAAAGGTCAACACCACACGTACATGTCAAATACAGAAGAAGGTTGAGAAGAAGCATAGTAAAATACTAGTAAATCATCTCTTAAGGACAAAACATACTTGCATTTGCCAGCTAATGAAGCCAAGCCAACAATAAGGACAAGTAACTAACCCCCATATACATACAGAAACCAAGAAAGAAACTAAAAAAGGAAAATGAATTCACCAAAACTACAAATAATCTGCTAAGCGAAAGGGGAGTTGTTGGCCATGGCTATGGCCACCGGCCAGCCAAACCCAGCTTTTACTTTATCTTTGGCCATTACCATCCATGATGCCAATGCATGCAAAAGAACTTTGAACTTTGAACAAAACCCCACTTCCACTCTTTACTTTACAACAAATACTCGCATGCTAAAGGCACCCCCTACCCTACCCCCCCCCCCCCCCCCCCGCCCCCCCCAATTACCCCTTACCCCAACCCAACCTGTTTTCATCATTTCTCAACTCAACAAATATCATCTCCCCCTGCACCCATTCCTTCTGCAGGATACCTCAAGGACCATCAATTCGCTCCATAACCATTTCAAATCACAATAAGACTCAAATTCCTTGGTCCATCCCTGATGTTGATTGTGTATACTACTACAAAGGTGCAGAGGACAACAATAAGCATAATAATAATAATAATAATAATAATAATAAAGTGTCAAAATGTGACCAAAAGGCTAAAAATGGAATATGCCATTTGGAAACATTGACAGCTGCAGAGATAGAGGTCAGTACCAACTACACCCCCCCTTATTAAAAGAGCTGTGGGAAGGCAGCAGAAGACAATATCAATGGCATCAGATCCCAAACAAATATCATGATTCATGGACCAGCCCTATGAATATGAACACAGGGTAACATAACATAACATCATCCTTATGTAGCACTAGCAGTCATTTAGAGAAACAAAGATGCCAACAATACTTGGCTTGGCATCATAATATTACTAATCTGTTTTTCACAGAATTTGGCCATCCCAAACAAAACAAGAGGATCATAATCCAAATTCTTTACAAACAAAAACCTTAAAACCACGCACACAAGCTCTCTCCCACAAAACCATACAATAATCAGTTAATGAAGAGGGTCTCCACAAAGACCTACTGAATAATATTTTGCTTCCAAAAAGTCAGCAGCTGCTTCTTCTACTAGTATCAAATTTTCCCACTTTTTGAAGTAGTGACTCTACTATACAAATTACAAACCGGCGAGGTGCCTGCTTGCTATATACAAAGTCAGAAGCCAACCACCTTTATTACCTCTCTACGGTGTAGAACACGCAGCTTCGTGTCTAGGCCCTCTCAGGTACTCCAGAAGCCTTTCAGCCTGCCAAAAACGACCAAACCCATCACTATTTTGGATTTAACTAAAATAGGCTTTTATATCTTTAAAAAACAAACAAAAGGGAGACAATTCAAATTTTAGAGACGACAGATTACAAATGCCAGTCAAGCATGCAGGATGCAGCAATCAGACCTTAGCTAATTATGCATTGATGTACATGAACATCCCTATGCAATTAAAATCAAAACTGCACATCATACTTAGCAAAGAACCAATCTTTCCTTAGCAAATCCTAAAGAGAGACAACAATTTATCATCTTTGAACTACATCCGAGTAGCTGTTTCAGAATACAAAAAGATTAACGTTTCATGATATATTTGTAGTTGACTTTGCTTATTCCACACAAACAAAACAAGTAAGAGAGGTCAAGTAACAAAAAAATCAACCTTTAAATCACAAGAACACCGCCAAGAAAAACCTCACCTTATGCTTAGCCTTAACAGTTCCATTCTGAGACAAAGCCACGAGTGGAGGAATGGCACCTTCCCTAACCAATAACCCTCTATTCCGAACGCTGTCTCCACAAAGCTGCAACAATGTCAGCACTGCAAATTCCTTCCCCTTATCAGAACCATCCTCAATTGCCTCCACAAAAGCCGCAATTCCCCCTTCCTCAACAATCGCATCCCTGCCCAACTCAATCCCGGCCAAGCTGCTCAAAACCACCATGGCCTTCTCAGCCAACCCTGTTCCTTGCTCACTCACCAACCCCACCAAAGGCCTCACCGCCCCTGCATTCACTGCCCGCTCTTTATTCAATTTCACCGAGCAGAGCTTATAGAGAGTCGTCAAAGCATCCTTCTTTCCCCTAAGGGAACCGTTTATCAACAAAGCGACTAAGGGTGGAATCGCCCCGCAAGCACCGATCGATAATTTGTTGCTCTCGTCGACCAATGCCAGGTTTAGCAATGTACAAGCAGCATTTTGCTTGGAAGTCTCCGTCCCGGTTTTCAACACGTAAATCAATGATTTCACCGCCCCGGCATCGGAGATGAGGGATTTGTTACCTTCGTGGAGGGAAAGATTCAGAAGGGCCGTGACGGCGTGCTCCTGGGTTAATGGGTCCGTACACCTCAGCAGAGGTATCAGCGCAGGCACAGCTCCAGCCTCCCCTATTAAAGCCCGATTATCGGCCCGATTCTTCGCCAGGAGGCGCAATTTAGCTGCGGCCGATCTCTTCACTGCCACCGACAACGAATTCAGCCCATCGACACAAAGTTTCACGGTGGGTTGGAGATCCTCCGGCGAGATACTCTCTATAATCTCAGTGGAGAAGGTTTCCCTTTGGAGAAATCCGGTGCATGGTTCGGGCTCGGGCTCGGTGACAACAGTAGGGCCCATAGTCGGGCCAGGATCAGGAACGCTAGCCAGCCGCTGCAGCTCGCCGGAGATGTCACTGGAGCAAGCCGACAAGTCACTCCCAAACGACCTGGATAAATCGAGGTACTTAAAATCCTCAGCAACAATCTCATACCCAGCGGTGGAGCCTCTCCCGTCGCCGCTACCGTGGTTTCTCTTGGTGGCGAGCTCGCCGAGGCGGAGGTCTATAATGGTCGAGTCTGACAAATTCTCGGACAAGTTGGGCGACCTCTCCCGGTGATGATCATCAGAGTCCATCTGGAAGAAATTGGAGCGGATAGTCCGCATGGAGCGACCCAAGGAGCGCTGTATCTTAGCGGAGGTCGGCGGAGGCGTGTAGTAATAAGGCTGCGTCCTAGGAAGAGCGTGCGAGTAACCCCCTGAATGGGAATCCTCCACAGACACCATTTCTTTTATTCTTCTCAATAACTCAAGCAAGCACTAGAGAATAGAGATATAACAACAATCAATAAAATACTGATCCTTTGAAGAGTTTGTGAAGATATCTTATACAAAGGGTGCTGCGGATAAGCAATGGGATAGCCAGATTTGGTTGAGCCGCGTGGGAGAAGTGTGGGGTTTTGGAGAAATTTTCATGGCGGGCAGTGGGAGTGAATAATTTTTTTAGGGAGTAATAATCATGAAGGAGAAGAAGAAAGGATCAAATGAGAGTGAGGGAGAGGAGTTGCTAACTTCACAAGGCGGTGACGTTGGAGAGTGTGCAGGGAGGAGAAGAAAGATACAGCTGGAGAAGATGGACCCCACGGGGAGGCAAGTGTGCGTGGGGGGGAAATACCAGGTCCGGAAGGGATCAGGTGACGGTAGTCAAACTCGTTATGCCTGCTCGCTCGTGGGGCCCGTACCGTCGGCTGTGGCTACGAGGTGACGTCGTTTCGTTCTTTACTTCTTACTGCTAGTATAGTGAGTCTGTAATGTATGTAATCGGTATCCATTGCTCGTTATTATTAAAAAGGAATACAAATAATTTTTTAGATTCATTGGACCACAAAAAGGTCGTACGTAGAAAGCCACCAAAAAGAAATAGCAGGGAGGTATTTGTATTTTGTTTATTTTAACTTGGTGTCTAGTGAATTAAGGAAACTATTTGTACTTTTTAAATAAATAGTAGAGATGAATTTTACTAATTATTTTCAAATTTTAGATAGGTATACAGTCGCCACATAAATTAAGGTTAATTACATTTAATTCTTGAAATTTGTATCAAAACTCTGGTGAAATTTCTGAAAAAATGTCAACTATTAGTTTGAACCGTGATATTTATCACAATAATTATTATTTTTTGATAAGAATTGAATACTCGTCGGTACGTTTGTTTGAAGAATGATGTATAGTAGTAGTAGTAGTATATTTATTGGATATTGGTTCGGTTGTCGTAATCAAAATCAAACCCTTGGTTGAGTGTTTGGCTCAAAATTGCACAACTAATTGTTGGGCTTTACAGATGTGATTGCATACCATTCAATTTTCAATATTTATGACTGAAATATTTTTGGAATAATAATTCACATTATTTCCAACTAATAAATAATGTTTCATTCTTCTTTTAAATGAAAAAAAATATGTATTGTTCAGAGCCGTTTCTAAGGAGTTCAGAAGGACTCGAAAACCCCTACCTCACTGTTTATATATATATATTATATATATATATGTATGATATCTTTATCTAGCCATTGCTATGCTATTAATAATTGATAAGCAAAACCTTTTGGTTACCTAAGGTCAATCATCTATTCCTGATAAAGATGTGATGTTTAACTTTGATATCATATTTAATTCGCTAATTTAGTAATACTATCAATTCATGTGTGATCAGTAAATTTTCTTGTGGTTTCTTGTGCAAACAAAAAGAAACTGAATGTTAATTTATATACATTTGGGATGCTATGTCAAGCAGCAATGTTCACTATCTCATATTATTAACTAGTAAATATATTCACGTTAGTTTCTACGAAAAGTTATGATGAATCAGATTAGATGAGTATTCATTTTTTTTAATTGTGAGTTTATGATTTACTTGTTACATTAGTAAATTTTAAAAAAATTATATCTAAAAGTTGGGGTGATAATTTGTTATTTAGAAATAATAACATGTGGTGAATGAAAAAAATAAATAAAATTTTGGAAAGCTCAGCGTAAGTGGAGATAGTACTAAAGACTGTCAAAAGTGAAACGTTATGACAATATTGTTACGATGTCGCAGGGAGGGACGAGTGAAAAGATTCGCATGGAATTTTATAATTCATTTTAATTCTAGAGAAAATGATTTCAAAACTTTCATTTCCAAATTTTAGTCCAATTTTAGATTTTATTTTTAATTTTGTTTCCATAATTAATATAATTATGTGTGATTCAAAATGATCTGACTCTTAAAATATAATAATATTAATGCATTAAATGGTAACAAATTAGTTATTATAGATGTTGTATATTGTAATTCATATTTTCAAAATCAGACTTTCTAATCGGACAGAAGAAATACTCCATTAGTTTAATTGGAAAAGTCAAGCTTCAAAATATATATATATATATATATATATTTTATTAGAAGAGTTAAGTTTTAATTTTTTTACTTCTC
This sequence comes from Leptodermis oblonga, assembly GCA_016801395.1. Lineage (NCBI taxonomy): Eukaryota > Viridiplantae > Streptophyta > Magnoliopsida > Gentianales > Rubiaceae > Leptodermis > Leptodermis oblonga. The sequence goes on from CM028756.1 coordinate 45,071,415, forward strand.
GTAACTTTATTAATAAAATTATGGTTAAATCACAATCGATCAAACTTTAGAAAATAAAGATATTAATAAAAAAATGATAAATTATTTATTTTAAGTGATAAATTCGAGAGCAGTAATTGTAAAGAATCAATATGTTGCCACGTGATGACAACTGTGAATCTTCTTTAACAAATACTCTTTCTGTCCCACTCATAGAATCCACTTTCAAAAAAAAATTTTGTCCCATGTAAATAGTTTACTTTGAATTTATTTACAGTACATACCCTTACTAATATAACAATGCGTTGTTCACAATTAACTCTTACTTCTAAAGTAATAATATAAGTGAAAAATATGGTGGTAAATTATTTATTTTAGGTGTTGTACCTCACAACCCATAATAAATTATACACATTTTAAAGTAGACTCTTTGAGTAGGACGGAGGGAGTACTATATATATTTATTTATTTATTTAAAAAGAAAAATGACTGCTGCTGTTGGATTAGTGGATCAGGTGGGAGTGTTGGATGATATTCTATATTATATTATTTATTATTATTATATATGTACTTTTTTGCTTTTGCTTTTTTTTATTTTGAGGTTTGAAATGAAGTCTAATACACACGACGCGTATAGAATACAAAAGGTTCTCTTCTCTTTGTAGTTTTTTTTTTTTTTTTTTTCGGGGAAGGGGTGTATAAATACTAAAAATATTATGTTGATTTAATATAATTATGTTTTAGTTAATAATAAATAGTGGAGTAAAACGTTTGTAGCAAAGATAGATTCATTGTGACAACAAGGGATTTGTAGCGTAGGTATTGATCAATTTGAGATTTTAAAAAAAAAAGCAAAGAATTACTTTTACATTTGATGGAATCTCACACTGCAATGTTCATTGTTAATTAGGTATTAAACATGTTCAGCTGGATTTTCTTTTTATTTTTTTTTATAAAAAAAACAAAGATGAAATCCAATTATGTATATTAGTAATATATATATATATATATATACATATATATATATAAGTAGCCCACTAATTCCAGTCGTTTGTTTAAGTTTTGGTTTTGATCTCAGTTTTTGTCTTAATAGTAAATTTAATATATTACAATCAGTTTTTATCATTTTTAATACAGTTTTTTACTAGTCAGCTATACTTTTTTACATTTATAATACACTTGTTATATTATAAAATTATTTTTTGTAAAACCAAAACTCAACCCAACCAAAAAGAACAGGCAGTGAAGTGAATAAAGAAAAATATTATGTTTGTGGTACATTATTATATTATAAAGAGCAGTGTTGTCTGGGCCGGACCGGTCCGGCCGCAAATCGACAGCTTTGCCGGTTCAAAAATGCTAAAAAACCAGGAGGGAGAAAAACCGGGTCAGGTCGAGACACAGGGCTGAACCTGGTTTTTACCCTTTTTTTTGAATTATTCAATTTTTAAAAATTTTACTTTCAATGGGATTCAAAGATTGGCCACCCATATAGTAGACAAGAGTAATTGCCACTATACCATTGTTTATTCTTGTGTAAAACATTGTTTTAACTCATTTTTAATATGAATCACAAACTTTCTAACAATCTATTAATTGGATCATCGAAACTAATGTTAATTTTATTGTCATTCCTTACCATTTATAAAATTAAGACTATCATAATTTCTATTAGTTGTTTTCTTTTCAATTAAAGTTTGTTTAATTTTTTTCATGTATTAACTTAACATATGTTTCATTTTCTTTTACATCAAATTTTATCTCTATTTTTTTTTCTAATAAAAATTTAGTAATATGATTTTATATATTTTTTAATAGAAAATAAGCAATATTTTATATTTGATTTACTTATTGGGTTTTATAGTAATGAATTTTAATGTTTAAGTTAATTGTAAATTTTGAAAATATATATAATTATTGTGAAAAAAATATGTTTTAAATGTTAAAAATGATAAAATTAAACCATGTTTTCAATAATATATATATATGACATCATCCGGTTGGACTCCGGCTTAAACCGGTCGAACCCTCGGTTCAAGCGACCACTTAGCCTTGCCGGTTCAACGTCCGGTTCGGTCCAGACAACCATGATAAAGAGTAATTGGTTGGATGTTACGGATTACCTACGTATTTAGTTTTATCAAATAAAAATTGAAACTTTATAACACCGACGAATAGTATACTAATTAATAATCGAATGCTGTATTAATTGTCGATGATTAGTACTACTAATTAGGGTAGTGATTTGGAACAATTAAACAGCATGAATGAATGATCTTATCTGATCTGATGTTAGTGCAGCTTACTCGTAGTCGTACGTACGTGTTCGATGCTGAAATTAATGATGTCGTCATTAAGCCTAAGCCACTCCACTTTGTCTCTTCAATGTATGTTCAATCAAACATCAATAATTGATTTCACTAATTTATTAAGAAATTTAAATTTGGATGCAAATTAATGATAATTAATATCTGTGCTGTACGTGCGTGTGAATTTGGGAGATCGATCATGTTATGTTATGTTGTGTTATGGACTTAATTTAAAAAAAAAATTAAGGATATACTGTGTCAAAGTCCTAATAATATTAGATTAATTCGAGATTAATTTCATGTTGAAACTAATTATTATTCAACTACCAAGTTATCACAGTCACTGAGAGTTTTTAGTTTTTTTTTTTTTTTACTCTCAAAAGTCATACCAAATGATGTTAATGAAATTGTTGTACGTGGGGTGTGAGAATTTTAAATAGCTAGCAAAATGTTAATTTCTCCTTTCACCATTTCAATATCTAAATATTCATAATAATCTTATTAATTAATTAATTACCATGTCATTTTCTACCATTATCATAAATTAATTAAGGAAACCTTTTGTGTATCTATGTTGCTTTCTTTCTTTCTTTCTTTCTATTGCCAGCTGCATACCATTACCAAGCAAGTTGTAGGTAGTTAATTATCAAAATTATATACTGTTATTTAATTTGGATAATTAAAGACATCAATTGCCTTGTAGCTCGCTGCTCTATGATATATGATGTAGTAAAATACTAAAAGAGATTCATGCGCGAACAAACAAGTTTCAAAATACTACGTCCAACTAATTTTATACTGTAATTCCATGTATTATCAACAGTAGATACTAGTACGAGAATACTATGACTTTTACTTGGTCAAAAACAAACCATTATAAATGAAAATCATTTGACTCTCCCTCCCTATAGTTTATTTCTTCTCATTAATTTGGATGATTAATTGGTCGACCATTATAAAAAAAAAACAAGAGTCACTACTTCACCTCAACAAGACGTTGAAAAGGTTTAAGTAGTTGACCCATCTAATTACCTACCAACCATCACCTTAATTAATTACTAGTATTATTATTATTATTATTATTATGTACTCCATCTCCATTGACTTACCTAATTATGCATTTGGGTTGCTTCTAACTTCAATTAATATTTATATGGCCACTTTTCTATCATGCTATTACAATTAATTTTACCCCTTCTTTTTTCTTCACGTGATAACACATACAATGAAAATTCATAGTGATTGATTATTCATCACATGAAAACATAATTTGAATACTTAAAAATGAAAACAATACGATTAAACAACGTTTAATGTTACATTAATTCCTCTTTCAAATTTTTTAATAAATATTTTTCGCATTTATAAATTAAAATCAGCGTGCAAGAATATACATAGTTACTACTACAAGCAATGCCAACTTGAAGATATATATATATATGTGATGGGATTAATTAATTAATTAATTTGGTGTTAATGAATGAAATTATATTTTATAGACTGAGTTGTGTGTGGTCCAAAAAGTGAATAGCTTTTTAATTACTTAGGTGACTAGTACAAGTTAGAACAAGTTGGGCGGTAATTAATTTGTTAATTAGGAAAATTAAACTTGTAGAGTCTCCCATTTACCACTATACTATAAACCAATTAAAGCATAGAGTATATCATTATCTTCTACGCTAACTCAACTTCATGCCTTCAATATCATTAATCCTCCCACCAAACAAATAAAAATAAAAAGACGTCCTAATTAATTAATTAATTAATTAAATTAAATCATCGTGAATTCTTCATAATTAATAATTCATTCAAGGAAAGTGTACTATCTTATTGTTATGCCCACCTTGCTTTTTAATCATAACCTTGAATGAAACGAACCAATTCCAATTCATTTGAACACAACTGGACAAGGAGAATGAGCAACGATGCGGAGGAAAGCCAAATTAATAAGGTAATGGAGGAGCATTTCAAGAGTGTATATGTCCAGGAAGACAGCTATCCAACAGATGTAGGAAGGCTAGATGTGGAATCAATAGCGGGCAGAAGTGGAATGGTTCTAGGGGAGGAACAAAAGGATTGGTTGAATGTACCCTTTATGAAGGAAGAAGTGTGGGAAGCGCTCAAGAATATGGGCTCGTGGAAATCACCAGGACCAGATGGTACACCGACGAATTTTTACAAAACTTACTAGAGGGAGGTGGGACCGACTGTATGCAAGGAGGTGTTGTTAAATGAAGGCAGAATGGATACGAAGTGGAACAGGATAGACATTGTATTGATACCCAAAGTTAAGATGCCTAAGAGACTGTCAGAGCTTAGGCCTATTAGCCTGTGTAATGTCACGTATAAGATGGTGGCAAAAGTGTTGGCAAACATACTAAGGCAAGTAATAGATGGGCTAATAAATAAGAATCAAAATGGCTTTGTTCTAGGTAGGCAAATAGCTGATAACTTTCTTCTGGCACCTGAACTTATGGAAGCAATCCGGAAGAAGAAGAAAGGGAAAGAAGGGTGGATAGCGATGAAGTTGGATATGAGCAAAGCATATGATAGAGTTTTGTGGGACTTTCTTCTCCGTGTAATGAAGGGAATGGCATTCCCCAGGAAATGGATAAGCCTGGTAGAGAGATGTGTGACAACAGTGTCATTCCAAGTTACCTGCAATGGTTGGGTATCCAAACCATTTCAGCCTGTCAGAGGCCTGAGACAGGGATGTCCATTATCTCCGTTTCTTTTCATTATGTGTCAACAAGTGCTTTCGAAAGCACTGAAACAAACTGAGTGTTTGCGGAATGAAACAAGCTTTAAGGTAACCAGTGATACTCCTATGATTTCCCATTTAATGTTTGCGGATGATAGTCTGTTATTTTTAAAAGTAATATGCAGAGTGTCATGTGTGTAGCAAGAGTATTGAATGAGTATGCTACAGCGTCAGGACAAAGGATAAACTTTGATAAATGTTCGATTATGTTTAGCCCGAATGTAAACAGGGAACAAGTAGATTTCATCCGGAGTTCACTAGGGTGCAAAAAGAATTTAAGGATGAGAGGTATTTAGGTCTAAATCTGGACTTTTCACAGACTAAAAGGCAGCTTTTTTCGGATTAGAAGAGTAGAATTTATGGGAAGATTGATTCTTGGAAGGTGGATCATGGGTAGGATCACGCTGGCGAAATCTGTGTTGTCATCAATGGTTGCGTACACCCTGGGTACCTTAAGGATTCCTAAAATAATAGCAGAAGAGCTTGACAATGCAATCTGTAGGTTTATTTGGAAGGGAGATGCTGAGGGCAAAGGAATTCACTGGAAGTCAAGAAAGTTACTGTATAGGCCAACTTGTCAAGGGGGCATAGGGGTGCAGTGCACGAAGGTCGTAAACAGATCTATGTTGGGGAAAATTGTATGGAAGTTAATTGAAGGGGAGGAATCTCTTTTGGTTCGATTTTTGAAAGGGAGATATTGCAGGGAGGAGGACTTTATGGATATCAGCCTGCAGAGTGAGGGAACTTGGGGGTGGAAAGGCATATTATGGGGTAGGGATTTGATTAGAAATGATTTAAAATGGAAGGTGGTGAGGGGTAACAGGATCAAGATATAGGAGGAGTGGATACCGGGATACAAAGAACAGATCTGAAAGTCGAGCACTTGATTGATCCGGAAAGAAGATTGCGGGACCCTTTGTTACAGGTAATGTTTCCTTACCAAGTTCACGATAAAATTAGGTCAATATCTGTCTCCTTGGCCAGATGGGGAGGAGGACATTCAATGGTATGAGCCAGCGAGCACGGGGCAATATTTGGCTAAACTAGGCTATAAGAAGGCGTTGTCTAAAATACTCAATGGGGATAGCAATCAAAATCATCTTTAGGATGTTGACGCACAACAATAGCAGCTGTGGAAGATGGAGATACCGACGAAGATGATATTTTTGTTGTGGAGTCCAAAATGCTTGCCTAACTGCAATGAATCTAAGAAAGAGAGGCTTGCAGATTCCAGGGAATTGCACCAGATGTGGGAAGATGTATGAGGATACAGAGCATATTTTCCTACAGTGTGAACATGCAAAGAGACTCTGGAGAGTGTTGTCTCCAGGATTTGACTTTGGAGTTGGAGAACCAGTGAGTTTTAAAGAGTGGTTTTGGAAGTGGATGAAGGAAGCCCCGGATGAGGAGGCAATTCAATTGTCAATTTATATACTGTATGGAATATGGTTAGACAGGAACAAAGTAATCTAGGAGAATAAGTACACACCACCAGGAGTAAGATGGGAGTTGATAAAGGAGGAGATAACGACATTACAAGACCGTAAGCATAAAAGGAAAGCTGGAGGGTTGGTGGCACTACACGCGTCTGAGGGGCGACAAGTCTCACTAGAGGTTAAGGAAACTGAGAACCTGGAGAACGACTTTAATGTGGAAGTATTGGTGGATGGAGCATTCAAATCCGGGGAAGCTAGGGGTGCCATTGGTTGGGTGATTAAGGATAGAAGTGGACTTGTGGTTAACAAGACCGGCAGGATGGTGACAGGAATATCTCCGCTCCAAGTAGAAGCATTAGCTTGCTTGCAAGCTGTCCAATATTCAGTAGCAAAAGGATGGAGTCTTCGGGTCTTCACGGATAGCCTTCTTCTGGTATTTCAACTGGGAAATCCAAAGACAGCTCACAAAGAGGTTAGCACTATCATAGGAGATATTAAACGTTACTGTGATGCCTACCAAGGCATTTCAATTAAGAAGGTAGGAAGAGTTAGGGTGCATGAAGCACATGTAATGGCGAAGAATTTGCTTAAGGGATCAAATCTTGTAATCTTGACTAATCCTCAATGAGAATGTTTGCCTTTCAAAAAAAAAAAAAATAACATTGATCTCCGCCGGTACTTTTGAATTAATATAATAATGTATGGTTCATAATATGTATTTTCTTAAAAAAATAAAGATATAATTATAAAATATAGTGTCATATTATATATTTTAAATTTTATATTTGATCATATATTATATAAATTATACAATTTTTTCATAACTGGGTATTAAGGGATGGAAGGAGTGTTTACTTTGAGCGCATCGTGTCGGCTAGAATTGGGCCTAAGTAATGACATCATGGACTTCAAGGGATATTTTTACTTAAATTAATCAGTTTTAATTTCATTTTTTTTATGCATTCCAAGTCTTTCCTTTTAAGTTAAGTTGGTGATTGGTGAACATATCCATCCATCAATATAAATCATTTCAATTACATATTTTACATATAATAATCATAAAAAAGGGTAGTTAATAGATGACTGGTTGTTGCTAGTTGCTACCCTAATTGATTACATAGGCTAGAGTTAATAGCCCAATATTCTTATTTTATTATATGTAGACCATTTTTTCTCTCAAAAAATAATATAATATTTATTTGCCTTAAAAAAGAACGTAGAAAAAATAAAAGTTACGAGTTCAATTTCATTCGTTGGAATGATTGTAAATTGTAGAGTGGATATTCGAAGTGTAGGCCCATAATGGAGTTTGCTCCGGTCTATGCCTTTGTTAGCCTGGTTGGAACAGGAACTACTTATTTCGGGCCCAGTGTGGGCCTTAAACTTCGCTCCAAGTTGGGCCTTAAGACTCAAAAGTAATTATTTTCACTTTTGAGGCCGATGCTCTTTCGGAGGATTACTATTTTGAACGAGTTAACATGTCAGATGAAATTTTTTTTCTTCTTTTTTCCGGAAACAAATATACCGTGCTTTTTTTTTTTTAAAGAATTATGACGTGTGACTCATAAACAATTGTAATATTAGACTCTTTTAATAATTATAAAATGAAAAGAGAATATGTTATTAGAATAAAATAATGGACAATCGTAGAAGAGTATGCAGTATTAATGTGTCTTAAATATTTGAGAAGGATTTAGTTTTTTTTTTTTTTCTCTCGAAAGACGGGTAATTAATTAAGAAATAGAAGGACAAAAAGGAAAAGGACAAAAAAGGTCAAACAAATAATAAATAGAATAGTAATACGGAATTGATATTCGCAGTAACCGTTTCGATATTTGCAATAACATTCCCCTGTAAAAAGACAAAAATACCCCTGGGCAAAAAAAATTAGAAACTGGGCTGCAAAAAAAAAAAAAAAAAAGAAATTGAAAAAGCAACTCACGGGCTCTGTTCCGTTTAATAATTCCTGCAAAATAGAGCCGGGTGGAATCACAAAATCGGATAAAAATCGAGACGACTCGGATCGGAAAAAGGTTAGTGGCTAAAGTTAAAATGTTTTGCGGTATTGTTTTAGATAGTTAGTTTGATTATTTTATTTGTATTATGTCCGGATGTGTTAGTATTTTTGTCGAAAATGTGAATTTTTTACCGGATTTGCGAAGATTCGCCCGGTGGTTACTGCAAATATCACCGGCGATATTTTTGGTTTTTTTTTTTTTTTTTTAAGTGTTAGAGGTATTTTAGATTTTTCACAAGAAAATGTTACTGCAAATATCGAAACGGTTACTGCAAATATCAGGCCCCTAGTAATAATAGTAGCAGAGGTGTTCCCTCTTTAGTTGCACAGGTTAGGTTAGGTGGATTGGTTTAGGGAGTTGGTAACAAATATTTTAATGTCATCTCATAATAAAATATTCGCATTTTCAACTGCTATTAAAATGAGATTAGACGACTATAATTTTTTATTACAATAAATTTTCATTAAACCACAAATTCACTTGAGCCAGAAAATAAAATAAATTACTTTCTTTCTTTTTTTTTTTAATATTTATGAATTTAATGTACGAAAAAAAAAATCATAAATTCTTGGGTGATGAAATTCTAGAAGGATTTCATCATGCTTGCGTTGTTGTTGTTGTCAGATGCATGTAACCGTGTCTGTGATTGTGAAGGTAGGTACCGTATATGGGATATTTACGACGTGGCTTACAACAATCAAAGGGCTTGTTTTTATTGTATTTTTATACGGAAATGTCCATTCTAATTATTCCCCCCCCTCCCTCCGTTTCAGTAATTTCCACTTCCTCACGCCACGTTTCGAATTTACATTATTTAGCTCCATTTATTTATTGAATAATGATAGTCTTAATAATAAATTATAGTAATTTTTTGATAGTAACTCATGTGATATGCATTTATTAGTTACATTTTTATTAATATCAAATAATTTGTCAATAAATGCATGCCACATGAATTACTATCAAAAAGTTAATATAAATATATCATTACTCTTATTTATTATCACGAGACATGACATGTTACTTGCATACTCCACTGTGGTATTTCAATTCCTTAAACTTGTATATAAATACTAAAATGTCCTTTTGTTTTGTTAAAATAGATAGGATTTTTTAGAACATGTTCAATAATGTGATATGAATGTGTTGAAGGACTAAATTGTACGTGTACGGAACGTCCAAGTCCAATGTTTCCTTTCCATGCATAAATGGCAAGAATAGATTTGTGTTAATTTTAATATAATAATGATGCAGCGCATAATTAATCGTCAGCGATATAATTTATTAATATGAACGGAGATTAGTAGGTGCATTGGGAGTATAATTTTTTTTGGTCTCAATTATAAATTAACAAATAAATATATTAAGTACATATAGTACGTAGTTGTTAATGGAAATGATCAAAGGAGGGTATATTATTATTATTTGTTGAGTATGGAGTTTGAAGCATGAAGCCAATATTAGAACAGGAATCTGCACAAAACATGGGCTGGTGGGAAATATGCAATGTTTTCTATCTTTCCATGAAATGTTGGATGGATGGATGGATGGATTAACGAGTCGCTTTTAAGTATGTCGAGTTCATTTGTGTGAGAAATTATCAACCAACCAAAAAAAAAAAAAAGAGTTTCTTAACTAGAAATAAATCGTTAACGATTTTGAATAGTATATATGATGTTAATACTTTAACGTGCCAAGTTTGTATTGCGATTGTACGTTTTTGGGTCGCTTGTCAACCTTCTCTCCAACAAAATAAAATGAATGATGAAGTTTAGTGGAATGGGTAGGACTTGGTTTGACGGGAACAACTTTCCAGTTCAACAAAGCTCCATTTTAATTTTCTGGGGATACGGAATCTATATGTGTGTTGATTGATCATCAACCTAATCCTACTTGCTACATTTCCATCTGTCCTCTCCTCTTCTTCAACATAAGTACTTACTTCAAAAGCTATTGTAACAAGCAAATCTAGTCATATAATTCTGTTATGTTATTTATCTCGTTTTACTAGAACAATCAACTTTTAATATTTCTATAGTAGTAATAATGTATGTTACATAATTAACTTACATTAGTAGAATAAAATTAGCTACCAGACATTCTTGGAATAGAGGGATTAGTATATTATGTTGATTAGTTTAACAAGGTGATAAGGATGAGATTGAGGCTATTTTATTAATGAATGATTACCAAGTGGTGACTGGTAAGGTTTTCTTGATTATTATTATTATTATTATTTTTGAATGAAATTGGTAAAGATAATTAGGTTCTTGACCAAACTATGACTCAAAACACTGTGATTGACGGATGCTTCTCTTTTCTAGAAATCTTTTAGTTGGAAAGTTCCTCAATCATCATCTCAACTCCCCCTTTTACAAAAGCCTTCCATTCCAACAATTCAGCCAAAAATCTTCTCTGGTTTTTTTTTCTTTTCATTTTGAAAATATTACTATTACATTGACAACGATGCAAAAAGATAGGAGGAGAAAATTGTTTTCCCGTGTATTATATATATAATATACTCTCTTGTTTCAACTTTAGCGTAATTAAATTAAAAGTAATATTTTAATATTACAAGAAACACAATTCCTTCTTCTTCTAAGGAGTAATAGCTTAGTAAGAGAGTAATTTATCGTATAGCCAGTAGTTTGTCCTTGTGCTGCATATTCCATTCCATTCCATAATAGGATCGTGATTGGCGTGGTTGAAGTTAGTCTTGCGGGTGTGAAAAGAAGCAAGTTGGTTGGAACATTAAACCCCCCCATCATAAACTAAAACTACATCGATGTAATAAGAATTAAGCAATTATATTTGTAATTGGATTTACTATTATATTTGTCCAGTTCCTATTTGATTTAGTATTTGTTTTAGGAAACCCAATTCTTTTAACAAAATAGTTTTGAATCATATTAAGAGTAGAATTCACGATAATTTAGCCTATAAATACAGTCATTGGGTGGGTGACCATTGTAATCACACGTAACAGAGAATTAAAAGTTCTTATATCCTACGGCCTATGACCAAAGCTGCAAAAACCACCTCACCAAACTGATGCCTAATCTTCCCCTACTTCTCACCTATCCTTAATCTAATCACAACCTTGTGTTTATATAAATCCTCAGCAACACTTTCCTTCTTTCCATTCTCATCATCAAATCCACCTGAACTGAAGCTATTTTGTTTCAGAAGAAACATGGGAAAATTCTCATTAAGTTTGCTGATTTCCGCCATCCTCTTCACTCTCTTCATATCCTCTGCCTCTGCTCAATCATGCACAAAGCAGAGCTTTTCAAGCAACCAGGGTTTCAGTACCTGCAGTGATCTTCCGTATCTCAACTCCTTCCTTCATTGGACCTTCAACCCTTCTTCCCAGAATCTCCAGATCGCGTTCAGGCGCACGGGGATGACTCCATCAACATGGGTTGCCTGGGCTATTAATCCTTCTTCCTCTGGAATGCTCGGCTCACAAGCTCTTGTAGCTTTCCAGAAATCAGATGGAACCATGAGAGCCTACACATCGCCTGTGAGTAGCTATCAGACTGGGTTGCAAGAAGGGGATTTGAGTTTCCCTGTTTCGGACTTATCCGCTACGTATTCAAACAATGAAATCACCATCTTTGCCACATTGAAGCTTCAGAACATTAGCTCTGCCTCTGCGGTTAACCATGTCTGGCAAGATGGTCCTGTCTCGAAAGACAGCCCCGGAATGCATTCCACAACTGGTCAAAACGTTCAATCCATGGGGTCTCTTAACCTTCTTTCTGGAGAAGCTAAGTCCACAGCTGGAGGTGTTGGTTCAAGAATCAAGAAGAAGAATGTTCATGGTTTTCTCAATGCTGTGAGTTGGGGAATCTTGATGCCTTTGGGTGCCATCATTGCCAGATATGTTAAAGTATTCCCCTCTGCTGATCCTGCTTGGTTTTACCTTCACGTCTCCTGTCAATTCTCCGCCTACGTTGTCGGTGTCGCCGGATTCGCAACCGGACTTCAACTCGGGAGCCAATCTGCAGGGATCACCTACATTGCCCACAGGGTCATTGGAATTCTGCTCTTTACTCTTGCCACTGTTCAGCTCTTCGCTTTGCTTCTGAGGCCAAAGAAGGATAACAAGTACAGGATTTACTGGAACTTGTACCATTACTCCATCGGATACTCAATCCTCATCCTTGGAATCATCAACGTTTTCAAAGGTCTGCACATCCTGAATCCTGAAAAGAAGTGGGAAAACGCTTACATTGCAGTCCTGGTGATCTTGGCAGCTCTTGCTGTGGTTTTGGAAGCAGTTACCTGGATCATTGTTCTCAGGAGAAAGAGATCTTCCAATGCCAATTCTGGGAAGATTAATGGGGCTAATGGAGTGAATGGCTATGGTTCTTATGGAGCATGAACACCTAGGAATGCAGCTCTTCTACATCACGCTCAGATTCCGATGTTTTATATTTAATTTTTTTTTTTTTCAATTTTAGCCTCGTTCTAGTTTGTAATGGATTATAAGTTTTGATGTAAATCTTACAAAACTAGACACAGGAGGTTTTGTAGAGAGGTCATATTTATATCATCTTAGGTTGCTGTACTATTATTCACTTTTACCATTTATTGATCTATTTCAAGCCCAGGAGGCTGTTTTTTTTCTTTCTTTCTTTTGACTCTGTTGATTTCTCACTGCGTAAACAGATGTACCCAAATAACAGCAATATGCTTCAAATAAAAATAAAACAAACCATCTTTAGGCCAAATGAATTTATTTAAGTATAACAGTATCATCTGAACTGATTGTTCATCATATGAAGTTGCATTTTACAGAACATGGGATGGAATGTTGCAGCTACAAAATCTGCAATATTTCCATCCTAGTGCTCCCAAAGGTTTTGATTTGGTTTTGCTGCTTTTCCAGAACTAAATGGTACGAAAGAAGGAAACCATCACAGAAGCTCTTTGTGTTCCCCCTTTACTGTCATATCGATTGCTGCAATGCCTCAATAAAGGCATCCTTGAGGATAGGATTCGAAGCTGCAACTCTTTGAGAGGTGATATCAAATTCTTTACCAGACCTGGAGAGCAAGACAAGCATGAATTTGATGAATTTTCCAAGAAGAAAAAGTCATCGAAGGTTAGAAACACTCACGGATCAAACAAAGCTCCTCCCGCCTCCTTAACAATCACAGCACCACCTGCCACATCCCATGGACCTCCAAATCCAAGTTCATAGAAGAGATCAAGTCTTCCACAAGCAATCCCACAGAGATTCAAGGCACAGGAGCCGCTCATCCGAAGGGACCTAACCTGATTGTCAATGAACAAGTAATGTCAGCAAGAGGGCTACTACTGTATGGAGCATGGAATTCCCTCTTCAATGTAAGGACTTGCTTTTACCTTGAAAAGCAAGCTATTAATTCTGTTCGTTGTAGCATCCACTGTACCCTTGTCACGCTTTGTGCCAACCTGGTCCCATTAATCAAAGTTTATTATCTACAACGTATTTAAACATTCAAAGTTCCATGAAAATAGAGTAGTCAGACATGCATGCAAGAGTGAGGTAGTTTGTGAGATGAGTTTGTCCACATTCAATAGCAAGATATTGAAGAAGCAATATCCTGAAAGAAGACTAGACACTGAAACTAGAGTTGGTTATTTGTTTGTTATTCGCCCAATTTCCAGGTATATTACCTGTTTACTCAGAGCGTACTTTGACCACATTGCTGAAAACTATCATCTTGCATTACTTGCAGAAAAACAATACCCCTCATTTTAATCTCGTTACTTATAAGTACTTCCCTAATCCAATAGTTATGAGTTTCACAATTTAAAAGGAAAAAGAAGCCAGAAACAGCTAGAGGATTTTTCAGGATTTGATATTAACTAGTATGGCATAACTTTCAATTATTATGCCTTTCTCTGGTTTTCAGGACACATTCATGCTAGACTAAAGCATGGAATACAGGTGTAAACATTTGAAGTTTAGAGCGATCATAACCTTTAGCAAAGGCAATGACTGAGAGGTATGCAACAGTTTCCACACAAGCATGCCATTTCAAGTATCTAAAAGCGATAATACAAATGTATGCACAGATGAATACCTCTGTGGCAAGGAGGGCTTTCATGAGTTCAGACTGAGAAGACACTGCAGATGTAGGAATGGATGCAAATCAGAGATTGAAAGTTTGACAGTCAAATTAAAGAACTAGCCAAACTAAGTGCAAAAATGAACTTGCCTTTAATTGGCTTTCCATTCAGAAAAGAACCTTTCCCATCAATTCCAGTGAAAAGCTGCATGTTAGAATGGAGATCTTTTTCGTCATTCAATCCATACTATTAGCTAAGCAAACATTTCTTTTGTCATTTGTGAGCATGATAGGCACAAACCAGGAAATATCCATTACGTGAATAAACCACCTAGTAATATACTACAAGACTCCAAAAGTAGATTTTTGCCAAAAGACCATATTTGCATGGCATATGCTATAAATTTCTTGTGAAGTATGTCAATCATAATAATCTCACCTCATCCATGATAGGGTTGTAGACAACACCAACTGTTGGAACCTTTCCAATTGTGAGACCAATGGAAACACACACAAAAGGGAACCTGAAAGTCACCAAAAATTTTTTTGCCTGAACAACTGGATACATTTAATAAAATTGGTTTCCCCGAGCCGTGGTGGCGAACAGAGAACAAATATCTTACCCATGCACAAAGTTGGTTGTGCCATCAAGAGGATCAACAATCCAGGTTGGCTCATCAGTCAGCTCAGTAACACCATTAGCAGCAGTAGTTTCTTCACCAATCAACTACGACGAATAGATAATTAAACAATTGTATCATTAGGAAAAAGCAACACTTCCTTTGTGCATTGCTCCATATATGCCACCGCCAAAATGGTCTGATGAAAAATCCATGAGAATTACCTTATGGCTAGGGAAATGCTGCTTCAGATGACTGAATATAAGATCTTCACATGCTTTGTCGGTTTCCGTGACCAAATCCACCTTAGTTGTAGTAGAATAGCATGGAAAGAAAGCCAATTGTTAGTTCAGTTAGCAGCAATCAAACAAATCTAAATACTAAATTGCAAAAAGCGGGATAAATACAAAACACAGTTAGATGTCACCCCTTTTCAACCCTTTAGAGCGAACTTTCATGATCTATGTAACAAACGCTTAAAGATACATGATAGGACTCTTCTGCATTAAGAAGTTTAGACACAATATTAAGAATTCCAAATGTATGGGAATCTTTCGTGTGCCACCATTCTTGCATAATCTGCTCTTGTAGCCCAGGTTTCGCTTATAGATTCTAAACCAAATCAAATGCAGCTAAAAGATATTTCACAACAACTAGGATTGACAAAATTCACCGAATTGAGGAGTAACTTCTCAAAAAAATTAAACCTTCCGGGCAAAATTTTCAAGAAAAAGCATAAACAGGCCCAACACACCAATAAACAAACAAAAATCAAAAGGGAACAAGGTCTTCTAGTACCTGGCCTTTATGCTCCACATGCTTGGTCTCGTAGAAGCCTTTACGAATTATCTAAGAAGTTTTTAACAACCCAAAATCAGAACCTTTACAAAATGCGGCAGATTCTAGATAACAACACATATTCAATACGGGTTTAAGATACCTCCCCAGCTTTCTTTGCTGCATCTACTGCCACAGCCAAAAATTCCTCCACTGATATATCAAGAAACAAATTTTCAGTTCTAACAGAACATGTTACTAGAAATTCTTGCAAAAAGAAATAAAGGTACTACTGGGATCCTACCGTTTCCAGCCATTCTTCTGCTCAGCAGCCGAAATTGGAGAAGGGGGGAACGAGGAGAGGAGAAAGGAAACTGGTGGGATGAAGAGTGACGGACAGTTGGACGCTGTAGATCCTACTGTATTTATTTGTACTGGACGAATCACGGATGGTCGCGGAGGTTAAAGCGTAAGGCGTGAAGGAACAATACAGTGTGTCCAATAATAATTTATGAGGCATACTAAACGCAGTAACCGTTTTACTATTCGCAGTAACATTTCTCTATGAAAAAACAAAAATACCCTTGGCCCAAAAGGAAAAAGAAAAAGAAGAAAACTGGGTACTGTTCACTTGGGTGAACAGTACCCGGTTAGAAAAAAAAAGTGAAGAAATACCGCCAGCTGGCGGTATTTCCGGCGAAAATACCGCCGGTCCGGAAAATACCGCCGGCGGTATTTTAGCTGGAAATACTGCCGGTGGTCAGCGGTATTCCGGGAATTCCGTCCGGGAAGACAGTTTTTCCGGCCGAAATGTTGCAAAAACAGAAAAAAATGTCCGGATAATCGTAGATCCGGGAAAAAAATCCCCCCGAATAGGTTTTTTTTCCCGAAAATTAAAATGAAGGAGTATATAGAGAATTTATGCAAACTAATTTAAAGTAAAAAAAATAAATACAGTGTTTACTTATAGTGTAATATGGATCGTACTCGGGTATACCGGCAATATTTGAATAAACGTGGTCAGTGATGAAATAAAAAACAAGTGTTTCTGCAGTTTAATGTAAATGAAAAACAACTAACTCTGAAGGTTGAAAAAATGGAATAAACTTGGCACCTTACTTATAGGTGAAAAAATGGAAGAAAAATAATTTTTAACCATAAAGGGCAATTCGGACTTTTTACAGGGAAATGTTACTGCGTTTAGTAAAACGGGTGAAGGGTACCCGTGTACGCACGGGTAAACAGTACCCGGTTTTCTTTTTTCTTTTTTTTTTTGTTCTTTTGGGTCAAGGGCATTTTTGTTTTTTCATCAGAAAATGTTACTGCGAATAGTAAAATGGTTACTGAGTATAACAATTTCGTATATGGACCTGAATGGCTGAAATGCGTTCGCCTCAGCAAGATTTATTTTGACTAGAGAAGGACCGGAAACAAACCCTTTTCACTTTCATCAAACAGAGAAGGTAAGAATCAAATGCCAAATTCTAGAATTCCGTGCGCTAGGAAATTAGGAATATGCCAAAATGCGGTTTTTCTGATTCCTTCCGGTATAACTTTTGAGTTTTCCATAACAAACAATGGGGAAAGGGCTTGGGAGGTCTTCTAGGAAGATTCCTCGGTCGAATGCCTTACTTGTACGACCAATTTTTATCATGAAAATTTGCCTTCTTATT
The DNA here is from genome assembly GCA_016801395.1 of Leptodermis oblonga. NCBI lineage: Eukaryota > Viridiplantae > Streptophyta > Magnoliopsida > Gentianales > Rubiaceae > Leptodermis > Leptodermis oblonga. The sequence goes on from CM028756.1 coordinate 45,089,050, forward strand.
TGGATGGATGGTAAATGTCCGATTTTTAATCACAAGCGTGAAACATCGATTGCAATAAATAAGCTCAAAAGGAAGAAACTTTAAGGAAGCAGAGTTGCAGAGACATGTTGTAAAACTCTTATTCTTAATCATTCACATCAATATTCACATTGTTATATTACCAAATAGAAAAAACACAGATTAAGCAATCCAGAAAGAAGAAGAAAGAGGCGAGAGAGGTAAATAGTTTAACTAATTTAAACTACTTTGGACTGTAAAATCAGGTGAAAAAAGAACAAGTTTTTCAGTATTAACACATACTACATTGCCATGCCGGCAAACAGAAATAATAGATGCCGTCGAGATCAGCCCTCTTTGGGCTCAAGTGCAGCAATTTCTCTCACCACTTGAGCTTTGTCAGCTTCAAACTGTTCATCCTCTGCACAGTCAAGACAACAACACAAGTGCTAAGTGAACTGCAAACTCTAAATCTACCATATTGTTATCCATTCAAATTGATTTCTCTCTCACCTTTTTCAGTCTTAAAATCAGCAAAGAGGCGCAGAAGTTTGCTTCTATTCGCGACAAGGATGCCAACGATATCAGCAGGCTTATTTTGGTTGGCAACAAATAGCTGTGAGACAAAAACTCTGATTTTGAGTCACTAGGAACTAAACTCCAGGTTACTTATTTACCAGGCAAATGACTAGGACCTACGTAGTAATCAATACCTTGAAAACATGGAATGCTTCAATCTGAATGCTTTTGCTGGATTCCTGCAAGAGGGTGAGTGCGTAGTTCAGTATTCAACACTCCAAAAAACAGATGAATAGAACCAAAAGCAATCTGGTTCAACATCTCTGTAATAGCAGCAACTTAAAAAGAGGTTACTAATGATTTAAAAAATCAAGCGGTTCTTTTCATCTGAGTGGATTGGGTGGGAGTTAGACAAATTTGGTGGCATCATACGGTTGCTAACCCATGACTTTTTAAAACAAAGATAAGATAGACAGAAGAACCCTCTGATCGGCAAACAGCCCTCAATCGAGAAGAGAAAACATACTCTCAGAAGATTCATCAAAATCCTCAAATTCTCTCTTGAGCTAACATATCTTGTCATTACTGCTGCATTTGAGCGATCTAGTAGCATATCCCCCAGCAACTGCAAACATTAACAGTTGTTGACTAAAATAATCATAATTGAAACAGAAAATGACAATAAGCGCTATTATAGCCACACGTTCGGTTGGATTAACAATAAGGTAAAATAAAGATATCATACACATATTATGATCACAATCTTCAAAGCCGCAAAACCAAAAAAGCTACACATGCAAGGCAGCAAGCATGCCACATGTATTATTGAAATGCCTGGTAATATCCAAGACTTCAAAAAACAATGATGACAAACAATATGGACATGAGATTCACCAAGACGTTGTGGTCATTCCATTTAGCCAGCCAAGCTATGATGTACCATGTATTTTTCATTTCTAATTACACTGAAATTTTAGTTTGTAAATCTGGGTTATATATATTCAAAAATACAAATGTAAGAGTCAGAGGAGGAAAACTATAGACTTGAAAATAACGAAAAAGGCAATATTGCCACTACCTTGACAGCTTGTCTTCTAGTAATGTAATTTGGAGATTCAAGCAGCTTCGAGTTATATTCAGCAAAGAACTGCAACAACAAACAATGAAAGAGAATGAGGGGTCATATCAGACCTATACACAGATATGGGTAGTATCACAGGTGGAAGACCACAATGAAAGAGAATGAAGGATAAAATTTGCTCAGGTGGAAGACCACATCAATTACTCGAAAAGGAAAAACGCGTCAGTGAGAAACCATAAGGAATTAACACCAAAAGGTTTGATTCGCACAAACCACACTTATTCTACTCAACAGACAATCAGAGCGCACAAAATATGAAAAATCCATGACTTTCATGATGAATCCGTACTACAAGCATCACAGCCAAACAGATTCAGAATACCAAAAGATCAAGTCTATAGGATTCTCAAACATGTAGAAGCAGCAACAACGATCAGAATTATCATAGTAAAACAAGCATCATGCTGTAAGAAGTAAGAACTGGGGGATGCAGCATGTTGCAAGAATTCCAACTGTCTTAAAGGAGCAGTGAAATCCACATTAGTGCCACAAATCAAAATTCTAGATAAATAAAGTAGAAAAACCTCAATTAAGATATATATATTTACCCAGTCATAGTTCTTTGAGAGAAACTCAGCAACAGTTGATTTGTGCCTCGTCAAGAGTTCCTGCACCAGAAGTGATAAACTCACAGAACTAAGTTACAACAACAGGACGGGGAGTTTTTTCTAAAATAACACCATTTTAATAATTAATTCCCAACGTAACACTCTTCTAAATCTTATTCCATACCTAACACTTTTATTACCACATATTCTAGAATTAACAACCGTAGAGAACATTGACTATAATTTACCGTGGGTGTTTAACGAGTTTTTCAATACCAGATATGTTACTGTATAAATATTACCAACCATTTTCTTTTTCTTTTGATCTTAAATCTCTCAAGTATTACTTCACAATCTAGATCTTTAAATCGTTCGTTTGGTGGGATGTAAATGAAGTATTAATTTTTGCCCAAAACTTTTGACAGCTTGCACAACTCAACAGAATGCTTTAAAACAAAGCCTCTTATCTGTAAGGAAGATTTAGATCAGTTGATCAGTAATATCTTACTTTATGAGCTACCTTTTTTCTCACTATACATTTATTTTCACAGTTGTTCCATCCTCCTCTCTCTCGGCACACCAACCCCATCTCATCTCAGCAGTTGAGTTCCTTCGGCATTTGCTGGCCTTAGTTTTTCCCCAGAATTCTTGGGGAGGAAGTCCTATGCTAAGCTAATTGGAAGGACTACAAAATCAGAGATGCTCTGCAGTGAGGGTTAAAATGCACTTGATTTGGTAGCCACAGAATTTGCAGATTGAGATGTCTGTATTAATTACACTCCCACGGTTCTAATTCTCCTCATATCACGTTCTCTTCTTCATCCGGTGTGAGTTCGTTTGGTAATTTTGGCAAGTGTTCTGTTATTATGGGTGATGAGGGCAAAATTTTAAAGCTACATCAGCAGTAAAGTGCGGAAAACGTTGGAGCTCCAAGGAGGTGGTGAGGACGGTTGAGACGGGAGGAGAAGAAGAAGATGATGGTTTCCGTAAAGCTTCTCACAAAATTATAGTCAAATCTCTACGGTTGTTAGTTCTAGCCTATGTGGCAATAAAAGTGTTCTGTATGGAATAATATTTAGAAGAGTGTTATTTTGGGAATTAATTTTTGAAAAAGTGTTATTTTAGAAAAAAACTCCAGGACAGGTGCATAAAATGTAAAACAATCCTGACAAAAGTGCACTGTAACGACATCAGAAGAATTTGAGGGACTTGTAAGTAAACCATACCTTGAAAGTTGCACCAGCATCAGCAGCAATGTCAAAATTTGGGAGTTGTATAAAATCAAAAAACTTCTTCATATGCTCAGATTCCAACACATATCTGTGTATCAAGGCAGATTCTTAGGACTCGAGAATATTAACAATCAAACAGATTGTAAAGTGTATTTATCAGACATTACAAGTGCTCTAAGCCCTAAATATCTAAAAACAAAGCCACGTGCAGGTGCTTAAGCATAAAGATAAATAAAGTAAAACAAAACTAAAGGAATCACTCTGTGTACCTTGCAACACTCTGATGGCGAATACATTCCCTTAGCATTGCACCATAATGTAAAGCCATGTCTGGATTCTCATAACTGAATAGTCCAATGTCCACAAATAGATAGGTTATTTGAAGAGGAAGCGGTGAAAGAGAAAAAGGAAAAATTAGTATTGAAATGCTCTGGACCAGGTAGAAAACCCAGTAAGCAACTCCCAAAAATCATACATTCAGGTAGTGACAAGTGGTCAGTTATGCACAGAATTCTGGAATTTAAAAAAATAAATAAATAGACAAACTTTGCACTAAGATGTTGTAGTCACTCTCTAGTTACACTAAACATGCATTCAGCATGCATGTAACGCACATTCCATCAACACAAGACCCCAAAACATTATATAAATATATATACACGGCAGCTTACCCGCCTAGCAGAGTATCCATCAAATCTATGTTTGCTTCCAAGTAATCACAAGCAATCAACCGTGACTGCACCTGTTGCCTCTGAAGATTTGCAACAACTTGCGTAGCATCCTTGCGTGCCTGCAAGAGTTTATCCATTGTCAAGATGAATAACAAGAAGAAATGAATAAATGCCAAATCACCCAATGAACCTGGAATGCAAGAATGTATGCAAAGATTACAAACTATGGCCAAGACATTATTAGCAACTAGATGGACGGGACTTCTTATCCATCAGAAGTACCTCCAAATTTAACTTTGGAAGACAGTTAATCAACAGGCGTAGGGTATTCTCTCTGAAGAACTCCTGCGTCAATTGAGAGCAAGCTTCTGTAACGGGCTCCGCTTCACTATTCCCATAAAGAGTTGTCTTCAAATCTCGGATAAGCTTGCTGAGTTCCGCCATCTAAAAGGACCAGTTGCAGTTATTTCAGTAATGAATAGACTATTAGACAAAGACATTGCTAAAACTAACACCGTACGGAATAACAAGCATGTTTCAGCAATCAAGCAGTGCATAACACATCCATAACAGTACTGCTTCATCATAACAGCCTCGTGGATGATAACCATCACCGCACCGGAAGTGAAACTGAAAACCAACTAAAGAAACCCAAAATGTGGATTCCGAAGCACACAAATGTCCAAACTAATAAGACAAGAATGCAATCAATCAAGCAAAATTCATTCCAAGATACAAACTTTAAGCTGAACTCGCCAATAAATTCCACAACAATTAAATCCAAAACCTCAATTCACATAAACAACCTTGTGAATTGCTCAATTCGGATAAAACCGGGATAAAAAAAATCAGATCTTTTTAATCAAACAGTAGATGCAAACAAAAGGAGAGGAGGGCACCTTTTCTTCCCGCTTGGGTTCGCGAGCATCGGGAGCCCGATCGACATAGACGAGGAGATCCCGAGTCTGACGGACGAGGTCAGCAGGGGTCTTGGGCTTGGACTTAAACAAAGCCTTCATTTTGGGTCCGCCGTTGCTGTCGCCGGTATCGATAGCCGGAGCGGTGGCAGCTGCCTGCTGCTGCTGCTGCTGATACTGCCTCTGAATCAACACCGCCGACGACGCCGAGGCTGTGCGCGTCGCAGCTGATGCTCCACCAGACCAACAAACCCCTATTTTTGCTGCTTTTGATGATAAATATTATAAATATAAATACTATTCCTAAATACTGTAATTTACTCTAAAATAAAAATCTTCCTGGGGAAATCTGAAACGACAGTACGGTAGTTTTATTACTCTTCGTTTCGTTAGCAGAAGAATAGAAAGTGATACTAGAGTTCGCCGGAGTTTGATCTAATGATTAACGGCTGATCCAATCCAACAACACCTAAAAAGCTCCTAACTTTCTACTACTCCCTTTTCGCCACATTCACTTAAACTTCTACATTTTATCATTTTTTCCAAAATATTTGCAAAATCTGTTTGGAGGAATTTGGAAACAACTGAACTTATAATCAAATTTGGTTCTGGATCATCGCCCTGTGATATCTGCCGTCATCGGCATCAACGGAAGCATGCATAATGGACGATATCAACGGAAGTAAGCAAAAATTACTTTCATATTTTATGACTTGGGTTTTTGTTTTATTCGCTATAGTCTCATATTTTTTCTCGTTCCATTAAAATAGTCAATTTCAATAAACATTTCTTGTTTTAATATAAAAGTTCATTTATAAATAAAATAAATAGTGTCAAATTAACTATTTAAAACATTGTACCTCAATATTCATCATAAATCTTTGTCAAAATGTATTCTTCTAGAGAAACAGACGAGGGAGTAGTAATCATGATGTATGCCAAATTTCTATATTTTAATGACAATTTTACGATGCATCATCATCATATTTATTTTCGAGGTTCTAAATTTGCAATATTTAAAAATGCAGCGTTTTTAATCCCTTAATATATCAAAAAATCAAGTAATGGGACTCGTATTTTTTACGTATGAAATTTCTTCCTTAACGTCAGATAAACGTAAGATTACATGTAAATCTAAAAAAAATGCATTGTCCTCTCTAAAATAGCATTTTGAAAGTTGACTAGAGTAATACACTTGTTCAACTATAGTAAAATTAAAATCTCTAAAAAACGTACAGGTAAAAGAGATTTTCAACTATGGAGTTGAGGTTCGTTTTCACAAATACTACACTTTTTCTTCAACCAAAAATAATAAAATAAAAAAAAAAGAAGAAGATATCCAGATACTTTTTAGTTTTCATAAAAGTTCTAAAAAAAAAAACCCTTCTACAATTATATTCAAACTATTTCAAAAAATAATCTCAACCGTTCAACTTTCTTTTTCTTTTTCTTTTTCTTTGTCGCTCTTACCGAATTTCTCATCATAAAAAAAATCGAACTAGAATCAATAATAAATATTTAAAAATAAAAATAAAAATGTACAGTTGGTAGATGTGAAACTTGCAAACTTGGGGATTCAGGATCACATGAATCACTAGTTTTGCAACCCTTTGGGCCTGCTTGGTATCACGTTGAAAACGTGTTTTGAAATCATTTTTGTTTTATAATAGTTTTTCATCATTCCCAATAAATGTTTTTACATTTCCAATAAACTTTTTTACATTTTCAACACACCTTTTTACATTCTCAACACACTTTTAATATTATAAAATCAAAAGTGATTTCAAAACACGACTTGAATCACGATACCAAACAGGCCTATTATCTTTTCATCTTCTCGTGCTATGGCATATGCTTTGGTTTTTGCACAGATTCTATATAATGCTATCAAGTGAAATGAATCTAATATTAATATAACTAAAATAATTAATCCAATACAATAGCTATGTATTTTTCGTTTTATTAAAAAAGTTAAATTCCAAAAATAATTTTTGTTTCATTAAAATAGTTCAATTTTAATTTATTTACTTCTTATACCTTTGCTATTATAAGTATGTGTAGTTCATAATTAACTCACTTCTAAAAATTTAAAACATTATTTAATTTAGGCTTAAATATTATTAACCCCCTTGTGTTTATAGGGAAGTTTGACATTTGTCCCCCTGTGTTTTTTTAATACGTTTTTTGTCCCCCATGACCATAAGTCAAAGTTTATATATAATGTAATGACTTTTATAACCCTTTTCTATTAAGCATTATATATATATTTTTTACTTGTTTTACTATTAAGGGTAGTTCAGTCATTTTTTTCTTTCTTTTCTGCAGTAGACAGTGGCACTTAGGGAATTATATTGAAATTAGAGAGGTATAAATGTCTTTATGCACTTTTATAAAGTTTGACTTAGGATTATAGGGGGCAAAAAACATATTAAAATAACATACGGGACAAATGTCAAACTCCCCTATAAACACAGGGGGTAATAATATTTAAGCCTTTAATTTAAGTGTTGTAACTTACAATTCATAAAAAAAAATAAAAAAATTATTCTCTCGTTTCATTAGAAGTGGACTCTTTTAAGTTGTAATGGGACAGAAAGAGTAAGTATTTGTGTTACACAAAAAATGGTGAAACGAATACGGAACTAATATAATAACCCATTCATCTCATTTCAATAATTTACTTTAAAAAATGAACTACACGTTATAAGTTGGGAGATATAACACATAAATAAGTAATTTGATACTATAATTTTTAATTATATCCTTACATATAAAATAATAGTTACTTGTTAATCACACATTATTATATTAGTAAAGTTATGAAGAGTAAACAAATCAATAGTGGACTCTTTTGATGAGACAATCATTTTTATTTTTTTTAGATGAACAATAATTTACTTTGAAAAGTAGAGTCATTAATAAGTTTTTCGTCCAGAAAATAAATAAAATTTCTAACTACAAAATAAGGAAACACGCTACAAACACGGCTTCCTTTCTAAGTGCCGGAAAAGAAAAAAAATAAATAAAAAATGCCACGGTTTGCGGGCCCTAGGCTTGCATCCATCCCCACGCTTTGCTGAAACTTAGGCTCTGTTCTTTTTTTATCACAATCAGTGAAATATCACTTTTTTCTCAAAAATATTACACAAAAAAATAACATCATTTTTATAAAATTCACAATTCAAATTTAAAAATTTTCTCTAAATTCTCACTCACATAAATTCAAAAAAAATATAATTATTACACTTTTTCTTCTCTTTCCTACATAAAACCCCAAAAAAAATTCCCTCCAAAACAAAATTTTTCTCTAACTAAAAAATTTTCTATCCATAATACTAAGAGAACAAAGCATCAGAAGTAATATACTACTGTATAAAATAAAACATAACATGAGTTGATTTTAATTTTTAAATTAATCCAAAGTCAGTCTCCTTATGACCACACAAAATGAAAATACTACTGAAAAGTGAATCAATTAAAAAGAATGACGTGTCTGACTGTACAACGTTTATTTATTTTTACTTTTCTTAAGTACTTGAAGGGAGGGAGTTGCAGAGAATGCTTGGTGAGCTCTCATTGGATTTGTTGGGTTAACGTTTAAGTTAAGGAAAAATGATTTTACAAATTGTTAATAATACTCTCTCAGTCTCATTTAAAGACTTGACTTTAAAATATATATATAACTTATTATGAATTGTGAGGTACAATAGATAAAATAAATAATTTACCATAATATTTTTCACTTATTATGAGTTATTTTTATTTTATTTATATAACTAATTATTAAATATGAGTTAATTATGAATCATATGATATTATATTAGTAATAATAGATAAAGTAAAAAAAATTAAAAGTAAACTATCCTATTGAATAGGAAAATTTTTTTTTAATTGAACTCTTTTAATAAAATGAAAAAATATATATAATTGGATCTAAATTAGGAAGTTTATGTGAAACTGCCTAACGACATGACAGGAAACTGCCCCATAGATAAAGAAGGGCAAAGTATTGTCTCAAATACTCCTCCCCTCCCCTTTCCTAACTACTCCATATAATTTATCTACTAAAGTTGATATAAAATGATAAATACATTTTTATATATATATTTTTGTACGGAGTACTCCATCTATAACATTAGAATAGTTTATTTTACAAAATATTTTTTCTTTTGATATTAGAATTCACTTTCAAATATTTACTCATTATACCATTACTAATATAATTATATGTGGTCTACAATCAGCCAATATTTAATAAGTAATGATATAGATGAAATAAATTACGTCAAATTAGTTATTTTAAATATTGTACTTTGACTCGTAATAAATTGTACATCGTTCAAGATGAAATCTTGTAATGGGACGGACGGAGTATTATTTACAATTACATTTACATCCCCAGTGCACTAAGATAATTTTTTTTTTTTTTTTGGTCATATTAAAGAGTTTACCCTTATTTGTTACTAATATAATAATGCATGATATATAATTAACTCATATTCAAACAATAATGACAATAGTGAAATAAATAGTGATAAATTCATTATTTTTAATGTTGTATTTTGAAATTTATAATAGATTATACGTTTTTCTTTTGATTATACTCTTTTAATAAAATAGAAAGATCAGTAGTTTGAGCATGTTTCTTTTGGATGTTTTGAAAACATGTTTTCAAAAACGATTTTTAAATGTGAAGAGTATATTAAAAATATAAAAAAGTGTTATTAAGAAATAAAAAAAATACATTATGAATGATGAGAAATAAATATAATATTCAAAATTACAAAAACTATTCACGAAAACATTTAAAGAACCGGCCCTAAGAATACGTTTGAGATAGATAAAATACTAAAGTGATACAAATTTGAAATTTCCAGCAGCAAAGTGTGAGAAATTAGAATCCAACGTTTTACACTACTTCACGCAAGTTTGATTTTCAAATTCCCAGTCTAGTGTATAATCTTAAAGGTTTTTTTTTTTTTTTTAAATTTTAAAACCCATATCTAAAGTTAATTAATCCTCTATTTATTATTGTTTTTTAAACATTACTGTGTTACTTTTAGGCTTATATTTTTCTCTTTTTTTTTTGAGAGAAATTAAAAGTTAGTGATAGTTAAGAATTCGAACTGAAGACAATTAGTTCTCAAATGACGTTATCTTATTTACGCATGGGAAATTTTTGCCCATTTAAAAATTTTAAGAGTTAGAAATGTGCATTTATGTAAAAATACTGTAAATAATAAAAATAAGGTTATATTATACTCCCTTTGTTCCACTAAAAAATTAACTTAAAAAAAAATAAAATCTATTAGATTAGATACATCCGATGCATTTATAAAAATAGTGTAGTATCCGGTAAAAATATGTGAATGCACAATCTTACGTGGTGAATACGATTCATTTTATAATATATTAGAAAACGCAAGCATTTATAATTATAATTGTACGTACTTCCCGCGGGATCACCATTCACCACAGGCTGGGGGTGGGGGACCACAGAAAAAGGGGTACTATTTGCTGCCTATTTAAATGTGAGTAACTTGACCAAATTTCATCAATCACGCGTTTTCGTAGACCTACGAACACCATGCCAAATGTGCCGCCAGAGCTCATCACTGACATCCTCACTCGCCTGCCGGTGAAGTCCCTTCTCCGATTCAGGTGCGTTTCCAAACCCTGGTGCCGTTTGATCGACAGCACCAGTTTCACTAAACTGCATTTGAATCGATCCCTGATAACCGGCTCCAACCTCCACGTTATCCTGGGGTTCTTAGGGATATATTCCATCGACTTGGATTGTCCCAATTGCGCCGTCGCCATTCGCCCCCCTTTCTCCGCCTCTGACATATCCAACTCCTGTAATGGGTTGGTTCTTGTTTTGGCCTCAAAACCTTTTCTCTGGAACCCTTTCACCGGGAAGTTCCGGGAGTTGCCCCCCAACTTGGGTGGGCAACAGCCCGGCGCTGCGGTGAGTTCCCCTTACGAGACTTTCGGTTTCGCTTACGATTCCAAGAATGATGATTACGTGGTGGTGAGGGTTGTGGAGTTTAGAGGGGTTTATTTGGATTGGATGGCTTCGGAGGCAAGTATTTACAGTTCAAAGTCGGATAGTTGGCGGAGAATCGGTAACTTTCCTTACCAACTTCCTTATAAGCGGGTGTGGGGTGTTCACTTGAATGGAGTGTTGCATACGGCCACGAGAACCACCGGTGGTAGTGGGGGCGATAATCATAACATGGGGTGGTCAATAATGGGTTTTAATGTTGGGAGTGAGCAGCATTTGACCATGCCGAAACCCGAGTTCACAGGCGGGGATGCGGAGTTCACCGTGGAGGTTTTGGGTGGATGCCTGTGTTTGCTTCGTCCTCGGAGGAAGCATAGGACAGATATATGGGTGATGAAAGAATATGGAGTGAAGGAGTCTTGGACTATGCTGCTGTCTATTGCTCCTCCGGTTGTTGACCCTTATGTTAGTATTTGCCCGATAGCTTTCTCAAAGGACGGTTTGGAGGTCCTTTTGAACCACGACGATAAGCGACTTATTTGGTATCATTTGAAGAAAAAAACCGTTAGAAATTTATCTGTTGATGGTATGCCATTTGTGTTTTATGCTGACGTTGGTGTCGCGAGTCTCGTTCGTCCTGATGCCTTTGAGGCTATCGATTATGTTGATGTTGATGTTGAGGAGAAAACACTGAGCAGAAAATACAGCAAGAAGAGGTATCTTATTTATTTATTTGTTGTCACAAAAGATTTTAGTTTAATTATGTTATAGAGAGCAGGTTTGTGCATAAGTCTGCTAAAATCTTGCGTTTTCTTTTTCTGTATGGAAAAACCTCTCGCCGTTAGAAATTTATCTGTTGATGGTATGCCATTTGTGTTTTATGCTGACGTTGGTGTCGCGAGTCTCGTTCGTCCTGATGCCTTTGAGGCTATCGATTATGTTGATGTTGATGTTGAGGAGAAAACACTGAGCAGAAAATACAGCAAGAAGAGGTATCTTATTTATTTATTTGTTGTCACAAAAGATTTTAGTTTAATTATGTTATAGAGAGCAGGTTTGTGCATAAGTCTGCTAAAATCTTGCGTTTTCTTTTTCTGTATGGAAAAACCTCTCGCCATTGGTTCATATCATATTCTGTTTCCTGCTATGCATTTGCCATTTCATTTCAGGTTAGCTTAGTTTAGTAAGCATACATTGAACGGATCGTTTGGTTTGAGTCTTGCTTTGTTCCGAATAGGGTATTTGTGCTTTGTTCTGGATGAATAAACATGGGATATTTTTTACAAATTGTATGACTATATCTCTGACTGCTGCATCTGTTTTGCATTTAGGGCTGATTTCCTTTCAGAGGGATTCAAACTGGTACTGTGAAGGATTAGTTACTCACTCAAGTCCTGATAGGTAAGAAATTATTTACACGGCAAAATTTCGATTGAAATGGACGTTTATACTTTGTACTGAAAATCTTGCTGAGTTGGAGGGAGGTGTTTTCCCTTGTAAGCAGGGGTTTTGAAGTTGTTTTTAATTCAGGAAATTTGCTGAAGGGATATCACAGATGTAGAATCAATGAAGAGAGAAGAGACCGAAGACGAATAGTTTCTCTCGTATTTCATTTGAAACACTGCTGTACATATATGCTAGGGATTCCCGGTTTAATGTTTATGGTTTATGTAATCGAACTTTGTTTCTGGATTTTGTGACTCGACCTACCTACAAGAAGAAATTGTTGTGTTGGCTTTGAAGTTTGAAATGTATAATATGTGTATTGTGAGGAGAAGCCCGTGTGGCTTGTGTGTATGGGTATGATCTTTGTAAATGAGTCTGCTCTTCTGGGCGGTGTTCCTCTAGGCTGCAATGAAACATCAACGGTGATTCTCTGTTTCTCTCTCAGTTTCTTGTTAATTGTTGTAGTTCTGAATGGAAAACAAGCTAAATACTGGGTTGGCAGATGAATCATTTGATCCTTGTGCTCTTTTTTCCTTGTGTTTTTTGAGATTAGTTCATTCTTTTTTTGGGGGGAAAGAAGAAGTAGAAATGAAGAGCTTTTGGTTTTCATAGACGCCAGATATTATTGATTTTTATTGCCTTTTTCTTGCAGGTTTTCATGCCCTAAACATCGGACACAGAGTGTGTTAAAAATAGTGGACCGAGATGGGCCAAGCGTACCTGAAAGCCCAATCCAATATTGATTGAAGAAAATGACTGAAGGTTAACTTTTTCTTTTTACTTTTTTTTTTTTTTTTCTTTTGGAGACGTAACTTTTTCTTTTACTCGTTACTGTATGATGCTTGAAATTCGATATTCCACAGTTTTAAATATTCATAAAAATTAGAAAAAAAACAGATAGCCGGCGCCGCCGGTGCCGCCCAACCAAATAGACCTGGAAAAATGTGTACATGTTAGATGAGAGATGGCATCGAATGAATACCGGCAACAAAATAAACAATGAAAGTATTATGTAGGCACGACTGGAAACGTGATCCAAATTAATCTTATTTTTATTTTGTAATAATTTTTTATTATTATTTATAATTTTTAATACTTTTTCTATTTCACTCAAAGAGTTTATTTAAAATTTTTTTTAATTGTATTTTTAATGTAATTTTAATATTTTACAATAAAAATGAGTGGATTGCGTTTTCAAATAGGACTTTCATGTCAATATCATTCTTAGCTTTTCTTCCTTCCAAAGCAATGCCAATGCTCATGGGATGGGAGTGACATCAATTTTATTTTTCTGAACTGAAATAATAGCAAAACTGAAAATGGAATGATGGGATGATCCCACAACCACTAAGCACTGAGTGGCATTAGGAATATATCCTCCCTCCTCATCTCCAATTTGACACCCTTTTCTTTTCTTCTTTCATTAATTATTTTTTTAATATTATCAAATATTTACTAAATCTATTTAATATTATTTCTGATACTTTTAGAATCCATTCAAATTTGCAATATATACATACTTTGTTTGTGGGGCATAATTTTTTAACATTTAACTTTAAAAAATTCCCATTCCACATTTTTTTTTTTTTTTTTCAACCGTCGGTTGGATCTCAAAAGTCCCAATCCGACATCCGTTTCCACATTTCCATTTACTGGCAATCTTCCTTCTATTCTCTGAAACTAATTTTCTTGAATTTTGAATTGATGAGAGAATTCTGGTCCTTTCGTTTCGTTGTGAATAAAATACTGTGTGGGTGTGGTGTGGTTGAAGGTTGAAGATAACAGGTAGTATTGTAATTTATTATTTTGTTGTGTGGTGGTTACTCACGTGGCTAACTTACCTCTTCAAGCTCATCATCAACTTCCGGCAAGGGACTCGTGCCTGCTGTTGCTTAATTAAGCCATCTGCACCTGTAAAAGCTCTAACACACCGGCACGTGTATTTGCTTCCCTCACAATTAAAACTGCTTTCTCAAACCTTCTGCCGTTTCAAACTTTCATTCCTTGCTTTTGCTTTCGATTTCGATTTTTGTACACGAAGATAAGAAATTTTTGCTTTGGTTACTTCGCCCTTACCCAACCCTATCACTATTCCCTAAAACAGAATGGTTTGGTCTTCTTTGGCTCCCAAATCGCCACCTCCACCGCCGCTGCCGTTAGAAATGGATCGACTGCCGAATCTGCCCTGGGAAATCATCTCGGACATTCTCGGTCGCCTCCCTCCCAAATCGCTCTTGCGATTCAGGTGCGTTGCCAAGCTTTGGCGCTCTCTGATTGACAGTTCCGCTTTTGTGAAGATGCATTTGAATCAATCCTTGGTGACCCTGGGGAATCGGAGCCTCATTCTTGGATTCCTCGGCATCTATTCTATAGATTTGGACACCCTTGATTTTGCTCGGGTTCTGAAAACCCCCTTTTCCAGCTCTGATGTCTCCAATTCTTGTAATGGCTTGGTTCTTCTCTTGGGCCAAAATCAAACACCTTTCCTGTGGAACCCATCTACCAGAAAGTACAAGACTCTACCTGAATCTCCTGTTGAATCTCCTGCTGGAGTGGTTGTGGACGGTACCTATAAAAGGTACGGCTTCGGGTATGTTCCTGAGGAAGATGACTACAGAGTTTTCAGGGCTGTGGAACTTAGAGGGATTGATTCCACCTGGATTGGATCTGAGGCCAAAGTTTACAGTTTGAAATCCAATTCCTGGAAAAAGGTCGACAACTACCCCTACCCCCTCCCTAGGATCAAAGGATGGGGTGTCCATGTCAATGGTGCCTTGCACACCGTGTTATACCTTGATGATTATTTTGGACAATCCATTATGGCTTTTGATCTCAGGGATGAGAGGAATTATACCGTCCCCAAACCGGATTCTGTAAAAAAAGATCTTGATCTCAGCGTACACGCATTGGATGGGTGTCTATGTTTGCTTTCTACCAAGAGGAGGCGCAAAACTGATATATGGATAATGAAGGAATATGGGGTCAAAGAATCTTGGACTAAACTGCTCTCAATTGGCCCACCGGACATTGAGCCTCACTCTCTTTTGTTTCCTCTGGCTTATTCCAAGAGTGGAAATGAAGTTCTTCTGAATTGTAACGATGAGAGGCTTTTCTGGTATGATCTAAGGAGTAAGACAACTAGGGATGTTCAAGTCAGTGGCTTACCTTTCAGGTTCTACGCTGAGCTTTATGTTGAAAGCCTCGTTCCTTTAGAGAATGGCTTTGATTGTGGTGAAGCTAGAAAGGATGAGAATGTGAGGAGGAAGCTAGTTAGACAAGAGCAAAGAAAGGTGAAGGACATTCGGAGGAAGAGGTACTAATAAAAGAACCACGTTTGCTCTTCTCCCTTGTGGTCTTGGTCTTTTTTTTTTTTTTTTTTTTTCCTTCAAAGTCTTGGTCTTTCTTTACTAATATCTGTGTTCTGTTTCTTATCTGTCTATCATCTGCTCCTATCATTTAATTTTCCCACGGAGTACGGATATACCTCTCCACCGTGTGAAAAAAACTCTACTACTGTCTTTTGAGGATTTTGCATATAATTATTGATTTGGTTGTGTGTGTGTGATCTGAACTCTGATTCCTTTTGAGGTAGAATTGTCAAGTCAACGGTCTTCTTTGTAGGTCTTCTTCTTTGGAAGGAAGTGAATTTTTTTTATGCGCTATAAATAAATAAAGGAAAAGGTTTGAAGTTGTGGTAGTTTTCAAGTCCAGCTCATAATGCATTTATCAGAACACACTGACCCACACGATTTTGATACAGATATTGAAAGCTTGATAACTGGACATCGAAGTGATCCATGAAGTTCGTGGTAGTATTTTTGGGCATGTAAGAAAAATGGTGGCTGTAGTCTGCGTTTTGATAACCAGGCTCTCGGACTCTTGATAGTTCTGTCCTTAAACTTCATGGTAGTGTTTTAGGCATTTAAAGAAAGAAAATAGTGGAATACAAGGTGGTGGTGTTCTTTACGAGTGAAAAAAAATTGTTATAAATGACTTGTTTGTGTTTTTGAACTTCACAATTGAGAATAGAAGTTGTATTTGTAAGAACTGGAGTTATGTTACAAAAACACAAACAAGAACTGGAGTTATGTTACAACTTCTATTCTCAATTGTGAAGTTCAAAAACACAAACAATATATATGTATAAAGATGAAGGGGAGTATATGTTAAAAGAGTTGAGTATGCATGTCATGAATCCTGCTGATATGAACATAAAGTATGTGGTAATGAACTAACGAGTCGTATGGGTGGATTTGCTTGTTGAATATGTTTGGTTTTTTACTGTTGCTGTGGGGCAGAAGGCAACGTGAATCGCTTTCTTGTGAGTATGACAATGTTGGTGATTGTTTTGTTTTAGGGATGCTTTCCTGTCGGAGGGATTCAAACTGGTCCTTTGAAAGACATGATCTAATGGGGAAGGTGGTGGATGGTTGAATGAATGTGAGTGAGTAGCTTCCAATGCTTCAGTAAAAAAGCCAGTTTAAGAGTGGGTGACATTTTCCATACAATAACAATGGTGGTTTTTGCTGTATCAGTTTGCAGATCGTTATTTGCGGAAGAAGAAGAGGAAAGAGACATGCGAAATAAAGAGAGGCAAAAGACAAGAATATGGGGCTCACAAAGACTGAAGACAAAGAGAGGTCGTATGGCTGCTGCAGATTGATGTTGCAAAATCTGCAGATTTTTACTTACTTTTATATATATATAGTATGGTTTTATGGATTGTTATACTATCTTGGTGAAAATTTGTTAATGGTTGTTGAGGTTGACCTAAATACAGTACTTTGTTTCCGGGAAATAAAAAAATAAATTGTATTGTTTTACAAGATTCAACAGGTGAAGGTTTTAGCTTATTAGTCTCTCTGTGTGTGTGTTGATGCCATTGATAGAATAGAAGAACGATTAGAGGTTGAGAAGCACAGAAAGGGATATGATGAAAAAAGATGGAAGTTGTTGCTGGAATTCTCCCAAGTTTGATGTTCTCATTCCCCGTCTCTTCGTTCTTCATCTTCATCATCATGTTCATCCCCCCAAACCCAGGCATCTCAAGTCAAGTGAAGAAAGGAGAATAATCTTATCATTTTCTCATAAACCCAGGCAGGCATCTCAAGTCAAGTGAAGAAAGGAGAAGAATCTTATCATTTTCTCATTCTCCATAACTTATCTTCATTATCAGAAAAGTCCACTTTATAAGTTGTAAAATACATATACAACATGATTTTCACATTAACTTATTTTCATTACAAATGTTTTATTGTATTATTTTATTAGAAGAGTCAGGTTTTTAATGAAACGAATGATTAAAAAAAAGAAGGAGTAATTAATTTTAATTCTCTAAGATTTTCTATTTGTGTTGATAATCATATTCAAATATAATACTGTATGATTTTATTTATTAGTGGGAATACTATATAAGGGAGAAATTCTCTATTATTTTTTTTTATTTTTTTCTTTTTGTAAGTAAAGTCCATTCGGTGGTATCCTTATTATATTATCATGTCTGTCGGAAGGGTCTGTACTTATCCCAACTCTTTATTTAGAATTTATCAATCACAACATGAAACATTTTTCCATTACGCTTTTTATTTATTTATTTATTTTTTATGTAAAAATACTTGAGTTTCTCGAACAAAAATATACATTGTATAAATGGGGGTGAGATTGATTCAAAAAGATAAACAATTAACAAACTGGACTAGAGGGAGGGTTCATAAACTAAACTGAAGGGTAATGTTAATGTCCTCTACAGCAATAAGTTACTATTTTTTAAAAGAACAAAATACTTAATGATATAACACTAAATAGTTTAATTCATAAGAGTATTTTAAGGGGGCAAAAAAAAAAAAAAAGTCACTTTATTGCTCTGAAAGCTAATAAGTGTTCTAACATTAACAACACTCTCAATAAAACTATGTAAAATGATGAAATAACTAATTGAAATTAAGGTTATATAATTATCAAAACCTATGAAAGTAAGTAATGAGGTTTATTTTGTAATTTAATATAAATGGAGAGGTTTTATGGCCAATACAGTGACTTATGCAATTGTATGGGTATTACTATTATTTATTGAATGAATGATCTCGTGAAATGATTGTATTATTTTTCATAAATTCATAAAAAAAAAATTTATTAATTTGTAGAGATACTGAAATTATATCATACTAGATATAGCTATATCTATGATATTTCAACATTCGAGCCTATAACTTTAGGGTTATAGAGATACAAATTAATTATATTTACATATTCATTGTATCTTAAAGATCAAAAACATATAATAATGTATCTTATTACACACATCAAATTAAAAATTTACTCTTGGTTATCATCATATTATTTTATTAAAATTTAAATTTTTTTCGAATTGAATCTTAATCGAAATTGGAGAAAATTAATTAATTCAGATCAGAATGTATTTGTACATGTATGTAGATGTATATGAAACGTGGTAAATGACATGGATGCAGCTGTGAAGGGTTACGTAGTTGCCCCTGGAACAGTCCTAATTAGTAATTTCACACTACTCGGTCAGCTTAGTTAATAAGTTAACATAATAATAGTAGTAAAGCAAGTAGGAGTGAGAGGAGGAGGGGGCTTGAGAATTGGGAATTGTTGAATTTGGATTGTTCTTCTTTTCTTTCTCCCAATTTTTTTGTTTGATTTTTATTCTCAATCTCCCTTTCTTTCTTTACAATATCTGCTGTTTTTCTCTCCGATCATCACTGTCACACACTCTGCCGCTTCTTCTTCTTCTTCTTCTTCCCAAGATTCACAATCACAGTCAGTTACTGCACGCACCCTTCCGTATGAAAATTTTGTCCATGATCCTTTTTCTCCCCCTCCTCTCTTCGAGTTTTTCTCCCTATAATCAAGATTCTTTCCATTTACGAAAAAAGGAAACCTTTTTTCTTTTGTTCTGTTCTGTTCTGGTGGGGTGGCCTAAATTCATGGGATTGCGGCGGGGGTTACCCTGAATCCCTCAAAACCCCTTTGTTTCTTTTGTATTCCAATGTCATCCGCCCATAATCGGACCTCCTCCCCCACTACTCCCACCAACGCCAAGCGTAAGCTTGATGATTTGACCGCCGGCGACTGCCCTTTGGATGATTATGAACACTGCAACAGGATGCGAAAGGAACAGTTCACCTCCGCCGGCGCCGCTCTCTCTCACCCTTACCCACCCTACGCCTGTCATCATCATCCTTCCCGATCCTCCTGCCCTTTTGCTGCTTCCTCCTCCTCCTCTTCTTCCGCCACCTCGGCCGACTACAACGCGGGGCACGACCTAATGCTTGTCTCTTTACCCAGAGTGCAGTTCTTCGTTCGGATGATTGGCGGCGGCTTCAGCAGCAAGAGGACCCTCGCCATACATGCAAATCCTTCCGACACCGTAGAAACAGTCCAACAGAAAATTTGCTCCTTGACCGGGATTCCCTCGGGAGAACAACGGTTGCTTTATCAGGGTAGGCAGCTGGAGTTAGACAAGTCTCTGGCGGAATCCTATATCCCCAATGACGCAACCCTCGAATTGTTGGCCCGGATGCGGAGCACGCAGCATCCCTCTGCCTGGCGATGTGTAGACAGCATGATCTCCAAAATCTTTTATCTTTACAGAGGCGGTAAGTTGCCCTCACAGACTGAGAAATCACGGCCGGTGAAAGCTTACCTGGTTGAGTTCCTCGGTAATGTTCCTAAGGCTGATTTAAATACCTTAAATCGCAATGCCTTCCCCAAGAATCATCCCTCCACGTACATTGAGATATTCCTTTCATCATCTGCCCCTGCTGCGCTGGTAATGCTTTACATGTCATCCTGTAAGAGAAATAAAGACTATGCTAATGAGTGCATCAAGTATTTTATTCAGACTGTTAAGGCTTTTAACGAGAAACCATTTTACGAATTTTTCGCTCCAATTGTGTTAGAGTTCTGCAAGTTACTGAGTTCAGGAGTTGGGAATGTGGACCCTCTGTATGAAACTTGTCGTAGTTGCTTGGGTACTCTGCTCAAAGCTACTGAATTCAAGGCTAACGAGACCAAACGGTCAGAGCTTGAGATTGGCATCCAAGATATTTTTCCTTTTGTTAGTGAACTAGCAGTCAAGTTGTCGCAGGACTTGGCATCCGCTGCTGAGTCCAGTACCTCTGCTGGACCAGCCGAAGTTTATGTGCGTGACTTTGCTGCGTTTTTGCATTCTTATAGGAAAGAAATTGGTAAAACAGTGGATCCCTCCATTGCTATCCCTTTTCCTGTTGAGGTTTGCAGTGGAAGTAGCAGCTGGGCTATACATCCCAATGATTCGTGTTTTGAAGATGGGATAAAGTTTCTGCATTCAACTTTTTATGATTTGTTGGGGAAAATGGACATCTGTTTAGCGAAATTGGAGGAACATTTAGCTACTGCTGATAAAAGGAAAGGTGACCAACCTGCACTGTCTTGCTCCCAGTATCTTACCATTCTGAAAGAACTGGATAGTGTATCTAAAATGTTTAAGGGTGTGGAGGAGTTATTTTGGAGGCTAATGAGTAAGAGAAAGGTTGCACTGTCTAATCTCGTTGTCAGATTTGCACAGAGGGATGATGATAATACGTGGATATCTCAGCACAAGGAAGTCATTAACTTTGAGTCAAGAAGGCACCTAGCGATGTTGTTTCTGCCCGAGGTAAAAGAAGACTATGAGGAGCTGCACGAGATGCTCATTGATAGGTCTCACTTATTAGCAGAGTCTTTTGAATACATTACAAATGCAGACTCTGTCACATTACGTGGTGGTTTATTTATGGAGTTCAAGAACGAGGAAGCTACTGGCCCTGGTGTGTTGCGGGAATGGTTTTTCTTAGTTTGTCAAGCAATCTTCAATCCTCAGAACGCTCTCTTTGTGGCTTGTCCAAATGATCGCAGAAGGTTCTTCCCAAATTCAGGTAAGTTGTTCCATTCCAGTAAGTGCATGCTGTTTTCTGTTTCACTCTGATTGTTGAAAGAGCTCCTTTTTCTTGGGCAATCAAGGCTGAACTCAGGATATGTATATTATCACATAAGTTGCTGTTTGAGCTGATTATTAGTATTTTCACTAATTAGTTTGATATCCGAGGAGATGAATGCAACCGTACTTTGACATATCATCATGGTGATTACAAGAATTGGTCATGGCAACAACAAGAATTGACCATTTTATTCTCAGATTGATATACTATTTAATTCGCTAGATTGTTATATAATTATTGGTACCCGTTAAAAGTGTGTGATTGATATCTTGACATTTTTCTCTTAAAGACCTATTGTTCTGTGAAAACATATTAATTGAAGCCAAATATGAAATTAAATAAATCGGTGTAGACAATTCCATCTTTGACCAACCATCTCTTGCTCTCTCTTTCTGTAACAAGGGTCATTTGGTGGTGGGTACACGAGGCTTGATGTGCCTTTAGGTCTTGGCTACTGCAGCTGTAGAGCAGCTCTGATTATCCTTTACGTTGTTATTTGCTGCATGTTTGTTTTTGCTTTTGAAAAAAATCTTCAGATGTGCATGTTTTTCATGCAAAGGGCAATGTTCAGTAATACTCTTCTATTCAAATCAATGACATTTAAAAAGATAATTCTGTTAAAAGTCCATTATATTGTTAGGGGAATAATGCTGGTCATTTGTACCATACTCTTATCTGCAGCATCTAAGGTGGATCCTTTGCATCTTGATTACTACAAGTTCTCTGGACAGACGATAGCATTAGCCTTGATGCATAAAGTACAAGTGGGCATAGTGTTTGATCGTGTGTTTACATTACAATTAGCTGGAAAGAATATTTCATTAGAGGACATACAGGATGCAGATCCATACTTGTACAGTGGCTGCAAGCAGATACTGGCGCTGGATCCTGATACTGTGGATGAAGATGTTCTTGGCCTCACGTTTATTCGAGAAATTGAAGAGTTGGGATCCAGAAAGATTGTTGAGCTTTGTCCCAATGGGCAAAACATTGCAGTGAATAGCAGAAACAGGGAGCAATATGTAGATCTTTTAATTACACACCGTTTTGTTACATCAATTTCTGAGCAGCTAGGTAAATTTGTCGAAGGTTTTTCTGCCGTTGTCAGCAATTCAAGCAGGACATCCTTTTTTCAAAGCCTAGATCCTGAAGATCTCAACTGGATGCTACGTGGCAGTGAAAGTGCTATTTCTGTGGAAGACTGGAAAGCACACACTGAATACAATGGCTACAAAAAGACTGATCCACAGATACTCTGGTTCTGGAAGGTATTTCATATTCTTGTCCTCTGATTTACATCTATCTTCTGATATTTTGGTCATAAAATTTGTTTTTGTTTTTGTTTCTGTTCTCTTTCACTTTATCTTTTACCCCCTTTTTTCTCCCCCTGAATGAAAGGCTTAATAGTTGTTATTGTTCTCTGAATGGAAGGCACTGCTTGATACCCATTTAACAAGTATAGTTGAAGTATCATACTTGTTCAAGTTTTTGTAGACACAATTGTGTTGATTCTGTGGGAACTTTGGTTAGCAAAAGACCTGCAAGATGAGGGGTTTAAAAATTGTCAATGAGCAAATTTTGAACAAGCAATATATATGTGGACCACTTTGTTGAACAATTTGTGAAGGTGGGAAAATTTGGCATTTGGTGGTTGTGCTACAAATTAATCTCCTCATTAATCATCTAATAAGGTACCAGGCCAGGGATTTACTTTAGAATTCAAGGCAAAATTGCTTCATGACTAGTTTGCCAGTGTATCTTCTGGCTTGTCCAACTTGGACACTTTTTGAAAGACAGACCAAGAGAGATTGCCATTTTTTATAATAGAAGTGGTTAGCCTTTCCTCTTGTCTAGCTACAAAAAGTTTAAAGGAGCATAAAATTTTGTGAACGCTTTTCTCACAGGTATGTCCTGTAAAATTTGAGAAATTGGTCTTAGGACATTATTTTGTGGTCTGAACCTAATTTCTTACTAGACTGAAGGAATAAAGGCTGCGGCAAATGTTTCTTGACATCTAATAGAAATTCCCTTACAGCCATTTGACTCAGGATTATCATCATTTTATTTATTATATTTCAGTTATTTTTTAGATTTTACCAGTTGAATAATAGCGGCAGTTGCTTAAAAGATATGTTAGATTTAGGTGTGTCATGCACCATTTACTATTATCTGCAATCTCCAGGACATGGAACCTTTCGAAAGGATTGCTTCTATTGTTTGTATTCAAATCATCATTGTATGATTTGACTCTACCTTTTCCTCACCCTCTCTCTCTCTCTCTATTTTTCTTTTTCCTGAGTAATATTTAACACAAGTGATATTGCTTGTAAAGCTGTGTACATTAGGCTATTAAGTCACCAACCCTTTCCTAGATTCTGCACATGTGGGAGTGGGAAATTCTATTCTAGGATGTTTCTTTTTGAATTTTTGTTAAAATTTTGACATGGGTGATGTTTTCTTTGTGAAGTGAGGTAAACTAGTCTCTTCTGTCAAATTTGGGCTTAGAGGGCAAGGAAAAAAGAAAGTAATTTTAGGTACTATGGGCTTAGGTTGTAGAGGGTATGAAGAACCTTTTTTCAGCTTTTCTGTTCTGAAAATGTTTTTCTTTTCATTTTTACCTCTTATTTAATTTCCAAGTGGTCCATTGTAAGTTTTTATGATAATTTTTTATTGCTTAATAAGGTTAAGGTGGTTTTTGATTTAGTTTAGTTTAGTAGTTAGTTTTGTGTATAAAACAAAGGGGCAAATATATATTCTCTTATTAAAAAGAAGTCAAAGGCTTGTTGTTGCTGTATTAAAAAGAAGTTAATGGGGCTTGTTTCTAGAACCAGAAAGGAGTGGGAAATTGTCAATTTGATATATGCTGTATGTTGTACTCTTTGGATTTCAATTTCTAAGTGAATTGTTCAGGGAATGCAAGATTGATGAGGGAGAATGAAGTCCTTCGTTTTGAAAATAATTGCTGATCTGACTGTTGATGTTTAATATTCCCAGGTGGTTGGAAAAATGTCAGCAGAACAGAGAAAGGTTCTTCTTTTCTTTTGGACATCAATAAAACACTTACCGATGGAGGGGTTTGGTGGTTTGGCTTCGAGGCTATGCATATATAAGAGTCCCGAATCTCTGGATCGGCTGCCTCCTCTCATACCTGCTTCTTCCGGTTGTGTTTTCCACCGTATTCTTCGCAGTCTATGATGCAGGATCGGCTTTCCGTGATAACTCAGGAGCATGTGAGTTGCAGCTTTGGGACTTGGTGATGACTGGGAAATGGAAGTGACTATGAAGTCAGTCTGCATATAGGAGGAGGAAGATGATTCTGCATATAGAAGGAGGAAGATGATTAGTCAGCAGTTTAATTTGTACAGAATGAATATATAAGGTCATTTTTCTGGTTTTGAGTGTAGAAAGTACATGGGTGGAGGTGTTGTTCCAATAGGTTTGGTTTTTTACTTGCAGAAAAGTAGCCATATTTTGGGGTCTTGCGTCCATCAACTGTCTATACTCTAAATATTATAATGGTGCTGCAGAAAAGTGAAAAAAGTTTAGGATGAAAGAGAGAATTTTTTTAACTTAATTTTTGGTATTTTCTTTCTTTCTTTCTTTCTTTCTTTCTTTCGTTGTGAAGCCGGAGATAACGCATTATTGTTACTATTTCTTTAACTCTTAAACTCCGGACGTTGAGATTGAAGTCGATGTAAATGAATCAGCATTTTTGAGATTAAATGTCTGAAATTTGATCAGTTGTTAATTGTTCACATAATCCTTGGATGCTAATGCTGATGTTGATGCTGTGCCTCTTGAGAGAGTGTAAAATGAATTCAGAAGGTAATGCTAGATATATATATATGCATGCATTTTCTTGTTTGATTTTTGTTTCCTTGCACTGACTGCTCCTTGCTTCTTCTGCCTGCCTTGTAGCGTTGTCATCCGTCAATTCTGGGTATCCGGAGTCGGGAAATACAACTGTACGTTTATAAGGTACAACGTTAAAACTTGACTTTTTCATTGGGATGGCGAGAGTATTACTTCTTTCTTCTTCCATTTTGATTACTTTTGCATTTGATTGCTTTGCAAATTGCAATATAACTTTATTTTAATTATAAGTTCAGAATGATGCATAAAAGGGGATGCATTGCATGCATGATAAGGAGAATCAATCAATAAATTGCATATAATATAGTATTACAAGTAGAAGTAGAAGGCTACAGAGATACATTAATTGGATCAAAAACCATATGGCAGATAACTCTCATAATATAATAATAATAGTAATAATAATCATAATCATAATCATAATCATAATACAGCAGAGCAAATAAACCTCAAAAGAGAAAAACCAAAAAAAAATCCAAAACACTAAACCAACTTTAGCATGCAATAGCAACCCTGCCTAGATGAGATCCAAGAAGAGCTACCCAAACATCATTGATCCATCCATAATTAACATAGATTTACTCTTCAGTCTTCTCCACTGCAACTTCTGTGCTTGCTTCCTCCACGGCTGGAGCTGCAGCCACTGGAGCTTCTTCTTCTTTCTTTGCTTCTGGCTCAGCCACTGTTTCTTCTTCTTTCTTGACCTCCTCCTCAGCAACAGCTTCCGGCTCAGCAGCTGCTTCTTCTGCTTTTTCCTCAGCTACAGCTGCTGGCTCCTTTACTTTTTCCTCACCAGTTGCTTCCTTGCTCTCAACTTCAACTGCTGG
Source organism: Leptodermis oblonga (assembly GCA_016801395.1). Taxonomy (NCBI): domain Eukaryota; kingdom Viridiplantae; phylum Streptophyta; class Magnoliopsida; order Gentianales; family Rubiaceae; genus Leptodermis; species Leptodermis oblonga. The sequence continues at coordinate 45,115,209 of CM028756.1, forward strand.
AGCCTCGGCTGCCGGTTCTTCGGCTACTGGAGCTTCGGTTGCCGGTTCCTCAGCTGCTGGAGCTGCAGCAGCCGGTTCCTCCTCGGCTGGAGCTGGAGCCTCAGCCTCTGTAGGTGGCACTTGTACTATCTCCTCTTTTGGTGCCTCTGGGATGGTGGTTTCCACCTCAGTTGCTGCGACTGCTACTGGAACTGATTCTGCAACCTGCAATATTAATTTGCATTTATTTATTTATTAAAAAAGGGTGTTAAACACACACACACACACATATATATATATATACAAAAAATATAAAGGATGACAGGTTTGTTATTAATAAAAGAATAAATGAAAGATCCTCCTTAATTTTGATGCATCAATCAGCTCAGCTGGTTTGGAATATTAATATAACATCATCAGCAGTTTGGCTTGATTCCCAAGCAGGGCATATATTTATTATTATCTGCACACACAAACACACATATATATATATATATATAGTCTTGGCTATTCATTTAGATTTCTCAGAAAGTTTATTTAGAGGATCGATCCCATATGTATGTTTGGATCAAAAAGCTTCTGCAACTCAATTGTTTCTGTTTTCCAAATGAAAGATCGATCCATATATATTACTCCCTCCGTCTCATATAAAAGAGTCTACTTGTAATACTGTTTTCAGTATTACAAAGTAAACTCTTTTACTGGACGATGGAGGAGTAGTATGCAAGATTGATCACAAATATAAAACGTTTTTGTTGAACAATCAAAAATACTCATTGAAAATCTCTGACTGATGATGGCATGGCAGCTTTTGAAGTTGAAATTTCTGGGAAAAAACAGAAATAAAGAGCAAGAAAGCTTAAAAGAGTGAATCAGTGTACGAGTGTATATATACCTCAATAGCGGCCATTGCAAATCAAATGGGAAATTTAGAAATCAAAAAAAGGAAAGAGATATGGAATCCAAAGGTTTGGAAGCTGATGAGAGGCAAAGAGTATTGAGTGAGGAGAAATGAAGAATGTGAGAGGTATTTATAGCAAAGCAAAAGGGAAGTAAGGACCAGTTAATTAAATTATTTAAAAGAAATTTAATTGATGTGGAGAGGAGAGGGATGGGAGGAGGAGGAGGTAGCACTAATATGAATATATAAAGAATGTCTTTTGGCATCATATCAATGGCAGGTCAGGGAGGACACTTAGGATGTCTAGTTGTAAATGTTTTTACTTTCTTAAGGGATTGCTGTTTCAAAAACATTTTAGTTCGAGTCTATATTTTTTATTCTTTTTACTCTTATTAATAGTTCACAATTAGTTTATACTCAAAAAGTAATGACATGAATGGAAGAAAAAAAAATAATAATAATAATGTCAACTTACTATTTCACTTGTTGTATATTTATATTCATAATAAATTGTACACTTTTAAAAGGAGATTTTTCTATCGTAAATAGATTATAATGAGTCCATGTTTTGGTAGGAGGATTTTTGTGGGTGCGGGCGGGCACATGGGTAGAGGGCCAAATTATGATAACTTTTATTGAGTGCCTCATTTCAGTGTTTTGTGCAGTAGGGCATTAAGGTGACTGAGGCTATCATGCTTTCATGTTCATTTTGCATTCCTTCAATTTTTATATCTAATCTCAATCTTAATCATCTTTTTCTTTTTCTTTTCTTTTGCTTACAATAATATTATTATATATTACTCTATTCAATGGATCCATCGACAAGTTTATTTATTTATTTAAACGGTACACTTTATCATGCAATATAATATACATAGAACAAGCTATTTAGTATTAGATTTTTTTTATAAAAAATTATTTATAATTATATTAAGAAATGTCTATTATAAAAGTGTAAAAACAAAAATAAGATAATTAAACCCCTTTTATTGAGATAAGAAGATTGTCTATAAAATAATATAAATTCATGAAGACAGAAAAAATTAACTAGTACTGTAAACTTGCAAGATAACTAAGGCTGTTTGTTTTCATTAATTTTATTTGTATTTTGTTTTGTTTTTGATTTTTACAATAGATTTAGTGTATTAAAATTATTTTTTTTATTCTTTTCAATATAATTTTTTACATTTTTAATGTATTTTATTTTATATTAAAAATTTACTTTCAAAAATATATCCTTACAACTATGTTTAATCACATGGAGAGGTAGTCATTAGGGCTCCGTTTGGACAGGTACTTCAAAAATATTTTTATAAAATTATTTTTTAAAAACATTTTATAAAATATGTTTTCGAAGTTTTTTTTAATGAAATATGTGTTTGGACAAGTATTTTATAAAAATATTGTTTGAGTTAAAAATAGATGTTTGGACAAGTATTTAAAAAATATATTTTTAAATTATGTTTGATGTGATAAATTATATAAAAATTATATTTACTGTATATAATTTTTTTTTTCCCTAATCTTTTGGGTGGGTAGGGGTCGGGGACGCGGGGGTCAAGATCAGGGTCGGGTCTGAGTCCAGGTCCAGGGTCGAGGTCGAGTACAGGTCTGGGGTCGGGGTCGGGGCCGAGTCCGGGGTGAGGTCAGGTCCAGTTGCGGGCGGGTCCGGAGTTAGGGTCAGGGCAGAGGGCGAGTTCGGGGTGGGACCGAGGTCGGAACGTGGGCGGGGCCAAGGTTGAGGTTTGATTGGGGGCGAGGCCGATATTGAGATCGGAACGGGGGTGGGGCCGAAGTCGGGGGGTCGAGGCGATGACGGGGTGGGTCTGGGGTTGGCGGCGGATTGGGGGAGGGACAGACCGACCCGTGAGTTTAACTTAAAATTATTTTAATTTTTAAAGTATTTTATAAAGCATGTTGAAAGTATATTTTAAATACATTTTACTTCAAATTATTTTTAAAAAATAATTTGTAATTTCTTGTCCAAACACCATTTTTTAAGTTTTTTATATTTTTAAAACATTAAAAATATTTTTGAAGTACTTGTCCAAGCATGACCTAGGTATTTGTTAAAAATAAAAATATTGATTACTGATGGGATGATATCCACGTAAGGAAAAAAATAATAAATTTGAAAGCTTGGAGATGTGTACATGAGGCAAAAAGCCAAGAGGTGGATCATAGACGATCGGGGCTGTGCCGTAACATGGGTCCCATCCAGCGGAGAAAAGGACGACCCCACTCACCAAAATTTACGCTGACGTGGCATAGCATCGCCACCGAGAAAACCCTTCCCTAGTTCTCCTTTTTCCTTTTTTTTTTTTTTTTTTTTGGGGGGCGGGGGTGGCCTTTTTCTTTCTATTTATTTCATTTATTTATTTATTTGTGTTGGTTAAAAATGTTAAAAGAAAAAAATAGAGTTTTTTTTTTTTTTAACATAAGAAAATAAGAAGTTAGAAATGTGGATTTTTAAACTAGGGATTCTGTTTGATTAGTTAGGGGGTGCTTGTTTCATGATTTTGGGAGAGGAGAATGACAATGGAAATAAAAGGGGGTATTTGGTTTTGGGATTTCATTCCCTGAACCCTACCCCCATATCTCATTTTCCATTCTACTCTATTTTGAGGGGAATGGAAATCATTTCTTTGTATAATTATTTTTTTTGTATTTTTTATTTTAAAAATTTTTAATTAGTAAAAATTATCATTGTAATACATCTAAATATAAATAGTTTATAAGATATTAAATGTTAAGTGTAAGAAAATTAAAATAAATTTTATTCTTAAAATTTTTATTTTTGAACCAAACAACATCAATGTTAATCATAATCATTTCTTATCACAAACTAAACAACACAAATACAATGATTATTTCTACTATCATTTTTTACTATTATTAATCTCATTTTCATTCTTATTTCCTCTACGAATCAAACGCACCCTTAATTAAATGTAAGAATGTGGGTCCGGTTGGTAGGGCGAGCCTGCTGTTCCAATGTAGTACAACCTGTGACAAGGAAACATTGGGGGGTGGGACCCAGTAGGGTGCGTGCCGCCTGAATGTTCCACGCTGGATCATAGTCATCGCCACTGAATCTCTCAGATCACGTCATCATCATCACCGCCTTTTTCCTATTCTAATTCCCATCACTCCTTTCCATGCTATATTATCACTACCATTATCTATACTAAATTACTAGTATCACTATAATGCTTCGTTTTTAAAATCGAAATTGTTTTACGCATTAACCGTTTTACTATTCACAGTAATATTTTTTTATAAAAAATTTATTTTATTCTTTATATAAAATAAAATAAAATACTGCATAATATTTGATTTTATAGTTACGAGTACGATTTATATTACACGATATGTAAATAACCTACACACGGTTACTGTGTATAACAATTTCGTTAAAAGGAGGGATAAAATTTTGCGTACAACAACATTTGATTTTATAGTTACGAGTAGGATTTATATTACACGATATGTAAATAACCTACATATTTTTTCAAAACGGGATAAAATTTTGCGAAAATACCGCTCACAAATAGCAATATTTTAGAAAATACCACCCTTAGTGGGCGGTATTTTCACGAATACCGCTTACTTTGAAAATACCGTCCAGGAATACCGCCAACTGTTGGCGGTATTTTCTAAAATACCGACCACAAAATGCAGTATTTTTTCAATGTTCCTGTGAAATTTTATGAAATTTTTTTTTTAATACTTAAGGGTAAAATAGACTTCTCACAGGGAAATGTTACTGCGTTTAGTAAAACGTTTACTGCATATAGTATGCCTTTTTAAAATTAAAAAAAATATGTTCTAAAAGAACAGATTTTTATTTTTTCCTTCCTATTTTTCTTATATTTACTTATATAAATTATATATATATCTCTACTTAAAAAATAAGAATATTAATAATAATAATAAATAGTATGAAATTAGTTATTTTAGATGGGGTAGCTTTACATTTGTTAAATTACTAAAATTTTATGTTTTTTTTTAAATTTTTTTTTAAATTTTTTAGAATTCTTTTGGCATTGGAATTTGGATCGGATTTTGAGATCCAAGGACGATTGATAGATATACACATAAAATATTCCCACACCACACCACACCACACCACATTTGTTTCCTCTTAGTAGCAGCACTTGTGTATTCATTCGAAATTACTAGTATGACACAGTTGACGTCATTTTTTTTTACTGAACATTCTAAACTGAAAATTGAAGAAAGAATCATATTACAATGTATAATTTTGTTTAGAAACGATATAATTTGAGTTGAGATGATTTTGTTATGAGTAATGATATACTCAATAACAAATCATAGCAACTTTTTGATAGCAACTCATGTGGTATACATTCATTGGCCAATTATTTGATATTAATAAAAATATAATTAATGAATGCATGCCACATGAGTTGCTATCAAAAAGTTTCTATGATTTGTTGCTAAAACTATCATTACTCTTTTGTTATTTACAAAGAATATCTCTCATTTGTTGAAAATTATAGATATCAGTAATCATGATAATTATTAGTGACAAATCTGAAGATTAAGATAAAAAAAAGTTACTAATTAAAAATTATACGTAGTAGAAAAAGAAATATTTAAAAAATTGAGCAATTTTAGTGTTTAGAAAAAGCAGCAGCATTATTATTTTGACTGATCCAGAGTCGTATACGCAAAATCTTCTTTGTTCTAAAAAAAAAAAAAAAAAAAAAAACTAAAGAGACAAGTACTCCAATTGGACTTTGGACTTGGCTGTTAAATTTCCAAACTATCATATTCATACTTATTACTACATACATACATATTGCATTCTTGCATCTCAAAGTTTTGAGGATCGATGATACATAATTACCCTTTATTTAAAATCTAAATAAATTATATATATATTTTTAAAATTAAACTATTTTCTGATACAGATAGCGTGATAAATATTAAGTAGATTCAAGACGTCCAGGAGGCACACCTACCCTACTAGCGACACAAGCTTTGAAAACTTCTTTGTATGGAAATTTGAATTAAGTATTATTAATGAAATTTGGGTTATCAAAAAAAGGGTAAATAAAATGATGAATAACGATGGTTTTCATCTCAAGATTGTTTCTTTCTTTCTTTCTATTTTTTTTTTTTTTTTGAGTATGGATCTTATTTGGGATTCGTCCTTACAACTTAAAATTCTCTTACACTGTAAATTTTGACCCCTCATACACATAAAAATTATTATACAAACTAATCGTTGAACTAAATGACCAAACCTACACTGTTTCTTTCATTTCATCCTCTGGCTGAAGTGAATCTATCTCTAGTCACTCTTAGGTGTAGATTCCCCTTCTCTTCTGGCTTCTGCTTTAGGCTTTTTATATTTCCATCCTGTAAAGTTGAGTTATAAAAAGAGCAAAAAGTTAGTACTGACGTGAGAGTTGGACGGTGCCCATTGGCCCCACCCACCACCACCATGCTGCATGACCAAGTGGGCTCACGCCACGTGTCACTGTTTGTTTTTTTTTTTGCATCGGACCATACTCAAACACTGTTTAGTGTTCAGAATTCAGACACGGGCGACTGTGGAGTATTAGGATCGATCACCTCAAAGTATTATTTTCCTTCTATTTTTAATGATGTCCTTGGAGAATCGGTTCGGGGGGATTTGGACGGGGGACTTGTCAAAAAGAGAGCACTGAGGGTGCTTTGATATCATGCATCGGGAGTAAGTTTCAACGATTAATTTATTATTGTGATATTTCAAAGGAGTAAGTATGATCTTTAATGAATGAGAGAGAAGACCTTTACTTTGTGTTGTATTGGTCGCTCATAGGATAACAATATTTAAATGAAGAAACATGTAAATCTCATACGCTATTAGTTACAAAAGTTGTGTTACACGTACTGCTACTACTAGAGAGAGCATCACATTTGAATGAAATGTTTATATATAAATAATTGCATGTCAATAATTATTATATTTTTATAAAGGAAGAGGGAGGGAATTGAATGAATGGGCGGAGGTGTTGTAAAGACTCCATCAATAGCATAAATTATGCATATGTACACGTACTGCTACTATCACTTTCGAATTTGAATTCGAATTTGAATTTGATTTTGATTTCGCCACTTGGTACAATTGCACAGCAATACATAATATATAGTATAGTATAGTACTGAGATTTTTCACGTACAACAGAAAAGGAACCAGTTTAGTTGTAGCCCACGACGTATACGTGAAAGTGAAATGTGTTTGGTTATTTATTTATTTATTTATTTTATCACAAACTCTAAAAGTTTATATTGTTTTCGTTTTTATTTTAATTTCAACATTAAATTTAATATTATATTATAATTATTTTTTATCATTTTTAATACAACTTTTTACTACTACTATTTAACTACATATTTTTACATTTTCACTACACTTTTTATATTATAAAATTATTTTCTCAAAATTATGTTTACAAAACCGCTTTTAAAACATTATAAAAGAACCCCCTAAGCGAACCTTCTTCCAATGTAATTATAATAAATTACCGATAGTTACGCAAAACTTTAATTTAACGAGTGAGGGAGGATCCAATAAATTGGAAACAAGTACTACAGGAGGGGTGTCTGAAAATGAAGGATGATGATGATGACTGATGACTTTCCTTTTTCATTCTTTTACTAGTTTTCTATGTATGTGTCCATTTTCAGTTATACCTGGTCCCCAGTTTACCAATCAATTTATCAAAAGCCAAAGGTAGACCCGACCCCGATTCTTTCTAAACAATCCTTAGTTTCTGCTAAACCAAACCATAAAACAAAAGCTTCCTCAGTTCAAGTTTTGTTAAACAAAGTTTCAAACACCAGACCAGAGTTATATTTTGACGGACCTAAACTAAAACACACAGATTTCACAGAGCTCATCAATTGCAATTTCTGCAAACATGCACTAAGCCAGCAACCAAAAGTCCAGTGTAGACGGAATGTTAACTGAGTAAAAATAGACGGAAGATCTAAGTTTTCACCACGACCAAAACTACTACTTTTTCTTTTCTTGCTAAATTACAACCATTACGCTACGGTTCCCTTACAACCCCTCCCTTTTCTGTCTCTTACCAAACACATTTTCATGTTCATCAACAGAATGTAGTGCCTTTCTTCGGCACTATTTTTTGCTGCCAATAATGGCGATTTCAAGTTTCAAGGCAGTATGATTGACCATGGTCATGGGCAAGGGCAACCAAAAAGATAAAAAGTTCAAACAAATTTGGATTGGATTTGGGTCCCCAGCCCCGGCCATTGTTTTGACCGATTCTTCTGTTTTTTACAGCAATGCTCTCATGAACATTGCTACTATCTGTCCATTCCTTCTCAACACACTGAATCCATAACCAAAAATTACTCTTTTTAAGACAAGTTCCTGCAAAAGTATCATCATTCTACAACCTGTTCTTGGATCCCAGAAACCCAATTTCAGAACATTCAACAAGAGTACAACTGGCTTAAGATAATTCTCTCCCTTTAAGCATGTGGAAGGAAGACTTCAAAAGGTGAAAGCAAATGCTAACTACTACAGTTGGGTAATCTTCACCTTTCGCCCTCATATTTTTCCAAAATCAATTCAATTCCTGGGGCCTGGGAATATTACATAATCAAGTGCCACAAAGGTGAGAGAATTACATCTTTGATGCATGATTTTAGCTGACAAGTTTCCTCAACACAGCTTCCGCTCGCTGCTCGAATTTTGGCAATGCCCATTCGTGCTGAACTATATCTAGACCATCTTTCTCAGCGCCCAAACTCTGAGCAAAGAAAAACAAACCCATCAAAACTCCATGTTCCATACACACTACTTTCTTTTCAGCTAAGTATCTCACACTAAACCCCCCCCCCCCCCCCCCCCCCCCCCCCCCAACAGGGACTAAGTAATTTTTTCTCACAGAACAAAAATATATATATCTTTAGCAGAGTAAGTGAATGGTTTTATTCTCACAAGTTCAAGTCCTGATAAGGACATTAAGCTCCATTTGCCCATTATCAAAAATGTCACATTACAAAAAGCTAGCACCTCAAGTGCATCTATTTAAATTTTAAAAAAATTGGATAGGTAACTAACTGACTTCATCAAGCTTTAAAGTAACAGCAGCAAACTGTTTAAGAACATACCTTTGAAGGATCAAAGCCAAATCCACTCATTTGCATCATACGTTGTGTGTCATCCGTAGCTGCACATGGAAAAACATATCAAAATTCCAATACTTCTGAATATTTTGTAAAATAAGTAGCATAGTATATAAATTCCACTATTTGGTTGTTTCACCTCCTATTAATGCTGGAGGCTCTGAAGGAATATTCAAAGTTACTAGCAATTAGAAAAGTAAACTGCTTACCATTTTCCTCCCCCAAAATGAGGCTAAACAAACCCCTCAATCCAAACAAGTTGAGGAAATACCTGATATTCAAGGACCAAATATCTACAATCAGACATGATAATACAGAAATTTCAAAAAGCCCAACCCTGATTTAAACATGGAATTTAGGTTCACGACTAGTATCCATTACAAATTACCATGAGCGGCTGCTGACATAGCTGACATCTACGGTACTCAAATCTATACCATTCTGCAACATCGACCTGAACCTCTGAGTCAGTGGGAATGGAATCTTTGCTGCAGAAGAAGATCATAAATCATTTAAATGCAATAAAACAAAACACTAAAGGATCAATTCCTACAAGAAACACAACAAAAAACAAACATAGAACCCAAGAAGTGTATGCCTCAAATCCCAAGAAGAAACCCATTCCGCTGTAGAGCAGCTAAAAAGCATATGCAAAAATACACAAGATATACAAGAAAATACGCCAAGAAACAAGAGATAAATCTCCAACCAGGAAGCAAAGAAGCAAGACCTTAATGGTACAGATAAATATATAACATCACTGATATGAGATCCATACTGCAAGTCAACAATTTACAGATGTGCATATCAAAGTTTAAAGGAAACGAACTAAACAAAATCAGTGCAGACCTGCTACGAACCCGGAGAAGAAAAAGTTGACCCAAGCAAAAGTTAGAGTCTGCATTTTGAAAGACAAAAAGGAGTAAATGACTTTCTGCTTCGGTTGTACATAATTATTACCAGAGCCAAATTTAACTGAAGCCATTCAAAAACATCAAGTTATCCTACTACAACACCTGAGGAATGATCATTGAGAGATTTTTCTTCATCATATCCATAGCCATATTTGGGTCAGAGAACATTTGGGCCTGAGCATTTTGAGCTTGGCCCTTAGGCACGTGTAACAGTCCATTTTCCTGCAATGCAACATTTAGATGGTTTAGAGGCTTAGACTCACATAAGTGAGTGTATAATTTAACAAATGGAGTGTGGTCTCACTGATGGTTAACTCTGTTGTACACATTTATTTGTTAGAAACTGAATGATAAGAGGTTTCATGAGTGTTTCTTATGATCGAACTTCATTAATCAGAATGAAGGAAGACATGATGGCTCCCATTTCTTAGATTCTGTCATCCCCTTTCCAATAACAATTACCAGGTGTGGAAGAGGGTACCAAAAACACTTCCTCTTTCGAAGAACTGTTGTAGTACTGAATATTTCACATATGGTACACATTTTTTATGGTGGAGAATGGACACCCAAGTGTAGCACAGAGAAAGACCCTGCCCAAACACTCAGAAAAGCAGGAGAGTCTAGACTACAAGATTGCATTCTAGATCCAGAATATTGATTGATACTTCATTCTTTAAATTTTTAGATAACCACAGAAAGATATCAAATATCACAAATTATGGCAAGCTCCCTCAACAAACACATTTGCTACTACTGTTCCACAGTTTTCAATTTTATTGACCAGGCTGTGTCAGTGTTCGGAAAATCCAAATTCCAAACTAAATTTGAGGTTCGCATTAGCATTCGCCAAATCACAAAGACTAAATTCAGTATCCATTTCATATTGAGTTGATTAAGCTTTATCACTCCAATATTCATTTGTAGTTCGCTGTGAGCAATCTAAACAATCAACCCCTTTTCATACCCTTCCCTTCCGTCACAATTTAAGCTCCTTTCAATAATCAAAAGCAAAAAAGCCAAAATTCCAAACAAAGTTGAACTGTTTTTAGCACTATCCCCATAATCCCCTCCTCCCAAAATCCAAGTATCTTTACTAAGTGCAAGTCCAATCCAAAGCTTCCATATCAAACAACTTCCCACAGGCATCAATAGTAACTCTCAATCAAATTCTTCTTAGGTTGACAACATAATAACTAAGGATAATAAAGATTAAATCCCTATCAATTAGACGGTGGGTTTGAATTGCATGAACTATTAACTCAAAGAAAAAGAAAAAAAAAATAAAAAGAAAATTCAACCTCATTGGTGTAGTAAGCTTTACGGGAACGAAAGGCCTTAGCAGGGATAAAATTAGCAGCCGCCCTCAAATTCCTAGCCCTAATGATCACCTGCCTGAACAAATAAACCAGAATAAATAAACGATTGAAAACAAGGGTTACCAATTATTATCTGATATAGTAAATTGAGTACCCTTCTTTGACGATTTTGGGATCGGGTACTTGAGAAGAACGCATGAGCTTGGAGACAAAGTAGCGAAGGACTCCGATGAGAACCATCACCACCGATAAGGGTATCAAAACCCAGTCTCTAATCGCAGTGTCCAACACTAAATCCTCCGCCATTATTGAGCTTACGTTGGAGCTCCTCCAACAAAAAAATCTATCGATTCAGTAGTAAACTATCAGTTGCTCTCCTTTCCAACACAAATCCCACAAATTTCTTTCTAAGTTTTTCCCTCTGGATAAATGATATCAGCACATAATCTGTTTTTTACTGTGGGATTTGTTAGGAGCGATGGATGGATCTTAGACTGATAGATGATATGACTGCCAAGAAGAGAATGGGAATATCCGGCGTTTTGGGAAACACTCGTAAACGCCGTCGTTGTGTATTGGGCCTTGTGACCCAAAATCAATCTTTAACTGGACAAATGGGCCCGAGATATGTTGTAATAAAACTTTGGGCCCAGTTATCTCATTTGTTCTTTTTCGAGATGCTTCACTCTCACTAATCCGTATTGAACATTTGAGAATCTGGTCTTCCCTACTGCTTCTACTGCAGTCAGTTAAAGAACGACATCAAATCTTTCTTTCCTAAAGAAGAAGTGCTGCAACAAGAAGCATATCTTACAAGAAAGAAATCATAATAAACTTTCTACCTTTGGCAGCTTTTGAGAAAGGTTCTTAGCTTGCAGAGTCAGCATTCATTAGTTTGTTACAATTAATTACTTATATATTCATCCAGCAGATCTTCCAATGTATTCAACAAAACAAACAGGATTAATTAATGGCACAACAATCTCCCCTCTGCAACACGATGATGAGAACACTACATTATGATGGAAAAAATGCGGGTTGGTTTCAGTTTCAGAGTTACCATCATCATTCTTTAATCAGAAATAGGAGTTGTAATTTGAAGCTGGGCAGAAGCAAAAGCAAGGCCAGATCAGTAATGCTGGTGAGATGCAAAAGCAATGGTGATGATGATGATGATCACAAGTTGGGAGGTGATAAAGGGGCTCTGGAGACAGTTCTGAAGCTGTATAGCGCCATCAAGAACAAGAACAGCATTCAACTCTCAGATGTAATTGGAGATGAATGTCTCTGCATTTCCAATTTTGCCTCCACCACTTTCCAACCTTTTCACGGAAAGCAGGTAATTCATTCATTACTCCCTCCTCCTCCTCCGTTCCATTAGAAGAGTACGTATATGTAATACACTGTTACATGTGGACTGCAGCAAGTGTTGGCATTCTTCTCATCTGTGATGAAGAACTTGGGAAACAACATGGAATTCATAGTACAGCCCACGTTTCACGATGGGATGAACGTTGGAATCTCTTGGAGACTGGGTAAATTCATTAACTCTCTTAATTAATTATTTGAATCAACAACAAATATAAAATTCATTTGAGTTGTTTAACTGATGTGAAGAATGGAGGAAGAATCATGTTCCTCTGGGAAAAGGTTTCAGCTTCTATACCTGCCACATTTACCAGGGAAAGATGCTCATACGGTAATTATACATACATAATTCATTAATTACTAAGTACAATACCTTTTATCATCTGAAATGTTAAATTTGTTGATTAATGCAGGAATGTTGATATGTTCTTGGAGCCAATTCTTCATCTAGAACCATTTAGACTGGTGAGAGTTAAACTAAATTTCTCAGTAACAAGTTCTAATCTCCTTCAAGTTGGAACTAATAATTAGTTAAATATGCATTAATTCGACAGAAAACGGTGACGTTCTTGACGAATGCAGTGGATGGGATTATGTCCAAAAAGGTGGCGAAGAAGATTATATATATGTTGCCTCTACTTCTCCTGGCTGCTATATTTTTCGTCTTTGTAATTCCTTAATTGCCGTTTTTGTTTCATATCCAATTCCATTTTGGATTTTGTTTCTATAACTAAATAATCACTATAAATAGGCCACCATTCCATTGTATGGTATCCTTGCGATGAAGATCGAAAGTGATATTTTGTTTGAGATATTGGTGAGAGTAGATCCGACGTCCATATTTAATTGCAGTCTTGTTTCTAAAGAATGGATTTCATTGATGAAGAATCCGATTTTCAGAAAACATTACGTAAAAAGAATTTCCAACTGGTGGGATTCTTGAATCTGGCGCGAATGGTGGGCGGAAGCTATGGGGCCGCCCTGTAATTCATTCCACTTCCGTTGCTGCCAGCTGCTTCAAATAGCCAACAACTAGAGCTGGGACATTAATTGTAGCTTGGGATGAAGAGAAGAATACTATGTTCATTCAAACTTATTCTTCAGCGACTCAAAACTGGGAGCAATCCAGGCTCACTTGCTCCGTACACCAACAAATTTCAACTGTACGTCAAGCCACCAAGGAACAGTGGTTAAGGGTATATCATCTATTGGCTGGTTCGTAGCAGCGGGATCGACGGTGGTAGATGCTTATGATACTGCTAATGAAGGAGGGGGAAGCAACATCACTCTGATATATCAAGCAACCATTACCACAGTCTGGGACCGAGTGTGTTCGAAACACATATATTATGGCGATGTCTCTCGTGGATTTCTTCACTGTGCTGCCAGTTATAGGACGCTTATGAAGATTTGGGTTCTTGACGATGCCTACCAATGGAACTGGATAGATTTTGATTCGATATGGAACACAAATTCGGCAACATTGGCATCTAGGAAACGGAAACGATTTTTATATATTCGTATCATTAATTTGGCGTTGTCGAAACATCGGACTCGGTTTGCCTTAGACTGGGACAAGATCGAGTTTTTTCTGTATCATCTCTGAACTCAAAAGTTAGAAAAAACTAGTGTTTCTTACTTCCATCGTCATGGTGGTTCCATTCGGGAAAACTTGCCGCCGCCCAGGTTGAATTCTCCTGTCTGCTTCTATCCCTTGACGACCTTGGGACATGCATATTTTGAATTAATTAATAGTAGGTTATATAGATTTTGCCTTTCATATTTTTTAAAGTTTATAATATTCCTGTTAAATGGATGGCCACAAAAATAATGTACTAGTGGTTGCAAATTATTTTGTTCGTGTCATCCTTGCGTAGGGACCATGCTAATCTTCTATGTATTGTTTCAATTTTATCGGTGATCCTGAAGGGACAATTGCAAAATATTTAGAATTAACATACTAGGTGTATGAGTTCACTATATGACTCATATTTTACTTGGAATATGTCGGAACAATCCAGGCATATTTATTTTTCGTTTCATTAAAATAGTTCACTTTGAAATATATATTCTTTTTCTTTTCCAATAAGGATAATAATATGTAGATGTTTAATCAAATTCATTTGATGCTAGCGCAATTCGTAACACAAAGTAACAATTCAGATTTTTATTATGGGTGTGGGCATGATTTAGTCTAATTGAAGAACCAAATTAAATTCAAATTTGGTTTGGGTATTAATTTTTTAAATCGGTTCTCAAGTTGAGTATTTCAACCCAAAAATCAAACCGGATTTAAATTTCGAAAACTTGATCTACATTCTTTGCCATGTCACAATTAAACTGCCAACAAGGAAAATAAAAACAAAAATCAACAGTGGTCATCGGCTCCTGCACGCTGCTGCTGCTTCTTCTTCTTCTTTCTTTAATTTTTCTTTTTCCTTTTTTCAGTTCTTCTCCTCCTACAATTGATCGACCATCGAACAATATAACGCTGCTAAGTTGGGTGAAATTTTTTTCTTCAACCAATCCTACAAACAAGGTTGGTTATTCATTATAATTCCTTTCCCCTCTCTTTTATATCACCTCTATGTAGTGAAAATTAGATTGTAAGATATGCATGATATAAAGTTGCCCAGCAGCTCTTGCATTCATCTCTCTTCTGAAAATAAAATTGCCCGGTCGTTCATTTTGTTGATGTGCCAAAATATATACTCTCTTTTGTCCAATTAAAAGAGTCGATGTGCCAAAACGTTGTTCTTTCTTTCAGTTTTAAGATGACATGAAGCCAATGCCCTATTCTTCTACGGAGAAGACTTCGGGTTTCTGGATGTTAAATCAATAGTACATTACCAACTTTCTACTGATAAGAGCAAACCCAATGACAAGATTGTTCAAGTATATATTAATAAATTCTCTGCTGATATTAATCACGACAAGTACCAATATTAACTGCTTCATGCAAAAGCGATACTTTTATGGGGGAAAAAAAAAAGTAAAAATCCCTGGGTTTTGTAGTCCGGCATCTGCCCATGTCTTCTTCTTTCTCGGGTCCCGACATCTTCCCATTTCTTCTGTTTCTACTGTCAAAAGAAAAATAAATACTCTGAACTATTTAATTTTCACAGCATTGAGGCTCTATAAAAGAGAGCATTAAGGAATTATATTGAATAATTAACCCGCCTCATTTGGAGGATTGGTTGAAGAAAAATTTCACCCAACTTAGCAGCCTTGTATTGTTTGCTGGTCCATCAATTGTAGAAGGAGAAGAACTGAAAAAAGAAAAAAGAAAAATTAAAGAGAGAAGAAGAAGAAGCGTGCAGGAGGCGATGACTACTGTTGTTTTTTGTTTTTATTTTCCATGTTGGCAGTGTAAGTGTGACATGGCGTATAATTTAGGGAATATGATTTAGGTTTGTGTTACTTTGTCAAATATTTTTGTAAAAAATATTAAACTCAATTGAAGTTCGCAATATCAAAAATTTAAACTAAGTGTTCTATTTTATTTTTAAAAGAAACCCAAATGTTCATTTTTGTTTCCTTGAATTTGTTCGAATTCGAATTATAAATCTCGGTTCGGTTCCATATCGTACGACGTCGTGCTAATACTCAACATTCTTGTGCAGAAGGCTTTAATTGGTGAGACAAACGAAGGACCAACTGCAAAAATCATGGCGCTAGTTCTCAGCCAGGCGCCTCTAACTCAGCCGATTCTGCGTCATCGCCGCGACTCAATCTCCGCCGGATTCAACCCACCTTGTAATCAGCTTACCTGGGAATCACTTCAGGGAAGCATAAAGTGTAACTCCAGAATTTCTTGCCTCTTCTCTGACAATCGGAGACAGGTTTGTTTCCCTTATGTTCTGTTTACACTAAGATTTGAAGTTTCGGACATAAATTCCGCTGCTTTCTTTGCAACTAAGCCGTAAGAGACAGACTATCTTGGAGCCCCCTTTATTCCTCTTCTTTATTATTACGAAATTTAAGTTTTTTGTTACTTTCTATGAGATTAACCCGCAGAAAGAGACTATCTTGGAACTCCATTTTGTTTCCTGGCTTTCATATTGGATAAATATACTTAAACTCATGTGGGTTTAAGCATTATTGCTGTTGCTATTCACTCTAATAAGCTTTTAAGGTTTTCTTTGAATCTAACCACTGGAAAAAGGCCATCTTGCATCTCCTATTTTATTTTATTTTTTTACTCGCTAACGGGATAGAATGGTAGTTAAAGCTCATTTGGGTTTTGCTATACTTGTTATCATTTGAATTGAAGTTCATGGTTTCCTGCGAAACTAAGCACTAGAAAAAGCAGTTCTGTTTTCCTGCTCTCAAATGGAATAAATGGTAGCTAAGCTCAAGTGGGTTTCTAGATCAGTGCTTTGTTGAGTAAAAATGGCCAGTTAAAGAATAACTTTAGCCTTTGTAGCATTGTGAAAGAGAAGGATAAGGAGGGAGAGACACCAGCGAAT
Source organism: Leptodermis oblonga (assembly GCA_016801395.1). Lineage (NCBI taxonomy): Eukaryota > Viridiplantae > Streptophyta > Magnoliopsida > Gentianales > Rubiaceae > Leptodermis > Leptodermis oblonga. The sequence continues at coordinate 45,132,328 of CM028756.1, forward strand.
ACTTTTGAGTTTTGGTTGCTCGTGCATAGTATTTTTGCATTTTGCAAATTGTGCTTTACTACTAACTTGATGCAGCAATTGGGCAAAAATGTTGCGATCACCCCTAAAGTATCAAACTTTTCTGCTTTCCCTCTAAAAGACATGATTTTGCTAGAAGAGATATAAAAAGTGGAGACTCTTGGGGAAGGGTAGTATTTGAATGACATTATGAGGCACTTATAGCATCAGTCAATAGTAAATTTATAGCTTGAATGTGATGTGTGTGCATATATTTTTAGACTTGTGTACTAGGGGAGCAGAAGGATTGCTATTATTAATCTGTCAAATTTAGACTTGTGAAGTTGGACTCCACCGGACCTTGCTGTTATTTTGAGCAAGGGGTGTTTCCATATTGGATTGAATAAGTTGTGCATTACGTTTGCAAATATTAAGAAGCATTGATTTTGAGTTTTCCATCATTATTGTCTGGAGTTCAGATTGGCATCTTATTCATTTTTTGCAACTGTTGAGGATTGAGGAGACGAAATCTCATGCAACCTGCACATCTTTGGTATTCCTCCCCCCACCACACACACTCAAAACTGCAGGAATCTCTTCCATAAATAGAAATTAATTGTGCTTTTGAAGGCCATTGGTAATTTGAAGTTGGGTATAGAGACTCCTAGTAGCGAAGACACTTCATTGACACCTAGCGGCTGATATTCTATTATGCCTCTTTCTTAGTTGTCTTCTTCAACCTAATTGGCTTAAATTATTGTTTTGTTTAACAGGATCAGGCTAAAAAAGCTTTAGAAAGTGCCCTTGGGGGGAAGAAGACTGAGTTTGAGAAATGGGACAAAGAGATAAAGAGAAGAGAAGAGACTGGCGGCGGCGGTGATTCTGGTGGAGGAGGTTGGTTCAGATGGGGTAGATGGTTTGGTTGGTCTGATGGTGACCATTTCTGGCAGGAAGCACAACAGGCTAGTCTAACTATTTTGGGAATTGTTGCTGTGGTAAGTTCTTGATTTTGTACCCTATGTTGCTCCTACATTATAAGAGTTCTTCTGTGTCCATGTTACAACTCTAATTCTGCAACTTATGTGCCTTACAGTTCCTGATGATTGCTAAAGGTGACGTCATGCTTGCTGTTGTTCTGAATCCTTTGTTGCTTGCTCTGCGAAGAACGAGGGACGGGCTTACCTTCTTAATTTCACTAGTTACGAAAGGTTCAATTCCAGCCAACTTTAGTACAGTTCGGCAGGAGGAAATTTCTGCCCACAGCTCTGCGCGAGAGAGTGTCTTGAAGAAATGGGGAAGTGATTGATTACTCATTGAAAGTGCAAGCGAAAATTCGGTCTATTCTTTGACGTGCCCTGTTAATTATCTTTTTCCTTCCATCACATTGAGCATGATGGCTCACATTGCCTCCTGTGTAAAAGATTTTGAATGCAAAAGCCCCTCTGGGCAGACTAGACACTAATGGCATCAATTTTGTTACATCAAATAGAATTTCACGTTCCTCCAATCAAAGTCACTGTGTTGCTGTATTTGGAAGTAACATTCGGTTTGCTTCATCTCTCTGTCCCAGCTTGTAGAATCTTCTTACATTGAGAAGATGAAGGTAATGCTACTTGTGTTGGGGATTCTGTGCTATGGTCCATATGTTATGACCTGACACAGATTTGTCTTCTCCAACTGTTTGTTTATTGTCAACATGGATCTTGTTCAGTTGTCATAAGGTGCATTTTTAGCGCATCTCCTGTACTTGTTTGTAGTCCAGTGTAGCAGTTCTCGCAATCATATGTAGCAGTTTCTAGTGATTCAGTAGTCATTATGGTTTTATAAGCTTAGCATTCAAGTTATACATTTAGGTTACTCGTCATATCCTGATCATGTCTCGGATAAACGATACTCCCTTCTTCCCATTAGAAGATTATAATCCATATTTTTCTAATAGAACGGAAGGAGTATAAAGTTGTGGGATAGATGATGTTAGGGGTGATTACGAGCCGAGCCGAGCTTTGACGTGTTAATTTATTGTTCATTTATTTATCGAGCTTAAAATCTTGCTCATGTTCATTTATTTATTAATCGAGCCGAGCCGAGCTTTGATGTGTTCATTTATTGTTCATTTATTTATCGAGATTAAAATCTTGTTCGTGTTCGTTTATTTATTAATCGAGCCGAGCCGAGCTTGTTCATATTCGTTCTCAGCCCTAAATGTCATGCTCATCTATTTATAAGGAATTTTTCTCCCAAATCTTCTCTCATTTTCGATGTGGGATTAGGTGAAATTCATCTCAAAATTGTGAAATAAAATAAATTTGATCTTGTGAAGATTCAAACCCTAGTTCCCTTGCTTCTCTTTTTGATGTCTTACCACTGCACCAAATTTATTTTCATGTTATATGTATGAATGATAAATTATATATGTATTTTATCCTTTTTAAAAATTGTTTTTCCTTATCGAGCTGTTCACAAACGTAATCGAGTCGAGCTCCCTTTTGTTCATTTATTAATCGAGCCTAAAATTTTGTTCGTGTTCGTTTATTAATAAATAAACGATCTCGAACCGAACTTTTAACGAGTCGATCCCGAACTTGTTCGTGAACGTTCGTGTTCGTTCTCAGCATGTGTTACAAAGAAGTAATAAAAGCTTCATTTGACACCATTGGGCAGATTAATGATGTCAAATAATAACCATAATAAACACCGAGGGGCCTCTTTTGCTTCATGCTCTTCAGTCTTCATCTTCTACTGGGGATTGAAATGATATAGCAACTACTTTGTACAATCGTACATATGTCAACCATCTAGAAAGTTATCATTCGACACTCAAGTCTTGGAAATTTTACCACGTACAGCTTCAAATGATTTTGCTTTTTTTTTTTTTTTTTCCTCTCTTCTGTCGTAGAATAATGTCAGAATCTTGACTGTAAACTTTCTGTATGAGTTAGTACAGTGTGTGATTTTATTACTATTTTACATCGGAATCGATATTTGCAGCGACGGAATCGATATTTGCAGCGACATTTTTGCGTGAAAAGACCGAAATGCCCTTGGGGTAAAAAAAATTTAAAAAAATTTAAATTTTCCAATATGCTGGAAAAATTTTTTTTAAAAAAAAAAAGTCGTCGGAAAACCATCGCCGGTCGCCGGATGATGGTTTATCTTTGTATAAACCATCGCCGGTCTCCGGCGATGGTTTTCTACAAAACCATCGCCGTCGCCGGGTGATGGTTTTCCACAAAACCATCGCCGGCGACCAGCGATGGTACCCCCTCCCCTTAAAAGTTGAGATTTTTGATATTTGCAGCGACCACCGGGCGGATCTTCCCCATTCCGGTAAAAAATTTCACAATTTTGACAAAACTACTAATAAATTCGGACATAATACAAGTAAAATAATTAATAAAACTACATAAAAAAAAAAAAAAGACCAAAGAAAAAAACCACGCCGGCGACACTTTTGCAAAAGTGTTGCCGGCGACCGGCGACCGGCGACACTTTGGTTTTTTTTTTCTTTTTTTTATGTAGTTTTATTAATTATTTTACTTGTATTATGTCCGAATTTATTAGTAGTTTTGTCAAAATTGTGAAATTTTTTACCGGAATGGGGAAGATCCGCCCGGTGGTCGCTGCAAATATCAAAAATCTCAATTTTTAAGGGGAGGGGGTACCATCGCCGGTCGCCGGCGATGGTTTTGTGGAAAACCATCACCCGGCGACGGCGATGGTTTTCTACAAAACCATCGCCGGAGACCGGCGATGGTTTATACAAAGATAAACCATCGCCGGTTGCCGGCGATGGTTTTGTGGAAAACCATCGCCCGGCGATGTTTTTGTAGAAAACCATCGCCGTCGCCGGGTGATGGTTTTCCACAAAACCATCGCCGGTGGTTTTCCGGCGACATTTTTTTTAAAAAATTTTTTTTTTCCAGCATATTGGAAAATTTAAATTTTTTTAAAATTTTTTTTACCCCAAGGGCATTTCGGTCTTTTCACGCAAAAATGTCGCTGCAAATATCGATTCCGTCACTGCAAATATCATGCCCCTTTTACATTATAAAAGAAAGGAGGAAAAAAAAAAAAAAAACCCATCTTGTTAATGTTATCTCATGACAAATTGACAATAGTTACATATTTGGAAGATGGATGACTGCAGCAAAGGTGAAGGGGGCAAAAGCCAAAATGGTTACAAATGTCAAATTTGCTTAAAGTTCTTGAAAAGGATGACATTAATTTAAGTAGCAACAAACAAACAAACAAACACAAAAAGTCATTTTCTAATTTTTACTGACTCTGTCTCTCCTTGAAGACCGGATAGTTAGCATTAATAGTGGAGGGGAGCACAGCAACAGTTACTCCGTTGATTGAATTGAGTAAAATCAATCTCCGAAAATGGATGATGAAGTTAATAATATGATTTTGCAGAGAGAGAGAGTGGACTTTATCTAAATGATTTGATTGGTCCGATCAGAAGAGGTCAAAGGTACAGTTTTTTGATCTTCCACCCCATCCTAGGCTGTCTGTGTCTCAGGAAATGCAAGTCATTCATGTGTAGAACCCTCCTCGAATTGTGGACTTGGTGGAACCTAAGTGACCTTCACGATCTCACTACCTCTCTTTCCGATTTTTTTGTTGATCAATTTAATCCACAATACCGGATCACCACATGACCATTTCCACTTCCATTTCCTGACATTCCTTTGCTTCTTTTCCTCAAACAAAAACCAATACAACAAAAACAAAGAGTTACAAGACAAACCCCACCCCCCGCCCCACCGCCACCTCATTTATCTCTCTTTCCTCACTTCGGTTTCGTTATATCTTTTCTCCCCGGTCTTTTTTTTTGTTTTTTTGTTATATTTTGATTCAAGGGTCATCATCCTTTGTTGGGCTTTCTCCAATTTTCCGTTTCTTTTTCTTCTTCTTTATCACCTTTCTTGGATTCTGTTACTTATCCTCCATCCGCACCCCTTCTCTCCCCCTCAAAGACACCATCTTTTTTTTTTTTTATTCTAACCAATTAGTGTGGTGGGACTGGGAGAGATTTCTTGTTTCGAGTGTCTCTGTTAGAATTCAGGGAGCCAAAGACTGGCATTCTTTTTATTGGGTTCTGTGTAAAGAGAGGGGAGAATTTGAGGGTTGTATTTTGGATGTGTTGTGATTGTTAATGTCATTGGCTGTTGAGGTTGTTTCAAGTTCCAAAGGAAGCAGCATGGGCTTAGATGATAACATGGATGAGAAGAAAAAGGGAACTCCAGGTGCAGATTCAGCTGACCCTGAGATTGAGCAAGAATCTTCTGAAAAGATTAACAGGCAGATGAGTGAGAGCTCTATGTACACTACAGAGGATGAGGAGGATGAGGAGGCTGATGCCAATAATATCCAATTGGGTCCTCAATTTACCCTCAAAGAACTCCAGGAGAAAGATAAGGTTCCCCTTCCCCTTCTTCTTTTTCTTCAATTCTTGAACTTTTATGTTGTGCCTTTCTTAATTTACTTCTTTTGGCTTGTCTGTCAAGAATGGTCATGAAATTGTTGGGAATTTGGGTCTTGTATCTGATTCTAAAATGTGCATGCAATATAGGATGATGAGAGTTTGAGGAGGTGGAAGGAACAACTTCTTGGAAGTGTTGATATCAACTCCGTTGGAGGTAATTTTCTCTTAGCGTTAACCTTAGCTAAATGGGATTCACAGCTAGATGCAGCCAGATTAATTTGATCGTAAATAAAGCACTACTGTTATGTGACAATATGTTTATATCACAGCTTCTATTTGGAATTTCTTTGATTTAAAGTAATACATTCTTGAATTTCTTTGATTGATTTGAAAATTTCCCATTAAGGATTCTTTATCTTGTTAATCTGAGAACTTCTAACAGCATAAAGGCTAACTTTGATCCTACAATAGAGGTAAATCTAGTAGATGGTTCTTGAAGCTAAAAAGCCTTCCCTATTGTAATGATTACATTTATGATTCATCTTATACTTCAAATTTACTTATTGCTTTTAGTTCAGATTTCGAACGTACCAACTAAAGCAATGTAACTTTCACTTTTGTAAAGTTTGAAACTTTTGTTGTGGTTTGAAATGTCTCCAGTAAGCAAAAGTGGAGCTACAGTAGGCTTTCAAAAATTAAAAATGGTTCCAATAGAGTTTCTTCCTCGTTTTAATGTGTAGTAACACAAAGAACTTACTCAGCACAACCTTTTTCTTTAATTTAACTTGAAACATTTGACAAATGCTACTCATAATTTTGCTTTATACCGTTCGAATGTGATTCTTTCAATCTTTCCTAATCCCCCATTTATGTAGTAGAAACTCTGGATCCTGAAGTGAAGATCATAAGTCTTCTGATCAAATCTCCTGGAAGATCTGACATCTTTCTTCCGATCCCTGAGGATGGAAATCCAAAAGGACCATGGTTTGTTTTGAAAGAGGGATGCCGTTACAGTCTAAAGTTCTCCTTCCAGGTCAACAACAACATAGTTTCGGGCCTCAAATACACTAACACCGTTTGGAAAACTGGTATTAAAGGTATAGTCTCTCAACTCTATACCTATCTTGTTATGAAGGCTATTCTAGAATTCTTTCCCAGGACTCAATGCTTTCATCAATCTTGCTTCAGTGGACAGCACAAAAGAAATGATTGGGACCTTTAGTCCTCAGGCAGAGCCTTATACACATGAAATGCCTGAAGAGACTACCCCTTCTGGCATGTTTGCTAGAGGATCATACTCAGCTCGAACCAAGGTAAATATACAGCAACTATTCTTTTGCCCTTTCATTTGATTCATTGCAATTAAGTAAAAACAGCTCGTAAAAGTGTCTACGTTAGAAGAAGATGCTCCTAAAAAGTGGTAATAGTGCTCAACTCATAAGATGGCAATTATTTACTTTCAGAAGCACGTAACAACCCCTGGTGCTTTTCATGTGTGATTGAGGTTATTAGGGTAGAAACTTGCCTTAATGTGAATGAAATTTGCAGCAACAATAACAAAACCTTTTATCCCGGCACGTGGGGTCGGCTTTATGAAAAAAAATTTGTAGTTGGATTTGATGAAAAAAAAAAAAAAAAAGATATCAGTTTGATGAGCTCTGGCAGCACATGGCAGAATAACTCACCTGACAAGAAAGGGGACCATCTTGTGTCATTTCCTTATCTTTGATATGAAAGCACCAAAACTATACTAAATGTCATGGCTTTAATGTAGCCATGCCAGAACTGTGAAAATCCAAGATGCGTGAATTGAAAGTTGAATTGAAACTGATGCATTCTTGTTTGTTTCTGGGACAGTTTCTTGATGATGATAATAAGTTCCTTATCTTTGATATGAAAGCACAAAAACTATACTAAATGTCATGGCTTTAATGTAGCCTAGCCATGCCAGAACTGTGAAAATCCAAGATGCATGAATTGAAAGTTGAATTGAAACTGATGCGTTCTTGTTTGTTTCTGGGACAGTTTCTTGATGATGACAATAAGTGCCACTTGGAGATCAACTACACATTTGACATCAAGAAAGAGTGGCAAGCAGTTGGAGCACCTGAAGCAGTTGAAGCTGAAGAATGAGAGGACTACTTTTTGCTGAAATACATAATAGTGTTTCCTTTCCTTGGCCTCAGTCATAAATGGTAGCTCTGATTTTGGTTGGTTCTGGTAGATTTATTAGTAAAAGCCAGTCTTGCTTCCAGTTTTTCTCAAGGAGGAGGGAGGAGAAAGAAGGGACATCAAAGAATGGAAGGAAGAGGAGAGCAAAAAAAAAAAAAAGAGAAGAGAGAATTTTCTGTTTCATGATTTGATTTTCCAAGTACTTCTTAGGGTTCTGCTAGATTGTTATTTCTCATTTTGTTGGTGCAAGTAAGGTTATTGTTTTTTCACAACTCTAATTCACAATAAACTTGAGCTTGTCCTCTTTTTTTAATTTTGTGTTTTTTTTTTCCACAAGTCTCCCCTGCTTCTCTCTCTCTCTCTCTCTTTGTTATTTATTTATTTAGTATTATTTTAGTCGCTATTTTTTGTTAATTTCGAACTAATTAAGAATAATAGAAGGGGAACAAAATAAATTGGTAATCTATTTATATCATTAATCAATCTTTGAACAAATCATTTAAAAATTATCTCAACCGTAAAAATACATTTCTTTCTTTCTTTCTTTCTTTCTTTATTTTGACCATTGTGAGACCAGAAAATTGCAAAAAGAATCCTAAATTTGTAGAAAATTGCAAAAGGAATCCTAATTTAGTTGAAAATTGCAATACCCACTATGAAATGTAAAATCCATGCTATATTAAATTTATCGTAAAAATAAAAACCAAGATATTTGAGGAGTCCAATTAAGGCTCTAATTGCAACAAAGAAACATTTTATAGGAATTCGAACAACGTGCATATAACAAGCTATGTCACCTATAAATACACATGACACATGATACCGACACTTTATCTCTCATATGATGCCCAATGAGAATCAGATAAGCCAACAGGTGAAGCCCAATGAAAATGAGATAAGCCCACAGGTGAAGCCCATTCAGAATCAGATAAGCCCGTCTAGCAAAGATAGACTAACCGGACACTAGGCCCAACTAACTTTCGGCGATACTACGATATTTGTAATATTGATCCTCACTTACACAAAATACTCATTTCCATTTGATCCCGAGCCCTAAATCCTCGACGCAATTTGGGTGAGTTTCTAATTGACAGTTTGATCTGACTAGTATTTCTTCGAATGGCATTCAATTGATGGAAGAAATTTTCTGAATTGTTTTCGTATCTGTAATTTTTCTCCGTATTTCGTTTCGTGTTCGTGGGTTAATAAGAATTATAGGGTTTTACGCAAGCAGGATACAAATTCCATCTTGTTTAAAGTAGGAATGAAACGGAGCGAAGAAGCAGCAGATATGGAGCTGGAGAATTCCAGTTCGAAGAGGCAGAAGTCCGATGACCGGGCTTCATCGCCTCCTGACGCACCGGCACTGGTGGTAGAAAATGCATTACTTCCGCTGGCCTCCTACGATGATGACGACGAGGAAATTGAGAATGTTAAACGGGTTTCCGAAAACGAGGATGACGAGTTTGATGATGATGATGAGCATAATGGGAATGGGGCTTTCGGGAGGCATAATCGGGCTATCGAAGTCAGGAGGGATTGCCCTTACCTTGATACAGTTAATCGACAGGTACTTTGGTGCTGAACCATTTAAGTTACCTTTTCTTTTCTTTTCCACTTTAAAATTTGTCTTCTGTTTGTGCTTTGTGTCCAGTTATTACTGCATTTCTGTCCTTTGTTTATGCCACAGCAATGCATAGTATGTAACGCTTAAATAGAAAGAAGCAGGGATCATTTCAAAGGAAGGGGTGGATTGAAATTTGAGGATCTTAGGGTCCATCTTTTAATTATGGGATTTATTCGGATTGGTTTGGGTGTCTTTTTTTCTATCTTAGAGTTGCATTTGAAGTTCTCCTATTGATTAATGGGAGAACTGATAAGGACATTTTGTTTTGTTTCCAGTTTTAAGCAATATCATTTTTCTGTTCCTTCATTAAGTAATGACGATCTTAATTTTCTTGCAGGTTTTGGATTTCGACTTTGAGAAATTTTGCTCGGTTTCTCTTTCTAATCTGAATGTTTATGCATGTTTGGTATGTGGGAAGTACTTCCAGGGGAGGGGTCAGAAATCTCATGCATATACTCACAGTCTTGAAGCAGGACACCATGTATACATTAATCTTCGGACGGAGAAAGTTTATTGTCTCCCTGATGGATATGAAATTATAGACCCATCATTGGATGACATCCGACATGTTCTTAACCCAAGGTTTAGTACAATCACTGTTTATGCTATTTTTTTAAGTTTCTCTTAAATTACATTTCTCTTATAGCCCAGAGTGATAAGACTTATTGCACACTGACGAATTAGCTAACTTTGTGCTGTGCTCTTCTTGTGGCGTGGGCATACAGATTTTCTAGGGAACAAGTTGAGCAGCTTGACAGGAATAAGCAATGGTCTAGGGCACTTGATGGATCAGATTATCTTCCTGGAATGGTTTGTTCTAAACTTCTCACTTTTTGCTACTTTGAATTAGCTTTTTCTGGCCCTTTGATTGAGTTTTTCATGTTGGAACTGTGTTTTAGGTGGGACTGAATAACATCAAGGAGACTGATTTTGTTAATGTAACTATTCAGTCCTTAATGCGAGTTACTCCTCTGAGGAACTTTTTTCTTATCCCTGAGAACTATCAGCACAGCAAGTCTCCACTTGTTCATCGGTTCGGAGAGCTAACACGAAAAATTTGGCATGCAAGGAACTTCAAGGGACAGGTATAGCAAAATGCTATATCTTTTAGGATTTACTAAGTTCATGGTTTTGTTTTTTTTTTTTTTTTTTTTTTTTGGTAATGTTTAGAGATCTTGTAGGTTAGTCCTCATGAATTCTTGCAAGCGGTTATGAAAGCCAGTAAGAAACGGTTTCGAATTGGTGCACAATCCGACCCAGTTGAGTTTATGTCATGGCTCCTTAATACATTGCACATGGATCTTAGGACTTCAAAGAAAAGTAGCAGCATTATTCACCAGTGCTTTCAGGTTATTTCTACAATACCATGATGTTGACTTTTCTCTCCTTTCCTTTTTTTCTTCATTCTGGTTTTGCTAAATTTTAGGTTTTCGTTTTCTGTAATGTTTAACAGGGAGAATTGGAGGTAGTGAGGGAATCTCATAGTCAACCCATCATTGAGAGAAAAGAAAATGGAGATGCTTTCGATAATGGAAATGGGGGAGATACCGGAAGCGAGAGGCGTAATCTTCATACAGAGACCATCAGGATGCCATTTTTAATGCTCGGTCTAGACTTGCCACCACCCCCACTCTTCAAAGACGTTATGGAGAAAAACATAATTCCACAGGTTTTTCACCTACTCTGTTTTAAAATTTGGTTGCCATTCACTAATTGTTCCTAAAAGTTTAAACGGCTCAGATAATACTAAGATGCTTCTTTTTTGTTCTTCTCCATTCCTTCTTCTCGGAGAGGCAGTAGAGTTATAATTTGAATCCTGCTGGCTGTTTTATTTGCTGAATTTGATCGCAGGTTCCACTTTTCAACATCCTGAAGAAATTTGATGGTGAGATGGTGACAGAAGTCGTGCGACCTAGGATGGCCAGAATGAAGTATCGTGTTACTAAGCTGCCGCAATACCTAATTCTCCACATGCAACGGTTTACAAAGAATAACTTCTTTGTGGAGAAAAATCCCACTCTAGGTATGATTTGTGTGTGGTGAATAAAAATATTGTATAAATTCTCTTTTGTGATTTTTCTTTTTCCAAATATTTAATATGGATCATTTTTGGGGGAAGGGTGTGATTTGGGTGATTGTATCTAAGTTGCTATGGGCTTTAGAATTATGTTTATTGTAGGAACCACATTTTAGGTATTAAGAAAGGGATTGCTTTTTGCCCAAAAGTTTAGTCTGTTGACTTGTTATAGTATAGCTTCTTTTTTTTTGGGGGGGGTTGGGGGGGGGGGGGGGGTGGGGTGGGGTTCACATATGCTAGTGTGTGCTGAAAATTTTTCTATCCACTATGCAACTCTGCTGCTATCGACTTATTCTGGCTGGTTGGCTAGCTGTCTTCTTTAACTAAGCTCACTTATTTTCCCGTAGTTAATTTTCCTGTGAAGAATCTGGAGTTGAAGGACTACATTCCACTTCCAGCCCCAAAAGGCAATGAAAAACTAGGGTCCAAGTATGACTTGATTGCCAATATAGTTCATGATGGTAAACCGGGTGAAGGATCCTACCGAGTGTTTGTACAGCGGAAATCGGAAGAGTTATGGTAATGTTTAACAAGTGTTGGATACATGAGCATCATTTGATTGGAAATACACAAGTTTGATCACTGTTGTGGTGACCTTGTAGGTATGAAATGCAAGATCTCCATGTCTCAGAAACTCTTCCTCAGATGGTTGCACTGTCGGAAGCATACATGCAGATATATGAACAGCAGCAGCATCTACCTTGAAGGGTTTAAAGTGAAAACGGCATATTTGGGGTTTGATGTCACAACCATGAAGTTTTGAAATTTGATTTAATTCGGGCTCATGGGAATTTAGCTGATCCCCCATAGTGGGATAAATGCTTAAACGTTGTTGCACTAGTGCATGTCACGAGTAATATGGAAAGGGGAAAAGGAAAACATACTTCAATTTGACATGCAGTTTTTCGCTACAAAGTAATTCTCTCTCCCCATCCCATGTTAATTTGCTAAGTTGTTACTAGTTTCTGATATGTTTCTTAATCATTTGTATGATTTGTTGTGGCTGCAGTGGGGGGCTTGGAGTAGATTTTATGTCCTATGTTTTAGGTTGGTTGCTGGATTGGTGCGTATGCCTAGTTGATCTAAAGCATGGCATCAATTATGAATTTTGTCCGAGGTGGTATGTTCCAGAATAGCCATTGGAGTTGAATTATACTAGAATTGAGTTTATGACAACTTTTGAGTGTGGAATACTAATGTTTGTAGTTTGATGTTTTTTAGATTTTTACCATAAGAAGTGAGTTTGAAAAGAATATCATGAACATTAAGTGTAAGTAAATTGTGAAATAGCATCCAATTAAAGCTGTGGATTGCCGGTGGTTTCTTTCTTGGGAAGGTGGTTGTGAGTTTTGACCAATTACAAGTACAAGCGAAAACTTTTAATTGTGGAGTTTTCGCTTGTACTTGTAATTAGTCAAAACTCACAACCACCTTCCCAAGAAAGAAACCACCGGCAATCCACAGCTTTAATTATTTTTTATTACTGTTCACGTTCAACTTTCGGGGTGCATTTATTAATATGTTCTTCATTCACTGAAAAAGTCTCACAACTTTGACATTTTCACTATTTTTTAAAAATTTTGTTATCGCCTGTTCTTTTCCTTTCTGTTTTCGTTTTGGGTTTTTTTTTTTTTTAAATTTTTACAGTAAATTGAATATATTATAATTATTTTATATTATTTTAATATAATTTTTTACTACTCAGTTATATTTTTTTATATTTATAATATATTTTTTATATTAAAAAATTTATTTTTTAAAAACATGTTTTTAAAATTGAGTTTCAAAACATCATAAAAAAACAAATATTATTTTTTATTAAAATTAATTATAATATATTAAATTTATTATTAAAATTAAAATTAAAACTAAAATCAAAACTTAAAAGAGAGGCTCTTATTCCTCGAGTTTTTTGCCAAAATAACACATTTTGGCAAACTAATTACCAAAATAACACAAACTCAAAACTAATTACCTAAATAATATTTTTTTTGTCCAGTCAGCTTTTAAATGCCCAGTCAGCTTCTTCTTCCTTCCTCTCTTTCTTCTTCTCACCCACCGCCGCCGCCGCCACCAACAAACTCTCATCTTCTTCTTCTTCTTCCTCTTCCTTCTTCTCCTTCCTTCCTCTCCTCCTTCTTCTCCTCCTCCTCCTCCTCCTCCTCCTTCTTCATCATCTTCATCACTCTCATCTTCTTCCATCTTCTTCTCCTTCTTCTTCCTTCTTCTTCTCCTTCTTGTTCTTCCTTCTTCCTCTTCTTCTTCATCTCTCCTCTTCTCCTTCTTCTTCTCTCCCACCGCCACCCACTTTCGCCGCCCACCACCACCCACCGCCGCCGTCGCCAACGACTCATCTTCTTCTTCTTCCTTCTTCTTCCTCTTCCTTCTTCTCCTTCCTTCTTCTTCTTCTTCTTCATCTTCAAACCCATGTCTCATCTTCTTCCTTTTTTCTTTTTCCCCTTCCTTCTTCTTCTCTTCTTCTTCTTCTTCTCCCTCTCCCTCTTCTTCTTTCTCCTCTTCTTCTCCGGAGCCGGAAGTGATGGATTGGAAGTGGCGGCGTGGAGAAATGGTGAAAGGGGGAAGGATTTTGCCCAAAAGAAAAATTTTTGCCCAAAGAAATAGTATTTAGGAAGAGGAAGGAGGAGGAGAAGAAGGATAAGAAGAAGGAGAAGAAGAAGAGGAAGAAGAAGGAATTTGGGTCCATGAACGGGAAAGGGATTGCTTTTCTTTTTCTTCTTCTTTTTTCTTTCCATAAATTAGCTATGGTGAGTGGACTGTGGAGGTGAGGGTGGGGCGCACGCGCTTGAAGATAGTGGGAGAGAAGGAGGATAAGAAGAAGGAAGAAGAAGAAGATGAGAGTTTGTTGGTGGCGGCGGTGGTGGTGGGCGGTGGTGGGCGGCGGTGGGCGGCGGTGGGTGAGAAGAAGAAGGAGAGGAAGGAAGAAGAAGCTGACTGGGCATTTAAAAGCTGACTGGGTAAAAAAAATATTATTTAGGCAATTAGTTTTGAATTTGTGTTATTTTGGTAATTAATTTGCTAAAATGTGTTATTTTTGCAAAAAAACTCCTTATTCCTCACTAGTTACGTATTTCCCAAAAACTACTTTTCTAGTTTTCTTCACCCTTGACCTCTATAATTCTCTCTCCAACTTTTAATGGTTTATAATTGTAGATTGATGTGGATTACTCAGTAGTCAAAGTCAATTTGTTTTATGAAATGAAAATGTCAATGAACTTCTATGAAATAGTTTAATGGGATTCAGCCAACTATCTTGATCATGAAATATCATTAAAAAATAAAAATCCATGTAACATGTGACATTATTTTTTTCAATTTGTTATATCTTATTAGATCGATTTTTCTCTCAAGTATGTTTGATCTTATTAATTAACTCAAGTAAACTATTAGATGTGCCTAGTAATAAGATGCTTAATTCAAAGGCTAAACAATTTTGAATTTCACTAACATTAATATTAACTTACAATGTTCTTTCCCTTAAGCTAATAAAGTGTATGCTATTAATAAAACTATAATAATGATATAGAATGAAATAAATATTCGAATAATGTGATATCTATAAGAAGACAAAGGTTTTCTTGACAAATGTGAAAATGATAATTTTGTTTCTTTATGTATCCATCAAATCATTCATCTTACAATTTTATTTTATTCCAAGAAAGAAAAATAATAATAATAATAATTAAGACTATATTCTTTTCTATTTCATTCCAAAAAATCATCATTATTTCATCTAAAAATTTTATCTTAAAAAAAAAAATCATTTTTTACTAAACTTTAAATTCAAAATTTAAAATTCCCTATATCTCTTTCGGTCTTCAATAACATAAAATCAAAAAATAAACTATCATTACATTTTTTTTTTTTTTCTCTTTTCTACACAAACCCTCAAAAAAATTTGCCTCCAAAACAATTATTCATTTATCAACCAAAACTTTTTCAAATCAGTCACTAAGGCTATGTTCTTTTAGTGCTTGAAATAGAAGAATTTTAGTTTGAGAAAGGAATATTTGTTTGGAAAGAATTTTTTTTGAGAATTTATGTAAGAAAGAGAAGAAAAAATATAATGATTATGTTATTTTTTAAATTTATGTGAGTGGAGATTTTAAAAAAATTTTAAAAATAAATTTAAAATTTAGTAAAAAGTAAGGTTGTTTTTGCTTAGGTAAAATTTTGGATAAAAAAGTAATAATTTTTGTAGGCGGGGAGCATAGCCTAAAAGCTGTCCATGAGGATGGACATTCCCTTTATATTTTCCAATTCTAGAAACGTGAGACCATTATATTCCACGAGAACAAAAATAATCAACAAAGACTGTCCGTCCAGGCCTGGCCTTGGAATTTCGGAATATTTCTTCTTCCCGCTGCTTCCTTGAACAATCCTTTGTTGTTTTTCTCCAATCTCAAACACTTGACAGGTTCCCATCTTCGTCTTCTTTTGAATCAATCTTCACTAAATAATAATCTTAAGGCCAAGTTTCTTCATATGATGGAGGAGGAGATGAGGGACATGAAGAATGTGATTCTGTATTGGATGGACGGAGAAATTGCTAATTTCGTAAAGGTATGGCTCTGCGTTTACATTTCTCTAATTTACTGCTACTTGGCTGCAAGAATTGTTCCAAAGGGAATCCTCAGATTCTTCATTTTTCTCCCCATCCTCTGCCTCTTCATCCTCCTTCCTCTCAACCTCCACTCTCTACATCTCGGAATCACCACCGCCTTCTTCATCGCATGGCTCGCCAACTTCAAGCTCATCATGTTCGCCTTCAACCTCGGCCCTCTCTCCGACCCTTCCCTCTCCCTCCCGCGCTTCCTCGCAATCGCTTGCCTCCCAATCAGAATCCAATCCAAACAACAACAACAAAAGGGCCAGGTTGCGAAAACCCCATCTCCAAAAAGTGGTAAAAAATCAGTCATAAATTACGCCACAAAAGGGTTTCTCTTGGCTTCCATTATCAAATTGTACGATTACAGCGACCATATCCCTCCGCTCGTCGTCTTGATTCTCTACTGTTTTCACATCTATTTTGCGTTGGAAATCATCCTAGCGATGGTCGCGACCATGGCGAGAGTTTTCCTAGGGGTAGAATTGGAACCGACTTTTAATGAACCTCTGCTGTCGACCTCGCTGCAAGATTTCTGGGGACGAAGATGGAACATCATGGTCACGCGTATACTGCGCCCCACCGTATACGAACCTGTACACAAATTGTCCACGAAGCTATTGGGCCAGGAACTGGCCCCACTCCCCGCGGTCTTCAGCACCTTCGTGGTGTCGGGCCTAATGCACGAGCTGATATTTTACTACATGGGCCGGACCAGGCCCACTTGGAAAGTGACTGGTTTCTTTCTGCTCCACGGGGCCTGCCTGTCGGTGGAGATTGTGGCTAAGAAAGTGATCGGAGAGCGGTGGCGGATGCCTAGGTTTTTGGGGACGGGTTTGGTGTTTTTGTTCGTGATGGTGACCGGACTTTGGCTGTTTCTGCCGGATATGTTGAGGACGAATGCGGATGTTAGAGCCTTTGAGGAGTACGCTACGTTGGGTGCTTTCGTTAGGGATGTCACCAAGGCTATGGCTTTCATGCCATCTCCCAATAATGCAACAATTAGTAGTGAGTTTAAATAGTACAAAATTAATTTTACCACGTATTAACTAGAGTTTATTTACAGGTGTATTTTACTATTTATAAACAATTGTAACTCGAGAATTTGTATTCAGTATTATTGGTGGTTGGTTCATATATGGAAATAAGATGGTTCTTTCATAAAATCATTTAAACGGTGAATAATAACTTATACAGTTATATTATAAGTTATTATTGACTAATTGAATAATCCCTTGAAGAAAATAAGTAATGACAAACACCTTTTATATTTATATAGGTATGGTATGAGTACATATTACATAAAGGCTACCCCTGTACAAGAGTTGATGACATTTGTACGTACTTGAGTGTGACCTTAATTTTTGTACTTCTTTTCCTACTTGAAATGGAGAAAAAGTAAGGTCGTCGTGATACACACTGGTTTTGGTTGGATATAGTCATAAATGAATATCACTTGTTATTTATTGAGTTCTGAATGTTGGTGTAAAATGGCCGTAACCAAAGCTATAGTCCCGTTACATAATCGTGAGATGACAATTATAACATTTTTCGACATTTAAATGAAGATAGTACGACTTAGGTGAATAATGAATGTGAAGGACTCTCATTGCCGTTATGCATTTCCTCCAAAGTCCACACGTGAATGGTGAACCATTTCCTGGGCTGAAACAGTTGCAGGTTTGCCGACAATCTCACGATACTCACCCCACCCTGGAATTCTTCTCACATTCAGGACAGATGATGATGATGATGATGATTAAAATTTAAATCGAAGCGCCAATTAATGACTCTATTAATCTTAAACCTCTGCTCTTGATTTTCAAAGGGTCAATTTTCTTGTATCTTTCAAAGAAATTAAACATGGAATTGGATGGAGAAATCATTACCTTCATAATGGTATGGGCCTCAATCTTCACTTCTGCAATCTACTGTTATTGTGTCGCTAAAATTGCACCAAAAGGGTTGCCGAGATTCCTCATGTTCTTCCCAGTGATTTATCTCTTCATCGTTTTGCCTTTCAAACTTAATTCAGTTCACTTAGGCTGTCCAACATTTTTCTTCATTTCATGGCTTGCCAACTCAAAACTCATCCTCCTCGCCTCCGACGCCGGCCCATATCCAATTCATCAATCCCTTTAATCCTCTTTGTACTCGTCACCTGTTTTCCAGCCAAATTTCAAGAAAAAATAGTCACCCTTTGCGTTGTGCCAAAAAGGACACAGCCCTAGCAATTTTGGTGTTCACGGCTTTACGGAGGGATCAATTGCATCCAAAACTCTTCTTATTCTGCGCCACTATGTATGTCGGGGTGGACCTCATGCTCAGCGTGGTGGCGCTAATCGGCGAATGGGTACCAAATTTGAGAGTCGAGGTGCCTTTCGACGACCCTTTTAGGTCCACTTCGTTGCGAGATTTCTGGGGCCGGAGGTGGAATAAGATCGCTTCCGACAACCTACGAACGGCAGTGTTCCGACCCGTATACAATTACTCGTCGTCGAAAAAGCTGGGTAAAAACAAGGCTCTTGATGTGACGCAAATTGTCCCTCGATAGATGCTTCTTGCGGCCCAATAAGAATTCTTGCACGTTAAGGTCCACTTCGGCAGTTGCTAAGTTGAGGAGAAGGGAAGCGGCGCTGGAAACTGGGCTGAATGGCTTGGATTCACTCGAATGAAGGGGAAACCGGAGGCTATGGATAATTCTGATGACCAATGTAAAAACGCAAGAAAGATGCGGGGCTTTCTCCCCGGTGTAACTCTGACGATCAAGATAGTATGGTTGAAGAAGATAAACAGTATGCACTAATAGCTCAAAACGTAAATAGTTGCGTACCTCCCTAAGTCTGAAAACTTAGTATTTATAACAAGACCCAAATTATGCCCGTTGTAATGTAATGATCAGAATACCCAACTGCTCCGTCTCCCTGCGTGTCCAACTGCTCCCGTCATCATAATCTGACTTGTGGCTTCCTTCACACCATCATTCTGAGTGATTTCTGCATGCATTCAAAATACATGTTTAATCCTATTATGACTTCTACCTACTGTGTGAGTGCCTTTACTTGTTCCGACCTAAGCTCTGTGGCTCGGTAGTGATGACCGTTGAGAGGGATATAAGAAGACTTAGTAGGACCGACCTAAGGGTTAAACCGGTCTAAGTTTATGTCTTTGGCTCGGGTTTATGGAACTTTCCGACCTAAACTTGATTTTAGCCCTTTCCGATATCTTTATCGCTTAACTGTTTATCCTTCCTTTTGTTCATTGGGTCTAGCTCAATGAAAACCTATTTTTATGTACACCAACTCTGATTCAGGCTTTAATGGGGACTTTTATTGTGTCGGCTTTGTTGCATGAAGCTTTGATATTCCATTTGGGTCGGAAATTTCCTCCCAGTTGGAGAACCGCCATGTTTTTCATTTTTCACGTGGTTTGCATGGTTGTTGAGGGCGCGGTAAAACGGAGATTAACTGGGAAATGGGCCCTGTTAAAATACTGCGGAATTATGATTGGGCCGATGATATTTGGGTTCGTAATAGCGACGGCGATGTGGCTGCTTGTTCCAGATATGCTGGATTATAAGGTTGATGCCAGAGTGGTGGATGAATGGATCGCGTTTTTTAAAATTTTCAAGGATTTGGGTATTGAAACAAAGATAGATGGTAATATCTGTCTAGTGATTTACTGATAGTGTAAAAAAGAATTCATACAAAAATATCTAATATCAAACTTATTTCTTGTATCTTGTACCGCAATTATTGTAATTGCGTAGCTTTATGTGTTTCAAAAAATAAAAAAATTTAAGAAAAAGAGCTGGGGGGTTGTTTAGTTTGGTGGCATAATAATTTGTGCAATTAAAATTAGGTGGCAAAAAGTCTCCCACCGTCCAACCAACAGTGTGAATTGTGATTGTGAGTGATATTTCTACAGGGCTGGGTCCAGTCCTAGTGTTGTAATGAGTATGGCTCCATTTTGAACCACTTGTTCTACTCAACTTACAGCCATATGTCCTATGCTAAGAAGGGTATCTACCATTGTGCTATGTATTATGAGTAATAAAATACTATTATGAAAAGTAAATTGTACAATACAAATAACAATAATTGGGAATAACTGCCACTAACTAAGCATTAAGTATTGAGGCATACTATTTGCAGTAATCAAATTATTATTTACAATAATATTTTATTGTGAATAGTCTATTTTACTCTTTAGTTATAAAAAAAATTTAAAAAAACCCCCTTTTTCCAGAATTCCGCTCCCTATTTGCAGTAACATTGTTGAAAATACCGCCCACTTTGGGCGGTATTTTAGAACAAAATACCACCCCGCCCAACCCCGGTGGTATTTTGGGCCAAAATACCGCCCATCCCCGGCGGCATTTTGACTCAAAATACCGCCAAACTGGGCAGTGTTTTCTTCTAAAAAAAATTTTCGGGGCAGCTCACCGCAGAATTAGATCCGCGAAAGCTGTACTTGAATTAAGTTGTCTTTGATACCACGTTATAGAAATGTTAGAATTTGAGAAGAAAAGAACATGAATAATGTATAGATTTTTTTTTTTGGGTTAAAAAACTAATTTTACGTAAAAAAAAAATATATAAATTATTTATTTACCGTGTAATATGGATTGTCCTCGTGACTATCGACCATAATTAGTGTGAAAATGATTTCTTTTATTTTTTTAAAAACTTAAGGGGCATTTTAGACAATTTAAATAGTAAATTGGTTACTGCAAATAACAATTCCGTAAGTATTTTTCTAATGCATCCGACCACGGGGAGAACAGTAGGGGGTGTGTTTGGAAGGGACGGGAAAGGGCGTTGGCTAGGTGGAATTGCTAAAAGAATAGTGGGAGTCTTTTCTCCGGAGGAGACTGAAGCAAAAGGCAGCGCTAACAGCCCCTGACCTAGTGGAGCAGAAGGGGTGGCATTTGTGCTCATTGGTAGGAGATGCTGCTGCAACTATAGTACTGATAGTGTGGAATGAATTATCTTCGCTGGTAGGCTCTCAAGAGTTTTGTGGTCTTGATTGTAACATGGGTGAGGGAGCAGAGGGATTTTTTTAGGTGGAAAAGAGTAAGAATGCTATAGCTCAGATTGGGGCAACACAACAGGCCAATACTATTGGGGTTCTCCTCCTTTCTTTTGTATCTCAAACGCGGTTGGATAAGTTCAACGCCATTAATATAATGTATTTTTCTTTTAATTAAAAAAAAAAGAAGAAGAAGAAAGAAAGTAGTATTCTATTGATTTATGTGAAAAGTTCAGTTTTAAAAAAAAAATAAAATCTAGTTCATAATTAATTTTTATTAATAAATAAGAGAGGCATGAGCTGAGGCCATGGCATGTGCATGTACCATCTCCACGGAGTCCTTGTGCCGCGTTGTCTGGGAACTCAAATTACACTTCAACTGCGGTAATCATCGCATCACTCTTTTTTTATAAATAAAAAAAAAATTGGAGTTTGGACACATTCTTCTTTTACTGTATTATTTATTATTTACCCCAAAACTCTGACTTACTACTTCATATTTGCCATGCGTCTTAATATTTGATTACTTTATATAATATAGTTGCTATTTATTATAACATGGCTGCTATTTATAAATACATGACAGTTACAGCTGGATAATCAAATCTAATTACTAGTAGGTCTCAGTTTTAGTCTTAACAATAAATTTAAGATATTATGATTAATTTTTATCATTTTTAATACAACTTATTACTATTTAACTATATTTCTTTTATATTTTAATACACTTTTTATATTATAAAATTATTTTTTTCAAACAAAAACTCTACACAACAAAAAAGAATAAGCCCTTACATTCATTGTCTTTGATATGGTCTCTATTGATTACCTAATTAATATTTGCAACACCACTTTCTAGATATTCATAAAACCAAGCTGGTCCACTCTTAGTGATGTCAGAATAAATGAATTAGCCGCCAATAACGCTAATTGAAAAGAAATTTGACAATTTGATCGTGCGCATACTATATATAATATTATGTATTGAGTTTAATTTTTACTTATTTTAATTTAGTTGTTCATGTATTGTTGTTATAAACTTAGTTTCTGATGCATTAGGAATTTAATTTAATTTTTTATATATTGCATAGTAAGTTTAATTTGTGATGTATTATTTTTAGTTGTTGATGACTTGACATATACGAGTTTAGTTTATAATATATTTTAGTAACGCATCAAGTATTGGAATTAGCCTATAATATATTACATATTAAATTTAATCTCTTATATAGGGCATATTCTTTTTGTTTCGTTTTGAAAACGATTTTAGTTTCAACAGTAAATTTAATATATTTTAATCATATTTCATCATTTCTAATACAACTTTTTACTATTCAGCATATACTTTTTACATTTTCAATACACTTTTTATATTATAAAACTATTTTTCAAAACTTGTTTTCAAAATTATTTTCAAAACGCCCAAAAAGAACAGACCTATATATATATATATATATATATTGCTTTTACGTATGAAAACTATTTTAACAAGTATCGTTTATAGTATGTGTATCGATTTTAACTTATAACACACGTATGGAATTAAGCTCTTAAATTCTAAAGTCAAACGGTCAACACGGTCTTACAAGAGTCCCCTCCAGTTGCACTAATATAGGCATGATTTAAGAGGGAGACCAAGCTCAACATCTCCCTTCGTGCTTGTGCTGCTAACAATGGAAGGTGAGATTAACAATTTCACCTTGGTATGGGCTACGGTTTTATCATCCCTTTGTTACTGTCACGCCGTCGGCAAGATTTTCCGGCATGGTAACCCCAGACTCCTCTCCATTCTTCCCGTCGCATTTCTCTTCTTCTTTCTCCCCCTCAACCTCACCACCATCCATCTCGGTGGCGTCACTAGTTTCTTCATAGCTTGGCTCTGTAGCTTCAAGCTAATTTTGTTCGCTTTCAACAAAGGCCCTCTCAGTCCGTCCTCCGACGATACCAATTTATCCATATCTCGCTTTGTTGCCCTGGCTTGCTTGCCCATCAAGCCTCAGGAACAAAATTCGAACCAGAAATCCCCCAAAATCAAATCACGGTCAGCCCTCAATTATGCTATCAAGATTGCGCTATTGGCCTTGTGCATTAAGATCTACGCCTACAAAGAAATCATCCCGCAAAAGGTGATTTGGTTCTTCTATTGCCTCCACATATACTTCATGCTAGAAATGATTTTGGCCTCCGTGGCGGCCATGGCTAGAGCCGCTGTCGGGGTGGAATTAGAGCAACAATTCGACGAGCCGTACTTGGCCACCTCGCTCCAAGATTTCTGGGGGAGGAGGTGGAATCTGATGGTCTCCAACATCCTCCGGCCCACGGTGTACAAGCCGGTCCGTTCAATTTGCGAAGGCGCGGTGGGGCCGGAGTGGGCGGCCGTCCCGGCCGTGGTGGCGACATTTTTGGTATCCGGGGTGATGCACGAGCTAGTATTCTACAACATAGGAAGGGAGAAGTCGAACGGGGACGTGCTGTGCTTCTTTGTTCTTCACGGGGTGGCTCTGGCAGTGGAATTAATGGTGAAAAGAGGGTTGAAAAATAAGGATGGAATCAAATTGAATCGGGTTGTTTCTGGGATTCTGACGCTTGGATTTGTGATCTGGACAAGTTTTTGGCTGTTTTTCCCTCCATTTTTGAGAGCAAAATCAGACTGGAAAGGATGTACAGAGTCACTTGCCTTCGTTGAATTTGTGAAGCATGGTCACCTTGTTAGCCCCACCAATATCACCTGCCCATTCCTCACTAATTAACTTATCATTTGTGTGTACTGTAGTAGTATATCAATCTTAATCATATTTAAGAGAATCGTGAAAAGTGTTAAACCGATATTTATTTTGAGACGGATGTAATATTATACGCTACTAATATATGTGGTGATTGTGCAAAACTCATTCTAATTTCTATTAAATCCGTGTATCTGCAATCTGCATGCTGGACAAGTGTAGATGATGCATGAATGCATTGAGCATTCCAAGAAAATTCCAATTTCGAAGCCATTAAATACGGGCGAGTAAACTAAACAAGCCTTCAATGACTCCACCATACCTATTTACCTATATTTATAGTACATGAGATCGATCGAATTGAGATTGTTCAGAGAAAGGAGGCGGCAAAATGATGAGGGTCTCCGCCGGAACTGCGGCGTCCGTGCTAATCCTGACGGTGATGTTAATGACAGTATCGGAAACGGCCGTGGGTTGCTCTTCATCTTCATCTGGGAGAAATTGCAGCAGCTGCATCTCTAATCGATTCAAGGACAACTGCCCAGCATGCGTCACCACCATGAGGTGCATGGCCAGGTGTTTGTGGGGCGGCACTTCCCGCATCAACTGCGCCAAGAAATGCGATTGTAATTCCGATTATCCTAAGTTGGCTGATTGCAAGAAATGCTTGTCACAGTGCAAATGCATCTGCTCTTCTTCTTCTTAACAAAGATTAATAACGCAGAAGTATCCTTACAGAGTCTACCTTTTGCTGCTAGCATCGGTTCCACCCCTCCCTTGATCTACTTTCAGCAAATGTTTTATGTTGTTGGGTTCATCTAGATCGATTTATTTTTGTGTGTTTTGTGTGTTTCAATTGATGTATTGATTTAGTTGATTGTCCGGAAATTAATAGCAGCTTTTTCATTCCTTTTTACTTTAATTAAGCTTCCTCGTAAGAGTTTTGCACTCATTTTTCAGACAGTACTTGGACCAAATTAGATGTAAAATCAACACAAAATTAAATGGAGTAATCACGTTTGGATGCGGACTTGATTTCATCTTCACTGCGTCTCTTTCTGCCGGCCTTGCCTTAATTAAGTATATTTGGACCACTACACCCACAAACAGAAAAAGAGGGATGCCTTTTCATGGAACACCAATTTCGGTTTCGGACACGACACGTTAAAAAAGTAATCCGTAAAAACAAACTACCTACTGTACTTGTTTTTTGAATAAATCTACAACTGTTCATAACCCTAGCCAGGCAGAATAGGTCTATCAATTCTTTGATTCCAGTTAGGAAGAGCAAGAAAAATGGATGGTGATCATCACAGTGAGATGCTCAACTTCTTCATGGTATGGGCTATAGTAATTGCTTCTCTGTGTTACTGTCATATGATCGGAAGCCACTTTTCCGGTGCCACCATCATCCGGCCTCTGGCCATCCTTCCGGTGGTTTGCCTATTTGTAGTCCTCCCTCTCAATCTCACCACCATTTCCCTCGGCGGAACCACTGCCTTTTTTATAGCGTGGCTTGCCAACTTCAAGCTTCTTCTCTTCGCCTTTGGCCGTGGCCCTTTATCATCCAATCCACCTACCCCCTTGCCTTCCTTCATAGCCATGGCTTCTTTACCTATCAAGACTGCTCAAGATTCAGAGTCAGAGAAGCAGAAGAAGTCCTCAAATGGCCATAAATCAACCATAAACTATGCATCCAAAATTGTCCTTTTAGTCATAGTAATGCTAACAATCGAGTACGCTCATCCAAGTTCATTGTTGTTGCTCTACTGCCTCATCCTTTATATCACGCTGGAGCTGATTCTCGCGGCGGTTGCCATCGCGGCTAGAGGCTTGATGAGAGTGGAGCTGGAACCGCAGTTTGACGAGCCCTATTTGGCTACTTCACTTCAGGACTTATGGGGCAGAAGATGGAACCTCATGGCCTCAAAGATTCTGCGGCCGACCGTCCACGATCCCGTCCGTTCTTTCTGCAATCCTGTTCTAGGGAGAAAATGGTCCTCAATTCCAGCAGTGATCGTAACATTTCTGGTGTCTGGACTGATGCATGAACTGATACTTTACAACATCGGACGAGTAAAACCAACAGGGAAACTCACTTGCTTCTTTCTCCTTAATGGGGCATCTGTGGCTGCAGAAGTGGGGATTAAGAGAATCCTAAATGGGAAGTTGCGGCTTCTCCCTGTTACTCTGTCAAGGCTATTGACGTTAGCTTTTGTGCTGTTCAGCAGTTTCTGGCTGTTTTTCCCTCCCTTTCGAACTGCCAAGGCAGACATAAAAACATGTACAGAAATTCTTGCCTTCATAGAATTTTTCAAGTCCCAGAGGCTGTTAGCCCGAATAATATCGCCTGTCCATTCCTCTGAATAAAAGATGAACTAAAGAAGAGGGAAAGAGGGAGAAATGCAGTGCAAATTACTGTAGAGAAGGTATTGTAATTGTACATTGGAGTGATTGTAGTTTCTGTCTTTCTAGTTACTTACAGTTGCACTTTTCTGGCTATGTAGTATGGTACATTACTATTATCAAAAGTTTTTGAAGAGTTTTAACATGTAAAAGAGGACTAGAATGTATCCATCTTCATTGATCATGAAGAAACTCTTCAAGAATCTATGCAGCGAAATGAAATCAAAGGTATCTATCAAAGAAGCGAAGAGTTACTGATCGCGAAGGAACCTCTGTAGGCAGTGAAATCCAAGATGCTCAGCGCAAAATCTCTCCATTTCATGTCCACCACCTCTGGCGTGGCAAACATCCTTTTCCATCCATGTTATAACATCATCCCAGTCCCTTAAGAAGCCATCCCAATTCTCAATTCTGGTGTCTGAAACAGCGTCGAGGATCTCTTGCAAACCCACAATTCGACGACTTAAGTGCCTCCTGAGCTCCCTCACAGAAGGATCAACCCCAGGAACTGAATCCAGCCTCAACAACATTCTCATTAATGCTTCGTTGATCTTAATCCTCTCGCGCTCACTACTCCGAACAGCATCCACGGTTTCCTGCCATCAGATGAACAGATGCCCGTAAACAACACATACCAAGGGAACCAAAATAAAGGTTAATAATTAAATACACCATTGCACACCCCTGTTCAAAGACAGTAGCTTTCTAGCTTGTTCATTGATTCTCTGAAATGAAACACCCTTTCCTTCGAGGATTCTTCTCAATTAATTCAAAAATGCTATAAGCTGTGACAAGAAAGACTTTCCACTTTCCAGTTCTAGCTTTCTTCAAGCCATATTCCAATGCTGTCTCAAAATTTGGTAGAACGTTTCCTTGGTAGAACAGTAACATAGATATTCAAAATCAAGTCTTTATGTTTAATCATGTCCAAATTTGCCAATCCCAACACACTTCTCATCAACCACCAATAAAGCTTTAAAAAGGGCTAAAAGAAAAAAAAAGCCTAGAACTCAAGAATCCGAAATGATCAAACAATAGGAAAAGTGCAAACGGCCAAAATCAAATGTGGGCAAACGAAAGAAGGAAAACCTGGCGCTGGATGAGCCTTTCCCAATAATTGGCTTCAGAATTAACCGCAGACATCAACTTGACAAGCTTACGGACCCCGTAAGACCGGTAAGCTGACTGTATCTTCACAACAGCAGCAGTTGCTTTGGCTTGGGAAAGGGGTTCAGCCGTAGCAGCCGGTGGCTCATGATGATCGTCTCCGTCGGTGGGGACTGATGTGATGGGAATTTGAGTGATTTTGACAGTTGGGTCGGGAGTGAAATGCTCATCATAAGAAGTGAATGTGGCAGTGGAGAACGATGACCAAGCTCTGCCTCTGCGAGATGAGGATTTCATGGTGGTGGACTGGTGAGGAAGGGAGGGAGGGACGTTTTGTGCAGTTTCTATTCGCTCTTTTGCTGCTGCGCTGAAAGTGTTGAAAAATAAAGTAAAAGTAGTCTCTGGATTTTGGAAGGAAGACGGGAACAGTTGAGCCTTCCCGACCCGTTAATTAGTAGGCCCACTCCCAGTCTTTTTTCTTTAATCTTCTGATAAGGATGAAACCCTTCCATTACATCATGGTGAAGGTTAACGAGCTAAGGCATAGCGACACGTGACGGGTCACTCATAGGTAGAAGGCACCGTGACACTTTGTTACGGGACGCACCTCCCGTGCTTGCCCGCAACCACATCGATGCCCAATGAGCCTATAATGACATGTTGCAGCCCTTGCCTAAAGCTGCGATCCGACGGAGCGGAATGGCACGACGCGTCGCACAACGCGTCGCCTCATATGTCGGACAACACTTGGTGCAGCACAACAATGCCTAAGTGCGCCCCAGGCCCCAGCCTTAGCGCGCGCCCAGTCCAGCACCATTGGCGCGCACCAGCTGAGCAGCCCAGCCCAGCGCGCCAAGCCAAACACCAGTGGCGCAGCCAGCCATGCGCGCCCTGCGCTGGCCCTGCGCCCAGCGCCTGCGCCACCTGCGCACCCGCGCCTCTGCGCCACCTGCGCGCCCGCGCCTCTGCGCCTGCGCCACCTGCGCGCCTGCGCCCTTGCGCCTCTGCGCCCCGCTGGCTCTGCGCCCCAGCGCCTCGCTGGCTCTGCGCCCCAGCGCCCCAGAGCCTCCTGCGCCCAGCGCCTTGTGCGCCCAGCGCCTCCTGCGCCCCTTATGCCGCCAGCATGCCCAGCAACAGCACCAGCGCCGCCACCTGTATGCGCGCCCCGCGCCCAGCATCTCAACGACTAAGTCTAGCGGCGCCCAACCTTATAGATATTCATTTGTATTATTTCTTTACCTTGTAATAGTTAGTAAGATTAGAAGAGATGTTAGTTTTAGTTAGATAAGTGATCTTTTGCAAGATCACCCATTTTGTACGCCTAGGTCTCCCGTGGGGGAACTTCGGATTTTTAGCCTTCCTAGTTGTTGGTGGGGTTGATGTAATGACAGCAAGAGTTGGGTTCCCACCACCCATTTTGGCTCTTGGCTACTTCTTGTAATTTTCCTTCTTTTATTAATGAAAACCAAGCTTTGGCTTATCAATTTTGCCTTTGTTTATTTTCATCGATTCGGGAGGCTTACTTGCAAGAACTTCGGGAAATGGCGGAAGCTTGGCTATCCGGTGATGCGGGGCCTTGCTTGCCTCACGGTGCGCTCTTTTTGGTGATTCAAATTGGTGCCCCGTGACAGTTGGTATCAGAGCTATGGAAGAGCCCCGAGCCTCTCGTGCGTGACTACCCTGGTGCGCTATGGGTAGGGTGACGAAGCGTGACTCTCCGTAGGGGACGCCTATGCAGACCGAAGGACCATGGTTCTTCCACGAGGGAAGCAATCCGTGGTGAAGGTTGGTAGGTGGCAAGCTGATAGATCTAACTTGGAGTCACCTATCAGGCGATTGTGGTCCAAGCTGAGATCAGAGTCTAGAGACGGGATTGGATGGACTGGACGGTTTGGATCGCAGTGCCGACTGGGTTCAAATGACAGTTGGTTTGAGGGACAGACCCATGCTTCATCAATCTTTGCGAAGTGGTAACTTGAGAAGAGGCGATCTACGTATAGAGTGTGCACGCCAATCAGAGTACACCCCGGTGGACGGAAGTGGTGACCTGAGAAGGGGCAACTTATACCTAGGATGGGCCAATCAGGGGACTTGAGAAGAGGCGATCTACGTATAGAGTGTGTACGCCAATCAGAGTACACCCCCGGTGGACGGAAGTGGTGACCTGAGAAGGGACAACTTATACCTAGGATGGGCCAATCAAGGTCTACCGCCGTGAACGTTGGATCTTAGTGTGGTGATTATTCGGATCCCAAGTTGGAGACTCTCGAGGATAGAATCCTTGAGTTGCGGTTTAGCAGTAACCCAGGGAGCGAGACCCCTGGTGTAATGATCGAGATTTGCTTTGTGGGTTCTTGGTGGACAAGTGCCCTTATCATCAGAGATCAAAATGCTTCAAGGAGTACTTGGAGTGAAGAGTTGCGGTGTCCGATTTGCTGTGGGTTCGACTTGATTGAGCAGGTGCTCCAGTTATCGGCCGTGGCGTTGTCCGTTCTGCTACGGGTTTGACTTGGTGGACAGGTGCTCTAGTGGTCGGAAGTGAAACATACAATTGCGCGTGTGTGCGCTTATTTTGCTGGTTCGACTTGATGCGTCAGAGGAGGTAGTCAAGTGTTCCAGGGTTGAATGGCATGATGTGCAGCATTGATTCCTGCGTGGTTCAAGTGGATGCGCTCATGGGACCAGGTCAACAATTGCGCGTGTGTGCGCTTA
Source organism: Leptodermis oblonga (assembly GCA_016801395.1). Classification (NCBI taxonomy): domain Eukaryota; kingdom Viridiplantae; phylum Streptophyta; class Magnoliopsida; order Gentianales; family Rubiaceae; genus Leptodermis; species Leptodermis oblonga. The sequence goes on from CM028756.1 coordinate 45,162,232, forward strand.
TTTCGCTGGTTCGACTTGATGCGTCAGAGGAGGTAGTCAAGTGTTCCAGAGTTGATTGGCATGAAGTGGATGCGCTCATGAGTCCAGGTCAACAATCGCGCGTGTTGCGCTTATATCGCCGGTTCGACTTGTTGCGTCAGAGGAGGTAGTCAAGTGTTCCGGAGTTGAATGGTATGTGTGCACGTTGAGTCCCTGTGTGGCTCAAGTTGGATGCGTCGTGGTACCAGGTCAACAAACGCTAACTTGCGGGTTGGTGAAAATTCTGTGTTGATTCAAGATGCTAAGTTCAAGGACAATGTTTCTTCCGGGAGTGGAGCAAACGGTTGTAAAGGGGCTTATGCTGAGATGTGTAGCACAGTTTGTAGTCGGTAAGTTGAAGGGCAACAATTCTTCCCGGATGGGGGTAATTTGGTTGCGAAGGCTTATCGCAGTTTATAAAGTGTCGGAGACAATCAACATTGGAGCTATGCACGACTATATGGGTAGGGATGCATGGTTTCGTGTTCAGAAGTTCACATACCTTCGTTGTAGATATGCAGCGGTGACAACATGTATGTGGCAAAGAGCTTAACCAAATATCCATCTAGCTGATGGTCAACATTGGAGCTATGCACGACTATATGGGTAGGGATGCATGGTTTCGTGTTCAGAAGTTCACATACCTTCGTTGTAGATATGCAGCGGTGACAGCATGTATGTGGCAAAGAGCTTAATCAAAAATCCATCTAGCTGATGGTCAACAATGGAGCCTTGCACAACTATATGGGTAGGGATGCTTGGTTTCATGTTGAGAAGTGCTAGCAGAAAGGGAGGTGCAGAACTGCAATGTGTAACTGTTCGTGAGTTGAGGCATGGACAGAACTACAGTGGACAACTGTTCGTGAGTGTCGCTATGATGCATGGACATGTTTGCTCCTTACCACCACCCCAGAAGCTATTTTTCATGCCGTGAAGACAGAGTGGAAAAGTAATGATCAGTGGCATGAAGTTTGATCGGGATTGCTTGAAATCTAGTGGCGCAAGCCTTGTTCTTTATTGCAGCAACCCGGTACGTGAAGCCGAGAATAATGGTCTAGCCAGCAGTCAAGCACAGAGGGTTAACAGGCCCTAGTGCACGATTTATGGTGAAACTAAGTCGGCAAAATGGTGATGGTCCAGTGTTCGTTTGTGGGAGATTGATAAACGACGCCCTAATCAGTTAAGCCGTTCGTCAAGCAGAGATGGTTAGAAACCCTATTTGCAAGATGTATGGTGAGATTGAGATGGTCGACATTCAGAATATTTCACACCCGACTGGTCCAGCACACTAAAGTGGGAGATTTAAGAAGCACAGTCAATCGGTTAAGCCAATGGTTGAGCGAAGATGGGTAGAACCCCAGAATAGCAAGATTGTTGGTGAAATTGAATTGGCACAGATCAGGACTTCCCACACCCAGTTCGAGATTGGTTATGAATGCTGAATTTTTGTTTCGTTCTGGGAACGCCCGTCATCAGAACAGAAGAAACCACCAACCTTGTCCCAATGGTGGTGTGCTCCAGCGGAAACAGTGATGAATTGGGTTAGAATTCACAGTGGGGGAGAAGAATATTGTGGCAAAACGAAGGAAGACTGCTCATACCGAGTCGTCACTTTGGGAAAATTTTTCTTCATCTACACGGGACATTTTGCAGTGCAGGCAGTTGCAACACATGATATGCGCTGAAGCCAACCAAGCAGAACTTTTGGTCTTGTTGAACATAAACTCAAACTAAGAATGAGTGAATGGTCAGTGAGCTAATCCTTTCGGATGGCACAGATGCATAAACAGAAGTGGGCACAAAGCGAGAAACCTCGATGCTTTCCCAGTGGTGAAGTGTCAAGAAAAATATTGACGGCGCCGAGGACGTCGCCAAATCAAGTGGGGGAGAATGTTACGGGACGCACCTCCCGTGCTTGCCCCGCAACCACATCGATGCCCAATGAGCCTATAATGACATGTTGCAGCCCTTGCCTAAAGCTGCGATCCGACGGAGCGGAATGGCACGACGCGTCGCACAACGCGTCGCCTCATATGTCGGACAACACTTGGTGCAGCACAACAATGCCTAAGTGCGCCCCAGGCCCCAGCCTTAGCGCGCGCCCAAGTCCAGCACCATTGGCGCGCACACCAGCTGAGCAGCCCAGCCCAGCGCGCCAAGCCAAACACCAGTGGCGCAGCCAGCCATGCGCGCCCTGCGCTGGCCCTGCGCCCAGCGCCTGCGCCACCTGCGCACCCGCGCCCCTGCGCCACCTGCGCGCCCGCGCCTTTGCGCCCTGCGCCACCTGCGCGCCTGCGCCCTTGCGCCTCTGCGCCCCGCTGGCTCTGCGCCCCAGCGCCCCAGCGCCTCGCTGGCTCTGCGCCCCAGCGCCTCTGCGCCCTGCGCCTCGCTGGCTCTGCGCCCCAGCGCCCCAGAGCCTCCTGCGCCCAGCGCCTCCTGCGCCCAGCGCCTCCTGCGCCCCTTATGCGCCCAGCATGCCAGCAACAGCACCAGCGCCGCCACCTGTATGCGCGCCCCGCGCCCAGCATCTCAACGACTAAGTCTAGCGGCGCCCAACCTTATAGATATTCATTTGTATTATTTCTTTACCTTGTAATAGTTAGTAAGATTAGAAGAGATGTTAGTTTTAGTTAGATAAGTGATCTTTTGCAAGATCACCCATTTTGTACGCCTAGGTCTCCCGTGGGGGAACTTCGGATTTTTAGCCTTCCTAGTTGTTGGTGGGGTTGATGTAATGACAGCAAGAGTTGGGTTCCCACCACCCATTTTGGCTCTTGGCTACTTCTTGTAATTTTCCTTCTTTTATTAATGAAAACCAAGCTTTGGCTTATCAATTTTGCCTTTGTTTATTTTCATCGATTCGGGAGGCTTACTTGCAAGAACTTCGGGAAATGGCGGAAGCTTGGCTATCCGGTGATGCGGGGCCTTGCTTGCCTCACGGTGCGCTCTTTTTGGTGATTCAAATTGGCGCCCCGTGACACACTTACAGGTAGGCCTCGTATGTATACTTTTAAAAGGTGTTTTGAATTTTAAAATTATTAAAGTTATATTAAAAATATAAAAAAATATTTAAAAAATATAAAAAAATGTATTAGAATTAATGAAAAATTATTATAAAATGAAAAAGAGAGTAAAATGAGATCAAAAATTTTGTTCGTCTACAATCTTTGACAGTACCTTATAGGTAGGCTTAGACGATAAAGATAAGCATTTGGATAAAGAAACCACTAATTCTTTCACTCTTCCCACATTCATAGTCAAAAAGTTTGATTCACACGTATAAAGTAGTAGAGATCTCATGGTTTTCATTATCTTATTTTGGCATTGAAGTGGTCAAGAATTGGGATTCTTGGCATCCGTTACCTTTATACTGCAATTCAACAACCGTGTTGTAAAGCAAAGAAAAACATGCCCTGTACTGCACAGCTGATGACTTAACTTTTATGCTTCATATAAGAATCCAAGCTATTGATGATGTTCATAACTTCATTGACATGACTTTTAAGGTTGCAAACTGCACAATAACAATGTATGGAATAGATGGAAGGATGGTTTTGCAGGTAGCATATGTTATATAAGCCATCCTCCGCCTTCCAACAAACATGGAGGTCGATCTCCAACTCCAATGGTTGAGCTGTGCTCAAGGCGGTGATGGAACAATCTTCCCCGAGCATGTTCCAAAACCAACAAGGTAACCATCCCCCTGCAAATGAATCCGTTTCAGAAGTTGCAACAACAATAGACTTCATCACAGAATGCGAGCCTAATAATACACCACATAGAAATTCAGAGTTTAGCCAACTAACCTTGCAAAACCCAGAAAAGACCACTTCATCTCCATCTTCAAGAAATCTTCGTTCTGTTCCTCCTAAAGACACTGATTTTGTACCATTCCATGTCAGCTCCAGCAAACATCCAAGTGATTCGGGTACCTGTATAGACAAATATGCATTATTGTAGCTCACAAAATGTAAAGCAGCAGCGATCTTGTATCGAGAACAAAAATGTTCACACGACATCCTACTAAATCTTACAGGTCCACTGATAGTGCCAGTTCCAAGAAGATCTCCAGTTCTTAAGTTGCAACCGCCAATGGTATGGTGTGCAAGTTGTTGGGTAATTGTCCAGTATCTGTACCACAAAGAACCTTCATCAGTCATTTACAACACTAAAATCTACATGTTTATCAAGATTAAGATGAAAATTAGTCGGTGAGTGCAATTATGCTTGGAAAATAAATTCATCTGTCTCTCTCGTGTGACGGACATTGCACTTTATGTAGGAGGGTGTGAAAGTTTGGCAATCAATAATATAGCAACATCAAGCTCAATTGAGCATCAGCATCAAATCCAACAAAATCTCCGAATGAGAGTTTAAGGGAAGTAAAGAAAAAACAGCAGAAGGAAAAAATTTGTCAGCAGTAAATATTTTTCATCAAACAACTATAAGTAGGTTACATTAAAATGGATGAAGCCAGATCCTTACAAATGATTGAAGTTACTTCTGGTGACAACATGTGAATCCTCTCCTCCAGCAGGTTTAAGAAATACCTAGTATTTTCATAAGACCAAAGTATAAATTCTTTTTACAGATGAAGTAACTATAATTACCACTAGTGTATTTCTTTCTCCATTCATGCTTAAGCATATAAAAGAGGAAAAAACTGTTTCTACACATTGGAAAATAATAGACACTAAGAAAAAAACCAATCTTAGATATGAAAGATACACAAAAAATCACCTCCAAATTTATGTCATAGTTTCTTGAGGTCTTCTCAGCAAGATAGGGGAGAGGAGGGGGGTCCTGCATCAAAGCTAAACATTACTATTCACACCAATCACACACGGGCAATTCTATAATTCTCTTGAGCCCTGAAGAAAATATGTTTTTATACCTGATTCGGAGCATCACAAGAAAAGGGCTCCAGGGCATCTAAGGTCACAATCCAAGGGGATATAGTTGTACCTGAAAAAACAAAACAGAAAACCTTAAAAATAGACTTCTAACAAACAAGAAAGGGACTAAAGCATTAGTGCCATCGTTGAGAAGCAATATCAAATTAAAGGAATGTGTAACATTGTCTTTACAGAGTTTAGATAAAAAGGAAAAGAAATAGGATGGCTTACCAAAACTTTTTCCAAGAAAAGGACCAAGGGGAATATATTCCCATGCCTGAATGTCTCTTGCTGTTGAGATAGTTTACAGTCAATTAGCACCAAATGAGTAGAGAAACACTAAACGAAGTGAATCATATGTTCATTGTCCATACCACTCCAATCGTTCATCAGAACCAGTCCAAAGATATGATCTGCAGCCTTGTTCACATCAATGGATTTTCCTAATTCATTTCCCGGACCAACTACAGCAGCCTTAAACAAATGAAGGATTAAAACATGGTAAATAAAAGAGAAAAAAGGAGGACAAAATAGTAAAAAGTCACTTGGCCCATTGCAACATATTACATAAAATGAAAACAGAAGTGGATTTTTCACAATTAACTGATTTTAGCTTCTCCTAGAGAGATAAAACTGTTGATCTCCAACGTATTCCACAGAATCTTACCATTTCTAGCTCAAAGTCCAACTTTCGAGAAGGTCCAAAATAAGGTGGAGAGTTGCCAGCAGGATGAGCTTGTCCTCTGAAGGCAACATATGAAAATTAAAGAGGAAAGAAGTAACACAAATGTAGAATATTAAAAAGCAGTTTACAGTAATACTTATATAAAAATGCACATTTTGTAGATTGTCTCTACTGCTGAAACAGGCAGACCAAGACTGGACACTTTCACTCCTACAAATGCTAGATAAGTTTAAGAGATATTAGTCTGATAATACAGAATTTATACCCCATCTCTAGAATATCCATCCTATCTTTCCATGCTATTTTAGTTAGGCATAGCATATTAAAAATACATTAGAGGAAAAGAATTACACTCTTATAGTTACCTTGGCCTAATGATATCTGTGCCAGATATTACAATAGAAGAAGCTCTTCCATGATATGCAATTGGAAGATGATACCTGGAAGAGAAAACCAACATATTCAAAGAAAAACATCAAAAGAAGTAGGTACCTCAAGAGAGAGCAAACTTCAAGGCAACCATTCCTTTTTACAGCATTTCACATGTTAATTGGAAAAAAGAACAAAACCTTCAATGTTGCATACCAGTTAGGATTGATTGCGTTCTGTGGGCCGCGAAACATAGTGCCACAATTCTTAACATGATGCATTGATGAGAAAAAGTCTGTATAATCTCCTATTGCAATAGGAAGAAGCATCTGCACCTTGTCCTGCAGAATCAATGACAGATCAAACAAAACAACTTTCACAACACTGGGAGTGATTCTGATTCAACCATTTAGAAAAGGAAACTCACCATTGGTACCAGAGCTTTTGACCTTAGGGTTGCATTATCACGTAAAGTTGGTTCAGTTTCTGCAATAAGAACACATGCCCCCAATGGTAGAAGTCAAAACTTTAGCACAAAGAATGATCATTTGGTTCTCAACTCCAGAGTCCCACTAAAGAAAAGAAAATAAAAAATTCAGAAGTAATAAAATATAACCTGACAATAACTTCTGCAAAGTAGAACGAGCTTCTTTCCAAGCAGGTCGTCCCAACTCCAGAAACTTATTCAAATTAGGCTGTTCGAAATTACCATTTAAAACCAGAAACAAACAGGAAAAAATTCCCCAAAAAAGAGGGAAAAAAAATTATGAGATCAAACAGGGGAACCTGACTGAAGCAATCCGAGTTCATAAGGGCAGGTCCATCGAAAAGCCCGGCAGAGGAGACCTCTGAAAGGTCCAAGACATAGTTACCCACAGGCACGCCTGGTCTAGCAGAGGCCGTGGTTACGGGCTTGAAGACTCCAAAGGGTAGGTTTTCCAGCGGGAAGTGAGAATCCGGGTGGATATCCAGGAAGGACTTCAATCCCATTGTAACACCGTACAGGGGCAACTCCGGCCGGCCGGCCAAGTTCAGTTCAGCTGGGGGTGAAAAGCGGTGACCGGTGACAGTGAAACTAGGTCCAGTGTTATGTTGAGAAAACGTAAGGAGTCATCTAATGTTGGGATATTTATGCAGAGTATGTGGGAAAGATCACAATCTTTGGAGCATAAACGCAAGATTACTTCTTAGGCGTGAGATAAGTTTGATACTGTTTTGTCTTCTTTGCCAAATTAAAGACCTCTCGATAATGTTTTGCTGGAAGTACTGTAGTAGACTACAATTTCAATTTTTTCTTATTTTACATATTCTTCTTATCTATAGTAAAATCAAAACTAAAATAAAAATGCAAACTTCTAATCAACAATATATATATATATATTGAACAGCCCTGCTAGTGGGTGTTCCGCCTAAATCTCCAACTGGGCTAGTTTAGATTTACAACATTTTTTTTTTCTTTCGTGAATTCGTTTGTGATTAACAAGTAATTGTCGTAAATAATATTTTAATTTTACCATAAGATAGAAAAGGTTTATCAAAACAAAAAGAAAATAAAGAAAGCCGTAGTAGATGAGATTTGTGGTTTAAAATGATGCAGTGCCATGTGGTGAATGCCATACCACTCGATGGTTCCAAATTTAATTTGAGGGGTTTGGTATGGTTGGTGTAGTTCATGAGTTCAATTTGAACAAGTTAATATTATTAAAGTAGTAATTTTGATTGTGTGACATTCATTCATTAATTATTAATAGGCTTAATGACATTTTTATCCCCTCTGTTATTATGTTTTGACTGTTAGCAACCTTCATAATATATTTTCGTAAACAAATATAAATTAATTATTTTATTGAGATTCAATTTTTTTAAAAAGAATTTAAATATGCTTTTTTATAAGAGGCGAAAGATATTAACTAACAAAGTAGTGCATGCATCCTTGAAAATGCCTCACAAGCCTAAGGGGTGTGTCCATCAGCAAGCACAAGCACCCTGCAATCACGAAACAGATATCTAATCTCGTTACCAGAAGTTCATTAAAACGGATCTTAAAAGCCAAATTTAGTCAGTCACGCAAAAATATAACTTCATCCTGATAAATTGTGTTTGAAGAAGTCATTTGTCATCCAGAAATTCCACCCAAAATCAGAGAGAAGTTCATTCAGCACAGAGAAATTTCCCTCTGCAGCAGGAAACTAAAAAGAGATGAAATCCAAGTAGTCATAAGTTTGAGCAACCGAAAAGGGACTTCCATAAAGTGTTTCCCCAATCTCTAAAGTCCAGCATTGCTTTGTTTTCAATAGGATTTACTCAAAGTGTCACACCGTACTACCAGAAATACTGATATCAAGAAAGACATGCGGCTAGCTACCTTTTGCCGATAGAAGGCCACACCATGAATGTTGAAAGGAATTCTTCTGTCACGAAAGGTCACCTGCCTCCTGTAAAGCACTGAAATATGGCCAAAGTTGCACTTGGTAGATGAGCTTCAGAAGTGATCTCCAACATTTTATCAACAACATATGCACACTGAGAATGTTTTGCTGGATGGTAATCAGCAACGAGATTCAAAAACCAGAAATTGGTCACTAGTGACAAAAGCAAAGCTACAAACTTCAAGCTAAAAGCTGTTACCTTAGAACATCTTTTGACTGGCACCGTTTTAAATTATTTTGAATAAGAGATGATGCAGCTTCGAAAAATTGACCCATCTCAAAACACTTTGCATTATTTAGCAGCATTCAATGGACAAACTATTTAATTTGATGGTAGGAACAGTCAATGATCCGTTCGATAAGCATGTTTCACGAAGTAGAATAACAGCACAGATGAAACAAACACCAGGCGAAGCATTCAAGAATCTATAGGCAACAATGAAAGCTAAAGGAGTATGTAGTTAACTACAACATATCAAATCCTAAACGTGTGACAGATGAAAGCTATGGAGAAACAAGTAATTAAGACTGCTACACAATAGCTAACACCATTATAGATAACTTCAGTGTTCACATTAGGTAATTAACAACTTATAGATAACTTGCACCAAACATACTTAAGCGGGGACAGTAAAATGGACATTGGTTTATGCAGCAAGAAGGCTATCACTAAACCATTTAAAGGACCAAAGCCTCCAACAGCACAAACTAAAGTTCAAAATGGAAACAAGAATGCAAAAATATCCATACTTGTCTGCATGTGACTGACATTGTTGTAAGCAAAACGAGTGAAATGTTCTAATTGACAGCTCCTTAGATGCTGCTTTCCCAACTACTCTTCCAATACGCTCTCTCATTTCTGAATCAGCAGCTGTAGTGAATGTCATAGCCAGATTGCGAGATGGATCAATGCCCTATACAAAGATGTTGATACTCTATAAGTCTAATATCAACTGAAGACAAGACCTCCAGCATTGTAATTTTACAATATTTTACAAAACTTTGGCTAAAGGTACTGAAACTAGATAGCAACCAAAAGGCACGACGCACCGAATGCATCAGCATCAGAACTCGCCCAACCATTGTAGAAGTCTGTTATTAACAGTACAAACATCAAGCTGTAACAAAAGAAGAAAAAAAAAAAAAATTAACTCTGAACTAGTGGAGGGTACTGACCTTGCCACTCCCTGTTTCAGCAACAATCATTAAAGGGGTTGAAATATCACTACAAGCTGCTCCCCTCTGCTTGTCATTTATAGACTCCATATACTTAGAATACTCTTCAGGCAAGCTCTTAACATGAGTCTCAAAATTTCTGGCTCACACTCAAGGTTGCAACTGGAATTTGGTACGCCAATCTAAGGTAGACAGGGCTGCTACTCTCATACAATCGCATTACGGGGATATTTGGTACCTATTATAATGAATTAAATTTACTTTACAAAATAAAACAAAACCAAAACACGAAAAAAGCAATGAAAACGAACCGGACATAACTTTCTTTCCCCTGCGAAAACCCAATCTACTGCAATTAATGCCTCATTGATCTGTTCGTGATAGTCAGGTGGAATAGTTGTGCAAAGTAAAGTTCAACCATGGCCCCTCAAATAGTACAAAAACTCATTAATCCTTACTAGTTTTAGTACTTAAATTTTGGATCATTTCCTCTGTTCTTGGTCTCTCAGAGCCCAGAAGGAATTAATAAAGCTTAATTTGCGTAGGCAAAAAGTGCTTTGTAGGCACTGAAGGGGCTATTAAGGTCATAACGTGAGGAAGCAAGCCCAGAAGACGATGAAATGTATGCAAGCATTAGTTCGAGTGCAGGCAAGGGTTCGAGCTCGCAGAATCCAGTTAACCAACGACAAGCTTCAGAAGAGAATGCAAGAATAAGATGAACAAAGAACAATTGGGGATCAAGAAGCAACAGCCCTGAAGAGGAGAAGTCCAATGAAGAACGTTGATGTTGAAAGCTGGGATAGCCGAAGCATCGGCATTGACAAATTAATAGAGCATTCGATGAGAAAACATGACGTTTGACGCTGAAAGGAACAGTAAATTATCTATTTCTCATTTGAGAAGCATATAACAGCGCAGATGACACCAAAACAACGGAATATGCATCAAAATTGAACAGCGCTAAATAAGGGTAAACACTAAATATTCAATGAGACGGAGAATAAGGTGGAGTGTGGACTCTTTCTGAATATTATAATCAGCAAGCGTGCGCCCGCCCTCCGATCCCTTCCTTATTTTGAATCTACGCCTTCACTCTCAACCTCTACCTCTTAATCGTCTTGCAAGCTAGGGTTCTGACAAAGATCAAAACGAGGTGAAAAGTGGACTCCTTCTGAATTGTAATCCGCGAGGGTCCTCCCATCCTCTAGAACTAGAAGCTTCCCGGCGAAGATTCGATGGTATAACATCCTTATCGTGAATTTTAGCTTTTACGTCGTCGATCGTCTCCGAATTCTCCACCCTCGATCGTCTTTCCCGTTAGGGCTTTGACGAAGATTCGCCTAACACCGCGAAGGCGGAGGCTCCTTCTGAATACTGTAATCGGCTAGGGTTCGACCGTGTTTACCGGCGAAACTTCGCCGCTGATCGGAAGGAATGCCCTCCATATCCTAACGAAAATCTAATGTAGTGGAAAAGACGGGAGAGGAGTGGGAAATTATGGATTGTGGCGGGACAAGTCCGCTGTTTGTATTTATAGAATTTGTTGGCGGACTCTTTAAGCTAACTTCTTTCACAACGTGCTTTCATTTTCTGCGGTGTCTTTACTCTCCATTCAGGACGCGCTTTCACCCTTATGCGGAACGCGCTTTCTCTTGTTTTGTTCGAAAGCAAACGCGCTTTCTCTTGGCTGTGCTTATAAATTGGGCCCAGTCCACGAGTCTTGAGATTTCCCCCCAAAATAGAATGCTTTTTTTTTTTTCCACTTATTTATACTAATATTAATACTCCCTCATTTTCACTTTAAGGCTCTGTTCTCTTGTGGCTTTGGTAGAGAATCATCACTTTTTTTTTTCCAAAACTTTACACAAATAAACAACTTTACTTTTTCAACAATTTAAAATTAAAATTTTAAAATTCCCTCTAAATACCTACTCACATAAATTCAAAAAAAAACACAATCATTACACTTTTTTATCTCTCACCTACACAATTTTCCAAAAAAAACTTCCCTCCAAAAAAAAAACTTCCCTCTAATAAAATTTCCTCTACCAAAGTCACAAGAGAACAGAGCCTTAAGAGTTCACTTTGAAATGTGTACAACTTATTATGGGTTGTGAGGTACAACACCTAAAATAAGTAATTTACCACCATATTTTTCACTTATATCCTTACTTTAGAAGTAAGGGTTAATTGTGAACTACACATTGTAATATTAGTAAGGGTATGTAATGTAAATAAATTCAAAGTGAACTCTTTAAGTGGAACGGAGGGAGTATTATTATAGTTTTAGTCATTTTGATTGTTGCCATATTCATTTGTTGATTACTAATAATAATAATAATAAATGGGGAACCCTAGCTGCCTTCTCTGAGTTTTCTCCTCTGCCTTCTCTCTATCGCTCCTCTATTTTCCTTTCTTCCCCATCCTCCATTAATGGAAGATGGGGGAGCTCCTTTCTCCCCTTTATAATAAATCTCTCATTGTCGAGAGTTTTCTTATCTCTCATGGTTGAGAGTCAATTGTTTGTCATGGATCCCTTCTGTTATGGGTCAATTTTGAAATTATATCATAACTTAGTAGCAGTCATGTGTCACCGGTCAGATGATCTGCTCAGCTATGTGAAATTTTGTTGTTCTTTGCTTAGCTATAGATTGTAGTTTGTAGATCTGATTTTCAGATCTACTTAATTCTAGATTGTATTGTTTAGCTCATGACCTACTGTCAAATCGCTACTGGATGATATTTTCAACCCGTTAATTTAAGTATTTCTTTTGTTTCAAAAAAAAATATATATAATAATAATAATAAATATTTATGAAAATTAAATCTATAAGTCTATAGAATTATATCATTATACAACACTATATTATATTATTATTCATCTCTGATGATTTTTGTATTAAAATGTGATAATTTAATTTTATTACTTGTTTTCTCATTTTACATCTTTTTATTCTAAACGTTTTTTTATAAACATTGTGTCACTTGCAATTGGTGTGTGGAAATGAAAATTTAAAAAATTAATTAATGATTCCAAACATGTTATAGAGAATAAATGTAACACATTCCCCTTAATAAGAAAACATAAAAGTATACTCCATTTGTTTCAACTTTGAAAGAGTATGAAAAAAAGGTTCAATTTTTTTATGGGATATAATAAATTGCAAAACATACAATGAGTTGGTTGATACTTGAAATTATATATTTTTTATCGAAAAACTTATTCACTGTTTAATTCTTACACTAAGTTATTTGTAATACATGTGATATACTATTATATAACATTTCAATCATAATTAATTGGAAGAGTTTTGTTTCGAGAATATATATAACTTTGCATATGTTTCAAAGTACAATATATAAAGAAACTAGTTTATCTTCATTTTTTCCATTCATATCCTTATTCTGAATAATTATAAATCACATGTAAATACTTAATAAATGTGTGAAAAAATATATTGAAATAAAAATCTTCAATTAAAACAAGAATAAATTTAAAAAATAACTCTTCCAATTATAAAAAAAATATGTAAAGTTATAATTTATTTTTTATCGTAATTTATATTCCACATATTTTAAAGCCCATGAGATGCATCTAGGGCCTCTTCTTTTTGTTTCGTTTTCAAAATAGTTTTGGTTTTAACAGTAAATTTAATATATTTTAATCATATTTCATCATTTTCAATATAACTTTTTATTATTCAGCATCTACTTTTTACATTTTCAATACACTTTTTACATTATAAAATAATTTTTCAAAACTTGTTTTAAAAATCGTTTTCAAAACGCCAAAAAAGAACAGTCCCATAATAATTGGTCGAATAAACTGTGCCATCTGCCCATCCCACAACAGAAACCATTCTTTGGAGCCGGGCCGGGCGCCCTTGGCCTATATATAGGTCATTGACCGTACGCATTCCCCTCCATTGCCTTACTGACTGATAATCAAGAATCTTCATTTTTGTTCTGCTCCTTTTCTCATCAGAAACGAAAACAAAACAATCAAAAATGTCAAAACTCACCTGAATTCCAAATTCATTTTTGAAAATTAACGGCTGATTATTATTTTTGTTGTGCCCTTTTCCCCCAATTCTTTAGCAATTCGGAACCCTAATTTCACCCCCCACCCCACTTTTATCCACTCGAAGATTTGATCAACTCCATATATATTTCGAAGGAAACTGTGTTAATTAATAAAGAGTGAACCTTTGCGGTTTGCGGAATTTGTCGTCGTTCTTATACATTTCTCCGCAATCGAAAGATGTCGGTTGATTTGGTGCTGAAGCCGTCGTGCTTTGGTTGCCAATCGACGGCGGAGCTGTACGGCAGCCCCTGCAAGCACTTGACCTTATGCGTCACTTGCGGGAAGACTATGGCCGAGAATCGGATCAATTGTAAGGATTGCGGGGCTCCCATCAATCGCTTGATCCGCGTATGCCTTCTTCTCCTTCCAATTTTGTGTTAAAGCTCGCTTCCCCCCCCTACCCCCGTCTTCTTAACGATCGTTCTTAATTGTTGGAGTCCGCCTTTTTTGTTTGGGTTCCTCATTTAGGAATATAATGTTCGAGCGTGTTCGAGTAGTGATAAGAACTACTTCATCGGTCGATTCGTAACTGGTTTACCAAACTTTTCAAAGAAGAAGGGTGAGAACAAGTGGTCTTTGCAGAAAGAAGGCTTGCAGGGGCGCCAAATCACTGATACTTTGCGGGTATTGTTGCGTATCTAAATAAGCATTTTCTTTCAGTGTCTCTCTTTTTGAACTCTTTGCCATATACTTCATGATATTTGAATGAATTTCGCATTACTTCAAAAGAAAAATCGCTTAGGACACTTCATTGTTGGGCATGGTTAATGGTCCATTTAGAGTGTCGATCTAAATGTGCACTCTTAGTTGGGGATGGAGGAAGTATTATTTTTGGGGTTGGAACACTTTCTCTGTGCTTGTCCTGAGAACATTCAGTTATCAATTGGTGCATTTGCTCTTGCCTTATGATGACGTTCTTGTATTTTGTAGGAAAAGTACAAGAATAAACCTTGGTTGCTGGAGGATGAAACAGGCACTCAGTATCATGGTCCATTAGAAGGTTCACAATCAGCTACATATTATCTCCTAATGTTGCAAGGAAGGGAATTTGTTGCCATACCTGCAGGCTCATGGTATATATGATTTTGAGACCACATGATTGGTTGCTATAATGTCACCATAAGAAGAGTTTTCCTTTCCCTCTCCCCTACTTTAAATGCCATATTAGGCTGTCTTTAAGTACAGTCTTTTGATTCTCAGGTACAATTTCAACAAAGTTGCTCAATATAAGCAACTTACTCTGGAAGAAGCAGAAGAGAAGATGAAAAACCGGAGGAGAACTGCAGACGGATATGAACGGTGGATGATGAAAGCTGCTAATAATGGGGCAGCAGCTTTTGGTGAAGTAGAAAAATTTGATGACAAGGAAGGGGCATCTAGTGGCGGGAGAGGGGGACGAAAGAAAAGTGGGGGTGATGAAGAGGAATCAAATGCATCTGATAGAGGTGATGAAGATGAAGAGGAAGAGGCAGCAAGAAAAAGTAGACTGGGACTCAATAAAAAAGGGGGCGATGATGATGAAGAAGGTCCAAGAGGAGGTGATTTTGATCTTGATGATGATATTGAAAAGGGTAAGCTTTTGTCGCTGTCATGTCATGCACTGCATTTTGCATGCTGCATGCCATTAGTTTTCTTCGTGGTGAATAAATTGTGTATTATTTTCATGGATCTTAGATTGGGTTTTGTTATGGTAATCTCCTGACTATTAAGGGCTTATAGAGTGGTTATTGTTTGTGATTTGATTTCTTTTAACTGTGAGCAGCTTGATAGTCCCGCCATTTGGCGTAAGATCATAACTTGGAATTGTACATGTTTGAGGTTGCAATGTGTTAGCTTCTGGGCTAGTTTTTTACTTTGTGATCTTACTCTGGATGACAATTTCCTTGTCAAGTCTATTAACGTCTTTGATTCCTTTAGGTGATGATTGGGAGCATGAAGAGATCTTCACGGATGATGATGAAGCATCCGCTATTCATCCTGAGGAACGTGAAGATTTGGCCCCTGAAATACCTGCTCCTCCTGAAATTAAGAATGTTAGTTACTCTTGCACTTCCTCTTTTAATGTCTCTTATGATGCTGAAAAACTTATTTGTGCTCATTCACCCATCCAAGAAAGGATAGATCCTCTAAGGAATGGTATGTTTATGTTTATGTCACCATCTTTCTGACATTAAAATCAGTGACAGGAGATGATCATTCTGGACGGAGGGAAGCATTGGGTAAACCAGATATTATTGTCTTTAAAGCATAAGTTGGCAAAGATGCTATACTTAGTGGGAGTATGGTTATTGGTTCTACAATATATGTATAGCTTTTTGTTTAGTTTAGTATCTACATAATTTGGAAGAATCTATGTGTCAAATTGTGGGGTATGTTACTGTGTTTGCAGAACTTTCCAGTTCTGTTATCCTCAATCATTTATTTCACCATTTTGGTTTCGTGCAGTCAGAAACTCAGAATGTACCAAAGAAATTATTCGAACATAATTTTCCAGCAAAGGGAAGGTCAAACCAGCCAATTACAGTTAGGCGAATGTCAGTTAGTTAATTAAAAAATAGATGCTTGTAATACTCTGGTTTCTCTGGTGATTTCATGAAGTTAGCTTTGAACTATAATAGAATGGGAATCAAAATGCCTATTTGCTCTATTTTTCTAATTGGTAGTGTATTGGCTTATTTTGGGTAGCCTTTTGTGCATGAACTGGGCTCTTTTTCGCTATGTGCTTTTGTTATACTATAGGAACTGGTTGCTTTTCGCCTTTTATGTTCCCAAAACTTATTATTTTCATCCTGCTGCAGGACGAGGAGGATGAAGAAGAAGGTGATGAAGAGGATGGAGGAGGGGGGCTAAGTAAATCTGGAAAGGAATTGAAGAAATTACTTGGACGTTCAAATGGTCTAGATGAATCAGATGCAGACGATGAAGATGACGATGATGATGATGTAAGACTTTTTTTAATCAATATCTAGGTTTATTATTTATTTTCACAGTTTGAATTTCCTATCCAGGTAATATAATCCAATGGATTCTGTTTCATACTTACTGCTTGTGTGGTGTTGAAAGTAAAATCTTTTCTGGGTTCCTTTTTTGTGTTTGTTGGTCCCTTATTACCCCCTCCCTCTCTTCTTTTTCGCGGGCAAGGTGCTGTTCAGGAGTTTGGTCTCTTCTTTCTAATATCTTGCTAACCGTATTAGTTTTGGTTTGTCTAGGTGGATGATGATGTGGCTCCTGTGCTGATTGCAAAGAAGGAAGCTCCTAAAGAAGAACCAATTGATAACGTGACAAAATCAACGGCTTCTGCATCTGCTCGGGGAACCCCCCCAACTTCAAAGTCCGCAAAGGGAAAAAGGAAGATGAATGGCGAAGAACCAAAAGCATCAAACGGGGCACCTCTTAAAAAAGTCAAATCTGAAAATGCAAGTGACTGCTTTTTCCAATGGTCTATTTGGATTTTAAATCTCTGTAAATTAGTTAATGAGATGCATTGCCTGGGTTTTAAAATTTTGCTTGCGTTTTCTTTTTCTGAATAATATTTCAGGAAGTGAAGGCCGTCAAAAGTGAGAGCCCCTCTACTAAGAGTAATGTGACTGCCAAAGTTGCACCACAGCAACCATCTTCAAAACCTGTTTCGACACCTTCAACTGGCCCGGTCACCGAAGATGAGATCAGAGCTGTTTTATTGCAGAACAATCGACTTACCGCGCAGGATCTTGTTGCCAAATTTAGATCTAGGCTCAAATCGAAAGAGGTAACTGAATGTTGTTTTCTTTCAACGCCCTTTGCAGTAGTTTTCAGAATCGGCACAGGTCTTGGCTGGATGGTGTTTATTTATCTTTATGAGTAGTAGGGGGGTCTAAAATGGTCAGTCTGTCTTTTTGAGACCTTAGATATTGGGGTTTGTAAAGCCATTCATGGTCCAAATATAATTAATGGCCTCTAAATAATCAGCTAGCTAGTTTGATATTAGATCATACACTGTTCTGATATATAGACATGTTTCTGATATTTGATCTCGGTGGCATGCAGGACAAGGACGCTTTTGCGGCTATATTGCGTCGGATTTCCAAGATACAGAAGACCAGTGGGGGGCCGAGTTATGTAGTGCTGAGGAATGTGTGATTGGAATCCTAATGATTGAGGGCAAGAATGATTGTGAAAATATATGGTTTGTTGAGGATTTTCCAGGATGCATTAAAGACTTATGTGTAGTCAGTGCTGACTGCTGAGGATATATAGCTGTTTCTTTTCTGTTTCCATGTATAATATAGCTCACTCTCACTTGTTGAAAGACCTCCACAAACTGAGTTAAAAGCATCTGATGAAAAGAATACAAATTTCTGGACCAAAATCGACGTAAATGCGATGATCATTGTTCTTGTTTCCTTATTATTGTGCTGTGTGACCTTTTGATGCAGTATATTGATTTCTTCCCAATGAAGTAGTACTGCGGTTTATACATATTTATTTTGGACTGAAATTTCCTGATTCTTCAATAAGAGCTCTGGTTCATTACACACTTTTTATTGTTTCTTGTGCTAAAAACGATGGCTACATGGTAGATTTCTACCAAAAGTAGGGTTTTTTCTTTCCAGATAATACAGTAGTTGCCATAAATCAAAACATAAAAACAATATTCGGTTAACTAACTTACAATGCTAGTGTAGACTCAAGAGAATGAAGCCATGGAAAGACCAGGAGGAGAGCTCAGGCAGGAAATAGGGCTGAGTTCTTCCAACTCCAGAAGAGAAAATAGCTGTAATATAATGATATGCCCAAAACCAAAAGGACCCCTACTATAGCTAGGGCAGCATGAATCCAAATAACAAGGCAAAGGCAAAATAGAGCAGCCCACTGGCATTTGTTAAGAAGTTGGGTGCTGCAGCAGAGGTACTGCTTGGTGGCTCTGCTGCAAGTTCAAGGCCAAGGCCATGAATACTTGTGATTGTGAGGGGCTGCACAATGACTGGTAGCTTGAGACCATTCTTACAACTCTCCAAGTTAGCACTAGTGAAGTACCTGGTGCCTTCTCCATCAAGGGATACCTTATCTAATCCCTTGGTGTACATCCTTATTGGATTTGTGAGATCACATGACATGAACTCTTCCAAACTTTGCACCTCCATTATGCTCTCCGACGCCGATGAGTACGCGAACCCTGCATAACAACTGTTTATGAGTCGAGTCACAAGGTACAACTTTAAAATGAATTTTTCTTTCTAATGGAATACGTACAGAGTGTGTCACCAATCTTGAAGACTCGGTCTGAAATCCAAGATTGGAGATCTGTGGATGTTGCCCAGCCCTGATCGTTTCCCACCACATGGTGAACTTGTGCAGCTGCTGCCCCCCTTTCCCCTCCATTGCCCAAGCACACCACAACCACCACCACCGCCATGAATATCTTCTTCATCATCATGTTCAACGTTGCAGCACCAGTATTCCTACTACTACTACTCCTTTTGATGATTTTCACCCCTTTTTTTTTTTTTTTCTCAATTCCAAGAAAAGGGACCAACCAACGAGAGGTATGAAGTTTCTTTTTGGGCGGTGAGGGAAAGGCTGGAACTGAATGGAATGCCAATGGAGTGGGAGTGAAGGAAAGAAAAGAATGAAACATATATACCACATTCTATTCTCTTCTGTTCCATTAAAAGAGTAGACTTTGTGAATTACGAACAGTTGTACCATTGGACTTCTTTTCACGCCGAACGCAGGGAATATATGAGTATATTTTACTTTATTTATTTATTTTGTTGGGCTTTTTGAAGCGGGATGAATAAAAGTTTCTTAACTGGTAATTCTGAGCATTTTTCTGAGCTCTCACACTCCCTTCCAAACGTGCCCCTGTTTCCTGGTAGTTTCTCACTAATATAAAGGCATGCCATGGCCTTATAGATTATTGTTGAAACTTGAGACCACTAACCAACCGATCATTTTTATTTTATTTTTTGGGTTTTCCCTTTTTTTTTTCCAAAATAACCGAGTGGGTTGATATAGTTACAGTTAAGAAGAAAAAGAGATGGGGGGTTGTTTTGTTTGGTGACATATTAATTTGTGCAATTAAAATTAGGTGGCAAAAAGTCTCCCACAGTCCAATCAACAGCGTGAATTGTCATTGTGAGCGATATTTCTACAGGGCTGGGTCCTACTGTTGTAATGAGTATGGCTCCATTTTGAACCACTTGTTCTACTCAACTTACAGCTATGTGTCCTATGCTAAGAAGGGTATCTACCATTGTGCTATGTATTTTGATGAGATAATCACTTGTTTGATCGTGTGTCTTTTGATGTTTTTCCTTGGTGAAACGAAAGTTGCGTCTTTTACTGAGTATTGTTATGGATTTTGTGACTGCATATTATGGTTAGCTCATTTTGATAATTCAAAAGAGCAACTCGTTACATAGAGATATTTTTGTAATTTATATATAAGGTTTTAAACAACAATTCTAACTCAATGATGGCAGTGGACGAGATTAAACTTTTTTTTTTTTTTTTTTCATTTAATGATAAGGTTTTGGTTCTCAAAAGGTTGGTTCATTTTGGTTGTACATTTCACGAGTATCTCGTGTTGCTTGTCCTTTTATCATATTATTAAAGTTCAATAGTAAGCCAAATAAATTGCAAGGCACAAGTACAACATTATTGTCATCATCAATAATTCGACAGTTTTGGCATTTTCTTTCCAAGTTTAAAGTGTAACGCAAAACACGCATCGCTCGCTATAGTCTTGTCTCCCTCTCTTTTTTGCCCTTCTGCTTCTTTCCAAATTCCGCCCGGTCTCCCTATTAGTTGGGCTTAAATTAATCTCTTATGGGCCACTTTGGGCCCAATAACACTACGCAAAATTATAATTTATAGGTCTGAACTTTATGGACCATGATGGGCTTCATTTCTTCATGGATTTGTTTTAATTTAGTGGGCTGGCTGTGAATTGAGTAAGGCCCAACGAACGACAATCCAACATTATGTGCTAGTGTCATGATTTGGGGTATACTTATACTTTTCATTAATATAAGGGTAAGAGTGTAATACTCTTAATGAGGCAGTTACATTAATAGCTTCTGTTAATATTCATGTAAGATTCATCAAAAAAAGTTTTGAAAATGGAAATATGAATTTTATCTGTAATTCATGGATGTCTATTTCTTTCATTTTCTGTCCATTCTTCAAGAATTAACTCAATTTCTGAAAAAATTATTGAGTACGTCGGGTCAGATGTATCCTTAAATATAGTACAGCTAGCCAATCTTAAATTGATAATTATTATTTTTATTTATTCATGGGCCCCTACATGTATATTCGTTTGCCCTCAAAATAACACTCTTTTCCAGACGGTTGCACAATCCTACATGGTGCAGCAGATGTACCGAATAATCTCAATACCTCCAATTCCTGACAGCTAACTTTGTATGTCATGTTAAGAAATGTATGCGAAATAAGTTCCAGACTTTATTACTGAATCACCGTTAGACAATTTAAAATGCCGCAATACATTTCAGTCCATTTTTTGAAGGCAAAAAAGAAACTTTCAAGACACGAGCCATCAAGATTCCATGGCCCATCGCTTTCAAGAGTAAGTATAGAAATGATCCATGATTCTGTGATATGGACCCTTGACCTGGCCATACAAGACGTTGACTTTGATCCAATTAGTAATTTGACACAATTGCTTGCCCACCAAGTAGTAGTAAGTACCATCATCAACCTCTAAAAAAAGAAAGATTAAAAAAAATTTATTAAAAAATAAAAATAAAAATCAAAAGTAGAGATTTTCTCAAAACAGAAACCCAAAAAAAAAGAACCATTCTTTCTTTTACTTCCCTTAATCCGCGACTGACTTAATCATCCAAATATTCAGCCTATCCTAAAACAAAAACTATTTAGGGGAAAAACATCAAGTGTAACTGATACCTCACTGTAAATGTAAAAATTAAAGGAGAGCAGTGGGACCTTAGGCTTTAGAAGTAGTACATTAGGAAGTGAAAGGATTCGTCTGGAACAGAAACAGAACAACAGCCTCCCGGTCCATATCACGCACGATCACTCTTCTTCCCTAAATCATAACATCGTCAATTTCCTATGTTCAACTGTACAATGAAAATCCACTGTATGTCATAGTCTAATCCTTATTCGCACTACATTATATACTATATACCCTCGTAACTCGGGCCCTATTGAAGCCAAACCTTTCGTAAGGCATAAACCCAAGAAAACCCCCACCCCTTTTAACCACTGAAAGGTTCGGAAACCGCCATTCCCCAATTCTAATGGCGGAGACTAAGAAAAAGAGGAAAAGAAACGCCACCAAAAAGCTTTTGGTCAATGAGAGAGTTGAGGTATTGCATTGCCTATGTTTTTAATTTTGACGATACGTGTTGTGTTGTACTCTACGTCTCTGTGTTCAGGAGGTATTGTTATTGATCGTTCCGGATTTGTTTTGATTAACCCAAGAAAAAGGGTTAAATTTTGGGTTGTGGGTTTTCTTCGTTTTGGCGTTTTAGGATGGATGTAATATATTTCTGGAGGATGCTATTAATCGAAGTAACTTGCATTTTTTGTTCTTATTCGTGGGAAGCGAGGGTGGGGGTTTTGATATTTACTGCATCGTGTTGGTTTATGATTCTCTCTGTTCACGAAAGACTCGCTTATGGCCAATTGAGGCTTAGTGGTTGAATGCATGGTGTTTCTTTGGTTCAATCATGCATGTCCTTCATGCATGCATGTGGGTCATCCGACTGGATTCTCGTCTTGATTGACATTAAATTGGCATCCAATGCTTAATTTCCAGCCAATATATTTTTCCATTTAGGTCTATGAGGAGTGATTGAACATCGTTCTTCACTGTATGGGATTAGCTATTATTTATTGGATCATATCTCGGTCATCCTGTATGCTACAAATTTTCTCTTATTGGTTGTGTATTTGTTTGGCTTTATCTGAAAATTGGTGCAGGTTAGGAGTATGGAAGAGGGGCTACTGGGATCCTGGCATGCTGGAATAGTGATTGGATGTGGAGAGCAAAGTCGTCAAATCAGGTATGAAGAAATTTTAATCGATGATGGTTCTCAAGGTATGGTTGAAGTTGTAAAAGTAAGCCCTGTTCTTGATGGGCTCCCTCCTGAGGATTGTTCAACTACTAGCTGTTTTCGTGGCAATATAAGGCCTTCGCCACCTTTAATTGGTTTCCAGAAAAGTTCTCTCCGCTATGGACAGTGCGTTGATGTGCATGTTCATGATGCCTGGTGGGAAGGTGTGATTTTTGACCACGAGGATGGCTCCGATGAACGGAGAGTCTTCTTTCCAGACCTGGGAGATGAACAAAAGGCAGGAATGGATATGTTGCGCCTTACTCAAGACTGGGATGAAGTTACCGAAGAATGGAAGCCTCGAGGAAACTGGGCTCTTTTTGAATTGCTGGAAAAAGTTGAGCTGAATTGGCCTCTTGTTGTTTCCGTGAGACAAATTTGGTATGAAATACAGATGATATTAGTTTCTAAAAAACTCGAGTGGACTTATACTTGTTGGGATATTTGGAAAGAATTATTGTGGCAAGTTTTATGCACCGGCTATAATTTGACCCTGAAGCAAATTTTGCAAGAAATAAGCTCTACAGGGGACTTCGTGGAAGAAAACAAGTCCTCTGGACCTGGATTTGAGTTTATTATCAAGCCTGAAGAATTGTTTTGTGACTATAAGGGTGCAAGTATTGTGCCCTTTGGAACTAACTCCCAGTTGCACGCTCCTGCTATGTCCTCTTCCTCTTCCAAAGAAGAAATTGCTTCCTTAAGTCTGCTCTCAACCAAGGACAGGGATAGTTTGATGCCGAGCCCTGATGATGTTCGCCTTGTTTCTACTCCTTTGCCATTGATTTCACTTCCCAGTCAAGATAATAATATTGAGGTTGGTTCTTCAACAAACAGTAAAAGATGTCACTCTATCAATTCAGACAAAAAGCTGAAGCGGACACCTGAATCTTCAGATGGAAGAACAAGAATTCAGTGGCTTTCTGCTGAAAGTGTCATGTGTCTTGAAGCTGAATATTGCCCTGCTTCAGTCGCTAAGTATACCAGCTCAAATAGTGGAGGTCAGAATGTCAAGAAGCATCTTATATCCTTGGGGTGGAAAGTTCAGTATTCCAGGTCTGGAAATATGACTAGAATGCGATATATTTCTCCAAAGAATGAAATATATTATTCACTTCATAAAGTTTGCTTGGTACTGCAGTCTGGAGATCCTTCCCCAAGCTGCCAAGATAATAAGAGGAGTGATGATGTTCTGGCTGCAAGTTCAGTCTCGCCCCAACTCACTCAGAAGCCTCAAAAACAGATTGGTCTGTCCAAAATACTTTGTGATAAAGATATGGTACCTGTCAAAAAGGAGTTCTGCCCACAAGCTGTGGTGGAGTACGCACAGCTTAGAGATAGCATGCAACGTTCTCGTATCAAGAGTGGTGTATACACTAAGAATATAGCTTCAAAGGCGAAGAAGCACATGTCTGCTGTTGGATGGAAATTCTACTTCTATGATAAGAGAGGCAGGAAGGTGATGCACTATGAATCTCCCACAGGGAAAATATACTACTCTCTTCTAACTGCTGCTGAATGTTGTCTAAAAGGAAGCAGACAGCAGCCAAGAAGGAAAAGACAAAGCTTGTTAAAGAAGCCCACAGCCTTGCTTCGACTGGAACCTGAAAATAATGGCTCACCATTACTTGATTCTCGAGGTTCCACAAAAATAAAAGATGATGCTAAAGCTGAATTCTCCGCCCGTGTGCTGCAAGCGACTAAAAGAGCTCGGAAAGTGGCGGCTTCTTCTTCAACTTGCCAAACTCCTCGGACTATCTTATCTTTGTTGATTGATGGCAATGTAGTTTTGCCAAGAACAAAACTACATTACAGAAACAAAAAGGACGGTCTCCCATTGAAGAAAGGAATGATAAGTCGTGAAGGAATCAAATGCTGTTGCTGTCAAGAATTTTTTTCTCTCAGCAGATTTGAAGCTCATGCTGGCAGCACTCTTCACAGACCATCAGCAAATATCTTCTTGGAGGATGGTAGGTCAATTTATGAGTGCCAGTTGCAACTAAAACGTGAGAATAAAGTGAAAAACTCAAGGTCAGAACCACATCCAGGGAAGGGTAATCTAAATCGACAAGCAAGTGACCATATTTGTTCTGTCTGTCACTATGGTGGTGAATTACTTCTATGTGATCACTGTCCATCATCTTTTCATACAGGATGCTTAGGTTTAAAGGTATTTATTTTCAAGTGTCCTGTATATTTCATTTCTCTCTCTTTTCTTTTTTTTTTTTTTTTTTCCGTAGCAAGTGCTTGGAGTCATATTGTTATTATCTTCATAAACAGGACATTCCTGAAGGTGACTGGTTTTGCCCATCATGCTGTTGTGTAATTTGTGGCCTAGGAAGATTCAAGGGTGACAATGAACTACATACAGATGACAGCTCTCTTAACTGTGGTCAGTGTGAACATCGATGTATGTATCTCTATCTTATTGATTTCGCACGTTAACATTATCTATACATATTTTAGTTTTCTGGAAGTGACTAATTAGACAGACTTAATGCCCTTGTCACTGACAAATGATTAATTTGATGAAGTCCACATTGGGTGCTTGAGAAGTAAGGGTCTTGTTATGCCTGACTATCAGCCAGAGAGGAATTGGTTTTGCACTTCAAGATGTGAACAGGTATATTAGTTGTGTAATTTTCATTTATACCACTATTAGTGCATGTGTGTCAAAGTGGATGCCTTTATGGAAGAGGTTTACTGCTTAACATATGGTGATATGATTTGATTCTCTACAGATACATTCTGGTCTCCAGAATCTCCTAGGGAAACCAATTCCTGTAGGGCATGATGATCTAGCTTGGACATTACTGAAATACAAAGGAGCTGAAGTTTCTGACCAAGATGCTCTAGATAGTGAGTATTTGATGGAAAGCTACAGCAAGCTTAATGTTGCTCTCAGTATTATGCATGAGTGTTTTGAACCTATGAAAGAGTCACGCACACGGAGGGATCTTGTGGAGGATGTTATTTTTAGTAGATGGTAAGATAGTGTTGCATGTATATATGCCATTGCAAAACAAATGTTCTGTTGTAATCTCCTACAATCATTGGAATCACATCAGAACTTGTGATATTATTTGTTGCTGCAGGTCAGAGCTGCACAGATTAAATTTTCAGGGATTTTATACCGTCACATTGGAAAGAAATGATGAATTAATTACTGTAGCTAATATAAGGTATGATCGTAATTTCCAGCTAGCTGCGTTAATTTCCCTGCTACAAGAATTTAAATTCATTTTCTTCCTTGCAAATTAGGGTTTATGGAGATAGGGCTGCTGAGATGCCTCTCGTAGCGACAAGATTTCGGTACCGCCGGCTTGGAATGTGTCGTATTCTTATGAATGAGCTTGAAAAGGTATTACATATTAAATCTTAACTGCTTTTAAGTACAAGAGTACAACCCTTGACTTGGCTTGACAGTGAGAATTTTCTGATATCATCATGTATGTTGTGGTTGCCAGAAGCTCATGGAGCTAGGAGTTGAGAGGCTGGTTTTACCTGCTATTCCAAGCATGCTGAAAACTTGGGAAACTTCATTTGGGTTCTCAACAATGAAAGAGGCTGAGAGATTTAACTTTCTGAACCACACTTTCCTTGATTTCCCAGAGACTGTTATGTGCCAAAAACTGTTAAAGAACATCCCTTCTTCTGATTTCAGTCAATCATCAGGTAAGTTCAACAATTTTACGTACTTTCACATTGGTTGGATGTTGCCTCTAAGACTAAGTTGTTTTTAATTTGTGCGGAAGTTCAAGAAAAGGTTTATGACCATAACAGTGGAACTGAGGTTGACTTGGACGACAACAATGCTATTCGAGAGGCACTTCAAGGAGACCGGCTGGAGCAAAGTGAAATTGTTGCTCAAGGAACTACAGAGTATGCATATTCTCCTGTCCCCAAAAAAAAAAATATATATATATATATGTATACATATGTGTGTAGTGTGTGTGTGTTAGAATCTAAATGCATTTATCAGATTTCTGTTTTAGCAATGGATGTAAGTTGTATGGCATTACATTTTTCCCTAAACTGATGATCCTGGCATTTTTTTTCTTTCAAGTGTTTTGCAAGGAACTGGGAGTAAGGTTGGTGATGTTTGTGCTCCACCCATTGTTATGGTAATTTCTTATTGAGTTATACTAATTTTAGTTTTCTCACTTCAATCAGGTCCATGTGTTGTTTTATTAAGTTGGTTTGTATTCATGTTTAAACAGGTGAATCAATCCCCAGAACGGCTTGAACAAGTGAAACGAGCACCACTTGTTGATTTTATATCGTGCCAGAATGCGATTACACAGGACTTCTTAGCAGAAAGAAGTAACAAAGAAGTTGGGAATCCTCGTGATAATGTTTCCAAATTCTACAAAAGGAGGAAATTAGCTACCTGCGAAAGTTAAACTGCTTTCTCCGAAGCAGTTGGGAAGTCTGCTAATTGCACGAGAGATTGGTTATTCGTTTTGAACCCTTTTTTTGGACAGTCAAAGGGAAAGGGGTGTTCATTTTTGCTGAAAAATCTGTGGCCTCCTTTGTAAATGGTAAGAGTAGGAAGGATTCCCAGGATTAGGAACTTTAATTTCAGCTTTTTGTTTATTGTTGAAATGTAGTTGAGTAGTATTCTCTGTAGATTCCCACTCTGGTTCCAGCAAGAACAGCTTTTAACACTAACCAAACAGAAGTCTGAGAAATTAACATATACGCATGTCTTCTGAAACTATCATTGCAATACATAATTGGTGATGGATTCAAATTTGATGTGCTTCCCATTTCACACAGGAGAGAACTAAATAGAAAAGGGAGAAAGAAAAAAACACACCAGTAAGCTTCAAAAACCAAGCAGCTTTTTGAGTTTCTATGCTTGTTCAAATGTTTCTTTGGGAGAATAATAGACAAATATGTCTGCTTCTCCTGGTAATCTGAAACTCACCTTCTTCATCAACTTCCCACTTCCAGTTCTCTTCGATGGAGTCAAGGAGTTCGAATTCTCGTCGTGTCCTTCTTCTTCATCGATTTTCCTTAGTCTGCTGTCTGTTGAGAAACTTCGCCTCGGTGTGAAAAACTCTTGACTTTTATCATCGGGGGAAGAAGATGGATGAACTTTCTTAGGCAAATGCTTGAACATCTGAACCTCACCTCCCAGAATACCTGGATGAGCATTCAAGTTGGGCGAAGCCTGAAAACATTCCTCAAGAGTCCTCCAGTCAACTTTTTTCAAGTAACGATCAGATGAGTTCTTCATGTGCTCTCTATACTTCTTATCTGCTGCAGCAGATGATCCATGGTGGACATTTTCATTCTTATGTGGCTGCTGCTGCCTCATACAACAGAGTACTCCCCCCATTGGATCTTCTTCAGTAAGAAAAAAGTATCAAAGCCAAGAATGAATCTTCAAAGGGATAAATTTCACATTTCTGGAGATGCACTTCTCCAGAGTGGATTCATTATAGGGGGACTGCCATAAACGACAGCTTTGGATCCTATAAGGGCCCTTGTTCTTTTCATTATTCCAATGATTCTCCAAGTTGTGGGGGCAAGAAGAATTAACAATTCTTTCGCTTCGGATTCACGAAACTGTCGACAACCTGAATCCAAAAAGTCTGGATAGGATTTTGTCACTGCACTGAGTTTCCTGACAAAACTAGCGATTATAGCTATGGATGACTGCAACCTTTTTTTTGGCTCCTTAAACTAAGCAAAAGAACAAAGTAGTTGGGAGCTCAGTCGTGCTCTTAGAACAAGAAGTCTCTACTCTCGAAGCATTCTTGATTCTTTTTTACATGTAATAACTAAGAACTATATTGCTTACCAAGAAAAAAAAACTACAGAAAAGACAGCAAGTTCCCAACTTTCTCTGGATCTTCTTCTATGCTCTACAAGATTGCTGCACTTTAGAGGACAGTTTTTCATATGTAACTCCACTGAATCTTCACCATCAACAACACATAAAACGCAGCAAAGGGTCGATTTGATGATCAACCACCCGGTCATTTGTCTCTATTTCTAGCAGTAGTTAGCAGTATCTTATGACAAAGAAACCGTGTTACAAACATTCCTTTTCGGCCGTATGATCTGAACCCGAATAGCACTGACTTTCTAGCTTGTCCCTATGAAATATGTTCCTTACAAAGGGTTTACTAGTTAAAGCACAAGCAGAGTTTTTATGAAGTAAACAAAGATGGGAAATCTATTTAAGCTGCAGAGCAGAAAAGAGTTACAATCACATCGGTGAAACCACCATTGAATCAGCACTCAGATGTAATAACATAAACATATACAGTGATATCAAAAAGTGAGGCCATCTAATCTAGTTAACTCAAAAACTCATTTTAAGAATGGCAAATTTCAACAAGATTTGCCTACTAACAAACATTACCCTTCTGAAAGAATTCTACCGGTTACGAATAGCTATTTGCCAAGATGATCAGGAACCTCATAAGGATGAGGAGAAATCCATTCCAGGGATGTTCTTCGTCCCTTTAGTCAACGGGATTTTGGTTTTTGAATGGTAACATAGGGAACAATACACATCCAATACGCAATCTTTGGGGTCCTACTAAGCTGCTGAGCACGGCAAAACATCAAAAATGTGTTGGCAAAGTAAGAATTAAAACCCATCAAAACATGCCACACGGCATGCCCCTGAGGATTGACAAGCCATCCATCATTGCAGAGAACACGATCAAACAGCCAACATGAAGTACCAAGAACAAGGGTGACAGCATACAACTTTGCCACCCGTTTAGCATGGCGATCCTCTGTGTATAGATAATACTTGTACATCCGAGGAGCACAAAGCAGACATAGGATCACAAAATGTACCTTGAATCCAATGCTAAACTGTAAATGTGAGTGGCCTATAGCAAAAATAACTCCATACAGGATGAGGAAAGTAGGCATTGTTCTGTGATAGTGCCAGTCAGGGGAATACAAGATGTAGATGTAAAGAAGTGTTTCCCATACCAAAGGAGTTTCATCACTTTGTTGTAGCCTGAAGTAAATGAAAAATAACATTTGCATCATCATATAAAGAAGACCAAATGCTGCTTAATCATAAACACACATTAAAAGCTAATCATATAACACTGTAATCAAAGCTAGATGAAGCCATTGACCATGTAAAACTATCAATTAACATTGCTGAAGCTATTTCTTTCAAGGAATAAGCAGTAAAGAAATCTCAAGAATATGGCATAATCAACAAGGACTTGGAATCAGAAATCTTCGAGTCTGAACCAATCATACTTACAATCGATTCAATGTAGCATGGTAGGATATGTTCCAAATTGCAAGTATCAAGTTTGATACATAAAGAACACTGAATCTCTTTTCGAACCGCTGCTTTGAGGAATTCATGAGACCAGCTACTGCCAATATTATGCCTGGGATATTTGATATAGTGTTAAAGAATTCAGCAATATAGGGAGAGTACTCAGAGGTGGATGTGAATGGACCCCAGATGCTTGATAGTGCATCCGCCATGTTCCTCACCGAATACATGATTTACGTAGCCTGTAGCCAAGCTATAAACTACCTCTATTGTCCTCCCATGTCCGAACGCTGCAAGGATCAATATCAGTGTCTGTCAGATAAATTTGCATCCCCCCGGGGAAGGAGAGGAAACAAGAAACAGGGTTTCCAGAGTATAAAATGAACCCACACAAAAAATATATGATCAGAAACCTACATTTCCTCTGATCAAAAGATGAAAAGAAGGCAAAATATATAGCTGTCTTATTCCATCACAAAGAAGGTAAGGGAAAGAAAATGAAAAAAAGCACATTTTCTCCTTCAAAGAAGCTATCAGAATCAAGCACATTACGTATTCCAATTCATTAATTAACTCAAAAATTTCCACGGAACGCATGAATGTATATATGCAAAACAGCCCTTTTGTGAAGGGCTATGAAATCACCATAACACTCATGGTAAAAAGTTAAGAACGAAATACATGATCCAATTCCAAGCCACCATCCGCATTATCCAGAAACAAAATCCGATTCCCAAATCAAGAAAAAAAAATCCATAACCTACCACGGATGCCCAATATGCAAGAAGATCAATGCGAGGAATACAATCCACTAATGAATGGAGTTTCTAAGATTAAACGTAAGAATCAGGTATATATACACACAACTTATGATGCAGGCCACGTCCAAAAAATTCATCTTTTTCCCCAATTTAAGTTATTTTTTCTTTCAAGAATACAGATATTATTGCAGAATTCCAATACATTATAGCTTGCAAAATGATGATAACCTGCAAATGCAACAACGATTGAGAGGGAAAGAAAAAAAGAAAGATCCAAACTTGTCAGGCTTTTATACAGAAACTCGTCGTCGTTGTAATCCCAACGTAGTAGTAGTGGATCTAAGACACAGAATGAATGTCTACTTTTATTTACTCATCCACATAATTCTTTAAGGTAAATTATATCAATGGTTGGTTTCTAAATAATTGACTTGATAACTTTTGGCCAGTAAACTATTTATAATTTATTTAATAACTCGATTAATAAAAGCAACAATAAACTATCATTTGTTAGGTAAAAACATCAACATGAATGGAAAAGGAAAATTATATAGACAATAATGTTACAAACTGTTCATGAGGTTTGTGTTCATTTATCCGATCAATCACTCAAGTTTTGAAAAAAATTATTAATACGCTTTTATATTTTTAATGTGTCACTTTACATTTAAAAATATCAAATATTAAAAACTTTGAAATATTAAATGATGAAACCTTATCACTTGCTAGTAATAGTATAAAGAAAAACCTTGAAGTGGTACATTCCAGATTCATTGAACCTAGACGAAAATCTAAGTTCACTGAACCTCCACTTGACGGCCTCCATTCTCCACATATCTGCAGCTGCATGTAACTGTCAATCATTAATTACAGTTTTAACATTTTTTCTTTATACTATTACTAGCAAGTGATAAGGCTGCTACATTTGACTAATAAAATAGTTCAACTGTACTCCTATTTCCTGAAGAATATGAAAGGCCAAATTTACTTTCAAGTGAAAGTTTAATAATGCACCATACTATATCATGTATCTAGTCTTATTCATTTAAAATGTTCAATTTATCAATAGATACATAAACTTTTATAGATTTTTAAATATATATATATATATAATTAACCGTATTTTTATTTACTTACTATAGATTTATTGTTTTAATGTAGACTAATTTTATATCAAACATAATCATATTAGTGTTATTATTTTAAAATAAAAAGAAAATTGTACTCTTTTATTGAGATTAAAAAAAAATCATAGATAAATATATAATATGTTAGTGTCAAAATAATAATTCACCTTATAAAATAAAGGAAAAGAATTTCAATCTTGTTAATGAACTATTTAGTCACTAAATTTTGGTTATGATGTATTACGTAACTATATCGATCAAATTCAATAATTAGTGTTCGAATTATAGTCTCACCTACAAATAAATTTCATTTTAACAAAGTATAAATTTGTTCTATACACGCACTCATGAGGGTACAATATCTATATGACCAACCATTATGGAGTAATCTTGATGTGATTGTGACATTAATTAATCAATTTACTCTGAATAATTTAATCCTGTTCACATTAAATATCATATCTTATCTTTAAATTGTCAATATTATAATAATATGAGTTCCTTATGGCATAATCCCAATAGAATATGCCCCCACAACCTCACACACTCACTTGTAAATAGGTACATTATACACAATAAAACCAAGGGTTGGGATCACGGATAAATTACAAAGTGAACCTGGTTAAAAAACCCGTCCAGATACACTGATGAACCTCCCCAACGCCAACATTACGGCAAATCATACCTTAAAAACCAAAAACTCATTTCGTTTCGTCCGTACCTTATATATATACACGCCATTATGTCCTCATCGTTACAGCGAAATGCGAATTAAGTCTCCTTCTTAATCTTTCACCTGAATGAGGACATGATGCTGACATCTCTGTGTAATCCAACGCCAACCCTTTCAAATTAGAAAAGATCCATCCCTTTTTTCTTCTTCTTCTTCCTATATAAATCTCGATCGACTAAATCGACGAAAGGGGGACGAAGATTAAATTTTGGAGAATTATAGCAATGGGTGTAATTCCGGTGAGGTTCAAAAGGGTCACGGCGGCTTTCCACGAGGAAGCTCGGGCCAGGCTTTGCGAGAGCAGCGGCACTGAGTACTCCGCCCAGAGTTTTACCGATCTCTCCGGCCTCGTCGATTCCTTCTTCGAGGACCAGGATGGAGGTCTGGGCGGCGGTGATCGACGCCACGACGCCGACGATGGCGAGGAAGGATCCGCGGCGGAAGCTAACTGCTCCGATTCTGAGATTAAGGCTGCACTAAAAAAGTTGTTTTCTTGGGAATCGGGTCCTGACTGTGACGGTGATAAGGTGAAGAGGAAAATTCACGCACTGGTGGTGAAAGCTTTGAGAGAGGATGATGAAAACGTCGACGTTTCCGGCACTGATTTCAAACGGCGTCTGATGGCTCGATTGCGCCGCAGAGGACTTGATGCCGGTAATTAATTCATCTCAAAATCATTCATTTCTTCAGTCTTCCATTAATTATTAATTCATTTCATTTTCTATTTTGACTTTTAAATATAAAATTAATACTAGTTTACACCCATATTGCAACGGAAAATGCACTTAAAAAATTAGCAATAAATTAGATTAGAAACTGGACTTTTCTAATATAACCAACAACTGATTGAATTAATTGTTTGCTTAGGTCTCTGCAAATCCAAGTGGGAAAAACATGAACACCGGCCGTCGGGAGATTACGAGTACATTGACGTTGTTCATGCTTCCGGGGTTCGTTACTTCGTTGAGGTTTCAGTGGCGAAAGAGTTCACCATTGCCCGGCCAACAAACTGCTACTCATCGCTGTTAAACATGTTTCCTCATATATTCGTCGGGAAGCAAGAAGAAGTGAAGAAATTAACCAGATTAATGTGCGGAGCCATGAAGAAATCCATGAAGAAAATGGACATTTACGTGCCGCCGTGGAGGAGACTCAGTTACATGCAAGCCAAATGGTTTAGTTCCTACAAACGAACCACCAACGAATTAGCTGCAGCCGCGCCTAATTTTTCTTCTGTTCATCAACAACAACAAATTACATTGGATGATTCCGCGGAGGATGCCCGGAGGAGGAAGAGATCGGTTGGTTTTGCGCCGGCGGCCACCGTTTCTTTCCTCTGCAGAGATGATTTCTCCAGCAGGGGTGGCGGCGGCGGCGGGGGGATGAGGACAGGCAACTTGGCTGCTGCTTTGAATGATAATACCATTATATCTTAATTAATTAGCTATTGATAATTTGTGTATATATTATATGTGTTTTGCAATAATTATAGACGCATCAATTTAATTGGTGTTTAAGGTCGGAATTGTATTCAGTTTTTGATGGCCTAATTTGGCTGAATTCATGAGTAATCCAAGATTCATTCCTTCCATAAAGCTAATTCTTTAGTGATCATTTTAGATGTGCTTAATTTGTTTCCATTCTATCTTCGGATACACATGCAATTATATGCAATAATACTAATAGTTACTCAACTTTCAATGTTCAGTTTTGATCACAATTTTTTAGAATAGTAAAATCCCAAGCACAATACAAATGCATATACACAAATAAAATGCATAGATGCAACTTCTTTCTTCTCCATTTTTGGATACTTATTCCCTCTAAGTCGAATTATATTAGTTATGGCATAAAAAATGAAGACAGACTATCATTTAAAAAATTAGAATCATTCATCCAATATTTTCAGAAAAATTACAATATATTTCTTCTATTAATACAAACATATTAACTTTGAAGTGTAGTAATTGAACAATTTCCCTCGCCGTGTTACACAAGTAGTGCATTTTCAATTGTACAAGCTTCTCTAACTTTTAGATACTCTGTTTTACCCTAACACGACACCCTACTTTAGTTGGCCTTTTTCTCCAGGTGATGACAACATTCTTTACTCCACAATTGGAACTTCCTCTTCTGAGTCAAAAACGTCATCTTTCCTGATGCGACCTTGAAAAGCTTCTTTCCCGAATAGTCAAAAAAAGATGGCCACAACAAAACAGGGAAAATCGCATCCGCATCAAACAGCAATTTTGTTCCCCCTCTTTTATAATGGGGCATGATATTTACAGTAACTGTTTCGATATTTACAGTAATATTTTTTTGTGAAAAGTCTAAAATACCCTTAATACTAAAAAAAAAAACCAAAATATCACCGGTCGCTTGCGATATTTTTACCAGGCGGATTTTCGCCAATCCGGTAAAAAAATTCACATTTTCGACAAAAATACTAACACATCCGGACATAATACAACTAAATTAATCAAACCAACTATCTAAAATAATACCTGTGATTCCAAGGCTACATAGTTAATTTGTAATTTTTTTTTGTTTAAAAATATTTTTATCTTTTTAAAAGAGAATGTTATTACAAATATCAAAACGATTATTGCGAATATCAATTCAGTTTATAATTAGAAAAATAGAATTTCAAGTGTCAATAGTGATAACTAAAGCCAAAAGTTCTATACCATCATCAACAATTTTAAATTCCCTGAATCCCCTTTAAAGAGGAAAAAGAATCGGTCTTGGTATAATGGAATCACAATTAATTCAATTGTATTATTTGTAGGCATCCATAGACGCTAAACTGCCGGAGGAGGATCGAAGCAGCAAGCCTGGAAGATGCCATTTTTATCTAAGAGAAGGGCCGCTTCAAGAATGGCTAAAATCCTATGCCATTCTCATCTTATTCCCTTCTCTCCTTTTATTCCATGCCAAAAACCCCTTTTTTTCAGAAAAGAAAACAAAACATGTGAAGCTCAAAAAACCCAGAAAAAATAAGGGAAAGAAAAGAGCCAGCGATTATCTTCTTCAATAATTCACTCGGAGATGAGCTGAAATAGCGGCCACAAAGAGAATCCGACTGATTTTATATGCAGCTTTAGGGATTGGAAGATCCAATCGCAGCCGCTCATCTTTAACTTTCGAGTGTGGTAATTTTGTGGGCTGAACTCTGGCTTCTTTACGATGCACTCATTTGGGTTGGGCTACAATGAAACGAAGCCCAGTAAAAGTAGAGGCCCACTTAATATTTCTCATGAACAAATTTATATCTCACGTGTAAAATACGAACTTCCATGTAAAATGTACTTTTGACTTTTGAGGCTAATGGAAAGGAAACCATACTCCCTTCTTGCCAGAAAAGAAAAAAGTGATGGTAATTTGTCCAAAATATTGTGTATATTTCTATTCAAAATAGTAAAATAATGTAATTTCACTTTATAATCATTTTACTTCAAATATTTAGGAAAAGTACATAATTTCACATTAAAATTAAATGTTTCACTAATATTGATCACATATTTTGAATGCTTGATCTCCTTTCTTTTATAAATATCTTATTATTGTGTCAAGTTTGATACAAAAATTAATTTGAATAGTGGTTTGAGTTGATTTTAAATTAAAAGTGTATAAGAACGTACAAAAGTACATTTAAAATAATAAAAATTTATTATAAAATATAAAATGAGATTCAATTGTTCTAATCATGGTGTCGTACAATGCTCTATCATTCCTTGTTTGGAGGTATCTTATTTTGGTTTTCTTTCTCATAATTTTAAAATTGATTTTTGTAACAGTGTAGGTTTTAAAAACAAAATATTATTTTTATATTTAAAATAAATTTTATTCTTTGAAAATAATTACATATGTATAAAAAATTAATTTATCAAAAGATAGATATATTATATTTTTTTCTAGGTTCCATATATTTACGAATATTACTCGCATTAGTTGGGAGCCTGGGATTGTTGAAAACTGGAAACGAAGTGGGCCACCACGGTTCATACAGCTCTTTATAAATTTCCGAATAAACGCAAATTGCCGCAAAATTTTGTGGCATATCGTTTCGATTCGAATTTTTTGAATTTAGTAATTGCTTTATTGGCAATTTGTGAACAAGCTAAACAATTTTAAAAGAGAATCGCCGCCGATTAGTCGCCGCCGTGAATGGAGGGCGTTGGGGCAAGACTCGGCCGATCTTCCACCCGGTACGGTCCGGCCACCGTGTTCACCGGACCTGTCCGGAAGTGGAAGAAGAGATGGATCCCCTATACTCCGGCCAACAACTCCAGTAACGGCGCCAACCATAATCATCACAACCAGCATCACCATCATAATTCGGCGGCGAATAACGGCACCTCTAACGGCGCTAACGGCTCCCGTCTCTTGCTCTACAAGTGGGCACCAATAACTCCCAGCCAAAACGGGAGCAACGGTAACGGTAATGGGAAGAGTCCTTTGGAGAATAATGATGACTCCAAAGAAGACGTCGTCGTCGGAGATGACGAGCAGCAGCCACCGAAACGTAAATTCAAGTATATCCCGGTACTTCTCTGCTCAGATGTTTACTTCCCTTGTTCCTTATAAAGTTGAAAATTATCTGTATTTGTACCGTTTACTGTTGGATCTTGTGGAAAGGCATTGTTGATCTCGGATTTATTGGTAATTGGATGCGTGGGGGGAAGTGTGTTTGGGGTTTTTGATTGAGGATTTGGGAGATAGGGGTACTCTTAATCTCTGCTAAATTTTAGGGCTGTTTATAAAGATTTTATCTTGAGGCAAAATTTGAAGGCTTTTTTTTTTTTAATATTTTTTTGACGGAATGTGGAGCTGGTTTTAGTTTTGGGTATGACCTGTCATGCTATTTGGAATCTGAATGTTAGCTGAAAGAGAACTATTTTGAAGATTTGGGTAGATGCTTAGTAGGTTTTGTGATGTTAAAACTTGTCTCCTTAAGCTTACAACGAGGGATACAATCTAAAAAGAAAATTAGAGAAGCTGCTACGCCTTACTTTCTAGTTTTCACATGTTTCAAGTTTTTGACTCAGTATGCCTTATCTTTCTACTTATGGTATTTATATTATTAGCCTAGAAAAGTTTTTGGATTTTGAAGAGAATGGCTTTACAATAAGTGTTTATAGGAGCAGAGGAAGAAATGCTTTGTCACCAGATTTTTGAGAAGTAAATATATTACCTTCTTTGAGAGTTTCCCTCCTTGGTGGGATGGCAATGACGTGCTTTTTAAAACTTGGGGTGGGAACAGGGCAACACTGGAATATGGTTGCCTGCCTTCTGTGCATGAACTTTACTGTTTGTGTTGAGCAAATGTGTTGCATTTTATTGCATGAAGGAATTATGTTTTAAACGTTGGAATTGTTCTTCCTTTTGGGCTCTGTTTAGAATTTCTATATTGTGATGTGGTATGGTGGCAGATTGGACGTCTGAGCTACATGTAGTGATGGCAGTAATTGACATACTCAAGAGTGTGTGAGAAAGCAGCTGTATTTCTTTGGTTGCAGAGAGGTTTTGGGTTCATGCATAGGACACATGCACTATTAGGACAAGAAATTCTTACTAGTTGGTATGGTAATACTCTTTCAAAAAATCATCTGAAAAAGGAAAAATATAATTGTATCATTCACAAATAATTTAAGGATCTCTAGTGATTACGAGAATATATTGGGTGGTTAACAACTGGCCCATCATCAAACCACCCAAATATTGCCAAGTGTATATTTTTTTGTGACTTAACAAGCCACATTAATATTTCACCCACATTCTTTCTCTTTCACCATTTCACCAAGGACCTGCTGAAATCTGCTCCATATCCATCCCATTGACGGGGACCTTCATAACAAAATCTGCCCAACACTGATAACAAGTTGCTGCCATAAATTGCTGCACTGTCTAAGCCCTCAGAACTCACTTAGAAGTACGGTTTCAACAACTCAAATCTTTCCCTTAACCAAACCTTATGTCTAAGCCTTCAATTCAGAGCCAACATCTTTTTGCTTCTTCTTCAGGAGAGCTCAAATGAAGATAATTCAATCAGTCTCAAAATCCCTATTGTATATTTAGAACAATAATGACGAGAAGGGCTTACCGTTTGATTCAAGTAAGAATTCGACTGATTCTTGGGGGAGGATGGGAGAGGGAGGGGCTTGAAGAAGGTGGTGACGGTGGTAAAGAAGGTCAGGGAAAAAGCAGAGGTGGTGGCCGCGATTATGAAAATGGGCAGCCGGGGCTTGGGCTTAATGAGGCTGTGGTGATATTACATTGAAAGAGAGAGAATGTGGGTGGCATTGGCTTGTTGAGTCATAAAAAAATCTACACTTGTCAAATTTTGGGTGGTTTATTAACCACCTAAGATATTGAATTTCTCTTTAATGGCACAGGTTAAAGCTTATTCAAGAAATCAGATTCTAGTGAATTAAAGAATGTAGTGGCTACAAATTACAAATCCTTGCGTTGTATCTCTTATCAGCATTCAGAGCTAGAAACTGTCAGAAGTTACTTATGTTGTAAATTCATGAATGCGCTGTAAGCCAATGATGACTAAAAGGGAATACTTTTAATTGCAATCTGTCTGTGGTACATGCATTTTGTGTGAAGGATTGCTTGCAATGGTCCATATAGCAAAGTTGTCCTTCTGATTTTTATAGCTGATACCACATTGGCGAGGCTTAGTTATTGTTGTTGTTGTATTGTTGTTGCAATGAGATTTCCATGGCTGGACCTTTCATCAGACATACTGCTATGAGATTTCCATGCCTTTCATGTGGGAAAGGCATTTACTTCTAACATAACATAACAATGTTATATCTTCTCCGTTTGTTCTTCATGTATATTCACTTAAACTTTGAGGGGATGTTTATATGTTTTTGATAAGTTGATGGGTTTTAATCCCGTTCTTATGATTCACTTAAGCTTTAGCATAGCCTACTCGATTTATATTCTTTTCCAGTTTAGCGGGACAAAGGTTGGCCTTGTTTGGTAAAGAGACTCAAACCATGATTTGAGTTTCATTTTGATTTTATAATATTAAAATTACATTGGGAATATAAAAAGGTGTGTTGAAAATGTAAAAAGGTTTATTGGAAATGTAAAAAGGCTTATTGGGAATGACGAAAAACTATTATAAAATCAAAATGAGAGACAAATTGTGGTTTTGAGTCTCTTTACCAAACAGGGCCAGTTGTTGTAGTTGTAGTCCACCTCCACCCAACTTGGCTAGTGAAAAACATATTCGGAACATTAGATAGTAATTGCCGGAAAATCTATTAATTTGTTTAGGTAGTATATGCATGTGCCTATTGGGTCTTCTTGTACTGAACCGCTTCTCATTGTTGACTAACGTGGTTCTATTGATGGTTGAGAATAGGTAGCTGTGCTGGAGGAGCAAAAGAATGAAGGTTCTGAACATGGTGAAGATGAAGCTAAACCTATGGAGACTGAGACAGATGGCACGGAACCAACATCCAAGAGTGATGGTTTTGACGGGAAACCTGACATCAACGATGTGCCTGCAGAAGAAAGTCAGGTAACTTGAAGATTTGTATGCTCAAGCTGCGTTGATAATTAGTCTTTTGTGAACTTGTAAGCCAAAAGAGTAAAGTTGTTATGAAAACAAATTATTGTTCTCACAGTGATTTGAACTCCTATCTCAGGTTCATGAAAACAATCCTCTCGGGCGACAAGATTTAAACGAAAGCACTTTGGACTTGAGCTTGGGCTTGAATTCTCACGATGGAGAAAATGATTCTGATTCAAAAGCTAATCAGAAAATAGATGGCTAGTTGGAAATCGGAAGCACCGGTGGCGTTGGAACATAATAATAGTGGATTCATACTGTCAACTGGTGCAGACAAGGACATAATAAGTCTGGTTTATTTGTAGCCTCTTAGAGATGCGTTTGTAATTGCTGCCTGTTTGTCATATAGCATGTAGGTCAGAGCAAAGTCTACCTGAGAAATTTGTGCCTGCAAGGGGCTGTAACGTTAGTTCTTATTGATGCTTCCCTCGTCTGAGGCGACGGCAATTTTCATTGTACTAAGTAAGAGATACAATTGATTTTTGGAACCCACTGAACGCATTGTGCTCCTTAATCAATTTAGACACCTGGAAATTTCCCAGTTCACAATTTAGAGTCTGAATTATCTTTGCATTTTGGTTATTCTGATCCAAGAAAACTGAAATAGAATTGTGTCCTTTCAGGACATCCGATAGAATTGGAACGATACAAGAGATGGAAAACGTGTGTGTGTTTTCTTTTGTTTTTTAAGGGTGTGGCCAAATAATGGATGTAAAGGACAACAAGAAGCTCTTTCAAATGAGTGAACACACATCTGAAGACCAAAGCACTTCACGTTATTCTTAGTTCAAGAAACTTTATCATCATCAATAATTCCAACCAGAGTTTACAGTTAAATTTGACTCTAAGAAGATAAGCAAATTACAACCCTTCCCAAAGGGCATACGCTAGGAAGTATATTCAACGGCTTCCCAATCCGAGCAAATTGGATCCGCTGCTACAATTTTTGTCATCATTCTTTTGCTACTACAGCAGCCTCCTCAGTGTTGAAATAATCATGTCTGAGAAAAAAAAAAAAGCTTAAGGCTTAGTTTAAACATTCGTTTGTTTTCCCTCTATTTCGCAGAAGTCAGTTTTAATTGTACTTTCCGGTATTTCATAATCAATCAGGAATTCAAGATCAAGAAACTAGCTAATAGGAGAACTTGAAACTGACCGAATCTTTCTGGATAGTTGGTATATGCCAGTGCAGCCCATTGCAACATTTACACTGAAAAGATTCCAGTTCTTCTGCAGCCCAGAATCAAACAAATAGAACAATTATAAGCTCGCTAAAATAACCAATAACTCATGCCAAGGCAATAAACATAGGATAGGATAAATAACCAAGGGAAGTCACAACCTGAACTACTTATGAATTGATTTTCAGACTAGATGGATCATATTTCACTATTGTGTAAGGTTAAGACCCATTGGTTATTTATATTTAAATATAACATGTCATTTTGCATAGTTGTTTCCAACTATTTTCAGATTTCTTCCCCTTTCCTTCTAATATTAGTTGATGCTTAGCTGATAAACAACTTTTTTTTCAGTAGTGTAAGCATGAAAAAACAGACCAACTAAACACTGTTTTTTGTCAAGTTTGTCAACTGATACCTTGAAAGATACTAAACAAAATAACAAGCCTCCACATGCAGCATGAACAATGTTCACATGAACTCAAGTGATTCAAGTAATTCCGAGAAAAGCTTAATGTTTGAATGAATGAAAGAGACAAGCTGCTGTACAATGTAAATTGCAATATAATATGCAACCAAAGTGAAACATTAGTAAGACCATCAAACAGTAAGGAGAAACTATAAACCAATTGTTAACTTTTCCTTTACATTTCGCTACATATCATTTAAGAGCAAACTTACAGGGGTAATAACAGTGCTGTAGCGTGACCAGATAATCCCGGTTGCTGTAACAGCTGCAGACATGGACATTTATAATCCAATTTAAGAAAACTCTTAAACAAATGCAACATGAATGGAAAGAATCTGGATTTAAAATCATGAAAACAATTAACAAGGTGAAGTGTATCTATGGAGATAAAAGAGAGAGAGCAAGAACAAAAGAAAAAAAAAGGGAAAACCATACCTATCTGCTGCGGGTATGAAATTTTCTCTGGTGGTTTAGAGAAGTCAGCAATGTTTGCAATGCTAATTCCCCATTTGAATGTTGGAGCCCAGAAATGAACTAAACAACAAAAACAAATCATTCTCTTGCAAATTACGATTTCCTTACACTAATTATCATTGCAATTATGAGAAATCAAGGTCCCTGAGTCACAAACAGGAAAAGAAAAAGACTGCTTAGTACAACTCCACCCCATTGAACTAAGAACAGCTTCCAGACATACTAGATGATAATGCACATATACCATTGCGCTCAACTACAGTACTAGAGAACAAGATGTAGATTTTTTGACTATTCAGTCTTATTCCAGAATCCAGATCCTATCTTAGTATACTGCATTCAACAATTTGCATATTTAAGTTCAAATGTTTCTAGGGCATGCTAAAAGATATGTTTTGCTCATCATACCACACTTGAATTGCAGTACCTTCTAACCATATCATCCAAAGCCATCCATGATAACAAACCATCATCGAGATGCTTAACAATTTCTTAAATTCCGAACTGAACCCAATTCGGTACTTCCATAAAAGTTCAATCTTTATCCAGCAAGGAATAACCTTTCCAAATAATATCGATAAAAAGAACAAAAACCCATAAACAACCTTCCACCATGAAACCCAAATAGTAACAATTCAAGAAGTTTAAAAAAAAAGTCAAAGATCAAGAAAATGTAAAATTCCCCCAGTGAGCGTCGAGAAGATCTGAAACCCGGCACAAATAAAAGTAGGAAAAATAAATAAAAACGTAGAGGGAGAAAGGATTGAAAAACAGACTAGTTTTAGGGCCAGCGGGGTGGTTCCAAAGAGCCTGTAGCTTAGCAGCCGCCATGAAGTCTCACCACTGTTTTTCCGATGACGATCCGAGCTGGAGTCAGATCAAATAGGCCGATGTTCTTCCTTTTTTATTCTTCCAATTTGCCTTTTCTCTTATTTTAATTTTTCTTTTGTATTGACCAAAAACACCGCTACGAAAAGCATAAAATTACACCCCACCACCGTTCTTAAAATCCTGATCGTTATCTATCTAGTTAAGTTTGAAGTTACAGTTGATCATATACATATATTTATAAAATAGAGGGACACAAAACTGTAAATATGCTCATAGTTCAGGGGCAAAGTGTTATTAAGATATTTTAATTAGTAACTACACTTTGAAAAAAAAAAAAGGGAGACAAATTGCATAATTTTAAAGGCGTTATTCTGCCATCATTTGTTTCACTTCTTTTATACTGAAAGCGTTACCCTTGACAGCGAAAAAAAAAGAATCTGGCACAAAAAAAGAAAAAAACAGGAGGCTTGCAAGATGAAAAACGACTTGGAAATTCGGAATAAAGATGAATTCTGCTTCAGCCAAACTACTGTTCTTGTTGAAGCCAGTAGGTGTAATCACGGTCACCGTGATCATCGCCATCATTGTTCTCTCGAATCCTTCTGACCCAAATCCTTACACCAGAGAAGCTGTCCCGATGGCACGAAGCTTCATCCTGTGGCTTCATGGGTTGGGCGATTCGGGCCCTGCTAATGAACCCATCAAGACCTTCTTCACTTCCCCTCAGTTCAAGAACACCATTTGGGCTTTCCCTTCTGCCCCTTCAAATCCCGTCAGTTGTAATTGTAAGTAATGACTTCATTTTGAGCTTTGGTTATGGCTTCCTGTATTTAGATTTTTTTTTTTTGGGGGGGGGGGGGGGGGGGGGGGGGGGGGGATGGTGTTCATTTTGTAATGACTACGCCGTTTGTTTGATTATGGGATGATAGTAATCATGGGGAGAAAATGGAGATCGTGAAAGGTATTTACTTTTGAGGATGAATTCATTTTGCGGATTTGTGCAAATGGCCAATGTTCTTTTACCCCCTTCTTAAAAAGTTAGGATTTTTCATTGAAATGGAATGTTGACTTGAAAAGCTTCAAAAGGCCTTTTGTGAATGGTTACTTCAATGTTGTTTATATTGACTGAAGAATATTCTGGAGCTCTTCGCATATATCTATGTAAAGTTTGTATTTTGGAGAACTAATACAGACATGTGATACAAATAGTGTGAGAATTCTGAATGTTCATTGATCATATTATATCTATATCTGCTAGAATTTATCAACCATGGCTATTGTCTTTGAAAGATATTTGGATGACCAATAATTCTGGTCCTGTTGAATTCTTGATTACTTGCAAGTTCTTAATCAAAGGCTACTTCAGATTGGCTCTTATTTTCTGGCTATTTAAACTAATCTGAGTTGTGCCATGGGAAAAATGCTTGAGTATGACTTTTGCTTGGCTTACATTGTACTGTTTCATTATGCCTTTGTGCTTGTCTCTGCATCCTACTAATGTAGACTCTGTTGTTTTATTCCACGTGTGTTGGGTGTTGCTATAGATGGTCATGTTATGCCTTCGTGGTTTGACATTCATGAGATTCCAGTGGCAGCGGTAAGTTGACCTTACCTTTTCCACAATTAACAAACTAAAAAACATTCCTGTTGCAGCTGGGATTGCACTTTCTGATGAGCCAATGCACATGCATTTTGTAATTGAAGTACATTTTACAATGGTGCAGGATTCTCCAAAAGACGAAAATGGCGTGCTTAAAGCTGTGCAGAATGTTCATGCCATGATAGACAAGGAGATT
Organism: Leptodermis oblonga; assembly: GCA_016801395.1. Lineage (NCBI taxonomy): Eukaryota > Viridiplantae > Streptophyta > Magnoliopsida > Gentianales > Rubiaceae > Leptodermis > Leptodermis oblonga. Next base: position 45,207,204 of record CM028756.1, read on the forward strand.
GCTTCTGGAACAGATCCAAACAATGTCTTCATATGTGGATTTAGTCAAGGAGGTAACTCTCTCTCTCTCTCTCTCTCTCTCTCTCTCTCTCTCTCTCTCTCTCTCTCTCTCTCTCTCTCTCTGTGGAAACAGATGCACAAACACACTCAGGCGGGTACATAAATTGCATATAGTATATGTAGAGGTGTACTTTAATTCAGACTGGTACAACATGAATATCTGTGAGATTTTTAGGTGCTTTGACATTGGCAAGTGTTTTGCTTTATCCAAAAACTCTGGGAGGAGGTGCGGTATTCAGTGGATGGTTACCTTTTAATTCTTCTTTATCCAAGCAAATCAAACCCGCTGCAAAAAAGGTACTCCATTATGCTCAAATATTACTTTCTCAATATCAGATTCTTTTTATCTCCCTTTTCCATTGTTTTAGCGTAACCAAGAGAACAGACACTGTAGAATGCTCCTTCCATCTTAAGAACTAAGCCAAATAAACAAGGTCATTCACTTCATGCTGGGCCAAGGCTGGCTCCTTTAGAGTTTTTGAACAATAGAAATCAAACAGCAGACTCATTTCAAAAAGGGAGTTTCAGCGTTCAATTAATTTGTTCAAGCCTCTTTTGTTTTTCTATTTCTGGCTGGCTCAACCTTTGCATTACTGATGAGTAGAGTGATTACCAACACCCCCCCCCCCCCCCCAACCCCACCCCCCAAATTGGTCTTTTAACTTTCTGTTGTGACGTGGACTGTGGAACTTTCATAGTGTGGAAATGATGGGAAATATGCATTGCTGGGAATTTTAAGTCTCTTGACTCTGAATTGTTAATATTATATGTAGAATTTATTTTCAAAAACAGTCAATTGACAAAGGAGATGGGATTTCTTATCCTCCTTGTTTCTTTTCAATGCTGGGAGGGAATTTGGCCTTGCCATCTGTTTTGAGTAAAAATAATTGATTCTGATGTCACATTATCTTAGTTTACCATTTCTAAGCTAGCATGGCGGAGGTATTTCAGTGAGAAAAAGAGGAATTGGCTCCATGTCTAACAAATATTACCATCATTCTTGATATTTGAGAGCTGATACTCAGCTAATTGCACTTGCATTGTTTGCTTATATCTTAGACACTTATTTGCCTGAATTAAGGATCCATGGTGTTTATTATCGTGCAGACACCAATATTGTGGTCTCATGGTATGGATGACAGAACAGTTCTTTTTGAGGCTGGCCAAGCAGGACCACCATTCCTTGAGAGAGTGGGTGTAACCTATGAATTCAAGGTGCATACCCTTCCTTGACATGTATTATGTCTAGTTTGCATTTTGCTTAAACTGAACAAACAAATCTGGTGTGTTCAGGGTTATCCTGGTCTTGGCCATTCAATAAGTAGTGAGGAGCTACACTACCTGGAGTCATGGATCAAAACTCGTCTACAAAGCTCTTCCTGATAACCAAAGGTTTGATACTTACACTTCACCATATGAGTACCATTAAATTAAACTTCCTGAACCTCAACCACAGTAATTCCAGTAATTGAATAATTTGAAATTGGCTAATGAAAGATAAAAGCTAGGACATGTACTTGAATTGATAGGCTGTTGCTGGATCATGTTGTATTCTAACCGTAGGCTGTTGATAATGGATTTGTGTTGTCACAACTCGTTCATAATCCATACGGCCTGCTATATACTTTTGCTAAATTGTGAATTTTGTGTCTGTATCTAGCAGGAAACAGGCGAGGTGGACCAAATGGACGATGTTTTATGTTTCTAAGGTAATGTGCCAAACGAGACATTCGGCTGTTACGATCCTATACCCTAGAAGTAGAAGAAGAGAGTAGATACCCAAGTTCCAACTGTTGCACTAAATTGTGTTTTGTTTGGGATATGCTGAACTGAGGCATGAAGATTCAGTAGTTAGAAGAGTTGTTGGTTTGGCTGAATATTTGGTGACATTAGCCTCCCATTCTGGTAGCTCGTGGCACTCGTGCCCTGCTTTTACATATGCTTCAAGATTCCTTTGTATAAACAATTAAATATATAGTACAATGGTACAGCTTTTATGAGTGAACTCTTCTAATGGAACAGGAGAGTAACATCTATGAAAAAGACAGCGTTCGAATTGGCTTTATAGTTTACATTTGAAGTGCTCGGTCAACATAATATGCATGTGTGTTGTTGATAGTTTTTTTTTTTTTTTTTTTTAACACATGTTGATTAGTTAAAGTAGTGAAAATAGTAGTAATAGTATTATATATTGGGGCATACTATTTGCAGTAACATTTTTCTATGAAAAATTTATTTTATCATTTACCTAAAAATAAATTTAAATAAACTCTTTTTTAGTTTTCATATTACACGGTAAGTAGATAATTTATATATTTTTTTACGTAAAGTTTGTTTGTTAACAGAAAACCACGTATGGCTTGAGATTGTGCCAAAAAAACCCAAAAAATAAAAAAAAAAATTGCTAGAAATCTCACTATTGACAAAAATATATTCCAAAATTTCGTCTCCTATTTGCAGGAACATTACCAAAATTTTGCCCAAAGTGGGAGGTATTTTGGATCAACCACGGTATTTTGGGTCAAAATAACGCCCACTTTGGGCGGTATTTTGGAAGAAAATCCCAGGGTCTCGCCCCTTATGTGCATGAACATTTTTAAGTTGGATCTGCGAAAGCTGTGATTGGATTAACTTGTCTTTGATACCACGTTAGAAATGTTAGAATTTCAAAAGAAAAGAAAAGAACATAAAGAATGTATAGAAATTTTTTATTTTTTATTTTTGTTAAAAAACTAATTTTACGTACAAAAATGTATAGATTATTGACTTACCGTATAATATGGATTGTCCTCGTGACTATAGGCCATAGTTAGAGTGAAAATGATTTTTTTAATTTTTAAAAAAAATCTAAGGGATATTATAGACTTTTCACAAGAAAATATTATTACAAATACTAAATATGTTATTGCAAATAACAATTTCGTATATTTTTTGTTTTACACGTTTTGGCAGATAAAGATCGTTTCACACTTTAATCTATAGATAGTGTTTTTCCCATGGGCCAGCGGTAAAGGCCCAATAAACTGAACTTTGGTCTGGCCCAAGAAATTAGTTATAAAATCAAATTGTAATTAAAAAGTTTAAAATAATATTAGCACATGAGATTAGTGGGAGCATGTTAGGGACAGTGGAAAGAGTAGGGCGACGTTTGGCATTGGCATTTGTTATACTTTGATGGGACTCAGGGACAGTTTGGTTCGAATTTGTCAATCGAAATGAGAATAGATTTGATTGAGGAGTCAATGGGAATGAAAATGCGAATGGATTTGATTGAATAGTTGTTGTTTGGTTCAATTTAATATCAGTAATGGGAATGAATAAAAATTTCCAAATTTACCCCCTATTTAATAATAAAAATTTAAAAGGAACAGCCGGCCAATTTAATAATTCCTTCTGGGATTCACCCAAATAACACAGCAAATGAGATTTGCTGCAGAACACAGTGAAGACCCAGAGAACCAGACCGGCCAATGAAAGAATCAAAGAAATATTCTCCTTTTCAACTTTTCTCCAGCAAAGGAGATGTGCTCCAGAACACAATCAAGGGGATTTGCTCCTTCTGGGATTCACCCAAAGAACACAGCAAATGAAATTTAATTTGCTGTAAATCCGTTGGCCACTCCAAATCGGAACTCACATCCTCATCCCTCAAAAATTGAAAACCCGAGCAGAAGAAGAAGAAGAAAGAAGAAGGAAGAAGAAAGAAAAAGAAGTAGAAGAAGAAGAACAAACCCTCTAAGAAGAAAGAAAGAAGAAGAAGAAGAAGAAAGAAGAAGAAAGAAAAAGAAGCAGAAGAAGAAGCAGACGCAGCAGAAGAAGAAGAAAGAAAGAAGAAGAAGAAGAAGAAAGAAGAAGAAAGAAAAAGAAGCAGAAGAAGAAGCAGACGCAGCAGAAGAAGAAGAAAGAAAGCAGAAGAAAAAGAAGACCCAGCAGAAGAAGAAGAAGACGAGTGAAAAAAATTGATTCCCAAACGCCAAACGGGCCTTCTTTTGGATTCCCAAACGCCAAACGGGCCCTCCGAAACCGGACTAAGCTTCACTCCCAATTCCGGGTACCCGGTATTGACTGATTGCCTAATTTTTAGGAATCAATTCCATTTTTTAAATTTCATATCCTTATACTAAACACTAACAATGGGAAAAAAAAACCCTAGCCGCGCTCCTCCTTCTCTCCAGCCGCCACAGGTCCATTTCCTCTTCCCCCCTTCTTCCTTTCGGGAGAAGGGGGGACTGAACATTTTTGTGTTTTTCTTTACTTTCTTTTTTATTTTTCTGTTTGTTTCTTTAGTTTCTCTTTTATTTTTCTGTTTGTTTCTTTAGTTTCTCCCGTTGGGGGAGATTAAGTCTCTCGTTGGGAGAGCATTTTGTCCCATTCTCCCGTTGGGGGAGATTAAGTCTCTCGTTGGGAGAGCATTTTGTCCCATTTTTGGACCCTTTTGGGAGTTTTTTTGGAGAGGTGCCTGTTCGGAGGTATCTGAGAAGGTTGCCGGCGACTGGATATGAAGCATATGGAGGCTCTTGGTAAGCCGGCACGGAGGTGGGTGAGGAAGGTGGAAGCAGTGGCTGGAGATGGAGATTGTGAGCTTGGTTTTGTTTCGGAGATGGAAGCAGCGGCCGGAGCTGGAGATGGAGATTGGGATGTGATGAAATTAAAAAATGGTGTGAATGGAAGGCAAAAGTTTGTCGGGGCCCGGATAGGATGGGCAAGGAATGGGGATGTGCTTCATTTAGAAAATGTACTGAATACCCTCTTTGTATCTCAAACGCTGTTGGACGATTTTCCAACAATATTAATATAAAGTTTTTCCTTTTCAAAAAAAAAAAAAAAATACTAACAATGGGAATAATTTATTTTCATTCCCATTGACCAATTTGATAACCCCAACCAAACGGCCACTCAGAAATTTTTTCTGTGTTCAGAATTTTGCAAGGAAATGAACCCCCCAATTTTGGCTGAAAAGCAACCAGACTCTCTCTGGATTCCCAAACGCCAAACGGGCCCTCCGATTACTCTCTCTTCGATTCCCTGACCCTCCATCGATCCAATCAAATAAATCGCCAACAAAAATCCCCCCAATTCTTCATTTACAACACACATTATTAATTATCACAGCATCAATACTACAGTAGTAGAGTATATCTATAATAATTTACCTTTTCTCAAAAAAAATATATATATATATATATCTATAATAAATATTTAAAGAAAAACATTGATATAATGGTAGAAATAAATATATAAGGACACTAAAAAAGTAGTATAGCGTGATTCAACCGTAGTTCAAATTATGAACGAGCTAGTGTTCCTGCAGTTGTGACAGGACATTGTAGGAGATTTCTTCACAACTTTATTATTTTTTTTTCCACAGTCTATATCTTTAACGTAATAGATGATAGGACTTAAAAAGATATATACAAAAAATTGTAAGATCAAATTCACTCTGGTTCCCGTATACCCAACTATTGTGAAGGTGTACCAAGAAAAAAGAAACATAAGCAAGAAATATAGTGTGAAAACATAAAAATAAGATTACTTTGAAAGCGTCAAGTTTAAATGGTAGTGGAAAGTTCTACAACCCATTATGTTATGGTCACTTTTTTAAATCTGAAAAGTAATTTTTGATTTTTGCTTAATGAATTTGTTAGTACTTTCTATTTTCTAAAAATTATATTAAAAAATAGAAAGAGAGACAAACTACAAAGACGAAAAGAAAAAAGTCGTAAAAAACAGAAATGAATGTGTGTCTTCCCCCCACCCCAATTCCAATAAGACGCCTCACAGTCACCAATAAATGAATAAATAAATAATTCCACTTCTCAATAATAATACTAATATCCCTTCAAATTCTTTTATTCACAATTTCGCCCTCCAATTCTCTTCATATTTATTCTTTTTTTTTTTTTACTACATATATATAACATTCTTTCCCTAGCTTCTCCCATTCCTCCTTTCAACCCCCTCCCCGTATTAAAAAAACACAAAAAACATCACCGCCCAAACTTCAGCTTCAGCGCCGCCCACCACCAACACCATGAAGAAGCTCTACAGAAAGGGGACTGTTCATCCATCGCCGCCGCTAGTATCAGACCATCTCTCTTTTCTGCCAGCTGCCATTTTGACTCTTGCCGTCGCTTTATCCCCAGAAGAAAAGGAAGTCCTGGCTTATCTCATTTCTTGCTCCTCCTCCTCCTACTTCGGAAACCACCACCGGAGGAGCAACAGCGGTAATGGTAATAGTAATAGTAACAGTTTTAGTAATAGTAGCACAACCCCCTCCGCCGCCACCTCCTCGCGGCGGAGCTCGGACCATCCGGCTTCCATCAACTGCTACTGCTTCTCGTGCTACATGAGCTACTGGGTAAAGTGGGATTCTTCCCCCAACCGCCAACTCATCCACGAGATTATCGATGCGTTTGAAGAAGGCCCATCGATGCAGAGCAAGAAGGAGAAGAGTCGGAAGAAGGACAGGAGGAAGAGTTCCAAAGGCGCAGCTGTGTCGCCGGTGAAAAGTCATGATGGACAAGTAGTACTGAATAGCTCTGAGCTGGCAACCGTTGATAAGGGCTTCCCCGAATCGGAAAGTTCTGTTGGGGATGTTCCGATGAGTAGGGAGGCAAACGGCGGAGCAGCTGGCGGTAATAGTGTGGTGGAGGATGAAGAGGCGGGGAAAGGGACTCCCGTGAGGAGATTTGTGGGTTTTCTTGGTGAGAAAATTTGGGGGATTTGGAGTTGAAGAAGGAATAAAAACTGATACTTGATCTGAACACGAGAAGGAAGGAGAAAGAGAGGTTGGTTTAATTCATCAACCTACCAGGAAAGTTTTAAGCATTTTTCGGTTTTTGGTGTTCTTTTCTTCCTTTTTCCAGCTATTGCTATGTAAAATTGATAGCTTTTTTTTTTTTTTTTTTATCAAGAATGATGTAAAAAAGGGCTTGCAGCAGAATTAATCCTTTCTTTTTTTTTGCCTGATTATTTTTTTTAAAATTTTCATCGAGTGGTCGATTAAATTTGCAGTTTTGCATTGCCAAATTTGTTTTAGGCCTCTTTTAGCATTTGGAATCCTCAGAGATTGATGAGGTTCTGTAACTAATGGACGGTTTCCGTTGCTAGAGTGGCCTGAGCTGTATGAGGCAGAAACTCGTCTTCGGGGGCGCGCGAAATGGTAGCCTTACACGGCTCTCAAAAACATTTTAGGAAGAAAAGCTACCATGAGAAAGCATTCTCCATCTTCGACATTAGGATTTAAGTGCTTAGATGACATTTTAGTCATTGTGAGTGATGTTGAAGTTCATAATATTATAATCAATCGGTCGTTCAGAAATGGCGTCTCCACCGCTTCTGAATAGGCATGAGCCACGCTCATTCTAAGTCTTAGGACTAGTTTGTTGTTTTCTTGTAGTCTTGTTGAATGGTTCTTCCCGGAAGTTCCTGTGATGGTTGAATTTGCTCCATTCTACACTGGAATACTACAATTCTTCTGAGGGGCTTTTGATTATTGTGATTGAGAAATCTTTGGTAAAGGGGAAAAGGGTGATTTGATTGGGGCCTTCATCGAATTCCACACTACTTTTCTGGAAAAAAAAAGGTTTGGGAAGTAGAGAGGATTGTGATGATATTATTAGACAGGCATGCCTCTAATCATGCCTCTTATGCTACTATTTTCGCCTACATCTCATTTCCCCAATGATCTACCTTCATTTTACAGATTCATGCACACAAATGTATTACTATGGTATACTCGTAAACAATTATATTATCGAACTTTTTTAATAGAATAGAGAGAGAGAGGGAGGGAGATTAAAAAGAGTGGAGTTGAGTTGTAAAGAGCAAAATTTAAAGACAGAAGTTGATAAAGGAGTACGAATGGAGTTGAGTTTATGCAGATTGAATGAATGGAATGGAATAGTATAATAATGGAGTGCAGCGGTTTGTCTGGTTTGTTTTATTAGTCGAGGGTCGGCAAAAGTGAGGCTTCGATTAAAGCAAAGGGGAGCTTCGTTCAAAATTATTGATGGAGAAAGAGACCACTTTTTCTACATACATATGCATACAGACACAGCGATTTTTCTTAAAGAATGAAATAGTGTCCAAAAACAAAAATAATTGTGAATTATGACGAGTTATTTATTGGCGCTAGTTCAATTTCTACCTCTACTGATTTCGGTCGAAAAAACAATCTTATTGTTGTTTCGTAACTCCTATATAATAAAATAATTACTATTATCTCCGCTAAACTCGATGCCCCAAAAAAATAAAAGAAAGGGGAATCTAATACTAGTGCTTTATTTGGTCTGAATTGGATTTAATTTATTGGGAAAATGACACTTTTGGTCCCTAATGTTTGGGGGTGTGACACTTTTGGTCCCTAATGTTTCAACTTTGACACTTTTGATACCTAATGTTTTGCTCCTGTGACACTTTTGGTCCCTCAACCGGCTATTTCCAGTTTTTGTTGACTATACGCATGGTAAACGGTAATTTTAGCCACAATTGCAAATCGTGAAAATGTTGGGCTAATATAGAAATAGTTAATAGTACTTCTTAAAATAAGAGAGAAATGAGATAGGTGGGAAAAATATTTCTTCATAAGAAACGGGAAGAGAGAACAAGTAAACCCTTCCTTCAAACAAACCCTAATTGAATCTTCTTCTACCATACTTCAAACAAAATCCTTCACCTCAAAATGGATGGCTCGTTAAAGCCTTCATAACCAAGAACCCAACAAAATACCTGAAATTTGTAACCGCAAGATTGAACGGGCGACGTGAAAAAATCAGCGGGTGGAACGAACAAGGAAAGTGATGATGCCGAAGAAGATTAGCAATGCTGTGTATGGTGTACTTAAAGGTAAGTAAACCCCTTGTTGTCTCAATTTATACTGGAAGCATGAAATGTTGAGAATTTTTTAAATATATTTAATGTTTTTATATTAGATTAATTGGAGGAAAATGTGTAATGTGGTGGTTTATATATTTACTACTTTTATCGGCTGATGTGGTCGTTTATTGCATGTGAATTGATTAAAAATTGTGGTATACGTGTGTATTTTAGTGTGCATTACTAGTGGTGATTTTGAACTTAATGTATTTATTTATTTGTAAGCATCAACTTAATGTATTCAATTACAGAGAAAGATCAAAACAGGGTAAGCATCAAGTTCCATTATTGGGGAACTAAAGAAATAGACCCTACTCCGCAATATAAAGGCGGTAAAGCTTCTGTGTTCAATGAGTTGAGTTTAACAGGTTTAAGCATTAGTGCGTTGGACTGTCTAGTTGAGACAGTTGGGGTATTTGGGGGAAAAAAATATTTTAGTTTGGCTGAGGAACATGGTTTTCACAGGGTTGAAAAAGAGGATGAATTGAGATATTTGTGCGAGGATGCTTGTAGGGAAGGAGTTCAAGTAGTATTGTACATAGATGTGTGCGATATTGATGACTTGTTGGATGAACCTAATGATGATAGTATAGATCCTGGTTATGTGCCATGTTTGTCTGATGAGCTTAGTGAAGGGGAGAGTGTTGATAAGGAATGGTCACAATGTGATACAGATTATAGTCAAAATTCGACGCATGATAGTGGAGATCATAATGGAGTTGGAACTGGTAGAAAAAAGGGGACATTAGTCAAAAGTGGGGCTGGTGTTGTATTCGGTGGTTGGGAAGATGCCGATGGTTTCGATAGTGACTCAGATATTGGTAGTATACATGGATCTAAAGGGGGATTGTGTGATGGTGCAATGGTTTATAATCCAAATCTGCATGGTGATGATCCACCATTACAATGTGGAATGATATTTAGTTCATTTCCTGAATTTAAAGAAGTTGTTAAGTTGTGGAATGTAAAGAGAGGTAGGCCATTTAAATTTGAAAAGAGTGACAAGAGAAGGGTTTGGGCTTATTGTCCATATGTGAAAATTGTGAAAGATAATGAAAAAATGGATGAAGAAGATCATGAAAAAAGGGGTGAAGAAGATGATGAAAAAGATGATGTAAATGAAAAAAGAAAACGCGATTGCTCTTGGAGGATATATGCTGCTAGGTTGGGTGGGAATGAAGGTTGTGTTGAGATTAGAACTTTCAATGATAAACACACTTGCCCTTACGCGTTTAAGAATACGTCTGTGAAATCGGGATGGCTTGGTAAAAAGTACTCTGAAGATTTCAGAGTGAACCCTAAACTTGATGCAAAAAGTTTCATAAACAAGGTTGTGCAAGATCATCAATTATGTATATCAAAAAGTCAAGGGTATAGGGCTAAAAGGAAGGCACTTGCAATTGTTAGAGGTTCAGATGTTCAACAATATGCACAACTACAGGATTATGCACTTGAAGTTAAAAAACAAAATCCAGGCTCCACAGTTTCTATAAAAATGGTTGATGACATGGGTGGTTTGTTGACTGGCCAACCTCGATTTGAAAGAATATATATGTGCTTCAGTGGGGTGAAAGAGGGGTTTGTTTATGCTTGTAGACCATGGTTTGGGTTAGATGGCACTTTTCTAAAAGGGCCTTGTGGTGGTGTGTTACTGACAGCAGTCGGGGTAGATCCAAATAATGGGATCTACCCTATTGCATATGCTGTCACAGAAGGGGAAAATGGAGAATCCTGGACTTGGTTTTTGGAACTCTTAAGGAATGATCTTGGGATTATGGATGATGCTCTTTGGACCATAATGAGTGATAAACAAAAAGGCCTTATTCAAGCTTGTAATAGCATTTTTCCAAATGCTGAACATAGGTTCTGTGTTAAACACTTGCATGGCAATTGGTCTACTGCTGGATATAAAGGATTTGATCTAAGAAATGCTTTGTGGGCTGCTGCAAAATCAACTACACCTTCACATTTTCGAGACAGACTACAGAACATTGCAGACATAAACATTAAAGCTGCAGAATGGCTAGAAGATAAGCCAGCTACAGAGTGGAGTAGATCACACTTCAGTACACATTCGAAGTGTGACATGCTCCTAAATAATCACTGTGAATCATTTAATGCAAAAATCTTAGAGGCTAGGGAGGAGCCCATTTTGTCCTTGCTTGAGAGTCTTAGAAAGTTCATGATGGCCACAATGCAAGAGAATAGGGATAAAGCAAAAGTTCAGTGGATAAATTCTAGTATTTGTCCAAGAATTTTTAAGAAATTTGAAAAGAGTTGTCAAATAGCTACACATTGTGTTCCTCACAAGTCAAATGATGATCTGTATGAGGTTGTGTGCACATATGGGGAAACTTATATTGTCAACCTGAAAGATAAGAAATGTGGATGTAGAAAATGGGAGTTGACTGGAATCCCTTGCATTCATGCAATCTCGGCACTTTGGGCAGCTGACCAAGATCCCATGGAATTTGTGGATGAATGTTATAGTGTGGATAGGTATATCAAGTGCTATAAGAAGGGAATTCTCCCTCTAAATGGTTCACATGATTGGGAGAAATCTAATATGGTTGTTCCCTTGCCACCTATATATGCTAGGAAAGCAGGAAGGCCGAAAAAAAAAAGGAGAGTTTCTCAAGTTGAAGTGATAGAGAACCGAGAGAAAGGCAAACGAGTTAGCAGGAAAGGTCAAATTGCCAAATGTGGATTATGTGGCATTGCAGGCCACAATAAGCGTTCTTGCAAACAGATAAAAACAACTGAAGATGCTGCAAGTCAAGCACAACAAATGTGTCAAACTTCTAGTGTGAGTAATTTATTTTTTCCTTTCATCGATGAAGAAAAAAAGTGTATTAACCATGGTTTATTTCAACTTGCAGGGACAAGTACAAAACGATTTGCAAGCACAAGGATTAGACTCACAATCACTATACTTGGGAGATATCCAAACTTCTAATGTGAGTAATATATAATATGTGTGTTTTATGAAAGAATCTTGACTTTTGACACTTGATGTTATTATGTTGTAGCTGAGAATTATTATATTGATATAGTTGTGGTACTGAACTGATTTTGTATTGATTGTGTACGTGGATGCTTTTATGGTGTAGACAAGCCTATGCTCCCACTTGTAAAGCTGAGGTTGCTTTGATTTCTAGTGTTAATATCCTATTTTTAAATATAAATACATACAATATCTAACACACTTGTTATGATAGACTACTGATCAGGTTTCTCAAGTATCATATAAAGAAAAGTATGAACTATTTGGACTTCTACCTCCACCGTTCCCGGTTGGTTCTAAGCCAAACATGCAAAATAAGAAAAGGAAACCGCCACATCAAGTTGCCAAGGTAGAAGATTCATCACTGCTTTGTTATTTACGAAATCAATTATGAATGTATATGGATAACACATACCTCTATTATCTGATCTGTGCACTCATTTCTTATCTTAAATCTCAGGAAATCTCTTGTTCAGCCCCATCTCAGATTGCACTTCTTTCCGGTTTATCAAATGAGTGTCTGCAGCAATCATCTGCTTGCCCATCATCTAAATCTCAAGCTCAGACCAAAGGAAAGAGACCTGCTTGATATTTGTTGTCTGAACTATTAGTTTGGTTGTAACTTAAGCTATGGATGATATTTTGGCATTGTGAAATATGTTACTGGACATTGTAATGTATGGTATTAGAGCTATTTCCTAGTGGGGTTATTATATTTTAGCACAAATATGTATTCTGGATTATTATGTGCCTTTTGCTCTTAATGGATAATATTTCGGTTGGATGCTTATTCTTCATGTTTTATTGTTAAGTTTTGGTGTCTCTTTTGCTCATTGGTTTTGGATTTGATTACCGGAATGGATGAAATGTCTGTTAGATCTAGTTTAGCATGTACACTTTTTTTTATTGGTATGGATGAAAAAAAAAAATTTCCTAACCACAAATAGATTGATTATCATTGCATTCACAAACACATATAAAAATTTTGTCAACTTTGATAAAAAAAAATTAAAAAATCTCACAAAAACTTTAGTTTTAATAGGTGGTGAATTTTTTAAAATTTTCGATTCAACCCAATATTTTAGACAATTTATATTTTGACCCCAAATTACCTATAAAACTGGAAATAGCCGGTTGAGGGACTAAAAGTGTCACAGGAGCAAAACATTAGGTATCAAAAGTGTCAAAGTTGAAACATTAGGGACCAAAAGTGTCACACCCCCAAACATTAGGGACCAAAAGTGTCATTTTCCCTTAATTTATTATTGAAACATTGTCCATATTGTGGGGACGTACAATTATAGGTGATCGGCGCTACTGAGTAGGATATCTGAGTTTTTTGGCTACCAACTTCTTGGTTTGTCTCCGATGCATGAATGAATAGAAGAAAAAGGTGGCGACAATAATAGCCTTATTATCGGAGATGGAAAGTCCTAGGTACGTGGAATCTTTCCATCATAATAATAATAATAATAATAATATATATATAATTAAACAATGGTTTGCATGAGTGTATATATGACTAGTAAAGGTGCAATTCAATTTGGAATCTTATTCATTTAGTCACCAATGCTTTGCGACGTTAATTTGACTTGGTGCGACTAACAGTACAAAATGGGCTTGTTTTTTTTTCTTTTTATTTGTTAAGAAAATATGAGTTGCCTTATTTGAAACTTTTCGGGCCTGTTTGGTATCACATTTTAAAAACGTGTTTTGAAATCACTTTTATTTTATAATAGTTTTTTATTATTCCCAATAAATCTTTTTACATTTTTAATAAACTTTTTGCATTTCCAATACATTTTTTTACATTCTCAACACATTTTTAATATTATAAAATCAAAAGTGATTTCAAAACACGACTTGAATCACAATACCAAACAGACCCTTCGTTGCCACAATTATCTTTCAATATTCCTTCCGCTCTATTGAAAAGTCATATTTCAATTGTACCGAAGTAGTATATCATTTATTTAAGATGCTATATTTAGAAATCATGCTAAATTGTGAAATTTTGAAAGCAAATCCTAAATTAAAACGCTAAAGTCAAGTGTTGTGTTATGTGCTTAAAGTCAAGTCTTGAATTTGACTGGATAGAGTGCAGTATTTATCCGATTGGACTTTTACCAGCGACCACCAATAGAGTAAAAACGTGGCAAGGAACGAAACAGTCAAGGGTCAAAAAATCGTATATAATATAGTCATTGTGTCGATTGTAACCGCAACAATTTGGGCCAGTTCAACTTTCTGCTGCACCACAAATTAATAATATAAAAAAAAATTTATTACCGTAATATCTTACGACTATTATATTACACTTTTTAATGCAAATAATTGGTGAGTTTGTTTTTGATAAAATATTTTATTATTTTTTTAACTCAACACTTCTACATAATTATCCTATCTATTAGATTGAAGGAAAAAATTGAAGTTGATGAACATTCTAGCTTATTTATTAATTAAACATAACTGTTAAATGTAATAATCAAATCATTAATTTCTAAATAAGTAGGAATCAAACTCTCGATATCTGAGTGATCTGCTCTGCAACGGGTACCTCGTTCCTATCTTTATACATTCATGCTGGAGATAACATGTTTGACACTTTGACCTGGTACGTTTCAGCGTACAACGTTGGAGTCTCACGACTCTCGCCATTAAGGCCATGAGACCAAGAAATGAAAGAAAGTCTCGAATGTGACATGAATATTTCTTTTACTAGGCCAAACATGTCTACTGTGGATATAGGCATACCGCTTTATTTATTTATTTATTTTTTGAACGATCACTGAACAAAAATGATCGGTACACGTTTGATTACCCTTGAACTAATAATTTGGTTTAGTGTGCTAATTTTGAACTAAGGACCTATTATAGTAACATCGATTAGTCCGTTCTACTAAAAAAATTCAGTTTAAAATTTTTCATCTTCTTTTTAAATCTGAACTCACTCTGCTAATATAACTGATAGATTAATGAGTAAGAAGTGAGAAAAATTAATCTCAAAATTTCTTTCGCCTTCTATATCATCCTCATATTGAATTTTGTTGTGGGGCAAGTATGTGTAAAGTATCCTATGCCAGAATATGAGATTGATATAGAGAAAATTAATAAGTCAATTGAATTTACTTATTGAGCTTTATAATGAGACATGTTATATTATATTTGGGATCGATAAATTTCCCAACAGATTTCTGTTGTAATTTACACTACTCATTAATTAGAGGGTTATACGTTAAAATTAAATTGCTATTGAAATTTGGTTGAAAGCCTTTATTGTTTAATATATTATTCACCAAATTCCCTACACCGTAGTTCATACGCAACCTTATCCTAACAAGAACCACAAATCTCTAATGTAATAATTTGTCTATTCCGCGTCAAATGAGACTAATGGGGTTTATAGTAAAGGCTTTACCGAGTCAATTAGTATATTGAGAATATATCTACCCTATATAATATAAATTAATATATGTTTAATATTAGAGTACCATGTAGTTGCCACATTGAATTTTAATTTAATAAGCATCTTTCTAATTTATGTTTAATAGAGTTTTAATTTAACTATTTATGTAGATGCCACATAAACTTAATATCTAATAGTTAAATATTGAGTGAACTTATTTTATTTTCTACCATTCAATTAAATAATTTCTTTATTTATTTATTTTTACTTGTGGCTCTTTCACTCCTTTATAGGAGCATTGCACTTTTATTCTTCCACTTTTTTATACATTTATTAAAAGCACATCTCACAAAAATTATATATATACACCAACAGGTCAACAAAAATTTAAACTTTAATTATATAATTTAAGGATTTTATTTATATAAAAAAAAAGGCATGAGACCAACTTTCAGGTTCCGTACACTTTTTTTTTATAAAAATAAAACTTTTTTTTTCTTTTTTAGACTTATAATCTTAAATTCACAACTTGACATTTTCTAAACATTTTCACCGTGAAGTTAATTACTCAATTGATAATTGAGAGTATTAGTTTTTAACTCCTAAAGAATAGAAAAGTCTACTGTCTCTTTGTTTCACCATTTATTTATTACAAATATAAATAATATGTTGTATACCTCTTTGCTTCACCTTCTATCATTATAAATATGAACAAACTATTGCTTTCTTTCATCTTCTGTTAGTTACAATCAATAAGTTGTATATTTTCCTTCCCTGATTCATTCTATGAATGTCATTTTGAAATATTCTCTCAGTATTAAACAACACTGAAATTCTTTTTTAAATTGTTGTGAAGTGCATCAAGGTTAGTGAGTTATTCTGTTATAGATATGTTAACTAATTTCTCGAAATGAGAAATTTTATTCTTATATTTTACTATTAAAAATTATGACATTTTACACATCTAATAATATGTGATTTACATAGATCCTTTCTTGAATTTTCTTTTCCCATTAAGTTTTTTGTTGATTGCTTTAATTTGTTGTTTTGTTGTTGGTGCAATTTTTTTATGTGAAAACTTTTAGTTATCAAGAGTTGAAGGATTATTGTGTTAAAATTCTCTTTCCTATTATTCACAATGTATCATGCATGTGAAATTATAAATCTTGATATATTCTCTAAACTGTTCATTTCTTTTACATGCTTTTGTTATATTAATTTCTTGTTTTTGAAAAAGGTAGAGAAGTAAGTTTAAATGTGCAAAAAAAAAAAAATCATTTTTTTTTCCAACAACCTCAAAATTTTCCACAATTCTAAAGTAGATCCTTATGAAAGGATATTAAGTTACATACAAAAACAACAAGAATATGTCGGATGAAGGTAGTGTACCGGTAACCATATACTATTAAGGATGTAAAATTTCTTCCTTGATTTTGATATTTTTTTGTAGACTCCAATTGTTCTAAAAATGTATTGAATTAAGTTAATAGATGATAAATTTAAACGAGCTCTCATATTCGTTGTTCTATTTGTATGCTAGCCTGTGCACAATTAAACTTTTTATTATTATGATACAAATTAATATTTTATTGGGCATAAGCCGTGCATTGCACGGATGTACCGTCTAGTCTACATTATAATTTGCCCTATATAATTAATTAATTAATTAACGAAAAAGAAATTAATGACTGAATAAAACATATGAATATGACATATAATAATTAATTAAAAGTGTTAATTAATTATACAAGTAATTAATTAGGTAGGCTAGGCATGTACAGGTATAGAAGAACTCATGGCTACGCAGCTTTTCAAGCGTTCAAGTATGAGATTCCTGTTGACTATCCCGGAGTGTAGAGTCAACGGCAGCCCTTCCTTCACACACTCGTCGTACTTTTCTAGTGCCGTCACTATGTCTTTGAAATCCGGTCTCTTGTTCGGGTTCGCCGACCAGCATCTCTTTATCAGGTGGGCTAACGCCGGTTGACAACTCGCCGCCATTGGTGGCCGCTCGTTCTACAATAACCACAACTCGTTAGCTCATTTTAAGCTACCTTCTATTATAAAATATAAAATGTAACAGAATTAGTTGAAATGAGTATCATTACTTGATAGTTGATTACCTTTTCAGCCACGGCAAATGCAGCTTGGACAGGGGTCATTCCCTGGAAAGGCAGCAGAGCTGTGGTGAGTTCCCAAAGAACGATCCCAAAACTATAGACATCGACTTTTCTTGTGTAAGGTATCTCCTTGATCATCTCAGGAGCCATCCAACGATACGTTCCCATGTTTCCTTTGGTTTCGCTACTCTGCGTTTCAAGGCAGGATGTCCCGAAATCTGCCACCTTAACACGCATCTCATCGTTCAACAGCAAGTTGCTCGATTTAAGGTCTCTGTGGATCACTCCCTGGGAATGAAGGTACTCCATTCCTCGGGATATATCAAGAGCTAACCTCAATATCGTTTCTGTTGACAGCGAATATGGCTCTTTCTTGTTGAGATACATTCTGAGAGTCCCCTGAGACATGTATTCTGTGATGATGCAGTATACAGGAGGCTTCTTACAAGCAGCAATGAACTGCATATGTAAAGGGATCCATCATATGTCAAATTGAGCATGTTTCTATATGTAAAAATATTCATTTACTTCAAGTCAGGTGAGCATTAACAGGGCTACTCCCTCTGTCCCATGAAAATAGTTTAGCGGTACAATTATTTCTGAGTCACAAGGTACAACTCGAAACACGACTCTTTATATGAGACATACAGAGTAATATAGATATATATACACATCAATGATCCAAGCAAGTTTGATTTGTTGGAAGGAAACAATTTAGTACAACTGAGAAGACATAAGAGAACATTGTGATGACTAAACTTGTGAGAGAACATAAATGGTACTTTTTGTGTTCCATTAGAAGAGTCCACTTTGTAATGGAACAGAATTGACTCCTTATGTTTTCAGTATTACAAAGTGAATTCTTCTAATGTTACAAAGTGAATTCTTCTAATGTAACGGAAAGAATATTAACGAGAAAATGAATAATATGTAAAGAAAGGACTAATTACCTGGACTATATTGGGATGATAAAGACGGGAAAGCAAGGCAACTTCCGACTTGAATTGCTGTTCAAGCTTAGTTCTAGTCTCCTCCTTATGAGTAGGAATTCTGACCATCTTCACAGCCACTGCTCTTTGCTTATAAATCCCTCTGTAAATCCTACTGTGAGCCCCTGAAGCAAACTTGTTCCCAATAAACAACTGAGAAAGATCAGCCGTCCATTCCTCTTGATCCTCCTTCGATGCTTCCCAACTCTCCACATTGTCAGACTCCAATATCATCGACCATGACTCTAAACTGTCAAATCTCTTCCTCTCCATGTTCTCATCAATCTCTGTATTCAACTGTGTTCTTGAAGAGGATGAAGGAATTGATAATGATTTTCTCTTCGATTTCCTCACCCTAAATGGTTTAAAACATGGAAAACCAGCCATCAGAAATTTGATCTCCTAAAACCTGAATTCCAAAAAAGCCTTAATTCCCTCCCAGTCACAACTCAAAATCTCCTATGATAATAACAATCATCTTTCCTTCTGAAGGTGTGAATTGACTTCAAGAAATGCATGAACTGATTCAGAAACATGGGTCCTTAACAAAAATAACAAATGGGATCTGCTTCTTCATGTACATAACTAAACATGACACACGAATCAGCCCGAGACAGAGTTCTTCATTTGCATAGTCCTGCATGTTTAGGCAAATTTCAACACACAAACACAACTACAGAAAGGAAACAATAGGTCATGGAAAGCGGTTTGTATTGAAGCAACAATCACAGATAAGGTAATAAGGATTTTTCATGGTGAAAAAATTGGGATGGATATTGATGGAAAAAAATGAAAAACAATTTCCAGAAAGAAAAGAGAGGTGGTAAGGCTGGCAAAGCCTTTTGCTATATCATGAGGTAAAGTAGCCTTTTGCAAGAAACAATGAGGAAAGTCCCGTGAGTTCTTGGTTTCAAAGTAAAGTTATGAAAAAAGAGAGAGGAAGAGGGATTATCAAAGGAATCCAACCTTCTCTTCTCTTCTTTCTTTTATGCTATTCAATGTGAACTTGCTTAGTTAGTGGTCACAGGGATCAACATTTTTTTTTTTCCCCCTTCATTTCTTTATGCTTGGAATCTATTGATTCCCTCTACCATTTCTATTCCTCCAACAAAAATTGAAACATGCCTATGATTATTTAGTGCAAATATGGCTTATGTTATGTCAAGAATCTCATGACTTGGTCTTTTTTTGCAACTGGATTCAAGAGCCATTTGCAGCCATTTGTATTTTGTAGTAGTTTGATAAGTTTTATGGATGGAATTATAGGACAGAAGAAGAATGGGAAACAAAGATGATTCTTAGGAAATATGCAAGATTTGATCATCCAAAATTGGTGTGTTGTTGCTTTCCTAGATTAAGTTCTGCATTGCTATGTTCAGTGTATAGAATAGCTATTAATTTCGGTGGAGTCATTGTCTCATAATAGCTATTTCCACTATAAATGGATTGGACCAAATAGCAGCTAAAGATCATAAGTGGTATTGTCTTCACAGAATTTTTTTTAAAAATTTTTATTTTATCTTTAAAATGATTTTATATAACATGATAATGTGTGGTTGATAAATAATTTGCGCATAAAAAATAAGGATATAAATAAAGAAATACTCCCTCTGTTCCATTATAAGAGTTCACTTTGTCATACTGATTTCAATATTACAAAGTGGACTATTCAGATAGAATGGAGAAGTAACAAATTACTTATTTTTTGTGAAAAAATAAAATTAGAACAAATATGCTGTATGAAATATTTTTCCAAAGAATGACTGAAGACGGGCTTCATCTTTTCGGCCCATAAACTCATTGTGAAAGCAAATTTTGGGCTAGTTCTTATCCCCAAACCTTGCCCAATACCCATTCCTTTTTTATATTTCAGATAATGTTTGTAATTATAACTTATAAGGTTCCTTAGAAAAATATGTATTTTAAAAATATATTTAAAACTTAAGAATATGTGTTTAAAAATATAAATGAATATCTTCAAATTTATCGGTAAAATTATAAAATGTAAATATGTTTTAAAATGGGAAAATATAAAAGTAAAAAAGCTCAGCTTTCACAATCTTATACGAACTTGTATTAAAATTAAAAATTTTCAACTCAAAAAATATACTACTACTACTACTTCGCTTCCCGCCCTAAGTTTCTGACTATAAATACTCACAAATTGAATCGATTCAAATTTCAAAGCTTATTTCTCTCTGCCTGCACTCGTAATGTTCCAGAATGTCAGATTCTCTCTCATTCTTCTTCATCTTCTCTGCAGTTTTGTATTTTCTCTAAACCTAATTTCCGATCAAATTCTTTCCGTTCATGTTTTACAGGTTCTGAAGAAACAGCAGTTGTTGAAGGTTGTCCTATTGCTCACAGATCAGAGGTACGTTTATTATGCATGTCTTCGCTTCATTTCTTTTTAAACATGAGATTCATCTCAGTTTTCTGTATCATTTATGATGAATTCGAAGGTCTCGTTTTCTGTCTTGTTTATTAGTTTAATTTTACTCTGGCGGTGATATTGTTTTTTTCCCTCCCTATTTTTATTAATTTTTCTGATGAGTTTTCCTGTTTATTCTCCATATTCGGAAGTTCTCTGCAGCAGTGTCGTGTCGTTAGGATGGAAACCGAAAATTTTAGTCAGACAGGGAAACGCACGAAACTCTCAGTACGAAGTTTGTTTTCTTGTGTGTGTGTTTTAGTCTTTTGGAAGATTAAGAAAATGAGTAATTAAATTAGCTTATTATTATTTACATTGGGTAATTAGGACGGACAGTTGGTGGTGGTCGCCAAGGATGGCGGTGATGTTTCTTCCCTAGAAAAGAACCATGGGGAAGAGCCTGAGGAGAATGCGGTCGGATCTGAACAAATGTTCGCTGAAATCGCTCGCATTCATGAACAAATCCAATCATTTACTCAGCTGGTAGTTTTGCTAAACCTTATCCTTGTTTGATGTAACACTACAATGGAAAAGCAAGAGAGAGAGCTAGCCATAGAATGTTGACAAAAACATGTATTTTGTTGATAATTGGCGATGGATTTTTTAAAATTTTTTTGTTTATTTATGCCTATGGTGATTGGTGGATGAAGGTATGTGAGCTGCTGGAATCTGGAAAGTCAATGCTGAAGGATCTGAGCAATGAATTTGAAGAGAGAATGATTTTGTGAGATATAATATTTATGGCTTTTTGGTCTTATATTATGGCTGTAGACATATTTTCTTCTACTGAACTGAACTTTATTTTAGAATACATAAGGAACAGATTCAGAAGTGGGAGGAGGAGATTCAGACAATTCGCCTGGTTGATGCCTCCAATGTACAGGAAAATGCTGTTCTGCAAAACGCTAAAGCTATGCTTCAGAATGTTTGTGGTGAATCCTGAAGGTGATTTTGTTATTTACCTTTTTTGCCGAGAGATTCACATAACTGATCTCAGCGGCAAGTTTGGCATCCTTTGCACTGTATCAACATTATGGTTAAGGTTTTTGACTGCAGCAGACTATTAGCTTTAGGGAGAATCCGAGAATATTAATTTTGGATTTTTTCCTTTTTCTTTTATTTTTGGCAGGCTCTGTTTTTTTTGAAGTCGAGTGACTCACATAGAAAGAATGGATTATGGATCTACTGATGATAGGGTTTTTGTAATTTGCTTGGAATTCTCCTGGTGCTTGCAAATAAACTTTTAGGTGGGATGAAGATTATTTCTAACAGGTATCCAAAGTTTCTAAACTACAGTTCCTAATGTTGGTTCTATGCAATGCTTAAGTTTGATGTGATTGATGCACGTGCTAACTATGATACTGATATGTCCCTCTTTTGCTTCAATGATTTTGTTTTAGAAATTTCTCAAATATCAAATGCTTTGTTACCCTAAATAATTAGCTCAATTCAAGGAATGCTGTTATTATCATTTATCTGTAGCAATACAGATTTTCGCTTGAAAGTTAGTTATTTAGGTTTAGCCTTTATCTAGGTAGCATAAAAGAAGAAAGTTTCTGTGTCAAAATACAATTTGTGAACCTTTTTTTTTGTTCATTAATTATTTGATGTCCAATACAAGTTCTTTGACCTATAGTTATGGTATGTAGTATAGACTTAATGGTGTAAAGCCTCCTCCACTGTTTGTAATTATTTTTGATCAGCCATTGCGTTGCATGTTTCTATATTTCTAATCTCTTGTAGGTTGTTTGGGGTAAGCGGAAGAACTGCATTTTACTATGGACTTAGCTTGGTTGCCTTTCTGAGGAATTAACTTGGGGTTATATGAGGTTACTTTTTTTTAAAACCCTGATATGTGGTTATGCTTACAGGCAATTAGTTATTTCACATTGGAGGGGTTACTGAAGGGAAATCATTAACTGCTAATGTAAGTAAATGCTAGGGGTAAACATATGAAGTATACTTCAAGTAGTTATAGAATATGGATGAAGTCAGGAAACCCATCATTGAGAATATCTGCTTGTCGACCTTTGCCCCCATTCAAATCGATCTGAGGTGACATAGCTGACAGCTTGCGGGCTTCTGCGTCAGTTTTGTACTTTATTTCTTTTCTGGAAATTAAGAGGCTAAAAAATTTTAGTATCTCCGAAGTTATTTCTCACGTCAAATAGGTTTGGTTGTCATACCTTTTAACTTGGTTAGTTTGAGCATTTACTTCCATTCTGTGATCAAGTGCTTAGAGATACCTGTGTTGAAAGATCACCAGACAGGAAAATTTCTTCATTTGTCTCCTTGTGGATTACTAATTGAGATATGAATGCAGTCCAAACTGTACGGTAGATCATCTAGGAGAGTACGTAAACTTCTCTGGTCTGGTCTGGTTGAGCTGGAATGTTTGTCTTGACTCTTTGAGATATGAGAGACCACACCTAGTTGCCCCGTCTTATTTCAGATGGCCAGCGGCACACTGCTTCGCAGCCAACACTTGAACTGCTTTCACCTGCATGTAACCCTGACATTGAGCTTGGAAGAAAATTACGGATGAAACATTTTTTTTTTTTACAGTCATGACTAGTGTTTTGGTTCTAGCAAAAGATCCTTAGAAAGTAAAACTCATTCAATACTTGTACGTTGATAAAGATCCTTAGAAGGTTAAGGCTCTGCAATGATCATATGTTTTTAGACTTAAGAGACCTAGGTTAGTCCGACTTTATTTTTTGGTGCCAGATGTTAAAGGGTGAGAACGAAGGCATCCACATGACTTATGTATTGATCTGTGTTTGAGATTCCAGTGAGAAGCCAGGAAAGCTGTGTGTTCTGTGCAATACTGTAAATCGCAGTAATTTTTTGAGATTTATCAACTTTGGAAGAGCCAAAAACAATCGTAGGAGATCCAGATAGCTTAATGAAGATCAATCACCTAACTAGCTAGTGGTTGTTAGACAAGCTTTTTCAATTGAAATTTTGGAATTTATAAAATGCTTGTTTGAATTGTGATGCAATATAGGAATAAAATAACACATGTGCACATGTCATATTGGGATGGATGGTGGACAATAGAGGGATTAATGTAAACCTCCCAAATGATTGGGCAAGATGATGCTTAAATAAGGCAAGTAGTAGTTAAGGTTTATATAATATGCGGTGTTGTGGGTTTAAGGTTTGTTTTCTAGTAATAGCAAATCACTAATGATGGAGTTAAGTGAGAGGAACATTGTGAATCGTATCTTAGGAAAGCGAAAGATCACCTTCCGGCTCTAGTTCATTAGATTCGATTGTGATGGGAACTAAATAATTTCTGACATTTCCTGATGAGACCTTCTGAGGATTTCTTTTTTGTTTTAAATTACTCGCTGAAACTAATCATTTTCTAATGGTATAGCTGGATTGCCCTAAATCTTAAGCTTGTGCCTCTCTCTTATACTATTTCTTAAGGAATAGGATAAGGAAAGAGAAAGGAAATCCATTTGCAACTATATGTAATTCTGCCAGATCGATATAATAATCTAAAACTTACTGCAGCAGAATAGTCTGAATTATTGATTCATAATGTTAGAGAATATATATATATATATATATGTGTGTGTGTGTGTGTTTTTTTTTTTTTTTTTTCATATCATACAAGTCAAAAGTTATAATTTTTTAAATTATTTTTTATTGACTTCGGGACTATTCCAATTAGGGCAATGAGAATAGAAAATTGATTTTATTTTCTTTAATAGTATTTGAAAATAGAACAAATGGTTGGTTGTTGAATCCGAATAAAATAAGGGATAATCAATTTCTGAGAATCATATATTGAAACATGAGTTCACAAAACCTGACTCAGAATTTCATTCAGATTTCAGTTTTACTCTACTATTATGTTCAGTAGTATTATCATTGTAGTTGAATATATTGTTTTGGTAATGAATGTTATATGTTGGGAGTATTTCATGAGAGATTTTGGCATTTGACCTTATAAATCAAAGAGCTGGTTTTGATCGTTTTAAGGTTATTGTCATATTTTGTCTAATCAAATGGAACGGCATAAATGTAGTTTTATAAACTATAAACTATATTGTCAGATTTAGAAAGACTAATATTATCATGTTTACATTGCCTGTCGATTTAATGTGGTCCTCTTCTTTCATCCCGAAATGAGATAGTACTAAACATAATTAGCATATCAGAATCGGAGGAGTTGAAAATTGAAATTAGAAACAAGAATAGTTGTTTTTGTTGTTGTTGTTGTTGTTGCTGTCAAATATGATGAACAATTGAAGAGTATCCTTGTAGGTAGGTAGCTTGGCATTTGTCTCATGCAAAAAACCCCCAAGTTGTTTTCTCTAAAGGGAATGGATTCTTACGTCTTTCATGACTCTTAATTTGAGACCCACACGATTTATTTAGTTTTAGAAGGTGCTTAGTCGTAGTCTTATTAGTCTTAGTTGTTTACTAAAATAGTAAGTCCCATTTCTTTAATTCCAGAATCTATAATCATTCCTATTTTGGTGGCATGCAAGTTTCTGACCTCTTATTTTATTTTACCGAGTTGGTAATTGGTAGTAGTATATTTATGTGAACAGACGCATCATTCATGAATTCTGTATAATGCTAAATTTAAAGGTATTGTTTATGCAAGTAATTTTGGTTAGCACGAAAATGATGCTTGATCTGAAGTATAGCGGCCATTGAATTCGTTTCACAAACCACCCCAGAATTCCATTACTAACAGACCCCGCATTTGCATCTGGGTCCCGCTCACCACACGTATACTTCCAAACTCCAATGGTTTATAATCCCTGGTCCGACTCCCAACACCCCCGCCTCCCCAATATTTCCTCTAACTTATCAGCTCTCACCGACACATTTAGTGAGAATAACCCACCCAGCTCAAGAGTTACCCCTTCTCTTTTTTTACAGCCCAACTAAAGAAAGGTAGGATAATTTTCAGAAAATTACTGTTAATAGTTATTAAGTAGTGGTTAAAAAAGTTTAGGCTCTATATGTTTACGGTTGGTATGTGATGTTTTGTCTTCATTTCGATTTTCGAACTTGTTTTTTCGATCAAAATTTTGATTGGTAACAACACAAGAAAAAATGTTTGTTAATTGAAAATTGTAAACCTTATTCATATTTTCAAAACATATTCAAAACGTGGTAACTTACAAATTCTCATGTGATTACACTCACATAATATTTTTTGCCGTATTTTTTACTATGTTAGTACTCTTTTCATCATTAAAACTTCACTATTAATATTGCACTCCATTCATCAACAAATAAGATTTTCTCTCCTTTAAATTTCAATGATATAGATTCTAGGATCGGACTGTTATTGGTAAGATTAAGAAAGATGGTAAAAATCTAAAGAATTTGAAACATAGCATACTTTATCAATTATATTAAGGAAATGGTTATAATTTAATATATTATTAATATTTATATAGTTGATAATCATATATTCGAATTTAAATTTATAGTGCTAAAACTTACTACAATGCTCGTATAAATCATCATCAAATCATGTGTCGTGTATTAAAACTCACAAATAATTGCGTATTTCTCATTTAAGACGGATTTGCAAATCCAATAGGCACCACATGCAAGAGACAAGATTAGTGTACTAGTAATAGATGCAGTTTCTCCAGTTAAAAGCTTGCATTGATTGCATAACAATACATTTATAAAATTAACTGGTTGTTGCACTTTGTCTGTAATCTTAATTGTTGACTACATATTTATATTAGAAATGTATTAAATGAATAGTTAAGAAACTGAACTAATAGAATATTTAAAGCATGATCTTTTATAGGATGGGAAAGAGTGTAGTTTTAATTAAATTATACCAACGAATCATCTTTTGTATTTTATATATTTAAATGTAATAACTTATTAATATATGATTACATGCAATTCGTAAATTATTTTTAAAGTAAACTCGTGAGCATAGTTTGCAGTATCGCGATACGTATCGTAGGGTCGTACGATATTACGATCCTAAAACATCAATTCGATCATACTTCCGATTCTATTCGATACTATAAAAATTTGTTAAAATGACTCAAATAAAAATAATTTTAATAATTTATCAGTAATTTTACACTTTTACATTTCGTGTAGAATTTTACGATATTACGATCCGATCTTATCGATACCGATCTTATCGATACCGATCTTGCACCTCAATCGATCCCACGTAGGATTGCGATTTTGCAAACTATGGTCAGGAGGAGGTAAAATGAGTAAATTTACCTAACATCTCATTTTATAAATGATTCGTTGTTTTTACATTTATGTAAAATATAATAGTATTAAATTAGAACAAAAACCTTGTTGATAAGGAGGCATGGGAAAAATAGGTCATTTTAAAAGAATTGCGAGGAGAGCCCTAGTTTGGTAATTTCACAGCGGCCTCCACTACTTCCGCTTTGTCTCACTCACTCCCATTCTCGCTAGAAAACACTTCGCAACTGCTTACCACTTCCACTCTTTCCATCTCACTCACTCACTCTCTCTCTCTCCCACAACACAACGAATCCAATTAACTCACCGCTTTAATTCATAACCGAATTCCAGATTACAGAAATCTTTTTCTCCCATCGTCTCCGCCCTATAAGAATCCCAATTTCATAGCTTAATCCACACCGAACAGTACTGAATTACTGATAGTGAGAGTGAGAAAAAAAAGAGCTAAAAAAATCATGAGTACAAGAACCGGGTCTCACAAACTGAGCAATGGGTTGTACGTCTCCGGCCGCCCTGAGCAGTTGAAGGAGCGGCAGCCCACAATGTCTTCTCGGCCCGCCCCTTACACCGGTGGGGACGTCAAGAAGTCCGGTGAGTTGGGAAAGATGTACGGCATTGAGACTTCTTCTTCTTTAGGTGGGGACCACGTGTCCCACCATCCTCAGTCGGTGCCACCTTTCCTGAAGCAGCCATCGTCCAGGCATTCCTCCTCCTCTCAGCATAACAGTGGATCGATCAGATCCGGCCCGAATTCCGGCCCGTTGGGCCAGAAACCCGGCAGTTCTGGCCCTATCCCTATCCCTAAGCGGTACTCGTCGTCCTCTTCCTTCTCTGGGCCAATGACCCCAATTCAGCCCACCGGCCTCATAACCTCTGGCCCATTGGGTTCCAGCGCCGGTGCCCGCAGCGGCCGGTCGACTAACCTGGAACAGCCACGCCCATCCACCACCAAGG
Source organism: Leptodermis oblonga (assembly GCA_016801395.1). Taxonomy (NCBI): domain Eukaryota; kingdom Viridiplantae; phylum Streptophyta; class Magnoliopsida; order Gentianales; family Rubiaceae; genus Leptodermis; species Leptodermis oblonga. The sequence continues at coordinate 45,235,275 of CM028756.1, forward strand.
CCACCTATGGCTCTGCCGTCACAAGCTTGGCCGAGGACCCCAAGTACGGCTTCAGGGTTTCGAGGGCGGCAATGTGGGTGTTTTTGATACTGCTTGTGATGGGTTTGGTGGTTGGAGCATTCTTGTTGATTGCAGCCAAGAAGGCGGTGGTTCTGGTGGTTTTGGCCGGGATTTTAGCTCCGGTTATGCTGGTGCTTGTGTGGAATTTGGCATACAAAAAGAGAGGTTTGCTGGGATATTTGCGGAGGTACCCGGATGCTGAGCTTAGAGGTGCCGTGACTGGACAGTACGTGAAGGTCACCGGGGTAAATTCACGCCATTTTCACTGTTTCCTTGCTCTTATTGCCGCGCTAATTGCGTAATAATATTCTTATTAGTTGTATTTTTTGTGGGGTTTTCTTGTTTAATTTCTATCAGGTTCTGGTTGTGCTCTCATTGTAACTTCTATGCGCTGGTTTTTTTTTGTTTATTTTTGATGGCTCGGGTGTTTTTTTATTAAATGTTTTTGTGTGATTTTAAATATTGCTAGTTTTGTGTTTATGCGTTCATTGGTTAGGAAAGGATTCCTAGGGTGATTGTCTATTTCCAGGTATGTCACCACAGACAGATTATAGTATGATTATGATGGAAGTTCTCCTATTTGGTATCTTATCATGCCTATAACAGAGATTTAGGTTAAATATTTGATTATGTGGGGAGGTTTAGGGCATTTTGAGTCTGATATTGCACATTACTGGGTTCACTACATTATTGTGTAATTTTTGAATTAGTTGTGATATTTTATGGTGGTTTATCAATCTAGGTTTAAAATGTTGTATTGCACATGTTAAGGGTGGATGATTTTCAAAATGTATCTTTTTATCATTTGTCCGAGGTTTTGGGTTGCATAGAACTGGAAAAGGAAAAGCGAGATGGAACATATATTCTTAATGGGGTTTTCTCCTTGATGCTTTTTGCTACTTGAAATGTGCATTATCTCATGGGTTTCTCGTGTTGGCTGTAGATGCCGTATGACACTTATTGAAGTGTCTGTCGACCAGCCATTTGTTTAACATCTTCTGTTATGGATTTGGCTGTAAGCATAGTCTCTTGCGTTAAAGAGAATGTAGATTAATATATTTCTGGTTGTTGCGACCTGCTATTTGGTAAAAAATGGATTTCTTTGTATTAGGTTTGACGGGTACTTTAGCCAGCATCATGCATAACCCTTGTTATTATTGAGTCCTGTTATGTAATGTCATCTAGCTTGGAATAGTGATCCTCTGTCTCAATAGCCTGTTTCAGTATTGAAGATTGTGGTCCATATTATCTTTGGCGAGCCTTTGTTGGAAATAGCTTTGAACTTTTTGGGAAAATTATCTGCCTTGAATTTAATGCTGGCTATCCTCAAGGATTCTGCATAAAATCAGTGTAGTTGTTTGCAAATGCTGCCAGAGCATTACTCTTAAAGCTGACAAAATTGAGCATCATAAATTATTTAAAAGATTTTCTGAATAGCTTTCAGTTTAATGATTCAAAATCATGTTTATTTTTGGTATTGTTCTAGCCTACTACATATAGGAATAGAATCTACGTGTAGCGGTTCTTACGAAAACTTTTGGTTGGTTTTACTCTAGTTTCCTGGTATCTGCAGAACCTTGTACCTGATCCTGCATTCATTGAACTATTTAGTATTTTTTTTGTAACTCTATTGTGCATGTGAAACCATTTTATGAATATATAATGTATGGAATGAAATTCCTTCTTGGCAGATTCACATGTTGGTTTAAGGGATGGTTTACCGAACTGCATCTATTGTATTTATCAATCTGTGTAATCCTTTTGTTACTTCTTATGTGCATCGATTAGGAAGTATTGCAAAGATTTCTCAAAGGTTACTGATATTGGCTTTTGAATTTTCATGAGCTGTGTTATCATTTATTAACTTCTAGGAAGATTTCTGTGCTATATTTTAGACATTTAATTTGATGTTCTTTTTATGGGTGTTCATGATATGAAGTTTATAGTTTAGTATCGTTGTAGTTTTTGTTCTGTCAAATGTGGGATTTTGTATTATGTCTATAAAATATCAATTACATACATTATACCATTGAACTACTTGTTGTTCCTGAGTCTTTGTACCTTTTTTAAAACTGATAGAGCTCGTTTTCAACTTCTGTACGTAGGTTGTTACTTGTGGAAGTGTTCCGCTTGAGTCTTCCTTTCAGAGGGTGCCAAGATGCATATACACTTCAACTGAGTTGTACGAGTACAGAGGATGGACTGGCAAGTCTGCAACTCCTAGGCACCGTTACTTCTCATGGGGATGTAGAGCTTCAGAGGTTAGTTTGTTGTTTGAGTTGATTATCGCAAAATATCTGGTTGAGTATTTCAATCTTGATGTAAGATAGAAATTGATAGTGTGCAAACTGCTTGTTCATTTCTGTTTTGCAGAAATATGTGGCTGACTTCTACATTTCGGATTTCCAATCTGGTCTAAGAGCCCTAGTGAAAGCTGGATATGGAGCTAAAGTAACTCCACTGGTCAAGCCAACAACTGTAGTGGATATAACGAAGGACAACAGGGATTTATCCCCAAACTTTGTGCAGTGGCTGAATGACCGCAGCTTCACAAGTGATGACAGGATTATGCGTCTCAAAGAAAGGTGAGTCCTTTTATCTGACTGGGATTTTAATTGTCTAGTTGTGTTGGGATTTTATATATTTGCTTACTCCTCTAAACCTGATAGTTTGTGCTGAAAGTCTTGTTGCAGATTCGTTGTGCATGTCAACCGATCAATTTGTGTGATTTTTGTGCATGTCCTGGTATCAGTTTGTGCGATTTTTGTGCATGTCCTGGTATCAGTTTGTGCGATTTTTTCGCATGTCCTGATATCAGTTTGTGCGATATTTGTGCATGTCCTGGTATCAATTTGTGCGATATTTGTGCATGTCCTGGTATCAATTTGTGCGATATTTGTGCATGTCCTGGTATCAATTTGTACGATTTTTGTGCATGTCGTGCAATCAAAATGCGTGATTCTCTGGTTGAATTTGAAATGCAAATTGAAGTTGTAATAACTATACAGACAGATTCCATTGCGGTATTAAAAAGTGTGGTATTCTAGTAGATATGCATGAAAAGTGTTGCTTTTTTATGATGCTGAGAAGCTGTTTTGAAATGGTTGTTCCTTCTTTGTATGACAGTTATATCAAAGAAGGAAGCACAGTGAGTGTGACGGGAGTGGTGAGTAGGCATGATAATATGCTTATGATAGTAGCACCGAGTGAGGTGATATCTACAGGTTGCCAGTGGCTCCGTTGCCTTCTTCCGACGTACATCGAAGGTCTGGTAGTGGCCTGCGATGAAAGTCAGACAGCGGATGTGATAAATGTTTAGTTAGATATGCTTTTGTTACAAGTATACAGTTTATACTTGCCTGAGTATATATAAGGAGATAGGAGAGGAGGGTTAGATGGTTAGTGTTAATAATATAGTAGAGACAGAGAGAGCTTAAAGTAAAAGAAAGTAAGCAGAAGGGTAGGTTGTTTCAAACTTTATGGATTTCAGCTTATTAACAACTATTTTGTACATAAAATAAAAGGTATCATCTTTTGTTTTGAGGTGCCTTTTTCTTTCATGTTTATAAGTGGTGAATTTAGTAATTTTACATTCCTTGTCTACTCGAATAGCGTGGCGTGTGAAAAATCAATACAAACTCTTCCTTATGATTAATTGATGCGATAATCACGTACAAAGTCACGAAAATGCGACATGTGCCTAACTCGCATTTAGCAGGTTATACATGATTCACGAAAGAAGAATTAAAATTGGGCCAAGTATGAATTATATGAAAATATAATAGGTCAAGACCTATAATAAAATCTCTATAAATTAATAACTATGGAACTAGGAAATTTTATTAATTTAAAAAGATATTATTTAATCGATAAATTAATAATTTATTGATTTAAAGAGTTTTGGATTTCAGTAAATAAATATTTAGATAAATCAAATACGTACAAATTAGTTATATCTATGAGTTCATTATATAAATTTACAAATTCAATGTACAAGCCAATTGTATTTATGAATTCATTGTACATGAAAATTGAAAATATTACAAAATTCATTCAAGGGATGAAGCAAGCTTAATGAATTTTAATGACATAACTTTTGAAGAAGACCTTCATGAGCTTGAAAATATGATTAAAGATCTTGAATATCACAATAAAATGGATGTCAATACCCTATTTGATTACCTAGGTAAAAATGAGAAATGTTTAGATGTCCAAAATTTAGAAAAAATTGTGACTGGTATCATTGAAAATCATGTTGATGAAGCCGACGATCAATAACACCAAAAAACAGCATTCAAAGCGACAAAGACTCTTCAAAATTTGTTGTTGCAGTTTGAGAATTCGACACCGAAACTTTTGGTTGCAATTAGAAAAGTTGAGACACAATTCACCTAGATTTAAAATTGAAGAAAAGGCAAACAACAATAGATTCTTATTTTAATAAATATCAGAGTTATATTTGTAATTTTTGAGAATTATTAATTTATGATATTTACGGAACTATATATTTATATAGGGATCTTTCTAAAAATTATTATCTTATTATTTTCTTAAAATTTGCAATTTTTTAAACTAAGTAATGATAGACTCAACAACAAATTATAACAATTTTTTAATAGTAACTCATGTGACATGCATTTATTAGTTATATTTTTATTAATATTACATAATTGGCCAATGAATACATGTTACATGAGTTGCTATTAAAAAGTTACTATGATTTGTTGTTGAGTCTATCATCACTCAAATCGGGACCACAGACAAGTATTATTTTATAGAGTATTAATTTAACATGTTTAACAAATTAATAATAAATTAATAATCCTTTACAAACATACTCCATAAATATAAAAGTTAAAAAATATATTATTTATTTAACTTGTATAAATGGGTGAAACTATAATCCCATCAAAGGAACAATTCATCCCTTGAATTTAGCCTCAATTGCATAAATGAATGAATAGTCCCTCAAAGGAACTATTTTTTTTGCCTTTATAGGTTAGATGTGTTATTTGAATTATATTTTGGATTGAACTCAGAGTAAAAATGTTAAACTTTCAAAACAAACATGTTAATTAAAGTCCAAATAAGATTGATATGATACAACACGACACGAAAATAAATAGGTCAGGTGTGACACAATCCAGAAATAAACTCACGTTTGACACAATCCAAAAATAAACATGATAAAGTTTAACACACCAACCTGAAAACCCAAACACGACCTGTTACCACCCCTTTCCACTCCGTCTTCTTGAACGTATTAATGAGAAACAGAAACAAATGGGGAAATATTCATCTTTGTGACACAAGACTTGATAAAACCAAGGAAAAAGTAGAGGGTAAATTAACTTGAGAATTCATCTCTAACAACACTATGGGATTGTAACTAAATAAAATACACGCTTATTGCAAGTTTGTGATGTGTTGGTGTGCCTATAATTTTCAAACAGACTACGAAAATGAACAAGTGAAATGCACAGTTATACAATCAAAGTCTGGAAGGAATTCCTCCAGCAACCACCAGAGTTTCACCAGTGATGTAAGAAGCATCATCTGATGCCAAGAACGCAGTGGCTGCACCCATGTCCTCTGTGGTTCCAAGCCTTCCGAGTAATGTCTTTTCCTCGATGGCATTTCTCTGCCGAACAAGCCAATATAGTAAAATCATTCAATCAGAAAGGCAATAGGCATCAAATATTCCAAATCAAGAAATGGATCTACTGAAATCTTACAACATCCGAATTGGAAGTAATAAATGAAGCAAAGTGCGTAGGCACAAAGCCAGGCGCCACACAGTTCACTCGAGTATTTGGAGCCATCTCAGCAGCAAGGGCCTAAAAATACAAAACATGGAATTTGATGTCATTGTGAAGAAGTATTAAATTGCCTCAAACAAGGTAAATTAGATAAAAATGTAAGACCTTGGTTAGCCCAAGAAGGGCTGTCTTGGTCACCCCATACATAGCCATGGAAGCCTGTGGTTGATAGCCAGCGATGGAGGAAATCAGAACCACAGACGAACCCTTCTTCAAGTGAGGAGCTGCTTCCTGTCAAAGAAATTTACACACATATAGGTTTATTCTTCGTGAACCGTGGCATTCAGGCAAAGTGTTATCGCCGCGAGTGTTCTAAGCTATCAGACTACTACTGCTGTAGTGAGTGTGAACATAATGGACTTACTTGTAGAAGAAGGATAGCGCATTTAACATTTATCTCCCAGAGCTTGTCAAGGACAGCTTCTTTAGTTTCCATAATACTATCAACTGAGGGATTGGCAGCAGCATTCGACACAACAACATCTATCTTTCCATATTTCTGCAAGTAAATATTGTGAGAACACATGAGAAATTAGACCAAGTAAATAGCGATTTACTTCTTAGATAAAAGAAATGACTTCAGATCAGAAAGATGCCTCATCCACACAATAACAAGCAATATACAATTTAAGTCTCATTTACCCAATTTAAGTCTTTTACCCGAAAGCAATCATATTGCCAACATTCTTAACAGAGACTTAACACCTTTGTTATATTATATTGTAAACATGCTAAAACTTTCAGATCGTTTCTTAGTTGAAGGTTATTGCATTGGAGGTATCATACTAGGAAATGCAGATTCCACATGGTATCCAACAGCAGATTATGTCCAATTATGGAACCAAATATTAAACCACATTTTGAACTTTAAGAAACAAGACATTCATAGTAACTTATGATGAGGGCTAACACCATGATGATACAACAAAGTAAACACATGGAAGCACAGTTAAAACAGCACAAAAAGAAAGTAGAAATAAACAACTAGGGCAATCTTGATTTCAACTCCAAAATAGACTACAATCCTAATTTTCTCAAGGAATGCCACTTTTTCCCCTTTAATTGCACGTATCAAAAAAAGACATCACAACAGTAATTTTGCTCCACCTGAATTGTCTTCTCTATCAGATTCTTCCTTTGCTGTGCATTCGACACATGACATACTACTCCATAAACCTCAATCCCTAGTCCCTTAAGTTTTTCCACAGCCTCATCAACATTTACCTGCAATCCACCCAGGCAAATCATCACGAACAGAAGCAAATAAGTAAGAGAAAGCTCCAGTGAAAAAAAATACCCCCAGTTTTATCCCTATCAAGGAACAAAATAAAAGGGTTGGAAAAAACCCCAAACAAAGTCCATCTTCTACAAAAACCCAATCCCAAATCAAATCAAAGCCAAAAAGGAAAGAAGGAAAGAAACGCAAAGCACCGAGAACAAGACTCACCTGTTTGCGAGAAGAAATGACAACAGAGGCACCTTCCAATCCCAGGCGCTCGGCGATGCCGAAACCAATGCCCTGAGTTGAAGCTGTGACAATCGCCACTTTCCCTTGAAATCTCTTCCCAATTTTCTCCATGTTTTTTTTCTCTCTTTTCAGTTTCAGACACGAATGTATGTTACTATGTATGTCAGCTGGAAGTCTTTCTTTCCAAAATCGGGTCGGGGATGTTGAGAATGTCAACAATTATATTGGGATTCACACCTCAGAAGAAGATAAAATTTGGTACTTTCTTGGACCCCACAAGTTGCTTTGGGCCGAAATGAATTTTGTTTTCTCGAAAAGTTCACATTTTGAAGGGCCTGTTCGTTTTGGATTTCGTTTTGAAAATTATTGTTAATTGTGAAAAATATATTAGAAATATATATAATTAAAAAATAAAAATGAGTATTAAAAATGATAAAATTAGTACAAAATTACAATGGAAAATATAAAATGGATATGCTGAAGGATCATGTTATTTGTGAACTCCAAAGTTCAATGAACAAAATTTTGTTATTTTCGAAAAAAGGCAAAAATAAGTTTGCGTTTTCATAAGGATCAACTTTGGATGTTGATGTAGAAAATGACTAGTAAGTAAGTAGAATTATTTTGTTGTTGAATTTGAACACGTCCAACAGCAAGGTTTTTTTTTTTTTTTTTTTCTTTTTTTTGCCTTAATTTTAATTTCACATTAGGAAAAAAATAAAATAGAAAGTACGAAGTAAAATCAAATGCTTATAAGGAAGGCTTATTAACATTATCAATATGTTCTCTAATATTTGATATAAAGACAGGAATTGAGTTCAATAACAAGAAAATGCATACACTTATATTTGTGACTAAAAACAAGCGCACATTTTTACACATCAAGCTATCTTGAAGTGCAGACAAACACATTTTATATTCCGTATGCAAGTCTTAGTCATAAGGATTCCTAAAGTTCTTCAATAGCTCAGGAATATCATACCCAAGCATATCATCCACAGCCTGAATCAATTTCGGCTTCAGCTTCTCGAATTCATCGATGTTGTATCCACTCTTGAGAACCTCCCTAAACTGCTCCACGCTTGGAAAATCTCCTTGTGGTAGACGATACTCTCTCTGAACCTGTTTCATATCATTCAACACAGTCAAAATGCCGAAAGTTGTTTTGTATAAAGAGCACAACAGTGTCGAAAAGAGTGATTTTAAGTTTACAACCTTTGCGAATTCCTCCTCCAAATTGCTGATGAGCCGCTGCTGAGCCTTTGATTTGCCCATTAGTGCTGGCATTTCTTTCTTGAGATGACTCATTATGTAGGCGTGAATCTTAGCAGCCCTTGCGCGTTTAACCAATTCGTTGATCTGAAATGCAAATTTTGTGCCATAAACCAGTTAATGCAATAAACTACCGGCCAAAAGGTTTAATGAAATACACATGTTCAATAATTAGAGGTAATGAGCATACCTTTCGATCACAAGCTTTCTTAGGAATGTCCATTAAGTCCACAAGTAGGTCGTCTTGCTCTCTCTCAAAGAGGTCTTTTCCCATAGGACCTACTGCTTCTTCATTAACAGGCTTGTCATTGAAAGAGCTGCAATGAGAGATCAAAAAATCAAATCATTACTCGATCCCCTCCTCAGGGTAAACACAGAAGGACCAAAAAAAAAAAAAAAACTCAAAACAGATATGCTACTATCCAACAATTTACACTGGAGTATATTCTGTGCCAACTGACAAGGGTCGTGATTTTATGTTCTTAAGTTTACTAGCTGCAAATATTTCTCGTAACTCCATGTCAATAACAGCAATAATTATACAAATGACTCTGAGTTAAATATCTGTCTAAACAGATTTAAGATTTCTTGGTTTCCCAAGAGATAAAAAATGCATATAAAGTACCTACCCAATGTAGACACGCACTACCTCTGGTGTGTTCAAAATTTTCCCAAGTGACCACATCAATGCACCATAAACTCTCATCAACTGTAACAACGAAAGGTGGTTAAAGTATTTTACCAAATCTTTCATAAAGAGGAAAAAAGTAACAGGTTGAACAAATGTTGCAGTATGCCGAAGGTCTTCACCTGTTGTGTATCAATTTGGTCTGCTTTGTTTAAAACAACACGTATCTTGTCCTCATTTCCACGTAATGATGAAATGACTCGTTTAAACTCGTCGCTGATGTCTAGTTTGTGTGGGTCAAAAAGGAGAAGTATAAGATCGGACTTTGCAGCAAACCATGAGATAACGCCGGTAAAATCATAGCTGCGCTGTGTCCGTTGCTTCTCCCCAGATAGAACTCCAGGAGTGTCCACAAAAGTGATATGTTCAAGCAGCTATTATTAAATAAATTCAAAATTGTCATTAACTGTAAGCTGACAACTACAACCTTAACAATAATAAGGCTACAAGGTCATAACTCACAGGATGTGGCATTTGGGAGCACTCAAACTTTGATAAAAAGGCTCCTCCGAAGGTTGTCAAGCCAGTGAATGGCATTTCTGCATTAACAGCTATAGTATTCCCAGGAACACTTCTCTCATCTGGTCCAGACTGAGGTAAGACAATGATGAAGCTAGTTATCAAACCAAAACCAAATTTAACTACTTACAATTTTTCTAGTTATAGAATTACTAATAGAAGTGGCCAGAAATTATTATTTGGACAACAATGACATTTAACAAAGTGCTATTACCGTAACCACAATGAATCTATCAGTAGTTGGCTCAGGTCCAATATGAGCCCCTGCCAGCAGAAAAATAGATCATTAGTCAAAGAAACGGCAATGAATTAACAACACTTCTGAAATACAATTAAAGGAGTACAAAAACAAACCTGGATAATTACATCCAAGCAAGTGTTTTATAAATGTAGTTTTTCCAGTTGAATACTGGCCCAAAAGCATGACCATTGGTTTGGCATCAAAATCACTGCTTGTCTGTGTGTATTGAAGGTTAAGATGTTAGTGAATAGCCAAACCAAGACACCCAGAGAACTATAACATGGAAAGAGATGTATTTTTATCCACTCACCAATGATGGAGAACCAAAATCTTTAAAACGATAAGTGACTTCCAAAGGCTTTAGTTTCTCAAAATACAATCCTTTCAGTCCATCAATCACTGAAGTAACTGGGGCTGCAGAGCTGAAGGACTGAAAGAAATATGAAACCTTAAACCATCAATCAAAAAGCCAAGAGCACAATCATATCTTACATCAATAAATATTTACATGGGAAAAAATTGAAGAAACTAATGAATTTTCAGGTGAAGAAGGTCAGCAGGATCATTTAATTGGACTACCTCAAAAAGTTCTTCGATAGTTTTATGACGTAAATAGATAAAATATTCAGATTAGCACTAACCAAACACCGTTTGAAAATATTAGAACAATCTTCAATTAATAGATATACATGCTAATAATTAGATAAATTAAACAAATACCTTCTTTGCAGATTTTGTTTTAGCTACATTCATTGACGGAGTAGATTGCAGCTGAGGAGTTCCTGCATGTATTCATAAGGCAGTTTAGCAACTACTTATCCGTGAAAAAGAAGAAACATTGAGGTTAAATAGGAAAACCGTATCAGACCAGTTGCTGCAGGCTTTCCCTTGGCTAATGATCCCTTGCTTTTCTAGAAGCAATGAGCAAGAATTATAAGCCAGGTGTTAGAAGATTTTTCTAAAGATCGACAAAGAATGGTGAAAAAAATGGGGGTAGAATTGTTAATTTCTGCAAATCAAGGAAGACATACTTACTTCAATTAAGCCGTCCAGACCTTCCATTTCTGGGAGATTCTTACATTCTAATTCAACCAAAACACACGTGCAAAACCATTAATCATATGACAAGTTAAAGATATGCAGTATGTTCATTGAATGAACTTCAGAAAACAATGAAATAGACCTGCTTCTCTAGAACCTATAACCCTTAGGCACTAATGCATATTCTGGCTTCTGAGAATTATTTTCATACAACAACAAAGGAAATCTTCACTATAAACCATATCAAAGCTTTTTCTTCCATTTGAATGACAAAAGGAAAACCAAACAGCTGTTAAATCGTGGATTCCTATATATGGTGGACCAACACGAGAAGCTTTTAGAGAGAATTTATTTGGCATAATATGGAATGAATGAGCATTCTGTCAGTTCAAAATGTCAAACGGGAGGTAGAGTAAAGAAATGGTAAAATCCACCCACCTGTGTTCCCTAGGAGAGCTGAGCTAAGTTGGTGACCTTCTTGTGCCAGTGAGATCAACTATCAATCACAAAACAAAAAGGAGATAAAAGGTCCAGTTTCGAATCTTAGATTATAGCAAATGTGTTAATCGCAAACGCAACATTTGTAGTCAACCTGCATTGCAGTGATGAATTCCGGGAGGCCAAGAAAACCTTGTCGCTTGGAATCCGCTAATGCCCAAACCTTCAAAACCACCAAAAAAGAAAGGGAAAAAATAAAAAGAAAGTTCATATTTCAAAGCAAAGAAATGGAAAGGACATTCGAAACAAAATGAAATGGGAAAGAGGAGAAACCTGCTTGAGTTCAGGCCTAGAAAGATTGGACATGGCGAAGAATTTTGTGGCATCATTCCCAGTCATGCGGCCATCTCCATCTGATAATCAATTAAAATCAATGCAAACAAATGTAGTAAGATTTGATGCCAAGCTTAATTCGAAAAAAAATTCCAAAAAGAAGGGAAAATGATGAATTGTATACCTGAATCGGCGAAGTTGAACCAATCTTGATAGATTTTGTGATGCTCCTTGTGAGAAACACTATTAACCACCATCTCTCTAGATTTTGGAGCAGAGGGAACCGCTTTCTTACTCTGTTCTGTATCTGAAATTGTGAGTTTCAAAACCCTCAAGGGAGGGAATTTTTATTTATTTGTTTGAAAACAGATTTTACTAATCTTGAGGGATTCTGCCGCTCCGACTTTTCAAAATATTTTTTTTCTTTTTAATATTTTGACGTGGCAATATTGATGTGGTTACCTACAGCTGTCGGCTGTAAAGATGTGTGAAATGACTTTTTTTTTTTCTTCTTTGAGACAGTATTTTAAATTTCTTTAAAAAAATATAAATCGTTGAAATTTCATGGATTGCGATATAAGCAGTTCCGAAAATTTTTGAATCTTAAACAGACAAATAAATTTGAATTGGATCATGTCGCTATTATTATTATTATTATTATTATTGATGCTTACGGTCCTACAACATTTTTGTTATACGGCTATAATTAAGCAACAAAAATGCTGTTGAATCTTTTAACCCACAAAAACGCTAAATTGAAGCCAATATTAATAATTTTGGATTGAGTTATTCAATTACGGAACCACCAAAATTTATCCTTCAACTGAAGAGTTGATAACAAGTCAAAAGTACTTTCAACCAAAATTAAATTGTACGAGTGTTATATATTGTCAAATAAATATTGGAGATAGAAGCGGGTTTACATCACCCGCTTCAGGTAAGTTTTTGTGTAACGAGAATTATTATTGTGCACTAGATAACTAACAATAATCAGTTGAAGCATTGTCTCTTATGTATACAAAAGCAAAAGAAACTAATTAAGTAGTAATAGTGTAGAAGAAGAACTGATTTCTGGAGATTAGCATCGCTCAAATATTGCAGTTTATGTTTTGTTTTTGGCTAACATTCAAATCTCAAATTAAAGTAGTCAAACTAACGAGGCCACCAATTTTGCTCAAAATAGGCAGCAACGCATCTGCACACAAAAACAAATGCCAAAAATAATGATCAGACTCAAAATATGCCGCATTTGAAAATTCCTGACTTTATAATAATTTCTCATCATTTCGAACTTTCAAAGGGAATGATGCGTAACCTTCGAACTGGAAGCCCTTTTGTGGTTGTGTTGGGTTGTATTGGGAGTCTGAGACTGCAGAGGAGGAAACTTGGAAGCAGCAATCTGTTTTTCCTCCTTGACCTTGTTGAATATCACAGTAAAACCTTCGGCAGATTTGGGATCTTTTTCATCCCAAGCTCCGAATTTCGGCACAGATATCGATCTATAAGACTGAAATTTGTGGAATATATGTAATTTGTGTAATATATATATATATATTGAAAGAAAGAAGAGAGGGGAAATTTTTGCTTACAATGTCATCACTTCCATTATTATTATTGGTTCCTGCACCTCTTAGTGGAGATGGTGAGAGTGGGAAGAAGCTATGGCTATTCATATCAGATATGCTCTTCTTGCTCTCTGATCTTTTGCGCTGGTGCAGGTTTAATTTTGCATTGTTGTTGTTGTTGTGATCGTGAGAATATTCTGAAGAAGAAGTATTAATTGTGCTCTTAATTTGCTTCTTTCCAGATGCAGTGTTTGAATAATCACTTCCGCCATTGATGAATGGTCCTCCGGAAAACATAAACGCATCTGGATTTTCCTCAGGATCGTTGGGATTCATTCTCCCACCGCCGATTTTTTCTTTTCTTGCGTTCTCAAAATAGGCTGTGTAAGGCACATTGTCACCTTCGTCGCCATCCCAGTTTCCGAACTTGGGAACGTGTGATTTTTGCTGCATACGTATTGATTCTTTAGTTTTGTATTAATTCACAACTAAATTGAACTGAAACAAGAAATTAATGAATAAAACTTACAGCCATTGTTGGGTTGAGACTGGAGAATTAACAGAGCAGAAGCTAAATGAATGAAAAGGGAAAGAATCAGAAAACGGGCCTTTTTAATCAAGAAGCAGAGCCGGTCGAAGATTCCAATGCAGAAAGACTTGGTCGCGATGGAAAACGACGAGTTTTAAACTCTGAAACATTCTACCTTAATTAATTCATTGCAAATAAAAATCCCATTCATCCTCATTTTCTGGATTCTTGTTCGTGTCTTTATCTTCCTTGTCCGATGACTGATTCCCAGGTTCCACAAATTCCATCACCAGAATATGATCATTCAAAGAGGAATCAATGGCCGGCATCATCATCCAGCAAGAAATGCTAATGTTACTGCTGCTAATTAATCACCATTAATATGTACGGTAATTAATTAATTAATTAATCACCTGGACATTAATTTAAAGAAAGGTTAAAACACGCCAATCGCTCTTCGAACCTGATTAAGATATTTAATTTTTCCTTGAACCATTAGAAATTAAAGCGTTATTTAAATCCCGAAATTACATTAGGCGAAACGCCAAAAATAAATGAAATTAAGAATCCTGCTTGAATTTCATCATGTGATGAAATGGATAACTGTCCTTATGGGGAACGAATAATAACTCAAAGGAAGGACGTAGAGAAGATTTCTCGGAGCAAGCGGAATCGAATCCTATGGAGTGGGGGGGAAATTGTATCGGGTCTCACGTGAGCCTAATTGTGAAGGGAAAAAAAAAAAAAAAAAAAACCGGCAAAAGAAGTTAAAGAACAAATCAAAAACCAAATGATCAAGGTTGAATACCAAATTTAACTTATTGAAGTATATAAAATCATAATTTTGTTTGAATTACCGGGAGTAGCCCCTACCGTCCTTACAAGAGTTTACTTTAAAACTTATAATTATCGGCCGAGTCTGCACCCATAACCTTATCAGAAAATTTAATCATCACTTGGGTTAGGAGTGATTCGCTATAAAATCCTAATTTAAAACTAAGTGGATATAATTTCGATGACTTTATGACACGAGGTTTAACGAATTAATTACTGACTGATTTTTCGCGTGCCGGCTATTACTGTAATTAAATTGGCAGGTGTGGTAATTAATAGCAATAATGAATTAGAGAGTATTTGGTGACCAAAAGAATTCCATTAATTAATTGGAGAAAATTACAATCTCAGCTTTAAATATTTGGAGAGAAAAGGTACGGGGCCGAGGGGGTTTGATAAAATAATTTGGGCGGAATTGCAATTTGCGCGCATGCTAATAAGGTTGACGACAAACCTCCAGAATTGATCTCCGACGTTCTACTCTAATATTGATATTATATCGGCTTTGGTTATAACTTATAAGGCCAGCCAAGGCATTTTATCGTACTTATGACCTGGTTTCAAATGAACTGTCTTACTCCAAAAAGAGAAGGAAACCAAAAACATTATACGTATCTCTTCAATTGTCCTACAATAATACTTTGTTCGTTTTATTAAGAAAAGTTCGTTTCATAATATTATTTTTAGTATTATAAAATTAAAATCATCTAATAAAACAAAGGGATAATAAGAAAAATAAAATCATAGAGTAAATGATACAACAGGTATTTTGAATTTTGTACATTATATAATTCATAGAAAGTTATACAATTTTTTCGAAACATGATTATTCCATTAAAACGGAATGAGCAGTATATATATATGGAGCTGTAAAACATAAGAATTAAAGTAAATGTATTATCCCAAAATCATGCCCTAAATAAATATATTGAATACACCATTATCCTTAAGCATTGATAACCTCTTATCATATTTTAAGTTTAATTAGTATAAATAGCCATTTCATTAGAATCACAAATCGCACTCCATTCCATTTCCACTCCACTTAATTCACTCAATTTATTAGCAAAAACAGAAATAGCAAGAAGAAGAAAGCATGGCACATTTTAGCTGTGTCTTTTTCTTGATCATGGCTCTGGCTTTGAGTACTCCAGCCATGGCTGTTATTGATTGCCCTGCCACCCAACAACACCTCATTCCTTGTGTTCCTTTCTTGTTGAATTTTGCTCCCTCACCCAGCCTGCCGTGTTGCGACGGGGTACAGAATGTGGCCGATTTGGCAAACGCCTCCAAAGAAAATCTCCGAGGGGTCTGCGAGTGCCTCAAATCGGCCGCCGGGAGTTATCCCGGGATTAATTTCGACAATGCTAAGCTCATTCCTTCCCTCTGTCACGTTTCACTCAACGTAACCATCGATCCTAACTTCGACTGTAATAGGTAATATATTTTGCACATTTTTTTCACAAATTAAAAAAAATTAGTCGTTTCTGTTTTTATTATTATTGAGATTCTTACGATGTGCAGGTTCTAAATCGCATGGGAGCTAGATATTGATTCTTGAAGAAATGAGCGGCCAGAAAATTTTCATCTGAGGTGGAAAGATTTGACCAAGTGCTAGCTGCTTGATGTTAGGTTGAAGTAATAAAGAATGCAAGGCTTTTGTTTTTCTTAAAAGTTTTTTAGATGTAATTAAAAAAATGTCTTATGTTAGACTTGTTAGTCTTCTTTTGTCGCTCTATTGTTTAAGTAATGCATTAGTCTTCATGTATTGACCGGTGTTACGTGATATCCAAAACGTTATTCTACTTTGCATTATACTTCCTCTGTTTTCAAATAAGTGTTTCATTAGAGAAATATTTTGTTAAATAAGAAAATATTAATAAAACGCAGTAACGGTTTTACTAAACGCGGTAAAATTTCCCTGTAAAAAGACTGAAATGCCCTTGGAGCCAAAAATTTTAAAAAAAGAAAAAGAAAAGGTACTGTTCAACGCGCGTGAACAGTACCGTTCACGCACGTTGAACAGTACCCGGTTAGAAAAAAATTGAAGAAATACCGCCGGTGTCCCCGTAACCGTTTTACTAAACGCAGTAACATTCCCCTGTAAAAAGTCCGAATTACCCGACTACGATCCATATTACACTATAAGTAAACACTATATTTATTTTTTTACTTTAAATTAGTTTGCATAAATTCTCTATATACCCCTTCATTATAATTTTCGAGAAAAAAAACCCATTCGGGGGGGGGGGGGGATTTTTTTCCGGATCGGCGATTATCCGAACGTTTTTTTTCTGTTTCTGCAACATTTCGGCCGGGGAGACTGTTTCCCCGGTTAAAAAAATTTCGAAAAATACCGCCGGCCGGGAAAATACCGCCGCTCCCCCAAAATACCTCCGTTTTCCGGCGGTATTTTGGCCGGAAAATATCGCCAGCGATCGGCGGTATTTTCCGCCTGTTACTACGTTTAGTATTTTTCGATTTTCTTATTTTTGGCCAGGGGCATTTTTATCTTTTCACAGAAGAATGTTACTGCGAATAGTAAAATGGTTACTGCATATAGTATGCCTCTATTATAAATGGGAAACTTACTTAAGGACATAAGGGAGTATGTAGTGAAATTTGTGGAAGTTTCTAGAACAACTTCAAATAAATAAATACTAACGTAGTATTTTAGTACTAGCCAAAGCAAGAAATCTTAAAATAATTAAAGGACACGGAACGCAATGCCTCTTCAGCAAGGTTAAGAGGTCTTTATGTAATGTCCCTTTCTCAACTAAGAGAAATTTGTCATTCGCCAGAATTACTAATACAATCCCACAACTTAGAGAAACAAATTACACTAAGATTGACTGTTACTACAATAAATACATTCACTATAGTGATTCAAGATTCAGATATTATGTTCTGGCATCAATGGCACCATCCACATTTTATATTTACAACCAAAAAAAAGTACAATTAATCTGCAGGTTTAATTAAGTAATGCTCTGAATTGTTTTGTTGAGTATCCAAAGTGTAAGTGACAATTGGATTGCAAAGATTGTGTGGAGCCAAGACCTATCCAGCATGAACCCATACACTGTAATTCCAGCTCTGTTGTGCTCGAAGTACGTCACTGCATAGATAGATACACAAACGAATCGATATAGATTTCTATTTCCGTAACATATAAAGATTGATCGTGACTTACCGAGTGCTTGCCTCGCTTGATAGGACATGGCGTGCAGAATTGGAACCAAGTTTGTGTTATCAATGGCATCATCTCCATCCCCTTCTTCACTATCACTGTGAGAATAAGCATTCAAACTGGATATAACTTGATGATCCGATGAAAACTGAGATTTTGGAGTCTCGTCATCGAATTCATTGAACGTATTAATAGTGGAACACACATGCCATTTTGATGCAAGAGAGGTAATCGACTGCGCTTTGTGCGTAATTTTCGCCGCACTCCGTAAACAAATGAAAAGCCCCGTCACCAGCGTGATGGAACATAACTGCAAGAAAAGAGAAGAGGAAAACGCAGCCATTAATAGCTTAATTTGCAGCAAAAATTGCGGAAACAGAGGGATCGATGGATATATACCGCTAGTTCTCCGGCGGTGAAGATATTCACTGTGGAGCTAGACTTCGTTGTGACGAGCAACGACACGAATTGGCTCGCCGTGACTAGGATCAACGAAAAGAGGATGAATTTTCTGAACCTATGACTTATGATCCGAAGATTTCTTCGGATGCTGAGATGATCTAACAAGATCGTCGCAACATCGGAATCTTTCTCGAAAACCTGAGCAAAACCTTCGAGCCTCAGGATCTGAAAAAAACATATCAATTGGAAGAGAACACACACGACGAAGGAAATCGATATTCTGTAGAGCCAGGAAGACATTAGCAGTATGCAAACGACGGTGTGGCTCAAATAAACATTATAGAAATAGGGAATTTGGGTTCCGCCCGAAGCCAACCACCATATCTTGTAAACGGTATCCGCCAAAAAACAGGGCAGGACAAAGAACGATAAAATCTTCATCGATCTCTGCACCATTTATAGAATAAATATAACACATCAAAATCAAATTACTTGCTAATTTTAGTAATTTGTTACCCAAAAGAAGAAACTAGGAACGAAAAACTTACTTGAATTTCCAGAGCGTACCCTTGTCGAATTCGCTCGCTCTCGTACCCTAACTTATCGAGAAAGAGGAATTTTCGAAGGCCGTATTTGCGGGTAAAGGAAGAGAGGCTGAGAAAAGAAAGCGTGGCGAAGAGGGAAAGCGATAATTGAACAATCGCATCGAAGGGTCTCCGGTGATCTTCGTCGCAGTCGGAGCAGGAAAAGAGGAAATGGAAAACAAGAGGGATACAAATGGTGAGAAGGAAAAAAAGGGACCAAGAGAGACCAGCCTTCCATAGACTAGCTTGTTCTTCAACAAAAACCCAACCCAGACCCGATCTCAACTTCTTCAACTCAATGCTTGCTTCTCCGAACGAGTTCTGCGTCGGAAGTGACTTGTACTTGGCTAACAAAACCTCTGTTTCGTGTTCTTCCATGGCTTAATTCTTTGTTGTTCTGGAAAAAAGGAGGGATATAAAAGGGTAGAATCTGGACTAATGGAGGAAAGCAGGAGCCAAGTGGTTTTAAATATAATATTTGGAAATAAGCAACGCCGCGACTCGTGTGTTTTTTTCATAGGAGGGAGGGAAAGTAAAAAAAGTAAAACAAAAGGAGTATACGTGTACGGACTATATGGTGGGCAGCGTAGACCGTAGACAGTTTTTATAGAAACGAGTAAGTGTTTCATCTGTTGTATCGTATGTTAAATCATTCATGGTTCAGAATTCGATTTTTATCTCTTCTAATTTTATCTATTTATTTAGAGCGCTGACTGATAGGATCCTACAGGCATTTCCGGACTATGAAATAATGCTGAATTCAACAAAAAGAAAAGAAAAATATTTTTAGAATACATGCAAAATTTTCTTTTAAATGTGAAAATGTATAAACTAAAATTTTAAAACTCTATTTTTTAGAGAAAAAAAGAATGTGGAAATAAAATATTAAAACGTAAAATGTTATTTGTAGGAGAAAATTATGTGAGATAAAAAAAAAAGTGAGGATTTTTGGCTTGCTTGATTTAGAGGGCAATCGGGCTGCCACAAACAAGTGAGCAGCCAGTAGTAGCAGTACGTGATTACTGTGTGGATGTTATACGTTTACTGGTGAACCTATAATGACCTAATTAATTACTATCTGAATTTTATGAAATGAATAATGTTATCATCAAAATAATAATTCATCATACAAAATAAATTTATATATACGAAGTTTTGATAATTTCCTGATGATAATGATTTACTACTTATTATAGTTTAAATTGCATTTTGTATATTAAAAATATATTTTCGTTTTCTAAAATGTAAAATTAGAAAGACCTAAAAATATGTAAAATGTGGATTTGAATCACACGATACATAGACGTGAGAGTTTAAATCACCCCCCTAATGTAACTTAATTATATATATATATTTAAACTTTGCGTAGCTAGCAAATTATATATGTGTTTACTTAAATAAAAATAAAAACTTCAATACACAGCTAGATCTATGCTCAAGATCGAGAGATTGATTGGAATCTTCTGGAGCTTCAATTCATTTGATTGCAGGAATTATTGGTGAGGAAAGACTGATGGATGAATGCAGGAGCCAATTGGTTTTAATTAAATACATGGCAACGCCGCGAATCGTTCTTTCACTACAGGAAAGAAAGATAGCTAAGAACAAAAAAACAATATTAATTGGTCCGCAATAACAGCGTTTTACATCATGTCTGTCTTCATTTTTATTTTTATTTTTATTTTTATTTTTATAAAAAAAATTATATTAAAAATATAAATAACAATTATAAAAATGTAAACCTTAAAATGAGAAAAATCATGCGGTTCATCAGTTCAAGTCAGTCACTTCGACGTTCATTTGAGTTCCATAATCACACATTGTGATACTAACGCGTATTAACTAAAGCGCTATAGTTCAACAATAAAATCTAAGACGGGAGAAATTATTACACGTACATACACATTAACGGTGGTATAATGTGGTACATCCATTTAATAACAGGCTGAATCTTGGGATATTAAATTAGTAATTTTCATTTATTAACTGTCATGTGGAATTTTTTAAAATCTCTATACAGTCTTTTTATCTATGTACAATAAGATAAGATACTTCGTTTTGTTTTGTTTTTTTTTTTAAATTTATTTTTCCTTTCATTTTTAGGCAATGAATCACAAATATATGTAATAAAAGTTTCATAATTCAGGAATTAAACATGACTCTTTCATTATAACATCAAGCGTTCTCCATTTCATGAGTACTTGGCATTATCTCAAAATATATATTTTTGACTTTGCTAATTTAATTTCCAATATTGTTTGCATATGCCGTCTTCAATGGATTCTTGCCCAGATTTTAGTTTGGACATCATCTCAGAGATTTTGTCAAGGACTTCTTTGAAGACATTAGACACGTGCAAGATTGTTTGCAAAGATTAATTGGGAACAACTTACGTGGGAATCAAGTTTCATGTCCTCTTATTGCAAGAATACCAATAATGTGCATGGATTTTATGTTCAAGATGAAGAAATCTCATGCAAGCATGAGTATCAAAGTTAATGGAAAACTTCAGGTGGATGAAATCAGATCGAAGCGTCTTCAAAACAAGTAGGAATGTTTTCTTCAAAACAAGGAAGAAAACTTAGAGATTGTAGGTACTGTGTTTGCCAACCGACTACCAAAAGCAATATCGCAGTCTCTTCTCAATCCTAAATTGAGGTTTTCAACTCGAAAAGTCGTTTTGCTGGTGTTACATTCAAATCATTTAAGATACAAAATAGTTCAATTATCCAAGGATTGTCGTACACACTCGAAATCGTAAGTATCTCTAACTTAATTTGCTTATACAAATTTACAATTTTATTTATTTTTCTTCTTTTCATTGGTTGTCAGTTTCTTATATTTATTGTATTAGATTAATTAAAATTTTAATCGACAAAATTATACTCCTATGTTATATACTTATGGAATTAGTATGAGGTGAGATAGACAGTTTGGTTTGAAATTCACAAGTCAAATAGGAGTAACAACGAAATGGTGATAAACTTTGGTCATGTTTGGTAAAAAGACTCAAATCATGATTTGAGTTTCATTTTAATTTTATAATATCAAAATTACATTTGGAATGTAAAAATGTGTATTGAAAATGTAAAAAAAATTATTGAGAATAACGAAAAATTATTATAAAATCAAAATAAGATTCAAACCAGTCTCATTCCACGATTTGAGTCTCTTCTCCAAACAGAGCCTTGGTATCGGGAAACAAAGGTTTGACAAATCGATTAAGAAAGTGCCGTGACAGCTGCGACTTCTTTAAATTGAAAGAGTAAAAGTCAATTTTAGTAAGAATAGTTGAACCAAGCTAATGATCCGAGAGATTCATGGTTCAAATTCTGACATTTTTCGTGCTATCAATAGCAGGTCAATATAGCGCGAGCAGCCACAGATAATCCTTCAAATAAATTTTTTATATTTGGGAGCTGATCGCATCAAAACAAAAATTCATATATAGATTATCACTATAAAAATAAAAGACCAATGATCGTAGGATAGAAATAACAGAATAAAAACCTCTAGATAATTTAGTATGTGTCATAATGGCGTTGCTAAAAAGAGGTTTGATTGCTTTTGCCTTTCGGGGGATTTCACGGTTTGAGTGTGTGCATCCCACACGTGTGAAGAAAACAACTCAACAGTTGTCTCCAGATTTTTTTGGGCAGTGAAGTATTCCCGCGAATTCATGCAAACGTGTCCTACCCTTACAACATCACAGTTGGAACCTTATTTTGTTCACTTCCACTCCACACTATTATAATATTTACTGTATTATAATTATTAAATGCTTTTAAAAAAAATAAAAATATGTCATGACTTGCATTTTCTTCATTTTAATTTGAGTACTTATATATAGTGGGCTAGTGGCCCAATTTCGATAGATATCCAAGCCCAACTTGAAAGAATATCCAAAAGTGCAAACTACTATGACCGTCGACGAAATCAAACAAAAACCGCCCGCTTAAATATCTACATTAATCATTCACAAGGACAATATAATATTCTAATTCTAATACTACCCCCATATCTTTCTATATTTCTCCAATCAAGCTCATTTCTTTCTCTATTCCACCACCGTACTTTCCATAGAATTTTCATAACGGTGGACTCCAATTCAACCTTTTCTTCCGCCATGTCTGTAAACAGATAGAAAGGGAAACTACAGCTGTGGAAACATGGCGACATCTTTGTCTTCCATGGCGTTTGGAATGTCACTATCATCCCCTGCTTCTTTGAAACTAAAGGGCTTTCAAACCGTGCCGAATTTGCTAAGTTCTCACGTCCCTTTTGGTTTAAATGCTGTATCGTCGCCTCAGCGGTTTAATCTTACTTCTCAACGTTGGCTCTCTAGGTAAATTGGGTTAATGATTAATGATTTTCAGCTTTTCTCTTCTTGATTTTATTTATCGTTGAGATTCTTAACTTGATTCCATTAACGGGGCTGAGGAGTTTGATTGATTGGTTTATTTAGCCTGACTCGAAAACTTCCCCAGAACTGATAGGATGCGTTTTTGTCATTTGCTGATGAATTTTGAGCTGAATTTTTTGGAATTAATTGTGTAGGTTAAGACACCTTCTTTTAAGAATCTATAGGCTGATTGCTTAATTGTTTTCAATTATCACCGCTGTATTTGTTTTTCTACTATTTTGTCTTGCTTCTAAAATTCACTGCAGAAGTGCATTTAGAGTACGAGCAACTGTGTTGAAAGAGGATGAAGAAAAAGTGGTAGTCGAGGAATCATTTCCACCCAAAAGTTTTCCTGGAAATGGAGGACAAGCAGATGGAGAACCACCACAAACTTCCTCTTCTGATGGCCAGAGTTGGGTTATTAAGATTGAGCAATCTATTAATGTCTTTCTCACCGTAAGTATTGCAAACTTTGTTCTTGCTTTTAAGTTTTGCCTCGTCAAGTATTGATCCTATTTACTCATATTTGTTAAACTCTTTACTTTCACTTCCTTCTGAATAGTGATTAGAGTTGTAAATTTATAGTTGGCTGATCATTTTGCTAAGGAAATGAGGGCTTTCGCAGGAAAAAGGAACTCTTTTATTTGGCTTTGCTGGAAGATAGTAGATTTGGGAATAAGAATTAGGTGCCCTGGATACTAATTTTTCATTTTGGAAAATTTGTTTAGTTTAGTTATGCTTTGAATAATGGATCCAGCCTAGATGATGAATAGGTCAAAAAGTTTCAAACTACATGTTTTTTTCTCGCGATTCCATCTGCAATTATAGCTTGTCAGTTGCGCATTTCCCTCCTAACTTTGTCTCAAAAACTCAGTTTTAATATGCATGTGGAAGAAGCGAACTCAAAGAGCAATCATATAACAGCTAATAAGATAACCAACTTCAACTTGATTGCTGAAGATGCTTTCCGGCAACTCTGTGTTTGTTGCTTGTGCCTGCCTAGTCCTGGTGCATCTTTTGTTTTCGGATTGGAAGGCTTGGTTTATTCTTTCGTTTCTATTGTTTTCCGTCCTTACTTGGCTCTGTGTACCTTATTTTCTGCCAGACAATAATGCTCTGAAATTTTGTGGATAATGCAGGACACAGTGATAATGCTTCTTGACACTTTGTATCATGACCGACATTATGCAAGGTTTTTTGTTCTGGAAACTATTGCACGAGTTCCATACTTTGGTAAATACTTGAATTTCTAAACATCTGAAATTTGAACTTGTTCCTGTGTGACGTGCCTATTTTTGCATGCCACATTGTTACTTGCAACGACTAATCCTTTTCATGTCATGGCAGCTTTTATGTCTGTTCTTCACATGTATGAGACTTTTGGTTGGTGGAGAAGAGCAGATTACTTGAAAGTGCATTTCGCTGAAAGCTGGAATGAGATGCACCATCTGCTTATAATGGAGGTAAGGCTATTCCTGCAAGCTTCATTACATCCTATTCTCCAGCTCATTGATAGGAGACCTCGAATAGCCATTCTTCATTTTGTGTATTGATTATTGAGTTCAATTCTCTTGTCATTTGCTTGAATCTTACAATGGTTTTATGGCAGGAATTGGGTGGAAATGCTTGGTGGTTTGACCGTTTTCTTGCTCAACATATTGCAATCTTTTACTATTTTATGACTGTCTTCATGTACGCTTTGAGCCCAAGGATGGCATGTAAGTTTGAGAAGAATTGGCTCTTCTGCATTATAATTACAGTTAATTCCTTAAAAGCTTCCTATTCTTCATTGGTTTGACTACAATTAATTCCTTAAAACCATGGATTTATGCTAGCTGAAAGTTCATTTAGCTAGTTTGTCCATAAGTTCTAAATCATCTCTAGTAACTCAGTTAAACTACTTCTATACTGCTACTAAGGTAAAATGGTTCATATGTTGAGTTGAGGGGTTCCATTAAAAAATCACTGTAATCCACTTGGACAGGTTTCTTTTAGTTTTATGCTTTTTGAGTTAGCATTTCTGGAAATGCAGCAAATTACTTTTCGCAAGTATGGAATATAATCATAGATTTTTACTTGATAAATAGTTGGTGATTTCATATTTCTGATACCTTTGTGGTTGCAGATCATTTCTCTGAATGTGTAGAAAGCCATGCATTTGAAACCTATGATAAATTTGTCAAGGATCAAGGAGGTAATACTACAAATTCTGATAAATGATTTGCCAAGTCTATGAGCTATATTATGATACTGATTTGATCATCGAAGCATGCGGTTGAGCCCAACTTCTATTACTGATTTTTGGATAGGGTGGGATCAAAGCAATATGTGCCACCCAAGTCTCTAATTGAGATTTTTACATTTTCTTGGAGATTTAGATGGTAAATTTATGAATTCATTAAACCTCTAGGATCTTGCACAGTTACTAAGTCTTTAAGGTTACGAGCTCAATAAAGGATTTTCTATTCCTATTTAGAGTTGACAATTCAAAAATCATACTACAAACAATTGAGCCTGGTGCAGTTTTCAGTATTAGATTTTTCCTTCACACATGCTGTCTAGGAAGACAACTACTTTGTCTCGACTTTACACAATGGCGAGATATGATTCTTCACACATGTTGTATGCTGTTTATGAGAGTGAATTTGTGTTAATGTTTCTGATGCAGAGGAATTGAAGAAACTACCAGCATCTAAGGTGGCTGTCAAGTATTACACTGAGGGTGACTTGTACTTGTTTGGTAAGTTTCTTAAATACGTTCTGTGATACTTATCTTTCCCTAAACTAACTTCTTTGACAACTCTTAACCACTTGCATTGTTTTCAGATGAATTTCAAACTGCAAGAATGCCAAATACTCGAAGGCCAAAGATAGGTAAAGGATCGAGTTCCGTTTCACTCTAATGGTCTCTTAATGTCTCTGTTGTACCAATTCACGCCATTCTTTTTGCAAACCCTTGATGCATAAACTTGCTGTTGTTTAAATTTTGGTAAGTAGTAATATGAGAGGCTCACTGGAACTGAACAATGTTACCTTGAATGTCCATTTCCAGAGAACCTGTACGACGTGTTCGTGAACATTAGAGACGATGAAGCTGAGCATTGCAAGACCATGAAGGCCTGTCAAGTTCATGGGAGCATCAGGTCTCCTCACTCATATACAGAAGATGCCTGTGAGGAAGAAGAGGATACAGGTTGTGTGGTGCCTCAGGTTGATTGTGAAGGTATAGTGGATTGTATAACCAAATCTGTTTCGGATTCTAAGTAAAAAAACCCAATAGTTGTTAGTGAATCTTATATACTTCTGTGCAGATTGACACAGAAAACTACAGTGATACATCAATCATATCATTTTAACAGAAATAGAAATCCATTAAATAAAAAAAAGATGAGTTTTCAGTTCGGTTGTGAGGCATCTGCATTTCAGAATTACTTGCAAAAAGGCAGTAAATTTGCATCAGGAACAAGAATAGTTGTTACTGTTCTATATAGTCACTTAGAAGTCGGGTTCGATTCTTATATCTGTCAATTAACAACTTCGTTATTCGCTTCTCCACACAGCCCCTCCCTACAAAATAATTATAAAAAAATATTTAAAAAGAAAAATAGTAAACTTGCAATAGTGTAGGTAAGGAATATGATAAATGTGAGAAAGAAGTTTGGCTTGGAGTTGGTGAATAATTATTCAAGAAAGGAAGGCCTCCAGGCTTAGATATGTCATTTGGGTGGGCCAATGTGATCCAAGCCCAACCAAAACACTGTCGATTCAGTAAATAATTGCTCTATACTATTATTAGCCACCAAAATATCTTCCATAATTTCATTCAAAAAAATATCTTCAATAATTTCAGGAATTCAAACAACCTACCAAGTACGAACGGATAGTCTTTACATTTATTATTTTCTGAAAAACAATATAAAAAAAAGCAGAATAAATAAGTCTATTCGTTTTTTTCTGCTTGGATGGATAGAAACGAAAAATGATGTAATGAAGAATCGAATGGAGGATTAGTTGCATGAATTAAAGTTATAGTTTAAAAACTATAGTCACAACATTTTTATTTATTGTATTTAGTTAGTTGCAGTGCAGATATTTTTTGAATAATACACCGAATTGTAGGGACACAATTCCTATCGTGTCCAAATTAAGGGTAAGAATTCGTGTCGTATTCGAGTTGACAAATTATTATGTTGATCCACTTAATCGATAACATTTCGAATGTGTTGAATTCATATTATATTTTCGTGTCAGATTTAAGTATTGAAATTCTTGCTCATAACTCTACATCGTATTCATGTCAATAAATTTAACATGTAACTATCCAAATCTTAATTAAACTCAAGGAATTATCATTCCCACATTATTCCACAATAGTCACAATTTTCGTTCACGTAAATGCCGCCGACTCACCGTTTAAAATAGCCTATTAAGCCTAGGCGTTTTAAATGAATGAAAAAGCGTGGCGTCGCGCTGTAGTCATAGACTGATGGCATAAATAAAAGTGCGAAAAGAAAAATGCCCGCCCAAATTCTCCCAACCGACGTGGTCCTTTTCCGCCCGCACAATACCACGCCTTAAACCTCCCCACCACCACCACTCAATATTCAACGACACCACCACTACACACACTCACACACTAACCCTCTCCTTCTTCACCCCACCCAAGCAATCGCACAATTGAACGCAGTCACGCAATAATTCGTGATTGTTGTAGTTTCCTGTTGATAGATCATTGTGATCACTACGTCTACGCGGGCGTGTGTGCGCGCGGAATGGGAGGGGAGAGTTCTTCTGTCGGTGCCCTGGTTCCGACGGTGAAGTCGGAGCCGGGGAATGACGGGGGAGAGTTACAGCAGCATCAGCATCAGCAAATTCAACAGCAGCAGGAGATGGTGGCGACGGCGCCGGCGACGGCAGCCGAGGAGAAGGAGGAGGAGGTGATGACGTCAACGGCAGCGATGGAGATGGATAGAGATATGTTGTGTCCGATATGCATGGAATTGATTAAGGATGCGTTTCTAACGTCCTGCGGACATAGCTTCTGTTACATGTGTATCGTCACGCATTTGCAGAACAAGAGCGATTGTCCTTGCTGTTCTCATTTCCTCACTCTTTCACATCTTTACCCTAATTTTCTTCTCAATAAGGTTTGTACGGTTTTTTTTTCCCCTCAGTTTATTTATTTATTATTTGTTCACTTCATGGTTTCTTAATAGTATGCAATCGTCGTGCATGCATGGATTTCATTACATTACTTTTGGCGTTGCTAAATGTGAGATCGTAATTGAAGTGAATTTTTAACTCAATTGTTGAATTTCTTCCGAGTCAACATTTGTGTTAAGAACTTAAGACTCTGGGGATTCAAGTCCCACTAATTGGATGGGGGGAGGGGCGGTGGATTTAGTTATTTTTAGCACCTCATTTGTTGGTTTACCCTCAAATAAATGATGATCCGTCCTGATATTATCTCCGATGTAATTTTTTGTTTTGGGAATGTTGTCATTTTGGAGAGAAATCCTTTACTGTTCCAGCTGTTGATTCTGCACAATTGCTATGCGAGAGAGAGTTGTTGGAATCTTCACTACGGTAACTAGAATCACTGCTTGTGTAAAGTTCTGGGTGCTTAGCAAGTTTCTTGGTTTCATAATGTAAATCCGACATGATTCAGGGTCCTTAGGCTCTTGTTATTGTGCAATTAGATGAATTTGAGACACTTCAACAGGGTAATAGAATATTGGGAAATGAATGACCCTGCTAAGGAGGGAATTGAGATTGCTAATCTTTTTCATAGGAGGATGAAGAACTAATAATGCTTTTGAATTGAACCATCTTATGCAAAAATCGTTCAACAGTGTGCTCTATTTAATTGTGATGTTATATCTGGTTACATATCTTGGAAACGTTTTCTGACACTAAGGCTTCATAGATTTGTCGGGGCACTGAGAATCTTTTAACTATGGGACACACCTTGCAGTAATTTTATTCTATTCTTTTTATTCTTCTTAATAAAATAGTTTCCCTTCCCAAACTTGGTCTGGTTGAGTCGGTAAAATTCATGAACGCGGACTTGTTTAAGATTTTTTTCCGGCAGTACTGCAGCTGGTTATGTTGCATAACATTGATTGGATTCTGGAAAGTTGAAGCTCGACGTACTCACTTCGCTTAATTCATTTTGCATGATGTTGACTTGAGCTAACAGTGAAACCTTCAACTATTGTAGCTATTATGAAAACCTCAGCTAGCCAAATTGCCAAGAACGCTACCCCTGTAGAACAACTTCTTCAGGCATTAAAACAGGTTAGTCTTTTCATAGGGTTTCCACTGTAGTAGTTCCTGCCAGCCAAATTATTTTCTGTATTTTTACCTCCTCAATTATGTTCCCTGCTCTTTTCTTTTCCTTTTCTATTTTGGGTAGGATGACAACTCCAGTCTCATTCTTAGACTATTTTGGGTAGGATGACAACTCCAGTCTCATTCTTAGACAGGGATATGAGATTTCAATCAAGGAGCTTGACGGTCTCTTGTCTCTCCTGTCTGAGAGAAAAACAAAGTTAGAGCAGGAAGAAGCTGAGACAAATATGCTAATTATGCTTGATTTCCTGCATTGCCTGAAAAATCAGAAACTTGATGAGCTCAACGAGGTATTGAACTTGTGCTTAGGTATTTGTGTCAAGTTTATGTTGATTTTAATGCTTTATAACTGATTTTTGATTGTCTCCATATCTTTTACAGTTGCAAACTGACCTTCAGTACATTAAGGAGGATATAAATGCTGTAGAGAGACGTAGAATTGAGCTATATCGGTCACGAGATAGATATTTAACAAACATGAGAATACTTGGTGATGATCCTCGAGCAAAAGTAGCCTGGCCCTCACTTAATGAAAAACGTGGGGGTATGATCCCTTGTATTTCTGGTCCACGGGGTCAGGGCTTCATGGGTTCCCCAACTTCACATATCTGGAAAGCCAATGAGAGAACTGCTTCAGGATCTCAAACAACCCAGAGAAAGGATACTCATAGTGATCCACAACATCTAACTCAATCAGGACTAATAGCAGCAAGAAAGAAAAGGATCCATGCACAGGTTACCTTATGTTTTTACACTTCAAATCTAGGATATAGTTCCCAGAGATTTGATGCTTCATAATACAAATTTAGCTAGACACCAGGAATTGGTTCTCCTGTAATTTATCTACTTTTTGTTACAGTTCAATGACCTTCAAGATAGTTATTTGCAAAAGAGACGATACTGGGCAAGACAATCTCAAAAGAACAATGAGAGGGACAGTCATAAACGAGAAGGTTACAATGTGGGGCTTGAAGATTTTCAGTCTGTTCTTTCTACCTTTACGCGATATAGGCACGTTATTCTCCTTCCCCCTGTATTTTCTGTATTCTGTCCTGGGACGTAGTAGAAGTCTCGTTATCTTGGAGAATCTATTTTCTATTCCAGATCAAGTAGTGTAACCTCATTTTTTCATTTCCCATAGTCGGT
Organism: Leptodermis oblonga; assembly: GCA_016801395.1. Classification (NCBI taxonomy): domain Eukaryota; kingdom Viridiplantae; phylum Streptophyta; class Magnoliopsida; order Gentianales; family Rubiaceae; genus Leptodermis; species Leptodermis oblonga. Next base: position 45,266,157 of record CM028756.1, read on the forward strand.
TGCGAGTGGTTGCTGAACTTAGGCACGGGGACCTTTTCCACTCAGCAAATATCGTCTCAAGGTAATTGATACTTTTTAATCTTAAAGTTGTTTCTAAACTGGTCTTTCTTGTTTTATAATCCTTTCATAGGTAGCGTGTTAGTATCGTGTTATGACTTACCTTAATTTCGAGGCATGAGCTTGGCAGAATTTCTGCATGCCTTGAAATTTCAACCTAATTCACATGTTAATGTTAATATTCTCAACCCAGCTACTGATTATGTGAGATATTTATTTTCCTGGAGAACTTTCCAGGGTGAATAGTTTTGTTCCTATAAGTGCTTCCTGCCTCAAACTGGCTTCCAAGAAATCGCTAGCAGCTGTCTTGTTTCTTTAGAGGGTCTTTGTTTTTGGTGATTAGATGTTGGTGTTCTTTCTCTTCTCTAATTTGCTGTTCTGAGGTCTACACATCCTAGGCTGGGAGTTTGTCCTTAATGTCTCTGGAGTATTATTGCATACTGGGATTTGGTTTAGATGGTTGCTGTTATGTTTATACTTTTCAATTTGTTGAATCTCCTTATTTATTTCCTTTGGCTATTGGTTGTCATGTGTCTTGCTGTTGCCTGAATACAGCTCATTTTCCCCCTTCCTGGTATTTGGCAATTGCAGTATAGAATTTAGTCGAGACGATGAACTCTTTGCTACAGCTGGGGTTTCGCGGCGGATCAAGGTGTTTGAGTTTTCATCGGTAAGAGTTAATAACTTCTTGGTATGTGGATAAAACTAATCATTTTGCAAAAGAAAATCATTATGTTTAATTTTGTAAATATTTCTCTTCCTAGTGGATGGGTTCTGTAAATATCTGATATACTGCTCTGAAATATGACATTACAACTGTGTACTTAAGGATTGTTATTTCAAATTGCATAACGGGCTCTTTTAGGTGTTGAGCTCTTCCATCAAGAATTTCTGATTAACATATGATTGGGTGACACCATTTTCTATCCATCACTTAAGCAGGCCTCCAATTTGCCTCATCTTCTTGGTGCTTTCATCTGTTTATTTTAGATTTGAGTAAAACTCTCACTCAAGCAAGTTTGGGGGGGGCCTATTCTTGAACAAAATGTCACAACAATGACTAGATCCCTCATAAGTGTCCCTAAGTTTGTATTAGCACTTTCTTTCAGGTGGTAAATGAACCTGCAGAAGTTCCATGTCCTGTTGCAGAAATGTCTACTAGGTCCAAACTTAGCTGCCTGAGCTGGAACAAGTATACCAAAAATCACATAGCCAGTAGTGACTATGAAGGCATTGTGACTGTTTGGGATGTGACCACTCATCAGGTACTGTTTGAGTTCGGTATTACTTTTTGGTTTTCCATAACTTCTGTCGAGTAAGTTTGCAACCATTCCTTCGCAGAGTGTGATGGAGTATGAGGAACATGAGAAACGGGCATGGAGTGTTGATTTTTCACGTACTGAACCTTCAATGCTTGTATCTGGGAGTGATGACTGCAAGGTACCTGACAGTATCTGAAAGTTATGTTATTCCATGCTTTTATTTGTTGAAGTTACAACATGGCTGTTGATTTCATGACCTCTTGCAAGATGTCCTGATTAATATAACATCATTATTATATATCTTAACCAGGACGAAAAGTTACAGTTTAGAATGACAGAAACTTATTACTCAGTTATACACTTTTTGACCACAGGTCAAGATTTGGTGTACAAATCAGGAAGCGAGTGTTCTTAATATTGATATGAAAGCAAATATATGTTCTGTGAAATACAACCCGGGATCAAGCATGAATATAGCAGTAAGTGGGTTTTATCTTCTCATCTCGGAATATGCTTATTACTAGCTGTAGGAAGTTGATAGTGTAAGGTTTAATACATTTTCCTTGTAGGTGGGTTCAGCAGACCATCACATACATTACTATGACTTGAGAAATACAAGTCAACCTTTGCATATTTTTACTGGACACAGGAAAGCTGTTTCGTATGTGAAGTTTTTATCCAATAATGAGCTTGCTTCCGCATCTACAGACAGCACCTTACGGTTATGGGATGTAAAGGAAAATGTTCCTGTGAGTTTCATTACTTAAAATGTTAATAATATCTTATGTTTTGAGTGTTAATAATACCACTTTCATTGTATGTGTCAATGTTTAATTTTCTTAGCCATGTTTTGCTACGATGGAAGTAGCATATGTACACTCTAGGAACGTAGAAGTTGACTCTCTGGCTTGGTCTTCTTCCCTTTCAGGTGCGAACATTTAGAGGACACACCAATGAAAAGAATTTTGTTGGGCTGACCGTAAACAGTGAATACCTCGCTTGTGGTAGTGAAACAAATGAAGTTTACGTCTATCATAAGGTAAGTTGAATCCGTAATCAACAGGAAGATGAATTATCTTTTCATAACTTCTGCTTGGCAGATTAATACTGAAAACAAAGGAAGTATTAGTTTGGCCTGCCCGCCCTAATAACTAATACTGGGGATTTCAAATGGCGCAGGGTATTCCGAAACCGGCTGCATTCCACAAGTTTGGTCGTGATGGGGAAGAAGGTGATGAAGATGCAGGATCCTACTTCATTAGTGCTGTGTGTTGGAAAAGTGACAGCCCAACGATGTTGACTGCCAATAGTCAAGGGACAATCAAAGTGCTTGTTCTTGCTTCCTAGTAATTCCACAAGTTTGTTCTTGCTTCCTTTTATATGTAGAAGGTATTTTGAATGGCCTGGGCTGGGGTTAAGTCACAAGTGTCATTTAGGACTAAACAACCCATTTTTATGCAATATATAGATCATAGATGCGCCTAAAAGATGGCCGAAACTTGATGATATGCGTCCATCCTATATATATATATATATATATCAAAAACTTTTCATGATGTAAATTTTGTCTGCATCCATGTAGGGGTGGGAGAAAAAGAAAAAGAAAAACCCGCCTCCATCCATTCTATCCTTTTCGAATTAGTTATAGTGTACGGTTTGATTGGTCATCTTAACCGATCCGTGGGTGATTTGGTATTGAGCCATAGAAGTTAGGTCGGTTTAATGTTGTCATGTTCCACTTACACTTCCATTTCCATGCACCGCCGCCCGCCCATTGTCCTTCTTACTCGTCGAGGTTATTAATCAATCTGTCTAATAAATTTGGCCACAAAACTAATCAAATTATGGGCCTGTTCTTTATGTGTTTGAAATTTGGTTTTGAAAAATTAATTTTATAATATAAAAATATATTAAAAGTATGAATAAATAATAAAAAATTATATTAAAAATAATTAAAATTGATTATAAAATTATTTTTTCAAAACAAAATTTCAAACATTGTTTTAACAAGCACTATATCATCCTATACTTATGTATAGAGAGAGGCTATTATATTATCTTCCCGACACTCAACAAATTCAACAGATTAAGGTACGATCCTTCAGAAATTTATATATATATATATATATATATATATAATAATTAAAAAATTAAAGGTGTACGTTTTACTTTGATTTTCTCCCTACTGAAGGGTATTGAGAGTGCTGAAAATTGATGGTGAGTCAGAAAATTAGGTCGCTCAATGTTGTCATGTACAGTTTCTCTGTTTGGAATAATTTAATTGGTAAGAACTGTATTACTAAACTCTTTTAACGGATCCAGACAGAATGAGTAATGCATAGATAATTTATCAAAATGTTATGTATTGATGAATAATTTACTTCAAAATAATTAATTAATTATATTTTAATGTTTGCAAATTTTATAAAATCTATAACTACAGTCTGATTAACCACTGTAACGTAAATTTTTATTTTTATTTTTTTTGGAATGGCTCTGTTCTCTTGTGGCTTTGGTAGAGAATCATCACTTTTTTTTTTGCCAAAACTTTACACAAAGAAACAACTTTACTTTTTCAACAATTAAAATTAAAATTTTAAAATTCCCTCTAAATACCTACTCACATAAATTCAAAAAAAAAACACAATCATTACACTTTTTTATCTCTTACCTACACAATTTTCCAAAAAAAACTTCCCTCCAAAAAAAAACTTCCCTCTAATAAAATTTCATTTACCAAAGGCACAAGAGAACAGAGCCTCTCTGACTACGCGAGCCTACTGCTTGGAGTTGGAGGATGGAAACATTGTTTTCTCTACAGTCAGTGAGGACTCAGGATCTCCTGTTACACTTTTTTATTACTTTATTTATTACACATTTTAATAACTCAACGTTAATATTTTTTTTTAAATTAATTTTTTTACCAATTGTCATTCTACGTTAATTTTAATATAATAGATTCCCAGGACACGTGGTCGTAATAACAGATTCCCCATTTTACCCTCGGCTTCTTCCCTATTATAATTTCCATTCCCTCCCGGGAAGAAAAAGAGAAAAACAAACCCTTCCTGCAGAAAAACCTTTGGAGGAGCTGTTTTCCCCAAAATCGGCCTCTGGATTGATTCCCAGGTATCATTCCAAATTCCGAGTATATACTTTACCTTTCTCATGATCCAAAGCTGCATCAGAATATTCTCGAATTTTCTTTCTGAATTTGTTTTTTGGATTTTGAATAGTTAGCTGATTTTGGCGCCAAAGCTATGATCATCGAAGATTCTTTTCTGAGCGATGCCACCACCACCACCACCGGAGATGCCGTGAATAGTTGTTCTGAAAGCGATGATGGCGCTGGAGATCACCTGCTTGCCCCGCCGCTGAATTTTTCTATGGTTGATTACGGCGTTTTCCGCTCCGGTTTTCCTGATTCTGCTAACTTCTCCTTCTTGCTAACCCTAGGCCTCCGTTCAATCATGTCGGTGCTTTTCTTCTTCTTCTTCTTTTTCTTATTTTCGATTTTCCCTCCTTTGATTCGTAATTTGATTTTTACTTTTTCCTTAAAAAATAAAATTGACGGTGTTTATTTCTGTAGATGCTTGTGTCCGGAACCTTATCCTGTAGCCAATGTGGAGTTTCTGAAGGCCAATGGAATTCACCTTTTTCAGTTCGGCATTGAAGGATCTAAGGTTGAATATTCCTTTCGCGTTTAATTAAATTTGTGGTTCATATTGTTGCGTGCGTGTGTAGAGAGAGAATTGCTTTTCAATTTCAAGCTCGAATGCTTTGAAAATGGCAGATGATGGTAATTAATGAAATATCGGAATGACTTTTGTAATTCCTCTCTAGATGCCTAGGTGCCTAAGAGTGAAAAGCATCGGACAGAATCTATTAGTTTCTTAAAACTTCATTAAAATTCAGTCCTAATCAGAAGGTGAAGCCTTAGAAATTGGAGTGATAAAGTTATCTGACTTCTATGTCATTTCTAAGGTGGTATTTTCATGATGTTTTGTGGCAATCAATACTGAGGCTAGATGTGAGTTGTACCTGGTTTTTATTGCCTACTGAAGAGAATGGATTCAGGTGTAGATTGTTACTAGGTCTGTAGCAAATAATTGAACATGTATTTACGCAAGGGTGTGATTCCTTGTATCAGTTTCCCACTGCTCCAGGTGGCGTTGCTAATCAAGTAACAGTTCATTGAACATTAGATACTCTTGGTTTGGTCTTTCCTACTTTAGACAATAACTTGTATCACTGATTATTTGGCTTTTGCTTCACAGTTCAGTGAGTTTGCATATGAGGATAATATTGTTTTAAACAGTTGTTATAGTCCAAGCATTATGATGGCTCGCCAGAAAGTAGAGATGGTAATTTTCATTAAAAAGCCTGGGGCTAGAAAGCACATATACATGTACATAGATATTCTTGAGTAGTCTATAACCTTGCAATTCAAATTACACCATGACTTATGTGAATATCTCCAATCATGCTGCAACCATTTAGTGAATTGCTTAAATTTCATGCACTGCCACTTTAATATGCAGACACTAAACTCTTGTGAAAGTTGTAAGAGAAGTGAAATATTCATATTAACTCTTTGTAGAGGCAATGGTTGAGTAGGTCCAGGTTATGAATGAACTTTGCTCATTCTAATGCTCTAATCTCTCTCCCTCTTCTTCCTAGGTTGTATGGGTGCAACAGCCTTTTAACTTACAAATTGCCAATGCTTTGACATTCAGATTTTGGTTATGAATTCCTGAAACTTGATTTTTCTTGCACAGCATGCTCAATGTGTGTATCATTGTGCTTCATTTTGCTTTAGGTTACATGTTTGATCTGTACCAGTAAAATACTATTGTGGCGTAGTTGATATTATCAGCTTTTGCAGCTTTATGATTTACAGTAGTATTACACAACTTCCTCTACACTGGTTTCATAACTTTCATGCCTTTCTGTTTATCACAGTGAGCATATATTTTGACGGCATGTACGTATTCTATCGGAGATTATAAACTCACATCCACAGGGATGACTTGAATTGTTTATTGGTTAAACATATTTGAATATTGTTGATAGGAGTTGAGTATCTTTTTCAATGGTATTTTTTGTATTTGCTTCAAGAAATTATTTGAAGTTTATAATGTTGCCCTCACAAGTTATGTTCTGTGCCTTTTAGGCACCTAGTCCTCACTTGTTACCTTGTTGGAATGGACCTACTCTTTCTCACCTCTATCACATTGTTTGGTTGGTTGCAGCAAAGTTTTTCTGTTTATATATTGTCACGCAAATTGTTATGACTGCCTTTTCTCCTGGGACCGTTTGTATTTGAAGGTCTGCACATGCCTAGTCATCTTGTTTTATTGCATGCCCGTTTCCTATTCTAGTTTTTGCTCTTATGTTTCCTCAATTTGACTATGTATTTTCCATTTGACAGGGATGAATTTCATCACTAATGGAGTACTTAAGATTGTCTTCAAACATTGACCCAAATCGAAAACTTAAACTTCTATTTTGCATAATTCATTAGAATATCTGCCATTCAATTCAACTTACATCCCTGCAATTTGCTAAGCTGCAAAACAGAAACATCTCAAGAATTCTGTGTGATCTTGCGTTCTCTTTTAATTATTGTTTTGTGGTCTCAAGCATTAACTATTCCATGTGCAGGAACTATGTGTAAATATCCCGGAGGAATCAATACGTGAAGCACTGGAAGTTGTATTGGGTACATTACTTTATCCTCTAAAATTAATTAGTTGCCAAATTTACATTCTCAAGCCTTAACCATTCTGTGTGAATGCTCTTTGAAATTATGCTGGAATTTTCGCTTCGTAGATGAAAAGAACCGACCGCTCCTAATCCACTGCAAGCGCGGAAAGGTACTTCAGAGTTTCTGATATTACCGTCTGTGTCTTTTATCCTTCTACGAGTAATGTTGTTACCAATTTATGCCTGCAGCATCGTACTGGATGCCTTGTGGGATGCTTGAGAAAAGTACAAAGATGGTGCCTGACTTCAATTTTTGATGAATACCAGAGGTTTGCTGGTAACAAAGCCAGGGTAACTGACCTAAGATTTATGGAATTATTTGACGTATCGTGTTTGAAAGAATCATCTGCATCCGTTCCTACTTTGACTGATCAGTGACTAATACCAGTTTTTTTTTGTTTTTTTTAAATTTTATAACGTTGAGTTCTGCTATCACCTAAAAATCTAGGACTCTGTCCTTGGTCGGGAGTATGAAACTCTGAAATAGCATGATTGGTGGGTGGGATATCAATATTGTTAATCAGCCTCAGGTGCTGCAAGTCGTTCTTTTATTGCCAGATTAGATCCGAGTATATATCTTCTTGCTATTATAATTGCCTACCAGTTTAAACCTAAGTAATGATACAAAATAAGGGCAAAGGTGCATTTTTGACACTAACGTTTTTCTCAAGGTCTAATTTTGTCACTAATGTTTTTTTAGGTCCAAAAATGCCATTGACGTTTTTAAAAGAGTCCAACTTTGCCCCTGTCCCAAATCAAAATTATCTTGGGGCAATTTTATAATAAAATAACAATAAATTGGCACTTTTGCAATTTAAAAAACTTCCAAGCAGCCGCCGCCTTCACTACTTCCTCCATGAATTCCGGCCACTCCTTCTCTTTCTCACCCACCACCGCCCACCGCCGTCGCCACCAACAAACTCTCTTCTTCTTCTTCTTCCTCCTCTTCCTTCTTCTCCTTCTTCTTCTCCTTCCTTCTTCTCCTCCTCCTTCTTCTTCATCATCTTCTTCCTTCTTCTTCTCCTTCTTGTTCTTCCTTCTTCCTCTTCTTCTTCATCTCTCCTCTTCTCCTTCTTCTTCTCTCCCACCGCCACCCACCTCCGCCGCCCACCGCCACCCGCCGCCGTCGCCAACAACTCATCTTCTTCTTCTTCCTCTTCCTTCTTCTCCTCCTCCTTCCTCTTCTTCATCTTCAAACCCATGTCTCATCTTCTTCCTTCTTTTCTTTTTCCCCTTCCTTCTTCATCTCTTCTTCTTCTTCTTCTTCTTCTTCTCCCTCTCCCTCTTCTTCTTTCTCCTCTTCTTCTCCGGCGCCGGAAGTGATGGATTGGAAGTGGCGGCATGGAGAAATGGTGAGGCGGTGGCACTGGTCTGCAGCCCAGGGTGGCCGAAATTCATGGAGGAAGGTGGCGGCTGCTGCTTGGAATTTTTTTAAATTGCAAAAGTGTCAATTTACTATTGTTTTATTATAAAATTGCCCCAAAATAATTTTGATTTGGGGCAGGGGCAAAGTTGGACTCTTTTAAAAACGTCAATGGCATTTTTGGACTTAAAAAAACATTAGTGGCAAAATTAGACCTTGAGAAAAACGTTAGTGGCAAAAATGCACCTTTGCCCTACAAAATAATATCCCACAAATAAAAATAAAAGAAAGTAATGATACAAATAGTAATGTTAATTTTATTTGTATATATATATGAGAAACAATCTTGACAGATTAGAACATTATTATAGTTATGATATTGATCAGTTGTAAAAAGTAAATGAGGCGCGCTCTTGTCTTATAATTTGTCGTTCTTCGAAATGCCTTGTAAATGGGAATTGCATTGGGTTGGAGTCTGTAGAGCATATTTACCATGGCAAATTTTCTGAAAGACAAAATGTTATCAAAATGCCACGGCAAATGAACACTTCCCGTTCCGAAATGAAATAATTTTTTAGACAATGAACACTGCCGCAACCCTTCGGTGCTACTTTTTACGCGTTGAGTTTTTATGATGCTGGTTTTCTTCACCAGTATTACAAAGTTATAAGGTCTAAGATTTAGTACACAAGTTGTTGCTTTTAGTCTTCGTACGAGCAAAACAGGGATTACTCTTCTACAAAAGATTTATTAATGCAAGTTTCAAAAACAGGAAATTCAACTTTCAGCAATAAGTTTTTCTTTTTCTTAAATAAGGATGACATTTATCATGTATTAATTCGAAAGGCTATTACATGAGTTGATATGAGAAATACAAATAATACAAGTACATTTCCGTAATCAACACCAATAAAAAGAAATCTTAACCCAACAATTAGTAAAACAGCAAGTTATTTACAAGACACTTTTTAAAATTTTTAGTATTGAAAACACAAAAATATTTTGACCTATATTTTGGATAAAAACTATCAATACAAATTTTCACCTATTAAAATATCCACAAGAACGATCCATATAATAAACAAGTTACACATTTTTTTTTCTTAAAGTTGAAAAAAAAAATTTCAAAATTGACAATCCCACCAGGTGTAGGGGGCATTTTTGTAAAATGCTTGGCGGCTTTTTACAAGAATGCCAAGCTTCTGGCGGCATTCTTGTAAAATGCAAGTTCGAGGTCGCCAATTCGGAAAACGTTCCATGATTTTTGCCGATTCGGAAAACGAATTTGCTGCCGTCTTTCTAGGGTTGCTTAAGTGGCGACCGAAAACACAAAAGCAAGGCAAAAAAATTGGATAAAAAACATAAAAGAGTATTTTAGTAACTTCACTACAAAATTTTTAGAAATGTTCCTGCGAATAGTATTGTTGTTCCTATATGGGTGTTGGGAGAGGGTCAATGTTTATTTAGGTGTTGAATGATGGTTTTACTTTTTAACATTGCACTTGTATCATTGATTCTAAACCGAGTGTATAATCAGCATAGATAAGGGTGGTTGTAAGAATTTCTCCAATGATGCTACCTCAAAATGAGGTATTTACCGTCACATCAGCTACCACTTCACATGTTCCATTCAAAAAGTCCTTAATGGACACTTAAATTAAGAAGAAAGAAGTAATTAATTATTAACTCTATGATTAAATTTATTTGAAGATATATTTTTAATTTCATCATACGAATATTTAAGCTCGATAAGTTTTCATATTTTTAAAAATAATGGACAATAGTATTACTCCATGTTTCATTCAAAAAATACACTTTCAAATTACTCTTTGACAAATTTATTTTTGTTTTTTTTTAAAGTTACTCTCTGAGTGGAACGAATGTGTATTTTTATCCAAAAAAAAAAAGAAAAATAAAAAGATTGGGTAAACAATTTAAAGCACAAATCGAAGCGGGCCGGCCCGGCAAAAAGTTGGAAGCTAGAGGCTAAAGTAATTAAGGCCCTGTGTGGTATGATTTCCAAAACATGGTTTTGAGATTTATTTTGATTTTATAATATTAAAATTGTATTGAAAATGTAAAAAGGTGTATTGAAAATATTGAAAAATTATTATAAAATTAAAATTTTTTTCAAAACCATGTTTTGAGAATCAAAACAAACAGGGCCTAATTGATTATAATCAACACGCATCCTTTGCCTAAATCATAAGGGATCTAGGTCTTGAAATTGTTATGTCTTTTAATGAATCAACGAGCTGAGATATTGTGCCACTTGAGTTCCGTTGCGGGCTTACACTGAAATCAGATCCCTTTCTTCTTTTCGATTCGGATTCATAATTGCATCTCTCAATTTTCTCCAGCAAGAAAGGTCTCTCACAAACATTCATTTCTCCTCTCTTTTTGTTATATTCTTTCAATTCAAAGTTATGGGTTTTCCGGCCGATCCAATGAGATCTCGCAGAGGATGAAAGAATCCATTCGATGTGCGAGAACTCAATTTCACCCCGCTTAGATTGAGAAATAATAATTCAAAGCAAGGCAGCCTCAAGGATTTTTGCACGTTTCTCTCGTGTTTTGATTCGAGGAATCTGCCCTACATTTATGAATATTTATACAAATTTCTGTTATACTGATTCTGGGTTAGTGTTCTTCAAAACTTCAATTTGGTTTAAGACTGGCTTTTTGGGAAGGGTTTGAAATTTGAACATGGATTTTGATGATTTGCTGGCCGTCGACATGCCATAATCTTGAATTTGTGCGCACAAATTCATCGTTTGGTAGGCTCTATGTTAAGGATTTTGCAAAGGGATTGCTTATGAATGTCTATAGAGAAGCATTCGAGCTCGTGAATTGCTTAATTTGCTGCACGCAAGATGTTGGCCAGAGTCGTCCCGGAGACTTTGCTAAAGGGTGTATTTATCCAAATATGAAAAATTAGGCCTGTTATTTGCTAAAGTGGTTTTGGATTTTGAAAAATAATTTTATAATGTAAAATGTGTATTAAAAATGTAAAAAATTTTAATTAAATATTTAAAAAATTATACTGTAAATTATAAAAACTAATTATAATATATTAAATTTACTTTTGAAACAAAAATAAAAATTCAAACAAAAACGTGAAGAACATGCCCATTATCAAACAGACCTATAATTTTAAAGAATTATGTGTTTTAACTTCTTTTTAACATTATGACCAAATAGATTCTGGTAGTTTCTTTATAGCAGGTAACATCAAAATTTTCATAATTTTATCACTTAAAACTAATTATCGAAAGGGGTATTTGTCTATTTTAATATTACATATGGACAAAAGTGTAAATAAGTTATAGCACAGAGTTTAATGTGTATTTAACCCTCCATATGACTGCGATTGTTCATTTTGATTGACCATGGAGAAAATCTTGGTCAACATACAGATAATGTGTTTAAACTTTAAATGGAGTTTATATCTCCTACCAAATTTTTGTGCCAAATACAGAAAATTACGTAGTTTTTTTTCATATCTTATTGTGCCTAATACAGAAAAAGATATGAAAATTAGGTAGATGATTTGAACTCATTTGAATTGAAAAAGATATGAAAATTAGGGAGATGATTTGAACTCATTTGAATGTATTTCATCAAGAGCCAGCATTCAATCTCATTTAAATATATTTGATCAATTGCCAACTTTCTAGTAGTTGTGATGCAATGAGCACAATTACAATACGAAATTGTTATTTGCAATAACGTTTTCGATATTTGCATTAATATTCTCCTTTAAAAATACTAAAATGCCACTGAACCAAAAAAAATTTTTAAAATGAATTCCTACTGTGCAGCCCGTGAGGGCTACTGAAAGAAAAAAAAATAAAAAGGTCGGGCTGCACAAAAAAAAAAAAAAATTGTTGCCTCTATAAATTTGGTTACAAAACAAATTAATCTGAAACAACTAACCAGTCCAAATTAATTTGCTTTGCATCCAAATTTATAAAGGCAACATTTTTCATTTTTCTTTTTTCTTTTTTTTGTGCAGCCCTCACGGCTGCACATTGCCTTTTTTTTTTTTTTAGCCTCAGGGATATTTTAGACTTTTCACAAAAAAAATATTACTGCAAATATCATGCCCTTTACAATATTAATAACTCTCTCCTTTCATAAGAAAGGACCACTTCTGCTAATAATTTTGCCACACAGAACATTATTGCAATATAAATTATTCCCTTCCATTTAAATTTGAATGACTAAAACGTAATAGTGCTTTGTGCATCAAAACTATTAGAACGCAACCCCTACTAGAACGCTGATGCTTTAAAACTGTAAGTCCATTTAATAATAAGACTGTTATTCACGTTTTTGTTTGAATTTTAATTTTTTATTTTCAACAGTAAATTTAATATATTATAATCAACTTTTATCATTTACAATACAATTTTTTTTACTATTTAATTACAACTTTTTAAATTTTCAATACATTTTTTATATATTATAAAATTATTTTTCAAAATTAAAAACTATTTTAGTAAAGAACAAGCCCAATAATACATGTTTGGAAAGAGTCACCAGGATGACTCCGGCCAACATCTCACCAACAACAAATTAAGCAATTCACGAGCTTGAATACTTCTCTTTAGGCATTCCTAAGCAATCCTTTTGCAAAATCCTTTAAATAGAGCCCACCAAAACATCAAAATTCATATTCCTAAATGTATGGCAGATTCCTCGAATCAAAACACGAGAAAAACGTGCAAAAGCCCTTGAGGCTGCCTTGCTATGAATTATTATTTCTCAATCTAGGCCGGGTGAAATTGAGTTCTCACACATTGAATGAATTCTTTCATCCTCCGCAAGATCTCATTGGATCGGCCGAAAAACGCATAACTTCGAATTGAAAAAATATAAGAAAAACAAAGGATAAATTAATGTTTGAAACCTTTCTTGCTGGAGAAAATCGAGAGATGCGATTATGAATCCGAATAGTGAAGAAAGGGATCTGATTTCAGTGTACGCCCGCAACGGAACTCATGCGGCACAGTTTCTCAGCTCGCTGAGTTCATTAAAAGGCATAACAATTTAAGACCTGAATCTCTTATGATTTAGGTGAAGGATACACGTTGATTATAATCAATTAATTACTTTAGACTCCAACCACCAACTTTCTAATGGACTGGCCACTTTAATTTGTGCTTTAAATTCTTTACCCAATCTTTTCTTTTTTCTTTGTTTTTTTTATTGGGTAAAAAATTCACCCGAGGTAGCATCATTGGGGATATGATCTTACAACAACCCTAATCTGTACTGATTATACACCCGGTCTAGAATCAATAATACAAATGCAAATGTTAAAAAGTAAAACCATCCTTCACCACTTAAATAAACATTGATCCTTCACCCCACATGAACCATAACATTTTTATATGTGACAACCCTACAATAATCCCACTTCCTTCCTTTTGGTTTTTTTTCTAAATCTTTTCATTTTTCATAAAACAGATTTGTTCTTAAAATGTTCAAATTTAAACTAGAAAACTTAAACCTACTCAGGGATTTCCTTCAAATGACCTAGGTAATCTCAATGAAAATATGAGGTCTCTCTGGAGTTAGTCACTCTTTCTTTTAACTAGTCAATAATTGTAGAACTAGATTTAATAAATAGAAACCAACTGAGCAACAAGTCAAAATACTAGAAGCGACAACCGTTAACAATGGTCGAGCAGTTTCACAATCTAAGCAATCGCACATTAGTTAATCAGAACACACAAAACAATTTCCAAAGCATAAACAACATCATACATCGCAGAGCAATCGATTCAACATGTCTGATGGCATCAACTCAATATTGGAAATATAAATTCAGGATGGCATCAGCGATATGAAAAAAAAATCATCACACCATTGAATTGATAGGCTACCAACAAAGGGAAGAAAATTAATACCATAGATCATCCACTGCACCAATTTTCAGCATGTGAATTTAAAGGCTATTATGTTTCAGATCCACGGAGATAAAAGTTAAAAACGATTGAGATGTGAACGAGCAACAATCGAATCGCCAATCCAGAAAAATGACGACTGAAACGATATCTCGCTAACATGAATGTACCTGCTGCTCTTCTCTATGACGAGGCAAGGCTTTCAAATTTGCCTCCTCACAGTTCTCTTTTCATGAGCACAGGAATTTCAGTGGAAAAAATAATAATCGCCTGCATCGGAAGCCAGAAATAAAAGAAAAAATTATTTAAACAGAACGGTGAAACCGGCGGGTGGGTGATGGGTGTGTGAGTGGCGACCGTGAGTTTCAATATCACGAAATTGTTAAGCGGCAATTTATAAGGTGGGTTTTACTGACCGAGCAAACCTAACACTCCAAATGCACATTCATTACATAAATTCCTTAAAATTTTCTGTTAAAAAAATTCCCAACAAATTTGCAAAAAAGTATCAGGTAGTTAAATATCACATAAAGTGCTTTTAGAAAATATGCTAAGACAATACACTAATTATACACTAATTATGCTAAGAAAATATCATCAAATGCCAAATTATACCAACTACCATTAACAATGGTTGAAGAGTTTCACAAACTAATCAAAACACAATACCAATTAACAACAAAGAGCAAACGATTAAATCAGACAACCATCAGATTGCATCAGCGATATCAAAAAAATCCTCACAGGAAGTATGAAAACCTAATAGGTTCAAAGTGAAGAAAGCTAAAATACCCTAAATCATCATCTCCAAAAAACTTCAGCGTGTGGATTAAAAGGTTTTTTTGTTTCAGATCTACGGAGATAAAAATTCAAAACGATTCAAATGTGAACGAGCAACAATCGAATCGTCAATCCAGAAAAATGACGACTGAAACGATATCTCGCTATCATCAATGTACCTGCTGCTCTTCTCTGTGACGAGGCACGATTTGCCTCCTCACAGTTATCATTTCACGAGCACAGGAATTTCAATAGAAAAAATAAAAATCGCTTCATCGGAAGCAAGAAATAAAAGGAAAAAATAATTGAAACGGTACGGTGGCGAGCGGCGGAAAGAGAGTGTGCGCGCGCGAGCGACTATGTGAATCTCGGGAGGTGAGTAAGTGAGTGAGTGAGATTTATAAGCTGCGGTTAACTGACCGTGCAAACCCTAAAACTGAGTTACAATTACAACATTGACCTTCTGCTTATTCTAATATTTATTTATTGCTACTATTACATCGGGTAAATTACATTTACCTACCTTAAGGTTTGGGAAAATCACTAAACACCTCCTGAAATTTTAAAAAAAATTACAATTACCCTCCTCAACCACATATTAACATAACAATTACCTCTAATCTGGTCAACATACATACCCCTCTTGCTCTTAGTTTTGTTGGCAGGGGAGGTGCTCTCCTTTTATTCCCTCATCTAGCAATCCTAAACAAGTTTGATGCATGAATAATTAATTTAGTGAAAGCAATAAAAATAGTTCTTCAAACTACTCGAACATATTTTGAATTGTACTTTATAAATTATAATGAACTCAATCAATGGGACCGAGGAAATACTATATTTATATGTAAATCTCGATTCGTATGGTATCCTCTTATATAAATAATACATAATTATTAAGTCAAGTTGCAATGAAGTTATACTTCAATCTTGAGTTGTTCATCGTCCCTACTACCATTATGAGATTGATATCAGATTCTTGCTTTTACTATAAAAATCTTCAGCTTCTTACTTACATAAGTGGTTCTTTTCATAGGAAAGTTAGCCACCACTTGTTTGCATTTTCTCTATTGCATAATTTTTGGAGGATTTTATGCTGGAATGAGATGCTCATACTTAGATACTAGTGCTACTACTGCTGGGGGATTCACCTTTCCTTGTGATCGATCACTTTTCCTTTCATTTTCCTTAGAATACTCAAAGTCCATTCTTGTCTGCAGATGCTTTCTGCACTATAACACGATACGTTCCTTCTTTGATGGAGATTTGCCTGCCAAAGGATTCCCTCCTGTTTTTCATCTTACTCCCTGTTCTATTAGAAAAATTATGATATAATTATTTATAAATCACAAATTATAATTTTGAGATAGACTCTTCTAATAATTTCTAAAGCTTAAATGGAAATCTCTTTGAGAAGACGATTGATTGCATATTTCTTGGTAGCCGTTTCCACAATTGTTAGGCTAAAGGGCATTATCATTGAATTGGGGGGGCCGTCAAGGAACTGGAAGTCAAAAAAGATTGCCAATTATTCAAACAAAACTCCAAAAAAAAAAAGGTCCATTTGCAGATTGCAGCAGAAATCCCAACTCACACGCAAAGGTTGACTGGTTCACATCGCACATTGCAGAACAGAACAATAATGTTGGATAAAGTTTATACCATTATTATAATACTACTTACATCCTTAATTAGTCCGTCGATCTTCATTATTTGTCTCTTTAAGGTAGTACTTCTGAGTTTTAATCACACGTGCCTTTCTTTTAACTCTTTCTACTTAAGGTAACTGGAAACAATAAGAATTTTCTAAGGACAGAAATCCAGTTTTTTGCAAGATTGCCTTCTGTGTCTTCTTTCAATTGTATGACAAAACAAAACTAGAAATCAAATATTTTCTGACAAACCATATTAATAAAATTAAATCTTCCAATCCAATCCAAATAGTAACAACTTAATTATACTTACTACACCAAACTTGATTATTAAATTATACAAACATACTAGGATATTCATCATATAACATCAACAACACTCGTGCAACACTTTGATCCTTTGATCCTGCTGCGACCATCGCTCAAACTGTTGCGATTGGACCCAATTTAACTGTGTCTTCCAAGGCCTTCATGGCTTCAAACCTTGGCTCTTTAGCTTGGAACTTAAGGCCAGCGTAAAGCTTCATGTAGTCCTCAAACACAAACTTGGGATAAATTTCATTTTCCTTTGCCTCTTTCTCCACCAATGCAGGTGCAGGGTAGATCACAGCATCGCTTCCCGGGTTGTAGAATGAAGCTAAGGACATTCTGTTTCCGTCAGATTGCGCGATCACGCGGTGCATCACACTCTTGTACTTCCCATTTGTGATAACCTTCAGAGTCAAAAACAATCACATCACATTAATTGTTACGAAAACGGAACACTTTTTAAAATAGGGCAAGGTGACTAGTATCAGTCGTTGGGATTGTGTACCTCAAGCTGATCACCAATGTTGACGACAATGGAGTGGCGCATGGGGGGAACATCAACCCATTCGCCGTCTTTGAGAAGCTGAAGGCCGCTGACCTTATCATCCTGGAAGAGCAGGATGATGCCACCGGCGTCGGTGTGTGCCCGGAGGCCCTTGATTAGTTCAGGACGAGGACATGGAGGGTAATTGCTGACTTTGGTGCCAAAAGTTGGGCCTTTTGAGCCATAAAAGGCATTCTTGAGATAGCCCTTCTCAAGGCCAAGATTCTCACAGAGCAAGTCCAGGAGTTCCTCTGCTAGTTTCTCTAGCTTGGATGCAAATTCCTTCATGATCTTCCTGTTAATGGAATAACATTTTTCAATTAGACCATGTTTGTTATCCTGATTGCAAAATCAAGATTCAGATCTATACTTAGTAGATCTTATGTCCATTAAAAGAGTTCGATTTTTAATATTAAAAACAGTATTAAGAAACTAGTCTCTTATAATCAAACTAGAGAGTATATGATGTGAAAAGATTTGTTGCAGTAAAATATTTGGAACAATCAAGTGATGCGTAGTTGAGGAGTCAGTTTTCAATAATGTGGTCCTCATTCGGTAGGATTTATCCCAATATTCTATTATTACAGCTAGCTAGCAAATAGCAGTAGCATCCCAGATTGTGGGAAGAAAATAAAGCTGTTTTCACAGTTACTTTTAAGAAAATTTTGATGAAACTAGTGTATGTTATGAACCTGTATTCATCGTCAAGATCTGGGACTTCAGAGATGTTTGAAACAGGAAGGTGGCGCAAGAAGAAGGTGCTTTCCCAGTCAAGATCATCGATCTCAGATTGAACAGCTTCCAACCCTTTACTCTCCACCATTTCCTTGAACCTCTGTTCCATACATTTCTTGTAATGCCCCTTTGTAAGCCTCTCCACAGTGTCCAAAAGCTCAGTAGATATCCCATGATCTATCACCTAGTTAAAAGAGGAACAAAAGCATCAGAAAATCGTAACTTTCTGAGAAAAATTAATGAAAAGGGTTGGTTTAGTCACCTCAAAGAAGCCCCAATTCTCACAAGCATCTTTGATGATCTCCATGGTGGCAGCCCTCTCTTCACCATTAAGCTTCTCCATGTTGATGATTGGGAAGGTTGCCATCTTTCTTCTCTCTTTTGTCACTTGGTGAGTGGTTTAACTGATATCTGTATGTGTTTGAGTGGGAGCGAGTATGAAATTATGTGAAGCGTGGGGGGATATTTATAGGCCAAAAAAGGAAGGTGGGGGGGGGGGGGGGGGGGGCAAGTCAGGGAAGACGGGAGAGAAGAAAGAATCCATTGGCTGATTAGTTAAAGAATTGAAAATTACATAAAAATGAAATCTAAGGATGTACACAACATTATTATTATACAAATGCAATAGTAGGGAACAAAACTCGTGGAGGAAGTATATGAGCACATCCCTTTGATGGACCCCTACCATTTACCAAAGTTTGGCAGTTTTCGTATTTGTGAAAGAAAAAGAAAAAAAAAAAAAAAAAGCTTTCTTTGCTGGCTGCTCTTTCGTCCATCTCAATAGTCACAAATAGGCTACACTTTGGCCATTTGGTGGGGATTCTTCTTCCTAATTCATTAGTGTCCTCTATCAATTTTATTCGGGGTTAGTGCAGCGGTAATTTTATTTAAACGTCTTGAGTTCAACTTTTTTTAACAACCATTTATTAGTTACAGGGACCTTGTAAGCATGACCGTGTGAAGTCTTTAGCGTGTATAATAGTAACTCAATCAATAACTTAAGGATCTATTTTTTAAGTTTTAGTTTTAATTTCAACAGTAAATTTAATATATTATAATCGATTTTTATTATTTTTAATATAATTTTTAACTATTTAATTATATTTTCTTATATTTACAATACACTTTTTATATTATAAAATTATTTTTTAAAAACAAAATCTAAAACCTTTACCTTGGGCTCTGTTCTCTTGTAACTTTGATAGAGAAAATTTTATTAGAGAGAAGTTTTTTGTTAGAAATTTTTTAGAGAGAAGTTTTTTTTGGAAAATTGTGTAGGTGAAAGATAAAAAAGTGTAATGATTGTGTTATTTTTTGAATTTATGTGAGTAGGTATTTAGAAGGAATTTTAAAATTTTAATTTTAAATTATTAAAAAAGTAAACTTATTTTTTTGTGTAAAGTTTTTTAAAAAAAAATTATGATTCTCTACCAAAGTCACAAGATAACATAGCCTTGGTAAGATATCTTGGTAAAACCCAAATTCTTTTTGATGCCATTCTTGGCTTTATGACCAAATTCTTGTCTTGGAAAATGAGCTATAGGGACTACTCCGGACTAGAGAGATACAGGGAGGCTGCTGCTACTTTTCGTATTGCACGCGGACTTCCTTTTCATAGAAATTACTTTGGGAGAAAATGTAAATTGACTGAGGAATTCGTGGACCTAAGTTTTCAAAAGTGAGGCTCTGTTCTCTTAGTTATTTGGATAAGAAATTTTTTAGTTAAGAATAAATTTATTTTTGAGGGAATTTTTTTTGAGAATTTGTGTAAAAAAGAGAAGAAAAAATGTAATTATTATATTTTTTCTGAATTTATGTGAGTGATAATTTAGAGGGAATTTTAAATTTTAAATTGTGAATTTAGTAAAAATGATATTGTTTCTTTGTGTAATATTTTTAAGAAAAAAGTAATATTTTTCTTGAAATATAATGGAAAAGAACAGAGCCTTGAGTCCTCTATATTATTTGACCTTTTTGTCTTTTTTCTTATCTACTTTTTCTTCTTTCTCTTCTCTTTTGTTTGTCATTTGCTTTTTTTTGTCAATTTATGCTTTATTCCTTTCCATTTTCTTAAAAGAAATTCCTCTTTTATCATCTTTTTGCAGGTGATTTTATTTTTGTTCTTTTTATTTTTCATCCAAACTTTTGAAAAATAATATAGTAAAAAATATGAGTTGTAAATATATGGCGATTATTTCTTTATTTTTATTTTTCGTCCAGATTTTTTGAACAATTAATTTATAATATAGAATGTAACGTTTTACAATATGAACTGTATTTTTTTTTAATCTATACAATAAAGACTATACTGAATTATTTATTATATTATACTGTTTTACAACATAGAGTGTACTTAATTGTATACACTATACTATTTTACAATAAAGATTATAATATTTTTACTATTCTGTACTGTTTTGCTTAATGGGTTTTCAAAATGCTAAACGAAAAAAAAAATCATGTACTGAAATAAATGATAAAAGAGGAGAATGAAAATAAATTAAAAATGAAGAGAAAAGGAATTGATAGTCCTGAAAAATGAAAAGAAATGAAGAAAGTTCTGAAAAAAAAAGAAAAGATAGAGAATATAATAAATGTGTAAAGGAAAAAACTGAAAGAAAGAGAGACAAACAAAGGGGCTTTTTTGTATATTAGACTGAGGGGCTGACGAGAAATTTCAATCGCGTGTCTCGGTCCCTCTCGATCTCCATTTTTATCGGTTCATTTAATGGCCCTTTTTTTCTTCTTCTTTGTTGTAGAATAATTATCTTTAGGCTTTCTTTCTTTGACTGGGGCAGTGTAAAAAGTACAGGGCACATAATTTGATCACGAGTGATATCAGACTTTCAATCGAATTAGTATATATATGGTAAAAAGTTATCAAATTGACGTGTTAAACTTCAAATAATACTTTCCTTTAATAATGTAAGGGAATAAAATAAATTCTTTATTGCATTTTAGAGGGAAAAAACAACGTCGGTAGTTGCCGTGAACTTTCCCGGTGGAAAAGTTAGTATGGAATTAATAATGTTGACAATTAAAAGAAAATAATTCTGAAAATTCGGTAATTTAATTATGGTGGAGAATGACATGCTCTCACATCTACGATGTTTCCTCTCATTTGCCATGGATACTTTTCTTTGTTCCACTTTAGTCGTTATTGTATAGTTTTTTGGGGCAATACTATAATGTATTTAACTAGGATGGTCAAATTTAAAAATATACTTCTTCTGTTTGTCTCATAATTCACTTTTGAATTTAAAAGTTCACTTTTAAAAAAAAAAATTTGTCTCATAATTCACTTTTGAATTTATCTACCTTACATACCCTTACTAATATAATAATGTGTGGTTCATAATTAACACTTACTTCTAAACTAATTATATAAATAAAATATATAGTGGTAAATTACTTATTTAAGTGTTATACACATTTCAAAGTGGCTATTTGAGTGGGACGAAAGGAGTATCATTTATTATGAATTTTAAATTACACTCCATAAAATAATTAATTTGTCACATTTATTCTATTAATATTTTCACTTTTTAAGAGTGATTTAATTATAAATCATACATCATTATATAATTAAACATAAGGAGAGTAAAAAAATTTTAAGTAGACTCTTCTATTGTGCCCTTTTAGTGGAATGTAGGGAGTAATTGTTATTAATCAGTTATACTCCGTCCGTTTAATTAGAAGTGCAATATTTATAATACTAAAAATATGGTATAGATCCCTTGTGCTAGAAAGTACATGTTTCGCACTTTGTAAAATCAGGGGGAAAGGCAAAAATGAAATTTTTTAAAATTATTTAAGACTATCACATGTACTTTTTACCTCAAAGGATTTCATATGTTAAAAATTGTAATAGAAACATAATTTTTTCAATGAAACGCGTTGATACTAAGAGGAGTAGTGATTGATGCGGACTAAGTTATTTGGTATTTCACGTCTATCTACATTTACTTGACCCAGAAAAAACGTATGAAAAATGTGCTAGCCAGCAATATTGAAGTTTGATCAAACTTATAATTTAGATAAAAGGCAAACTCAAATGGTTAATTACATTTGAAAATTAAAAGGATGTAAATGAAATTAAGCCGACAAGAGCTTGACATAATTTTCATAATTAAAATGATTTCCAAATTGTCCAAACTTCAAATCACATGGCCACTAGCATAATCATTAGTCCAAATGATGTCACCCCCAAATTTTGAAATGATTTGAAACGGAACTCAACCTGCAAATTATAGCCTTTGAACAATACCTAAACAGTTTAATCGTACGAGGAAAATTATGTGTAGGGTAGTTTCACAGCTTGGATTAATTATACGGGAATCCAAAAATGACCTTAATTATTACGAAACTCTATAAATAGATAAATTCATGTCCCGATAAGAGTATCAAATTCTGCTGCAAGTTTTCGTATTGTGTGTACGAACGTGTGTGTTTTAACTTTGAAGTTGTACAACGAAAGAATTTCCGCTAGTCTTTATCACATAATTTGAGGTTAACATACGAGGAGAGAAGAACAGCCCATCAATTGAAATAAACGCATGCACAAATAATATTCTTAATTGGTGGCGTTAGATTATTCTTTTTCTTTGTTTTTCCCATCTAAATACGCCTTAAAAAATTACCCCCAAATATAAAGAAGAAAATCTTGTTAAGTAATAAAATGAAAATATGAATAGTGCGGAGAGGGTTGGGGGTGATAGTTAATAGAAGAATCTTATGACCCTGAAGTCATACGTTCAAATTTTGAGAATACAAGAATTCTATCAAGAAAAAAAAAAAATGAATTCGTTCCCTTGGATTTATTAATGGAATTGTTTTTTTTCTTTTTTTTGGTAATCAAGCTTATTAAATTTGAAAGTACAAAGAATAAGAGTTGAATTCAAATTGATCAATACATATTAATTCCTCTTTCTTCCATCCATCCATATCAAAAATAATTTAGGGGTGCTTGCAACTGAATTATTTACATAATAATTAATGTACAAATCCAACACGACATATATATATTTGATATAAATGCACATTGCAGTACCGGATGCATTATTGGTTTGGCATTTAGGACATTACATTACCCTTTTAAGTTATATGAATTTACTCAAATCACGTACGTACGTTTTTACCTTTTCAACATAAACACTAAACAAACTGAATAATTTAGTAATGGTACTAAAAGTGTAAAATAAAATTTGACTGAATTTGTTAAGGGTTAGTCTCTAACACGGGATAATAACACGAATCAAATCTAACACGTTATAATTGACCCGTCAATTTAAAATACGACTCAATTGTCACTTTGAATAGACAATTTATCACCTCACATAAAAATATGAATCGAACGTAACACATTATAAGCGATTAGTCAACTCAAAACACGATCTGATAGTCACATCTACTTTATATTATACGTAATCATGACTTTTTTTTCTCTTTCTTTTTTTTTTTTTAGGGTAAAAAGGAAGAAAAGAGTAGAGTATATATGTCTGAGTAGCGTGGGAGGACAATATAATTAATTAAGTTGCTTTTTATGTTTTTTTGTTACTATGTTTAGGAAACAAACTTTGGTAGGGTAGGAAGCATTAAAGTTCATGGAGAAGCAATAGAGTATTAACAAAACAAAAACAATGAATAAAGTAAAGAAACCGCAATCTAAGCTCTACTTTGAGGTCGGCTCTAAAAGATATACCGCACGTACATTATATTCTACTTACTTTAATTTGTTGCTTCCTTATTCTCTTTTTTTTTTTTCCCTTATAATTATGGGATACTGTTTTTTGCACATAATATGTGCAAGAATTTATGCACATAAAGTGTATAATGTGGGCAAGCAAAAATTTGTTTCCAATTCCATTCTTTTATCCTTTAATCCCTTAAAGTTTTAATTTTTGTAATTAAACCCCTAAAATTTTATTTTTCACAACTAACCCCCTAATGTTTAAAAATAAATTTTTTTTTTAAATGAACATTTAAAAATAATGTTTGTTGCACATATTGTGTGCAAGAAATTGTGCACATTAATGATAAAAAATAGGCCCTTTTAATTATATTCTATTTTTACCCTTTCAAACTATTTTCTTTCATATTGCTCTTTCTCGTTTCTTCCTAATTTCTCATGGCCTACTTTTTTTAGAGTTAATTGTAAAAAAAATCCAAACTTTTATGAAATTGCAAATTACCCTCTAAATTTTTAATATTTTCAATTAATCCCTTAGAGTTTTAATTTTTGTAATTAACCCCTTAAAGTTTTAGTTTTCGTAATAACCCCTTGAATTTTTAATTTTTGCAATTAACCCTTAAAGTTTTAATTTTTACAATCAACCCTATAAAGTTTAACATTTTAGCAATTAGCCCTCTAAGCTTTTAATTTTACAATTAACTCCCTATAGTAGAGCTAGCAATTTTCCCAATCCTATTAGGTGTCCTATGAGATCAAATTTTTTGGGAGAGAAATTCCCATTATTTGTTCCCATTGGGTATTGATTGGGAGGGAAATTAATGTGGAATAAAAATTGATAGGAGGACATGGGTACCCATTAAAACCAAATGGGAACATATTATTGGGTTTATAATGGGTACCCAAATGGGACCCATTTTTTCCCAATTAATCCCTTATTAATTTTTTCACATTTTAGAATGATTTCTTTTACTTTTATTTTGTCAATTTGTTTCAATTTTTTTTATTCACTTATTTGATATATATATATATGTATATAAATTTTATTTTTAGATAAATATATATATGAGCAATGATAGTCTTAACAACAAATCATAGCAACTTTTTGATAGCAACTCATGTAACATGCATTCATTGGTTACATTTTTATTAATATCAAATAATTGGCCAATGAATGCATGCTACATGAGTTGTTATCAAAAAGTTATTATGATTTGTTGCTAAAACTATCATTGCTATAATATTGAGGCACGTGTATAATAAATAAGATAAATTTATTTAAAAGACATTAATTTTATGTAATAATTAAATTTATCAAAATAGTTTGATCTATCGGGTTAAATGGGCCGGCATGTCAAATTTGACCCGTTAAGGAATGGGTTGGCCCATCAAATTAAACAGGTTGACCCGTCGAGTTAAACGGGCCGACCCGTCGAGTTAAACAAGCCGACCTCTCGAGTTAAACAGGCCGACCTCTCGAGTTACACGGGTCTACCCAATCGGTCTATATAAACCTTTTTTTAATAAATGAATTGACTTGCAAATAAAACGAGTCAACCCAGCAAATCATTTTTATACCTAGTTACATACAATATGTTAACGTGTGTATATAGCGACCCGACGAATTAATTTATACACACAATTTTTTATCTAAGTTTAAATGCACCGTTTTCCCGAATAATGAGTTCACACGTTGAGTCAAAATAAGCCATGACTCAATAACCTAATTTACTTACATGAATTAATTGAAGAGATATTTTTAAATAAATTACATTAATTATTTATGCATATATATATATATACGTGTATGTCCAGTACGCATGGGTGTCCGTGTGTGTGTGTGCGCGCGCATTACATGCGCGTACGTATGTATTTATTTAATTATTAAATTTATTTTATATTATAAAAATAATTTGTGGGTTAAGAAGGGTTAAAATGTGGGTCGAACAGGTTATAATCCGTCGGGTCAAGTGAATTTAACATGTTGGGTCAAATAAATTAAACCGCAGGTTGAGCGGATTACAACCCAACCCAGACATAACCCAACCCCGTATATGACCCATTAGTCAACGGGTCAGGTTGGGGTGACCCGTTAGTTACGGGTCAATCTTGACTCGATCCATAACCCGCCCAACCCATCCAATTGGCACCCTAAGTGAAAGTGATTTTCTCTTTAGTTTATTTTTGAATATATATATATATATATATATTGAGTGAATTGCACATTTGATCACTAACATTTGTCTGAGTGCGCAAAACACTACTAACCTTTCAAAATAGCACATTTGATCACTAACCTTTGTCTGAGTTTGCAAAACAGCACAAACCTATTCAAAACGTGCAAAAAATACCACTCTGTTAGTCAATTTCGTTTAATCAAAAAAAAGACAGGGGTAAAATCGTCATTTCACATGTTTGGCACCGTTGATATTCTTCCCAATATTTTTGATGAACAGTTCCAGACTGCTCATCTTCTCCGATGAACAGTTCCGGTACTGTTCATCGGGAATTTGATTTATTTATTTTTTACCTTCTTCTTCGGATGAAGATCCATGAGAAAAAATATATAAATAAAAAATTCCCGATGAACAGTACCATAACTGTTTATCGGAGAAGATGAACAACACCAGAAATGTTCGGAAGACGATGAACAGTATTATAACTTGTGAAATAATGATTTTGCCCCATTTTTTTTTTACATAACGGAATTGACTAACAAAGTGATATTTTTTTCACGTTTTGAAAAAAGTTTGTGGTGTTTTGCGCACTCAGGCAAAGATTAGTGATCAAATGGGCAATTCACTCTATAAATAATAATATGTATGTATTAGCATACATGCATACAAACATATATATGCACAATACGTATATTTATATTTATGTTCATATTGTGTCCATAATTTTAAATGAAAAAAATAGTTTGAATGAGTTTTTAAATATAAGTAATAATTAAAAGTAATAATTAATAAAAGTAAAAATATAATATTAAATAAATATGGTAAAAGAAAATTAAATATTTTTTGATTCGGGTAATTAGTTTTAAATGTTCATTTAAAAAAAAATTTATTTTTAAACATTAGGGGGTTAGTTGTGAAAAATAAAATTTTAGGGGGTTAATTACAAAAATTAAATCTTTAAGGTATTAAAGGATAAAAAGATAGAATTGGAAACAAATTTTTGCTGCCCACATTATGCACTTTATGTGCATAAATTCTTACACATATTATGTGCAAGAAACATTATTCATAATTATGTGTATCTTTATTCATGCATGAATATGGATCTGTGTTTCATTTTTTATTTTATTTTTTTAATCATTAATTCTTACGAAACAGCTTTATTTTGGGGTAATAAGAAGACAAATCGAGGATACAAGACAGCATGGACTGATCGCATGGGGTTTGATTTCTTGTTTTGTGTTTATTTTTATATTTTAATTTACTCAACTTTTTTCTAAAGTTCAAAAAGCACTTAATCTAAGGAAAGTGTACGTGTGCCTAATGGTGTTATTTTATAGAAGAGTCTATTTTTTATTATTATTTTTAGTATTAAAAATTAAATTATTCTAATAAAAATAATATGATAAACTCAGCGATTACAATGCATATACAACTAGCTAATAAAATATAATTATATAATTATATGTGTGTGTGTATATTACGCCAATAGTAGTAAGCATTAATTAGGTTAGCAACTTGAAATGCAAAATATTCGTATGTCAACATGCGAATTGTGGATGCTTTCTGGAGCTTACAACGAGGTTTCCTTAAATTCCTTCCTTTTTTTTTTTTTTTTTTTTTACTTTTTAGATTCAAAATATTTAAGCTGAAAGAGAAGGGAAGAAAGCAAAGCATAAATAGCATTCAAAATTAAAGGCGTGTTCTTTTGATTTTGTTGTTGATTTCAACAGTAAATTTAATATATTATAATTATTTTTTATCATTTTCAATATAATTTTTTACTATTCGCTTTACATTTTTACATTTTTAATACATTTTTTACATTATAAAATTATTTTCTAAAAACATATTTTCAAATCAATAAACAATAACAGCCCAAAATGTCTTTTTCGATTGCGCGCATGCATGTACCCTCTAAAGATGACTGCGAATCCACTTCTGGATATATATATGTAGTCATTATTGATCAAACCCTTCCGCATTGATCAAACCCTTCCGCTTTTTATCATGTTGCCCCTTCTCTATTATTGCCTTTTTCTTCATTCATTTTATCCACAGCACAAAACTACTCATTCGGTTTCGTTAGAAAAATCTATTTTGTAATATTTAGAAATCAGACTTTTCTAATGAAACAAGAGAGTATTAATTTTCTAATTTAACTGAGATCGAGTTGTACGTGAGTGAGATGGGCCTGTTAAATAACATGACTCAAGTCATGGTTTGAAACTACTTTTAATTTTATAATAGTTTTTTATCATTTCCAATGAGTTTTTTTACATTTTCAATAAATTTTTTAACATTTTCAACACCTTTTTACATTTCTAATGTAATTTTAATAATATAAAATCAAAAATGGTTTCAAACATAACTTCAGTCATATTACCAAACAAGGCCGTAAATCCTGCACTTACTCTTAAGTAAGTAATTATTACAAATCATGAGTTATTAATTAAATGTTTAAAATTGGTGTAATAAACAGAAGTCCAAAGATATCAAATGATGACTCATAATTGTTAATTCCATGAAATCCTCATTTTGCAAAGATGTGATAAGTCAACACTGGCTCATTCATAATTTTTAAAAAAATATGTAATTACATTCCAGTCTCTACCTTTCTGTCAAATTACATTCTGATTAACTCTTAAATTTTCAATAAATTATATTTCGGTGCCTAAAATTTCAGAGGTCAAAATGTAATTTAGTAAAATGTTAGGAATTGACCTATACCTATTTGCCTTGGATTCTTCATTGCTATTACCAAAACAGAAAAGTACTATTGCAATAATTTGGTAAAATTTTAACCAAACTTAATATTTTGTTCAATTAATTCCTATATAAGGAAGAAAGCAAAAACTCATCAAAAAAAAAAAAAAAAAAAAACACACACGCATGCACATATATGTACTATTATTTGATTTTGTCGTGTTCTTACCAAAGAATGACACATTGGGTCAATAGAGCTAACAATTGGACATATGTCACATATCAAATACCAACCAATTGAGTAATCAACATGTTATGCAATCACGTATTGAAAAGAACATTAAGTTTAAGGGGAATTTGGAACAAATTAATATTGGAAAATGCGAAACACAACATGTTGGGGGTTGTTCTGCCATCGATCCGGATCTAGTCCTGGGTTCTATGAATTTCAAACTTTAATGGACATATATGTGGCCTTCAATTCATGAGATAAAGCTGCCTAGCCATGCATGCATTATCTTGTTTCGTTTGGTCCCTCAATACCACTAATCATAAGTCGTTTTTTCTCGAGAACATGTGTTATATTATTCGGTGTATCCATTGTATTACGTAAGATGGTGCAATCAGATACATTCCGGGATATGATGCTATTTAAAGAATTCATATTAATACATTTCCGATTTGTTAGTTCATAATAGGTTGGTACACTATTTTTAAATATACATCCAATAATATTCGGTGTTCTTGATTTTCTGTTGCTGTCTTTTTTCTTCTTCTTTTTTTTTTTTTTTAACACAGTTGCTGCCTAATTATCCACTCCTAAAATGCGAAGATATTTTGCTGTTCCTTAGTGGAGTTGTAATTGATAGCCTAGATGGATACTCCCACTAGCTATGGAGTGATGCCATGTTTGGTATGATTGTCATTTGGACCAGTTTCGTACGTTCAACCCAATCGAAAATAGTAATTTTTCTGTTATTTTGTGGTAATTTCCCAAAAATCATCACTTTTATTTTCCAAAACTTTTTACAAAAAAACAACTTTACTTTTTCAACAATTCAAAATTAAAATTTTAAAATTTCTCTAAATACCTACTCACATAAATTCAAAAAATAATACAATCATTACATTTTTTTTATCTCTCATCTACACAATTTTCCAAAAAAAAAAAATTTCCCTCCAAAAAATTTTCAACAAAAAACTTCCCTCCAACAAAATTTTCTCTACACAAGCCACAAGAGAACATAGCCAAATTTCTGGTTTTGAGAACTTCTAGTTCCAGGGGTTAACGGTTAATTAATAGTAAATACAATACTTGTAGAAGTTAGGGGTGAGCAAAATAATCCAAAAACCGTCCAAACCGTTGATCTGATCCGAATCCGATCCGAAATTTCGGATCGGATTTTTTTTCCGGATAATGTTCGGTTTCGGATTTTTTTCCGGATAATCCGAAACCGATCAGAAACAAAAATTCACAAAAAAAAAAAGAAGCTGAAATGAAATAAATAAATAAAAAAAAAAAATGAACCATGGATTTCGGATCAAAAACCGTGGATTTCGGATAAAACCCAGTTTCGGATAAAAACCGATCCGAAACCGCACCACCGGATTAAAATCCGAAACCGATCCGAAATTTCGAATTCGAATCGATTTAGAGAGGATTCGGATCGGTTTTCCTTTTGCTAATCCATAGTAGAAGTAGCTAATTTACATTCATAATGCTTTAATGTACTAATTGGATCGTAAAACAATGACATTTGCCCACAAATTCAGGAACAGGTGTTATTGTGAAAGCTAGATTGATGCAAAAGTTTACTTACTTTTATATATAAGTCTTTGTAATTAAGTCAATAAAATGTTGTAGAAAAATTTTAGTTCAATTATATAACGTTAAATTTGGAAATATTTTTCTCCCGAAAATTTGTCTTTGGGAGTTAAAAATAAATAAATAATTAGAAAATATATGCTAATTAATGACAAAGTACTTCAAAAACTAATGAATGGGAAGAGAATTTTGATAGAAATTTTAATTTATGAAGAACACAATTATTATGAAAGGAAGAAGAAAAAAGAAAATTTTTTTTTTTGGTAGAGTGGTACTGTACATGAATGTTTTTGCTATATAGGGGCGATGTATTGTTTGAAGGGGTTTGGCATTGGCTGTGTCATATATATATATATATATATATATATATATATATAATTTATCATTATATTTCATTTATGTTATCTATTATATTGAAGACATGAATTGTGAGGAGGAAAAGAATGAAGTGGAGGAGTCTCCTTCAAATTCATGCCAGCTTTGCATTTTAATTAAATAAGCCGAATAACAGAGATAAGAACCGAATTTTAGATATTTGAATGGCTCACCATACGTTACTACTAGCTCATTATTTGGCTTGGTCATAAGAATCTCATCACACGCAAATGAAAAAGATGGATCGATTTCAACCACGAAAATGGAAAATTCATCATGATCGATTAGGCATTCATTCAATTCAAGCAGCAGCTGGGCCAAACCAATATTGGAGTCCTTTTCTTGGATCTTCAAAAGAGAAACCGAACCCGAATGAATTCCATCCATGAGTTATTGATAAGCTTCATCATGAAGATTTTAATTTCACCATTTATAAATTAAATTATGTATATATATATATATATTTCATTTTTTTTTATTATAAGAATAAATTTGAATGTAAAAAATTCCATACCATCATATAAATTTGAATCGTATGAATCGTATACTGTGTATCATAATTAAGTTGCTCAATTGCCAAGTAGTTTTCACTCAATTTTGTGAACAAAAATGAGATAAATACAAAGCAAAAGAAGCCAAATTAACAGTCCACAAGTGCACTGTGGAATAATTCATTTATTTATTTTTTATTTAGAACACTAATTTATCTATATAGCCCATTGGGCATTGCACGTGCGTGTGGGACTGTACAAGGGAATCCAGTTCATCACTGCTGGGCGAGAGGGACTTCTTTTCATTAGGCTGCTTTTACTAATTAATACTCCCTCTGTCCTATTTAAAGAGTCTTATTTGTAATACTGTCTCAAAGAGTTCTGTTTGTAATACTATTATCTAATTTTGTTGACCGCTCTGATTGACCATTTCACTCCAACTTCCTACAATACAATGACAGTACATAGAACATGTTACAGGAATCTTTATATTTTTTTTTGTTTCATTAGAACAATTTATTCCCTCATTTACATTCTCGTTTGTGTCGATTGCACAGTTAAAGATTTCAATGTAAAAATGTATAGGTTTTCTTTCTTTAGCCCAAACTCCAAAGGCCGCAAAACTCCATGCTCGTTTGGCTTTCTAAGTAATCAATCTTAATTTGTAGTTTTTTTCTTCCTTCTAATTGTGTCTTTGGCAAAAGCCTTCATGAGGAACCAGGCCATGAATCCATAATTTTATCTTTGTTCGCTTGTTGTTGTTTTTTTTTTTTTCTTTTTCTTTTTCTTTTCCTTTTTTTCTTTGAGGCCCATTTGACAGGTGAATGTGATCCACCTCGGTGGACTTTCATATTCAAAGCCCGAACATACACATGGGTTTATTAATTCGATATCCTAAGATATGGGCCTCCGCTTGGCTATATATGGGCCTTGTGTATGGGCTTTCTGTGCAAATCTGTCATTATTTTCCAATCTATATGAAAAGTGTGAGACTTTATGGTACAAAATGAATTTGGCTCTTTCCCTCTATAATGTGAAGCTTCAAAAAAAAAAAGGAAAAAAGAAGAAAGATTAAGCTATCAACGATTGCCGCCTGACCTTTTTTTGATTTCATCGTATAAATAACCAGATGAAACGAAAAATATCAAGAATCTGTCTTGCATGCAGGCCTTCATCCTTAATTTCTAAACAACAAACAAACATAATAATAATAATAATAATTAAGTTCCCCACTTAATTACACAATCTTTTAACTTCATGAGTAATGACAGAATCTTTGTGGCCCTATTAATCTTCTCCAATATTATTGATATTGCAATTAGTAACCTTAAATTTAAAAATATAAATTATGCATTGAACAATGAACATCGTGGTAACAGAATTTTTTGAGTATCATCAATTTTTTTACCTTAAGAATGGGAAATATTCACGTTACATTACAAGATACATTATGTGTTGACAAAGATATCAAATATTATGTCTGCGCCACATTCTCCACCTGTGTCGTCCTCATCTACTCTTTCATAATAGAATGTGTGATTCACAGATCAAAATCATAGAGTTTACTTCGCTATTGTAAAAAGATAGATAGAGAGGGAACATGCGGATGCAAAAGATCTAATGGTTTGACAAATCCCCAAGATCACTCACCATTGATCGGATCCCTCAAGTTTAGAAGATATCGAGAATCTCCAGAATTGAACGGTTGCAAAGGGGACACAAACCTCGATTTAACCATAATTCCCTTGAACACACCCGGCAAAATGTGTGCCCACATGGTATGAACGCTGCTCCTTTTTTCCTTCCCATACACACGCAGCACATCGAATCAACTCCCGCTCCTTCTTTCTCCGTTTCTCCCTCATCACGACCGTCCGTTTCTTCCAGCAGTTTCATCAACGACACTCTCACCGGCGTCCCATTTTCAGTTGGTGTTCCCGCACCCACCAAACCATTATCATCATTATTATTGGACGGCCTTATTGGGCTTTCACTAAAGCCCAGCCCAACCGACCCATCGAACTCTTGGGCCGCCCTTAGTTCCCGCTCTGCCGCCAAAGCCGCTGCCAAGTTCATCCCAGAAGAAGCCGGAACGTTGCCGGCACACGCTGGCGTTGACCCATTCCCCGGCGTCATCTGACCGGCGTTTCTCATCTCCGGGGAACCCCCTTCTTCTTCCTCGTCTCCCACACCACCAGCGTCATCGTGATCATCTTCTCTCACGCCTATATTGCTACCGGGCCCAAAACCCCAAGTGGCCCCGCATAATCCGTTGAATCCCAACCGTACTTTGAAAGTCTTTCTTCGTACCAAACGATCAGAACCGTCCATACTTTCTCTCAGTAACTCCACAAGTGTCGCGGTGGCGGTGGCCGTGGCTCCTCCTCCTCCTCCTCCCCCTCCCTGCAATCCTAAACCAAAACACAACATTTCTCCAGCGTGAGCCATTTTTCACCAAAACAAAATCATTCAAAAAGAAAGAAAAAAACCGACACACACACACAAAAACACAACAAGAACACGCTCTGCTATAATATAAACTATAAAGAGATGGAAAAGCTTACAAGAAATGAATGGATGGATGGAGGTGTTAAAGCATGGAAATCACGTGAGCTAAGTCAAGTTCGCATGATCAACATCGATGAGAAGCAGCGCCAAAATCACAAGGGAAGAAAGTGACTTAACATAAATGAAGGCGGTTATATATGGTGTATTCTTTTCATGTATATTGAGAGAGAGAGAGAGAGAGAGTCAAGAAAGGCGGGTTGTTTTTAGTTTGAGAATTGTGATATCATTTGAGGTAGGTGACTAAATGGGGGATTAATACGTGCCGGTTTGGTTGATCATTGTCTTTGATTTTCTCCAGAGCCAGAATCTTTTAATCTTTGAAGAAATTAGCTAAAGACAATAAATGGAAGCAGAAGTTTCAAGTGTCTCCATTTGGCCATCTTTTGGTGAGAGAAGAGAAGAGAATAATTAGCGGTTGTTGTGGGTCTTACACCTTCATTATTTTCTTCATTCTTGTTGGATTTATGAAGCTACTTTGAATTTCGATAGAAAAAGCTTGTAATTATAAATATATATATTTTTTTAATCTTATACTTAAATAAAGTATTATTAATTAGTATGATTATTTAAAATAAAAACACATTAAAGTCTTCGTCGGATGGAAAGAGATGAGCCTGCTAATTTTAGTTTCATTGGAATGGATTATGCAATTGGAGTTGTTGCAAGCAAATTGTTTATTTATTAAAGAGAGGGAAAAGAAAAAACAATTGTTTAAAGTAGTCGCCGGCCATAACGTAACGGAAGCAAAAATTAATGGGCAAGCATGGCTTTCTCTAGGCTCACTCGCCGATGTTCACCATGTGCCCATTCACTTCCTTGCTTCTAAATGCTTAATTAATACCATCAATTAATTATTTTTTGCCTCAAGTTTTATTATTATTTGCCTTGTCATCTAATTTATCGCTAACTTTGAAAATTCAATACAGGAGTTTGTACGTTCTTCCACACTAGTCAATTAATTCAGTTTGCGTTTTCCGTAAATTCTTTTTTGCATTATTTATCTTCTAATAGAAAAAAATTACATATTTTTTAATATTTAAACAACGCCTTTCTTTCTTTTCAAGCTTATAAAAAAGAGATTATAAATTTTTTATACAAAATTATAAATATATTAACAGTGATATTATGAATATTTTTTGTTATCATGTTGACAAGCTAAAATAATGGGTAGATTAAGTGAATTAAACTTATCCCATGCTTAAATTAATGAGAGTACAAAAAGGTCAAAAGCGTGACGAAATCTTGTTTGGTTTGGTTCAACAAAGTATAAGCAACACGAAACCCTCGGAGTCTACTATTTGGTACAAATTATTGATCCTAATACTTATTATCTTCCTCTACGACACTCAAGTATGAACCTTGTAATTAAACTCGACATCATACCATTAATAAATAATTTAAAAAAACTATAGTATAATACTAAATTTTAACTATTATTTAGTGTTTCATATTAAAATCTCCCCCATTATTTTGAGGTAAAAGGGTAAAATTATGTATTAAGGTTGTGGAAAATTTTGGCTATGAAAAGGAGAGGTGTATTCCACGTATTAAAACAAATATCATGACACTTATCATAGTCGCGAACTCATGGGATAAGGTGTTTTTGATATGTCTTATGCACGACAAGTGGAGCTTCCCTGTAATTTGGGGAAGTCTATTTTATGTCTTAGATGATGACATAGGCGGAGATAGGGTGGGGGCCCAGATCTCCACTGACTGCACCCTAAGTACTTATATATACATATATAATTATAGTAAATATGGTGTATTTGTGTGTATAGTACTCTCAGTCAATATACATTTGTAAACTAACACTGCCACAATTCTAAGAATTTGTGTTTTGCAATTTAACGTCGTGTGGCATGTGAGATTTTGTTTTTATATTTATTTGAATATGTTTGCGCTATTGTGTATGTGCCTCCTCTAAAAAAAAAAAAATCTGTCTTCGCTAGTGAATGATGAAGCCAAAGTTCGAGAGATCCTCAGTGGTCGAACTGGGCGATGTCGTGACTCTGGAAAAGTCTCCCCTCGGATGACATATTGGAAGGTTTCCCATTGGATCGTTATAGTTCTCATTTCATATATACATACTTCTTAATTTTGTTTGGAGATAAATAAACAAATTTATCATTGTAACCATAATTTCTCCTCCTCCTCCCCTTAACATTTGCAGGTTGTACTATTTTGATTTCAGTCACTTGGGCATATTTGCTTCGGTCCACGCGACTCATGAGGAAACATTGATTTCTATCATTCAAAATTAAGCAATGTATATATTTTTTAGAATAAAATAAAAATTCCATTAATGGAAACAAACCTTTTTTTTTTGGAAAATTAAGCAATATATATTGCAAAGAAACTACTCCATACAATTAATTAAGAATGAGAATTTAGTCGGCGTATTAGTCGAAATTTATAACAAATATAAAATGTTAATTACTTTTTAAAAAAAAAAAAGAAAAAAAGAAGAAGATAATGATTTTCAGTGATAAAAAGTTAATAATTTATCGAGCATCAAAGAATATATGACACCAGCTGATTGTACTTACTAAATACAAAATATTTCCCAAAGGAGTGGCATAAAATACTTCAACGGTTCAACCCTTTCAACCCACCCCGACCCACAAAAAAATATAAAAAATTGACGTAGGTAAAGTGTAATTGTACTTATGTATCTCATGATTATTTTATACTTTCTTCATTTTTATTTAATATATTTATTACTTGTCTAAACTGGGGAAAGGTTCAAGATAAGAATGGATTTTGCAGCATCTAATCGATGACTCAAACTGTAACCATATGTCAAAAACAGATTAGTGCCAAATCCACCTATAAATTAAAACAATAATATTAATTGGAATGTGATTAGGTCAACAAAGAAATGTACGGATATGATAAATTATTCAATACATTTGCTGTATCACGTAGGATGATACAGTCAGACGCAATAAGGATATAAGTGCTACTCCCTTTGTTCCAATAGAATGGTCCAGTTTAAGAAATATTTTTTGTTTCAATATAATAGTCCACTTTCAATTTTTTTTTTACTTTTTATATCCTTACTAATATAATAATATATGGTTCATAATTAGTTCACACTTAAAATGTAAGAATATTAATGGAATAAGTAGTGACAAATTAGTTTTTTTTTTTTTTGAAACAAAAACAATACTTTAATTAATTAACAGGCTGGAAATCTTGTCCAGCAGCGATTTTAAAATATGCCATGAGCCAAGCAATACAATCTAAAATACAATCTAGAAGTAAATAGATCTGAAAGTCATATCTATACTCTACAATCAAAGTAAATTTGAAAATCAAACTTACAAACTGCAGATCTAGCCTATAG
Organism: Leptodermis oblonga; assembly: GCA_016801395.1. NCBI lineage: Eukaryota > Viridiplantae > Streptophyta > Magnoliopsida > Gentianales > Rubiaceae > Leptodermis > Leptodermis oblonga. The sequence continues at coordinate 45,303,714 of CM028756.1, forward strand.
TTAAGCAAGAAGTAGCAAAATTGCAAAAAACTGAGCAGATCATTTGACCAGTGGTACAGGACTGCTACTGAGTTCTAATGTAGCTCCAAATCTGACTCATGACACAAGGGATCCATGAGATTCCCGATGAACAGCTTACGAAGCCAATCACAATCGGCTATATTCTCACCATCAACCTCATACCACATATCTGAAGTTGAAAACTTGAAAAATATGTGAAAACACATAACAAAACTCTCCGAAAAGGAGATAACAAAAACTCTCAACAAGGATATGACAGGAAACTCTCCAAAAGGAGTGATTTATTAAAACAAGTAATTCATGACCTCCCCCATCCTCCATCGATGGACGATGGGGGAGAAAGGAAGAAGAAGAAACAGAGGGAGAAAAGAGGAGAGAGGGTGGAGCGTTTTTCCTTAGTTAATTTGTGTATCGTACATTGAAATCCTTAATAAGTTGTATTTGCTTGAAATTGGACTTCTCTAATAGAACGAATGGAATATTTTATTGGGAGAGTGATGAACATGACTATAAACAAATGTATATATGTTGTGTAACTTGTGTTGATGCTCCAACTCTAAATTCCTGCTTTTATTTAAATAAACATGATAAAATAAAATGTTAACAGTGTTAAATCGTTCAATAATTGTTCTAAAACCTTATATGACTTATCAAATTTATCATATTTTGAATTTTATAATAAATTTTTTCATTAATAATAAAACTTTTCAATTTAGAATCACAATTCAACCCAAAATACTTCTACCATATTATCTTAAAGGGCCTGTTCTTTTGGATGAGTTTTGAAAAGTTGGTTTTGGAAATAATTTTTAAATGTGTAAAGTGTATTAAGAATACAATAATGTGTAATTAAAAGATTAAAAAATATATTAAGAATGATGAGAAATTAGTATAATAATCAAAACTATCAAAACTTATTTTTGAAAACATGGTGAAAAACAGGCTATGCATTAAAATTAAAAAAAGAAGAAAAAAATAGAAGAAGAGCAGTCCTACCGTCCTTTCTTTCAGCTATCGAATACTAAGCCCAACTTAAAGTGATGAAATGACACGCCCTCAAATCCAAAACATTAATTCAGAATTAAAATTAAGGGAGAAGATAGAAGAAATGGGGGAAACTCACAGAAGAAAGGACAGAAAAAGAAGAAAAAGGGGGTAGTATATTGAGGAAGAAGAGAATTCAGAAACAGAGCATTACATCACCAAAATTCATGCCTCTCACTACTGCTAACCTCTCCCTTATAGCTGACAAAATGCAGGAAAATCTTCACAAAAACCAAGGCCTAACAGAAAATGGCATCTTGGAATTGCTAGCTGGAAGTTGGTGACTTAGCACACCACCTTCGCAGCCAAACAAGGAAAAAAACGGAAGGAAAGAACAAAACACGACAAAAAGAAATAACAAGGACATGAACGGCCTAAACGGCGTCGTTCACTTAAACCAAAATCTCCAAATCATCAACGTAATTGAGCCCTCATTTAACCTTCAATTTTACTCATTTCTTCCGGGCATGACATGAAAATTGTCATATTCGGCCCAACATTTAGAAACTTGACAGCCTCCAAAACGAGCCCAATATAAGTGAAATACGCTATTCCAAACCCAATAGCCAATAGGCAATAATAGTGAAGATATTTGTCTCAAACCCAGCCACAAAAAGAAAGGAAATGAAGCCGAATCCAAATTTTCTTCTTTGGTACCAATAAAAACAAAACATTGGATATTCCAATTCCAAACCAAAATAAAAGAACTTTCTAGACTATAATTGGCCACTTCTTTCTGACTCACCGTCTACACCAAATAACAACGTTTTAATTAAATTCTTGTAGTTTAGTTCTGAATTAAATATTACTATATTAATACAATACAAATATTGAAGATAAAAAAATAAAAACAAAATAATTCTCTCAAACACAAAAGTGTTAATAAATATAGTAAAAAGCTATATTACAAATATTTTTTAAAAAAAATACTCGAGTATTTCAAATAATTTTCAATCGAAAAAATTTCAGAAAATCACGCAAAGTCACAAACAACTCTCTACCTCAAAAACTCACCCAACCACGTGTCAACCTACAGTTACACTATTAAAGAAACGCCAAATACCCAAAAACTCCGGAGGATTTGCTGCCATTCTAGAACAAACAGGGACAATTAAGTCTTTTTAACTTATCAGTCGACCGCCAAATCTCAGCTGATCTTTTCTTCTTATTTGAAGCAAAATCTGCCAGCTGATTCATAGTTTCATACAACAGAATTTCCAGTTCGTGCGTTTCATTTCAGTTTCTTGTAAAGTCTCAAACCTCTGCTGTTCAACTCTGCTCGAAAAAAATGGCTTCAATCACTTCTCTCAGTCAATTCCTCTCCAACCCAGTTCAGAAAACCTCCAGAAAGCTCCAATTCAACCCGAATTTTTACAATTTTCATGGGAATTTCGCCAATTTCGGGGCGAAAGTGTCAGTACCGAAGTCTATTTCCATCCAAGAATTCTCACAGAAAAGGTTGAATTTTGTGGCTCGGGTGGCAGCCGACGACGAGTGGGGCGAGGAGAAGGAGCCCGAGTATGGCGCCGGGGTTGCGGTGGCGGAGGAGGAGGAGCCACCGAAGGAGCCAACGGAGATTGACGTCTTGAAGAAACGATTGGTGGACGCTTTCTATGGCACGAACAGGGGATTGAGCGCCACCAGTGAGACTAGAGCGGAGGTTGTTGAGCTGATCACTCAGTTGGAGGCGAAAAACCCCACTCCGGCTCCTACCGAGGCGTTGACTCTGCTCAATGGCAAATGGATTCTGGCGTAAGTTCTACTCTTTTATTTATTGGTTCCTGCATTGCTTGCCCTTTAAGTGTGTTTGTTTCCGATTTACGCGGTTCATGTGACGAAAATGACATTTAGGAATTTTTTAACGTTGTCATTGTATCTTACTTACGTACAACTAGGAGAACTACTTATCATAATATTTTACTGTTAGGATGAAGAAATGACATTTGCAAAATAAGATCAGTGTTAAACAAAACAGAAAAAAAAAGGATGATCCATACAACTATATAGAGTAGTTTCTCAAATATATAAATCATGACCATGGTATGAGATGTTAATCAATAAACCATGGAATGTTTATCAATACAATATGATTTTGTGGAGAGGAAATCTTAACATCTAGTTGAACTCTTGTAGAAGGGAAAAAGAAAAGTAAGAAAGAAAGAGCTGTTTTCAGATAAATTTGGCATGTTTTGTTCATTAAATTACTCCCTATCACAGAGATTGATGCACCTAGTGTTGCCATTTTTGTTTTGGTACTGCAGGTACACTTCTTTCATTGGTCTGTTTCCACTTTTGTCAAGGGGCACTCTACCCTTGGTGAAGGTTGAGGAGATATCACAGACTATCGACTCAGAGAATTTCGGTGTCCAGAACTCGGTTCTGTTTTCTGGGCCGTTGGCCAGCACTTGTGTCACAACCAATGCCAAGTTTGAAATCCGAAGTCCCAAAAGAGTGCAGGTTATTGCCTAATGTATATTTCATTTTTGTTTTGTTAGTTTTGAAGGTTATTGTACGAAATTTGTCACTAATGCTTCAAGCTGTATTGCTTCGTTTCAGATCAAGTTTGAGGAAGGCATTGTTGGCACTCCTCAGTTGACAGACTCCATTGAGGTGCCAGAAAATGTTGAGATTCTGGGACAAAAGATTGATCTTGCCCCTTTCAAAGGCATACTTACTTCTGTCCAGGACACAGCTTCCTCGGTTGCTAAGTCCATTTCCAGCCAACCTCCACTGAAATTCTCCCTCTCTAATAGGAAGGCAGAGTCATGGCTGCTCACCACATACCTTGATCACGAGCTTCGGATTTCAAGGGGAGATGGTGGTAGTATTTTTGTGCTCATCAAGGAAGGCAGTCCCCTTTTGCTTCCTTAGTTTTATGTAATACATTCTTATATATGTGCTATACCTGTGTGAAATTTGGATGTTCTTAGCTACTAAATGAAGTTGTCAAACTACTAGTTTCTGATTACTTTGGCTAGGGTGTTTTCAACATCGACATTTGTGACCTAACATGTATTAATTTGGTATGCTGAATATTTCATAATTCAGAATCAAAATTTGTGTACTCTTTAATATCTGTGGATATAGTTTTACACCAGGGAAAGTGGATGACCAGGATATTACTACAGAATCCAGTGCTAACTTTCAATTCCACTGAGGAGCTGAAGTTAGCATTTATGATTCTGTTTGCAGATTCCAGGTAAGCTCCTGCTTCTTTCAGTTGAGTAGATCAAATATGATGAAACTATATTATTCTCTGCTTCAGAATTACAAAGGTTTAGCTGTAGCAAGTAAGATCTCCAGTAAGCACAGCGACCACAGCCAAAGTTGTTGGTTAATAGAAGCCTGGAACACTAACACGATTGGAAACTCGAGTCGTGCAATCAAAGCATCGCCCTAAAGAAACTATTTCAGGGTGTAGGAAGTTAATGTTTGGGAATCGAAGTAGCTCTCCAGGTACTTCACTTTTTTGTTCTTGTAAGTTGTAACTTGATTCTGATAGAAATAAAATCTTAGAGCACATGCACAGAAATATGTATACAAATCCTGAGCAAGTTAACTACAAACAGGAGTACGTACTTCTATATATATTTTGTTTACAAGATAGAAATAAGTTAGTACATACTTCATGGAATACCTCAAGTATAACACCTTGATATTCTTCAGAATTCATGGAAACATAATAGTTTAATAGCCGTCGTAGATCCCTCGGTTCATATATCCTGTTAGCTGTTATCATCTGCTCAATGGACTCCTTAAAATCCCTTCTGGGATCATAAGTGGACTTCTCCATGGCCATCATCACAATGAACTTTGATCCTTGAATATGATGATCATTACTTCTTGATCTTCTCCTCCTGTCTTCCTGCCTCTCTTTGATCATCTGGTCTAGCCTTTCCTGAACCATGGCATGAGCCAGGCTTGATATCGTTGGATATCTTTTCGAATTACCCGAGCTCTCAGCTTCTTCGGATGATGAAACACTCAGCCTACAGCTGCAGCACAAGGCCTTACAGCCACCAAGTCTGCGCTTTTGCTTCTTGGCTTCTCTGAAACTTTGCATTTTCAGGCACTAATTAGTAGTAGTGCAAAGCCTTGAAGAAGAAGAAGAAGAAGAAGAACGCCAGCTAAAGAATTAATCATTTATGCAATTAGCAAGTGGGTCGCACTAAATTGTGATTATGTCGAGATTTAAATCAAAGATCCCCACAAAAAAAAGGTAGTTGTCCTAGTTTGGTGGGGGAAATATGCTTAGAAGAGAGATTGTAGATTAGGCTGATGAGCATTATGGTTTAAGATAGTATTACTTTGAGGTTTGAGCTTAGTTGTTGGGTTTGTATTAGGTGTCAAGCTTTTTTAACTTGTGGTTGAGATGGAAAGCACACATTCCATTTGCAGTTTGCACTAAACTAATGATTAGAAAAGAGGGGAAAAGGGAAATGGGATAAACTGATTGGTAGAAATATATCTTTAAGTTGATGCTAAGTAGTCCTATGCTCAGTTTAGAGTAGACATTAGAGATGTAAACCACTTGGATTCATCATTAAAAACATGATGAAATCAGACTGAAAGACTATTAGGATCTGCTTGGATCTATGTTTCAAGCATTGTTAACTACCTATGGGGTTCGCTTTGTGTTGGACATCCAATCATTCATTTTTTTTTTTTTTTTTTGCCTATACATTATTATTATTCCTTTCGTCCCGCTAAAAGAAGTCACGTTTCTAATTTAATACGACTCTTTTAGTGTGATGTGAAGGAGTTTTGTTAGTGATTAAGTGAAAACTGAACATTTAGCTAGCGTAGGTGCAAAATGATTAGACATAAAACCACGTTTATGAACAGGGAAGACCACTTCTAGAATATATTAGGAAAAAGGTAGACTCTGTCTGCCTTTGGGTATAAAGCATATCTCAGCAGCATGCTATTTTTTTTAATTATTATTTTAATTCAACACTTTTTTATAGTCCTATCAGAGTCCTGTCAGTTTGACACTATGTGTCACAACTGCTGGACTTAGTAACATTTCATTTGGTAGAGAACGGTATTGAGTATTGACCCTTCCTGATTGATTATAAACTTAAACTAGAAGCCTAGAAGGCATGTATTAAAAATAACACATGAAATTTTCTTTTATTGTAGTGGGATCCCGAGTGAGCTCCACCCTACAACACAATTTTGTTGTAAATTTCCGATGAATTTTGAGATCGTGCCCTTGTGATAAGCCTAATACACGGTAACAACTTGAATTCAGTACATGTATCAAGATTGTATTATTTATTAATATAATTTTATTTTAATACGTGAAATGTTATTGACACCATTTTGAAATGTGAAACAAAATTAATAACACCAGAGGAGATAAAATAAAATTAGAATTAGTTAACGTGTTAAAAGAAGATGTTTAAAACTGATTGTTATAATAGGGGGCGGAGAAAGTATAGGTATAGTGAACAAATGTACAAACAAAATCCGAATGGAGATTGCACAGCTAAGCCTAATACAATTTTGCACTTCAAAGATTCTACGGCGGCTGATTCATAATATAATATATGATGTGGTGTAAATTATTAATGATGTTCCCTCTATTATATTTTTGTTTTTAAATGCACTCAGAAAAATAAATGGGGAAAAAAAAAAAAAAACCATTTTGTTGGGGCATTCTATTTTTTAATGGGTGCAATGATCACAAAGCCTCCATAATAGATAGCAAAAGGATGCCCACATGGAAAAGGTATGTTTGTTTAATGGGCCAAGTGTCATGCTGATGCGTTGGGCAGCAAAACATTACTATTATTTAGTTCAAGGTCATATTTACGAGTTCTCATCTCAACCGTGGCTAAAAATTATGTTCGTAGCATCAATCCGATCTCAAGTTTATTTGTAAATGCTCGTGTTCGTTATGAATCCTAATTGTGGGGATGAAAATGACCTAATATGATTCTAATTTATAACTATAATTTTCTCATCCAACTCATGAAGTGCAAACTTAATCTCTATTCTAATTAATTATATTTAGTTTAGCAAAAATTCAAATCCAAATATATAATACTTTTTAAGTTTCATTAGAAGAAGAGTTAGTACTTTGAATCAAAATTGACAAATAGTTGAAATCTCTCAAATCGATAAATGAACGTCATACTAACCAATTAGTATCTAACTAGTTGTAATGTATAATTCAAATGTAGATCTCTTTCATCTATAATACATAAAAATCAAATCAAGCAAAATGGAATGGACAGTGGGGCCTGGGCTGTGCTCAATCAATTGTTTGGAGTCCAATGCTGTATAGTAAGCCCACATCACATTAATAGTCCAGTTACATGGTAGCCCAGTTATTCATAGCAAGGTCCGATGTCCATCCCTCAAATGGGCCTAAACAAGCCCAATTAATCACTGAACCAAAAATACCAGTTGATCACATTGGTTGACCCAGAGCCCAAATTCAACGATTTGAATTTACCAAATAGTCCCTTTACCAAACCCCAGCCAATCGGATTATTACGACGGGATAAATTCAAGAATCCTAGGAATATCCTTTGACTCCTACAAAGCCCAATGGCCACTCTCTAAAGCAAGACCCTGCCAACAACCCTGTCATACATTTTTTATTTTTTATTTTTTATTACTTATAATAATGAATTCATTGTATATAAAGAATTATGTTTTAAAATAATATTTTTATATTGTAATAAAATAAATATATTTATATTAGTTTACATAATATATTTTTAATAATATAATATTATGTGATTTATGATTGTTTTATACTTTTAACGTAAAATTATAAATAGAAAAAATTATTCAAAGTATCTATTTTAAAAACTATACTTGATCATTCATAAAAAATATATACTTTTTAAGTTGGACTCTTTTAGTGAGTTATAATTTTTTTTTCCTACGGCAGTTTAATAAAAATCAAAATCATGTGTCAAAATTTTTTTATAATTTAAAACCTCACTTTTAATCTTATGTAAATTAAGTTGTCAAAATGCCTCCTTTTTTTTTTTTAAAAGAAATTAATTTTTCTTTCTTTTGAAACACAACGAAACATTAGGGGGGGCAAAAAAAAAAAAAAAAAAAAAAAACCCCCAACTGAGTTAACAGAGAGACAGTGCGGCGAAAACAAAGCCTAAAAAAAGTATTGTATTCCTCCTACTCTTCCTTACTCAGACGCACCTACTTAAAAATCTCCGCAAAAATCTGAGCTTTGCCCATCGTTTCTTTCTTTCTTCCCCAAATCTACTGCTGCTACCAGAGGATTCCGATGGCCGCCGCTTCCCTCCTTTCTAACGGCGACTTCTCGTTCACTAAGCCTCTCAACACCGGCCGTTTCTCTTCTGTCTACAGCGAAGTCCAGACCAGCCGTCTTGATCAAGTTCTCCCTCTCCCTTCCGTTCTACAGAAACCCTTCCAAGTCGTCGACGGTCCTCCCAGCTCCGCCGCCGGCAATCCAGGTCCGCTGTTTTACCTCTCCCCTGCATTTTGTCTGGTTTTCTCCTTTGTTAAATCGCGCTGTTGTCGATAGTGTTCGATCGTGTTCCTTTTGTTATACATTCAGTTAACGGATCGCCTTTCATAAATACAGCGTTTCAAGGAAGTTCGTGTGAAAATATTGCATCTTGTGATTCAATGATTACTGTACTTACTTTATTTTCAAATAAGATTCGAGAGTTTGAATGTAGATTGTTGATTACGGATTCCTTCAATTTAGATGAGCCCTGTTATTACCTTGCAGTTTAGTAAGTATGCGATTGATTGTGAGGGGAGGAAGTCAGCCGTGGATCTGACTGCTTAACTCGAGTGTGTTGCATGAAGTCAAAAGTGTCGGAATTTATTTGCCTAAGGTCAAGATTTATATTGAACTAATTCGTGGGTGAATGATTGGAATTGTTATGCTGCATTTGGCTGTTGAAGTGAAGATAAACCTGCGTTCTAATTTCTGATGGATTGACTTCTGTAAAGTACCATAAATGATAAATGCCTAGTTTGAATTTCTTTTTGCTCCCTAGTTTTGAATTTAATCCATACAGTGGCAAAAGGAGATTAATTTTTTTAAAAAAAATAAAGAAAAACTGTTTCTTTTCCTTGTAAATAAGGGATCAATGGAGCCGCGATGATGTCTCTACTAAAGTCAGACGAAGTCAATTACACTTTTTGTATTATTATTAGTCGGAATGATAGTGTAATGTGACCACAAAATTGGATTTTTCAAGTTTTCAAATTCTGGACTCTGTTTGGTTTGCTTGGATCTTCAAGCAGTTCGGTTTTTATAAAGTTGACTTTAAAAGAAAATAGAAGCATAATATATACTCACTTTTAATGACTGTCTTGATCGCTGCTTATCACATTAAATCACTAGTTCAACTTTCTAATTTTAACTTTGGACTTTTCTGATGGCTTCAAATTACATTTCTAAAAAGTCCATAGCTTGTTTAGCTGAGTTACTTTTCTGATCTTTGTGATTTTAGATGAGATAAAGAAGCTGTTCCCACACTTGTTTGGACAACCATCGGCAGTTTTGGTTCCTGGTGAAACTGAAGATGCGGGAAAAAGCTTGAAGGTTGGCGTGGTGTTATCAGGTGGTCAGGCTCCTGGAGGCCACAATGTTATTTCTGGAATTTATGGTAAGAATATTGTCTGCTTGCATGATTAGGGCTATCTGGTTTGAGCCGTTGGGCTTATTATTCAACTGGCTCAGTGCTGAGGGCATATAACTTTGTGCTAGTTTCCAAACATTAAAACCTTGATTTTTATCGAAGTTTTCTTTATGATTTTTTAGCTTGAATGTTCATTTTTTTCGTTTGAACTTGGTCCCAAGATTACTTGCAGGAACGATGCAAGGGAAGCACATTGTATGGATTTAGGGGTGGACCAGCAGGAATTATGAAGTGTAAATATGTAGTGTTAAACTCAGAGTACATTTACCCATACAGAAATCAGGTAAGCTTAATCTATAGTTGCAAATATTTATTCCTTTGAGTTTGTCTGAAGAATATGAAATGTATTTAACATGTACTTGTAGTTGTACGGACCAAAGGTTATATATGGACGAAATATGATGAAAACTTTTTTTGACAACAAAAGTTCTGAGAACATAATGTCTTACCTTCTGGCTATACATCTTAAAAATGTAGGGCACTATTACAAATGGAGTGGAGTGAGCCAAATCTTTTCTTAACCTTTTAACTTTTTCCTTGAATTTTGAGTTGAGTTAAAGCAGGTGTGGTTAATTTTTGACACACCAATATTTTCAATAGTTGAATATGTGTATGTTAGTGTGAAACATTCCAACTGACAATGTAATATTGTCATTCTATACTGACTGTGAACTTACATATCAGGGTGGATTTGATATGATCTGCAGTGGTAGGGACAAGATTGAGACCCCTGAACAGGTTTGATTGATTTCTTTCTTCCTGAACCTTGCTCAAATTCTAACCTGTATTGGTGAGTTATTCGAGACTGATGAAAGAGGTTGGTTGAACTCTATTTCAGTTTAAGCAAGCTGAAGAAACAGCATTAAAGCTTGATTTGGATGGGCTTGTTGTGATTGGAGGTGATGACTCGAACACAAATGCATGTCTCCTAGCTGAAAACTTCAGGTAAAGAAAATAATTTCAATTAGCCCCAATATTCCTATTATTACAAATTTGTTGTCATGGATGCTTGATTTTAATTAATAACATGAAATCTGTTTGCTATTACATGGTTGTGTCAAATTGATCCGACTCTATTTCACTTTTCCAATATTTCAGAAGCAAAAATTTGAAAACTCTGGTGATTGGATGTCCAAAAACAATTGATGGGGACTTGAAATGCAAAGAGGTTCCAACCAGTTTTGGATTTGATACTGCTTGCAAGGTGATCCTAAACTTAACTATTATATTTAACATCAGACAATTTCTCTGTTCTTTCCTGAGTTTGCCATTTTCCACTTTCCCATGATTGGTTATGAGCTGGTAACATGATTCAGCAAGTGCTGATAGTTATTTTCACGCAGAGCTTGGTTTTTGGGATGCCTTGGATTTGTTGATATTCTACTTTTCCATAGCTTTGGTGATCATTTTTGAATAGTTAGTGACTAGATGCTTATATTGATTTTCAATGCAGATATATGCCGAAATGATTGGAAACGTAATGATAGATGCTCGCTCAACTGGAAAGTACTATCACTGTAAGTAATGAGACCCTTGCAATGCTTTATATCTATGTTTTTTCCCTTTCTCAGGGTTGATTTTTCTTCTAATGTTTCATTTCTGCAAGCATGGACATTTAATATATATTTTTTTCCTTCCTTCTGGTGTGCTGGTGGGGAGGAGGAATGTGTCTATTTTCTGTGCAGATGAAACTCCGCCTGATGAGGCTTGATTTGATGTAGTGTTCATGGCTGTGTATTTTCATTCTGATGTCTTATAGACTTCGGCTTGTGTCTATTTGTCTTTTGGTGTTGACTTTAACTTACTTTTTGTAGTTGTACGACTTATGGGTCGTGCTGCTTCCCACATCACTTTGGAGTGTGCTTTGCAAACTCATCCAAACATTACTCTCATTGGAGAAGAGGTAACATTACCCATTTTTACCTTTCTCTGAATTTCTATCCAAGAGTTGAGCATCATTTTGATTCCTGGGTAACATTATCTGTTGTGTTTCATAGTAAGCAGAAGAAGTCTGATGAAGACATGTTTTGATTTGCTCTGAAAATATATTCACAAAGGGCACAGGAAAAATACTGGCCCTTCACCTATTTTGTTTCTTCATATGAAGCTTTTACATTTCAAATTTGTCCATTAATTCTTAGCTAGAGTAGTGAGAATTGTCTAGACTTAATTGGACTGAAGTTATATGTATACATGTACGACAACTGTCAATCATGTTAGATATGGCATATCCACTATTTTGTTGGCCTTGTTCTGATTCAGATTGCCTACTAATTATTTATATTTAGTTTTGTATAAACACTAGCTGTACGTCTCTAGCAAGTACCCACTCTTCCCTCTTAATGAAAACTGTTGCAATATTTTGTAGGTTGCGGCTAAGAAGCTGACTCTTAAAAGTGTCACAGACTATATTGCTGATATTGTATCCAAACGTGCAGAACTTGGATACAATTATGGTGTGATACTCATTCCCGAAGGGTTGATTGATTTTATTCCAGAAGTAAGAATTCTAGAGCTGTATATAAGTCTATTGTTTTGCCCTTATTATTATTATTGTTATTGCAACTCTCCCTGGGTGATTACGAACCGAATCATTTTTCAACCTCTCCCCCGGGCAAATAGCATTTTTAATTAATTTGCCTCCATGGCTACTTAGCATCTTCTGGTTCATTCATTGGCTAATGGTTAAATTGCAATTTTCAGATCCAGGAGCTCATTGCGGAGCTCAATGAAATCTTGGCTGGTGAAGTTGTTGATGAAGCTGGAGTTTGGAAAAATAAACTCACTAGCCAGTCTCTCAAGCTTTTTGATCTCTTACCTGCAGCAATTCAGGAACAGTTGATGCTTGAGAGAGATCCACACGGAAATGTTCAGGTGGTGGCATATTTATTTCCTTCAATAATCTGGTGCTTCATGTATATGTCATAATGAGTGTCCTAATTGAAGTTCCTCATTTGATGTAGGTTGCCAAAATTGAGACAGAGAAAATGTTGATTCAAATGGTTGAGACTGAGTTGGACCAGAGGACGAGGGCTGGTTCCTACAAAGGTCAATTTAAAGGGCAATCACATTTCTTTGGGTAATTATCAACTTTCTCCCTTCACCATTTAGTAGACTTTCCCTTTTTAAATTTATGGGAACAAACTTCAGCAAGTTATGTTTCTAAATTCATGCATTTTTTCTGAATTTTAACCATACAGGTACGAAGGAAGGTGTGGTTTGCCTTCTAATTTTGACTCTACATACTGCTATGCTCTGGGGTACGGTGCCGGAGTACTCCTTCAAAGTGGCAAGACAGGGTTGATATCATCAGTAAGTATCATTGATATTCATCTTGCTGTGGACTCTGTACCATAGATGTGTTTTAGCCCCCATTGGTTGGATTTGATAAGGTTTAGGTGTTATAGGTTTCTAAGAACCCCATTTCCATATCTATCATTTGTCACTTGCTTGGTTGTACTTCCAGGTTGGGAACTTGGCTGCTCCAGCTGAAGAATGGACTGTGGGAGGAACAGCATTGACTTCACTGATGGACGTTGAGAGGAGACATGGTAAACTAGTCATCAACCAGTTAAATGTTTTCCGATGAACTTATGCCAGGCTGCTGAGGAGCTTGCTTTTAAGTTTTGAAAGGGGAGCATAACTTTCTTTATTTGTTCATATTCTTCTCCAAAATGCTAACTTCTTATCCTTTCCTGTTTCTTTAGGTAAGTACAAGCCTGTCATTAAAAAGGCAATGGTGGAACTTGAAGGTGAGAAAATTTCTCTAGTATATCAAGAATGAAATTTGATCATATATGCCATTCTTGGCTCCAAGTCTTTTGAGTTTTCTTTTCTTATGTTTGATTAGGTGCCCCATTTAAGAAATTTGCTTCTCTGCGAGACGACTGGGCAATCAACAACAGATACATTTCTCCCGGTATGATATACTAGTAGATTTTATCTTTTTTCATTGTCACTTTTATTTAAGGTGGATTTCTGGAGTTGCGGTTCTTGGCTACAAAATGATGAGCACTTTTACTTTCCTACAACCTGACATGTTGGGGGGGGAGGACTTCTACCCTGAAATCTGTTGAATTTTTCACTGTTGAACATCCAATTTGCTCATCATATGACAAACAGGTCCTATTCAATTTGTTGGCCCGGTAGCTAACAAAGTTAATCATACATTATTGCTGGAACTTGGTGCCGAAGCGTAAAGTTTCATTCACCGGGGGAGTGGAGATCGAACAGTGAAAAACCGAATTGTCTGCAAACCATTTTTGGCTCTTTTTTTTGCTGTGTTCAAAGTGGAAAAGCACTTGTACTTGCTTTTTAATGGACTTTGTTGATCGAGAATATGGACATTGATTAGTGAGTTCTTTCTTCTAGCTTGGGTTTGAAAACAATGTTAACTTGTGATAGAATTTTGGGTGCAGCCCTTGTTTTTGTAAGCGTGGGCATTCTTGATTCTAAAGAACTTGTTTATCAACTTTTAATAAGCTTTCATGGCCTTCCTCTATTGTTTATCACTTTACTCATTTTTAATTTAAAGCTTAAAAACAAAATCGTTGTAAGTAGTTCTTTATTAAATTGAATTGAACAGGAGGTAGGTATGCATCCCATCGGAACAACCAAGAAAAGTATAAGTCAGAATCAACCAACTTTAGAGCGAGTATAAAGATTTCAATTTTAAAAATAAATTTTATTAAAAGAGTTTAGTTTAGATTTATTTAACATTATGTTAAATTATTTATTTTAAATATTATACATTGTTATTTGTAATAATTGGTACATTTTTTAAATCGTACTGGACCTGTAATTTGTGAGGTTCGAGATAGATAGAGATGAGAGTCATGAGACCATTAGGTATGAAGAGAAAGAAATGTAGGGCATCTTGTGCAACGAGTCTCACCCTCTATACGTTTACTCGCGAAAGTTTTAGGTATAATTACGAAACTAATTTCTTCCGTTATTTTTACAAGCCTTACCATGTAGTAAATCACTAAATTCGTATGTATGTATAGATAGAGCCTTTTAAAACGGATAAATGTGAGATGATGAGGACCATCAGAGATTCTACATTAAAATCAATTAATTAACGCCCCTAATTTATTCATAAAAATAATGAATTTACAGTGTAGTACTACGTAGGTAGGAGTATCATTAATTACAGTCTCCTATGTACTACTCCAGTCCAATGTAGGAGTAAATCCCAACAACAATATCTATTATTAATATTAAGTAGGAAGGAAGTTTGGTAGTATTTATTTGTTGTGTTTGTCGATTAAAAGTGAAAGACAATGTGCACTTGAACCCGAAACTAGAGGACAATTAATTATCGCAACTTGGCAAGTGGCACCTTCCTTCCTAGCTTTTTATTTATTTTTAATTGAATTGATTTTGACTTTTGTTCCGGGGTGGATCAAATGTCAAATGTTAATAATTTGACTCTTTTTTTTCGTTCCCACACACAATTCTTCCCCTTTCTACAATTTCCTCCTAACACATGATTCTGCATGCCCCCACACCCTACAGCTGCAGCTGACATATGCGGTATATATTTCTTTGTTGTGGAGCTATTCTGATTGGGTTCATTCCAAGCAAATGCCTGCCCATGGAACAAGATTCATTGTTGAATAACAAAGACAAAGGTTAAGACAAACACCATATTAATGTAAGAAAAAGAGTTTAAAAAATGTTGTCACCTCCTTTCAATTTGTCCAGATAATATGTTTCCCCTTTAGAATCAGGTAATGTGAGCAAATTTCTTTTCCTGTTGATCAATGCATTTCGCTATCAGATTAATAATTTTAATGTGTTAAACTCATACAGTATAAGAAGAAATTTTCGTTCGTAATATATATTGCGTAACGTATATACCAAAAATAAGGGATTGAATAGTAAAGAAAAATGTTTTTTTTTTCTTTTTCTTTTTTTTAAGGAGAAATATATATATAAACCTAACTAATCTCATTTCATCCATATTTTAAGCTGGAAATATCCTACCAAAGAGGGGAAAATTTTTATAAAAAAAAAGAAAAAAGGGACGTTGATTTGGAAGCATATACAAGCATCTTGAGATGATTAATACAAAAGCGTACGTACGTGGGTGCGTTTGTTGGCTTCCCAACGTGGGACTACCCAGAATTTGCCTCCCAATTCCATCCTCAAAGCTAACCTAGCTCTCGTGCGGCATGTCATCTTTTCTCACTAATAAAATTGATGTCAAATCTACCAGTATTAATTAATAATATAATAAGCGATCGTCCTAATTCAAGTAAAAAAACACTTGTGCACACATTTTGAGGTCAATAGTTTGATTCGCCTATTTGACATGTCAGAGTGGAGAATTTTAAAGCAAACTCTTGTTATAATTTTAGAATCTATTTTCTGGTGGTGGTATGTTCATGTGTGATATATAAGTCCCTAGTGGCATGGACCTACGTGGTGTGCAGGTTCTGGTCTCCGACGTAATGTATCATGGTGTACAAGTGTCAATCGTGATTGAATGAATTACAATAATTTTTTTTATTAAAAAAAGTATGTATATATATATATATAATTTCATAATCAAATTAATGGTGGAGTTGGAATTACTTGAATCTGGATTATAGTTGCATGCATGATTGATGATTGACATGCAACACCTACACCAAATAATTAACTATATATACCATGAATAATTGTATAGAAAAGAACTCGAGCTTTTTAACATTGATTGGGTATGTATGTACGTAATTGTAAATAAATGAAAGAAGAAAGAAGATGACAAAAACAGCTATTTGGACACACTGTATTCAACTGTAATCATTCATCAATAACTAATACTTTCCATAATCCATCTCTCCTTCCTCCTTTTTTATATATATGGTTTGATCGTATCAGATTATATATATATATATATACGTGTATATTATATTATACGTACTCCAAAAGATTTTTTTTCTGAAAAAAATTAGAATTTTAGTTTTTCTAAAAATAAAATAATAGCTTGACTAAAATATATTTTTAAACCTGTTGTATTTTTTATGATGAATTGTGCTTCTAATACTATATAACAATGGTAGTAAAAACATGACTTTCAATATGATAAGTAAAAGTAGCTAGCGTAGATTACTGAAAATCTTATAATTATATATCATCTCCGGTATTAAAAATGAACTATTCTAATGGAATAGATAGTATATGAGGGCAGAAACAAGAGGGTGGTCAAAGGACCCCTTCAACCTCTTTCCCACCAGTTTTAGCCGTATATATCTAATTGTTAAAAAAAGAATTATGTATGTACTGTATTTGACTGTTAAAATTTTTTAATTTTCCTCGCGATTTTTTTTTTTTTTTTCTTTCTTTCTTTCTTTGTTCCGCAACCGAAGAATATGATACGTGTTAGGGAAGAATGGTGAAGATGTAGAGTGATGAAGGTGGTGGAGTATAGTGATCGAGAAGCAATATTGCACGGCACGTGGAGTTGCTATCTTACAAGGAAGGAAGGAAGGAAAGGGGGCCCTAAATCGATGGAATAGCATTGATGATGGAGTTAAACCAATATCAGTATCACATGATACCTTTATTTTGGCTTCCAACTCCATCCACACAAACCAACTAGAATAATGCCATTAACCCCCATTACTTACCAAATTCCAATCCTATCCTTCCATTGCCATCCGTAACATTCAATCGAATTCAGATTCTCTATCTAAATTATTATATCTAAACGTATCATTATACTTGAAATTGTGTGAATAAATTTTTTTTAAATGAAATAAGACGGAATAATTTAGATAAAGAATCTGAACTCGTCTCGCTGCAACCCGGCCCTCTAGCTTCATGAGACCTTCCGTTATATGATTTTGTTTTGATTCTCCATAGAGTTGCTTGCACCCAACCCCCCAAGCCAAACCCTTGATTTTGTAAGGTTGCTGGAGATTGATTATCATCCTCAACTCAATATATCATCGTCTTATGCCGGCTGTTTTCGAGGACCCCTCCCCACCACTTAATTTGGACCTTCTCATTTATCTTCTTATACTTATGCTTTCAACTCTTTTCTTTTTTTGTTAATAGATTAATTTGTATGTCTTTGACTTTTTTGCCCCACCCCACCCCCCCCCCCCCCCCCCCCCCTCCCCCCCCTCTTCTAATCAATTGTCTTAAGTTTAAACATGCACTTTTATTCCATAAGTTGTGTGCCTTGGTTTTTTGACTTTAAAGGATATGTCATATGTTATGAGCTTGGCTTCCACTGAATACCAAATAATTCAAAGTTAAAACGGGTTCTGTTGGCTACCTGAAAAAATACCACAAACACACTGATCTCTACCACATATTATTTCACATTTCATTTAATAACCAAAAGCTGGGGAAAAAATTAACTTTTTTGTGTAGTTAATTGATGATAATGACAACAAAAGAGAAATTAGTTGTATGATTGTGAAATGTGTTTTTATAGAATTAATGCAAAAAAAAAAAAAACAAAAAATGAGCATTTCATTCAGGTTAAGAAAAACTTCTCTTCGATTGGCCACAAGAGACAGAAGACTCCCTTTCAAAATTCAATGCTCAAATCACATTTTTTATTTAGAGTAATAATATTATACTTTCTAACTTCTTTTTTTTTTTTAAATCTTTTTATCCCATATAAAGAATCTTATTTTAAATTAAAAAAATATCTTAATATAAAAGTTCGGTAAGTAAAGATATATGTAAAAAATGTAGTGTTATATTATTTATTTTAGTTATTATACTTTAATTACAACTCATAATAAATTATTCATTTTTTCAAACTAAACTCTTTTATTCGGATGGATGAAGTAACAACTTTATACATGACTGGCCAGTGAAGTATTTATTTATTAATTTTTAGAATGCAAGCAGCCAGGGAACTAAGGATATAAATTTCTCAAGTGCCATCAATAATAGTACATTGAATTATTTATGCTGCAGAATAGTTAATTAAATGACACATTTTACTAAATAAGGAATACTTTTTAAAAAAATTTAGACTTGAAATTATTTTTTGTCCTTCCTCTTTCTACTTCTTTCTACAGTAAAAGTAAGAAGAATACAACTTTTAAAAATAATCGCCGGGATGGGGCAATTCTTTCCCATAGCATCGTCTAGTCGGGGTGATTCTTTTCCATATAATTGCCTGGTTGGGGTGATTCTTTCTAAAAGTTGTTTTCTTCTTAATTTTACTAAAGAAGGAATGGAGATGAGTGAAAGAAAATTTGAAAAAAATGGAGTAGAAAAATGAGAGTGAGTTAAAGAGTGAAATGGAGAGTTGAAAGGGAAATTAGAGTGTAGGTAAAAATATTTATGATGGTAGAAATATATAAAAATATTATTATCTTTTCACAATTTAAAATTTTAAAAAGTATCCTACAATTACCATGCCTTGTACTAATGTAACTGTAATTAATTTTTTCTGTCAGTTTTCATATGTACTATTTCAGTGACATAGATCATACGATGAATTAGTGTTGATTATTATTTATTATTATTTTTTTCCAATTGAAAGAATAGATGGATGGAACATGGGCAACATCAGTTTGCTGATATTTTCCCCTTGTATTTTTTCGCCTCTGGATAATTCAGTGGGCTCCACCACAGGTATTGACAAACAAGAAAAAACTGAAATATATATTATATTAATATAATACAATTATGATCAAAAGGGGAAAAAAAAAAAAAAAAAACCTTTTCTTTTCTTGAAGCAAAAGATTTCTTGAATTTAGCAAGCGTTGAAGGCGACTTACCTTAGGATCAAACAAAACAAGCTGAAGCTGCAATGATTTTGGACATCATGTTCATGTATAATTATTGAGTGTTTTTTTTTTATTTTATAATTTATTTAAATTATTGGGTGTTTCTTTACTATGGGGCTATTTTTTTTATTTCATTTTGAAAACGGTTTTGGTTTTAACAGTAAATTTAATATATTTTAATTATATTTCATCATTTTTAATACAATTTTTTACTATTCAGCATTACTTTTTACATTTTCAATACACTTTTTACATTATAAAACTATTTTTCAAAATTTATTTTCAAAATCGTTTTCAAAACGCCCAAAAAGAACAGGCCCATATATATATATTCTTTTGTACATGACTACAATCTCGTTAAAATGATCGAATTTTTAAATTTTGGTTTATATAGAGTAGTCATTCAATGCCAAATTTAATGGCAGAACGATTCCACAAACAAATTGTAATACTCTATTTCCCTCTCTTTTTTTTCTTTTTTTTGGATTACTTTTTATATTTTTAATACTATATTCTAATTATAGATTAGGCCGGGGGTATCTAATTGGGAGGCGCCATGAATGTGAGCATTATCCTCCACATTGTGATGTTGCAATCAATTTGATGGAATGATTTTCATGGAGAAGAGTTTTTATTTTCCGTTTATAGAAAAGGGATGAAGAGCAATATCGCTGGTCGAGTTTCGGATGTCGGATATATGTCATTTTTAAACTTAAGTTAGTAAAGTTGAAGGATATTTTGAGCAAAGTTTTGGTATATTAACAATGAACGTAACTTCCAACTGAGATGAAACCTTATGTTTATGCACAATGGTTCATTTATCCCCGTTAGCATGCCCTAGAAATATCAAAACCGCCTCCAAAAATTTCAGACTTGAACCCATAATCCCATTACCCATGAACACAGCAAAATAAATTACTGATATAGTTGTATAGTTCACCGTTAGTTAATATTTATATGAAAAAAGTTCTCCAACACTTCCAAGTGAAGGTTGTTGTGACATTAACATAAATGCAAAACCAATTTAATTGATGATTTGACATCACCTATTTCTAATTTCTTGGTTGATATTATCAATCTATAGTAATAGTGATGCCCACCACTAATACCATGCACCTTCCTCCATGTACTTTTTTGTTCCTTCAATGTTAGCCATATGTACCTCTCCATGAGTCTTATTCTTCACCATCACCATCAATATTATGGCATGTTGGTTATTATATTTTAATATAAATATTAAAATATATATTTTTAAAAACATGAAAATAAATATGTTTTTATAATCTATGTTTGGTTAGAAAATTTTGGGAAGCGATTTTTTCAAAATTTAGTTGGGATGTTTAAAAAAAAATGCCAAACATGTTTTATGTTTCAAAACGAATTTTACAACTTAAAACAAAACTAAAACTTAACAAAATGTACATGGCCTGCTAAACAAAATTACTACGTTTCTATATCATGTTTATCCACGGCACAAGAGTCGTATTTTCTAATACTCCCTAGAGAATCTATAATAGTAATTAAAAAATGATTGTGTGTATTTTCTTCTTCTTTACCTTTATCACATGATTCATCAAAGTTTTAAACTATTTAGAGTAAAACCATCATTGCTGGGACTTCATTATCAACATTTTTTTGCACCTAATTAAAATGTGATGACTTGAAATCCAATAATGGTTCATGAATGTGTGCTGGTACACCACCATAATTAATCCATGTTATAATGGTTCCACATGCAATTTACACCTAATTTAAATGATTCATCAATTATTGAAGTTATTGCTAATATCCCACTATGCTATGTAATTTTCTCATTTCTAATGAATATTTTACATGATGATTGAAATAAGTCAACCCTTCTCAGGAAGAGGATTTGAATATTTCCTTCAAGTTGCATCTCCCACTAAATCTAAATCCATTTATTTATAGTCTAATAACACATCGCTCTTGTTTTAGAGGTAAGATAATTTTCAAGAACGTTCACGGAGTTCGCCTAATAGTATAGTATTTACTCCAGATATTCTCGTTATGTAATAGAAATAATTGATTTAAAATAATAAAAAAATCATTTATTATTTTCCACTTTCAATTATTTAATTAATGTGGGGTTTTTTTTTCTTTTTATAAAAAAGTTATTATTTTAGTTGGGTGTGCAGCTTTTACTCCCCACATGGGACGTTGCTAAGTTGCTACTGTAACAAGAGTCAGTACAAATAAGATTTGTCATATGTCACTTCTTAACCTTTGTGCATTTGATGATAGTATACCGTACATCGTACTTTCCTATTATATTGAGAATACATGTAGTTGTACCGCGGAATTCTACACATTTGAGAAAGAATGTTAATTTTTGTTTTAGTTTTTTTTTTAATCTTAAAATTAATGAAAAATGGAAATAATACGAAGAGTTGTTAATCACATATACATGTAGCGTTAGATGTAACAAATTGATGTAGATCGTACTCTATTCCGTTATAAATGGCACTGATGTGACGCAAAAATTACAATTTACAGGAAGTGCTTCTTAAGGCCTAGTATCAACTTCTTGAAACGCAATGGCCCAATTTGAAGGAGACTTGATGGTGAAGAAGAATGGACAGGCTGGAGACTGATCTGGGCAGCTCGGATCAGCAGGGTTGATGATGAATCATGATTTGCACTGTTCCGATCATAATTTCCGATAACAAAGAAAGGAGCGGGGCTTTCCCCCATGTATAGGCTCCGACGGTCAAGTTAGTATAATTGGAGAAGATAAACAGTAAAGATGAATGCTTGAAATGATAAATATCGCGTACCTTACAAAGTATGAATACTTAACATATATACCTCCAGTTGAAATGTGTCCGTTGAACCCTCATGAGTGATTTGTTCACCTGCTCCTTCTGTTTAGCGTGGTGTATACGCTATCATTTTGACCGGGTCTCATGGATGTCTTCCTCTCTTAGAAAATCTGAACATCCCTGCATACAATCGAGTAGAAATACCTAATCTGTGACAACTTTCACCTACTGTGTCAGTGAAGCAGGGTAGGTCGGTTGGTCTATATTAGATCGGTCAGATCAAATATCACAATAGAAATGTAAAGAAATGACCAAGGCATTCTAAAGTTTAAAGTTCGACCTAACTCTTTTCGAGATATAAAGGTTTGGCTTGGTTTTATGGTTCTGACCGACCTAAGCTTGTAACAGAGAGTACTTAGTGGCTTGGTCTGGACGACCTTTCCGATCTAAACATGATTCGGGCTCTACAGGCGTCTTGTTATCTTTTACTGCTTATCTTTGTTTTAGTCCATTGGACTAGGCCCAATGTAGATTCAATTTTATACATACCAGACACTTATTACGAAACACAAACGCGTTGAGTAACATTATTCGAATATGTCAAAAATGTAATTTTGTACTAAACTCGTTAATAACTTTAAAAATAAGAAATACAAAGCCGTTAGTTTGTTGGGCCGCGCCCGAAGAATAAAAATGAAGCTGAAAGTGAGCCATTTTCAGTGGTACAGGAAACAAGAACTGGTAATGCGGAAAAGAAATCACAAATCATTTATTTTTATTTTTAGGACACGTACAAAATGTTCAATACTTTTGTAACAAAGAGAATCATCCACGATACATTCCTCACCCAAAGTTTATCCTTTTATAACTCTTTATCTCTAACCCCCCATAACTCTTGGACCTTCATCTCTGCTCACAACCAACTTTGCTCTCTTTTATTCCGTCACTCTTTTTCTATCTGTTCATTGCTGTAACAACAAGAACAAGGATTTCAACGGGATTTAAACCACCCCCATTTTGAATCTGAAAATTGAAATGATGGAGGAACCGGAGCTGCTGATTCCTCGGGTTCTTTCGCCGTGCGGCAGTGGAAGGAGCGGCACTTCCAATTCGCCCGAATTTGAGTTCTGGATGGTTGGTAACCCGTCTTTCCCACAGCCGAATCTTCTCTCCGCCGACGAGCTCTTCTCCGATGGTGTTCTCCTCCCTCTAGACCTCCTCCAGCACCATTCTCCCGACGACCCAATTGACCAGAACGCCCCGGAGAAGCCTGCCGACCCTGGAACTTCCGGGCCGGATCAACAGCCAACCGGGTCGGGTCCCGATGTTTCTAGTGTTCTGGCGGGCGTGTCGGCGCCTACATTCTCGTCTTCCAAGCGGTGGAAAGATATTTTCAAGATTAGCGGTGATCGGAGAAGCTCGAAGGGTAATGGTAATACGGATGATAGTTGTAAAGGCAAGGGAAAAGATACAGACAAGAAGAAAGAGAAGAAAATTAGCGGTGGCGGTGGAGGAAATGGTCACGGGTTGAGCGCGGCAGAGCTAAACATAAATATATGGCCGTTTTCGAGGAGTAGATCCGCCGGGAACGGCGGGAGTAGGCCGAGGGTGCCTGCCGGCGCGACCCGGAAGGTGAGCAGCGCCCCGTGCTCGCGAAGCAACTCGTCTAGCGAATCAAAGTCTAGGAAGTGGCCGAGCAGCCCGAGTCGAGGCGGGGTCCACTTGGGTCGGAGCAGCCCAGTTTGGCAGGTCCGCCACCGTTCATCCACCGGCGCCGGCCAGGCCCCGACCAAGAGAGTTGCCGTTGATACCGCAGTGAAGAATGCCGCCGACAAGCTTGGCAAAAGAGAACACAACGAAGTTCGCCGGAAAGCAACGCCGGCTGTTGCACCTACCGGCGGAGGAGCAAAAGCAAAGGTGTTAACTTTGAATGTGCCGATGTGTATAGGGTACAGGCATCATTTGAGTTGTAGAAGTGAGGAGAATGGTTCCGTCAGCGTGGTGCCTGATGCAGGCGACGGCGGCGAAGGTGGCTCCGATGAAGGGGTACGTGGCAGTAATTTATTTAAAATCCGAGGCCTGTTTACCAAGAAAGTGCATTAACAGTTTCCAAGTTAATTGCACGTCTGGCAGGGAGTGAGAGTCAGTAGTATATTCAATGAAATGAATTTGCCTCTTTTACCCTTCTTTTTTGTAATTTTTAAAAATTTGAACTTATTGGTTATATTTGGGCTTAGAGATTCTCCATTTATAATCAAACTCATGTGGAATTAAATATAGGTAACTCCTAACTACTGACAACTCTTCTCTTCAATATTCCATTTTAGATTATTTTGACTATTATATACATTTTGATTTTATGAGATTTGAATTTCAATTGGTAACATGGGATATCTTCTTTTTCAAAAATTATTGGATGCATATTCCGCTTATTGAATATATAGAATAATCTTTTTAATATATTAGAAAAACAAAAATAAAATAAAATGAGAGATCATGAAGAATGATTAATAATATTTTAGAGGTTTAAAGGAATATTAAGAGGCAATAATTAGAGAGTGTGATGTTAACATTTGGACATGTAAATAATTGAGTGACATGTGGCTAGTGATGCAGACAGTCTCTGATGACACTGTTTTCTTTCTTTTTCTTAAAAGAAGGCGGCAATGAGTCACTGACTGATCACTTGATAGGATGTTAGTAATGAATTCCACCAATTCCCCAAGTCTCAAGTCCCATCCATGTTTACTTCCTTTTCACTGTTGCTATTGTAATAAATTTGCAGTTAAAGGTTCGTATTGTTCGAGGCAAACAGTAAAAATTCACAGATGGTTTGGGCGGTGGGTGAGGTGAGGATGATGGAAAGAAAGAAACATTCTTGATTCTTTTGACAAACATAAAAAATTCAGCCTTCAGAGAGAGCCTTAACGAACTAATTCTGGACAAACAACAATGTTCATACATACATTCCAAGTTTCCAACCATGTCTACAACTGGAACTGTATTAATGTAGTATATGATTCCTCTTCTTTTTACCCTAAGGATTCAAACTTTTTCTACTCGCCTTCGTGTGTACTAAGGACCAAAATTTGAGTTATAAAATTTGTTTGGATATATTTACCATTTGATCCCATAAATATATGTTATGTGACCACTATTTGATGAATTTTGTTAGTTCAAACATCAAGGTGACTGTTCCAATGGTTCTGCTATTTATTCACGGGCTGTTTGGTTCGTGGATATAAGAATGAAAGAATAGAATGATAGAAAGTATGACTCTTTAATTCTTGTGGGTGAGTTTGATTCTCATTACTATTTTACCATACTATCAAACCCATATATGTTCCTGACTCAAACCAACCGCTCCCTAAAATTAGAGTTTACCCACACATTCAAATTACAAACATATTTTACTCACACATTCAAATGAAGTTGTGCTTTATATAATATTATGGTGTTTTGGGTACTTTAGTCCAAAGAGTAAGGCGATAATATATAATGATTTAATAACAATACAAGGGAGTCATTTATTTAAGGAATACAATTGTTATTTATTTTGGACCTCAATCTAGAAGCCCAAAACGTAACATGGGTTATATTTGGTCCTCAATCTGCTCAAATATTGATATTCGGGCCCAAAAAGACTCTGTTTTTTAATTTGTTCAATACTTGTGTGTCAAGAAAGCCCTATACATGCATCGAACGACGAAGACGGGTTGAAACTATTGTCTGCCGTCTTCACACCACCGCAGCTCCGCCGTTTCTTTAACTGTATCTGGTGCGCTTAAATTTTGGAACTGTCAACTTTGTTGAAGTTCTATTGGGATACTTATCCACAATTGTCTTCCCTAGTGCATGATCACGATATTATAAATTTAATAAAAAATTATGTTTATGAGGCTGAAATGTAATTAGGGCTGAGAACGAACACAAACATTCACGAACAAGTTCGAGCTCGGCTCGATAAAAAAGTTCACGAATATGATTTTTAGGTTCGATAATAAACGAACACAAACAAGGTGTTGAAAGCTCGTTAATGTTCGTGAACATGCTCGATTAAAATATTAACTATATAATATAAATAAAATAAGTATATACAATATTAAAATTTTAAATAATACAAATAATTGAATCTTTATATATATTTATATGTACATAGATATCAATATATGAGTTTAAATTGAATTTTGGTTATGTAGGTTGATATAGTATTTAAAATAACTAAACATTACGATTTTCTGTTAGTTTATGCGAGATAGAACGCACACGAATGTCACGACCAAGCTCGGCTCGGCTTGATTAATAAATAAACGAACATAAACAAGATTTTAACCTCGATAAATAAATGAACAATAAATGAACACGTCAAAACTCGGCTCGGCTCGCCTTATTATCACCCCTTTGTGATTTATGAAATTATTAATATTAATATGCCTTAGGGTTTTGGTGGATAGTGATTGGTTTTTGAATTGAGCCACAGTTTGTTCTATAAATTATTATAATTTGGAAGGCTGACGGTTTATGTTTTGTGGGCATGTAGTTAATTCATCCATGGTAGCACCTAATTCTTCAGGCAGGGCCACGCCACCGGCGTCGGTGCAACCGAGATTGGGAATTTGGCAACCTGATCAATCTCGCGCCGCGTTACAGAATACATTACGGACTCTAATCTTACAACAGCAACAACTATTACAACAACTCCAACACCAACGCTAACGCTATGCTCAGCTTAATTCTGCAGGCGGTGGTGGTCGTGGTCGTGGAGCCAATTTGCCTGGAACTACTCCTCCACCCCCCGCCGCATTAGAAAATCAAAGTAAGGCCTTTGACTCCAGCCATGTTTTCCTTCATTGGTACATGGAAATAAATTGTCCTTTACTCGATCGATCTAGAGTTTTACATTACCTAAAATTCATGCAACTCTTCGTAATTTTTGTATTTTCATAACAATTTAGAATAAATAGCGTTTCTGCAGATGATTTGAAGAAGTCTGCCAAGCAAAAATATTCTGATCATCAACAGGAAACTGTTAAGAGTTTAGAGGGAATGGGGGTCAAAGTATTTGGAGTTGATAATGCTGAATTTACTCCCAATTCATCAATCTCCTGGGGCACCTTTGCGGGCTATAATCAACAAAAAGGGTATGTTTTCTATGTAAATTGTAGCTCCCTCGTTTCATATTCTTTCTGTCTCTGTACTTCCAATTAAAGTTCCAACCTAGTTACTGTTGTTTGCTTTTGTCTCACCAAAAAGAGAAATTGAAGATACTATATTGCTAGCTCTCCGGCGTCCTGAAGTGTATGATAATATTACTCGTGAAACTCTGCGCAATTTCGAGAGCAACAGGCCTAGAGCTGTGCTTTTTGAAGGCCCTTCAGGAACAGGAAAGACATCTTGTGCTCGTGTAATTGCTCAAGAAGCAGTACAATTTCCAGGCTCTTAGATATGCCCACTTAATTGTGTACAAGTTTGGTTTAAATTTTGCTAATTAATTTTCCAGGGAGTTCCCTTGTTGCATGTGCCACTTGAAGCCATCATGGGAAATTGGTACGGGGAATCTGAGGGTAAACTGGGATAGATTTTTTCACATGCCAATGAGTTTCCTAATGGTGCTATCATTTTCCTTTATGAGGTTATAGCTTTAATTATCCAATGTTCAATTCATTCCTTGCTTCGTATGAATGTCGACATTAACTGTCTGTTTATTCAGGTTGATTCTATTGCTAGAACACGTCAAGGCTATATTCATGAAACTACTCGGAGACTTTTATCAATTCTACTGCAAAAGGTGAAGATGGATCAATTCATTATTTCCTAATTAACCCAAATTTTCATTTTCATTTTGATGATCATGCATTTATTCCATTCTCAACCCTTGCAGATTGATGGATTTGAGCAGGACAAGAAATTAATATTGGTTGCTGCAACCAATAGAAAACAAGACATTGACCCTGCATTACTTAGTTACTTATTACGTTTAGATTTTCTGTCTGCCTTACTTTTTTCTAATGATTCATATATACGTTACACGTTTCTTCTTGATTATCTTGCAGTCGATTTGATTGTACAATATATTTTGGCCTACCCGATGAACAACAAGATCGGCAGGACATCGTTGCTTAGTATGCCAAGCATTTGACAGATTCTCAACTTGCCGAGTTAGCTAAATTTACAGAAAAGTAAGTATTTACTTACAAACATGAATGTTGGATCATTTCTTGATTATATATGACTGAATCAGTGAAACATTTCAGTATGTCAGGTAGGGACATCAGAGATTTCTGTCAACAAGTAGAGCAGCATTGGGCATCAAAGGTGAGTATAACTACTTACTTTATCCGAGTTCGTTTCGCTAGAAGAGTTTACTTTTAATTTTTATGGTTTTGATAGACAAATAAATTTTCTTCTCTTTTGTGGGATATATGATCGATATACAGATCGTTCGTGGGGAAGTAGCTGAAAGTGAAGGAGGGAAGGCAGTATATTCCCCACCCCTCGAGGAATACATTCAGAGTGCCCTCAATCGTAGATCATCTATACAGCTACCTAGTGTTCCAGAAAGCCAGAAAGAAGCAGCCAAAGTTGGATGAGAATGGACCAAATATATATATATAAATTAATAACATCTCAGACCCCCCATTTAGATTAGATTAATTTCACTCACAATTTCAATAAGTTTAATTTTTTTCCTATTACTTTGTATTTGTCTGGTTTTCTGTTTCTTTTGTTGTTGCTCATGAGAAATAAGGGTGACAGTTAATATCCTATATTATAATAATATTAATAATGACAATTTAATCCACAAATAATCAGAAAGACAGAACAATAGTAAAATATATAGCCTCTCGCCTAGTGCAGGAGGATTCTCTCATTATTTTTATTGTATTTTTTTTTTCCTTTTCTTTTTCTAGCACTGTGAATATAAAAAATATAGAAATTTGAATTGCCATTAAATATATGTTTTGAGTTCATAATTATTGTCTACACGAATGAAAGTTTGATTCAAGAGTCGAAAGATGAAAAAATACATAAATTTTAGTTATCGTAAAATATGACAAGCGTTAATAACGTTTATAGTAATTACTGATGGAGTCCAGCCAAACCTTTCTAGATGCCTTCATTTTTGACCAAACAAAACCATCGGCTGCTGTATTTTTTTTTGGCAAAAGAAAAAAGGAATGGGCTACCTTTGTTGACCAATTCTTTTGTGAAATTTTTTATGCAGTTTTCAGCATAAGGTTTTGCCTATAAATGGAGAAGAAGGCAGAGGGATTTATTGATCATCTCATCAACGAAGAGCAGTGAGCAAAGCTTACAAAATATTATTTTTGTAAGCTTGTAGAGAGGAAAAAAATCAGAGAGTAGTATTCTTTCTGTGAGGTTTTTTTTCGGTGCTCTGGATCACACCCACTGTGTGAGGTAAAAATAGAGCGGTAAAATTTGAGTGTCTTAGAATTGAGTTATATTCTAAGGAGTGGGAAATTTGAGCGATTGTAATTTCTCCATACACTATAGTGAAATTTTACCCTCTCGGGTCCGTGGTTTTTTACTCCTAATTATTTAGGGGTTTTCCACGTAAAATCTCGGTGCATTTATTTGTTCCGTCTTTACGGTATTTATTTATTTATTTACCGTGGTAATTTTTGAAATTTTACCACTGACGAATAGCGGGATTGGAGACGTTAATCCCAACAATTACAACATTTTTTCCTTGAAAATTATAAAACAAATATTAATTAGTTAAATATTCCAGTTGATTAATAGTGGGCCAGCCCAAAAAAGAACAAGGGTTAAATTTGGACCTAAATAATTCGGGCCCAAAAACACCATCGTTTTAATTGTTCACGACAACTTCCGCGCCAAGAAAGCGTGATATAAATAGGAGGTGTTATCAAAGACCCGTGAAATTCAGTGGAACTATCGCTCCGGCCATGGCGATAGTGATAGTGAGGCGGTTTTTGAGCGGATTAGCGAGGTCTCGCCGCAGGAGCTCTGGTTCTCTCCAGGACTCGGGAACTATGCCACCCTCCAATCGTAAGCATTTTTCTCTTTTATGTTTTGCTGTAATTAATTCAATTTCAACTGTGCTAATTAGTACATTAAATTGCTATAAATCATTATTTTCCCCTTTTTTTTTTCTATTTGATTGTGTTTTCTGGGTGCAAATAAGAAAGTTAACATTAAGATTTCAATTTTGATTTTAATTGAAGGTTCTGGACTCTGAATCTGGTATTGCGATTAGTGCCAAATTACTGACCAAGTTGATTTGATTGGCACATGTAATTTGTACGTGATTTATGTGATCTTTAGCTATAGCAAATCTTTTCTCTTTTAGAAACAAAATTTCACTAATTAATATTGTTTGTTAATGGAGAATTCTGTGCTTTAATTTCAAATATATATATATAGTGCACCAATTAACACCTGATTAATTGGTTATGCTATATAGGAGTAGTGTTGGAGCGTAGTAGATATTCCAGCAGCGCATCTGAAAGTTTGGCATCAAAATCAAAGTGGAGTAACAAGTTCGAAGATGCAATTTTTTCTGCCGGAGTGTATGGATTTTTTGTTTCACTCGCTTACTGTTTTGCTCAGGTGATCACTTTCTAGCTTCAACAATGAGATCGTCCGCCCTTGAAATTTTCTGTTTCTGCATATCTTGTGAATTTCTGCATAGACTCTCTTTTCCCTATTTATCCTTGCACAATTGAAATGTGAGTTCTACTTTTTTGAGACAGAGTGTGAGTAGACAGAGGATACTATCTCGATGGCTTATTTACTTATTCAGTTATTTGAACCAATTTCAACTTAATTTCATGGGAAAGTCGAATTCATCAACTAATAATTTACTAGGGCTTTACTTTCTGCAGTTGCAGGGTGGATCTAAAACAACTTCCCAATCCCATACACAATTACAGAGTGTTTCTAAAACTTCTTCCCAATCCCAACCACAGTCTCCCCCAACAAGTCCATACAATACGTCTGAGCTTGAGCAAAAACTGATGCTCCAAATTGAAGACTGGCTTAAGACTAGCAAAGGAAACCAAAAGGGTCCTCCTCCTCTACTTATTATCATGGGCCGCAAGGGCAAGGTGTTTTTTTAATTTTATTTTTTAAAGCTTGTTTATTCTGCAATTTATTTTCTCCTTTTTAGACAAATAATGCATTTTTTAAATTATATTTGAGTGTTTCTTACAATTTCATGCATAAAATATATTCCTGTCCCATTAAAAAAGTCTTGATTTTTAAGAGATCAATTATCTACTGTGTCTTAGTGTTTTCATTTACAAAATATACGCATTGTGATTGTGTGCAGGAAGTTATGTTCATGAACGTGGGGAAGTTAATGGCTTCCAAAATGGACGATGCTGCTAGTGTTGCTTTGCAGTCTAGCCTGGAAAACTTTCTAAAACAACATTCAACCATAGTGAAACTAGATAACACCGGAGAACAAGAGATCAAACCTGTGCAAGTAAAACCAGAAAGTGCCGGGAAACAACGGAGAACTATTAATGAAGCAAAACCAGAATCCACTACTCTTCAACAAAAGAAACCAGTTGCAGTGAAGCCAGAAACTACTACTACAAAACAAGAGAAACCTGTTGAAGTTAAACAAGAGAAAGTCTCCCCTCGGCAACAGAGAACTATTGAAAAGTTAAAGGAGACGGGGGTCAAAGTTTTTGGAGTTAATAATGATGAATCTAATCCAAATTCATCAATCTCATGGGGCAATTTTAAAGGGTATAATCAGCAAAAAAGGTATGTGATCATCATATTAATATTTGAATTAGATTAATTCCTAATTAATGTCATTCTTATAAGATTTACTTGTGTTGCTGGTTTTTTGTTATGTCTCACCAAAAAGAGAAATTGAAGTGACTATATTGCTAGCTCTCCAGCATCCTGAAGTGTATGATAATATTACTCGTGAAACTCGGCAGAAGTTTGAGAGCAACAGGCCTTGAGCGGTGCTTTTTGAAGGCCCTTCAGGTCTTAATTTCCTCTTATTTTGTTGGTTCTATACTGTGTCGTTTTAGCACTTGATCATTGTAAAATGCTAAGCAAAACTTATTTATTCTCTCTATTTTGGTTTCAGGAACTGGAAAGACATCTTGTGCTCGTGCAATTGCTAATGAAGCGGTAGTCACTTTTTATTGCTTTTCAGTTAACTTGTGCACAAGTTGATATATTCTTTCTTTGGATATATATATATATATATATATATATATATATGGTTTAAATTTTTCTACTTTGGCAGGGAGTTCCCCTGCTGCATGTGCCAGCTGAAGTTATCATGTCAAAATGGTATGAGCTGGGAAAAATTTTTTCACTTGCCAATGAGTTACCTAATGGAGCTATAATCTTCCTTGATGAGGTAACTTAGAAAGTCTAATTAATGTTTGATTGATCCATTTTCATTGCTGCATTTTGGTTCATTTTGATAATTATTTGTTCAGGTTGATTCTTTAGCTGGCTCTCGTAGTAATGGCGTGATGCATAAAGATTTCTCAAGTCTACTGCAAGAGGTGAAGTAACCAACCAAATACTGATGATCATGCTTTTCTGCATTCTGAATTTTAAGTTTCATTATATATATAATTATATACTTGGTGCAGATTGATGGATTTAAGCAAGACAAGAAATTAGTACTAATTGCTGCAACCACTAGAAAACAAGACATTGACCCTGCTTTAATTAGGTACTTATATTTACAAATGAAATTAAAGCAGTTAATTTTACTTGATCCTCTATTTCTTCCTTCTGAATTCTGATTATCTTGCAGTCGATTTGATTGTACAATATATTTTGACCAACCGGATGTAGATGCCCGCCGGGGCATCTTTGCTCATTATGCCAAGCATTTGACAGATTCTCAACTTGATGAGTTAGCTAAACTTACACACAAGTAAGTTCTTTTCCCTTTTTTTTTTTTCTTTTTTTTTTCTACTTGCGGATTTTACCGCTGGTTTAAAAACATCAAATTCTTTATTTTTTTGCTTCTTAGATATAGTTTAAAAACATCAATGTAGCTTAGGTAATTTATGGTGTTGGATTATGCTTACTTATGTGATGAGGATGAACATTGCAGTATGTCTTAGGTAATTTATAGTGTTGGATTATGCTTACTTATGTGATGAGGATGAACATTGCAGTATGTCAAGTAGGGATATAAGGGATGTGTGTCAACAAGCAGAGCGGCATTGGGGATCAAAGGTGAGTTCAACTAACTATAATTAAATTTTTATGGTTTTTGATAGACAAAAATCATTATTATTTCTTTGACCTCCTCTAAATATGATTATATATACAGATCGTTCGTGGTGAAGTAGATGAAAGAGATAGGGGGAAGTTACTATTTCGGCCACCCATCCAGGAGTACATTGAGAGTGCCCTCATTCTCGATCGTAGTTGGTCTAGGAGGAAATAGTTACATGTTTAAATTTGATTTGGTTTAGGAGAAAAAATTTAGGGGTCGATAATCACATCATTAATTTATATGCTTATTCGAGTTTCTCTATGATAGTTGGCCCACAAAAGTGTGGATATTTACATATTAAGTTGAGACCAATTATTATATTCTTTATACTGGGCCGGCCTATCATCGAAGAATCAGTGACTGGGCCTCTTACGTTTTACCAATCAATATTTGGACTTGGACCAGCAATTGGGCTATGTGGGCCCCAAAAATCTAGATTTCCTTTACTATTATTTATAATGATAGCGGAGCGGAGTGAGGGAGTAATTCTTCAAGAATTTTATCAGATTTTAATTTGGTGAACTCTTTTTCTTCTCTATCCACTTAATCGTTTCCTAGTTAGTCCAATTTCTGTTTCTCCTTTGACTGGCCAGGAGTAGGTGTCAACAAGCTTTAAAATTGAAAGAAAAAAATAATACTGGTCATCACATGCAAAAGTGCATTAAAGGATCATGATTTTTGACCCTATTTATATGCATGTTAAATGCTTTTCTTTTCCCAAGCCTGCTTTCTGGTTTTTGAGGATTGAAAGAGAGAGAATGGCTTTTAGTACACAGGGAAAATGATGTACCACAGTAACTAGTTTAGGAACCTACATTATTCACTCACTAAACACAAATAATATTCAAGTTCGAGAGCAAGAAACTCATAATTATTACACTCATACTGATGTTTTTGTTGTATTTCTCCTAATTAATTAGGGCAGAAAAACGAGGGTGAGCAAAAGCAAAAACCGATCCGAATTCGAAGTTTCGGATCTCGGTTTCGGGTCGGATCGGATTTTGATCCGAAATCGTGTTTTGATCCCCGAAACCGCGATTTTGATCCGAAATAGCAATTCGCGGTTTGATCGAAACCCACTATTTTTTTAGTCCGAACTCGTGGTTTTCTATACGAAACCGCAAATTTTGATTGAAAACCGCGAATAAATATCAACGGTGAAAAAATAAAAATAAAAAATAATATTTACGATGAGTTATTAAGATGTATAACTGGAAAGAAGAAAGTGTAACAGGGGATTCTGAGCATATTTGAAGCCGTAATTTTTCATGCAAATTTATGATTTTTGAAAAATGTTAAGAAAATATTGTGAAAAAAATAAAAGATTGCTTTTAAGATATTTAGGAAGGTTGCGAAAGGTTTAGTGGTAATAATTTTTATTATGGTAAAAATAAGATTTGATTTCAGTGTACAATAATTAGGGTAAAACACCAATATGTACGCCTATATATAAACAAATTAATTTGTTATGATATTGTTGGTATTGGAAAATCAATGCTAAGAACAATGAAAAATTCTACTCAGCTTGTCAGCTTTCTGCTCATCACAATCTTCATAAGCTTTTTCAGTAAGCTTCAAACCATAG
Source organism: Leptodermis oblonga (assembly GCA_016801395.1). Lineage (NCBI taxonomy): Eukaryota > Viridiplantae > Streptophyta > Magnoliopsida > Gentianales > Rubiaceae > Leptodermis > Leptodermis oblonga. The sequence goes on from CM028756.1 coordinate 45,338,807, forward strand.
CTATTTATTTATTTTTTAAAGGATGTTTGAATATATAATTAATGGTTTATTTATTTATTTTTGTAATGATTACATATGAATTAGTGTAGTTAATTTAATTTAATTATATTGTTATATCGATAGGTCAAATCCACACTTGCGCTCCTTTTCCACCTTGCATTAGTGGAGGCATGCCATGTCCTCCTGTCTGTGGTAAGTTTTTGGAATAACACACCACAATCTCAATATTTTTCTTTGCGTAAAAATATGGTGCACAATTTTCTCTTATGTGTATTATAAATATTAAATTATTTTTTATAATTTAAAATTAAAGTGTTCAACTAATTAAAATTTTGAAATATTTAAGTTAACATTTCATCACCACAAAGTGAGAGTGAGCAATTGTGATATATTTAATCAATTTAGTAGGGTGAAAAGAAAAAACATAGAAGAAAATTGTATTTCATCCATATTTTTACTATGTATGATTTGACTTATGACACAAATACTGGAAATTTCAGGTTTGCTTGATTTGTATACTATTGTGGTTGTATCATTGTTAATTATTTACAATTTTGCAGGGAAAAAAATTGAATGGCCTGAGTTGGTGGGAATGGAAGGACAGAAAGCATTTGATATTATAAGCCAATAGAATCCAGGAATTATAGCAATAATTATACCTTGCGATGCTAGGGCGACAATGGATATATGTTGTAATCGTGTGTTCATTTGGTTGGGATGTGATGGCCTAGTTAAAGTAAAACCTCAAGCTGGTATTTGAATATGTTGAATTAATTTACAATTGAACCATTTTCTTAATTTGCGTTTAGAATTAATAAAATTTATGAAATTAATTTTTAGCTAATTTAATAAGAATAGAGTTGTGAATCACAATCACAATGTGCAAATCTAATGCGTATTAGCTGATCAAAATCTTAATTTTGTAATTCGCTCTTCCCTGTCCACTTAATCATTTCCTAGTGGTGTGCCCAAAATTGAACCTCCTTTGGGCCTAGCCCAATGGACTAAAACAAAGATACAGTGAAGGATAAAAAGACGCGTATAAGGCCCAGAACCCCTCTTAGGTCGGACAGATCATCCAAACCAAGCCAAGTAAGCTTTTTGTTACAAGCTCAGGTCGGTCAAAGCTGTAAAACCGAGCCAGATAGTATATCTCGTAAAGGTTTAGGTCGGACCTTAGACTTTAGAACGCCTGGATTAGTTCCTTACGTTTGTGTCATGATAATCGGCCTAACCGAGCTAAAATAGTTAGATCGGACTACATTGTTTCACTGACACAGTATGTGAAAATTGTCATAGATTAGGTATATCTTTTCTTTTATACGCAGAGATTTCCGGATCTTCTAAGAGAGGAAGAAACCCATGAAATCCGGTCAAGATAGTAACGTACACGCCACGCTAAACAGAAGGAGCAGGTGGACATGTCAATGATGAATACTCAACAGACACATTTCAACTTGGAGGTATATATACTAAGTCTTCATACTTAGTGAGGTACGCAATTTTTACCATTTTCAAGCAATTGTATTCACTGTTTATCTTCTCCAACTATTCTAACTTGACCGTCGGAGCCTATACAGGGGGGAAAGCCCCGCTCATTTTTCTGATTATCTTCTATTTGTCACCGGAACAGTGTGATCCACCCTTCTTCATCAACCTTGCTGACCCGGGCTACCCAGATCGGCTATCAGCTTGTTCATTTTCCCTCACAGTGGAGTTTGATCCAGATTGGGCCTTGCCATTCGAGAAGCTGTGCTGGGCCGTGAGAAGCATTTCCTGAAGGCTATTTTTTGCGTCACATCACCTAGTTAGTCCAATTTCCCGTTCTTCTTTTAACTGGACAGGAGTAGATGTCAACAACCTTCAAAACTGAAAAAAAAAACTACTGATAATGTTTTTAACCCCACAACACAAATAGGGTAAAAACCTATTTGGAAAGCTCAAGTTTTCTTGTGAAAAGCATCTTTCATATCTTCGCCGGACATGATAATTGATAACCAAGTTATGGGGATGGTGGTAGATGAGAAAATGACAAACTTAGGAAGTAAAACGATGAAGAAGATGTTGTCTGTTGTCATTCATTTTAATAAATATTTAGATATAAATTTTAGTGGAACTGTGTCATTTGTAATAGAAAGATAGGAGCATACACAATGAAAGTTGACAGAAAATTTGAACCTCAAAAAACGATACTCCACGAGCTGCATTTGGATCTAATTGAGTTGGGCTTATAAAGAACAGTTAGACTCGAGCTCGATTAAGCCTAAATATTTAAGCTAAAACTCGGCTCGTCAAAATTATAATACGCTCGAGCTCGAGTTCGAACTCAAACTTGAGCTCGAACTGTTTCTTTTAATTTATACTAAAAAAGTTTTAAAAAAATTATAACTATAAAAAATTTATGAAGTTATATAGATATATAGCCTTGCTCGACGAGCCATCGAACCAGTAATAACTAAGGTCGAGCTCGATTTTGATCGAGTTCGAGCCAAGTTTTGATTGAACTAGCTAAATTTTGACCGAGCTTGAACTGGCACGACGCACATGTTCTGGCTACCAGTTATCTTAAGGAATCACTTGTTGTATTTTCAGTTATTAATTAATGAGAATGCACGTTCGTTAAAAAAAAAAATTATATATGAAGACGGAAAGAAAATTTGACAGTGTGAATAGAAAGTGGACAAACTAGTCTACCTCTTCATTTTTGTGTTTGAAATAATGAGACTCTTGATTTAAGATGTTTGTAAGGATCGATATTATTTATGATATATGTTCATCCAGATCGAGCTCTAGCACAAGCCAATTCTCTACTGTTCTATTTTTTCACTTGTACAATGACAGTGGCCAATTCGGCAGTATTATGCATGGGCAGCATCCAAATTTATTATCAATAATGTTGAACATTGCTTTTCATATTACAACAATGTAAGACCAAGAAACTCTTTTTAAGTGCTATATAATTCATTCAATTCTTTTTGCATGTATTATTAGCCCTATTCTGAATTTCTCCATCAAAGCAAACTCAAAGAGTTACACTCTCACAAAGAGCTACAATGGCGGCCAACATAGGACTATGGCTTCTTCTTCTTTTCACCCTTCCAACCAATTTGTTCTTCATTAGTTGCAGTGTTGCGGAAGAAGAATCAAGTCACCATACAAAGGCAAGTAGTCTGTAGTTAAACCTAGTAGTATTAATATTCTTCTGTTTTCATATGGTTTCTCATTATCAACCAAAATTTCAGGAATATGTTGTTTACATGGGTGATCTTCCGACACAAAATTTATTGGCGTCATCTATTCATTCAAACATGCTGCAACAAGCGATGGGCGACAGCAAAAGGGCTGCGGATTCGCTTCTCTATAGTTATACAAGGAGCTTCAATGGCTTTCTGGCCATATTGTCCGAACCAGAGAAGCAAATAATATCCGGTGAGCGAGTGAGATCGACCATATTCTATCAATTAATATATCCTTCCTTGAGATATATATAAAAAGTAATTACTTACTAGAGTATATTCTTGCAGGAATGGAAGGTGTAGTATCGGTATTCCCGAATACTATATATCAACTTGACACTACAAGATCATGGGATTTTGTTGGCTTTCCTCAAACTGATGAGAAGAGAGGCATTAATGATGCGGAGAGTGATATAATCATAGGGATGTTCGATTCTGGAATTTGGCCAGAATCCCAGAGTTTTGATGACTCCGGATACGATGCACCTCCAATGAAATGGAAGGGAACCTGCGAAACGTCTGAAAATTTCAGTTGTAACAAGTAAGTATATTTAATTTTATTGCACTCCGATCCATCACGTACCACTAATATTGACCATGCTGCAGAAAAATCATTGGAGCAAAGCATTATGTCACAAATGGGCGAAAAACGGAAGTAGATATCTACTCACCTAGAGATTCAGTTGGACACGGGTCACACACTTCATCCACCGCTGCCGGCGTCGTTGTGACCCACAAAAGTCTGTTTGGGCTAGGAGCCGGCACGGTTCGAGGAGGGGTTCCTTCTGCCCGGATTGCTGTGTACAAGATCTGCTGGTCTACTGGTTGCCAGTCTGCTGATATCTTAGCCGCTTTTGACGATGCCATCGGGGACGGTGTCGACATTATATCTCTTTCCGTTGGAGGACGTATTAAATTAAACTATTTCCAAGATCCCATAGCAATCGGAGCATTCCATTCTATGAAGAATGGAATCTTGGTGTCCAATTCAGCTGGAAACAAAGGTCCAGGTGCCACAACAATCAATAACTTCTCCCCTTGGTCTCTCTCTGTGGCGGCTAGTGTCATCGATCGGAAATTCGTCACGGACGTACAGTTGGGAAATCGGAAAACCTATCGGGTAAGCAAGCAAATATATTCGCTAGCTAGACTTGCTGTAGCTGTATTTTAATTACTAATTAAGTGTATGCATGTATGTTTGGTTATAGGGAGTATCGGTGAACACTTTTCAGATGAGAAAATTTTATCCGCTTGTCTACGGTGGCGATGTTCCAAATGCTGAAGAAGGTTATGATTCCTCGGATTCCAGGTAACTAATTAATGACATGCTGCCTGCCTGCCTGCATAATTACAGCTACTGCATAGGCGACTCGTTGGACAAAGCAAAAGTGAAAGGAACCATTGTGTTATGCGACCAGCAGCATGATGGGACTTCAGTTTTAAGAGCCGGCGGTGTTGGCACTATAATGCAAGATGCTGGCTTCAAGGATTATGCTTTCTCTTACCCTTTATCAGCAGCTTATTTGGATCCTCGAGATGGCGCCACTGTTACTGATTATGTAATAGGGATCGACTGTGTTTTACTAATTAATTTTCCTCAGTTATAATTTGGATTTTTTTGTTAATTTTGCAGCAACGCCACTGCCACCATAGCAAAGAGTATAGAAATCATAGACAAGGCAGCTCCCTACGTGGTTTCTTTTTCATCAAGAGGACCAAATCCCATTACTCCAGACATCCTCAAGGTGATCGATTCATTTTTTTCATAATTTTACTAGAATTTAATTTTGATTGCCGTATGTTTCTGCAGCCGGACATAAGTGCACCCGGAGTGGACATTCTAGCTGCTTGGTCTGAGGCGACCACAGTGACCGGATTGGAGGGTGACACGAGAGTTGTTCCATACAACATCATCTCCGGGACATCCATGGCCTGTCCGCACGCCACCGGAGCAGCTGCCTACGTCAAATCTCTTAATCCTACGTGGTCACCGGCCGCCATCAAATCCGCCCTCATGACTACCGGTAATAATCAATTACTAACCGGACAGACTCTGTAGTTTTTGTTATAACTTTTTTTTTTTTTTAATTTGTGTTTGTTTGTCAGCTACGGTGATGAGTAGTGCAAAACTAATCAACAAAGATGCTGAATTTGCCTTCGGATCTGGTCAAATCAACCCCATTAAAGCTGCGAGCCCAGGCTTAGTGTACGACATGGGGGAGTCTGACTTCGTGAGCTTCTTATGCGGCCAAGGCTATAACACCACAACTTTGAGACTCGTCACCGGGGACCAGACTACTTCTTGCGGCGATGGAAATAACACGACAGTTTGGGATCTCAATTATCCTTCCTTTACGCTGTCTGCACAGTCCGGCCACGTCACTCGGGTTTTCCGACGAACGGTGACAAACGTTGGTGATTCAGGCTCCACTTACGCCGTTGAAGTTACAGCTCCACGGGAGATATTCAAAGTCGTCGTGAAGCCCCCCGTTTTGTCTTTCAAGTCGTCGGGGGAGAAGCAATCTTTTACCGTCACTGTTACGGCGAAGATTGTGGGACCTATTAGATCGGGTTCTCTGGTATGGGATGATGGGGTGCATCAAGTTCGGAGCCCAATTGTAGCCCATTCTTATGTTTGATCATTTCTTAACTAATTGTGATGACTTTTTTCAGATATATTTTTATGTTGTTGATTACATGGATGGATTCAAGAGGTGTTAGTCTCGTCTAATTATTTAGGAGAAATGTATCAAAAATATCATTTTCACTGAAATTATAAGTTTTTCTTTTTCATAATTCAACTCAATTCAATATTGTTTGTGTGTGTTTGCGAGTGAATAATGCAGATTCTCTAGACTAGTGACTGGATGTCTTGAGATGAGGCTGTCTATGCACTAAAAGCCATTCCCTCTCCTTCAATCCTTATAAACCAGAAAGTTTGGGAAAACCAAAGCATTTAACATGTACATAAATAAGGTAAAGAATGTCAAATCATGATCATTTAATGACTTTGATGTTGTTATATATGCATGTGATGATCAGTAAATGTTTTAAATTTTGAAGCTTGTTGACATCTACTACTCCTGGCCAGTCAAAGGAGAAAGAGAAATAGTGGACAGAGAAGAACAAGAGTTCACCAAATTAAATCTGATATAATTCTTGAACAAACATTTTAATTATATCAAATACTCTCTGCCTCAGTTTTTATTAGTAAATAATTACTCACTATTATGTATCATTCAAAAAATTCACTTTTAAATTTTTTTTTTATCTCATTAAAAGAGTTTACTAATACAATAATGCGTGATTCACAATTAACTTTTACTTTTAAAAATTAAATATACAAGTAAAACATATGTTGTCAAATATTAAGTGAGACAAGAGAAAGTATATTAACTTGTAATTCATAAACATTTATATTACTTTCTGATTTATTTATTTTGATTAGAATGGAAAGAGTAATAATAGTAAAGGAGTTTTGGGCTCAGATAGCCCAATGCAATTTTCAATTGTTGGTCCAAGTTGAGCAGTCCAAATATTGATCGGTAAACATAATAGGCCCAGTCTCTGATTCTTGGATAATAGGCCGGCACAGTATCAAAAATAGTAAGAATTGGGCCCAACTTACATTACAAATATCTAATTAAAGCAGGGTCAATATCTTGTTTTCTATTGGTTGCACCAATTAGTACTAAGATCAATTTCAACATAATGGAAAGCATGATGAACAAGCTTAGTTCGGTTATTTCACCTGTCGCAGTTAGAATTCATAAATTTCTCCGAGAATATTATTATACACTTTTGGACGCTCAAGAGTTAGCAATATCAATAAAGTATGCTTGTGTCTCAACCACTTAATCAACTGTTATTAAAAAAATAAATGACATTGTAATATTTTATGCAAAATTATGATTTTGAAAACTGGTAATTAAGAAAATATTGTAAAAAAAAAAAATGAAAAGATTGCTTTCAAGAGATTTATAGGAAGGAAGATTGCCAAACGTTTAGTGGTAATAATTTTTATTATGGTAAAAATAAGATTTGATCTCAATGTACAATAATTAGGGTAACACTTTTTTAAAAACCTATAACTTTTTGGATACCATATAATGCCGATGCTAAAATTATCCTAAAATATAATGTCCGATTATAAGAGGGAAAAAAAAAATACATATTTGTTTTGGGAAGAAAATTCAAAAAATTTTATATGCGTACTAAAAATGATAATAATACCAAAATCATAATATTATATGCATAATTTCCTTATTAATTTGATTACTTTTCTAATAATAACAGCAGGAGTATATTACATACATATACAACAGAGAAAGAGATTCATCAAAACAAGAAACTGAAGAATTATGAAGCTCGAATTTATAGAAATTAAAAGGCACCAAAATTATACCTTTCGTAATTGGTACTATTACCTTTTAATGTGATTCGAATAATTATTATTCAGTGAAAATTCAACCTATATATATTACCAAACAAATTAATTTGTTATGATATTGGAGTTGGAGAATCAATACTAAGAACAATGAAAAATTCTACTCAGCTTCTCAGCTTTCTGCTCTTTATAACGTTTTTCACATTTTCTTTAGGTGGAAGTGGAACCAATACCAATCACAGTAAGCTTTATGTTTTTTTTTTTTTTTTTTTTGAAAGATCTTATGAAGGATGTTTGAATATATAATTAATGTGTTTTTGTAATTATTACATATGAACTAGTTTTTCTTAGTTTGGTTTAATTTGATTATATTGTTATATCTATAGGTCATACTTGCGCTCCTTTTCCACCTTGCGTCAGTGCGTCAGACTTACCATGTCCTCCTATATGTGGTAAGTTTTTCGATTTTCACTCACCACAATCTCAATGTTTTATTTGGGTGAAAATATAATTTGGTTGTGCTATTAACAATTTTCTCTTATGTGTATTATAAATATTAAATTATTTTTTAAGATTTAAAATTAAAGTATTCAATTAATTAAAATTTTGAAATATTTAGGCGTTATCTTACCAAAGTGAGAGTGAGCAATTGTGATATATTTCATCCCTATTTTTACTATGTATGATTTAACTTATGACACAAATACTGCAAATTCCAGTTTTGCTTTCCTTTGTATGCGATTGTGTTTGTATCATTGTTAATTATTTTCAATTTTGTAGGAAAAAAAACTGAATGGCCTGAGTTGGTGGGAATGGAAGGACAAAAGGCATTTGATATTATAAGGCAAGAGAATCCAGGAATTACCGCAATAATTGTACCTTGTGATACTAAGGAGACAATGGATATATGTTGTAATCGTGTCTTCATTTGGTTAGGATGTGATGGTCTAGTGGCAGAGAAACCTCAAGCTGGTATTTGATTATGTTAAGTTAATTTACAATTGAGCCATTTTCATAGTTTGCATTAGAATTAATAAAATTTATGGAATTGATTTTTAGCTATTTTTGTTTATTAATTTCTAACCCAATTAACTAAATCAAATTCTCATATCATGAATTCACATATTTTTCAATACCTAAAGGTAATATTTCATGCATGATTATAATTTTTGAAAAATATTAAGCAAACATTGTGAAAAAATAACAGCTTGCTTGAAGAGCTGTAAGAAGGTATTAAAATTACAAACACCCACCCCCCCTTTTTTTTTTTTTTTTTTTCCCTCTCAAAATAATAACCCAAACTAAATAAAAACAAGACTCACGAGTCATAAACAAAAATTAAAAACAGAACTTACATTAGTAGGTTTAGGTAGAGTTGACTATCAACTTTTAATGCAGTTTGGAGGCTCCTAAACACTAACGAAATAGCCTTAGACAATCTCTCCTAACTAGTTACAGTATAAGTTACATGCTCAATCAAAACCTTTATAGCCAAAAAACCAAATTGAAATGAAGGCTTCAAACAAAATCAAATTGAGGCTTCTTTCCAACACGATTAGAGCGTTGGCTATTTCCTGCAACATTGGGTATAGCTTCTCGACGCTGGATGGCACTCTTAATGTATTCCTTAACTGGTGGAAGCAATTGTTTCTCCTCACTTTTATTTGCTTTCCCCCGTATTATCTATTAATGCACAGGAACAAACGGGGTTGTCAAGAACCATCAAAGCATCGAAATGATACAGTTTAGCTTCCCCTCAACTCCCTCTAATCATACCTTTGAAGCCCATCTCCGCTCTGCTTGCTGACATATGTCCCTGATATCGCTTTTGACTGACGGTCAAATTCGTTGACTGTTAATTTGATCAAAATTTTGTCTTTTGGACTGAAATTGAAACAAAACGGATACATTGTGAACTACATTTTATACTTATTAAAGATTGTGAATTATATTTAAAATAAGGGTAAAAATTGTAAACTACGTTTGCAATTTTTCTGAAGAAGAAGGCTAAATAAAAGAATGGGGATTTTAGGTTAAAGTGAACGGCATAAAACGGCGCCGTTCCACTTAACCTATTAAAAAGCATTAATTAATGCCACATGTCTTAAAATAATAATAAAAACCAAACAAAATAGCAACAGCCATTTTCCTTTTCCTTTTTCTCTCAAGGGATCAGCCAAGCGTCCCACCCAATAAACGGACGAACAGCATGCAGTAGCTCTTTCTCATCTCATTCTTCTTTAAGTTTATAAACCCATTTTTATAATAATTATTTTTACTTTTTTTAAAAATAAGTGTTCTTAGCTCTATTTTTTCCCTTAAGTAACAGCCATTCAATTAATAAAGTTTTTTTATTGTTTTATTGTTGTGAAATTTGATGTGTTAAATAATTGTTAAATATATTTATTTAATGAGGAAAAAAAAATATTTACTTTTAGTCTAGCACTCACTGGCAAAATTTTTTGGTGACGAACTATTTAAAATTTTAAGAGTCAAAAGTACAAGAATGACTTTACACTCACATTTAGCTTTTCTTTTTCTTCCCTGAATGGGCGCTGCTTCATCAATCACCGCCAGCCTTTGGCAGAGGTTGCTTCAACCTCTGCGAGGTGCTGGCACCCGTTTTTATTTTAAATAAAAATTGAATATAACATAAGTGGGGTTTAAATGGTGTTTTTGTATCTCTTGATTAATGAAATATGATATTTATTATAAAAAATAAATAATGTTTTTGTATTTTTACTCATTAAAATTTTAAATAGTTATTGCGTGTAACAATTTACTACAAAATATCTCTTTAACTTTATTAATTACAAATAATCTTTGAAATATGGTACAATATATGCAGTACACATTGTCTATTTTATACTCTCTGTCCCACAGTGTAAATGAACTTTTAAATAAGGGGGGTTAGTTTATAATTATTTGAAGTTGTAAGAAAGAAGAGATGTTGGCAATTGATATGAGGGAAACTCATTTCTTACGGAATTGAACTTGTGAATTAGGTTCAGAAATTGAGATCAAACATATAGCCAGAGTTTCCTTCTGTATAGAAGTACTGCATTATATATGCACACAAACATGCATATACTCTTTGTAACAAATTCAATACTCATTCCCATTCCATTAGAAAAATTAATTTTAAATATTTACAATTTATTATGAATTTCAATATTGTACAACACTTAAAATATCTAATTTGTTACGATTAATTTCACTAATGTATTTGCTTTTTGAGTTAGTTTAATTGTGGATCACTAATTTTTTTTTAAAGTTTTATTTTATTTATTAAAGCTTGTTTATTCTGCAATTTATTTTCTATAATTCATATTATATTTGCACCTTTTTAGAGAAATAGTGCATTTTTTAAATTATATTTGAGTGTTTCTTACAATTTCATGCATAAAATATATATTCCTGTCCCATTAAAAAAGTGATCAATTATATATGTTAGCGTTTTCACTTACAAAATATACACATTGTGACTGTGTTGCTTCCAAAATGGACGATGCTGCTAGTGTTGCTTTGCAGTCTAGCCTGGAAAACTTTCTTAAAACAACATTCAACCATAGTGAAGCTAGATAACACAGGAGAACAAGAGATAAAACCTGTCCAAGTAAAACCAGAAAGTGCCGGGAAACAACGGAGAAGAAGCAAAACCAGAATCTACTACTCTTCAACAAAAGAAACCAGTTGCAGTGAAGCCAGAAACTACTACTAAAAAACAAGAGAAAGCTGTTGAAGTTAAACAAGAGAAAGTCTAAGTAATGTTTGATTGATCTATTTTCATTGCTGCATTTTGGTTCATTTTGATAATTATTTGTTCAGGTTGATTCTTTAGCTGGCTCTCGTAGTAATGGCGTGATGCATAAAGATTTCTCAAGTCTACTGCAAGAGGTGAAGTAACCAACCAAATACTGATGATCATGCTTTTCTGCATTCTGAATTTTAAGTTTCATTATATATATAATTATATACTTGGTGCAGATTGATGGATTTAAGCAAGACAAGAAATTAGTACTAATTGCTGCAACACACTAGAAAACAAGACATGACCCTGCTTTAATTAGGTACTTATCTTTACAAATGAAATTAAAGCAGTTAATTTTACTTGATCCTCTATTTCTTCCTTCTGAATTCTGATTATCTTGCAGTCGATTTGATTGTACAATATATTTTGACCAACCGGATGTAGATGCCCGCCGGGGCATCTTTGCTCATTATGCCAAGCATTTGACAGATTCTCAACTTGATGAGTTAGCTAAACTTACACACAAGTAAGTTCTTTTCCCTTTTCTTTTTTTTTCTACTTGCGGATTTTACCGCTGGTTTAAAAACATCAAATTCTTTATTTTTTTGCTTCTTAGATATAGTTTAAAAACATCAATGTAGCTTAGGTAATTTATGGTGTTGGATTATGCTTACTTATGTGATGAGGATGAATATTGCAGTATGTCAAGTAGGGATATAAGGGATGTGTGTCAACAAGCAGAGCGGCATTGGGGATCAAAGGTGAGTTCAACTAACTATAATTAAATTTTCATGGTTTTTGACAGACAAAAATCATTATTATTTCTTTGACCTCCTCTGAATGTGAATATATATACAGATCGTTCGTGGTGAAGTAGATAAAAGAGATAGGGGGAAGTTACTATTTCGCCCACCATCCAGGAGTACATTGAGTCTCTGTTCTCTTGTGGCTTTGGTAGAGGAAATTTTATTAGAGGAAAGTTTTTTTTTTGGAGGGAAGTTTTTTTAGGAAATTGTGTAGGTGAGAAATAAAAAAGTGTAATGATTGTGTTTTTTTTTTTGAATTTATGTGAGTAGGTATTTAGAGGGAATTTTAAAATTTTAATTTTAAATTGTTGAAAAAGTAAATTTGTTTCTTTGTGTAAAGTTTTGGAAAAAAAAATGACGATTCTCTATCAAAGCCACAAGATAACAGAGCCTGAGAGTGCCCTCAATCTCGATCGTAGTTGGTCTAGGAGGAAATAGTTACATGTTTAAATTTGATTTGGTTTAGGAGAAAAAATTTAGGGGTTTATAATCACATCATTAATTTATATGCTTATTCGAGTTTCTCTACGTATTAAGTTGAAGCCAATTATTATATTCTTTATACTGGGCCGGCCAATCATCGAAGACTCAGTGACTGGGCCTCTTACGTTTTACCAATCAATATTTGGACTTGGACCAGGATTTGGGCTATGTGGGCCCCAAAAATCTAGATTTCCTTTACTATTATTTATAATAATAGCGGAGCGGAGTGAGGGAGTATTAGCTATAATTAAAATGTTTGTTCAAGAATTTTATCAGATTTAATTCGGTGAACTCTTTTTCTTCTCTGTCCACTTAATCGTTTCCTAGTTAGTCCAATTTCTGTTTCTCCTTTGCCTGGCCAAGAGTAGATGTCAACAAGCTTTAAAATAGAAAGAAAAAAATAATACTGGTCATCACATGCAAAAGTGCATTAAAGGATCATGATTTTTGACCGTATTTATATGCATGTTAAATGCTTTTCTTTTCCCAAGCCTGCTTTCTGGTTTTTGAGGATTGACAGAGAGGGAATGGCTTTTAGTACTGGGGAAATGATGGACCACCTCATCTTATATCTCCACAGTAACTAGTTTAGGGAACCTACATTATTCATTCATCAAACACAAATAATATTCAAGTTTGAGATCAAGAAACTCATAATTATTACACTCATACTGATGTTTTTGTTGTATTTCTCCTAATTAATTAGGGCATAAAAACTAGGGTGAGCAAACGCAAAAACCGATCCGAATCCGAAGTTTTGGATCTCGGTTTCGGGTCGGATAGGATTTTGATCCCCGAAACCGCGATTTTGATCCGAAACCGCAATTCGCAGTTTGATCGAAACCCACTATTTTTTTTAATCCGAACTCTTGATTTTCGATACGAAACAGCGAATTTTGATTTGAAACGGGAATAAATATCATTGGTAAAAAAATAAAAATAAAAATAATATTTGAAGCCGTAATTAAGATGTGTAATAGGAAAGATGTGTAACAGGAAAGAGGAAAGTGTAACAGAAAATCCTGAGCCTATTTTAAGCCGTAATCTTTCATGCAAATTTATGATTTTTGAAAAATGTTAAGAAAATATTGTGAAAAAAATAAAAGATTGCTTTTAAGATATTTAGGAAGGTTGCAAAAGGTTTAGTGGTAATAATTTTTATTATGGTAAAAATAAGATTTGATTTCAGTGTACGCCTATATATAAACAAATTAATTTGTTATGATATTGTTGGAGTTGGAAAATCAATACTAAGAACAATGAAAAATTCTACTCAGCTTCTCAGCTTTCTGCTCATCACAATCTTCATAAGCTTTTTCAGTAAGCCTCAAACCGTAGCTATTTATTTATTTTTTAAAGGATGTTTGAATATATAATTAATGGTTTATTTATTTATTTTGTAATGATTACATATGAATTAGCTTAGTTTAATTTAATTTAATTATATTGTTATATCGACAGGTAAAATCCACACTTGCGCTCCTTTTCCACCTTGCATTAGTGGAGGCATGCCATGTCCTCCTGTCTGTGGTAAGTCTTTGGATTAACACACCACAATCTCAATATTTTTCTTTGAGTAAAAATATGGTGTGGTTGTGCTACTAACAATTTTCTCTTATGTGTATTATAAATATTAAATTATTTTTTATAATTTAAAATTGAAGTGTTCAACTAATTAAAATTTTGATATATTTAAGTTAACATTTCATCACCACAAAGTACAAAGTGAGAGTGAGCGATTGTGATATATTTAATCAATTTTAATAGGGTGAAAAGGAAAAAATATAGAAGAAAATTGTATTTCATCCCTATTTTTACTATGTATGATTTGACTTATGACACAAATATTGAAAATTTCAGGCTTGCTTAGTTTGTATACTATTGTGGTTGTATCATTGTTAATTATTTACAATTTTGCAGGGAAAAAAACTGAATGGCCTGAGTTGGTGGGAATGGAAGGACAAAAAGCATTTGATATTATAAGCCAAGAGAATCCAGGAATTACAGCAATAATTATACCTTGCGATGCTAGGGCGACAATGGATATATGTTGTAATCGTGTGTTCATTTGGTTAGGATGTGATGGTCTAGTTAAAGTAAAACCTCAAGCTGGTATTTGAATATGTTGAATTAATTTACAATTGAACCATTTTCTTAATTTGCGTTTAGAATTAATAAAATTTATGAAATTAATTTTTAGCTAATTTAATAAGAATAGAGTTGTGAATCACAATCACAAGGTGCAAATATAATGCGTATTAGCTGATCAAAATCTTAATTTGGTAATTCGTTATTCCCTGTGCACTTATTCATTTCCTAGTTAGTCCAATTTCCCGTTCTCCTTTTGACTGGACAGGAGTAATGTCAACAACCTTCAAAACTCTGGAAAAAAAAGAAGCTACTGGCAATGTTTTTAACCCCCACAACACAAATAGGGTAAAAACCTATATGGAAAGTTCAAGTTTTCTTGTGGAAAGTATCTTTCATATCAATTCGCCGGAGATGATAATTGATAACCAAGTTATGGGGATGGTGGTAGATGAGAAAATTACAAACTTAGGAAGTAAAACGATGAAGAAGATGATGTCTATTGTCATTCCTTTTAATAAATATTTAGATAGAAATTTTAGTGAAACTGTGTCATTTATAATAGAAAGATAGGAACATACACAATGAAATGAAAGTTGATAAAAAATCTGAACCTCAAAGAACGATACTCCACGATCATTAAGAAAATTTGATTTATTATAAATATTAATGTATAACACTTAATAATATAATTAACTTTTTAATAGAAGAAGGAGTAATCTAAAACATCACCATTACATGCTTTGGAACTTAAAAAGAAAAAAAATCAAACATAAGAATGCGCTACAATGGGGCTCCTAACTTGATGCACGCCATCATCCCACACCAGAGAACCCGATCTAATAGGCCCCACAATCTTCGCCGTAACGGTGACGGTAAAAGATAGCTTCTCCCCCGACGACTTGAAAGACAAAACGGAGGGCTTCACGACGACTTTGAATATCTCCCTCGGAGCTGTAACTTTAACGGCGTAGGTCGAGACTGAATCACCGACGTTTGTCACCGTTCGTCGGAAAACCCGAGTGACATGGCCTGACTGTGCAGACAGCGTAAATGAAGGATAATTGAGATCCCAAACTGTGGCGTTATTTCCATTACCGCAAGAAGTATTTTGGTCGCCGGTGACGAGTCTCAAAGTTGTGGTGTTATAGCCTTGGCCGCATAAGAAGCTCACGAAATCGGACTCCCCCATGTCGTACACTAAGCCGGGGCTCGCAGCTTTAATGGGGTTTATTTGACCAGATCCGTAGGCAAATTCAGCATCTTTGTTGATTAATTTTGCACTACTCATCACCGTAGCTGACAAACAAACACATTAAAAAAAATTTAGAAAAAAAGTCATAACAAAAACGACAGAGTCCCGTTAATGAATTCATTAACTGATTATTACCGGTGGTCATGAGGGCGGATTTGATGGCGGCCGCTGACCACGTAGGATTAAGAGATTTGACGTAGGCAGCTGCTCCGGTGGCATGCGGACAGGCCATGGATGTCCCGGAGATGATGTTGTACGGAACAACTCTCGTGTCACCCTCTTTTCCGGTCACTGTGGTCGCCTCAGACCAAGCAGCTAAAATGTCCACACCGGGTGCACTTAGGTCCGGCTGCAAAAAATTAATGCAGAATCGAATTAAAAGCCAAATAAATTCTAAAACCTTAGTAAAATTATGAACTTGAACAAAAACAATTGATCACCTTGAGGATGTCGGGAGTAATGGGATTTGGTCCTCTTGATGAAAAAGAAACCACGTAGGGAGCCGCCTTGTCTATTATCTCTATACTCTTTCCGATGGTCGCAGTGGCGTTGCTGCAAATCAATTGAACAAGGTCAGAATCCAAATCATATGTATATAACTCAGGAAATTAACTGTAAAAGTACCTTGAATTAGCATTTATATAATCAGTAACAGTGGCACCATCTTGAGGATCCAAATAAGTTGTTGACACAGGGTAAGAATAAGCAACATCTTTGAAGCCTGCATCTTGCATTATAGTGCCAACCCCGCCGGTACTTAAAACTGAAGTCCCATCGTGCCACTGGTCGCATAGCACAATGGTTCCATTCACTTTTGTTTTGTCCAACGAGTCGCCTATGCAGTAGCTGGAGTCCGAGGAATCATAACCGCCTTCCGCATTTGGAACATCGCCACCGTAAACGAGCGGATAAAATTTACTCATCTTGAACGTATTTACGGTTACTCCCTACAAGCAAACAGCAAACATACACAACTTTTAGTAATTAAAATGCAGAGCAAGATTATATTAAGACTAGCGAATATATATATATATATATATATATAACTGCTTACCCGATAGGTTTTTTGATTTCCCAACTGTACGTCGGTGACGAATTTCCGATCGATGACACTTGCCGCCACAGAAAGAGACCAAGGGGAGAAGTTATTGATTGTTACGGCACCTGGACCTCCGTTTCCGGCTGAAGTGGACGCCAAGATTCCATTCTTCATAGAATGGAATGCTCCGATGGCTATGGGATCTTCGAAATAGTCTAGTTTATATGAGCCTCCAACCGAAAGAGATATAATGTCGACACCGTCAGCAATGGCATCGTCAAAGGCTGCTAGGATATCTGCACTTTTACAAAAACCAGTTAACCAGCATATTTTGTATACCGCAATCCTTGCGGTAGGTGCTCCTCCTCGAGCTGTCCCAGCTCCTAAGCCAAACAAATTTGCGCCCCTCACGGCGACGCCAGCCGCCGTCGATGCCGTATGTGATCCGTGCCCATCTGAATCTCTGGGAGCGTAGATATCTCTTACGCTTCTTTGGTCACTCGTGTGATAGTGTTTTGCTCCAATAATTTTGCTGCACCAAAATTCAGAATTTAAATACACATTATGATAATTTAATTATGTAAATGCATACTTCTTACTTGTTACAGATGAAATTCGGTGAAGTTTCACAGGTGCCCTTCCATTTCTTTGGTGGTGGGCTGTATCCGGAGTCATTAAAGCTAGCAGACTCCGGCCAGATTCCGGTATCAAACACTCCGATGATGATGTCACTCTGCACATCAATGCCTCTCTTCTCATGATCATTTTGAGGAAACCCAATGAAATCCCACGATCTCGTTGTGTGCAGTTGTTTGACTGCGTTTGGAATACTGATACTACACCCTCCATTCCTATAATTAATTATACAGGAATATTAACAAACAGGGCAGAAATAAACTCAACAATTAGTACTCTGCTAAAGGAATGATGGAGGAACTCACTGGAAATTCTTTCCTTCTCTGCTTCAGATAATCTTGCCAGAAAACCACTGAAGCTCCTTTTATAACTGTATAGAAGAGAGTTCGCCGCCCTTTTGCTGTACAGTAAAATTTCCATGATCCGAAGTTAACAAGACCGAATGTAGATTTCAGAGTGTATGAATTTGCTAGTTAATTAATTAATAGTGTATACCCGCTTCCCATCACTTGTTGTAGCATGGTTGAATGAATTGATGAAGCCAGAAAATTTTCTTTTCCTTTTGGAAGATCACCCATGTAAACAATATATTCCTACACAGTGAAAAGATTATTGATAATCAGAAACCAAAATGTATATACTATCTCTTACAGAAGAACATTAAATATAACTCACATTTGGATTGACACTTGATTCTGCAGATCTAGCACTGCAACTAATGATGGTTGGAAGGGTGAAGAGAAAAAGCCAGAATACAGAGTCAGCCATTGTAGAAGGAAATAATACAACAGGAGAGAATTTGCTGGAGCTGGAGCTGGAGATCGATGAACAACCGTGGTCTATATATCATAAATTGAGAAATAATATCGATCTTTAATGGTGTTAAGTCATGTTCTTATTCCTCAAATTGGCCGTGCATGGATTTGCACGTTCTCTCATGCAAATATACCAAATGAAGACTCTCATTATTTCCAAGAGAAAAAAAAGATGTAGACTTTTCAAATTTTCTTTCCCTCTTCATATATAATTTATTTTTCAATACAAATTATCGTGCATAAATTGGACAAAACAAAGTTAGCTTGTGACAACGGTAGAGATCCATCCTCGCTCCAGAATAGTAATTTTATTAATAAAAATATTTACTTTACTAGTTAATCACAAATTTTGGATATAAACTAAGCCCTCGTACTAAAGAGACAATAAAGGTGGTTTCGAGCATGTAACTTAATTGGGAAAGAATTAATAAACAAAAATACCTACAAATTAATTCCATGAATTTTATTAATTCTAAACACAAACTATGAAAATGGTTCAATTGTAAACATATTCAAATACCAGCTTGAGGTTTCGCTATAACTAGGTCATCACATCCTAACCAAATGAACACACAATTACAATATATATCCATTGTCTCTCTAGTATCACAACGTACAATTATTGCGGTAATTCCTTAATTCTCTTGACTTATAATATCAAATGCTTTTTGTCCTTCCGTTCCCACTAACTCATGCCATTCAGTTTTTTTTTTCCTGCAAAATTGAAAATAATTAGCAATGATACTACCACAATAGTATACAAAGCAAATCTGGAATTTGCAATATTTGTGTCATAAGTCAAATCATACGTGGTAGGATAAAAATAGGGATGAAATACAATTTTCTTCTATAAGTTTTCCCTTTCACCCTATTAAAATTGATTAAATATATCACAATAGCTCACACCCACTAGAGATGTTGACTTAAAGATATTTCAAAATTTTAATTAGTTAAATACTTCAATTTTAAATTATAAAAGATAATTTAATATTTATAATTTTGATTTTATCCAAAGAAAACATTGAAAATCAGAAAACTAGGTTGACATGGTAATTGCAAGTAGGGCCGTGCAAGAAAACCGAAGAACCGAAAACCGAACCAGAACCGGTGGATTACCGGTTCCGGGTTACTGGTTTTACCGGTTTCAGGTTACCGGTTTACCAGTTTATGTTTTTTCATTACCGGTTAAACCGGTAATAATTTTTGTTACCGGTTTATCGGTGGACCGATAAACTAGTAACAAACCGGTGGACCGGTAATTTCAGTAACAAACCGGTAAACCGATAAATACAATAACTTGTATTATGTATAAATTGTAGTACGTATCAATATGAGGATGAGATTACAATATAAGTTGTATTACATATCAATATAAGTTGCTATAAAACAAACTAACCGTCACCAAATCCAAAGCAAGGAATCAAATTATCTTAAGTTATTTTTTTACATAAAACAAACTAACCGTCACCCAACCTCATAAGTTATTGATATTTCTTACGCTTAGTTACACTTCATCGGTTCTACTAGAATAGTATATTATCACATATGTACAACACATAATAAATTAATTTGTTCAGTGTTTCATAACTTCCTTGATGTTTTAATTATATAAGTACAATGTAATTGTACACCACATATAATTATATTGGTATAGTTAATAGGTATACTAAGTATAAAAAATTATTAAAAACTAACATAATGAATTTTAAGAGACAACTGATAAATAACAATTTAAGTCTCCAACAAGTAATTTAGATATTTATCAAAATTTGATATAGATGTTTGTTATTTCTAAAATTATCTTATGTTTTAATTTATGATAATTCATAGCACTTCAATGCTTCAAACTGCGTAAGTATAATTGTAGATCACATATAGTATAAAATATAGTAAGTATACAAAATTATTTTAAAAAACTGCTATAATGAATTATAAGGGACAACTGATAAATAGCAATTTAAATCTCCAACAAGGCAACAACAAGTACAACAAGTAATTTAGTTATTTCTCAAAATTTTGATGATGATGTTTGTTATTTATAATGTTTGGTCTTTTATTTTAATTTATGGTAATTCATAGCGCTTCATTTCATTGAAAATTCGTGAGATTAACTGATTTAATGAATCAAGTTTACAAAATCTGATAAATCATATCATATAGTCTAAACAAATGTCATTCTAGTTAATGGTTTTATACTTTAATATGAGATATTAGTGTCATAATAATTAATAATTTTGAGTTTATGATATGAATTATGAACTTATATGAAATGTCAAATAGGATGTACAATAAAAATTATAATAAAAATATTTTGTCTTTTTTAAACTTCAACCAAATTAATGTTAATAACATATTTTACAAGTTAAAGGAAAAATTTTAAATCAATGAGCAAAGCAATTTGTTTAGTGGGTTAGTTATAGTTGTCGAATCGCGATACATATCGTGTATAAAAATGTAATTTCACGATACTCGAATCGTGTATCGTATCATAAGATACGTTTGTATATAATAATATAATACAATTTTTATAGATAGCGAAAATATATTAGAAAAATATCATAATTATATATATATTATTTATACATAAATAAGTATAATACTAAAAATAATTAATGAATTATATGTCAAAAAAGAGTAAGGACATGAAGCATATGTAAAATGTTAGTCAAAGAATTGGAGATGGAGAGATTCAAACCCAAATGCTCGAAAAACTAACAAAGCCTTTACCACAAAGCTACTAAAGCGTGAATAAGCCGCAGCTTTTTATATATATATTGGAAATTGGAACGGCTGGAAACCCTCAAAAAGTTTGTCCCACATCGGATTGATACGAAGAGTTGTGCTTGTTAGAGGCTTATAAATAGGGAAGGGACATGCAAGGATAAAATTGCCAATATAAGATGGGTTTGAGCCAATTTTAAGCTTTGGAACCCAAGAGTTCAATATTTTTTTTAAAAAAAAAATTTTAAATCGGTTCACCGGTTTGCCGGTTCAAACCGACACAACTGAAAACCGACCGAACCGGTACTTACCGGTTGGTCTATCGGGTTTTCAAAAAATTGTGAAAATCGGTACAAACCGAAACCGGTAAACAGTCCGCTTGAACACTCCTAATTATTGCAAGTGAGAATTCAAAAACAAGTTAGTAACTGCAAGTCCACTGAAACGCATTTGAGATCAGCATAGATTTTTCATTTTAGCGATCCGAAAGGCCAATATCAGCATTTGAGATCAGCATACAATCTCTGTGGGCCTTTCGGGCCCTTTAAGTTTATGCTTATTTGGGTCAATATCCGTGAAATCTATTTATGTTAGCCATCGGTCCAAACCCAAGTCCTGTGTGAAAATCAAATACATATACATAGGGGGTATGTATTAAAATTAAATGAGTGACTGGTAAATTTTGATTCCCATTACCCCAAACTAAACACTAACGAACTAGCCTTAGACAATCTCCTACCTAGTTACAGTATAAGTTACATGCTCAAAACCTTCATAGCCAAAAAACCATTTTGAAATAAAGGCTTCAAACAAAATCAAATTGGGGCTTCTTTCCAACACGATTAGAGCGTTGGTTACTTCCTGCAACATTGGGTAGAGCCTCTCGACGCTGGATGGCACTCGTAATGTATTCCTTAACTGGTGGAAGCAATTGTTTCTGCTCACTTTTATTTGCTGCTTTCCCTCGTATTATCTATACATGCACAGGAACAAACTGGGTTGTCAAGAATCATCATAGCATAGAAATGATACAGTTTAGCTTCCCTCAACTCCAATCTTACCTTTGAAGCCCATCGCCGCTCTGCTTGCTGACATACGTCCCTGATATCGCGACCTGACATGCTGAAATTCACAGGTCATACTCACTTCAGTGGACAAAATTATCTAATTTGCTGCTAATCACCCTAGCTTAGGCATTATCAGACCTTTCTCAGCCTTTCGATCATAAAAAAAAAAAACGTACAAACTTACTTTTCTGTAACACTAGCAAATTCAGCTATTTCAGATTCTGTCAAGTGTTTGGCATACTGAGCAGTGATCTCACGACGGGTCTGTTCATTCGGTAGGCCAAAATATATCATACAATCAAACCGACTGCAAGACAGTCGCTATATCTGAGTCATGAGCTCAAAAGAAGATTCAAGTTGCTTTAGAAAGATTAACAAGAGTAAACACTCACCTGATCAAAGCAGGGTCAAGGTCTTCTTTTCTATTGGTTGCAGCAACCACTACGACTTTCTTGTCCTGCTCAAATCCATCGATCTGCAGCAAAAAAGATTCAACTATACTAATGACTGCTTGGTTCAGTGATGCCACCACACTCTAATTTCTCAACAAATCACTAGTTTAATGAGTTCTGATAGGACACACAAATGAAATATGGGAAGAAATTTTCAAAGGATGACACCAAGGGCTCTAGCACAACTACTGTATGCAATATCAAACTAAACATTTGATAAAAGTGCATACCAAAATAATGTAACTCAAACTCAGATTGGAAAATTGATTAAAATTCATGGTACAGTTCTGAATGTTGATTCAAACAAAAACTACAAAATGAAGTTCATATTTAAGAGGAATTCCAGCTTCACCTGCCGCAATAGAACTGATAAAACTCTACGAGTTGCTTCATGTGTTTCACCATCACGAGCAATAGCAAAGGCATCAACCTAAAAATCCTCAAAGAGAAAGCCAGTGTCATAGAAGAGAAGCCTAGAGAGCAATAATATGAAATGGACCAAGTATTCTTTTGTTCAAATTACCTCATCTAGGAAAATGATTGCACCATTAGGTAGCTCATTAGCGAGTGTAAACACTTTCCCCAGTAGACGCTCACTTTCCCCAAAATATTTTGACATGATAACTTCAAGTGGCACATGCACCAAGGGAACTCCCTGGCAAAGCAGAAGAAAGTGTATTTCTTCTGAGCATTTTCAAACAGAACAAAGCATATGAAAGAAAGCTATAAAATCAAGGGGTAAAACAATCAAGATACAGCCTCTAAAAAAGTTACTAAGATGTCAACCAATCTTATATAAAAGTGACTAAGATGTGATAAAGAAAAAGATATCTGAAAGAGCCTCAGAGAGTGGAAGATGGGACTACCGCTTGATTAGCAATCACACGTGCACAAGATGTCTTCCCAGTTCCTGAAACCAAAGACAGTAAGATGAGTGAGCGCAACGGAGAAGTTAAATCCGGGCGGGGGGGGGGGGGGGGGGGGGGAGGTGGTGAGAGAGGGTGGGGGTTCAGAATCTCTTAATTCAAAAGCATAACAGTTTTTTTTATTAATCTTTTAATTCAAGCCTGCACTGAAGTGCATAAGTAAAGATTTCTGAAAAGAAGTTCTTGTAAGAGGAAAGACCTGGTGGGCCTTCAAAAAGTACTGCTTTAGGCCTGTTGCTTTCAAACTTACAGCGTGTCCCCCGAGCAATATCATCATACACCTCAGGACATTGGATAGCTAGCAATACTGTGTCTTCAATTTCCCTTGATACAACAAAAATTAACAACATAAGACTTTAATAACGACACAGCATAAAAGCATGCAGAAGCAGATCATCCATTCTCTGCTTATGACAAATATCACTCTTCTTAGGATATCTCTGCCTTTCCTTCTTTTTTCTGGATTTATATATACCTACTTGATGTAATGTCTAAAAATGACTTCAAATATTATCAAAGAATGCAATCAACTATTGAAGGTCTACAGCTATACTACTAAACTTTCAGGCACAGTTATAAAATCTACAGATAAGTTAAAGACATCACCATCACAAAGGTAGTAAAAAAGGCAGATGAAAGTAAGGACAATTGAAAATCGGTTTACATCACATACCTTTTTTGTTGAATATACCCTGCAATGTTGTCCCATGAAATATCACACTTTGATGGATCAACATTCGACTGAGAGAGTCCAAAAATTCTCACTCCCATGGATTCTAAACTGGAAACAGTTTTGTCAATTGAAGGAGCTTGTGCAATATCACTTTTTGGTTTTGCATCCAAAGTTTTCTGTTGTCCAGCTACTTGTAAAGCAGACGCCAATGCATCAAGCTCGTCAGAAGTTAAATTTCCGGATTTCATGAACTCAATTTCCTGCATATATTGCAGATTTGAGAATTAAAAATTTGAAGACCAACAAGAGTGACTTACAGAACTAATGAACAAAATGGAAGGGAACATTTATTTGATGACATTCTTGTAAGCAGCAAATAGAGAAAGGTACTAACTGCTTTGTCAGAACCAATTAGAGGCCGGAACATAAGAATAAGTAGATCCTCCTTAGAAGTGTCCTTTGCTCGTATGTGACTCTGGCTGTGTTCAGTTTTTGGGTAGCTAAGTGATAGTTGCCATGCTACACCACTAAAATAGGATGACTATTAAGATTATGACCTCAATAGAGAAGATAGTGAATTGTTTACATTGATAAAAGAGAGGATAAGAGGCAGGATATAAGATTATTCAATAAATGCTTAAGAAATTCTCAAAAACCTATCCCAAGCCCGAAGCATCATATCTGCTCCAGAAACACTGTCATCAACCTTCACTCCAAGAATTGAAACAAGGTTTGCAATCAACAATGGAATTTCACATGCAGGAGGAACTTGGAATCTGACTGTGATCTGTTGAGAAGTAACCCAGTTGGTTAGGATATCATTATAATGTCACTTCATCTAGTATTCTGTAGTGATGATTCTCAAAGTAAAAAAAAGCCAAATTGCAGCACCAATTGTCCGTAAATAGTTAATCGGAAAATAGGTACCAAACTTTGCAGCACTATCTATCTAATCAAAACTATTAGTATTAGTCTTAAGAACCTTTTGGCCCTTCACAGACACAGCAAATCGAGGATAAGAACCATATCGCATTCCTTTGCTCTTAAGCAACTCTTCAATTTGGAGCCTCACTTCCTTGGCAGTTTCCTCAAGATCACTATGGCTTGGATTTGGGGAAGAATGTGGTGGCAAAGGATTATTAGAAGCATCCTGCCGAAAGTGAAGGCATAAAAGATTAATTGATGCATAACTTCACATGAAAGTTACAATTGTTCAAAACTAACTCTTCAAAGACACTGTCCTGAAAAAAAAAAAACATTGTTCCCTCACTATAAATGAGCCATTAAAAAATTTGTTAACTACTGTACCCACCGCCAACCCTAACCAGAAAAAGAAAAAAGGAAAAAAAAAAAAAAATTAGAAGAAAGACCTGAGTATTAATGACTAACAAATGGCCAAAAAGAAAGTTACTGAATGTGAAGAATATCATTACTGAAGCTAATTAACATGAGTAGCCAATTCTTTATTAAAAGAATGCAGGATTCACCTTGTCAGCATCTGCATAAGCCACACCAGCAAACCCAAATCCAAGCAATCCGGCTAACATTGCCGGAGCATACATTTGCAATATCGATGTTGATGAAGCACCTTCAGATGCATCCTTATAGCCGTGATTTTCAGTAAGTCCTGTATGTGACAATCAAACTATTATTTTGAAAAGCTAACCACTGACGGTATACATTTTGATCTTAAATTTTCAATCACTGGGGGATTAAAACAACAACAACTTATCGAACTAACCGAACCATACTTCAAAAAGGAATAAAAGATCAGCTGTCACAATGATCCGATCATAGCATTTATATATCAGCACTCAGTGCTCAGAAATATATATATAAAAGTTATATCACAGTGATTCTAATTATAATGCTATGTTAGTTGGCGTTTTGCCCTAGCCCCTAATCCACACAAAAATTCAATCCCCCAAAAGTTCCAACAATAATTTCCCTTCTCAGTTGTAGTTACAATCACGCTAACTTCCTGCACCAACAAATCGAGTAAAAGCATAACCAAAAGAGGAAAAAAAATAATCAAATTTAATCCTTCTTTCGATTATCCGAAGTTCGAAGGACCAATTGCTTTAAGAAATTAGCACGAAAGGCCACAATTGAATTAAACAAACACATGAAAGAAGTGAAGCTTACGATTGACGAGCGGGAGTCGAAGAAGATGAGGATTTTCCGGAGGCCGGAGAGCAGCAGCAGCCGCCGAGGAAGCTAGGGTTTTAGAGCGGAATGCGGAGCGACACGAGGCAAGTGAGGTGGAAAGACGCCTCAGGGTCGCCATGGCTTGTTACTGAAAATTGAACAGAAACAATAAGCAATATAGCTCAACTGTATTCCACCGGCTCCGGTGGCATTCTTAATTTATATATCTTTCATTTTTTTTAATTACAAAAACAACAGAGGGGTTTTTGAAAATTCCACGTGTAGTCCCACCGCTTTCGTGGCGCGCAAGCCGTGAAAAAGGAAGGGAGTATAATTACAAAATTAATCATATTATTTTACTGCATTAACATTTGGGGTCATGTTATTTGCAATGAACATTACCAAACGCAATAATCACTTCAAAATTGTAAAAGCCAAAAGTACAGGAATGAAACTCACAAGAGAATAATTTATCACTTTTAATTAATTTTTTTTTCATTTTTTGAATGGCGTTTATAGTTTATAAAACGCGATCTTACGTGAGATCGATTTTGGCCCATGATCGGTGTCGATAGGATCATAGGATCGTAAGATTTTACACGAAATATGCAATGGTAAAATTACTGATAAATTATAAAAATTACTATTATTTGAGTCATTATAGCAAATTTGTATAGGATCGAATAGAATTGGAAGTAGGATTATAGTATCGTACAATTCTACGATACGTATTAGGATTCCGCAACACTTGTGGGCGCCCGTTTTCAAATTTTTTATATTAGAAAATAAATTTATATAACACCAATAAGTTTAAAAGTTATTTATGTATTTTTACTCTCAAAAATTTTAAAATGATTACTGCATTTAACAATTTCCTACAACATATACTCTTTGTAGCAAATTAATAATTATTATGTTTCATGAAAAGAATTTGGTTTCGATTGAATATGTACAACTTAATTATTATTGATTTCAATGTACAATAATTAAAATAGTTAATTTATAATTCATTATTGTACTAATATTTTTACTAGCTTTTTAAGTATAGTTTAATTATATACATCACTCATTATTATATTAGTAAAGGTAAGAACAACACAAAATAATGGAGAATATTTGTTTTGATATTTCTGACTATTTGCTTATATCCAAATTTTGTGATTAATTAGTAAAGAATATTTGTATTAATGCCGTTGTCACAAGCCAACTTTGTTTTGTCTAATTTGTGCACAATCATTAGTATTGAAAAAGAAAAAAAGAAAAAGGAAAAAAATTATATATGACGAGGAAAAGAAAATTTTGAGGATGAAAAGAAAGTAAGTGATCAAACTAGCCTACATCTTCTTATTTGTGTTTGAAATAACGAGACTCCTAATTTACATATCATCAAAGTATTTGATATGTAATTATATAAACCTGAAATCTACATTAAGGTTTTTCTCTTGTGGTGATCTAAGTTGAGAATTTTTGGTTTTAAGAAAGTAATTTTTCTGGAGGGAATTTTCTTTTGAAAAATTGTGTAGAAGAGATAAAAAAGTGTAATAATTATGTTATTTTTAAAATTTATGTGAGTGAAGATTTTTAGAGAATTTTAAATTTTAAATTTTAAATTAAACAGAAATTGTGGTTGTTTCTTTGGATAGATTTTAGAAAGAAAAAATGATGATTTTCTTGAAATGAGAATAAAACAGAACAGAGCCTCATTCTTGTTAACTTGTCTTGGAAATTTTAGTGTAAAGCAAAAAGATTGCGGATTCTCTTCTCTACAGTTATAAAAGGAGCTTCAATGGTTTTCTGACTAGACTATCTGAAGCAGAGAAGGAAAGAATTTCCAGTGAGTTACTCCATCATTCCTTTAGCAGAGTACTAATTATTGAGTTTATCTCTGCCTTGTTTGATAATAATACTGTATAATTATAGGAATGGAACGTGTAGCATCAGTATTCCCGAATGCAATCAAACAACTCCACACAACGAGATCGTGGGATTTCATTGGGTTTCCTCAAATGATGAGAAGAGAGTCGTTGATGTGGAGAGTGATATCCTCAACAGAGTGTTTGATACCGGAATCTGGCCGGAGTCTGCTAGCTTTAATGACTCCGGATATAGCTCGCCACCGAAGAAATGAAAGGGCACCTGTGAAACTTCAACAAATTTCACCTGTAACAAGTAAGAATTGTGGTATACAAAATATGTTGGATAATTGGTGGTTGTATGACGATCTTTCCGTTGGAGGGTTGCATAAATTAGACTATTTCGAAGATACCATAGCTATAGCAACCTTCCATTCCATGAAAAATGGAATATTGACCTCTGTTTCAGCGGGAAAACAGTGGGCCTGGTGCTTTTGTTTGACAATCACCAATTTCTCTCCTTGGCACCTCTCTGGCGGCTAGCGTCATCGATAGGAAATTCGTGACCGACATAACGTTGGAAAATCAGAAAATTTATCAGGTAAACCAGCAAATATATTCAAAAATTATTATGTGCAAATATTACTATTTTTAAATAATTATGTGTAAAAATTATTATTGTAACATTAATGTTCTTAAATCATTATGTGCAAAAACTAACGTTCTAAAATTGTTACGTGCAAAAAATACAGTTCTAAAATTGTTACGTGCAAAACTTATTATTCTAAAATTTTTACGTCCAAAACTTATTGTTCTAAAACTTTTATGAGTATAAATTATTGTTCTAAATTTTATAATAATATATCAATAATTTATACTCGTAACAATTTTAGAACAATAAGTTTTGCACGTAACAATTTTAGAATAGTAATTTTTGCACATAATGATTTAAGAAATTAATGTTAGAATAATAAGTTTTGCACATAATTATTTAAGAAAAGTAATATTTGCACATAAAAATATATTTGGGGACTCCTTTTATTGTTTCGCCCTAGAGTCTTGTAAGTGTAAGGACGGGTCATGATTGTCACTTGATTCTTCTTCGGCAACACTGCAACTAATGAAGAAGAAATTGGTGGGAAGGGTGAAGAGAAGAAGCCATAGTACTATGTTGGCCGCCATTGTAGCTCTTTGTGAGAGTGTAACTCTTTGAGTTTGCTTTGATGCAGAAATTCAGAATAGGGCTAATAATACATGCAAAAAGAATTGAATGAATTATATAGCACTTCAAAAGAGTTTATCAATGTGCCTTGGTCTTACATTGTTGTAATATGAAAAGGAACGTTCAACATTATTGATAATAAATTTGGATGCTGCCCATGCATAATACTGCCGAATTTGAAGTTACCGATTTTAGAGAAATGTTGTTGGTGTTATGCATGGTACAGATCCTACTATGTTGGCCGCCATTGTAGCTTGTCTGAAATGTGTGAGTGTACCCGTATGGCAACAATTATTTCCATCTCATTTCACTCTCACTTTCATTTTATAATATTTTATTATTAATTTTAATACACCTTTTTATATTTTCTAAACACCTTTTTACATTTCCCAAATACTTTTTACATTTTCAATATAACTTTAATAATTTTAAAATCCAAAACACATTTCAAAATGCATATCATACGGGGCCTAAAGCTTTATTACAGAGGATGGTATTCGATCTTAAACCATAGTACATATCCGAAGAGAAAGGGGGGATTCACATGCAAAAAGAATGAATCTGTAGCACTTAAAAGAGTTCTAGGCTATCAATATGCCTTGGTCAACACTGAAGATTGTTCAGTTTCAACAAATATATACTATAACTATGCTAGTAAAATCACAACCTCCTAAATTATCTATTTCAAGAAAATATATCATAACAAATTAATTTGTTTGCTAATATATATATATATATATGCAAATTGGTTGAATTTTCACTAAATAATTATTCGAATCACATTAAAAGGTAATAATACCAATTACGAAAAATATAATTTTGGTGCGTTTTAATTTCTATATATTCGAGCTTCTAATTCTTCATTTTCTTGTTTTAATGAATCTCTTCCTCTTTTGTAAATATATGTAATATATTCCTGGTGTTAATTATAGAAAATTAATCAAATTATAATGCAATTTTTTTAGAACGCCTTTCAACAAATTTTTAAGAATGTTTAATTTGTTTTTGTTTCCGAAAACAAAAACGTTTCCTTTTTCTTTCCTCTTATACTAGGAAACTATATATTATATTAGGATAGTTTTGACATCGACATCATATGGAATCCACTAAAAATTTTACCCTAATTATTGCACCCTTAATTAATTTCATTGATATCAAACTTATTTTTACCATAATAAAAAATGTAACCACTAAACCTTTTGCAACCTTCCTAAATCTTTCAAACCATTGATGGTACGCTATGTTTTACAGAAAGTAAAAACTTGTATTCGACACGTTTGACGATTTGATGGTACATGCATTATTTTTAGGTATATTAATTTTAACTGATGAAGTGTCGCAATTATATTAAAACAATAAGTATCGTCTAGATAATAAGTATCGCCGGTGTGTTGATTTCAATATACTACTTACGGTGATATCAAGCTTTGTATGTTCAAACTTCAAACACCGGCAATTTTATTTTACCAAAATCTCTTAATTTGTGAAGCAATTTTAATTAGTTAATTAGGAAAGAAGTTAATAGACAGAAAGAGCTAACAATGTTGTACATTTTTCTTTGAGAAGAAAATAAAATACTGTATTGATAGTAATGAAAATCGTCATTGGTCTTACATTCTATAATTCTAAGGTAAACTAGGAAAAATGGTTAAAGTGTTAACTAATTGGATATGTTTAATTAAATACCAGCTTGAGGCTTCACCTTCACTATTCCATCACAATCTAGCCAAATGAACACGCGATTACAACATATATTATGTATCTCTTGAGTATCGCAAGATACAAGTATTGCGGTAATTTCTGGATTCTCTTGACGTATAATATTAAGAGCTTTATGTCCTTCCATTCCTACCACCTCCGGCCATTCATTTTTGTGTCCTACATGCATCAAATACATATATATATCATTAATTCAAATTTGAAAAATATTAACAAGAATACAACCACAATAATATGCAAACAAACATCAAATTTTCACTTTGACTTAAACTTAAAACATCTTAAAATGTTTTAATTATTTGGACAATTCAATTTTAACTCATAGGAAATAATTTAATATTTTAATACACATAACATAAAATTGTTCATAGCACAGCAAAGCACTATATTTTCATCATAAATAAGAGGGAAAAAAACGTGAAATGTCATAAACTTACCACAGATTTGAGGACACGGTAAATCCGAGAAACTAATGCAAGGTGGATAAGGGGAGCAACCATCAATTTGGCCTAAAAATATGACAATATGGATTAAACTAAATAATGAAAAACTAGTTCATATAATCATTACAAAAAAATACATAAATAAATCGAAAATAATATTAATAGATTATTCAAACAAAATAAGATTTTTTTAATTAAAAAAAATAAAATCCATAGATATGGTGGAAACGTAATTGAAGCATACTTAGGAAGAATGTGAAAAGCAGAAAACTGAGAAGTTGGACGGAATTGTTCATTGTTCTTCTATTATTTTCCACTTCCACACAAAATAATAATAATAATAATAATAATAACAATAATTAAAGGGATACATAGTATGAGTCAGTATATATAGGATTTTTTTTATATAAAAAAATTACCTAATTATTTTACACTTAATTTTTAATTGAGACCAAACCTTAGTTTTACCATAGTAAAAATTATTACAACTCAATCTCCCCCACCCTTCCTAAATTTCTTAAACGCAATATTTTATTTTTTTCACAATATTTTCTTACCATTTTTCAAAATCATAATCACGAATGAAAGATTACCTCTTCTTTTCGTAATATTTTGAAGCGCATTTGTTTACTTCAATAATCATTTTCTTACAACATACCATAATATTGAAGCACATTTCTTTCGGCCCATAATCTCAGAAAGCCCAAAAGATTGTCCGGCCCATAAACCTTCTGCTACCCTATCTAAAAGTCCACAAAGAGATCACTAAAATAAATTATTACGAAATGATGTGACACTCGTAGTGTATAAATTATACAATACAGCTCTTTATTTTATGTAGTGGAAATAACTTATTTTATAATTAATTAATAAATTGTGCCTTAAAGAAGTTGAACTCTTCGAGAGATGGAAGAATTATTTGTAAAAACTGTTTTACATTTGAAAAATAATAATAAACT
Source organism: Leptodermis oblonga (assembly GCA_016801395.1). NCBI lineage: Eukaryota > Viridiplantae > Streptophyta > Magnoliopsida > Gentianales > Rubiaceae > Leptodermis > Leptodermis oblonga. The sequence continues at coordinate 45,371,486 of CM028756.1, forward strand.
TTTTTTTTTGTGTTGAATGAAAATGGTAAATCTATCGATTATTATATTTTGCTCTATTTAATTATAAAATACCCACCCTTATAATTAGGCACCGCTTTTTCTTCTCTCATCAGTTCATCTCGCAGAAGTAAACGATGTCGTCGCGGGACAAGAAACCCACGAAGCCCTCCAGCAGTAGTCGCACCGGCAGCGGTCGAATCCGGACGCTCTCCGACTTAAATCGGCCCTCCGCTGGCAATGATTCCGACAGCGACAATGATGGCCCTTCTGAGTACTATACCGGCGGTGAAAAGAGGTCAATTTAACCCTCCCGTCTATTTTGTACCCGCTCCCCCTTTATCGGGATTCTTTCTTTCGTGCTTTTAACTGTTCGAGTTTTCCTGGAGCTTGTTAATTTTGCCCTGTGGAGTTTGATTTTGCTATGAAATGAATTGTTTATTTTTCTTGACGATGTTTAGTTTGGAATAGTTTTAGTTTTGAGCTATCTTGATTGTTCTTTATTGTTTCTTCCAATAAATTTTTTTCCCTTGTTCTTTGGGGTGGGGGTGGGGGTGGCAATGAAAGGGGAAAGCCCCGGATGACTGTTAATTATGGTTTTGGAATCTGTGGTAAAATTGTAATGCTAATCGATCGTAGCGAGAGAGGATATAGAAAAGGGTCAGTTGCACTAGGATTTATTGTGACATGATTTTGGCTATACTTGTACCTTCTCGGGATGGAAAAAAAAAAAAAAAAGAAAAAAAAAGAAGAAAAGTTAGAATGATGGGTTTGGTGATGAAAGTTAAGAGGTCAAGATGATAGTTCAAGAAATGTAGATAAAAGAAATCAATAAGTAGTTTTTTGTTATTCTCAGCATCTACACCTACTAAACATCCTTGAAAAATTTGGTGATGTTTATCTAATTTGTTGGTCAAGCAAAGAATGGAAGAGTTAAAGGCTCAAAATCTTGGTTATTATGAATAGCGAAACATTTGTCTGTGGAACATCCATTGGCACTTCATTTCTTATTATGAAATTCTTGTTTCACAGTGATATATGAACTTCGAAGTCGTTGATTGTTTAAAACCTACCTATACTGTTTTAGACATGGGAGTGCAAGAGCAAATTTTCATGGAACTCAGGAAGTTAATGTTTTAGGTTGTGGATTGTAGCCATTACATGACCTACATCCCTTGGCATCTAGAAACCCGATAACTATATCCTTGTCAGGCTTATCTTTTATATGGGAACTCCTTTGTTTCCTGACTTTTTGGTAGTTGGTCTGCTGGTGAGTAATCTTAAGAAAATGGGTAGCTGGAGCTATATTTTTCACATTAATGTTAAGTGTCATTTTATCACAATCTACCGTGCTTATTCTTTTATTTTTCTTCTTATTTGTTTGGATTTCTGTTTCCTTTTTCATCATTTTTCCCTGCAAGTTAAGTTGAATGCGTTCTTTGAAGATCTTTCAGAAAATCTAAATGAATAAAAAAGACTAGAATATGTCACCTAAAAGAGAAATGGTATAAATTGCAAGAGAAATTTGATTCTTCTGGATGGTTTTTCATCTAACTCATGTCATGACATTATTGCAGTGGTATGCTAGTCCAAGATCCATCAAAGGATAACAATGATGTGGATGCCATCTTTGACCAAGCCAGGCAAATGGGTGCTGTGCAAGGTCCACTGGAGAACCTTCGTCCATCTTCAAGTTCTAGAAGTTTTGCAGGAACTGGACGATCGCTTTCTGGTGATTATGTGCAGCCTGCACCTCAACAGCCTGAAGCAGTTGTACACAATATAGTTTTCTGGAGAAATGGCTTCACCGTTGATGATGGACCTTTGAGGAGGTTGGATGATCCTGAGAATGCTCCTTTCCTTGAGGTAGGGATAGTCTAGTATGAGAATGGCATGATAGAGAATGGGGGAAACTAAGAATATCAATTTCCTTTCTGCTGCTGTTTGTCATTGCAATCTTGTTTTGTATTTTCAGCTCTTTTGTTATTGTGACACTATAATCTTTGATTTCAGAGCATTAGACGGTCTGAGTGCCCAAAAGAGCTGGAGCCAGCAAATGGGAGGTCCCCTGTGCATGTCAATCTCACTCGGAGGGAGGAAAACTACCAAGTGAGTTCATGCATCTGATCCCTCTTTTGTTGTTATGAAGCAAAAATGTTCTCTCTATTTTGCTAGCAGTTCAATTATAATTGATATTCTTATATTCCCACATGTTTAAAGCTGGGAATTGGGATGAGAATTCTAAAAGAGCCACCTTCATTTAACACCACATCTAAGTGCGACATTTTAGATATAAGCACTGCATGGAGGTCTTTGAAATCTGTTCGACTGGCTTTCAAATTCCCAACATTTCTAGATAGTCAGGATACTATTATACTTATCTGGGGATGCGCTTATATTGCATCTTTCTTTCTTCTATACTGCCTTACCCAATTGTAACATAATCGAATCAAATGGTAGTTGATGAAGATGTATCGATTGCACTTGCAGGAGCCAGAGAGGCGTCATGTTCCTTTCCAGGGTGTTGGAAGAACTCTTGGCAGCAGTTCAGCAAGCACAGAAGCTCCTCAGCCAAGTGTTACTGGCCCTCTTAATACTGCTCCAACACCTTCAATGGGTCTGGTTGTGGACAAATCATTGCCTTCCACCTCTATTCAGCTAAGGCTGGCTGATGGGACTCGCCTGGTAGCACATTTCAACTATCACCACACCGTTGGCGACATCCGTTCCTTCATTGATGCATCAAGGCCTGGGGGAGCAAGGGCATACCAACTACAAACTGTTGGGTTTCCTCCCAAAGTTCTCAGTGATGCTACTCAGACAATAGAGCAGGCTGGATTAGCCAATTCAGTGGTTATACAGAAGCTCTGATCAGTGGATAAATACTTCTAATTTTCTTCATGGCTGAGGATGTTCTCTCCGTTTATGCCTTTATGTCTCTTTTAAGTACATTTCATACCTGTTGGACGGAAGTTTAATCAAGTTGGAGGGGCACCTTGATTATGAGAAAAGCTTGTTGATACCTCATTTCTCCCTAAGTTCCATAATTTGTATGTCTATTTTTCTCTGGAGATGTATGAATATGACAACGATTGTGATTTTGTAATGACTACACTTCCGATTTTGCATCTCTTTTTCTTGCTTGGATTTGCATAACAGGGAAAGAAACAAGAAAAAAGGCAGATCACACCATATAAACTAACCAAATCTATAAATATATTACTTGGTCCAAGCCCTCCAAGGTGGAGGGAGAGATTGATAATCAGTAGTAACCTCCATACTAGGGCGATCAATCGTCGCAGGTACAAGGCATTATATATAGCAGAAATTAACGTTTGATAAACTAAGAGATCAAAAGTAGCATCTGATCTGATGATGCCAAAAGAGCAAAGCCAGTTTAGAGCATTGCAGGAGAGATATCCATTGGGTAAGGATGATGATTGCCTAAAACATTTTCCATAAAATAGTGAGGGTGTGTGGCATCCATCACTACTAACTGCATATCTTCAGAAGGCTTCCAGTGCCTCTTCCTTTGATTGATGAACCAATTGTTGATTTGCTTCTGGTCCAAACCTGTGGATTCTGCAAGTGCCAGTTTCTGTGCTTCCTGTTCATGTTCATAAGCACAAAGATTACAATTACTCATAGGATCATAGACTAGGATTTGTCGAAAGTTAAAGTTACCGATGGATATGGCCATTTGTAATGCCTGCTCCACCAGTCCAACAATGCTGCCTTGCCTCCTTTGGCAGCTTTCCTTTCTTCCTTTTCTTCATGAACTCCTGCTTCAGGCTGCCAAGGTATCCGCTGTACTTGCGCAGAAGCTGACATTTGAGCTCGCGATCTTCGGCCTGAGGGTCTACTAAGCTGTTGTTCATATCGACATCCTCTTCAGAGGAACCATTCCTATCCATGGCCTCTCCAAGAGCTGCAGCTCAAGTGCATGTTATCAGAGATCACATTAACAAACAAACTGGAAAAAATTACCCCCATGTGTTCATGAACTGATAAAAAACATGAATTATTTAAATAACATCTTAAAACAAGTCAAGTTGCATCGTTCACCATCTTTGCAACTGAGAAGTTAGCTACTAGCATATAACTTGGATAGAAAGCTGACAAGAGCCCGAATCAACGTTAATCTTCTACTGTTATGATCTTCACAAATTCTTAACCACTCAATTACTACTAGCATTTTATATCTTATCCTTGGAAGAAAGCTTCTAGACAGCATTTTTATAAAAATTTCAGTACTCTCTTATCATAGTCTACCCCATAAGAAAGCATATATTCTATCAAAGACGAAAGCCAACTTAAGTCACTTTCTTACATTAGGCAACAATAGAGTAACCCTTCTGAGATGAAACCATAGAATTATTCTGAAAATGTACCTTAAAATCTGAGAACATATAAAATCTTTACAAGTTTTCTGAAAACTAAGATTCCCAGTGCATTAATTTATCATGTCTCTTCAGACATAGTATTATAAGACCTCAATTAGTCAATGGTTTCAATCACAAATGCTTTACAGCTTGCTTGAAAATAATGGCTTTTTATGCAAACCACTCCAGGTTCACTCAATTAAGGGTCCATCCCTTTTCTGCCCAACATATAATATAATGTGAAAAGACATCAGATGTCAAATGCACCATTAAAAGTATTAAATTAATTTCATTTTTGACACTTCCAATTCCACTTGCCTTGTTCATTGGCATATACTAGACAAATGGTTAGCGATAAACAGATAAAGAAGACAATTAACACTGAAAGAACTCCAAAGAGGGAGATATACAATGACTGTTAACCCTGAATGCAAAGATAAAAATCTAGGTTTACAGTCTTTTATTTCTTCTTCATGCATTTATGAAGAGAATTTAAGACAGCTTCCTTACAAGGTCAACATACACAATACTAGAAAGCAAATTTCAACTTTGACTTTCCACCCCTACTTATATACTCCAACTCCCACGGGAAATGTTTAAGAATAACGCAAACTCATAGGCTTCAAGGCTGCATGAAAACAGTCTTCACTGACTGGAAACCTATTAAAAAACTCCTAAGCTGGAGATCAACAATGCCTAGAAACTGGAAAAGGGTTTCTTCAGAAAGACCCAAATATCGAGAAGGAACAAAAGAGTCTCAAGTCTCAACTACCATAAAACCCCCGCCCCCACCCTCTCCCCAAGCAACTTGTATTAAGAATCTTAAACAAAAATAAAAAATACAAATGTTTCAAGTTGGAAATGTTAGAATAATTAGGTTACCAATAATCTTAATGACTATTTCTTATTCTGAGTCTGTTACCTACCTAGTTTTGTAGCATATCTAATATAAAGGTTACCGTCTCTCAATATTATCACACAAATCACTATTCTATTATTCTAATACTATCAAAATACTATTTCTATGAGGAAATACGAGTTATTAATATTAAATTAAAGGAGGTAGTGAGAGACAAAATCCAGCAGTAAACAAACTGAGAATAGTTACTAAAGATTTGATCTGATCTGATCTACCGAGACTGAGAATGAATGTTCTTTCTTTCCCACCCAATCATGCAAGTAATAAAGAGAGAATACAAACGGCCGTGATTACCAGAATCGGTGGTGGAAGTAGTAGCAGTAAGAGTGAGGGCTTTAAACTGGGACTCGATTCTGGAAAGGAAAACCATGGCCTCCTTGAAGGGTTTCGAGAGCTCTTGCTCATACTTAGTCAGCATTTCACAGTAAGCTTCCATAAACTGATCCAGACCCGGATCTTCGCCGATAGAGCTCATGTTGTTCCGACCCATGTTGGCCATGGAAGCGCAAGCTTCCTCCAGCCTTGCCACCACTTCAGGAGGTGCTCCTATCTATATATAAATATATTAATCATTTCTTACACAAACTATTACTGTCTTTATCATTAAAAGGGTTTACTGTTGCACATGTGGTCCTTGAGTACAAGAAAAGAAGCAATTTTTACTAGAAAAAATATATATATATATTTTTGGAAGAGGGTTTGAGTTAAAAACCTTTTGGCAGTTGACATAAGCGGCCAAGAGGCGATAGTAGTGAGGATGAGCCATGATTTTAGCCTTGACAGAAGAAGAAGTTCCATCCTCTCCGTTGTTGGTGTTGTTGTCGCTCTCCATAAAATAACAACCTGCAGAAGAAGCAGCAGCAGTAGTATTGCTCAAGTTTTGATGATGATTTGTAGTGGCGGCGGTGGTGTTAGCGTTACTATTATTGTTATCCAACATCATAGAAGTGTGGCGATGAGGATGGTGACTAAGGTGGGCATCTTGGCTGGTTCTGCTAAGAGGATGAAGAGGAGGAAGAGGAAGGGGAAGGAATAGGGTATCTGAGTTGTGGTGAGAAGAAGAAGGATGCATCATCATGAACATAGAACTAGCACCATTGGTACTACTATTGTTGTTGTTATTGTCCCCATAAGCCATCATCAAACTCGAGCCGCCACCACCAACACAGCCTTCCATGATCCTTGTTATTATTTTTCTGTCTTCTTCTGTTTTACTTATGTGATGATGATGATGATGATGATGATGATGATGATGATGAAGAATAACAGAATACCCAGATGATCAAAAGGGCTTTGAGAAACCACTAGTTAAAACAAAACCCGATTTATAGAATTTGTCTGGTTTTGGTGGGGGAAGCAGAGTGCTCTCCCGAGTTTTATGGCGACTGAGAAAGGAAGAGCCTTTTTACAGAAAATCCTAAATAGTTGTAGTGGCAGTCAGGAGCCTCATCTGTAACCTCAGCCTCAGTAAAAGAGAGAATTAAGGGAGAGATTTCTGAATTTAAAAAAAGAAAAGGAAAAAGCTCCGAGTTTATTTATCTTTCTCGTATTATAAGCAGCAGAGCAAACATTTGCTATCTTTCCCAAGAAACACACGCACATTAATTGCAGAGGTAGGTGGTGCACGCGGTGATTTTGGTGGTTAAAAGGAGAAAGAAAGGAAGGGTTTTGTGTGTGAGAAAGAAATTGGCAAATGGAAGAAGGAAGTAAATGTAAGTACCAGAGCTAGGTCTTTACCTTCCCAATGAAAACTCTCTCCCTCTTTTCTTGCACTGCCACTGAGGCACTGCCATTACTGGCAAGGGAGAGAGAGAAAGAGAAGGATAGATCAAATCGAGGAAAATGAAGAAGAAATAGTAGGTAGGTTAAGGGCTAAGAAAGCTAAAAAAGCTACTAGTGATCTATCTAGCAAGTGATGGATGACGAGAGAGAGGGGAGAGGGAGAGGAGATGAAGGGGAAGAAGAAGAAGAAAGGTTTTCTCCTCTCTTGTTTTTGGGAGCACGGAATGAATATATGTGTCTCTGCCATTCACTGTAAACGCTTCCCTTCTTTTTGTCCACTCACTCTTTTTTCTCTTTTCTATTTTCTCCTACAAACGTCTACGTATTCCCATTTCCATTCTTTTCGAAACCTTGCATTCTTGTGATCGACGCTAATCATACCCGTATAATTATATGTGTATGTTATTCTATTTAACTTACAAATATTTCAAATTTGTATTGGGTATATGTTACGTTTTTATATTGTAATATAAATTATTTGTGTCTGGTTTATGTGTTAATTTTCTCAACCCTAATATTAACAGTTTAATTATTCGGTCGACTCAACCCTAACATGTTTATAACGTATCAAGTTCGTGTCGTGTCAAAAATTACCGACCTTATCCAGACTTCTCTCTCCGACTGGCAAATCGCTTTTATTGTGTTATATAACTTATATTTGTTGTTGTCGTAATAAAATTTGTTACAGCTCTTTTAAAAGATTGACGGATTACTTTCTTCGTGTTACATTATACATTGGCACTCCTAATTAAATCTAGGTAAAAGATTAATCAAAAAATATATATTGTATCTTAGAATTATGAAATCTTTGTTTGAATTTCACTATGGTATGAAAATTTTACACATTATTCTAATAAAAATTTTATGTGAATAATTAATATATAAATGCATGCATGAGCGTGAGAATGAGAATGAACATAACCTTCCTTTTTGGGACGACATAGGAACCACACGGACTCTCATAGCAGCTCACCTCTTTCGATCATGATTTGATATTACGAGTTCTTCACATATAGAGTATATAGTTTCATTTAAATATAGACGTGAGAAATCATTTTTTTCCGTTACGATGCAACTGAAAAAGTTATCATAATACAATAATTACTTTCTCATTGTAATATTCTTGTGTTCTCAAAGAATATAACCGTATGGCATGACAATTTTTTATTCATTTTTAAATTGCTGAAGTGACATAATTATATTTTAAAGATATACTCTATTTTTCCGAATTAATTTACATTTAAACGGTGAATTACCCTATTTAATTGTTCATGACTAATGATTGATTGAATGGCACAACATTTGTTATTGGCTCTTGTAGCTCCATTGGTGATGCCCTTCCTCAACTCAATTTTGTGACTTCCATTGGCTCATATTGCCCCTCACTTTCAGTGTGGGAGTTCCATCCAACAAATAACATCCAAGGTGTTTTGAACTGTGAACCGTTCAAAAAAATTATTCAGTGCATGATGTGTGTATTGTATCACGTAAAAATGTATAGTCAAATACGTTTAAAGAATTAATATGACATTATTTTAAAAATACAACGGAAGCAACCATTATTTTTTCCAACCGAATACACCATAACTTTGCATTTCTTCAACCTCCACTCCACGGACTCAATTTATTTAGGGGCATGTTATTCGCAGTAACCATTTTGATATTTGCAGTAACATTTTCTTGTAAAAAGTCTAAAATACCCCTGACACTAAAATAAAATTAAAAAAAACACTATATGGGAAAGAAACCCATTTTGGGGGGATTTTTTTCCGGATCTGCGATTATCTGGCAATTTTTTGCCGTATCTGTCACATTTCGCCTGTGGAGAATGTCTCCCCGGCCGAAATTTTTCGGAAATACTGCCGTTCGCCGGTGGTATTTCTCGGCCGCCGGTGGTATTTCCCAAAGAAATACCGCCATGCAAAATGGCGGTATTTCCGAGCGAAATACTGCCGGCGACCGGCGGTATTCCTATGGGAAATACCGCCGGAATGCGGCGATATTTTTTGGGAAAAATATCACCAGTCTCTGCCGGTATTTTGGCAAGAAAATACCGGCGGTAATTTCCTAAAATTCTCTCCGTGGCCGTATTTTTTGAAAAATAACTCCGGTCTCCGGCAGTATTTTTCCCAAAATTATTGCCGGAGACCTTTTCCTCCAAAATAGCGCCCGATTCCGGGTGCTATTTTTTCGTTAAAACACCGCCCTGCGGTATTTCCCGAAATAACACTGCCGGTCGCCAGCGGTATTATGGAGTGAAATACCGCCGGCGACCGGCATCGCCAATCCGGGAAAAAAATTCACAATTTCGGGCAAAATACTAACAAATCCGGACATATTACAACCAAAATACTCAAAACAACAAATAAAACAATACCGAAAAAAATATTAACTTTAGTCACTAACCTTTTTTCAATCCGATTCGTCTATATTTTTATCCGATTTTGTGAATCCACACGGCTCTGCTTTGCAGGATTTAATTTTTTGCAGTGCAAATGAAATGGTCTGCACTGCAAAAAAACTTACGCTCTGCTTTTCTGACAAATGCCTGCCACTTTTTTTTTGCTTTTTTCTTTTTCCTGTACTGCATGTGATTTTTTTTTTTAAATTTCAGGGGTATTTTAAACTTTTCACAGGAAAATATTACTGCAAATATCGAAACGGTTACTGCGAATAACATTTCCGTTTATTTATGTGTACTGTAGAGTTATTTGTTCCCCCTATTTTTTTTCTTTCAAATTTATTCATTTTAGAAAGAAAAAAAAAAAAGAAGTGAAGAAAAGACAAAGAAGTGCCTCTGTTTTTGTCTATTTTGATGTTTGTTTCCTAGAAATTAAATATACACACCTACACTTCGTTCTAGACTCTATAGCAATGTCATGTTGAGTGATATTCATCTCCTCTTCCCTCACTCTACCCATCCCCCACAATAAAGAAAAAAGGGGAAGCACAAAATGTTATTTTATGGGTTAAAACGGTAAATAATTTTATACGTTTTACTACTCATTCGCTGTTGTTTAGTATTGACAAAGAGAACTATTTTAATAAAATAGGAGAAATAACTTTTCTATCTATAGAAAAAATAATAATAATACAAGGAAGAGTAGTAACAATTGCTTGTAAAGATGCACATATGTCATCATCATCAGGAATGAGTCGTCTGGAAAATTTCGTTTTACTCAAACTGCTCATTCATCCATCCCATCCCTAATTATTTTCGAAGGAAAAAAAAAAAAAAAAGTGGCTGAATTTCATAAATTTAAAAAGTGTAATACGAACACTCCTTTAACCAAATGGTCGTTACAATATTTCTGTAAAATAATTAAAAATCAAAATCTAATGTTAGTGTGTTATCAGTCAAATTAACTGTCACTAACTAGTGACTCATGCATGGCTCGTTTTATATTTTTCTAAATAAAATTATAAAGTTTATATTGGTACTTTAATACAACTTGAAGGTAATTTGTAATTAATTGGAAGTGTTTGGCCTGTGACCTGTGGGTGTGGGACAACCAGAATGTCTCTTCTTATCTCCTTTCTCAAACCATACAAACACGCATGTATCTATTTCTTTCGTTTTATTAAAATAGTTTAGATAATACAATTATACATGAGATATAGAAAAAATAATTTTATTTTAATATAACGAAATAAATATAGAGTATTTTGGTATATATATAAAAAGAAAAGAGTAAATCATACTAGAGAGGAGTAGGTCTAGGGAATTAGGGTAGGCTCCTCCCTGAAGGAAAACCCCTGCTCTTTCACTCTTCTTCACTGATAGTCTTCGTAATCGCAAGTACTGAAACAGTAGTATACGCACGTACCTTACACATAGACACCACAGTAAATTAAATTACAGTATATCTATGGGTATATCTGTAATGTCGTCAAGCTTTTGAATGAACTAGATACCACATCTAAATCGAAAATACTTCGTCAGTTCCATTAAAATAAGTTTAAATATACATTGATTTATAAGTTACAAAATATAATTTTAGAATAAATTTTTTTAATGTAAAGAAGGAAATACATGTTTTATGTATAAAAAAATAAAAATAAAAAAAAGCTAGCGAGCTTCGAAATGAAAAGAAAACGACAAAGGATAATAGAAGACACAACGAAGATAGAAGGGAAGAGTCGAGGAATCTGTTCGATTTTTCTCACCTTGCGAATGCTAGCTAGCAAGCAGCTCTGATAGTTGCCAGAGAAGCAGTTGTAAGCTTTATCTTTTTGTGTCTTCAATCATTCATTCATTAGCATCTCCATCTCCATCTCCTTTATTTTATTCGCGTTCTATTTAACTTTATAATTTTATAAACAATTATATTACTAAACTATTATATATTATAATAGATATATGATTGATAAAAATTTGACATGAATGTAAACATAACTCTAGCTAATTAGTATTAGTTGTATTTTAAAATTTTTGATAATTTCTAACTCGATACGAAATCTAAAAAGGCCCTTTGTGTTTGGATGATGATAATGATGATCTATATATGCGCCTGAGACTGAGGGGTTAAGTGACTGAGTGAGACGGACGTCCATGTCCATGATTAAGCAGGGAGTGAAAGCTAAAATGGTTATGGCACAGCTACGATTTGCAGCTAAAACAGAAGAGAATAGAATATGGAGGACACGAAGAACTTTTAAGGGCTATGAAATGATGAGTGAGAGCTCATCACCTAAGCTCATCGAGTACTCAACTCGATCACTTCTTTAGCTTTAGCTTTTAGGTTTAGGGCTTTTTTTAGGGTTTGTTTATTATTTTTCTAGTACAAGAAACCGTCAAAGTAACCGCATCGACCACAATATAAATCTGATTAGAGATTCATAACGTCACTTCTGCATGTCCATATATACGACCCTTTCCTCACCTGTAAATGTAAATTTGTATTGTGTTTAGGTTATCAAGTTCGGCTCGTATCAACACTTCTTAATTAAAATTTTACTTGTTTAATTATTCAGATCGTATTTTTCTGTTGTAAGTTTTGGTTGGCATATTTACATGTTGATATTTTCACTTTTAACTTTATTAATAAATTTATTCATGTTACCAAGGCTTAACCCCAACCTTTACCATTTTATACTGCGTCGAGCTCTTATCATATCACAAGTTGTCACCCTTACTTTTATCCCACAAAAAACTTAACGAGAAAATTATTTCTGAATCATAAAATACAATTACTTATAATTATAGCACAATAATTACAAGTAACATTTTTTAAGAGATACATAAAATAAAAAAAATTTCTAATAAATAAAAAAATTGTGTGTAAAATACTAAATAAAAATGGTAGGGAATACTATAGGAAGGGTAGCTAGGGTCTTCCCTAGCAGAAAAGCTTTTAGACTGAAGTATTTTGCTTTACGTCATTTCCATGAGCAGTTAAGTTAGCATGATTGATATCGGAAAAGGGACGACAATATTCAACATTTCTTTCTCTTTTTTTTTTTACATATAAATTAATTTGTTTAATTTCCACAGTGCAGATCTTCCTTTTTGGTGTAATTAATTGTTTAATTAGTAGAGTTAACAATGATTAGTGGAGGCACTTATTCTAGGTTAAACTGGCTTAATCTCTTGTCACTTTTTTTAACATGTACTTAACAATGACTATTAATTCAGATGTACTTTTGAAGAGTAGATTAGATATGTTAAAACTCACTAATATATTATCTAATCACAAACTCCACATGTTAAACTAACTAATACTCGTGTGATTTGGCTAATAAATTAATTAATTAATCGACATACTGTACCACGTTGTGGCATCCAATGGTGAGTTTTACTGCTCGTTTGTTTCCAAATATAAAAACTATTCTTATTAGGCTTAACTACTTTAAACCCCCCAGTATTTATAAATGAATTTGATATTTGTCGCTTATATTTTTAAAATAAGTCTTTTGCCACTTATGACTACTAGTCAACTATTTAAAAAGTACATATGGACATTTATATCCCTCTACCTTGTTTATCATTAATATATATATATATTATAAATACTTAATATTATGTATTAATAAATTTCACATTTTTCTAATAAAAACATGAGGATATGGTTTTTAAAAATACTATAATTTTTTATTTTTGCTTATTGATCGTTTTAATTTTGTTTTAAATTTAAAATAATAAAATTTACATTCTTTAATACATGAAAATTTACATGTTTCTTAAATGTTTTCTGATATATTTTTATCAAATTTTATTATTGTTGTGTTGGTGTTCATTTTCCATTTTCTAAGTTAATTACTAAATTTGAAGAAAAAATATATATAATTGCATTGAACACAATAATTTTTTTTAAAATGCTTAAAAGCTAAGAAAATTTAAGCCTATATTTTTAACATTTAAATGAAAAAATTAATATATATTTAAATTTTATTATCTTTAACATTTAAAAATAATTTTTACATTACAATTACATATATTTTTATATCTAATAGTTAACATAAATATACAAAATTACGTAAAATATCATTATTGTAAAATAAAAAAGAGTTCAATAAACAAAAGAAAAACTACACTTGTATTTTTAAAATCGCATCATTGTATTTCTATTAGAAATATATAATATTTATTATTAAAAATGTAAAGTGTGTAAATATATATTTGCAAAGTAAAATGTAAGATGAAATGGAGGGGTCCTAATTGTCTTTATATACTTTATAAATGGTAAAAAGGTGGTCATGGGGTATAAAGAATGTATTAAAGAGTCCACTTTGAATTTATTTACATCACATATCCTTACTAATAGAACAATGTGTGGTTTACAATTAACCCTTACTTTAAAGTAAGGATATAAGTGAAAAATATGGTGACAAATTACTTATTTTAGGTGTTGTACCTCACAACCCATAATAAATTGTATATATTTCAAAGTAAACTATTTGAATGGGACGGAGAGAGTATTATATTTGAAAATAAAGTTGAAAATTTACAGTAACTTGTGTTTTGAAAGGAGTATAAAACTTCATATGGCCTAATCATCAGCCCCATTATTAAAGGCATGATGGGATGCTTATAAATCCGCAATAATCACTTGCAGATCTTCTACATTATATATTATTATCTACGTTTTACGCATGCTCTTTAAGTTTTATTTTTAGTTTATTTTTGAATTTAACAGTCATTTAATATATTATAATTAATTTTTATCATTTTTAATATAACTTTTTACTACTTAGTTATATATTTTTATATTTTTAATACACTTTTTACATTATAAAACTATTTTTTTAAACTAACATTCAAACATAAAATCAAACATTCTTAAAAGAACAAGCCCTAAGGCTATGTTCTCTTGTGGTTTGTGTAGAGGAAATTTTGTTGGAAAAAAGTTTTTTGGAGGGAAGTTTTTTTTTGGAAAATTGTGTAGGTGAGAAATAAAAAAGTATAATGATTGTGTTATTTTTTGAATTTATGTGAGTAAGTATTTAGAGGGAATTTTAAAATTTTAATTTTAAATTATTGAAAAAGTGAAGTTGTTTCTTTGTGTAAAGTTTAAAAAAAAAAGTGATGATTCTTGAAAAATTGCCACAAGAGAACAGAGCCTAAGAGTACAGTTTAAAATTTTTTTTTTCTCACTCAAAAAGTTCAATTATGATTCTTTTTTTAATTTTTTGTACTTTTATTAATATAATTATAAGTGGTTTACAATTTAAATAGTAAAAATGTTAGTTTTAAAAAAATTATGCTAAATTTATTTTTCTTGTTGACCATTATTATACATTTTTAACCGAACAATTATAATGAGACGGTGAGACCCATAGGGTACTAATAAATTACTCTCTTAGGGCCTATTATTTACGTTTTGGTTTTAGTTTTAGTTTTGTTTTGGTTTCAACAGTAAATTTAATATATTATAATCAATTTACATAATTTTTAATTTAATTTTTTACTATTTAGTTATACATTTTTTACAATATAAAATTATTTTTCAAAATTTATTTTCAAAACTATAAAAAAGAACATCCCCTTAATTAAGTCACATCCAAATGGAATTAACTGTTGTTTTCTAGCTCATTGAACCCTAGTGAACTGAAATACGTATGATCAAATTCCCGCACGCAAAAACTATATAATTAAAAAATTTTAAACGGTGGCAAATTTTCGGGTGTATCTGAGAGCGTCTCATTCTCGAAAAATTATCGAGTACATCTACTCCACCCCTAAAATTAATGTCAGTTTATACGACGTATGCATGAAAAATAAAACATTTAAAAATAATACTTATTTTTTAAATGTATTTGACTTCACGAGATAATCCGAATATATCCACACTTTCACAGCACAAACTTGATATTGACGAGCAAGTTTGCGATTTGGATATGCATTAATACTAGGTTTAGGCTTATCGTTCTAGGCAGTAGTATATCTGAGTGGCCACTGCCGGTTTAATGGCCTACTCTCTCTTTCTTTCTCATTTGCACGATATGACTCCAAACTCCCACACCCACATGAGTATATTACTCGGGAGTTACAATTTTAAACCCTAAAAATTGGTTCCCTGTCGAATTTTTACATTGTTATTTACTTTTTCAGTGAGTAACAATTCAAACCGTAACCCTTTCTTATGTTAAAATCTCGTAATATTATGTTAAAATATTTTTAAATTGGAAGTGGTGGTTGTAAGATTAAGATCGATTTGAAACCATAAATTCTTACAAAAATTAAATAGAGAGAGGGACCCGTAAGCCCTTTGGTGGACCGAACCCTAGATACGAGAAATATATCTTTCTGGCCGACAACAATTTTACTTTTTTTCTTGTCCAAATTTTTAGTATGCCACTTTGGATGGATATGAACTTATGTTTCACCAAGTTACAACAACATTTATCATACTTTCAATTTCATAGATGCCCTCCCCACTTTCTATCACTCCTTTTTATTAGTTTCGTGGACCGATATTATTGTCAAAATAATAATTTAATTAAAAATTAATAATCAAAGAATAATGATACATTTCTCAACTAATCTTTTTAACTTTTTCATAGCAAGTGAGGTGTCATGCATTCATTGGTGAATAATGTAGTATTAATAATTATTTTATAATTTTTTAGTAAATTATTCAATTATTGGATTTTATTTTGTATACATTATTAATACATTGAATAAGCTGAGTTCAATGACTGATTACTTTTTTAATTAGCGAGACTGTCGTCTTACCCTATTAGCTACTTGCTCCATTTTATTAAAATAATCTATTTTATAACATTATTTTTAGTATTATAAAGTAGACTTTTCTATAAAAAAAAAAAATAGTTAAGTAACTATGTAAAGTGACTATAAAATTATACTACTTCATGTTAATTCAATATGTAATGGGATGGAACTTGTAGGGTATTGAATGGATGGATTGATATATAGGGCATATTGTGGGAATAGACCATGGAAAGCAAATTCCATATTATATTAATAACAAAACTAATGGTTCGTGGCATCCTCCACATGCACGCTTTGTTTGTTATATTGGCATCCGAGAATGCAAATAGAAACGAAGCATTTCGTACCTCAAAATGGATGTATTTAAACAGAAGTCATGAGTAATTTATAATTACATTTTGAACAACTTTGAAGTTCAAGCCAAAAATAAAAGAATTTATCCATGAAATGTTATCCGTTACGAGATTTGGTATTAGTATTAGAAACGAGAATTTTTTTCATCTTTCAAACTGACTGAGTTAATATAATATGAATTACAAACGGAGTAGTGATACTTATCGCAACAAATTAATTAATAGATTTTTTTCATACAATTTAATGATATATACGAGTAATGTAATTTTAATAAATTACCATGAAATAAAGAAAAATCACATAATTTATTGTGGTGGTGGAATCTAGAAACTGACTAGCGCCTTCAAAATTGTTATGGGCTTGTATTGAAGGAGCTTTTTAAGTGGGCCTATTAATGTTTGTCAACGGCCCAAATATTCTAGATGTTTCGGAATTTAAATATTGGGCCCTAAAGGAGTCCGTTTGCGAATTGGACCGATATTTAGAGAGGAGCAAACCTTTACGATTCTGTCCTTCTTTCTTCCTTTTTCTATTTGAAATATTTGGGGACGTTTATTTAATTACTCTCTCTGTTCAATATAAAGACCCTCGTTTTGTGTTGCTGCGACATGTGCCTAAGTCCGTTTCATAATTTTCCCACTAAAAGAATCCAACTGAAATTTGTTTACACTGTATAATCTTTACTAATATAATACTAATAAATTATTCATAATTAATTCTCACTTAAAAAAATAAAAATTTATACATTTTTCAAACCGTTCTAGACTATTATAGTTTACCGGAATCAGAACAAAGAATATGACGAGTGCTTTCTTGATCCACTACTTGCAAAATGAATTATGTGGGGTTGATTCAATAAATTAGGTTAATTATCTCAAAGAAGGAAAATAAGCAATTAGGTTGAATTCGTAGCTTGTCTGCATATTTGGTAAAACATTTAACTATCATAAATGACTCTTACTATGACTTTTAACCATCCCATTTAAGGTTTGTTATTCTCATTAGTAAATGACATGCATGGTACGATGAATTTATTATGTACCAAGAAACCATTGGTATTTCTCTTTTTAAATATTTTTTTTTTATCATCTTTATGTCTAAAAAATCGAACACGTGATCTTAAAATTACAAGACTCTCCCATTATCTACAACCCAACTCTTCCCCATTTGATAGATTTCATAATTAGATGATAGAAAAACTTATTGAATATTTTTCTCTTCTCAGACGCTTTCATTTTAGTCAATTTTTTACTCCCATATTATGCTTCACTATTTTTACTCCCATATTACTCCCATATCGAATTCATGTTTCAATATTAGATTTGTCGATTTATTAGTTTAATATATTTTCAACATTAGGTATAAAATCCATTTTTCTCCTTTATTAATGAAATTTATGAACAGTCCTTCAACTTTTTCGAAATTCAACAATTGCCCCCTCCGCCCAAAAAACAAAATCCTCCGAGCCCAAAACCAGCAATCTGACTGAACAGTAGTGCTCCTAGATTTTCGATTTGTTTACGCTTTATCACCGACCCAGCTGTAATTATAAATACCCCATTTATTAATTTCTCAGATATTTCAAGAAAGGAGAAAAAAAACAACGAGAGAAAAAGGAAAAAAGGCAAGGAAGGTTCAGTCTCCGGAGCACACTCAAAGAAACCCTCTCCATTTTCCATGGCCAAGACCAGACCTGGCAAGCGAGACTTGGACTCATACACCATCAAGGGCTCAAATAAAGTTGTTAGGGGTATAAAAATTAGCTGTTTTTCTTCTCTTTTTTCTTTTTTGGGTTTTGGTTTTCATTTGTAAATTTGTTTTCTTCAAATACCCATTTCAAAGAAACAAATTTTATCTGTTTTTCAGTGAGTATTTTCTATTTTTTATGTATAATTTTGTGTTTTTTCCCAATTTTTGGGCTGGGATTTGGCTGTTAATCCTTAAAAATGTTATCTTTTGAATGGGCTGATTGTTATTACATGCAGGTGATTAAGGACATGTAGTTGTCGGTGTCTTTGTCCTGATGTTTAATTCAACAATGCATGTTCAAGTGATTATTTCTCTGATGATCCCGGGAAATTTTGGGTTCTGTTCTAATTGTTTCTCGAGGGTTTGGAACCTGTTTTTATTTTTCATTTTTATTTTTTATCGGTGTGCTGACTGCCTCTTACATTAAATGCATGCATGTGATGCAAAAAAATATATATTGTCGGTGCAATTTTGCTTTATTTTTGTGAAAAATTAAAATGAGAAAATTCAGTGTTACCCCTTTTGTTCCTTGATGTTTCTGTGTATATATTGATTGAGAGGAGGCTTAATGTTGTGTCATCTGTATTTGAAGTTGGTGATTGTGTCTTGATGCGCCCTTCTGAAGCTGGTAAGGCTCCCTATGTGGCTCGTGTTGAGAAAATTGAGGCTGATAGTCGCAACAATTACAAGGTTAAGGTGAGGTGGTACTATAGGCCAGAGGAGTCACAGGGAGGGCGGAGGCAGTTCCATGGCTCGAAGGAGTTGTTCCTTTCGGACCACTATGATGTTCAGAGTGCACATACTATTGAAGGAAAGTGTGTTGTCCACACTTTCAAGAGTTATACCAAACTAGAGAGTGTTGGACCTGAGGATTACTTCTGCAGATTTGAGTACAAAGCTGCTACTGGAGCTTTTGTTCCTGACCGAGTTGCAGTGTAAGTAGTTTGCGGTTTCTCAAGTCTTGAAAAGAAATTCGTTACATTTTTTTTTTTTTTGGGATTTTGCATTGTTTGTTGAGCACTGTTTTATGTTTCAGGTATTGCAAATGTGAAATGCCATATAACCCTGATGATTTGATGGTGCAATGCGATGGATGCAGAGACTGGTATATACTACAAAGCATTTCTTTCTCCTCCGATTTATTCTAATGATTATTCTGAATGTATAAAAGTAGAAGAAAAATTAGGGCAGTATGTGTTTGAAGGAAGGAACTCCAAGATTTAAGGCCTGGCCTGTCGTTTTGTTGTTGGAGTGTTTAAGAAACAGGAAAAGAGGAGGAAACGTGTCAATCCTGTATTCTTTTGAGTTTGTATGTCACTAGGGTTCTATTGATTGTTTGCTTGGCCAATAGGGCTTATTTTCCTCTCTATTTAAAGACGAGTAATTTCTGAAGTTTTATAGTGCTGTCTTTGGTTGACCTGACTTACACGTATGTTCTTCATACGTTGTAGACGTTCATTAGTGGGAACCGACAAAATTTCGAAGTATTTTGTTCATTTATGGAAGGAAAAATGCCTTCTTGTGTATTGCTTCTAGCCCTTCTGTGGTGAATTCACTCTGCAACTTCAACGGACAGAAAAAATTGAAGATTTAGAAAAAGAAAGATGATTTTCAGTTATGCAGTTTTGTTATAGTCTTTATGAATTGCGTTTAGACCTGAAGTATCTTCGTTTAATGCTATATGTTTTTGCCCATCCACCTTATTAGCCTACTTTTGTTGCTCAATAATTTTTAGCCCACATGCAATATTTGATGCCCTTTGTAGGTTTCATCCTGCTTGTATAGAGATGACCATCGAAGCTGCAAAGATGTTGGAGCTGTTCGTGTGTACTGAATGTTTGTCTGAAAATGGGAAAAAGCCTCAGGGGGAACTGACCTTGTCCCCCGCAAAAGGAGGGCAGGTAAGACTACTAGTTTGCTTACCTTCCCCCTTCCCTTATTCCTCTCTTAGTATAAAGTGATTTCAGTGTTTTGTGCCGCATATGATACAATTTCTGTTTTTCTTTCGTTGTTGCGCATCATCTTCAGTTTCACTTTAATTTCAAGTCCAGTTGTGGTACTTTTTTAACAACGTAAACCAAATCCATTTATCAGACAATGCGAGCAATTGAAAGGATGCTTCTCTGAGGTTTTCCCAAAATTTATTGGTTGCTTATTTGAGACCTCTTACCATTCATCTTGTTATTCAGGATTTATGCTATCAGCATGTCTTGGAGATGTTCCAGTGTTCAGTATAGATGTGAATACTTATGAGGGAAGTTATCCTGCATGAAAAAGGGGAGAAAAAAATTGATTCCATTGGTTTGTCTCTAGTTGGTTGATTCCTTTAGTTTGTCAAAAAATTGATTCCATTGGTTTGTCTTCTAGTTGGTTGATTCCTTTAGTTTGTCTCATTTTGAACTGCTATATTGGCTTCACTGACTTGTACTTGTACTGTACTTCTATTTTTGACGGTAGAGGTCCAAATGTTTAACATCACATGGCTGTTTGTTTGATTATCTGTTGGTTTGTGACAAAGATTTATGTTACATGGCCATTTGCCTGAAGTTTCAGTAGTTGGCGATGGACCATAGGTGTGAAGATGATCACCTTCGCATAGATCGAAAGCTTAGTTTCATTACCTGTAGAAATTCTTGGTCAAATCCCTCACCTATTGCAAGGAAACTTTCATGCAAATACAAAAAAAAAAAAAAAAAGGGCTTATTTTCACAATTTCCTTTGACCTTTGGCGGGTAGAAAACAGTGGAGCGACGTTTTCTGATTCCTTCTCGAATTGTTGTTTCTTGGTACCCGTCTCAAAGTGTTCCAGTTATTTTGTTTTCTGATATAAATCCGCATGCATGCATGTGGTATGGGGATGGTTGTGGTTGTATATTTCTATGCATATGAACTCTTGTAAATTCAGGTATTACTTCGTTGTGTGTGTTTTGTGCACACCTGAAAGGGCATGACTGGGAACCTCGTGAGTTTTGTACAGTAACTGGTGAAAGAGGAATGTGCTAAAGTATTTAACATGTTGTCTTGAAACTATTGGAATCCAGCAGAGTGTAATCTTGATGAATAGCTTTTGTGTTCCAAACATTTGGTTGTTTCTGATAAGCGTGTCTTCTACTACAGTAGTGGACAGTTTGTTAGCTGAAGAATATGGATGCTTGTACTTGTAAGAGAAGGTTACATCTCTCCAAAATGTCTCATTGGAAACATTGATCGTAATCCATTGAGCGAGTTGCCTCCTGGATTACTGTTTTGATAATGGAACCTCATTGTGCACATTTGTTGGTCTAAACTTTTTCTTGTCGCTTGTTTGTCTAGTTGTGTATTATGACAGTGTTGAAGTAGTCGGAATCTTGGTGTGTTTATGTTAATATCATTGTTTCTACGTGTCATAATGAAGCTTCCGATTTATTACAGTTGGAGGCGAAGCGGCTGAAGAAGGATGCGTAGGAGGAGGCGGCTGAAGAAGGAAGGATGCGGCGACATTGGTGGTGAAGAGTGGTGGTGGTGCTGTAGTGGTGGTGTATATTAAGTGCAGAAAAGTAGAACTTATGATCGATAATTAATGGTTGTGTTGTGTGTGACAGTTGACTAGGTTCCCTGATTGAAGAGACAGTGTTTGTAGTTTGGAGTCATGCATGCACACAGTTGAAACTTGAAACTAATCTCTCTAGCTATATAGATGGCTTGTAATTCTGGATTTGAATTTCCAGTCTTTAATTAAATTAAGGATTTGGATTTATAGGTATATTAAGGTCCTCTCCGATGCTTCCGTTTAGTTATTCCAGTCTTCTGGATTTGGTTCATGGTTCTTTCCATTTTACTTCAAAATATTTTTTCTCAACTCTCTTTGAGGGTTTTTTCTTCTCTTTTTGAAATACTACTAAAGATTTTTTTAAAATGCAGATTTGTTTTACAAATAAACAACAACTATCCATTTGCCATCGTTAAAGTGATCGTGACGTGATTGTTAAAGTGATCAACGCCTCACGTTGTTCACGAACTTGAGGGAAATCTGGAAATGGTTGAATAGTGCAGACTGAAGAGTTATTTGTAATTGTTGGCAGCTGCATCTGCATGCGAGTTGTAAGGTTTGATTGGCAAGAAAAATGCAACAATGGGGACAACTAGCAAAACGTATAATATTAATTATAATTACAAAAAGAAGATGCAAGAAAAACATTTGACAATCGTCAGTTTCATCTTTTTCTTCTTAAATTCTGCAAATATAGAAACGAAACTTACGTAACGTACGTAACTGTTGTTCATCTCATCTCACGTTAATTCTACACTGCAACAACTCAGCAAAACCAACTTTATTCACATTAAGAACATTTGGCTTTTGCATGGATTAAATTAATTAATCAAATGATCATCATGCACCATTATTAAAAACCCTAATAAATTCTCCATTGAATTATTTCTCAGCATTAACAATGGCAATCTGGAAAGCTGTGTTAATATTAGTGGTTTTGATTTCTTATCTGTGCAATGGAGAAGATCGCGGCATCTACTTAGTTCTAATGGAAGGAGTGCCTGTTGCATTTCATCAAGAAAATAACAGGTCACATTTTCTCTTGATTTTTTGCATCATATATTTAGTTTACAATTTTAAAAAAAAAAAATTTATTTTACTTGTGTGGAATAATTCTAGTGAAGAAGAATCAAAGGTTCATCATGCAAAGCATTTGATAAACTCCCACGATCAGCTGCTACAAAATGCTCTAGATTCAGAAAGCTACACTAAGCTTTACAGCTTCAAACACATTGTCAATGGCTTTGCTGTCCACACAACCTCAACTCAGGCAAAACCCTTTATTGTTGTTTTCGTGTTGTATTTTCACTGTGTATACCACTACTCTTTACGCAATGTCCTGTTTCTGAAATCAATCACAGATTGAAAGGATGAAGAATGTGAGTGGAGTTATGTTGGTGGAGAAAGATAGAAGAGTGAAAACGATGACGACTTACACTCCGGAATTCCTGGGGCTGCCATCAGTTTGGACGGAGGAAGGCGGAGATAGAAATGCCGGCGAAGGAATAGTGATTGGTGTTATTGATTCTGGAATTAACCCTCTTCATCCAAGCTTCGTTAATGAAATAACTAATCCTTACAATCCCCGACGGCCTCTTCATTTTTCCGGGGATTGTCAGGGCGGTCCTCTTTTCCCTGAGAATTCCTGTAATGGCAAAATAGTTTCCGCTAGGTTCTTCTCCGCCGGGGCTGAAGCGACCGGTCAACTTAATGGCTCTGCAGATTTCCGCTCACCCTATGATGCTGCAGGACATGGAAGGTATATATTTCCTTAGCTGATTTAAAGAAAAGAAAAAAAGAATGTTTGAATGTTTTTAATGTTTCTTCTGATGTTTATTTATAGTCATGTGGCTTCAATTGCTGCTGGAAACCATGGAGTTCCAGTTGTTGATGGATTTTACTACGGAAGAGCCAGTGGAATGGCACCACGGGCGCGGTATTATATTCTTATATGATTTGTATCATGAAGTTTGATGATATTTTTCCTGTTGGCTTTTGATGGTTTCTTGGCCACATGCAGGATTGCAGTGTACAAAGCTATTTATCCAAGCATTGGAACTCTATCAGATGTCTTAGCTGCAATTGACCAAGTAATTAATATATGAAATTAATTAATTCCATGGATGCACTTTCATTGTACTGTTGAAGAATCTGTGGAAATTCTAGTGAAATTTTGCATGCATGCAGGCTGTGTTGGATGGGGTGGACATCATAACACTTTCCATAGGACCAGATGAGCCACCACAGGACACAGTCACATTCTTAGGGATGTTTGATGTTTTCATGCTTGGAGCCAACAGGGCAGGCAAATTTGTAGTCCAAGCTGTTGGCAATGGAGGTCCTGGTCCTTATACTGTTGTGTCCTATAGCCCTTGGGTTTTTGGGGTTGCTTCTGCTGATACTGACAGGACTTACCCTGGCACTCTCATTCTAGGCAATGGCCAGAGAATCAGTGGTGTGGGATTGTCAGGTAATCGTAAAGCATTCTGTTTGGAGTTGTACTTTTTGATTAATAAATAAATAGTTGTACCTCGTGATTCTTTCTTTTTTTTTTATAGGTCCGAGTTTCGGGCAGGGGTTGCTTCAGTATAAACTGGTGATGGCTAAAGATGCTGTTGCTGGAGATGGGGAATTTCCAAGAACAGAGGAATACATAGAAGAATGCCAACATCCAGAGGCAATGGTTCCTGCTGTGGTGTTAGGAAGTGTTGTTATCTGCACATTCTCAGATGGTTTTAATAATGGAACTTCAACATTGACAGCACTGATAGAGACTGCGAGAATTCGCGGTTTTGCTGGTTTTGTGCTTGTTGCAAATCCAAAATTTGGAGATTTTATAGCTGAGGCCATTCCTTTTTCAATTCCAGGCATAATGATCCCAAGAACAAGCGATGCACTTGTATGCAAATGCAATGAAACCTTACTTTTTTTATTACGGTAAAAGAGTAACGATACTCATCTCAAGTTCTCAACTGATTCAGGTGGGTATGGCTTTTCATATATAGGTCATATCTCACTATTACGAAGAGCAAACTCGAAGAGACAGGAGTGGAAATGTGATGAGTTATGGTGGAAGAGCATCCATAGGAGAGGGAAGAACAGCTTCTTTGATTGGAAGAGCACCAATTGTGAGTAGATTCTCTGCAAGGGGACCTGATTACAAAGACCAAAACAAGAGTCCTGCAGATGTTCTTAAGCCTGATATTTTGGCTCCAGGGCATCAAATCTGGGGAGCTTGGAGTCCCATGAGTGTTTCGGATCCCATTCTTGCTGGTAAAATGCTTATTATTTGCTAAGGATTATGCATTTCTTGATGCAAAATTGGTCTAGTTCGATGAGTTTTCAATTTTTTCAGGACACAATTTCGCTCTGCTCTCTGGTACAAGCATGGCAACGCCTCACGTTGCAGGCATAGCTGCACTTCTAAAGCAGAATAATCCTTCTTGGAATCCATCAATGGTTGCTTCGGCAATGTCAACTACTGCCACTAAATATGACAATCATGGCGATCCAATCATGGCCCGTGGATTCCAGATCGATAGCTTATATACCGCGGCTCCATTTGGTTATGGTTCCGGCCATGTCAACCCGGCTCGCGCTATCGATCCTGGACTAGTTTTCTCTGCTGGATATGGAGACTACATCAGTTTTTTGTGTTCTCTTCCAAACGTGGATCCGGCAATGATTACCGCAGCTGCTGGAGAAACATGCACAACCTCGTTTGCAAGCCCCGCGGACCTCAACTTGCCCTCGGTGACAATATCAGCGCTTTCCGGGTCAAGAACAATACACCGCAGCGTGATCAATGTGGCGAGCAAGGCGGAGACTTACGTATGTGCAGTGCTGCCACCACAGGGAGTAATGGTTGAAATGAGCCCGCCTTGGTTTACAGTGGCTGCAGGAGGAACACAAGCTTTGGAAATAAGACTTAATGTAACACAGGCACTTAGTGACTTCAGCTTTGGTGAAATTGTTATCACAGGAAGCCTTAATCACATTGTGCGATTGCCATTGTCAGTTTTCCCTGTTTCACTATCTTAGAACTCAAACCAAGAAATAAGAAACATGGATTTTCTTTTTTCAGTGGAAATGCAAAATCCCAATGTGTTAATGCAATTTAAGCTTCAAAACTGAATTCAGATGAAGGATTTTCTGTCAAAGAATGATATATAGATATGTGAGTTGAAAAAAATGGTTACAGATACAGAACTTCAGTATGTATTATTGGCTCAAAGGTTCAGTATTGCACATGCATTCTTGGCACCTAGGATATCTATATACACTGCGACCGGTGGGACGCGAAAACACCCTTTTGGTTTGTCTAACGGCCTTCCTCATTCTTAGCTCAAAAACTTTCCACTCGATCGTGCTGTTCTTCACAAAAATGTCAGCAAGTCTACGTTTGTTAGGCCGAATTGTTGCCATTTCTCCCTTGCCATAATAGATTCTGTAACCAGATACCAGGGATGAAAATTGACTCCCTGAATCGGTCATGGCAAACATGTCTGCAGCGGTGCACACTATAAAGTCCAGCGCGGCTAACTGCAAAGCAGACACAGAAAGTTTAGACATGACCCTAGTTGGAGATATGTAGTCAAACATAATGGTCTAGATGCATTGTCCTACAGAAATGCATAACAAAAAATCAATGCAAGGATAAAAACCAAATTTACCTGGGACGAATAATTCCTAAATGGTACAATTTCGGTTGAAGAAAGCAGGCTCTCTTTGGTAACCAAGTTAGGAAACAAGGTAGTTAATACAGACAATCTTGACTTCCCTCCATAAATATGCGCTCCTGCAAGATATATGCGTGTTCTACGGTTAAAACCAAGGGCTGCAAGCATAAGCGCTGTTTCCTCAGGCATCAGCGGACATAACCCTTCTGCTCTCAGTACTTCTGGAGAAGGCATCCTGTGAAAAGTTTATTTAAATGTCAAGTGTATGACTCTAGTAGAATGCACACGAACTACATGTTCACCAATGCAGTTTCTAGGAAATCTTTCTCTAAGACAGGCAAGTATGGCATACTTTTGAGACTGCATTAGTTCCACTAAGCCAGGGAAGTGTTCTCTGCGGTAAGCTTCCAATTCTTGATGCTCAGCAGAAGCCCCACCAAATTCACATAAAGAATGTGCCACCATGTCAATTTCAAATCTCAAATGCAAAGCTAAATATTTGGAGGCTTTGACTGCACGAGGTTTTTGCTTCCTGTTTTCCACACTTGCAAATGGACCAACAAGTTGGTTATCCAATGGCCCCAGTCGAGTCACATTTTGGCGCATCCGTTGAATGAGTAGAGCTCCAGTTTCTTGTAATTTCGGAACAAATCTCAGAGCATGATAATTGCATCGGCATCGAAGTCTCTAGATGAAGTCCTCAAGTTAGGAAGCAAGGTAGGGAAGAAAAGTAAAGGATGAAAAAGGCAGGAAGTGGTGGATACCACAGTATGCTTACCTGCACCTGAAATGGTATAGGGTCAGATGCCAAACGGTTCCCGAATCCAATGAAATGTACCACTCTATTACGAAGTAAAATGGGAAGGATATGCTTTTTATAAAAACCTGGCTTGGCTTCTTTCATTATATCAGCATCTGAAACCTAATTGAAAGACCAAAATTTAATCAGCAACCTCTATATGCATCTGCAATTAAATTATTGATAATATTATTTAGAATTGGGAGGAACCTAACCACACTGCCAATAGCATCCAGATCTAGTGACTGCAACTCGTTTGGAAGCTCCTTTACTATTTGAACATCAGGCTTCAAATAGTTGATAAAATACTCATCCTGATAGATATCGCCAAACTGACTATAAGAAATTATACAAGTTAGGCATCAATCTTCTGCTTACAGAACATGTTAGGCATTTACAATGTTTTTATCCCAGGATTGTCATTCAATGTGATTAACTAAAATTCAAAAAAGTCATTAAAACAAGCAAATTTGAGAAAATTAGAACCAAATACATGTAGACAGGCTTTAGACGTAATGAGAGGTAATATTCACCTTGTGTCTCTCCACACATTGCTGTACATTAGCTTTGGAAGAACAAGCGATGCATTAAGCAACCTAGCAACAGCAACAGCATTGCAAATCTGTTGTTCAAAAGAATAGAAAAAGTTTAATGATAGAAAATGGTATAACAACAAACATATTCTGCGAGAAGCATCCCAAAGAAAATTAGTTTCAGCCATTCATTTGGGGCAATGTGAACATTAAGCAGAAAAATCACCATAGACATATCTTACAGCAACTCGCTGCTGGTTTATCCCACCATTTGCAGTGATCATTATATAGCCATAACTGCCTTCTGCAAAGTAGAGATATGACTATGTTAGCTCAACTAACATCCAAATCAAGATCCCCAAAAATGGGATTTGAAACGCATATGTGCACAAGAATTTTTCATATATGGCAGCGTGTAAAGAGACAGAGAAAGATTGAAATACCATTAGGTTTCATATCAGGCTGATCAGCACAAGGTTTCCAGGAGGAAGAACGGATGTAGGGTTCCACCCACAAGTCCTTTGGCTCTGGTTTATTCTGTCCCTGAAATTTAGATAGCATTGTCACCCCCCGGAAAAGGGATAAGAAAAACAAACAAATGCACACTTACATAAGATCAATGGAGAAAATTTCAGGCATACATAACATTCATCTTTCCAGTAACCAATTGAACACAGTAAACTTGTGATATATCCAATCTTATAAATTGGGAAATGGGACAAAAAATTTCAGTTTTCAAATCCAATAGGATTATATAACAGTTGGAAATCTACGAATTCAACCACCAATGACTTTCAGAGTTCAATTTCAATACGCAACAAAAAAAAACAAACTTTCAGGTTTCATTTGTATTAGCAAACGGGCTACAACGTAAGATCAATTCAAGAACATCCATCCATTTAACATAAAGAAATACAGCTTTCATTAAATAGAAAATGATACCTCAGCTAAAGCATGGGCAGCCTTTGCCAATAGTCTTGCATATATAGTTTTCTGAGGCTTTTTTCCTTTTCCCAGCTTCACAAGCTCGTCCTACATGACATGTAAAACAATAGAATTCAAACAAACATAAAAAGATATGATTATATAAATAAAAACTGAAACTTTATTAATACCTTAATGGATACAGTAGATGAATTCATTTTCAAAAACTGCAACTTGATTCCAGGAGCTGCCCGACCCGAATCCCGCATCCGAAACAGCATCCAAGAATTCACAACGAAGAAAACGAACACCAATAAAATTAGGAACAACCCGAGCTGACGCCGGAGCCACCCTTTCCATTTCCTTCTCTTCGTCGTCGTCGCCGGAACAAATCCAAACCACCAGCTAAGCAATGACGTGGAGGAGGAAGAGGAGGCGAGGGGAGAGCTGCCCGACCCGGGTGAGAACCGGGTCCCGGCAGTCGAACTGAGGAAGGAATTGTTCCTAGTCAATCCGGTTGTCTGGCGAGTTCTCCGAGCTGGGCTCAAAGGCCTCCCCGAATTCGGGTCGTCATATGCGTCGGATGAACCGGAGGACATCTCTGCAAGAATGTGAAATTATTATGGGCAAATACCGAATTTTGAGGATTTGAAACCCAAAGGCCAGTTAGAAACGTGGGCCAGTGGGTTACAAATGAAAATGACGCCCATGGATCTGGTGTATATATATAGAATTAGAAGGAACCGAAAGTAAATTTGACAGATATTCATTTCTTTTTTTTTTTTGCTGTTTTCTTTTTGATAATTTTTCAGCCAATCCATTCTAAAAGATTTTGTGGAAGTAATTAAAAGTACAAAAAGAGAGGTAAATTTACCGTTCTGACACAAAACCATTCAAACCGTTGAATAATAACTTATGTAATAATCATTATAATAAAGTTCATATTTACTATTATTCAAAATTGAATGATTTCGTAACAAAACTGTAGTATTTTTCATTCAGGGCGCACGATATTCCCGTGCTTAAGCATGAGCATGATAATTGTTTTTGTAAGACTTTGTTATTTGCAGGTTGATCACGTTTGCTACAGCCTGTTTAGATCTCAAAAACTAAAACCTGCTATTTAGTAATACTTACTCTCTTTTTTTTCACTCTTTCCAGTTCCTTGCCACTCGTTGACTATTTGTTTTTGACTGGAAATGACAATGGCAACAAAATAGGGAAAATGTACACTTCTGCCGTTTTATATAAAGTTCAACTTCGTTTTTATTTTTCTTTTTGCCCAAAATTACCCTTAACGTTTTTAAAACGGAATTGTTATCAGCAGGCCACTTTTATTATTCGTAGGCCACTTTTTAAAATTTTTATACGTGAATTTATATTTTTGTCCTTTATAGTTTCTAACTTTATAAAAAAATTATCCAACTTTTTTAAATCTAAGAAAATCGCCTGGCTGGGGCGATTTTCTCTGGGAAAATCGTCCAATCCAGGCGATTTTATCTAGGAAAATCGCCTGTACTAGGAGATTTTCCCAGAGAAAATCGGTGTCCTGTGGCGATTTTTCCTAAAAAAAACGCCACAAGACGGCGTTTTTTTCATGTTTTCCCGGTCATTCGTCGAAAAATCATTTTTCCGGCGAACGACCACTAAATTTTTGAAAAATCGATTTTTTTAGGGAAAATCGCCTGGCCTGGGCGATTTTCCAAGATAAAAAAGTTGGGTAATTTTTTTTTTTTAAAATTAGAAACTATCAAGAGTATATTTGTCTTTTCACCACTTAAAATTTTAAAAAGTGTCATGTATTTAGTAAAATGGTACCTGCAAATAACATGCCCCTTTCAAAATTACTACAATATTACCCCTGCGGTCGACAAAACCGCCCCCATCAAAGTGATATCAAAGGATGTTATGATACGACGTTTTAAAGTTGAACTCAAAACCTGAAAAAGAGGAAATGCTTGTAGTATGTATTTATGATACATGAGAAATGATTGAGGAGTCACCAAAATAGAAGAATGAATGTTACTGAATTCAATGACTAAACCAACTCTGCTTTACCACGGAACACATCCAGACAACAAACCCATGCGGAAACTTGAACTTGAACATTCTTCACCATCCCAAGAAAAACACAGCAAAGATTAATCTCTGTTGTTCAGGAGGAATCCCCTCCGTCTTGAATCTTCACCTTCAGGTTGTCAATTGTGTATGAAAAACCAGTTTACTGAGTATGAGAATTGACTTACTTCTGTGGCTTTTCGTACATTGGTTCTCAACAGGTGGTATCTTGACTCTCCTTCTACATATCTTCCTGCAGTCCAATAAAAAATTTCAACAGTTACACTGCATGCATGGCACAGCACATAATGGAACTAATGACCAAAGTTTTAACTCAGCTATACTGATCAAAAGCACATGAGTGACCAGTACCTCTCAATCTCTCATGGTGACAGCATTCAGCCATTCCCAAATCAAAATTTCAGCAGAGAAAGTTGTATGAGTTCTAGAAGGCGAAAAGAATTTGAAATTGGTTTCAGAAATACAGGCACAGCCGCAAAAAGGAAAAAAACGTACAAATGCAAGCAAACATGAGAACAAGGTCTGAAACTCCCAATTACAGAGGAAGTTAACCAACCAGCACCTGCACAGATACTATCCTGGGATAGTGTGGTTCGTTAATTATGCGCAACTTCTAGAAACTTCACCAACCCAGATGGTGTTTCATTGCTTAGCCCAACATATATGATCTACAGATACAGTTTCGGTTCAGAAACAGATGTATCCTAGTAGAAAGAGAAATTGATGAATACAAAGTGGAGACCTAGTCTATACTAACCTTACCTGCATCAACGGCTCTACCTAAAGCATCAAGTTGTTCATCAAAACTGACATATGGAATAAACCATTTGGGATCACAGTGAGTTTCACCAAATGTCATCGTCCCCGTCAATACCAACCAACAAGAAGCAAACAGCAAAGGAATGGTGAGAGCATTTTTAGCTAAATTAATCGTGTCCAGGCAACGAGGGAAAAAGGGTAGTCGGAAAGCAAAGAAACCTAGACATAGTTTAAGAATCGTCAAATCAGGGGTCAGGTTGAATAGCGGAACCACCCATCTGATATACGCAGGAGATAACACAGCAGTAGCTCGAGTCATTGACAAATCTGCAATTAGCAAGCAAAACCTCAGTCTCAAAATCTATCACAAGAAGAGTGGGAGGGTTCCATCGGTGAACTCAGTAAAGCATAGTTATTTTTTTAACCTAAAGAAATTACCCCGGGTACCTTGTTATGTTATGTTAACTTGGGTTGGGCATACAGAGGCAGAGCCCAGGTACCTCTTGCAGTTGCAGCCCTTTAATTACAAACCAGGTATGAACTTGGAAGTTGAGATAAGTAGAAATTACCGCATAAATTACATAGAAATACGGTAAAAACATCGAAGCAAGCAATTTCAAGCTTGCCATCGCTATTGGCATTTGACCATTGGTATTTGGTAGCAAGAGGATACAGATGATGCACTCTTGCTGAAACTCAAGAAAACCTTTAACTGTACAAGTTCTAAACGCCAACAATGCTAAACAGAGTGACAGAAACCACAACCTTAGTGAAAGGTGCTCAAAATAAGCCAGTGACAACAAATAAGGCCTCCATTACCACTGAAGATTGTGACGACAACAGGGCAAGTAAAATCCTTCATCAAAGAGACAGAGCAACTTAATAAAAACATGTAATGCTGCGGTTAATGGTAAATAGCAGCATAAGCTTAAATAAAAGCAGCCAGATCTTCCAAGTTATTTAGTCCACAACACATCTTTCTTATGTAACATCTTTAATGTGTAAGACCACTTGGAAGCGAGGGAAACAAACAATGAAGAACAAAATCAGTCCCAACAATACTTGCATTATTAGATACTTTAGTACTACCAGAAAAGACACCCATATGTCACTACAGAGTCTACAAAGATAGATGGCTAGAAAATTATTGAGGACTCACCAAAATAGAAGAATGAGTGCAACTGAATTCAATGACTAACCAACTCTGCTTTACCGTGGAAAACGTCCATCTAACAAACCCAAACGAAAACCTAGAACTTGAACATTCTTCACCATTCCAAGAAAATAACAGCAGCAAACAGAAAACTTAAGTATCATCTGTATCTCTTGAAAGATAAACAAACTGATTCACGAAAGGACAAAACAGGAATTCGAAAAACAGAAAACCTTCGTATGACTGTTGATTGGATTGTACTAGGGCAATGAAATTCACGTACAAAACACAGCGCATGACATCTCTCAAACTAGGATCCATACTTAAGCAACGACAATGAAAGACAGTTGAATTCCAATCACTGCCCAAAACAAAATCAATAAGAGTAATGAATTTTTAAAGAAATCAAAGTATACGTACACAATTTGAGGAAAGAAGTCCTCAATCCTC
The DNA here is from genome assembly GCA_016801395.1 of Leptodermis oblonga. Taxonomy (NCBI): domain Eukaryota; kingdom Viridiplantae; phylum Streptophyta; class Magnoliopsida; order Gentianales; family Rubiaceae; genus Leptodermis; species Leptodermis oblonga. Next base: position 45,404,746 of record CM028756.1, read on the forward strand.
ATAACATATTATTCTTATATCATTCATTGTATGAAATCGAGATTCCCAGAATTAGGGTTTTACAAATCCATGAGTACCATATGCGCTAATTGGAGGGATGAGACAGAATTCCCTCAAGCTTCTGACATATATTGAAAAATGCGCCCATCTTCGAGATGCTTCCCAGCAAATATCAGCCTTATCTTGAATCTTCGCCTTGACGTTGTCGATCGTACCCGAACTCTCCATCTCGGGGTATCGTCTTGCCGATGAGGGTTTTGACGAAGATCTGCGTACCACAGCGGAGGCTCGATCGTGATTCGTCAAATCACCGAACATCATCGATGGATCATGATCTTCTTGCCAGTTCGTCAATCGAACATCATGATCTCTTGCCAATTTTGACGAGTAGACTGCATCTACCAATCGAATGAAACCAAAGAGATTAGAAGAAAAAAAAGAGAGGGAATTTTTAAATGTGGTTGATTATGGCGGAGTAGGCTAGCCGAGCAGGCCCTATTTATAGCAGTACAAAACGCGCTTAGAGGTTAGAAGCGTTGTTCCTACGCTAGCTAATATTACGCGCTTTCACAAAATAGAACGCGCCTTTCCTTATTTTAATGCGCTTTCTCCTATTATCTGGCCCAATCCAAAAGTTTCGCGGTTTTTTTTCCAGAACAAGTTTCTGCGTTTTTCGGCCTTTTTTTCTTTGATTTATAGGTCTTTTTATTTTTCATAGTCTTTTTGTTTCCCACTTTCAGATTTTTTATCATTTATATCATTGTTTTTATCTTAGTTTTGAAAACATGTTTTTACAAAATAATTTTTTAGTGTAAAAAGTGTATTAAAAATGTAAAAATATATAGTTAAATAGTAAAAAATTATATTAAAAATGGTGAAAAATAATTATAATATATATAATTTATTGTAGAAACCGAGAACAAAACCAAAACCAAAACCAAAATGTAAAAGAACAGACCCTTTGTTATTTACTTTTTTCTCTTCCAGAGCCTTGCGCTCCGTCGTACACTTTTGCCCTTCATGTTTTTCAAAAAGTTCAACCATGCCCTTATTCTTTTTTTCGCCCCAAAGTATCCTTAACGTCTTTAACATTGGTATAGTATTACTCTCTCCATCCCAATTTAAGTGTCATTTAACAAGTAAAATTTTAACCCAAAATAAATGTCATTTATACATTCCAACTATATTATACTGATTGTTCCATGTTTACCCTTCTACTCCTACTTTCCACGTGTCTTAGAAATAATGTATTATCTTGAAAACATGAGTATTATTATTCTCTTTCTTCTCATTAACTATAACTATTACAACTAACCAATGGATATCACTAAAAAAAATTTGGGATACTAAAACACTCTTTTACTAAAATTTATAACATAATAGTAATTTAACTTAAATAAGGCTAATATAATCATTTTTACATTTTTCTTAATTTGTGTGAAACAACCTTAAATGACACTTAAATTGAGATGGAGGAAGTACCTGTCAACAAAACCACCACATCAAAGTGAGATCAAAGGATGTTAGGATACAAGTTACAACGTTTTAAAGTTGAACTCAAACCTTAAAAAGAGGAGATGCTTGTATGTGTGTATATATAATACAGGAGAAATAGTCTTGAGTCTTCACAAACAAATTTACATTGTGAAATAAGAGACGGTCCAGGCTCATATTTATCATATGGCAAATGCACTTCTTCAATTGAATTTGAGTCATCTCACATGCATCATCATCATGCATGCATGGTTACATCTTTTCTGTCACCCCTTTTTCCTTTTTTGGTAAGAAAACAAAAATTCATGATAATCAATCACCTTTGCACAGAAGATGTATACAAAATTGCAGAGGCTGAATTGGAGAACCAGGTGACCAAAGTAGTAGTGAAGCTTGGTTGGTTGGTTGGTTATGAAATGTCATACGTCTCGTGATCCGGAGTCTTGTACGAAAAACCTGATTCGTCGTTGGATCGCCGGGTCATGAAGCTTGCCCTTTGCATCAGCCTTACCAGTGCTTGTACCACTTCTGACATGGGAGGGCGAAATTCGGGTTCAGGCTGTTCAGACACAAAAACAGACCAATTCCATTTAATTGTTGTGTAACAAATGTATATTATCCTCTAACTTAACCCTACTCAGATTGTCACCAGATGTTCATGTGCAGACATTTTGTCACAAATGCACCAGAGATCAGCAAAAGCATCAAATTATGCGTCACACTTATAAAGCACAAGAAGAAGGGAACCTGGGTTGGGATGTGCATACAGCAATACATTTTAAGGATGGAATAGTTATTGTCATTTGTGGACAGCAGAAGCTGTCATCTAAAAGAGATATCCAATGGAGAAAGGAAAATTACATTACCTGAACACAAAGTGCGATTATATCAGCGAAACGGGACAAAGACTTTGCAGGGTACATCCCATTTAGAGTAGGATCAACCATTTTGGCTAAGGCATCTATATCATGAAGCTGAGGAGTGGCCCATCTCACAAGCGACTGTTCTGATCTTACCCTTGAACTACAATAAAGCAAAATAGTGTATAATAAAGAGGGCCCACAAAAATATTATCCGAGAGTTGGGGAAAAAAGGTTCAAGGACTGATGTGGTCATCTGACAAAAATGAAATAGCTTACCTATCAAGTGGTTTGCGGCCTGTCAAGAGCTCCAGCATTACCACACCGAAACTGTACACATCACTTTTAACAGTATAGATACCAGATAAGGCAAATTCAGGAGCGCTGTAGCCGAATGAACCAACCATTTGGGCTGTTGATACCTATTGAAGATTATCAAACTTATTAGGCCATCTGGGGCAGACTTTAAGGTCACCTTGCAGGGAATTCAGCTTCTCATAGCACATTTTCAAAAGGAAGAAAATATGCAGGAAAAGCTAATATAGCTCAAAAATCACTGAAAACAGAAAAGCTGAACTATAACAGACAATACAAAATGTAAAATAAAACGTGTCCAATTAAACACAGTCATTAAAGTACACAAGATTTTAGGACCAGCCTTGGATAAACTGAAGAAATACTTTTTGAGTTCTACAACTTCATCTAATTCCTCTGCCACAACTCTTTCAGGAAATCAAAGAACAGAAACAAACTGATTCTCTATCACCGACTAATCTAAAATGAAGAGAGCTATTGTAACTACCATTGCTACTCCCTATCTTAACCACCTGCATCCAACGTCATAAGCATAAAAAGAGTACTGTAAATATATTACATTTCACGGCTATCAATAGGTCAACATCTATAACAAGATATCATGAATGGAAAATGACAATGAAAGTAACAGTCTTTAAGTTACCTGTCGCTCAGTATTTGGTGTTAAAGCAGCCAGGCCACAGTCTGACAAATGTGCATTAAGATCTTCATCCAACATTATATTTGCTGACTTCAAGTTTCTATGTACAACAGAAGGCAGACACACCTCATGCAAGTACCTACAAGAAAGAACATCAGCTTTTATCAAGCGAAAGCCTTACAAACTAAGTCTCTTTCCTGGTTTTCTTTATGTATACATTGCAGTTAGTGCGACACAATGAACTTCATCAAGCGTATAACATACTCTAGAGCTCTAGCAGTGCCAAGTGCTACTCTGACTCGTGCATTCCATGTCAGCAACTTGCTTCTCTCGTCGGCAAAGTGCAACATATCATGCAAACTACCATTTCCAATATAATCATGCACCAGAAGACGCTGGCCATGCTCTGCACAGTACCCTGCCAGTTGGACTATGTTTGGATGCCTCAGTCGTGACATATTTGAGACAGCTTCAAGAAAATTGTCTTCTTCCTGCAGGGACAATGCTGCACTATCGATCTTTTTTATTGCCATTGTCTACAAGCAAAGAATGAAGCTGGTTAATTTAAATGGAACATATTCAATAGAAGATAAGTATATTTAAATTGTACAAGAACAAAAACATTTAGTCCATCAAATGGAAAATGACAACTTGACAACATTCAACCACTTGAAGGAAACTGATTAAACAATCTTTTTGGAAATTTCATTTCTCATTTTGTAAATGACCTGGCATAACACCTGATTGGCATAAAGCAATTGCATGCATAAGAGTCGATCACAATAAAAGCTAAGCATTTGATTTGTCCTTTTACATTAACATGACAAGTTCCAAATTGAAAATGTTTGGTACCTTTCCGTTAGGAAATTCAGCCCTATAAACACGACCAAGTGAACCTTCACCAACAATATTTTCTTGAGTAAAGCTGTTTGTTGCTGTCTGGAGAGCAGCAACTGTATAAGATGTTGCAGTTATAGGAGATTTCGCTCTCTTCATGGACCCATTTCTACCTGGTATCTTTTCCACTAACACATTCTCTGGAGGAGGAGGGGGCTTCAAATCTACGGAAGGAGCTATAGCTCTTTGCTCTACCATTTCTTTATTCACTACAAATAAAAATAAAAGACTTTACCTTGACGACTTCAAAAATTACCTAGAACAGTGGACATCAGTCTTATGAGTTCAAATAAAGAATTGAGGGCATGCAATGAAGCAATATATATTTGAACTTCACATTGAAGCAATAGTGTGCCATAGAACATGTTTCTGTAAGATGTTTTCAACATGGAAAATGCTGAAACCATCCTCATTTGCCACCTGTTTGCTAAGAAAGCAAGTTGCTTACTATACAAGATCAACCTGTCTTGACTATTCCAGTCATGTGTACTTGGTAATAATAAAATGAAAAGTTCCATAGTAACTATCTTTCATTGCATATTTATTCAGCAACAAAGGGATAGAGGAAACAGGAACTGAATCCAAAGAACAAAATGCAAAAGAAGATCAATTTTCACATGAGATAAACAAATTCCTGAAAGTAATGTTATAAAAGTTTTTAGTGCAGTCAATGAAAAGAAACCGTGTGATGAAAATGTTGGTCCTTAATTTAATTGATTTTTTTTCTGTGTAAAAATTAAGAAAGGAATGCCCCAAAGTGTATCATTTAAATTGTCACAAAGAACTTTTCCTAGCTATATACTGCAAAAATAGGGTAGAAATCCAAAGAAGGCAAATACAAAAAAAGAGGGGCTGAAAAGTCATTTTTCCATTGGATTGCTCCAAACTGGTACTTTTGATCCAAAAGAAAGATCCACCAAAAGAATGAAAAGATTAGACCACAAATACGAAATAGCATATTTCTCTAGTATTCACTAAATTTGAAGGGAAATGGCAATACCAGCAGAAAGACTTCCAGAGGATGGTCGTGCAGCAATTTCTTTCTTTTTTCCCTTTTTAAGGCAAAAAACAAGAGCCACTAGCAAAAGGAAAGCCACCAAAGAAGAACCTAAAACGATGCCTACAATAGGTCCAGCTTTCAGCCCCTTCTGTCCATTTCCAGCATTATTTGGAGGTGTTGGTTGACCATCAGAACCCTGCGGTGCTTGAGGAGCTCTATGCCTACCAGGAGGAGGTGGGGTGTATGGTGGTGGAGGAGGAGCAGGACCATTAGTAAATGAATTCCCATCAGATCTGTTTCATGCTGAAAGTTAATAAAAACATCAAAAGATTTGAGAATACAAAGGCATACAGAGATTATGTGCAGCTTACTTAAAATTTGGGATTGAAAGAAGTTCACGTGGAATCCATCCAGTGAAATTATTGTTTGCCACATTTCTACAACCACAACATAAAAAAAGAAAAAGAGAAAAAAAAAAAAAAAAAAAGGGGGAAGTAAGCGTGGATTATGAGATATAAATTTGATATCAACCTATTCAGTAGTTCCAAAAAGGTAGAGTTGCTTACAGATCATTCAACGGCAAACCAACCAATACATTTAGTGAACCAGTAAATTGATTATTCTGCAAGTAACTGGGCAAGAATATATACATTTTCAGAATCTAAGTAAGCAAAACAAAAATCACAACAATGAGCAACATGTAACACTCACAAAGTAGAAAGATTTGACAATGAACTCAAGGAGGGTGGAAGGTCCCCAGAAAAATTGTTGCTTGAAAGATCCCTGAAATACATTCGAATTGATACATAATTCTTAGCAACCAAATTTAATCAGATCAGAGATTTCAGCACTTGAATGGCTTGGTATGCAAAATTTAAAACATTTAAAGGTGTCTCAGCAGCCCTAGCTAGATTTAGATGATGCAGCTAAAAGAAGTTTCTATTCTCCTGTGCATAGTTATAAGCCCCACAGAGAACAAGAGATGGAGAAAAGAGCTAAAGAACGAAGGAGTCTAAAATCAGATGCCTTACAGGGCTGCCAGATTAGTATGATTGTTGAAGATGTCTCCAATGGACTGAGATAGCGAATTCTGGCTGACATTCCTAATCTCAAGAAGAACAGAATCAGAAATTCATGAAAACAGTCCAGAAAAGTCTGGAATGCTCAAGAAACAAAAACCATTAAACAAGTGAAACTCACAAATAATTAAGAGTAGGTATGTCAGTGAGCGAGTAAGGAAGACTCCCACTCAAATTATTGTTGGCAAGATTTCTACAGCAACAATAATTCTTCATTAGTATAGACGAATCCAAAAAGGCAAAACACAAAACAGAAGTTCAATAGTAGCAGAAAGTTACAGGCTTGTAAGGTTCGGAGGTAACTGGTATGGAACATAATCATGGATGCGATTGCCACTCAAATCCCTAAGACATATCAACAGAAAATAATCTCATAGTTAAAAGATCAACTCAACAGCTTTCAAGGTCAGTAATAATCAAATAAAGAAGCACTTACAATGTTTTCAAGGACATAAAACTGTTGAGCATGTATCCCATTGTTCCATTGAGTCCCAACCCAGATAATTGGCTTCAAAACAGAACAAACATTTTTAAATGAAAACACGCCAAAACCTAAACCGTGAACAAAACAGATACTCACATGGAAACAACTGCAGAGCCTTGACATGTAACCCCTAGCCATGACTCTCCACAAGGATCTCCTCCGTTCGATTTCCAACCAGTTAGCTGTGGAGAATTATTGAATGAAGAGTACAAAACTTGAAGAGCTGTCACTGCAAAATCACAAGGATTCAAATCAAAAGCCAAAAGCAAACTGTAAACATAGATACAGCCAAAAAGTTCTAATTACATCACTGGCATTAGCCCCAAGACTACTGAAATCAGAGAAATAACATTCGCGCATCCAAATATTCAACATCACTCTTAAACTTTTTTTCTAAACATTGGTTTTGGTATACAGATTACATGTTGAATTCATACAAGTAAAACATGCTCTTTTACTATAATATCAAAATCTTTCCTTAGATTGTGAACGGATTGCGAACAACAATAATAACACCCAATAATCAGAAAATACATAAAGAGTCAAACTTTGACTACCATTGACTTTAGTAGTCAGAAAACCATAGGAGAAACAAAAAAGATTAAACCACTGACCGGAAAAGAACAAAAAACAAAAACAAAAACCGAGGAGGGAAAATACGATTAAATGCCACTTCAATACTCAACTGAAAAAGAAAATTATCATATGATTTTTTTTTTTTTTTTTTAATGGTGAAATGAAAGGGAAGAACTCACAATCATTTTGATCAGTGTTTCCATCTACGAGACGAAAACAAGAGAAGACAGCAACGGTGATCAAAATAATCCAATGCAGAGAGCCCGGAATGCAGCAAGATTTGATCTTGTCCATCAAACAGTCCGTTAAGTGGTATACCAAAAGGGGTTCAACAGAAAGCTAAGTCGGGCCTAATCAGGTAAAAAGACTCAAACTTTCAAAGCTTAGACCGGAAGGGGTCCGCCCCAAGAACACATTTTGAGAGAACGGGAAGAACAAACATTAAAGAGGAGAGCGAAGAGGAGGGTGAGATCATCATTCATCACCAGGGGTAGGTGTCACCATCGTTAAAAGGAAAGCTGTGAGATTCGAAGCTTAAGTGAGTAATGATTTATGAAGAGAGAGAGAGAGAGAAAAATTAAATAATAAAATAAAAAAACATTTTGTTTTCTTTACAAGGAAAATCTTTTTTAAAATGGATATAAACCCATTACGAATTGTTTATTATTAAAGTAGAATAAATAATTTGAAAACCGGTGGAGGAAATAATAAGAATAGTACTCTGTGCTGCTGATGTAGTACTTTGCCGTCGGTGAGTGAAACTGGAAAGGAAACTTGAAGTGGAAAGTGGAGGTGGGGACTGTGTCTCTAATTCGTTGTGTCGGCGACCGAAAACGAAGGGAAAAAAGGTCACTTGTAAAAGCTCAAATAATAAGCAATGATGGCTCTCTTTTTGGTTTTCCTAATTTGCAAAATGTTTTGCTTTTCAGTGGATTATTTTTTTTTATAATATATATTTACAAAAATTTGGCATTGGCATTTTATTTTTCTTATTTTTATTTTGTTTTAAAATATTAAACAAATAGAGAATTATTTTGATTCTATAAGTAATTTGTAACGCATTTTAAGTTTCAATGAGTTAAACATTAAAAAGGATCAAAGGACAATAAAAACTTAGAGGTTAGTATTTGGCAAGCAAAGAATATAGTAATCAAGAAGCTGCAAAAGCTATTTATATCACAAGTGTTACTCGGACGCTCTGATGATAAGGGACGCATAAGACAATATCAATCACGACGTTACTTTAGGTGTATATTTTTTTATATGGAAAAGGCCAAGTGAGAAGAAGCCAGGTGGTTTTAAATTGGATGTGTCTTTGGGTACAGAGATCCGAAGGCGAAGGGAGTGGGGGACTGGGCGTCCTTTGCGGCCTTTTACGAAGTGAAAAGTGACTACAAAAAAAAAATTGGCTTCATCTGTAACATAATTTGGACTTCTTCCACTTTTTATGTTTCTGACTGCAAAATTGCATGACTTTTAGGCTGGACTGGAGCATACTATACTTCACAGTTTTTACCTTAAATTTAAGGGTTCATGTGTACTTCTAATTCCCAGGGAACATGAACTGAATGAATCTCATTATTTTACTTCCTTGTAAAGTTTCATCAACTCCAACAAAACGTGGTAATTCCGATCTCTTAAAATGTTCTTACGTAACTAAAATACATTTTGCACGCAGTTACGGAATATTTTTACGTTGTCATTATTTTCATCGACAATGTCCATCGTTTTCATTGATGTGAGTCAAGAGGGACTTAACTACGATAGTAAACTAAATAAATATAAGTTATGGCTTTCATTGATGTTGAAATGAAATAAACAATTTTTTTTTTTTTTTTTTTTGGTTTGCGTAGGATCTAGAATATGATATTTTAAGTGATTCTTTTTCTTGTTACAATTAAATATTAGTATGAGATTGATAAATTTGATCTTATTTTTGTTTATTACAATTAATTAATGAAGATGTCAACATTTTCAAATGGTCTGTTTGGGTAATGTGGTTGAGACTTTGCAGCCAAGGAAACAGTCAACCGAAGCCGATAGCTAAAGGGAGAAAGTCAAAACCGTTACGTGATCCATCAATATAGTAGTAGTACATGCTATTATTTATTGATAAAATCATAAAAATTATTGTTATAATTATACGTGATACAACGGTATACATTATTTTTGAAAGAGTAACGATAAATATCTAAATTAATTGTTCCACGTGGTTCTTAAATAGTGAGATATTTATGCTTAGTGGCTTAATTAATTTGATTTTTGAATATCATGTATATTAATCACTAAAATTATTACTTAATTCGTTCCATTAGAAGAGTTCAAACTTTAGAACGGAGGAAGTATTACTTATTACTTAATACTAATATACTTTGACTCTTTTTAAAACATAATCAAAGCATGAAAAATACAAAGTTGTTTGTTAGGGTCTGTTTGGACTGTCTTTACAATTTGTACTTTTTCTATTTACAAGACAATTTTTGTACAGACAAATTTCCCTCTATCTCGTTTCACATAATCTGTCACGTTTTTTATTTTCACAAAGAGCATTTACATCTTTATTAATATTTTTGTTGACAATATTTGATTCAATACAAAAATACATCACAAGCTGAATATATTAAACGGATCTATTAATCCACATACATACGATCATAAATATCTATTTTTAAAAGACAAGTTTTAATAATCTATGATAAGATAAGAAAAAATACGTGAAAACCCAATTATCAATAAGCAACCTAAGAGGGGGAGGGGGTGAATTAGGTTGTTTGCCCTTTTAAAATATTTTCTACAATGAAGAACAACTTTGAAAAACCATTTTCAAAGCAAGTGTAAAAACAAAGTTTACAAATTAAGTGAGGTGTGTGATTGGTGTTTTGCAAATCATAAAAACAAAGTAAAGGAAGACAAAACACAACCGATTTAGAGTGGTTTGGATTCCCCTTGAATCTTAGTCCACTACCCAAGTTCTACAACTTGGGATTTTCTAACCCTCTCAAATGAATCACTTAAAGGTGTAATTCAAACCTTTACAAATGCCAAAATTCTACCTCTAGAATTTAGGACTTTTTGCTTAATCTAACTCTAGACTAAGACTCTTTTGCCTAATGGCTAACAATGAATCTTTTGCCCCCGCTCCTTCCTCAAGGACTTAGGGTCTTACTCAAGACTTCATTGCCTAGCTACTAGGACTTTTGCTCAATCAAACTCTTGATCAAGACTTTCTCCCCTTTGCCTAATTTAACTCTAAACTAGGACTTTTACAATTGCCTCAACCAAATTCTTGGTTAGGACTTTTACAATTGCCTAAACTCAACCTCTTGAACTAGGACTCTCCTTTCTACTTGCTCCCCCTTTCTTCTTGCCTAACTCTTTACTCAAGAGTTGGACTTTCCCTAAATACAAATTGCCTACACTCAAACTCTTGAGTTAGGACTTTTCTAGACGTGTTTACAATGATGAAATACTCCAGAAATGGAGTTTACAATTTGACACAAAAACAGGGCACAAATGCCTCTTGACAATCCTACCTTAACAAGCTATTTTGACATATAAAAGATTGAAGTGAAGCTTGAAAGTGTTGTTAAAGTGTAGGAGATGTTGGGGAGTCATTAGTCTTCATTTTGCAGCTTGAGGGTATTTATAGGAAAAAGAGAGCTCTTGAAATGATTGAAAAACGGACAAGAAATAGCAAACCCGAAGCTCCCGCGACAGGCTCTGCGACAGCCGCGACAGTCGCAGGCCTGTCGCAGGCATGGGCTGCTGCGCGCTGTCGCAGGTGTGCGGCGTGGCCCTGCGCGCGGCGTGGCTCTGCGCAAGGTCTGCGCGCGGTCCAGGCATGCGTGCCTCTGAGCGCGGCTGTCAGCGCATGTGCGCGGTGTCTGGGCGTGCGCACGTGCTGTCAGCCCTTGTCGGCCAGATTTGACATCTTTTTCGTTTGCTTGCCGTTTCTTCATTTTAACTCCGTTTTCTTCGCCGTTTTTTGCATTGGTTCACCCGTGAACTCTTCTATTCATTTTATCACTTAGAAACACCGTGGGTCCCACCTTGGAACGTGCTCGGGTCGTATTTTGCTTCTTTCTTCATATGCTTGCCGTTTCTTCGTTTTGGCTTATTTTTCATTGCCGTTTTTTGCGTCGGTTCTTCCGTAATCATTTCTCTACATTTTTCACTTAGAAGAACCGTTAATTTAATTCTCATATTTGTTAACTCATCAATCAAAATAAGGATTAAGACCAACAGGGTCTAACAATACGACACAAATTCAATACAGGTTAAAAATGATTTATCAACTTATATATAACCCGAGCTTGACACGGTGAGGTGGATGAATCTTGCAACTAAAAATGAGACATTGCTTGGCTTAGGCCATCTCCAAAGGAGATGGCAATTTGCAGAAAAGACAGCTGCTTTATGTAAAGCAACTGGGTTCCAACACGAACCCAACCGCATAAAGCAGCTATTTCAGCAAATAAGTACTGTGCTTCAACAAAAATGTTGAAGCACTGTACATTCTGCAAGCTGGCCCTTTTTAAAATTTTTTTTTATATGTTTATATTATTATTATATTACTTGTGTAATTTGTAGGTTAGTCTTTAGTTTATTTCAGTACTAATTTGTTATTTTATAGTATACAATATGATTTATTATATATAATAGTAATTTTATTTTTGCTCATTTATTGTTAAATTTTTTTTTATAATTTTAACCACTTGAACATTACAATTTTGTGAATTATGATTCTTTTTACTATTTAGTTAAAAATTATGTTTAGAATCACTGTTTAATTTAAAATATTCTTAATTGACAGAAAACTCTCAACAATATTTTTAAATATTATTAAATATGAAAACTAAATTATTAAAATATTTAAAATACATAAAATAACTAAAGATGCATACAAATTACACATAAATTTACGTGAGTTTAATAAAGAAATTTCGATTATTTATTTAAATATTTATGTGAAATGTATTATTTAGTATTTTAATAGTATAGACAATTTAATACTTTCATTCACTATTTATTAAATGCATAATAATATCCAAAAATATGAGGTATTCTGTAAAAAAAAATAATAATAATAATAAAGAAGAATATAAAATTAAATAAGGAAGAGAATTTAATGGAATATTTTTTTTGTGAATGGAGATGTGAAATTAGTTGGAGTAAAATAACTGTAGATCTTGCAAAATGTAAAAGAAATTTGCTGCAAAATGAAGAAATTGTTGGAGATGGCCTTAACCAGAGAGGCAGCATATATATATATATATATATGAATGTGATGCATAGAATTATTCTGTTATAACAACAGACGGCAATGAGTCATCATCTTTTTTGGAGTGGTTGAGTGAACGGAGCTGTCTCAGATTTCCTGTGAAGGAGTTCATGAGCCAAGAGCCGGAGAGGTTTAAATTTTAAAATTCCATCCACGTTTTGACGGGGCCAAGCTGTACCTAACCAACCACCCCCAAAGCAAACCACCTAACCCCATTTTTTTACAGTTTAACTTTAACCATATTGAAGGGGGTTGTTGTCATGTTTCTATCGATGTTACTTTTATCCATTGGTAAATTTTATGAAGCGGGCGATCCTCGATATGATATGAGGATTTGCTTGCACATGGATGTGAACTTGTTAACGGGGTTAAATTTTGCAAACTGAAGAAGCCACGTGGTAATTGCGAGGTTGTAATCCTATAACCCGTTGCCATCCATACATACATCGTTGAAAAAATACTTATGAGTGAAATAAACCATCCAATGAAAAGTTTTCTTGAAATCTCTTGCAATGATAGTCTTGAATGCAGTACTGATGCTATTCCAATTATCATTATCACGTGACTTAACGAATCATTAATATCTTAACGAGACTATAATTGTATTCCAATAACTACACCTAGCATATATATTGTTGTCTCCATTTTTTAATGTATTTATGGTCCTATATAAATATGTATGATCAACAAAATGACGTACGGTTTGAACTCCAGATCATGACCCGCAATCTATTTAATTTAATGGGATACAATTATGAAAATGAAGAGATGTGGCCACGCATTGATTTCCTTTGTCAAGGTTGGACTTTGTTTGCGGAATCCGTAATAACTACAGCAAAACCCAAAACCCAATTTTGCTTTGTCCAAATGTGACAACGATTGGTGGATTTAGCACTGGAAAATGAATGAAACAATTTTTTTTTTTTTTAAAAAAAAGTTTCAAATGCTTGCCGACTTTGAAAAAATAAGTGTCGTTTTTGCCTTTTTTTTTTTTTTAAATGTCGTTTTAGGGGGAAAAAAAAAAAAGACTAAAATACAAATGTTATCCAGGCTATTAATTAATGAACTGTGAGTGGAAAAATTACTGTCCAAAACCAAAAAAATTGGGTCTCCAAAGTCCAAACCCACTGCATGCTTAAAAAGAACCATAATCACCGAAACCCTACATGCATAATCTCCAGAGAATCCGCTTTGAAGTTTGAAGACATGCATAAAGAGCAACACACATTCATCACATCCAGACATGTTTCAAATTTCAAGGTTATTTTGGACCGACGTCGGATTGGAATCATTGGTTGGATCTATACTATCGGTTAGAATTAAAGGGAAAATATAATTATATCGTTTTTTTCTGGATTTAAATATATCTCAACAATTACACAATAATTCAACGACGTATACTTGAGAGAAAATGAAAATAAAAGCTCATTACAATCTAACTAATTTAGCTCAGCGATTAAACGGCAAATGAAGTAATGAACTTTCGTGTAAACATGAGTTCGAATCTTGATGAAAGGAAGAATAACATTATCCATATGAAACGAGTCTTCTATTTATAATATAAAAAACCCAAAATTAATTGAATTTCAAACATCTCACTAGTGTGAATAAGCCCATTATAAACGTGGACCGAAAAAACCGTAAAAAGCCCAACGGTCAGACGAAGGATAGTATACACTATACAATACTACAGTAAGTAGTAAACAGGTGGAGTATTGCCAGCTTTAAACTTCACAGTCATCAAACTAATTTGATTTTGAAGTATGAACAAGAAGGGCCTCGCCATTTTGATGCGCACCAAGATGCGACCGCTGTCTCCGACGGCCACCGTGAGTCATTATTATGGTTATTCTTATTCCACTTCTTTTCGTATGATTCGACTGTTGATCAGTTTAGGATTTTGTTTTCTGGAATTTTTGATAATTATTGTATGATTCAACAGAGCAAACTCAATCAAATGGAAATTTCGCCTCGAGAAAGTTCTGTGGAGGGTAATTCTTCTTCAAATTCCTCCCTAAATACCCAAAGGTACAACTCCGCACTGTATAGATTTTCTTTTTTCCCGTTGTACAGATTATGGTGATTATTCTGATTTTAATGGCTGGATTTTTAGGGAATTTGAGCATGTACGAGAGTTTATGCACTCTGCTATATCAATGAACAAAACTGAGATTCTTGATGCTGCACTCAGTGATTTCTCCGAGGTCATTTCTGCTGTACTCGTGTGTAGAATTTACTTTGTTATATTGATATTTATTCTGATAAGATTTTCTCGAACAAAAGAAGAAAATTTCACGCCTGTGCTGGTAATTTAGGGTTATTTTGGCTTGCCTGAAGAGAGCCGTCGAAAATTACTTCTGGCACTTTCAAGAGAATATGACCTTGATAGGGTGCAAGTTCAGGAATTGATGAAGCAGTATCTTGGTCTTGAGCTTCCTGTTGGTGAGTTTTTTTGTTGATACTCTCTGATTTAGTGTTATTGTTAGGTCATTCGTGCTCAAATTTGTGCAACGTATAGGTGACAGTGCTCAGGACAGTGGGAACCAAGAGGAAGTGTCACTTTCTGCATTTTATAGGATTGAACGAAACTTGAGGCATGCCCTCAAACCACGTTATGAGATACTATTTGAGAGGCTCAATAAGCATCCGGGAGGATTAAAGTTCTTGTCTGTCCTTCGAGCTGATATTCTATCTTTTCTCGCGTAAGGTTAAATTCTTGTAGCGGATGGTAATATACGCATTTGCGTTTCACTTGTGTTGTATCACTTGAATGAATAAGAGAATTTCATGGCAAGGGGTAAAGTTTTTGGTTGTGCTGAATCATTAATTGGGTTACATTCTTAATAAAGTTAATAGAGATTTGTTATGCTTGCCTGTTTTGGTTAACTATCTAATGTTTAATGTACCTCACATCCTTAGTTTCCCCCAGAATGTATTTGATGGTTGGGCACATATCTTTGGTGTTTAATTTAATGCTGTAGAAAATAACTGATGTAGCACTTATCTTTAGTAGATGTTTTTTGTTGTATATTCAGCCATTCGACTTGTATTATGAAATTCAAGTGCCCCAAATTTTAAGATTTGAAATGTAGCATTTGTTATTATTTGTGAAACTCAAATGTTTCTTTCTTCCAAATTGTAGTGATGAAAATTTTGCATCCCTGCGAGCACTTGATTCTTACTTAAAAGAGAAGCTTAATACATGGCTTAGTCCTGCTAACCTTGAGCTTCACAATGTCACTTGGGATGATCCTGCTTCTTTGTTGGAGAAAATTGTGGCTTATGAGGTCTGTTGTTTCATTGTCTCTTCTCTACCTTCTTGGTTATAATATATTTAGGATCTTTGCATGTTTTGTCATCTTTATATTCATCTTCTTCAGGCTGTGCATCCAATCAGCAGTCTTTTAGATTTGAAAAGGAGACTAGGAGTTGGACGCCGCTGTTTTGGATATTTACATCCAGCAATACCTGGTAATCAAAACCCTTCTGGTGTGATTATTAAATATGTTTGTATCTATACTTTGTAAACTGATTTTATTCTTGTGTGGAAGTAAAATAATTATACTTATACACTTGCAATTCATTTGAGAAATTGGAATTTAAGTTGTTATGATGAGCTAGACTAGGCTGGGCTGACAAAGTGGTGCACCATGTGGGCAAAGGCAGTTAGTGGTTTCGTAAAAGTTTCTCTAAACTAGTTAACTTTCACTACTCCTCGTTCATGAGCAATATAGTTACTTTGTATCCAGTATCTTGAACTGAGGGGCTGGATTACTATGGTTACCCTAGATATGTGTTGATTCGCTCTAATAGTTAAGTATTGATCAGGTGAACCCTTGATATTTATAGAAGTTGCACTTATGAAGAATGTGGCTCAGACAATCCAGGTTAGTAGTTTGACTTACCTACTGAACATTTGAGGAAATAGACTGAATCTTATGTTGCGTTACTTAGATTTATTTCTTTGGGCCTTACGCTAGAAACTCTAAACGTAAAAATAAAGGTACTGATTAGACCATTCATTGTCAGGAAGTTCTATGGGATGATCCTCCAACACCTGAATGTGAGGCAACTTGTGCACTTTTTTACTCCATATCATCTACACAGGTAAACATACCTATGTAATGTGTTTTTCCAATGTATAATTAACTTAAGATATGTGGGGTAACTTTTGTAAAATCAGAAAGTAATGTCCATTTTGCCTTTTCTCATTCTAAAAATGTTGGCTAAGTTTTTGGTCTATCGTTTTATGGATTACTGATGAATGTATCTCCTTGTGCGTGTGCTCATCACATATTTGATATCACTCCTCCCCACCCTTGGCACCCCTTTATTTAGCTGTTGTCAAGGAGAAACATTTGTTCCTCAGCTGGATAAGTTATACTGTTCTCCTCATATGCAGCCTGGCTTATCTGGGATCAATTTGGGGAAATTCCTTATTAAACGAGTCATTGATGTTGTTAAGAAGGATATGCCAAATATATCGGTTAGTTCTGTTTTTACATTCAACTTTAAAATGTTGTACTTAATAGTAATTTATGGAGAAAATGTTGTACTTACCTTCAAGATTAGGTGAAAACTATCTGAATCTGACTTCTTGGATGCTCAGAAACAAATTTTCGTTAGTCATAAAGCTCCTTTTGTGATGTTTTCTTCTTTTAGTTTAGTTGATAACAATTTTGAGGAGTTCTTCTGCAGACATTTGCAACACTTAGTCCTATCCCAGGCTTCATGCAGTGGCTTCTATCAAAATTGGTTTCTGCAGATAGATCTGTTTCCACCTTTAAAGAGAACTTGCTTAAACCAGAGGAGGAAAAGGCACTCTTAGATGCGTCTACGTAAGTCTATACTTATCCGGTTACAGGTTGATTTCACTTCTTTCTTGTTTGTTTGTCATGATATATTTTTGCCCACTTTTTTTCTTCACGGTAGGAGACTACTGCTGAAAAACTTAAATCTCTGTTATATTGCTCAGAGAATTCAATACTGGGAAGAGTGCTATGGAAGTAATGCAGTACTTATTGACATCAAAAAACCATGAGTGGTCCAAG
This sequence comes from Leptodermis oblonga, assembly GCA_016801395.1. NCBI lineage: Eukaryota > Viridiplantae > Streptophyta > Magnoliopsida > Gentianales > Rubiaceae > Leptodermis > Leptodermis oblonga. The sequence goes on from CM028756.1 coordinate 45,422,423, forward strand.
TCAGATAAGTTAATTTCGGCGCTCAGAACTCCTCTGCTGCGACTTTGTGCCCGGTACAGCTTATTTCTATGAATTTTCTTGCTAGAACTTTTCTAGAAGATAATAGACGAAGATGTATGGATATCTGGAACTTATCTTTTTTCTTGGGCCAGTTGGGTTGGTTGGGGGGGTGGGGGGGTGGTGGTGGTTAACTTAAGCAGGAATCCTAGTGTGAGTACCTTTTCTTGGTGATTGTCAGGAAATCTAAATTAGGCAGATCACTCTTTGGATTTTTATATTGTTTGTTTTACTGAAGTCTCTGTATTTAATTTGTTACTTAGAGCAGCTGACTGTTTGACATATGAAAATGGGATAAGTTGTTGATTCAACTAATTTTGTCATGAGTTAATAATTCCAGGTATCTTATGCAAGAGAAGAAGAGGGGGAAAGCTCTAGATTCTGTGGCAAATTTTCACCTACAGAATGGAGCGGTATGTCAGGAACTCATCCATGTCAAAAAATTCAATTGAGAGCTGTTATATTTTAGTGTAACACATAGTCCAAGGTCTAAGTTGGTCTCTGACATTCCATTACATGCATTTGTAGACATAATGACTTGAGCAAAATTACCGATCTGTTTAGATGCTCCTTGAAAAAGTGTGAATGAGTTGTTTATTATACTTTTCTCAATGATAACTTTGATCTGCAAGCACAGATGATTGGCCGACTGAATTGGATGGCTGATCGATCTGAAAAGGGCCTTACGCAAAGTGGAGGGATCATGGTCAACTACATCTATAGGTAAAATTTTGAACATTATAAGTGGTATCTCTAGTGTTTTCTGCTAACTTTCTTTTCTCCAGTTTTCTGAATTGGAAAATACTGTGTTGGACATTGTCATTGTGGTTGTCTTATTCTTGGCAACAATGATGCTCATGACTGATATTTTTTGCCAAAAGGATGGACATCTTTCCACAATAAGTGATCTATTGGAAAACCTTAGGACTGGAAACATTTTGCACTGTCTTTTAATACTTCAATAATTTGGAATAAGATGCTGATTTTGTACTCTAGATTGTTTTTGCAATTTTGAATAAGCTGTTTTTAAGTCGTTGATCGGCATAAAAGATTTTAAATGAATGCAGGGTGGAGAACATTGAAGAAAATGCTCAGTCGTATTTCAGCAAAGGTCAAATCCATGCTTCCTCTGATGTCTCTTGCTTCCTCGAGGTAAGTTCTTGGTGCTAAATAGTGATTGTAGACATCTAAACCATAGTTGATGTTTGCTACTTCTTATCTCCACTTACCTACCTGTAAGTTGATATTATTGATCCTTGTGTGTGTGTATTATAGTTGTTGCACATGAACCTCTTATATGGTGTATGCTATGCGTTACTTCTTTCCTGCTTCAATCACATGTTACCTGCATTGAACCTTAAGATGGAATTCGCTGCTTTGAGTAATTAACTTTTCATCATTTACAGGATCATAAAGAAACAACAGATTAGGAGGCTGTTGGAATGTGGATTCATTCTCGTTGTACAGGTATGAACATATATTAGAGAAGTTTGTGGGCTCCTAAAGCTGATTCACTCTTAGTCTCTGTCTTTTGCTTGTAAAACATGTTCCCATGTTGATCATGAAAAACATCGGTAGTAACTTACATTGGAGTATAGTTTATGAGTTCTATTGAAAACCACGTGCAGTCTTTAGAAAAATTACTTTTCACTTTCCTCATGGCTAGTTTCTAAGACGTAGTCCCTCATTAGTCTTGTATTAGAGTCATCAACCACCTGCAGCAATCACCAATTTGTACTTGAGTAAAAATCATCAGTGTAAAGATTTGATTGATAGGTGAAAGGCAATTGTTCAACCTTATGTGATAATCTCTTCAAGTTGTCCCATTCAAAATCTCGCTTATTGTATGCGGATCGAACCTGGATGATGATGGCATAACATCATTTTTCCACATGGTAAAACTGGTTTTAGTTGACAGTATGAAAGAATTCAGAGGAAATTAGAAATGCACTCACCTCTAGTATGCGCAATGCTGCAGAGCAAGGAAAAAAGAAGCACCATCTTAGTATTTTCCAGCATATAAGCATGCTAGTATAAGAACTTTTAGGAAAGTTGCCATGCTACTTTTCTCTTTATTTTTTAACTATGATTTGGTTTTGTTATTTATACAAATTTCAAATACCACATGACATGAATTATGCAGCTTAGAAGAATAATTGATTTCTGTCATGCATTATTAACCTTTTTATTTCGTTTGTGCCTGCAGTTTACAAATCAATGGTAGACCAAAAGTAGCCATTACGTGTTATTTTATTATTAAGGTATGAAACCAGTGAACTTTGTATCAGTATACCTAAACTTTTGTGGCTTGGTGATTCCCGCATCAACTTGGCACAAAACTTGTCGCCATCATCCAACGGGTGCCTGCCCAAGAACTCCATCAGCTCTTCATATGCCTCGGGGTTGTAGCTCTGCTCCGTGAAATGACTAGTGAGAAATAAAAAGACTCTTTCATTGATATAGGTTTAATACATGCAGTGTGTGTGCATCTTTTCTTCGAAGCTCCTGTATATTGGCTTCAGATACAACTTTGTATACAGATTTGCGAATAACAACAAAAGGTCAATACTAGAACAATACTATTGGAAAAATTGGTGCTCTCAGTGTTTTCTTTTCCTAGCCTGCTTCTTAGGTAGAAAGAAGAGAACCTGCAGCTGAGCAGTGACGATTTTGACAGCGACGTACGTGAAGAAATCATGGAGATGCTTTGCTCTTAGCTTCTGGTGATGCTTCTCCAAATCCTGAGTCACTCTCCTTTGTTACAATCAGCAGATTATATATCCACATGCACCAAGAGGGGTGATTTACGCACCTGGAACGAACATCTTGTGACAGTGGAAGCGAGTCGGCCGAGAAGTCCTTTGCTGCCATTGCCTGAAGGGAGAAGCTATGGTTCTTCCCTGAGGTTTTGCTGTGAAATAGGTTACCTGAGATAGCGGGAGAAGAATGGTGGATTCCATAGGTATATAATAACTATGCTATAGTGATTGTAATGCGTAAGCTGTTTGCTAGTGATGATGAGAAGCCAGCAATAATCTAGCGTGGAGAAATATCTTCTTGTTTCTGGGATATTTTGTTGAGAAGATAAAACATGTGGTCCTCATATTTTTCATGAATAAATTGCAATTTTACAATTTAATTATGTAATTTTGTTTTTGTTTTTCGTTAATTATTCTTGATTAATTAACTTTGAATGATGATTAGGGGATGATGACAAAAAATGAGCAGATTAATGGCCCTTCAAGAGTAAAAAATGCAGACGGCTGCATAAATTAATCAAGCTAAAGACACAACTGCTTGGATCATCATCTTCCTTCTTTTTGCAAATGGAATCTTTGTAATTGTAATAACAACAATTCTAAGTCCTTTTATATATCTCTTTCTTCTTCTTCTTCTTCACATTGTAACGCAGAGACAGAATTATGAATTTACTTGTCAATGTTCTACTAATTCTGTTTCTGTTGTTGTTGTTCTTGTGTTTCAATGGCGAATCAAAGTGCAGCAGCGGTTGTGATCTTGCTTTGGCTTCGTACTACGTTTGGGCTGGAGCAAACCTCACTTACCTCAGCTCAATCTTCAACCAGACAATCCCAGAAATCCTTGCGTACAACCCGCAGGTCCCGAACGAGCACACCATCCTGAGCGGTTCCAGAATCAACGTTCCGTTCTCGTGCGAGTGCTTGAATGGTGATTTCTTGGGCCACACTTTTGCATACGAAACTCAAGGCGGCGACACCTACGACAAGATTGCTAGGGTTGCGTTCTCCGATCTTACGAATGGGTTTTGGATTCAAGTGGTGAATACTTATGACCCGACCAAGCTGCCGGCTTCTGCCGTCATCAATGTGACGGTGAACTGTTCGTGCGGGGACCGCAAGGTTTCTAAGGATTATGGATTGTTCGCGACGTACCCGTTGAGGGATGGTGAGGATTTGTCATCTGTGGCTATGGCTTCTGGGGTTCCTTCTGATTTGTTGCAGAAGTTCAATCGAGGAGCTAACTTCAATGCAGGATCAGGCATAGTGTTTGTGCCGGCAAAAGGTTAGTCTTTTTAAGGAATTATTATTATTTATTTTTTTGGTTACCTATGGTGGCCGAGAGTCCTGAATGACGCCGACCCGGTTCATTAAGAATGGATCACACGGAGAGAATCTGGTCGGGTTGGAACGTCACATAAATGGCTTCTCTTCTGGGCTTCAGAATTGGTCCACAAGAATATAGTTTTAAAAGGACTAGCTAATACCAAAAACATATATACAATGACCGTTAAAATAGGTTATTTTGACATGTTCAATAGCTTAGCCTGACAAGCAATTTCGTTAACATTGCCACCTATTTGCTATTTCTCTTATCTTGATCACTTCATTTCTTTCTTGTTTTTTTTACTTTTATTTATTTATTATAATTCTTTGCTTCACAATTGTGAGTTGAAGAAATGACAGATGCATGTTCTTTTTTAACGTTTTGAAAACAAGTTTTATAATGTAAAAAATGTATTGAAAATATAAAAAGTAGATGCTGAATAGTAAAAAATTATATTAAAAATGATGAAATATAATTAAAATATATTAAATTTACTATTAAAACCAAAATCGTTTTCAAAACGAAACAAAAAGAACATGCCCAGCCCAGAGCCTTTGTTTTTACCAAATAATGATATTACAACCTGCAGAATGCAGATATTTCCTACTTGTCCAGAAACTTTGCCTCTCATAAATTAAATATATTATAAGAACCTTAAAAGTTTGACAAGTGGGGTAAGTTGATTGTGCTTTTTAGTATTTTTTTGACAGTATTATCGCATCACAATAAATAATTCAAGCTGCCTTTGATTGTTTGGTTGACGAGACACTAATTAATGAGAAAGTCATAATCTTGCTGGACCCCTAATAAGATTGTCTAGCTTAAATCCTAATTTCCACATTCTGTCACAATCTTTCAACCATCAACTTGTATACATGAACATTATCGTTCTCTTTTTTTTCATTCTTTCTGGAATCTAGTGTAGTTTTCATTGAATAATTCTGTTGAGACGAGGCTCACAGAAAACTCATACAAAGCCTTGTGCAAAGCCGGCGAGGGTATGATAAGAGACCCCTGTAATTCATTCCAGGTTCCATTTTTGATGTTTAAAATTATTTATCTCAATAATTATTATTTTCTCTGTTCCACCGTCTCACTAAAAAAGACTAATAATATAATCATTTATAAGTTATAAGATACAACTCGAACTTAATACTGAAGTATTATTTGTTGGGGTCTCTGAAAAGCATAGTTATGAAGGTGACCCCATACACTCATGTTATACCATTTTAGGATCAACGCGGGATGTTTGACCCAGTATGGAGCATGGCCTAAGTTGAAAAAAATAATAATAAATACAATAGTTGAGTTAGGTAAGGGTCTACTACGCTACGTATTGCCGTGATTGGTGAACTGGTATTGGAAAAGCGAAGATAGTGTATTATTAACAGACAGGTACACTAGATAGAGAAAGCCCGGTCAACTACTCAAGCGTCTTACAATTCACAAGAATTGCAGTCTAACTTTAATATTAAAAAATTAAAAAGACCAAAATATCCTTATATTGAAAGGGTGTTTTTCTCTTCTTTTTCTTTTTTTAAATTATAAATATATTTCATATTAATATTTTTTAATACTGCAGCTACAGTTTTCTTTTTCATTTCTTCACCTTTACCTCTAAGTAAAAATATTTATAAATGTATAAATTAAAAAAATTACTAATTTAAAATGTATTTAAATTATAAAAAAAATCCTTTCAAGACAATTAGAAAAAAGAAGGGAAAATTTATCCCAGGGAGCAATAAATGCCCCAGTTCCCCCCTCCCCTGGGGCCTTTAACGTCCCAGAGAGCTTTCTCCCTCGGACATTAAAAAACCCTAGGGAGCCGCTACTTGGGATCCTTTTTTTTTAATATATTAATTTTTTTTTAAATATAGATATTTATTAATATTTTAATTAAATTATAAAATAAAAAATTTGTAATTTTATATTATATTAATTTTATTTTAAAATTTTTTTTATGTGGGTATGTAAATATTTATAAATAATTTTTATGAATAAATAATTGGTATGTAAAAATACTCACGTATCATAAAATATTCATTTTCTATTATATAAACCTGAAATTCTCATAAAAAATATTCATAAATGTCTAAATTAAAAAATCACTTATTTAAAATGTAATTATAATTAAGAAAACTGAAAAAAAGAAAAACAACAATATTAAAAAAGGACAATTTGGTCAATTTTATTTTTTAATATTAAAAGGGGACTGCATTTAACAACTCTGAAAACAAAACGCAGAGAAAACAAAACGCAGCCTGATAAGTCAGAAAAAGAAGAAAGAAAAAAAGAGAAAAGTAAAGCACAAAGGGCATTTGTGTCTTTTTATTATTAAATAATTACTTGGACTACATTAGTAAAATCCGGGACTACATTTAAGTTAAGAACTCCGATGCTGGATTTTTTAAGGCTGAAATGTAAGGCTGAGAACGAACACGAACGTTCACGAACAAGCTCGAGATCGGCTCGATAAAAATGTTCACAAACATGATTTTTAGGCTTGATAATAAACGAACACAAACAATGTACTGAAAGCTCGTTAATGTTCGTGAATAGGCTCAATTAAAATATTAACTATATAATATAAATAAAATAAATATATACAATATTAAAATTTTAAATAATACAAATAATTGAATCTTTATGTATGTATTTATATGTACATAGATATTAATATATGAATTTAAATTAAATATTAATTTTTATGTAAGTTGATATAATATATTAAACTAACTAAACATTACAATTTCTTATTAGTTAATGAGAGATAGAACGCACACGAATTTTCACGAATAAGCTTGGCTCGGTTCGATTAATAAATAAACTAACATGAACAATATTTTAAACTCGATAAATAAATGAACAATAAATTAACATGTATAAGCTCGGCTAGACTCGTTATCATTCCGAAATGTCATCAATCACAGAGTCAACCTAGTAATTTCTTGACTTATTTTTCTTTCATTAAATGCCTCTTTTAAGTTGCTGTTAGTATCTTTGAAGTATGACCCCCCAGCTGTGAAGCATTCAATGGCCTCCTCCCTCCTTTTAGAAGGAAACAAAAGGTCTGTCTAGTTTCAGCAGTTTATGATCAAGAATTATGAAGAAAAAGATAGTTTTAGTTTTAGAGCTGTTAGTGTGCTTTTTGGCCATAGGGATCTTTTGGGATGGAGCCGAAGCACAATGCGGTGATGGATGCGATGCTTTAGCATCATATTATGCATGGGATGGATCAAATCTCACATTTATGTCCCGAGTCCTTTCTACTTCAGTCAGCAGTATTCTTAGTTACAATCCTCAGATAAAAAATCCAGATTTGATTCAGATGTACAGCAGAATAAATGTTCCCTTTTCTTGTAGTTGCTTGAAAGAGGGATTCATGGGGCATCAGTTTACATATCAGGTCAGTTCTGGCATTACCTATCAAAGGATAGCGCAACTTTTATATGCAAATCTTACCACAGTTGAAATGCTGGAGAGGTTCAACAGTTATCCTCCAAATAATATCCCTAACTCAGCACAATTGAATGTTACCGTCAATTGTTCTTGTGGGAATAGTGAAGTGTCTAAGGATTATGGATTATTCCTAACATATCCTCTTCACTTTGGAGAGGATATTACTTCTCTTGCTCGTGAGTTTGATCTTCCTGAGAAGTTGCTTGAAGACTATAATCCCGGAGTCAACTTTAGCTCTGGAAGTGGTTTGGTTTTTGTTCCAGGAAAAGGTAAATCAGAAGAGGCCAAGGGAAGGATATGAGAAAAACCACCCAGTGTGATGATTGATTTAGCTGCCCCTTTTTGCTAGAGATTATTAAAATACGTTTGGCTGAACTGTTGATGATCTATTGTTTTTTCATTGATGCAGATCAGAATGGAACTTTTCCAAAACTAAAGTCAAGGTAGCATAGCATAGACTGTCTTGATGAGCTTTTTCATTTATTGGAACAATTTGCAGAAGTCCCTTTTCACAACTGATACTATGTTTTTCTTTGTGCCTGCAGCTCAAGTGGTTAGTTCTTTTCTTTTTTGCCAATTGACGAGGTGGTGTACGTAAGAACCAGTTCTGAGTTTCCTATGTCGAATGATGACTTGCCATTGTGAACAGGAATCTCAGGTGGAGCCATCGCTGGGATATCAGTTGCTGCAGTTCTTGGGGTTGTCTTCATGGCTTTCTGCTTTTATTTCTTCTTTTACAGAGAAAGAAAGATAACCGAAGAATCATATCCTGGAGGAAAGCCATACGAACTAAATAATGATAATGCGCACGGTACTTGTTATTTTAGTAGTAAGTTGAATATCTTGTTTGTGATTCTTAATCTCACAGAAATATATCTCCATCTACTGATGCAGATCCTGGAAAACTGGAAAAAATATCAGAATCAGGTCCTCTTATGGCCAATACTCCAAGGCTGAATGGTATTACTGTGGACAAATCCGTTGAATTCTTATATGAGGAACTCGCTGCGGCCACAAATAACTTTAGCCTGGCCTGTAAAATAGGCCAAGGTGGATTTGGTTCTGTTTTCTACGGAGAGTTAAGAGGCGAGGTAGGTGAAATTGTCCTAAACTCTTGAATTGCTGGCATAGCAAATGAAATATTGTATTCATACTCTTACATATATAAATAGATGTTAAAATTTCTATATGTTTTAAGTGAATAATTTTCGGCTATATAGGATAAGAGGTGCATATTAACTAAGATTCTTTATCATCCCTAAATGTAGAAAGCAGCAATTAAGCAGATGGATATGCAAGCATCCAAAGAATTCCTTGCTGAATTGAAGGTTTTGACCCACGTCCATCACTTAAACCTGGTAATTCATTCTTCTTTATGAATTTTGAAGTAAATCTTTGTCCTTTTGGTTCTTGTTCTGTATAAAGTCTCTTTTGTTAGAGATCTTTGTTTGTGACACTTACAAGTGAATATATGTGAAAATTTTCATGTTTGCCTGCAACATAGGTACGTCTAATTGGATACTGCGTGGATGGATCCTTGTATCTGGTTTACGAGTACATTGAGAATGGCAACCTAACTCAGCATTTACGTATATCTGGTGGGAAAAGCTCTTATTGGTGTCTGACACAGCACAAATTTTTCTAGGCCAAAAGGCTTTTCTCATGGTGTTTATATCCTATTTCCAGGGAGGGAACCATTGCCTTGGTCTACCAGAGTGCAGATTGCTCTTGATTCAGCTAGAGGACTTGAATATATTCATGAGCATACAGTTCCTGTCTACATCCATCGAGACATCAAATCAGCAAACATTTTGATAGACAGAAATTACAGGGGGAAGGTCGACAGAATTTCTAGCATTCGAGTAGCTGTGAAGACATTTTATTCACTTCATTATGATGCTGAAATTGGTTGTACTATCTATCTATCCTGCAGGTTGCGGACTTTGGTCTTACAAAATTGACTGAAGTTGGAAGTGCTTCTTTGCACACGCGTTTAGTTGGTACTTTCGGTTACATGCCTCCAGAGTAAGATTCCTTAAGGTTTTGTATATATAGATTGTCATTCTTCTGCTCGGAAAAACAGTATATGATCTGTGATGGCATTGCTTTCAGGTATGCTCAGTATGGCGATGTTTCCTCCAAAATCGACGTGTATGCATTTGGAGTTGTTCTTTATGAACTAATATCAGCTAAAGAAGCCATAGTCAAGACAAATGAAATGGTTACTGAATCCAGGGGACTTGTTGCTTTGGTACTAATACTAATAAATAAATGTTTACTTACACCTGCAGAAGTTACTTTCAGAACATATATAAGTTGTTAAATATCCTGTGACATTTCCTCCATTCTGCAGTTTGAGGATGCTTTTAACAAACCTGACCCTCAAGAAGCCTTAATCAAGCTGATTGATCCCAGGCTTGGGGATGATTATCCCATTGATTCGGTTCGAAAGGTAATATTGCAAGCTAATGAATGAATGTTGCAGGCAGGCTCATCCTTTATCATTCTAACTGTATCTTCTTTAATGGTGTGTTGTTGTAGATGGCTCATCTGGCCAGAGTTTGTACACATGAAAATCCACAGCTGAGGCCAAGCATGAGGTCAATTGTGGTAGCACTAATGACACTGTCATCCACAAGTGAGGATTGGGACATTGGTTCTTTCTATGAAAATCAAGGTCTTGGTCATCTAATGTCAGGCAGGTAGAAATCTGAATCGAAGTGTTGTTGCTGCTGCTGCTGTTGTACAAATTCAACTTCTTGTATTGTTTTTTTGTACATGTCAAAGAACTGAAGAGGTTGTAAACTTGTAAATTGGTTTTGGGCATTTCCTAGTTCCTATTCTATGAAACTCCTTTCTTGTTGAGGGTATGTGTATGATCCCATCAAGAGCCATATTCTTCCTTTTTTTTTCTTTCCCTGTTTTTTGGAAATTCATAAAATGGTCAAACTTTCAACATTGGGCAAAATTATGGGCTGGGAGAAGAGCAGATGGGTCCAAATCAAAAGGACTTTTTAAACTTTATATTCATTGAGGGTTGGTGTGTGAGGCCCAAAATGTTAAAAAGAATAGTTGAAGTTTTGGGGAGAAACTGTTTTGCATAAACAAAGATATGGCTGAGAACGAACACAAACAAACGTTCACGAACAAGCTTGAGTCGACTCGATAAAAAAGTTAACGAACATGATTTTTAGGCTCAATAATAAACGAACACGAATACGAACAAGGTGTTGAAAGCTCGTTAATGTTCGTGAACATGCTCGATTAAAATATTAACTATATAATATAAATAAAATAAATATATACAATATTAAAATTTTAAATAATACAAATAATTGAATCTTTATATATATTTATATGCACATAGATGTCAATATATGAGTTTAAGTTAAATTTTGATTTTTATGTAAGTTGATATAGTATATTAAAGTAATTAAACATTACGATTTTCTGTTAGTTAATGCGAGATAGAACGCACACGAATGTTCACGAACAAGCTCGGCTAGGCTCGATTAATAAATAAACGAACACGAACAAGATTTTAAACTCGATAAATAAATGAACACGTCAAAACTCGGTTCGTTATCACCCCTACAAAGATAACTAAACTAAAAGAAAATGAGTTCTGTTTAAAAAAAAAAAAGAAAATAAAGAAAGATAGAAAATGAGTTCAAAATGGATGACGACATAAGCCCTGTATAAAGGAATGTATCAACACAATGTAAAGGAAATTCTTCTTTCTCTCATAACATTATATTATTTACACTCTTATATATTCTCTCTTATTATTCAGACTCTTTAACTATCAAAATTCTTCTTCTTTTTTTTTTAAATAAATATTTCATTCTCATTAAAAATAAGAATCAAATTTCGATATTTGAGTGACCCATCATGTATCACTAACCGCTGGGATACTAGCTCGTTCGTCAGCGTTATTGATTTCATAACATTTAGAAGTCTCGATATGAGGAGATAGCGACTTCACTATTTCCCATTACGATTCCTTCTTCATATTTGAAACAAATCACATGTCTACTCTATTGTGTTAAGAACTTTAAGATGCCAGATGGACCATTGCCATTGGACATCGCGATCATGTCGTTTTGCAATTTTTTTTTTTTAAATGAAAAACTTTATATTAAATGCACTGGAAACCGTCCAGCAACAGTTTAAATACAACAAAAGAGGGCAAAAAACACCTCATTACCATGTAATGGACCCACCTTCTTCTTCCTCTTCTCTTCCTCTTCACCGAAAACTTCTCCTTCTTTTCTTCTTCCTCTTCCTCTTCCTCTTCTTCTTCTTCTTCTTCTTCTTCCTCCTCCTCTTCTCCGATGCCACCAAAACCTCTCCCAAAGAGAGTCCAATAAACCTTACAAATAAGGGACAAACCCTTCTTCTTCCTCTTCCTCTTCTTCCTCTCCTCCTCTTCTCCGATGCCACCAAAACCTCTCCCAAAGAGAGTCCAATAAACCTCTCCCAAAGAGAGTCCAAAAACCTTACAAATAAGGGGTCAAACCCTTATAAGAAGGAAACAAACAAAAAAAAACAAAAATAAAACAAATAGAAGAAAAAAAACAGGAGAAAAAAAAAACAAACTATTCCCCCCCTTCTCCCGGAGAAGAGAAGGGGGGGGGGGAGGGGGGCGGCGGCTGCTAGGGTTTGTTTTAGAGAGAAGGGGGAGAAAAGTATGGGGGAGAGAGAGGGGAATCTCATGTCGTTTTGCAATTTGATTGAAAGTGATTGCTTCAATAATTAATTGAAAATGCATTAGACAAATTGTGTGATGTCAATTGTTGTCAACCATGTGGCATACTATTCTTGATTTTGTCAACTTTCAATATTCCTAAACTTGTTCTTATCACTTTGATTCACAAACGGCTCTGAAAAATATTTTTAATTATTCTATCCATTCTAATAAATATATAACTTTATATAAATTAATGGTGAATTTCACATAATTATATTAATAAGACTATTATGAATAAAATTTTTGAAAATGAATTTTTTAATTATAACAAAAAATATTTTTAAAAATTAAATCTTTTAATAGAACAAAATACTATAGTACAATTTGCTTGTTCATAGTATTTTTCTGTTTTATTAAAAAAATTTACTATCTAATATAAAAAGTAATATTAGAAAATGAGTTCTTTTTTTTTCAACGCAAATAGAAGATATTATATTTTGTTATTTTTTAAATACTAATCTTGATAGTCTTCCTTGAATTCCATTCATGCACGGTCACTCAGTTGACTATTTAGATAATTAAAGTCAAATAAAAAATATTTGAAGAGAGAGTGGGCATGAGCATGAGGGCTAGCTGGGGCGTTGCCGCCGCAACCGGCCAGAAAGCCACCAAGGGGATTTAAGTTCCTCCGTGGGGCGCAAATCCTAAATTCGAAATTCAAAATTGTATTCATCGATTTAAAAAGTTCAAATTATTTATTGTTATACTGTAAGGAACCTGGTATTATGTACAATAATGTTAAATTCAAAAAAAAAAAAAATTTCATATGCTTAATTTAAGTACGTTTATCCATTCGTTGATTCTGGGTTACATCGGTAGTAGTCAAAACGCGCGCCGGACACTATCCGTACTCGGTTCCATATGGCGGCTGCCGCTGCCCAGACGGGCGGCGGCCGATCTCACCTGTTCTCGCCATCTCATTCTTTTATACAGTATGTATGCATAAAATTACCAGGCATGAGCTGTAATATTATGTATATATTAATTATTACTAGTATAGTATTATACTCAATACTTGGTCTCATTAAAAAATCTAGTTCAAATAATATATAATAATTTGTTATAAAAAATAACTAATAACAATTTAGTATCATATTTTTTATTTAACAATTAAACTTAACTTTTTTGTGTGGTCAGATAAATGAAAGAAAATTTAAAACTGAACTCTCCACGTGGCGTGGCGATGTTTGTAATTAGTGCTTGCTCAACACGTGGCAGTATTTGCCTATCCAAAAGCTAGGCTGATGATTATGATGAACAGCTTATTATTTTGTCTTTTTCTCTGTTTTAGGTACTAATTAATCCACTAAACTACAATCCAATGGTCGATCTCCAAACGGATAGGGATTACATATTTAACTTTTATTAGTATTACTTACGTATCCAATATTTTTTGTGTACTTTTGATTTCAAAGATGAAGTTATTACCATTGACATTTAACTTGTTTATTTTGAAATTTTTTAATTTTGTTTTTTGAATGAATCGTTATATTTTATGATCTATTACATAGAAGGCAGAGACAGTACGAAGAAAAGAACGAAGTTCGCTTGCACTCTAAATAAGCAGAATCGAACATCCGACATCTTCTCTTCACCTGATACAAGGCAGTCGAAGGAGTAGTAGGACCAAGCATCACTACCATAAGGCTTTAATATTAGTAAATCCTGCCACTTCCTATATTCTCTTACATATCAAAATAATCATGAGTGGCTCGTTATGCCTCACGACTGCTCGGGTACTAACTCGTTTCTAAAATGTTATTATTACAAGGAGACAAGTTTTCAAAAAGTAAGAGTCATAAAGTCATAGAGTAACAGTTTCATCGAGTTACTGTCATTACACTTAATTTACCATTCATTATTATTATAAAAAAAGAAAAAAAACCTAACACCATCCTTAATTTTCCAAAAACAGGTACATTCAGATCTTCATGTCGTATTCAACTTCACCAAAGTGATCAAAAGTAGTTCAAGTTAAATTATACTTCTCAATGTCTCATACTTAATTAATTAATCCATTAGTTAATTAGTTGAACAGTTGTTTAGACTTGTGGTTTAATGACCATTCAACATATATCTGTATATATATAAAAACCAATAAAACAACACAAAAATTTGTATCCGACAAATGGGACCGTCTAATTGCGTACATCTGACATGTATGATATTATGACGCTAGTCTTTGATGTATTAAATTTAACTTACAATATATCACGTATTAAATTTAAACTATGATTGGCTTTTAGCGGTTAATCTCTTGCTATAATGTTAAAATACTAATGATCGCCTATAGCGCATATATCGAATTTAAGAACATAAATATAGCAAGAGTAATGATATACTCTTCAAAATAATTTTCTCAACTTTCTTAATCAAGTGAGATGTCATGTATCGATTTAATTGTTAAATTATTACAATCGGACTGTCTAACAGGCTAACATCACGCTTCTTGCAAACTCATAAATAGCGGAAAAAGAAAGAAAACCCGGACAGAAAGTAGCCGTTACAGCAACCACGTGGGACCTTGCCGACATTAAAATGGAGTTAATGTCCTACGGTTTCATTAATCTTTCTTTGGCATTAAAAAAATAATAAAAAATGGTTCGTTTTCCATTATGTATTCCAACTAAGAAAGAAGGAAAGATGGGTGGGTCCTTTTCTTCTTTCAACTTCCCCAACTCCCACACAAAACGTTAGCATCACTTCTTCCCCCACACACCTCTCACTCCCATACAAACAAAATGATAAAAAAAAAAAATAATAAAAAAATCTCTTCATAACCTCAACTAGAAAATTCTGAAACTGTAAATTATAAACTTATCTATCTTCCTTTCCCTTTCCAACCCTTAAAATCAAAATCAAATCCTGTCCAAGATAGAAAACCCACCAAATACTTGTGCGAACTAATATTTACTTCACTCTCTGATCAGTTTTTCCTCACAAATTTTGCTTCTTTATCTTTATCTACAGACAGATGGGTATTGGGGTTCTGGGTTGTGGTTGAGTTTGCTTTACAATATGGGAATTTGTAAAGGAATTTCTTTGGATGAGTTGAAGGGTTGAAGCAATCCCAACATTCTGCAATCCACGCAGCTTTGCTGCTCTGCTTTGCCGTATAGCGTCTGTTTTCCTCCTGTTTTTGTTTTCTACTTAATTCTGCTCAACCCTGTGGAAGTTACCCACAGAAGGTAACTGATTATGCGTTTTTTTCTCCTTTTTTCTTTTTTGTCTGGGGGGTGGGGGTGTGGTTCAAAATTCTCTAGTTGATTGTATCGTGTGTGTTTTGTGGTGTGTATAATGCTGTCTTTTAAGTGTGAAGTTGAATTGATTTGATATCTTATTTTCGGTGCTGTTTCTGTCTGCAAAAAATTCAATATTCTAGGGGATGGGAATCCCGTGTGACTTTGATGTATATCTTGCCTATTTGTAGTCTTGCAATTTTACTTCTAAAAGGTTGCTAAATTTAGAGTCTTTTTTGTTGTTAGGGATTTGCTGAATTCATTTACGGTGCGAATTTTGGTTGTCTTGTTTAATTAGAACTGAAATTTTGATTTTGTTTTCCTTTTCCGATTTGCGAATAATCCAACATAACATTTTTTGCTTCAGATCCTGTTATTTGTATTGCTATGCCTTTTATTTCTGTCCTCTTAATTCCAGTTATAATGTATATACTTTAGTTCATACCTAAGTTATACTTTCTCTTGCAGAAGTCCTAGATGGCAACACTTGGTGACATCGGGCTTTCAGCCGCAATCAATATAATCAGTGCATTGGTTTTCTTGATAGCATTTGCGATATTAAGACTTCAGCCATTCAATGATAGAGTATATTTTCCAAAGTGGTATCTTAAGGGTTTGAGAAACAGTCCAACGCATTCTGGGACTTTTGTGAACAAGTTTGTGAATTTGGATTGGAGGGCATATATAAGGTTCTTGAATTGGATGCCTGATGCACTGAAAATGCCAGAAGATGAGCTTATTGAGCACGCCGGACTGGATTCTGCTGTTTATCTGCGGATATATTTGCTTGGGCATGTTTTTCTTATCATTTCCCCTGAGAAGGATTCCATCTTCTATACAGGATTTTCCTTAGATCATGGCCAGACTTTGTTTCTGGTGCTAATATAGCTCATGATGGTTTATGCAGACTTAAAATTTTTGTTCCTGCGGCATTGCTTGCATGGGCAATCCTTGTACCTGTTAACTGGACGAATAACACGTTAGCTCGATCTGGCGTGGATTACAGTGAGATTGATAAGCTCTCTATTTCCAACATTCCACTTGGATCACAAAGGTTCGGAGCTTTTGTATTTTGTCTGTTAACTTTTTTGATTGCAACTTTTCTGTCACTATTTTGACATGGTTTTCAAAATCGATGTCAAAAAAGAAGTGGCTCCATATTTTTACTTGGCTTTTAACAATCTTATCAACCTTATCTATACTACAATAATTGTAACCAATTGCTGTTATGCTTGAATTAGCAACAGTGCAAAATGGAGCTTTAGTCCTCTTGAGAATAAGGTCCAACAGTAGAATTCCTTTCAGCCCTTTTGTATATATCTTAAAAGTTACCTTGAACAGCATTAGGTTTATACATAATAGAAGAAATGCAACCATGCAATTGACCATTCCTTGTAAATTTTTCATTGTTTAGACACAGATAATTTGCAAATGATTACTGGAGAACTTATATATTCACGCCTTTTGGGTATTTGATACATGTTAAGTTTTTGTTTGGTTTGAATCTGAGTGCAGCCTAAGCGAATTGTGACTTGCGTTTCAGTCACTATCAGTGGTTGAATTTGATCACTTTTCACAATGGTTGGTTCTAAGCAGTTTCATCATAAAATTAATGGTTCTGGATGTTAATCCAGTCTTTAATTACCATTCAAACATTGGGATTGGCTTTTGTTTGAGAAAGAAGTATTCATGCATCAGAAAATTTACCAATTTGTATTCTTTACTTGTTTTTATGCATCCCATGATGATGAAGCTGGAAAGATATAGGGTCTACTTTTTTATTTACATTTATGTTACGATCAGATGTTTGCACAATAACCCATGAGGAATCACAAACTTGCAGGTTCTGGACTCATATTGTGATAGCCTATGCCTTAACATTTTGGACATGTTATGTCTTACGAAATGAGTATTCAAAAGTTGCATGTATGCGTTTGCACTTTATCGCCACCGCAAAACGACGGCCTGATCAATTCACGGTAACTTGATATTTTCTAATGTTTTGTCAGGGATGTCTATTGGTATGATATATAAAGACCTGACTGGTTGGATTAACTCTGTACAGGTTCTTGTTAAAAATGTGCCACCAGATCCAGATGAATCGACTAGTGAGACCGTTGAGCACTTTTTCCTAGTCAATCATCCAGACCATTACCTTACTCATCAGGTTGGACCCAACTATTCTTGTCGCCTTTTTGTGTGTGTGTGAAGGCCTTTCTGAATTTTAGTTGAATCACTCATGTGAAAAATTTTGAAGCTTTTTTTCCTAATTAAAGTTAGAATAGTTTACATCATTAATTTTTTGAACAAACACAAGTAAAGAATTTTTTTTTTTAATTTCTTTTGGACATTGAAGGGCGCCTGTTAAAATTTTTTACGCTTTATTTGAATAATTGGATGATCATGTACTGATCTTGATAGGTTTTATCAAATTCTGTCTAAATGATACCCTACCGATAGTGTTATGCACCTTGACTCTTGTGTTGTCAATGTGCCCAGGTTGTGTGCAATGCCAACAAGCTGGCAAAATTGGTGGCAGAAAAGAAGAGTAAGCAAAATTGGCTTGACTATTACCAGTTAAAATATGCTAGAAATCAATCACAACGACCCACAAAAAAGGTATATATCTATCCCTGCATTCATTATTGTAAGATACTTTATCCCTCATTTATAATCTTTTCTTCCCTGGCCTGGGGAAAGTTGCAATTTAGATGATCATGTGAAGTCATGTTACTTACTGCTTTCTCTTGCTTTCTGGCAGACTGGTTTTCTCGGCCTTTGTGGTGAGAAAGTGGATGCAATTGATCATCAGACAGCAGAAATTGAAAGATTATCGAAAGAAGTAATATTTTGTTTAAAATTGCTTGTTTTGCTTATCTAAGAATGTTCTTTCTGGAATGATGTGCATTTATGGTACGCACAACTCCGAAAATTTTACATATTGCTTTTACGTACAGATAGCTGCAGAACGAGAAAAGGTACTAAGTGATCCCAAGTCAATTATGCCTGCAGCATTTGTCTCCTTTAAAACTCGGTGGGGTGCTGCTGTCTGTGCTCAAACCCAGCAATCTAGAAATCCAACCTTGTGGTTGACAGATTGGGCTTCAGAGCCACGTGATGTGTACTGGCCAAACTTGGCAATACCTTATGTTTCACTATCCATCAGGAGGCTCATAATTTCTGTTTGTTTCTTTTTTCTCACTTTCTTCTTCATGATTCCTATCGCTTTTGTGCAATCGCTAGCAAATATTGAAAGTCTTGAGAAAAGAGCACAATTCCTGAAGCCCATCATTGACATGTAAGTTTGTTTCCTTGCTATACTTGTGAAAACTTTACAGGCATGCAATTCGGTTGCTGATTTCTGCAATATACTGTTTGTAATTAGTAAGAGAACATAACGTTGTCTCTCATTGTATTTTTATTCATATCCTCTTAGATGCGTTAATGCTTCTTTGTAATGGTCTCCTGTTGTTCTTGCAGTGGCTTCATCAAGTCATTTATCCAAGGTTTTCTTCCTGGTATTGCTTTGAAAATCTTCCTCATCCTACTGCCCACCATTTTGATGATAATGTCGAAGTTTGAAGGCTTACTGAGTATATCAAAATTAGAGAGGAGATCAGCAACTAGATTTTATATCTTCAACTTTGTAAATGTTTTCCTTGGGAGCATAATCGCGGGAACTGCATTTCAACAACTGAATACTTTCATTCACCAGTCAGCAAATGAGTATGTTACCTCATTCAACTTTCCTGTGCCTCTTCATATACTAGTAGTTTTATCCAAAAAAGTTAATTTGTTGTGTGTATGGTTCTAAACTTTCTTGAAAATTGCATACATGGATGAAAGCTTACTGTTGCATTACTTATTCCTCAGAATAAATTTTGACCAATGTAAGTGCTTGTTGGGTGCAGCATCCCAAAAACAATCGGCGTAGCAATCCCAATGAAAGCAACTTTCTTCATAACCTACATAATGGTTGATGGATGGGCCGGCATTGCAGGTGAGATCTTGAGGCTGAAGCCTTTGATAATATTTCACTTGAAGAATTTCTTCTTGGTGAAGACTGAGAAAGACCGGGAAGACGCAATGGATCCAGGGAGTCTTGGTTTTGATACAGGGGAACCCCAAATACAATTCTATTTTCTCCTAGGCCTTGTTTATGCGGTTGTGACTCCACTTCTCCTTCCATTCATCCTGGTTTTCTTTGGCCTGGCATACGTTGTGTTTCGCCATCAGGTAAGGATCAATCCTGTCGTCACTTGGCTTGTTATCTCTTGACGTTTTAATGAGGTGCCTGATTGTTCAAATTGCGTATGATTGATCAAATTACAGATCATAAACGTATACAATCAGGAGTATGAAAGTGCTGCAGCTTTCTGGCCGGATGTTCATGGACGCGTCATATATGCCCTGGTCATTTCACAGATACTTCTGATGGGGTTGATGAGCACAAAACATGCAGCTTCGACCACACCATTCCTCATTGCTCTTCCAATTCTAACCTTCACGTTTCAGTATTACTGCAAAGGTCGTTATGAGCCGGCTTTCGTCAAATACCCGTTACAGGTACTGATCCTATCATCTATGGTTATGGATGATCCATGATTATCATGTTTGCAAATTTGACATTAAATTTTCTGCTTCGAATTTCAATCTTTCCAGGAAGCAATGAGGAAAGATACTCTGGAAAGAGCGCGAGAGCCGAACTTGAACCTGAAAGCCTACCTCCAGAATGCTTACATTCATCCTGTTTTCAAAGGTGAAGACGATGATGATGAGGAGGAAGAGAGCTTTCTGAAGCTGGAGGAGTCGGTGCTGGTGCCAACGAAGCGCCAGTCGCGGAGGAACACCCCGGCAGCTAGCAAAGTCAGCGGTGGCTCTTCTCCATCGCTGCCGCCGGAATTCATCATTGAGAAGTAGTAGCTTTGCATTTTGTTTGTGGGTTTGGATTTTTGAAGTTGTAGGGGGGAGGCAATGAATGAATTAACTCTGTAAATTAATTATATACGAGAATGGAGACAAAACTTGTATACACCTTCAAGTCCGCCATTGTCATCTACAAATGCTCCTAGCTATCTGATTTAGCCTCATTTGGTTTTTACAGTAAACTTAAAATATTATATATATATTTATTTATTTATTTTATAATTTAAAATCATATAATTTGTTATTAGTTAATTATACATTTTTAATATTTTTTTATTATAATTTATTTTCATAACCATGTTATAAATTTTTTTAATGATATTTAGGTGTTTTATTTCTTGTATATAAATAAAGAGATGAGAAAATTAATTTTAATTTAAGAGGTAAAATAATATTTTTGAAACATGGAGACAATATAGTAATGGCATGAAAATCAATGTTCAATATTAAATTTAAGAAAAGGTTATTGTTTCATTACAAAATTATTCAAATCTTTAAATTTATTAATCAAATTACATAAAAGTTGGGTACATAAAGTTTGAAATTCTACATTTCATGTGTCGTGTGTTTTTGAATTTTTCCTTTTTTTTTCTCCTTAATGTCTATCTCTATTTCACCATTTAATGTTGACTTTCATAACACATAGCAACAAATAATGAAATTTAATAAACACTAGAAATATGTCCAAAATTGTCATTTTCACCTCTCAATCCTAACAATATTGTATAAGATGAATATTAAAAAAAGAAAATCACGTTTTTTCTCTTTGAAAAGCCCTTTTCTTTTTTGGAGAAACAAAAAAAGAACGAGAATAACATTTAACGAAAATGAGAATAGTGAAGAATACGAATGAATGAAAGCAACCTCAATATGTATTCTTTACGATTATCCCTTCCCAATCACGTAACGAATACCTCATTTTAATCCCAGCAAAAGAATGAATGAGAATGACATTCATCCTCTTATTTTAGATTAACAAGGAAAGTACTTCAAACGTGATGAATCGAAATGATGATTTTTATCTCATTAATCATTCTACTGTCTACAATTGGGAAAACTGCAAAAGTGGTCCACAATCTTTACCCTTGTTTCAAATGTAGTCCACAATCTTTAGTAAGTGGCAAATGTAGTCCACAATGTATCCATTTTGTTGCAATTTTAGTCCAAAAACGGAAAATGGACCTTGACTAACGGTCAACGGGTTTGACCGTCAGTCAAACCCGGTTTGACCCTCCTAAAACCACCCCACCCCTTCCTTCCAAAACCATTTCTCCACATCACTTCTTCCTCCACGTCAGCACCACATCAGCACCAGAAAATGAAAGGAGATCATAAAAACTCCAAAATTTGCTCCATTGGAGTTTCGAACCTGTGACCTTCTAGATGCGCGCGCGAGAGACAACCACTAAGCTGCAGTCGTTTGTTTGTCTTTGGTTGCTGTTCCATTCACTCATATAGAATCACACTTTTCTTTCGTACTTTATACACAAGGCCGTATTAAGACTTTCAAATTCCTTTCCATGCCGTCAAATTAATTAACTTATTTAATTAAAATTACTATTCTAACCTTATTAAATAATGTCAAACATATAATTACCTCTAATATATATTTTTAACTCTTTCAAAAATCTCATACGAATTAATTCAACATCAACTATAATATATTTTTAAATAATCTCATACGAAGGGGAAGAGTTAAAAATATATTATAGTTGATGTTGAATTAATTCGTATGAGATTTTTGAAAGAGTTAAAAATATATATTAGAGGTAATTATATGTTTGACATTATTTAATAAAGTTAGAATAGTAATTTTAATTAAATAAGTTAATTAATTTGACGGCATGGAAAGGAATTTGAAAGTCTTAATACGGCATTGTGTATAAAGTACGAAAGAAAAGTGTGATTCTATATGAGTGAATGGAACAGCAACCAAAGACAAACAAACGACTGCAGCTTAGTGGTTGTCTCTCGCGCGCGCATCCAGAAGGTCACAGGTTCGAAACCCCCAATGGAGCAAATTTTTGAGTTTTTATGTTCTCCTTTCATTTTCTGGTGCTGACGTGGTGCTGACGTGGAGGAAGAAGTGATGTGGAGAAATGGTTTTGGAAGGAAGGGGTGGGGTGGTTTTAGGAGGGTCAAACCCGGGTTTGACTGACGGTCAAACCCGTTGACCGTTAGTCAAGGTCCATTTTCCGTTTTTGGACTAAAATTGCAACAAAATGGATACATTGTGGACTACATTTGCCACTTACTAAAGATTGTGGACTACATTTGAAACAGGGGTAAAGATTGTGGACCACTTTTGCAGTTTTCCCGTCTACAATTATTCTTCCAATTGGATTCATAATATTTTTTCTTATTATTTTTATCACTTCCCATAAATAGAAAAAGTAATTTATTAAATTGAACCATCGTGAATATACAAATGAATCGAATAAGTTTTATTTATTTAATATGATTCAATGTCTATTCTATTATATTATTTGGAAGAAAGGAGAAAAAAAGAAAGAAAAGAAGATACACTGAATAGTCAATCTGCGGTCACAGCCAGAATTGATTGATTTTTTATATTCTTCTTGTACTATATTCCCAACAACACCAACGGCAATAAAAAGGAAATGTTTCAACATACAGTAATATTTTTTTTACTATTTATTACACTGTGATTTTTGAAAATTATTTTTCAGATTACTTGATGCGACGCAAAAAATACAATATATGATGTGCTTCTTAGAGCCCAATAAGAACTTATACAAGACTATGGCCCAATCTGAATAGACTTTGTCGCGATGAAGGATGAATATGTTGGGAAACCGATCTGGGTAGCTCGGATCCGCAAGGCTGATGAAGAGATGTAAGTCGCACTGTTCCGGTGATAACTTCAGATGATAAAGAAAGAGGCGGGGCTTTCCCCCCTGTATAAGCTCCGACGGTCAAGTTAGTATAGGTGGAGAAGATAAACAGTAAAGATGAATGCTTGAAATGATAAAGATTGCGTACCTTCCAAAGTCTGAAGACTAAACATATATACCTCAAGTTGAAAGGTGTCCGTTGAACCCTCATGAGTGATTTGTTCACCTGCTCCTTTTGCTTAGCGTGGCGTAGACGCTATCATTTTGACCGGGTCTCATGGATATCTTCCTCTCTTAGGAAATCTGAACATCCCTGCATGCAATCGAGTAGAGATACCTAATCTATGACAACCTTCACCCACTGTGTCAGTGAAGCAGGGTAGGTCGGTCGGTCTATCTTAGATCGGTCGGATCAAATATCACGATAGAAATGAAAAGAAATGACCAAGGCCTTCCAAAGTCTAAAGTTCGACCTAACTCTTTTCGAGATAGAAAGGTTTGGCTCGGTTTTATAGTTCTGACCGACCTAACCTTGTAACAAAGACTACTTAGTGGTTCGGTCTGGACGACCTTTCCGATCTAAACATGATTCTGGGCTCTACAGGCGTTTTGTTATTTTTCACTGCTTATCTTTGTTTTAGTCCATTGGGCTAGGCCCAATGGAGATCCAATTTTATGCACACCATTACTTTTTGATATTCTCTATTCGTTTTAATAATAGTTAATATATTTTTTCTAGTCGTTGACCCGAACATGGCCCTGTTTGATAATTTGGCTCAAATCAATAATCATTCTTACATTTTCAAAATATCTGTTTACATTTTTAATGCACTTTTTAAATTTTCAATGTAATTTCAATATTTTAAAATAACAATTCAAACCAATGTTTTAACCAAATCTTCCTTTATATATGTCCAAAGACTCCAAACCATTTTAAAGATGTTTACTTATTTTTAAAATTTATTGGAGCTACCCCTAATTTCTTTCTAATACATGTATTATTTATTTTATCTTATCTACTATAGTATGTTCATATATCAATCTCAAAATTCTCAATTATGCTACCAGTATCTTTTAATCATTGTTCTATATTGCCATACACCACTCCAAACCGTAAAGTATCGCGATCACCACTCTTATAACAACCAAGTTTCGGGGTTTGAAACCCAGTACAGTCATCTTTGCGGAATTCTCAATTATGCTGCCAATATCTTTTGTTCCTTGTTCTATTTTGCCATACAATACTCCAAGCTGTGAAGTATCGCAATCACTAGTTTTATTACAACCAAGTTTCGGGGTTTGAACCCCGTCACAGTCATCTTTGCGGAATTCTCAATTATGTTTCCAGTATCGCAATCGCCAGTCTTATAACAACCAAGTTTCCGGATTTGAAACCCATCACAGTTATCTTTGCGAAATTCTCAATTATGCTGCCAGTATCTTTTAATCCTTGTTATATTTTGCCATATAATACTCCAAGCCGTGAAGTATCGTGATCGGCAGTTTATAACAACCAAGTTTTGGGGTTTGAAACCTGTCACAGTCATCTTTGCGGAATTCTCTATTTTGCCTTACAACACTTCAAACAGTAAAGTATCGCGATCGCCATTCTTATAACAACCAAGTTTCGGGGTTTGAAACCCATCACAGTTATCTTTGCGGAATTCTCAATTATGCTGCCAGTATCTTTTAATCCTTGTTCTATTTTGCTATTCAACACTCTAAGCCGACCAGTCTTATAACAACCAAGTTTAGGGTTTGAAACCCGTCACAGTCATTTTTGCGGAATTCTCAATTATGCTGCCAGTATCTTTTAATCCTTGTTCTATTTTGCCATAAAACACTCCAAGCCGTAAAGTACCGCGATCGCCAGCCTTATAACAGCCAAGTTCCGGGGCTTGAAACCCGTCACGATCAGCTTTGCGGTTGTTACACAAAAATATACATTGTGCACCCACCGTAAATGTCCAGATCAACGTAGGTACAGCTCGTGTCTTTTGAGGCACAATACAGTATACCGTATTTTAATGAGAAAGAAAAAAAGAAACATTATTAATGAAAAAAAAAACTCTCTCATTTAAGTGACCCCACGATAAATAGCCCTCCGGAAACGTCACCGAAACTAAACCTACTCGAAATCCACGAGGAAGAAAGAGAGAGACACAGAAAAACATGTACCGCGAACGACTCATTTAAGATGCTGCCTGGTTTTTTTCCCACCGTTTATCTGGCCGGCCTTCTTCATTCGTAAAATTTTGTCGTGAATTGGATTTTATGTAACCCCCCAATTCCACACCAGCGAGGATACTTCATTGAGTTCTCATCATTCATGCAGAGAGGAGTGATTGTTTCTTGTTGATTTCATCCGTGATCAACGATCAGGTGAGTCGATGTTGGTTTTTGTGGTTATTTTTCGGTTGGAATTGGGATGGAATTGTCATGGTTCTTAAATTCTTTGGTTTGGGCTGAATGATCATATCCTCGGTTGTGCTTTTTACTGAGTTGAATTTGTCCCTTGTCTTTCGAATTTCTTTTGCCCGATCAGTTGCCATTGACTTATGGATGAGTCAACTGAAGTTCTTCCGATTAGATATATGTGTCTGACGTATTTGTGCATTGTTTGTGGCGTCAATTTACGAATTTTTAAAAGAAAATTGATTTGATTTCTGTATTTGGGGCATTTGATTGAGGATGAATTTTGCTGTTTTGGATTATACATAGGGCGCGTGGTACCACACATCTGCATTTTAAGATTCTGTTTGTTTTTTTCATGTGAACTAATTCATTTGTGTGTGGGATTCTAGTTTTGGGGTTGGGTCTTGGCTCTGTTGGGTGTATTGATATCAATTATAGTTTCATCTCTTTACTGTATAGTACAATGGTTTATTAGATGAATATGAGCCCCTTTTGTTTGGATTGAATTTGCAGTCAATATGCCAGTCATTGAGGTCGACAACAATGAGGAAATCAATATCCCTACTCATCCTAGGAATGAGGCTCCAAGAAAAAGAAAGCTTATTGTAAGAGAGGAAGAAGATGATGAGGATGACAATGGAGGGGCAGCTGTAGAAGTTCATCTAGATAATGCTCACAAAAGGCTTAGGAGTGGTCGGATTATTAAAAGGCCTGAAGAACTTGAAGAAAGCAGTCGTGGACTAATCAATCAGGAGTCATCCTCGACGAAGGTGGAAAAGTTTTCAAAGAAAAGGAACAGATTAGATGGTAAAGGTTTATACAGAAGGCGCCCTAGTGTCTCAAGAGAGAAAAAGGCTTATCTTTTTACACAAAGATCTGAAGGTGAGGATGATAAAGAGTGTAGTTCAGGATCTTCATCAATGACCAAGTCTTCAGGTGGTCAGCAAATGTGCCTAAACTGCCAAGCTATAACAGACAAGAGATATCCTGAATATTGTTGCAATTCCTCAGAAAAGAAAGAAGTTTGTCATAATGAATCTAGGATTGACAAAGGGAAAGGTGAAGCAAAGAAAGTGAGGAAGCCTGTTTGTGGCCTGACCAAAGCAATTGACAGTACTACCACCCAAACAACAGATACCAGTTGGCATACACGAAAGAGAAGAACTTCTGAAGAGAAAAATTTAGATAAAAGCCGTGGTGCTTCAAAGATTAAAAAGGGTTCTATACCTAAAACTTGCATTGGAAAGGGGGATGACAGTGATGAAGACTGGGATGTGAGCTGTAAAAGGGAAGGGACATCAAAAGTCGCAGCAGATGTTGTCAAAACTACTGAAAACCCAGACAATATAAGAGCGTCAAAACGGCGTCGTTCTACTTCAAACAATAAGTACAGCTTTGAAAATTTTGTGGTTGGAGACTGGATAGATGACTATGAGGAATGCAGGTTTTTGCATTATGAAGAAAGCCCTGTAACTTGTGACTCAGGCAATTTGACAAGGAATGGAAGTTGCAAATTGAGTTCTGTTCAGTCAAATAAGAAAATGAAGGACGGAACAAAAGAAGATGATAACGGAAAACTCTCCTCGTTCAACTCATCTCCAGCGTCATCTTCTCATTTGTTGGAGTCAGCTTCAGAAAGTGATTGGAAAATCATGGATGGATCCAGATGCAGAAAAGCCAATGTAAATTCGTTTTTATTTCTTGCATTTATTTCTTTTCTTTTTTTGGTTGAGATATTGCTTGCTTATGATGAATATTCATAATCAGGTAATTAAAAAGGAGTCATTGAAGTGTCATCAATGCTGGAGGGACAACAGAAGAATTGTGGTTCCTTGTAAGAAATGCAAGGAGAGAGTTTACTGCATCCATTGCATTAAGAAATGGTAACTTTTTAGTGCACATTCTGCTTCTTTTCTTGTATTCAATAGGATTCCACATGTTTTGTATTTTTCTTCTGTTTCACACTTATGTTTTCCTATGAAATAGGTATACCGATTTGTCAGAGGAGGAAATTTCAGAAGCATGCGCATTTTGTCGTGGAAAATGCAATTGCAATTTGTGCTTGCACACAAGTGGCATTTCTAAGGTTTACCTTTTTAGTAGTTTGCAGTTAATTCACCCAATTTTTGAAGTATTGTTAGATATTTATTTTTGGCTACATGCTAGGCATCACAATAAAATCTCAGTGTTCTGAACCAATTGTTCATTTCTTATCCCAGTTTTGGAAGTATTTTCTGATATTTCCTCTTGATTGTGTCAGACATCTCAAAGAAAACTCTCCAATGATGAAAGAGTCCGGCATCTTTGCTATTTTATCAATCTACTTCTTCCATTCTTAAAGCAAGTAAATGAGGAGCACATGAAGGAGTTAAAAACAGAATCCGCTATTCAAGGTATGCTTATCTACAACTCAAGTGCATATTTATTTTATCAATATAGTATATGTTCATGAAAATTGTATACCATCAGGTGTACATGCGGATTTAATTGATGCAGAACAGTCGGTTTACCATACTGATGAGCGTGTTATCTGGTAAGTTATCCTTCTGGGGGTGGTTTTATTTGTTTGCTTGTATGCCCTAGAGTTCTTATGATTTTTTGTTCATATGGGAACAGTGATTACTGTTCAACTTCAATCATTGATCTACATCGGAGTTGCCCAAAGTGCTCTTATGAGCTCTGTCTTAATTGTTGCGATGAGATTCGTGAAGATGAGTTTGTGGTAGCACATAAGACAGCACTTTTCCAGTATGTGGACAAGGGTAATGATTATATGCATGGTGGAGATCCTCTACCAACGACTTGTAATATGAATGGTTCAGAAGACCAGGCTGAACCACTTATCAGATGGGTTGCCAATGATGACGGTAATATTATTTGTCCTCCAAGGG
The DNA here is from genome assembly GCA_016801395.1 of Leptodermis oblonga. NCBI lineage: Eukaryota > Viridiplantae > Streptophyta > Magnoliopsida > Gentianales > Rubiaceae > Leptodermis > Leptodermis oblonga. The sequence continues at coordinate 45,451,098 of CM028756.1, forward strand.
AAATAGGTGGATGTGGTAGTCATATCCTGAAGCTCAAGCGTCTCCTTCCAAAAGGTTGGATCTCGAGCTTGGAGTCCAAATCACAAAAGATTTTGGATAGTTGCAAACCCACACACCCGGTTACTTCAGCAAATTTTTCTGAAGTTGACCCTAAAAAATCACATAAAGCTGCTTTTAGAGAAGGCTCTTTGGACAACTACTTGTACTGCCTTGATTCACATGATGCCCTGAGACAGGAGGAGTTGTTCCGATTCCAAAGTCATTGGGCTAGAGGTGAACCTTTGATTGTTCAAAATGTTTTGGAACAGACAAGTGGATTAAGTTGGGAGCCGATGGTTATGTGGCGTGCTTTAGGTGAGCACAAAGATACAAGCGTCAGTACAAAAATTGCAGAAGTTAAGGCTATCGATTGTCTGGCAGGTTGTCAGGTAAGTTCTAGCGTCTTTGCTTTATTCTATTTGCTTATTCCTTAGTAAATATTCTTCTGTAGATTTCCTTGCCTTTATTTGTTATTTTATTATTATTATTATTATTATTTTTTCCTTCCTGTGTGCGTTTTAAGCAACGGTGTTGATATTGGTTCTACAATTCTGTACTTTCCATGCAGGTCGATATAAGTACGCATAAATTTTTTAAGGGCTACATGGAGGGGAGAACTTACTTGAACTTTTGGCCGGAGATGCTCAAACTTAAGGATTGGCCGCCATCTGATAAGTTTGATGATCTGATGCCACGGCATTGTGATGAGTTCATTAGTGCATTGCCATTCCCGGAATACACAGATCCCAGAGTTGGATTCCTAAATCTGGCCGTGAAGGTGCCAAATACCGTCTTGAAACCTGATCTCGGTCCAAAGACATATATAGCATATGGGATTGCAGAAGAACTTGGGAGAGGGGATTCTGTAACCAAGCTTCATTGTGATATGACTGATGCGGTGGGTGTCCCTGATGTGAATTATTTTATGCCTCTGGATGAGTCAATTCTTCTATATACTGATAAGTGATGTTTAAAACGTTATTTTTAATTTTGATTGTTGCTTAAGAATCTTTTGATCCATTTGCTCTTGAATGCTTATATATGGTATTGGATCTTTCGTGAAAGAAAATTTTGATTGATTGATGTCCTAATAAAAGTAAGAAAAATAGTATATTTGATCCACTATTCTTGAACAAGAGTGCGATGAGCTAAAATAGTGTCTGTTATTGTAGTTGGTCAAATTATTTAATAAATTTAGAATCTTGATTATTATTATTATTTTACTTGTAATGCTTTTGATATTGTGGCTTATTTATTGTATAGTGATATTTTCTTATGCCAACTTGTTCAGTGTCTGTTATTGTAGTTGATCAAATTATTTAATAAATTTAGAATCTTGATTATTATTATTATTATTATTATTTTACTTGTAATGCTTTTGATATTGTGGCTTATTTATTGTATAGTGATATTTTATTATGCCAACTTGTTCAGGTAAATATTTTGACTCACACCGCAGAAGTATTATTAACTGATGAGCAATGTTCTGCAATTGAGAACTTGAAGAAGAAACATGAGGCCCAGGATGAAAAAGAAAGACTTGAACAAGAGAGGAAAGGATACTATGAAATTGATAATGACGTTGGTGTTAGCACAGAGAAAGAAAGTTTTAAGAACAGGTGTTCTGAGTACACAGAAGACAATATGGATGTTTGTCAGCCCGGGATGTTGGGTCAATCAATCCAGTTCAATGGAAAAACACCAGAAAGTAGTGGATCAGGTACTTCTGTCTCGGGAGAATGTTCTCAACAACCTTGCCTTTCTTCATCCTTGGAGCATACAGACAAAAGAGGAGGTGCTCTTTGGGACATCTTCAGGAGGGAAGATGTACCCAAATTGAAAGAGTATCTTATAAAGCATTCCAAAGAATTCAGGCACACATTTTGCTGTCCAGTTGATCAGGTAAACTTTGTAAAATAACGAAACTTTCGTTAGCCATATCATTTAGCTTCTCAGAACTTCTTTGTCTGCTCACTGCTCAGGTTACGCATCCAATTCATGATCAGTCATTTTACCTTACTGTGGAACACAAAAGGAAGCTGAAGGAAGAATATGGTTAGTCTCTCAATTGTAATGCATTGCTGTCTCCCAGCCTCAACTTATGTACTGGTTTTGTGTTATACATTCCTTACCATTTTTATTTTTCTATGATTTTCTGTAAATTGAAAAAGTGTCTCAATTATTATAGGTATAGAGCCCTGGACGTTTGAACAGAGACTTGGAGAGGCCGTATTCATTCCTGCAGGTTGCCCTCACCAGGTTCGAAACCTCAAGGTAAACCATCTTCACTCTACTGATTTTATTTCCTGGTAAGCTAAACTTGTTCTCTGTGCAATTTATAATGTGTGCTATTTTTTTGGCATTGTCAGTCGTGTACAAAAGTTGCTGTGGACTTCGTTTCTCCTGAAAATTTGCATGAGTGCCTTCGACTGACTGAGGAGTTCAGAAAACTTCCAAAGGGCCACAAGGCCAATGAAGACAAATTAGAGGTAACACCCTTTCTTATATTTGCAAATGATGATGGATTGATGTTCCGGTATTATGTGCATTTCTGCAAATATTTGCTGAGTTGTTCCCCTGCAAATGAAAAAGGACTTTCTCTGTAACTAAAAAAGAGCACTTGGTTTTTCTCTTTTCTTCTTAACAGATAAAGAAAATGATAATCCATGGCATGAACCAAGCTGTAAAGGAACTTGAAGAGTTGACAAGTTCCAGCCTGAACTGATGTGGGTTCATTTCAGAAAGAATAACTTGGAGCCAAATATACAGTATTTTGTAGGATCTTCTTGAGACCTTAGGTTGCAATTTTGGTGAATGAAGTGAAGATAGAGAATAGAAGGATTGCCTTCTGAAGTTTTTGGTCCTGCCATGAAAGGGTATACAGATTGGGTAGTTTCTGAGAAAGGTTATACAGAATTTTTGGGTAGTTTCTGAGATATTTTTTTGAGGTATAAATATTTAGTGATGGCCAGATTGTATGGTATTATAATTATACACATTGGAATAGTTTTCGTGTAGTCGTCTGACTTTTGAAAGAAATTAAAAGACAAAAATAAACAATGAACATTTGGCAAATTGCCTGCAGGGCCAGAAAAAAATGAAATCTTTGTGGCAAATGTTCCCATTTACTATTTTGTTTATCTGCATGAAGCAAAAATACGACTCTTTGTATTATTATAAAGTGGATTTTTTGAATGAGGCGGATGAGGTATTTTTCTTCTACCTTAATATACATGACATCAATAGGTAAATTCTAAAGTATACCATCTCAAGAGAATGTACTATCTTTATAAAATAAAATAAAAAAAATTATGAAGTATTACATTCTTTTTGACGTTCTAAGGTATAATATTCGTAATTTTCGAAATAAAAAAGTATAATGTTTTAGTATTAAAAGCTAACTTACCGGCCTAAATCTTCACATTTGACTCCAACCAAGATGACACCAACGCTTGTTAAGCGAAAACCACCTAGAATCATCTTTACAAATGAATTGTACAATATTTCAAATAAGTAATTTGACACAAATCGTATATTGTAAATGATAATCATAGCCCCCTACCCATAAAAAATCATCATTACCATCACCTGAGAATCATCATATCAATTTATTAATGTACAACTTATTATGAATTGTATAATACCTGAATTGCCACTGTCACTTGTTCACCGAGAATCGCCATCGCCGACGATGATATGTTCATTATCATTGTCCCCCACCGAGAATCATCATCACCGTCCCCTACCCACTGAGAGTCATTATCGCCGTCCCCTACCCACTGAGAGTCATTATCGCCATCCCCTACCCACTGAGAATCATCATCACTCCCTTATCGAGAACCATCATCACTCTCCGATCCTACGCGACGGGATCAAGAACCATCATCACTCTCCTATCTTACGCGTCAAGAATCATCATCATTGTTCCTTACGCGAAGAGAATCATTGTCAACTCCCCCTACGCACCAAGAATGATCATCGTCATCGCCCCCTACGCGCCAAGAATGATCATCGTCATTGCCCCCTACGCGCCGAGAATCATTATCATCATCACCGTCCCCCGTCCCCTACCTGACCGTCGTCACCGTCCCCAATCATCGTCGTCATTGTCCACCTACCCAAGCCATCGACACTGTCCCCTACCCACCGGCGTCGAATCAAGGGAATCACTGTCACCATACCCTAGCCACCAACGTCGGAAATAACAGTCACCATACCCTAGCCACCGGCGTCAAATCAATGGAATCACCCCCACCATACCCTAGCCACCGGCGTCGAATAAAGGGAATCACCGCCACCATACCCTAGCCACCGGCGTCGAATCAAGGGAATCACCGCCACCATACCCTAGCCCCCAGCGTCGAATCAAAGGAATCACCGCCACCATACCCTAGCCACCGGCGTCGAATCAAGGGAATCACCGCCACCATACCCTAGCCAAAGGCGTCGAATCATCGCTACCCCTTTTTTAAAAGGAAAAATCTTCTTTTCTTAATTGAAGTTAGAACTACTTAGGTGTAAACAATGTATTTGGAAGAGAATTGCCTTTTAATCCTATACTTTGACCTTGATCTACATTCCTCGATTTCTAGCCATGAACTTGATGTGTAGCTAAGCCTAAATGCTTCCCGTAAAGATGAAAATTTGGACCGTATTTATGCCAATGAGTTTTGGCAAATACTACAAATTAGCTCAAATCCTTACAACATACCTTTTTAAGCCGAAATTTCATACGCTTTTGTTGTAATGCCTGCATTTTTCGTATGCCCAGACAAAAAAGGTTTTAAGATTTAATGATTCAAATATATAAATTCATATCTAAACGATTATCAATCCATACAAATCTAAACAATAAATACCAAGACATCAATAAACTTTTAATGGTTAATCATTCCATGAAAGTCTCCTAATCATGAAAGCCTCCAATTGATTTTTTATCCGAATTCGATCTCGAATTTGCCACTAATTATCCCCGATCATCCGATGAGAGCACTTATATTATATGAATCCGATCTAAAATCTCTCCCTCACTAATTATTCAACAAAAACCTTATGAAAAGGTTTTTATATGGATCCGATCTCAAATTCGTTTTGTATGAATTTGATCCCTCTCAATAGAAAGGTTCTATATGAATCCGATCTCAAATTTACCACTAATAATTCATATTCTATGAAAAAACCTCCCCACAATAAAAACTCATCATGTGATGTAGAACTTCAAACATGACTCCTTTAATAAAATAAAAAAAATAATGAAGAAAATAAAAAAAAGAAAAAGAGAGAGAAGCGAAAACTTACATGGAATTACAAAGATGGAATGAGGAGGAAGATACTAGACAAAGCAGAGCAGAATGCTTATATAGGCGATGAAAAATTAGGGTTTGAGAAGTCACCTGAAATGTCAAAATTATCCTTTCCTTATCCAATCATAAAACGTAGCCGTGTCATCTTATGCATCATGCATACCGCCTTATTGGACTTGGTAGAATCCTACCCCACATCTAGTTTTATTTATAGAAATTGTTATAAAATTTATTTTTATTAATGTACAATTTATTACACTTTAAATTATTAATTTGATATCTTTTATTTTGGGTATGTTTTTTTTATTTTGTTTTGAAAACGGTTTTGATTTCAATAGTAAATTTAATATATTTTAATCATATTTTATCATTTTCAATACAACTTTTTACTATTCAACATCTACTTTTTATATTTTCAATACACTTTTTACATTATAAAATTATTTTTCAAAACTTGTTTTCAAAACCGTTTTCAAAACGTTCAAAAAGAACAGGCCCTTTATCTTATTCTTACTTTTGGTAAATTACGTGTACAGCACACATAATAATATTAGAAATAATATGAAGATTAAACAATTTAAAATTGAACTCTTTCATTGAAAAAATAAAAAAAGAAAAGAAAGCGGACAACCGCGCTTTCGGCGGTGATGGCGAAAAAAGCATCACTTTTACCTTGGATAAGCACGCTTTCAGCTAAGATAGTTTGAAAAACAACACCGTCCCATAAAAGCGTGCTAGACGGAACACGATCAATAACACCTCTCCCTCTTTTACTCTATCCGTAACTGCTCAAAAGCCAACGCTCCATCCCCAGTCCACCATATCCACTGCCATGTACCTCCTTCAAACCTCTACCTCCACCCACCTTCCTCCTCCTCCTACTCCTCTGCTATTCCGGCGTCCCATTCTCCCATCCTTCATTCGCTGGCGACAACAACACCGCCGACGGGCTTCCGCTCTTTCTCTGCCTCTGCGAATTTCCAGCAGTATTCACACCCAAAAGGATAGTGCTAAGGAACAACTACAAACCAGTAATAAGAGAGCCAGGGCATACCCTTTTCTCGAAATTGAGCCCAAATGGCAGCAATATTGGGAAGACAACAAGACTTTTAGAACCCCAGATGACGATATCGATACTACCAAACCCAAGTACTATGTTCTTGATATGTTCCCTTATCCAAGGTCAGAATGCTGCTCTTTTGTGTTTGCATACTTGTGTTACTTCTTAGCTCTGTTTACTCTTTTACCATTTTCCCAATTCAAAGATGGTTATGGCTCAAAATTGAGAAGTGAAATAAAATTTAATAAATTGCATGATTAATGGGCTGCAGCCTGCATTGAACATTATAACACTTGTGGCCAATAAGTTTAGGCTTAGTTGTTGTAGAGCTACAAGTAGTGTATAGTCAATGGGTAATGGCAAAGTCATGATCTTTAGATTGTGATTGGATCTTTGTTGCTACAGTGGAGCTGGTTTACATGTTGGTCATCCCCTCGGATATACTGCCACGGATATCCTTGCCAGATTTAAGCGAATGCAGGGATATAATGTTCTGCACCCAATGGGATGGGATGCTTTTGGTTTACCTGCAGAACAATATGCAATACAGGTTAGTTTGGAATGTCTGCATTAGTGGCAAAATTTTTTACTGCAAATGGTTCTTTGGGGTTGTAACTGCTGTGCTTATCTGTGTTACAGACTGGTACCCACCCGAAAATCACTACAATGAGAAACATTGAGCGGTTTCGTGCCCAGGTACATATTCTCTTTGATCACCTGTGTTATTCCCCGAGTGATTATGAGCCCTTGAAGTTCTGAGACTGGGACTTCTCGATTAGACTACCATTATTGAGTTTTATACAATAAGGATAAAATGATTACTTACATTATTTGTTTGTGAATGGTTTTCATTTAAGTAAAAAGTTATATTGTCATGATAGAAAGAAAATTTTCTATCTGGCCTGATAACAAACCTTTTGCTCCATACAAAATGCAGAGTCATGTCTGAGGAGTGTGTTATTTTGGCCTTTGACTTTCACTTCTCGTGACCTTTTGTTGGCCAAATATTTTGCATTCTTTTTTCTTTGCTGAAGTACATTAGTCATTCATTAGTTTTGCAAATATCAATCTTCTAGTCCTGTCAACATTGGACTCGTAGTTTTACTGAAAATTTAACTATTTTTCAGCTTAAGTCGTTAGGCTTCTCATATGATTGGGATCGAGAAATTTCTACCACAGAACCTGAATACTACAAATGGACTCAGTGGATATTTCTGCAACTTTTGAAAAGGGGATTGGCATATCAGGTATATTTCCATGTCCAAAATCTGTTGTCCTCAGTTTGAACTGTGTCTAAAAGCCTCTCAACTCTATGCTTAGGCTGAAGTTCCTGTCAACTGGTGTCCTGCGCTTGGCACGGTACTGGCAAATGAAGAAGTGGTGGATGGTGTGAGTGAACGAGGAGGGCATCCAGTTATTAGGAAGGTATGTTTGCTCATTATCTTACGTTGCATTAACTCCATTTTTAACTTATTCTACTTTTTTTCCTTATCTTTTCGGATGGTTTTATGATTTTACAGTTGATTGTTTATTACCAAGCAGCCTATGCGGCAATGGATGTTGAGGATTACTGCATATGCTGATAGTCTTCTTGAAGATTTAGATGACCTTGACTGGCCTGATAGTGTTAAGGAAATGCAAAGAAATTGGATAGGGAGGTCAGAAGGAGCAGAGGTGGAATTTGATGTGATCATCTCTAATGGCCAGCAAACAAACCTAAAAATTACAGTTTATACCACAAGGCCTGACACCATCTTTGGGGCAACGTATGCATTTACATTTTCAATTGTGATATTAAGAATTATTTGACAACCATGGGACCTAACATCATTGTTGTTCTTGTGCAGATACTTAGTTCTTGCGCCCGAGCATATCTTTGTGTCATCATTAGTATCTGAGGCCCAAAGCAAACATGTAGGCTAATGCGTTCCTTAACCTTAATTTGAATAGTTTCATCATCATGGCTTTGAAAAGATGAATGTGCTCAAGCACAGGTAGAAGAGTATAAAGAACTTGCTGCTAGAAAGAGTGACCTTGAGAGAACGGAACTTCAAAAGGAGAAAACAGGGGTTTTTACTGGTTGCTATGCAAGAAATCCTGTCAATGGAGAAGCTATTCCAATTTGGATTGCTGATTATGTTTTAGCCGGGTAAGTTTGAAAATTTTCTGAGTTGTTCTCTTGGTTTAGGAAGATGCACTTGCAGTGTAAATATAGTCTCAGGAGTCGAATGATAGATGCATTCACTAATAATTTTTGTTCTCAGTAAAATTCTGTGAGTTTACTTTTGATAATATAGTATACAAACATTGATGCAGCTATGGAACTGGAGCAATAATGGCTGTACCAGCTCATGATGAACGGGATCATGAATTTGCCTTGAAGTATAATATTCCAATTCTTGGAGTTGTGATGTCAAATAATGAAAGTCTTAGTGGGTTTGAAAACCCTTATTCTGGTGACGGTAACATGATAAATTCATCAAGTTCGACATCAGGGCTTGACGTGAATGGAGTATCAAACAAAGAAGCTGCTTCTCGAATAACGGACTGGCTTGAGCAAACTGGAAATGGGAAGAGAAAGGTTTGTTGTCTGATAATTATATGGAGTAATTTATTTCTTCACAAATTTGCATATAGCAATTTGGTTATCTTCAACAGATATGGCTTGGCTTTATAGACAGGCATTCCTGTGGTTGAGTTAATAACCTGTTCTTGAATCTAGTCCAGGACCGTTTTCATGATACAAGATGCAGATTATGTGTTACTGATATTATTCATTTTTCAGAAGGAATGCTAACTTTATGTAACAAATGCAACTTGAAACTCATTTAAAATGTTTTGCTGTTTCTTTCTTTGGTAGAAAATTCTCTCTTACTATCTATCTCTCTTTAGGTTAATTACAAGTTGAGGGACTGGCTTTTTGCTCGGCAACGCTATTGGGGAGAGCCAATCCCAGTCCTTTTTTTGGATGATACAGGTGAAACTGTTCCTCTTCCTGAAACAGAGCTGCCTATCACCCTCCCTGAGTTGGATGATTTTACTCCAACTGGCTCAGGAGAACCTCCGCTTGCAAAGGCAGCGTCTTGGGTATGTTAAACTTTCTAACTCTATTCTCAAGTTGTCCTTTCAGTTAAAATTTGAGGTGCTATATAAGTTTTAGTGTTGTTTGGATTTCTTTTTAAAGCTCAATCGTTTCCTTGGTTACATCAAAATAAGAGAAAGGTGTTTATTGTACATGGTTTGATTTAATCTCAAATAAGCCTTTGTCCCACTATGTGGGGTCAACTGGATTAATTAGACCAATAATTTGGATTATTAAGACTAAATCACCTACTCTATTTTTCTTGGTTGAATGGTTGATGTTTTAGATTACAACATTCGATCCTTCATCCGGGAAACCTGCTAAACGGGAGACTAACACTATGCCGCAATGGGCTGGATCATGCTGGTACATGTAGTTAATTAGCTTAATTATCTGTTTTTGTTTTTATATGTACAAATGTATGTCTTATTCCAATGGTTTTTCATCATCAAAAAATTTACTATTAAGTACAAATGTATCTTATATGAAGCATGCAAGTTTAGGTCTGAGTTCCTACTTTTATCTTAACAAAGTTCAGATTGATTTAGAATGACAACTGATCAGGGAGTTTTTTGGACATTGTGATTTTTTTTCTCTCCTAATAGGTTGTCAGTAGAGTTTTAAGGCTCTGGTTTCGACCTTGCTTGTTATGCTAACCAATTTATAAATTTGTTATTGATTTCCAGGTACTACCTGAGATTTATGGACCCCAAAAATTCCAATATGTTGGTTGATGAAGCAAAAGAAAGGTAAGTTCTGCTACTGTTTTATATTGAATGTTGATGTTTCGGTTATGTTTGCCTAGTTTTTTGGGTTCTTCATTGGATGGGAAGAAAGATATTTATTTATTTTCCTTTCTTGACATCTTTTGTCTTGCAGATATTGGAGCCCTGTTGATGTGTATGTTGGTGGTGCTGAGCATGCAGTTCTTCATTTACTTTATGCTCGGTTTTGGCACAAGGTTTGTAGTTCTCATTAGATTTTGCTGGGGTTGGCTAACACGGAAACTCTTGCAATTAACCTTTTTAAGTGCTCCATCACTATAATCATCATTGCATTGGCATCTCCTTTGTGCTTGCCAATGAATCAATGATAGATGTCTAAAGCAAAGTCTGGTGCGACATATTGCCAGAAATTACCTTATGTCACTTTTCTGTCCTTTCACGTGAGCAACCCTTAATGCAGCAACAACAACAACAACCCTTAATGCAGCATTCTAAGATACATCTCAAAGAATTTGAAGTCTAGACAATATGGTTGTTAATCTTTTCTGAACTCCGAAAACTAGGGTTCTCTAAATTAGAGGAAGTAGGAGTTAAAGCATTACCCTCCTTAAAATCTTTGGAAGGAGAAGTTTGTAAGTTCATCTCAATAATTTTCCTCTGTAATGTGCTCACTATTTAAACTCTCTGTTTCAGGTTCTTTATGACATTGGGGTGGTATCAACAAAGGAACCCTTCCAATGTGTCATAAATCAGGGCATTATCCTGGGGGAAGTAAGTAATAATGTGCAGTTGCAAAGGTTATTCATTTTATTGTTGCATTCCATTTACTCCTTGTAATTGCAGGTTGAATATATGGCATGCCGAGATCCAGATGGGAACTTGATATCCACAGATTCTGTTGATGAGCTGAGCGAGTACAGTCAAGAAAGAGTTTCTGAGGAAGAGGTTTTTAATTTTATTTATTTATTTTTGATAACATTTTGTGAATAGTTCTGTGTTCCTGTTGATGTGATGTTTCAGTTTCTATGTTCATTAAGTGAATCTGCGGCTTCCTCTTTTCCCCTGTCTCTTCACCTGTCTATTACCCTAGGACTATTCTCATTACTGGCTGTCTATCATTTGTATTTAACTGAACGTGCCTTGCGTTGTTGGTTGATATATGCTTCAAATGGCTAGTTTCAACTTTGATTCCATCCCCGGTTTAATTACTTTCTTATATGGATTATCTGTAAGTGAGATACATGGTTAGTCTTTGTGGCTTCTTCTTCTTCTTCTCCCTCTGAACCTTTTTGCATTTTGATTTGAGTATATATTTCTGGTCTGCAGAAATATTTGAGTATATACCTCAATTCAGCTTGTGTCATTTTGCTGATATAGGTTACAAAATCTGGTGACTCTTTTGTGCTTAAAGACAACCCAACTATTCGAGTAATTGCCAGGGCTCACAAGATGAGTAAAAGCAGGGGAAATGTCATAAATCCTGATGATGTTGTTGCAGAGTTTGGTGCAGATTCTCTTCGGTTATATGAAATGTTTATGGGCCCACTACGGTAATTTTCTCACCCTTCATTGATTTTCTGGATTAAAAGGTTAGAAATAACATCTTAACGATGATATGCCTCTCGTGTAATGTATGACATATACTTCAGTGACTCAAAACCATGGAATACAAGTGGTATCGAAGGGGTCCATCGCTTCTTAGGGAGAGCTTGGAGATTAATTGTTGGCTCACCATTGCCTAATGGTGATTTTAAAGATGGGACAGTAACAATTGACGAGGAACCTTCTACAGAACAACTTCGCTCTCTTCATAAATGCATTGATAAGGTGGAGCTATGATATTTTGGTTTTTTACTCATTTGTCTCTTATCTTCAAGTTTTTTGTGTTGTGCAGTCGAGAAGTGAATGTCGTGTCTTGATATCACATTTGAAAATTTCCTTCCTGGTGGCATTTCAAGCCTTAAATATTTTTTCCTGGGTTTTGTTATTGCAGGTAACAGTGGAAATTGAAGCTACACGATTCAATACTGGTATTTCTGCAATGATGGAGTTCATTAATGCTGCAAATAAGGTATTTAGGTTTTGTAGTTCCCTGTTTGAATATCATGTATATTTGCATTTTAAATACGTTTCCAAACCCACAAGGGCCACAACCCCATCCCTGTAGCTGGCCATTCCAACCCCAGATCTTTGGTTGGTGATGAGTTTTACCTCATTTAAGACTTTGGAAATTGTCCATCTTCTTCAGCGCTTTGTTTTATTTGTTTTAGTACATCAGTTGGCCAAGGGTCTAACGTTCATGTTTATAGTGGGAGAAACTTCCGAGGTCAATTGCGGAGGCATTTGTGCTGTTGCTTTCACCGTATGCACCTCACATGGCCGAAGAGCTGTGGTCTCGCCTGGGACACTCAAATTCACTTGCATATGAACCTTTTCCAAAGGTATGTGCTCAGTAATTGAAATCTGGTGTTGTCTATGTATGGCTACAATCCAGTCATATGGTTCTATGGTCTCTCTTCCCCCACCACCCGCCCTCGCCCTCCCAGGTGCAGTCTTGTAGAACTATTTGAGCAGAGAAATGGTAGCATAAACAATGACTTGCTAACATATGGAAAAATGCTGATGATATAGTTAAGGAACATGGAAGTATTCTGTCTTTTTAAATGGCATTCACCAGTTTCCTTGTGCGTTAAAATTGCAGGCGGATGGTGAATACTTGAAAGAATCTACAGTCATCCTACCTGTCCAGATCAATGGGAAGACGAGGGGTACAATACAGGTGGATAAACAATGCTCTGAGGACGATGCATTTAGTTTAGCCTCAATGGATCCAAAGCTATCAAAGTTTTTGGAGGGGCAACGAATAAAGAAGAGAATTTACGTTCCGGGGAAAATTCTGAATGTGATCTTAGATTTGCAAAAGGTGAAGGCAGGTAATCAGTAATCACCTTGGTTTGGTTAAAATTATTGCGGCAAGGAAGGATTGTAACATAAAGAGAAAGCTGTATAGTTAAAGGGGTAATGGTAGCAGGCAGCATTCATTTGTGTACTCCGAAGAGTAATAAGATTTAAAGTGAGAAAATCAATATTCATTTATAGGTTAGGGCAGAAAGAAATAACTATTGTCATTATGTATTGAATAATCCTTTTTGGTTTAAGTAATAAAGTAATGGATGGATGTTTGTAAGTTGTAACAATGGTTTCACTTTCAGAGCTGTTTGGTCAAAACTGAAAACTAAAGCATTGGTAATGTTTGTTGGTGGAACAGAAGACACAACACATTTTGGCATATTTGCAGTTGGAATGTCTTCTCTACTGTTCTTGTTCTTCTGGACTAGAGAGATGAAAATGGGGTATATTTCATCCGTTTCATTAGAATGTTGAATTTGAAATTTTATATTTTTTGGTTCGTGAATAGGTATACCTTGAAACTCTTTAAAGAAAATGAAAGGGAATGCATTGATATATATACACAAAAGAAAAGAACAACTGCCATTGCCCCTTTTGGACTGACTAATTCAGGAGAGTAACAAATCGAAAACAACAATATGAACGAACAATAATTCATGGAATCTCAGATGACTGTCATGTTCATCACTTCACTTTATTATTTTATTTTTTTACTATAACAACAATTTAATCTTTGTTCTTTGTTCATGGATCGACTATATGTATCACATCTCGTTATCGTGTAAAATTTAATCCATTAGTCTAATCAATTGTTACCAGGGTGATTATTTGCTTATGATATGTTCTCAAAAGTTGTGTAGTCATTAGAGGGATAACATTAAGTAAATGATGATAAAGGCAAAAGATGAAAGACACAAAATGTGTGATCAAACTAATGTAATTACTAAACACTTCACTGTTGATGATTCACCTTAATAATTTGTCACTTTATTAATAATAATTAATTATTATGTAATTATTAAATATAATAGAAAAAAGCCCATTATTAAGTTTTCAAACAAGTTTCTAGATGGCCATACTAGTCTTTCCCCTTTCAAATTTGGTAAAAGGTGATATACTTTAATTTTAAATATAAAATTAAAAATTAAAAAAAAAAAAAAGGTTAATTCAGAAAATGATCGAAAAGTCGACGTCGTCATTTTAAAAAACTTGGAACTGCCAGAACGGCGAGCTTTAGAAAGAACTCCCCTCAGAAAACGACACCGTTCCCTCGTTGCGTCGTCATCTCTCCTTCTCCCTCCCTCCTGAGTCTTCTTAACAGCTAAAACACATAAAGAAGAAGAACAACAACAAACAAACACACGCATCACCCAGACCATCGCCCTTCAACTTCTAAGCTTTGCCCCTTAAAAAGATTGATAATTCCACATTCCCACTACTAAAGTGATGATCTTTGCGTCTATGCAGTTCAGTTAAGAAGATTGTAATAGTAGTGTTTTGTATAGGGGGAGTGGAAGGAAGAAAGAGCATCATGAAGAAGTCGGCGTCAGCCGGCGGAGGATTGGCTGTGGTGCCCGTCAGGAATATTTTATGGTTAAGTTGGAAGCTTCTGACTGGAATATCGATTGCGCTCTGTGTACTGGCTTTTATCAGAATTCAAAATTATGCTCAGATGAATCCCAACACGCTGTCGGAGTCCGTGTCTTCATCGTCATCTTCTTCGTCTTCTTTGATTCATCATAGATCGAGATTTGTGAATAGCTATACCTTCCAAGGCAATGCAAAGATCGCCTTTTTATTTCTTGCTCGGAGAAATTTACCTCTCGATTTTCTCTGGGGAAGCTTCTTCGAGGTGAATCCATCTCTTCGTCATTTGTTTTTAATTATAAATACTATTATTTCGTATCTTCCCTATTTTAAGGCCGTAACTCCCTATATTTTTTAGCCCTCTCTGCTGTTGAAAAGAGTCTTCAGTAAGTTCAAGAGATTTCTCTGCATAAAATTCTCGATTTTTAGAAAACAACCAAGAAAGTGACGACATTTAAATGAATTTGAGGTTCTCTTCCCTCTCCAATTAATGGAAAATTTTCTCTTATTATCTCTCTTTTCTTTTCAAAAGATTTTCTTTGGCTACCTTTTAGAAAATTAATTACTTAAAATCGGGCAGCCTGTGAAATTCGGGCCGCTCCAGTTTTCCTTAAATTCATTGTTTTTGTAAATTTCTTGATATGGTCCGTACAGCAATGGAGCATGGTTTTTGTGATTTACCTGACTGGCTTGCAGAAGTTTACGCCTTGTATTATGTGATCATTTTCGTGTGTTTTTCTTCTATCGGTTGCAGAATGCTGACGTGGGAAACTTTTCCATATATGTGCATTCGGAGCCTGGGTTTGCATTTGATGATTCAACTACGAAGTCGGCTTTCTTTTATTATCGCCAACTGAAAAATAGCATTAAGGTAAAGATTTTAATCGCTTTCCCAGTTGATGCTTGATCAGTGAACTGAGTACTAAGTAATATTGAGTTTGAGTATTCGACAAATGTTTCATTGGGAATTAGTACTGAAAGTGAACAATTGCTGCAATTTTCTTGCTCAATGGTTTGTATTTATGGATTCCCT
Source organism: Leptodermis oblonga (assembly GCA_016801395.1). NCBI lineage: Eukaryota > Viridiplantae > Streptophyta > Magnoliopsida > Gentianales > Rubiaceae > Leptodermis > Leptodermis oblonga. The sequence goes on from CM028756.1 coordinate 45,466,837, forward strand.
TTTTCGTGATTTGCATCCCCAAAGAGAGAATAATAGACCTTGATGGTCGAAAAGTTTTGCTTTCTGATGTTACACTTCTTTCTATTAAGAGCTTCTTCGTCTGACACTTGAAGCATTGCTGTAGGTAGCATGGGGAGAATCAAGCATGATTGAAGCTGAAAGGTTGTTATTTGAAGCAGCTCTTCAAGATCCAGCTAACCAGAGATTTGTTCTCTTATCAGATAGGTGGTTATCTTGTGCTTTTGGCTCAATTCTCTGTTCAATACTTTTCTGAGTTATTGAGTTAATTTTACTGCAAAAGGCGTTAAGTTTGTCAAAGAATCCTTTTTAATTGGCAGTGGTGTATGACAATACACAGTTATTGAGTTTGTACTATTTAAGATAGTTGGAGGGTCTTTTTGAATACAGCACTTCTTGCATTTTCATTCAACGGTATTGTGCCATTTTGTTTGCAGCTGTGTTCCACTGTACAACTTCAGTTATGCCTATTACTATCTAATGGCTTCTCCAAAGAGCTTTGTAGACAGGTAAACAGATGCACCTTATCTTTTGCGCTAAATGTTGTAAATCACGGTTGATTCTTTAGTCAATTGAGCTCCATCAAAGTGACTACTACATTCAGCATTGGACTTTGAGCGTTTTGTATTCTGTTCTGTCTTGCAGTTTTCTTGACACGAGGGGAGACCGCTATAATGAAAAGATGGCACCAGTGATACCTAAGAACAAATGGCGAAAAGGATCACAGGTAATTCCCTTCGAGTTGATTGTGTTTAAAAAAAATTTGATGAGGTTTCCACACATGAACCACTTGAGCACAATTTTTATGTGGTCATATAACCAGGAGAACAAAAGATAACTGATTTTTTCTTGCTGATATAAACCTAGTACTGTGTAGAAGATGCCATATTATTCTCATTTGATGACTTTCATTTGCTTTGATGTCTCAGTGGATAACTTTAGTACGAAAGCATGCAGAAGTTGTTGTAGATGATGACATTGTTTTCCCAGTTTTTCGGAAGTTCTGCAAGGTCGGTGACAAAATTACATCATGTTTCTTATGTCAAAATGATATTATGTTTCCTATTCTCTTACCGCATGCTTGTTTATGCAGAGACGCCCTTTATTGGATCCCAGTAAGGGGAAGCAGAATATTGTAAGTTTTTCTTTGTATGTCTGCTTGTTTTTCTTTGAATGCTCCAACAAGCTTTTCTATTGATATATTTTCTTTTCCCCTTCTTTTCTGTGAAATTTAAATCACTTAGTTGCTTCTCTTCATTGATCACCCACCATCTTCAGTTTTGATTCTTTTATATCTTTATTTCCTTGCAATTATGCCAATGCCTTCAGTTAGTGATATTCCATCTTATTCTTATGCAGAAGCTTCAGAAGCAGCATAACTGTATCCCAGATGAACATTATGTGCAGACATTACTTGCTGTAAGTGGTGATTTTTCTGCAGTCTACTACTGTTCAATCTTGGTTTTCCAATCACATTCTCATTCTCTTTTCTTTGGGGGTTGCAGATGAAGGATCTTGAAGATGAAATCGAAAGAAGGCCCGTGACCTACACTCTGTGGAACCAATCCAAAAGTAAGATGGAAGTAACCGGCTGGCATCCCATGACATTTAAATATGCAGATGCCCGTCCTCAACAAATCAAAAGAATACAGGTTCGTTCACATTCCAGTTTCCAGTTCTTTTATATCCCAACGCGAACACGAACTGTGTTTCCGTTTTCCATGTTCTTGCAGTTCTTTGAATTTGAGAAGCAACTTTTGGCCTCTGATATTTGACACAGGGTATCAACCATGTATACTACGAGACAGAGTTCAGAACAGAATGGTGCCGGAGTAATTCGACATCAGTCCCGTGCTTTCTGTTTGCCAGGAAATTCTCTGAAGGAGCTGCCATGCGCCTTTTAATCGAAGGTGTGGTTGGCCAACTTAATACAACTAAATTGCTGGGGTAAAGCTTCCTTCTTACCAAAGTACACACGTTATACTACGAGGATTAAGGTTAAGATAACAATGTATGTAGAGAGGGTTTTTTTGGTAGTTGAAGGAAGCTGATCTTTAGCTTGGCTGACATTAGCATTTCAGAAACAAAAGCCAAATAATCATTGTAGAGAGTTTACATTTGAGGGGTCTGTATAGATACATATAACTGATGACCAAATGACACATTTCTCAAAGTTTTATGAATATGAACCAAGAAAGAAGGCAAATCTATAAGTAGGTGAAGTTTTTTTTGTCTTGAATCATACTACTTGGGTATTTGAGAAGGGGACTCTCACACGAGTTGTACGCTCTCTTACTGTTTGTTGCCACCTGCCACCTTGGGCGTACTTGAGATTTGATCTCGGGACCCTTTGAGATTCTTGCCTCGTGGGTAAAAGGGGCAAGGGAGGTATACCACTAGACCAAGCAGGTGGGTACGAAATAGGTAAAGTTAGATTTCAACTTCTTTCCATCCTTTATGCCTAGCTCTCATTTGCCACATCTCAGTGTGCTCTCTTTGTGCTTCCAAAGCAGCTTCAGCTTTCTCCCTGGCTTCTTCACAAGTTTCCATCCCAGAATTGCACTTGTCTGCTTCCTTCTGGTATTGATTAGCCATCTTTTTAGCCTCTAACAGTGCTACATCTGCACGCTGGTGACTTTCCAGAGCTTCAACCTCTTTCTGCCTCAATTCTTCATACAATAAAGCCAAGGATCTCTTCTGTATCTCTTCACTCACCTCAGGATCATGCTTCATGCAATCTAAGTGCCCACATCATCTCCATCATCATCAAAATGACAGGTAAACATACACTCTCTCCCATTCCATTCGAAGAGTTTTGTATTACAAAAGCGGACTCTCGAATGGAACGGAGGGAGTATGACATATTTCTTCAAGTAATACGTCATCAAACCTTATATTAAATACAGAAACATGCATTTTTCAGAGTGGGTGTGAAGAAAGAAACTAACCTGTGAAGAAAGTGACATTCGATCCTGCAATTAAAACAACAGTACCAACGTTAAATGTGCCCATGATTAATCTCAGTTTCTTAAGCGTATTTCTGTAAAAACATACAAAAATCGAAAAATTCAGTCCCTTTAAAAATTAAAAAAAAAATTTTTAAAAAAAACCTGCTTCTCTTTCATCCTTGATCATCATTTCCCACGGAATATGATGATTCAAACACAGAAATCTCTCTCTCTGGCTAACAATGGAGAGCCAGAATACAATAAAAATTTGATCTTTACACAGAATTCAATCAATAATGAAAGATGAGATGATGCATGCAGATGCAGCAATTACCTTGAGGGATGCGGAAAAGGGGCTGATCAAGGCAATCACAGTGGCAAGGTGGACAAGACGGGTGGGTAACAGCAGAAGAGCTGAGCGACTCGGAGAGATGCCAATAGAGAGGAGGGCCAACGATATAGCCGGCAAGACTCATGCCCAGTAAACAAGTGTAGAACTTTAGCATCTTGGGACTGCATGTCCCCTGTTTCTTATACTGCGGATTCATCATCATCATCTTTCAAATTTTAATGCCTGAATCAAAATACTGGGTTTTTTTTTTTTTTTTTCTTCTTCTCTTTTCCTTCTTTCCTTCTTCTTCTGTAATGGTGATTGCTCTGGTTTGATAGCGGTGCTTGTAGGGAGATTTTTGAGGACCTGGACGCACCGCAATGATGTATGAGTTTGTTGTTTGCTTTCAAAGTCATCCTTTATTTGCTCACTTCTTCTTTTTCTTTTTTAAAAAATATTTAAACTTGTGGTCAATTCCTTTATCTTACCCACAGTCGACCGACCAACGGCCAGCCTATGTGCCTATCCGTTTGCATTAAAATACTACTAGTGAAAAAAACAGAAGAGTATTTTTAATTGCTTTTGTTTGCTTTTAATTTCTATAGTAAATTTAATACTATATTCTATCTTCTTTGTGGACTTGGACTCTTCCGATGGAACACAAGGAATAATACTTTTTTTTTTTATCATTTCGCATGCAACTTTCAAAAGTATATTTCCAAAATCATCTCTTAACAAACAATATAGAATAATTAGTAAGCTTTTGCTCCGTATTTAAACCAACCTTTCCAATAAGCCATATGGTATTCCAAAGAAGAAAATTTATGACAAAACATGGAGCACCTCAGCTCAATAATAAGTACAAAATGTGTTTGTAGTTTGATAAATATTCATAATCTCTTATAACACTATAGTCACAAGAACCAGTATGACAATGTCAAATAGCAGCAAAATGACTGATACACTAGTCCATCCAGCATGTAACCTTCTGTTCATCCTTTTCAGCAATTTATACCAGCATTCATTGATCTGTAGATTGCTTCTTTGGATATTCCCTGGCCCCAAATATGGTGGATCCAATTCTGACATTTGTACTACCCATTTCAATCTGCAAAAATGAGTCCCATCAAAACCAGAAACATGGAATTATCATAAAACACAACCACTTTCTCAAGAGGTACAATATCAATCTCAAGTATAAACTGACTCACAGCAAGCTCAAAGTCGCCAGACATGCCCATCGATAGGTCACATTGTTCTTCTTTTATTCCCAGTTCTTTACATACCTCAGCTCTACAATTTGCTAATGTCTACAATCAAGACTGTTGTCAGACAACAACTGAATCCAACAGAATGAATGCAGTATTACCAATTTATGTTACACCCTACCTTGAAATTTTCTGGGGTAGAAGTGTAATCGGGCATTCCTATTGTCATTAAGCCACAAAACTCAAGATTTGGGCAGCTTGAGGTAACATGTTTCACAAGCGCCAAACAACCAGCTGGTTCAACACCATATTTAGCTGAAAAAAGCAGAAAACAAAAAGTTTAATTACAACTAGTCTTTGTGAAGTTCTCTTCTTGGAGATGTAAAATTTCTTTCTGTTGGTGTGCTTATGTGCACTTAAAATTTTCTGTCATTTTTTGGCGTATGGAAAACATGAGAAGCAAAACAATATGTATATAGCTTCTTACTAAGACTATTGAAACACACTCAGTGACATACACCAGTTACCCACATTCTTCTCCACTTGTGTTAACTTGGACGAATACTCTCAAAGGTTTTCTTCCCATGTTTCCAATCGCACGGTCAAGATGATTGGCAATCTACAAAAGCACAAAGACAAGTTTGACATATGTTGAAAGAATAGAGCTGCGGTGATCATAATTTCGGATATTCAAGCTGAAGGCATTTCTAGAAACTGAGACTCATACTGATCAATGTTGAGGATGAGACCAAAGAAATGTCTTTATCTTTCTTGATGAATATCAGCACTGCATACCAACATCTTTTGAATGATATTACAGTGGAACTCTATTTTAGCTAAGGGTATTCACAGGCACCAAATGTTCCTTCTAAAAGCATAATAATTAAGACAGTTTTACTTGTCACAGCACAAAAATGCAGCATTATGGAAGTGCCGTACCTTTTCATCATCAACAGTTTCCACCAAAGCAAGATTTGGTACTCCAGCTGCAAAATGGATAAAGAATTGCCTAACATTAACACTCACACACTAACCTATAAAAGAATAATACTGGACAACATAACTACAAGCAACTAGAATTTCTCAGTACAAAAGACTTGAAACTTGCTTTTGCAAATCCTAAAAGAACGAAGAACTTGAAAACATACCCAAAAGGGGCTTCACTTTATTGCTCTGCAAATTTCCAATAAAATGCCACTCTATATCCTCTGGAAGCTGCAAATTTTCACCTTAAACATTTCAACGAACTGTCCCACTCCCACTAAAGATTCAATCTTTACTAATAAGAAAAGACAAGGAATGATTGATCAAGTTCAAGAGTCGAAATAGACCTGGGGAGCTTTCTGAACGAGCTCTTGGACGTAATTCTCCCCGAAGCAACGGTGGCCGGCATCGTACACTTGTCGCAAAATCGGAACCGGCTTTGTCTTGCTGACGGCTACTACTCGGATTCTATCGGAGGGGCGCCCACAACGCTCTGCCGCCTGATGCACCCGCTGCAGCACAGATCGCAGCGCAGCCGCAGCTGTGCCGTCCGTAGCGTAAGCCGCCGTCGCCGACATCGGTAAGTTCTCAGGTTCCGTTAACTTTGTCGATAAATTTTGGCCGACTTCTTCAATTTGCTGATTTTCCATTTTCTTTGGATTCGCGTAGCGTGGGGTTAATCGATGTTACTAATTAAAGAGTTTCTAACTTATGTTTAAGCCCTTTGAAGTGTTGCTCTTCCTACATTTACACCATATAAATAGGCTGAGAACGAACACGAACTTTCACGAACAAGCTCGGGATTTTTCGAGATCGTTTATTTATTAATAAACGAACAAGAACAAAATTTTAGGCTCGATTAATAAACGAACAATAAATGAACAAGAGGAAGCTCTGCTCGATTATGTTCCTGAACAGCTCGATAAGAAGTTTGTTCAAAGAGAAAAAATAATATATTTTTACTTTCAATTTAGGTCTTTAACACATGAGCGTGTTCAGTTTAGTGGTAAGCTTGGTTGATTAGAAAAGTTTTTTATTTGCACTAGGCGGGTTTGAATCCTGCTAGAAGCATTTTAATTTTTTTCAGTTTTTTCCTTCTTCATGCAGGTTTCAAAATCCCACATCGCCAATAGAGAAACATGGGGCCATACTCCTCCTTTATAAATCGCCAATAGAGAAACTTGGGCCATACTCCTCCTCTATAATTGGCGAGAAGCGCTTTAGGCTTTACCAGCCTTAATGGCGAGCCAATGTGCAATTATTAAATTTTATGGCCATTATTGTGAATAAAAATAATTTTTTTAAAAATAATAGTAAAAATTTTTATTAAAAAATGGAAAATTTTGGAATATTTGGGACTGAGCCGAGCTCGAGCTCAAATTTTGGGCTCGAGCTCGAGCCTTGAAAATATTAGCTGAGCCGAGCTCGAACACACTACTGTTCGGGCTCGACTCGGCTCGATATCACCCCTACATATAACTTTATGGCTATAGCAAATTTTTGGGGGAAATTAAAAAAAACCAGTTACCCCTTTAGATTTTATGAAATTATAAAATAATCCCTAAGATTTCACAACGTACAAAACAAGCTATAAATTTTCCAATAAAGTACAAAACGAACCTAAAATTTCAAATAAAGCAAAACGAGCCCTGATATATGAAAAGTAACAAAGTATACTCAACAATTTTATGAACTCAAATTTATGGTGTACTTTCTCAAACTTTAAACTGATGTGCATAAAATTGAAATCCCCATTGGGCCTAGGCCAATTAATTAAAACAAAGAAACAGTAAAAGACAAAGAAGCCCAGATCCATGTTCAGATCGGAAAAATCATACAAACCAAGTCTGTCATAATTATAGATCAGATATGAAAGCTTAAGCTCGGTCTTAAATGCTTAATAAGCTCGTAAAAGTTTAGGTCGGAAAAGTTTATATATTAACTTAAGAACCTTAGATCGGTAAAACTCAGCTCGGAAAAGTTGGAAAAGTGTAATTCTACTCAAGAAGGCCAGGTCGGTAAAAGCTTAATAAAGTTAAGATCGGTCAAATGGTAAAACTCATTTAGATCGGTAACTCACGCAAAGGTTAGATCGGTGAAACCGACCTGAAATAAAGATACTATTGTAAGATATCATGGTAGGGCCTTTATTTTAGTACATGCAGAGCAATAATGACAATGGGGCCCAAGTTAAAGCCAGTTTTCCGGGAACGGCAAAAACCATCATTGCAAAAAGAGTAAGTGGGAGCGTATGTCTTCATGACCCAACGGAACCATCAAGAATAAGCTTATAAATACTCAGGCACAAGCCTCATTCAAGTAGGTTCCAATAAGCAATTCTGGCAATTCTCACTAACATTTCTTAAGCTAATCTCTCATTTACAATTTCTCTGAACACTCTTGTTCTATATTGTTTATCTCTTTCATATTACTGACTTGATCGTCGGAGCCTATACAGGGGGGAAAGCCCCGCTCCTTTTCTGAATTAATCATCAATTGGTGAACGGAGCAGTGCAAAATCATCAAGCTTCATCATCTTGGCCGAGCTCAGCACTCAGATCACTCCATCATTTTCAATTTTGTTCATCCTCACATTCCCTTTCTCATCATCACACTATCAAATCTTCTATTTGCTTCATCATCAAAAGTTTATTGGGCCGCGAAGAAGCATCACTTCGACAGAGTAATTTTCGCGTCACATCAACTGGCGCCGTCTGTGGGGATCGTTTGATCAAATTATTTCATCAAATTTTCCTCATTTAAATAAATTTGTTGAAACCATGACGCAAACTCGCTCAGGAAAAGGTGCTTCTTCTTCTTCTGAGACCCCACCATGGACTCATCGCTACCACCGCCCTGGTTCTTCCTACCGTTGCAATCACCAGTTCCAATCCTCCAATTGATCCACCAACTACTACCACCCTTGTTGAAACTCTCACCTCTGAACAGGAACAGGCAGAAAAAGATAGGTTCTTCCGTTTATTTCCAGAATTATTTCACTTAATAAACCATGTTGCTCCTATCATCTCTACTCTTAATACAGAACCTCCCATTACAACCACCACCACAGATGCAGTTAACATAGAACACCCCTATGGTTTACAGTGGTCCCCAACCGTTCCCCTACCCAGGGCTGTAATCAATCCTGTGTCCAACCGCTCTGCTGCTTTAATGTCTAGTTTTCCCCCACAATCTACTACTATATGTCCTCCACAACCTGGGGGAGTTAATTTTTCTTCAGAAATCGGTCATATTGCTGTTCCTCCCAACCTTTCTGTGGCGCCTCCTGTTTATACCACTGTAGCCCATACTCAGGCTAATCCTACTTTTACGGGCCCCTTTATGGGTCTTAATGCTCAGTTCAATAATGGTCCTTTTGTGTCAGGCCTACCATTTCCCACTTTAGGACCAAATGGGTCAATTGAATCAGCCTGGCAATGGCCTACAAATCAGTCACATGTGTCAACCCGGTTATTACCCTGGATACCCAACTACATCCAACTCTGCACTATTTCAACATTATGGTTTAGGCAATAACCGAGTCATTCAACCAGAAAACCCTCCCTTACTTAACCCAAATTACTACCCTAGGCCCGGCTTAGGTAATTATTACCCCGGCATGGGAGGACACCCCTTAGGTCAGCCTGGATATCCCCAGATCGGCCAAACCATACTCCCTGGATCCGGATATGCTCAGCTCGGACGAACCGTCCCCAAGTCTCGCGTGTCTCATCCTTTTGGATTGGATATTCAAATGGCACCATTTCCCCCGCGATATAGAGGCCTAGGTAAGGTTGACAAATATGACGGTACCACAGACCCCACGGCTCACTGGATGCAATGTATGAGTGTCATGGATGCTGCTAACCTGTCCGACGCTAATCGATGCATGACATTCCATTTGACTCTTAAAGGTCATGCCATAAATTGGTATTGTACTTTGCCCCGAAATTCTATTCATTCATTAGATCAATTTGGTGACCTATTTTTAGCCAATTTTATGGGTAATAAGATATTGTCTAAACCAATTTCACATTTAATGAACATAACACAAAAAATGGGAGAGGGATTACAGGCTTACATAGATCGGTTCAATGTAGAATCTAGGCAATGTCACGAAAAAGATGATAGGATAATGATGGGATCATTCATTAATGGGCTTCGGTCAGGACCTTTAGCAACCGAGTTGGCCATCCGACCCCCACATTCTTATTTTGAAATGATGGTTACTGCTGTTAATTTTGCTGTTATTGAAGATGCTACAGCTATAAAACAGGAAAGAGAGAGAAGTTTTTCCGATTCATATGGTAAGAGGAAAGCTTCTTCCCCAATTCTTTCATCAGGAGGAAGTAAGAAATTAAATTTTGCAAATACTACTAACCCTATCCCAAAGATCGGGGTAAGTGTAAACGCTGTGCAGGTAGTCGAGCCATTCTCTGTCCCCCGAGCTGACATATATGCTGCCATTCAGAATCAAGGGCTGCTGCCCCCAGCTCGACCCATGACGGGTCCCACAGATCGGCTCAATACGGGCAGGTATTGTAATTACCATAAAAATATTGGTCACAATACTAATGACTGTCGTGATTTAGCTGCAAAAATAGCTAAATTAATTCAAGCTGGGAAACTACCACAATATACACAAGTGGCACCTTTACCTAAACCGGTGGCTTCAGCAACCCGTGAACGACCTAACGGATGCTACCGATGTGGGGAGACCGTTCATTTTGCCCGTGAATGACCCCAATCCGACTCCCGAGCCCCGAATGCTGGGGGTAGCACCGATCTGAATATAGCAGGGATTGTAAACACCATAGCAGGAGGACCGACCCAAGGCGACTCTAACCGCCAAAGAAAACAGGTATACCGACAAAGGAACACTATTCTAGGTAAGCGTAAATCAGATACCATGACACCAGGAATTACTTTCGATGACACAGATACATTTCTGCCTTTCAATTGTGACGATCCACTAGTGATCGATTGCTACATTTCAAATTACCAAGTACGTAGGACATTGTTAGACACGGGTAGTTCTAGCAATATAATTACAACCAAGGCACTGGCTGGTTGTCAATTACACAAGGCACAGTTAAGTCCAGTTCGGACACCATTGATTGGCTTCGGCAATCACCATGTTATACTTGTGGGACATTTGAGTATTCCCGTCACGTTACTGGCTGGACAGCTAAAACGTACGGAAACCATAGACTTCGTGGTCATCGATGAGCCATCTCCATACAATGTATACCTGGGACGGCCTGGATTAAATCAGTTCCAGGCCATAGCTTCTACTGTACACATGCTTTTAAAGTTCCCCATCATAGGTGGGGTAGCTTCTATTCATTGTGATGTCTTGCAGGCAAAGCAGTGTTACATGGCTTCCTTGAAGGAACCGACCCCCGTAGACCTGAAATCAAAAATTACCTCTACAGTCAGGCCGACCTCCGTTAACATTACCGACCTGACAAGTGGCTCGGACCTGTCCATTGAAGCAGGGGCCGAGGTAAGAATTATTCCCCTCGCGGCCGATCCAAACAAGGTAATAAAAATTGGGGCTGATTTACCCCCTCAATTACAATATGATTTGCTTAACCTTTTGCGTGAATTTGCGGAAGTTTTTGCTTGGGGACCGGAGGATATGCCTGGCATTTCTCGAAATATCATTGAACACAGGTTATCCATTGATCCCAATCATAGGCCGATCCGACAACGAAAGCGTAACCTTGGGGGAGAACGTAGTAGATACGTGGAAATCGAAGTGAACGCCCTGTTAGAAGTACGTATCATCCGAGAAGTGGATTATCCAGAATGGTTGGCTAACCCAGTGTTGGTTTCCAAACCAGATGGTTCATGGCGCATGTGCATAGATTTCACCGACTTAAATAAAGCATGCCCCAAAGACTGGTTCCCATTACCTTTGATCGACGTGTTGGTTGACGCTATAGCTGGATTTCGCTTCCTTAACTTCCTAGACGCATATAAGGGATAACATCAAATCTTCATGGCCAAGGAAGATGAAGAAAAAACATCTTTTATTACAGACAAAGGTACATATTGCTTCATAACCATGCCTTTCGGTTTAAAGAATGCTGGAGCTACTTTTCAACGTTTGGTGAATAAAATTTTCAAAAAACAGTTAGGTCGAAATATGGAAGCCTATATTGATGATTTACTTGTAAAAAGTAAAAACGAATATGTTTATTTATCTGATTTACGTGAAACCCTTGAAACACTAGCCCAATATAAATTAAGGTTAAACCCAAAAAATGTGTTTTTGGGGCCACTTCAGGAAAGTTTTTAGGATACATGGTTTCTGAGGGGGGTATCTCGGTTAATCCTAAGAAAGTAGAAGCTGTATTGAAAATGCACCCACCTAGGACAATTCGGGAAGTACAACAATTAACGGGTAGATTAGCAGCTTTGAATAGGTTTTTAGCCCGGTCAGCAGAACGAGCATTACCATTTTTTAACATCTTAAAGAAAACTGATAAATTTTTGTGGACCCCGGAATGTCAAACTGCTTTTGAACAATTAAAAACTTATTTAGCTTCTTTACCATCTTTGACTATGCCTATTCATGGAGAACAATTGTACATGTATATAGCTACTACCGAATCTGTCATTAGCTCGGTTTTGCTCCGAGAAGATAACCGGGTACAGAGACCCATATATTTTGTTAGTAAAGTTTTGCAGGCAGCAGAGAAAAATTATTCCAACCTAGAAAAGCTAGTCCTGGCTCTAGTTCACTCCACACGGCGTCTTCGGCCTTATTTTAACTCGCATGGAGTCACCGTTTATACCGACGCACCCCTCAAAGCCATCTTACAAAGAGCAGGAGTTTCAGGTCGACTCACCAAATGGGCCATTGAACTAGGAGAGTATGACATCACCTTTGCCCCGCGTACAGCAGTCAAAGGACAGGTGCTAGCAGATTTCATAGCTGAAGGAGTACCAGATCAACAGGAGAGCATATCAAGTCCGTCAGAAAAAACGATCTACTTTTAACAATAGCAGAAGGTGATAATGCGTGGATTCTCTACGTGGATGGTGCTTCAAGCCAGTCCGGATCGGGTGCGGGGATCGTCCTCACCAGCCCAGGAGGAGAAATTCACACGTATGCTCTACGATTCTGCTTCACAGCCACAAATAATGAAGCAGAGTACGAAGCCATGATAGCCGGCCTGAAGTTAGCTCGGAAATTTGGGGTCGAAAATCTAAAAATTTGTTCAGACTCTCAGCTCGTGGTTAAACAAATTTTGGGGGAGTATAAGGCTAAGGATCGACAAATGGAGGAGTATTTAACATTGGCGCAACAGCAACTAAAATTTTTTCAAAAATGGGCTATAGAGCGGGTCCCACGAAGCAAAAATACAAATGCCGATGCTTTGTCCAAATTGGCTTCTTCGGTTTTTTCTCACCTGACTAAAACCGTCCTAGTAGAAGAAGTACATACCAGGAGTACAACCGAACCAATAATCTTGTCTATAAGAGAAGGACAGGACTGGAGATTTTCTATATGGCAATACCTACAAGATGGCACTTTACCAAAATCCCGGAAGGAAGCACAACGAATACAAAGGAAGGCTGAACACTATCAGATAATCGGGGAGGACCTGTATAAAAAGGGTTTCTTGATGCCTTTACTAAAATGCTTGGGATCGGGAGAAGCTGAAGCCATGCTGAAGGAAGTACATGAAGGGGATTGCGGGTCTCACATTGGGGCTCGGAATTTGGCTAAGAAAATAATTGGGGCTGGGTTTTATTGGCCTCGGTTATTCCAAGAAGCAGTGGAGTATGTTCAACGGTGTTCCAGTTGTCAACACAATGCAACAATTCACAAGTTGCCGGCCTCCAGCTTTACGGGGATAATTGCCCCTTAGCCTTTTGCAGAATGGGGGATAGATCTTATGGGTCCGTTTCCTAAGGTCGGTTCATGCCATTACCTTGTTGTGTCCATAGATTATTTCACAAAGTGGGTGGAAGCCGAGGCATTGACAAATATCACGGGGCGAACTATAGCTCGGTTTCTGTGGAGGCAAGTTATCTGTCGTTTCGGTATACCCAGATCGGTTATTTCGGACAATGGAACTCAGTTCGAATCTAAGGAATTCACAACCTTGTGTTCAAAACTTGGTATCACCCAACGTTTTGCATCGGTAGCTCATCCTCCAGCAAATGGACAAGTAGAACTCACCAACCGAACTTTGTTGCACGGGCTGAAATCCAGACTAGAAGATAAAGGTAGAAATTGGGTAGAACAGCTGCCCCATGTGCTCTGGTGTCACCGGACTACGCCCAAATCGGCCACAGGGAAGACCCCCTTCGAGTTGGCCTTCGGGGTCAATGCCGTCATCCCCCCAGAAATACAAAGTAGAGCCCCGCGAGTTATGCACTTCGAAAGGGATCAAAACCAAAAAACTTGGAGCTCAGCTTGGATCTGATAGAAGAAGTTCGGGACTCAGCTTATGTGCACCAACTAAATTACAAAAATTTAGTTCGGCAACACTATGATGCTCGGGTCAAACATCGAGCCTTTGTACCAGGAGATTTAGTCTTACGAAACCGATCTATCAGCAAACCACAAGAACAAGGCAAGCTATTTTCTAATTGGGAAGGGCCTTATCGGGTAATCGAAGCTCGACCTACCGGAAGTTATATTTTGGAAGACTTGCAAGGACGATTGATTCCACGAACTTGGAATGCAGCACACTTGAGGAAATATTATCAGTAAAGCAGTTCGAGTTAAAGAAGTAAAAATTTGAAGGAAACAGAAAAAATCATTTTTATTCGATAATCAAGCTCGGTTACAAGGACGATCTGAAAAGTACAAAAGTTCTTCGAAAGGGACCAGAATCAGAAAAAATTCTACAAAGTGTAAAGCCAATTACATCACTGCAACTGCATCTAGGCATGCTACCTACATTCCTCACACAGTTGGAAGGAAGGGCAAGCCCGATCTAAGGGAAGGCCGACCTCAGGAAGGAGGAGCTTGGGAAGAGGCTTCATCTGCTATATCCTGGGGGTCGACCACAGGATCCTCTTCGACCTTTTCTGGAATTGGAACACCGATGTCTCGGCATTCTTGCTTGATTTCTTCTACTAGGTCGTAAGGATCTCGTCCCTCCGGAAGCAAAGAATTCTGGGCTATGGAGTCTTCTGGAGCACCTTCTGCCGACCTGGAGTTCTTTAGCTCGTCCCAGCACAGAGTATAACCGCACTGTATTAGCTCAAAAAAGCGCCGATTCATCAGCTCCAGCAGGATCCCTTCTTTAAAAGTCTTCAGTTCGGCCTGACGAGATGCTTCAACCTCTTCCGAGCTGACCATCGCTGCAGCCTTATTTGTAGCCTCTTCTGCAGCTTTTTTGGCCTCTTTTGCAGTCTTTGTAGCCTCTTCTACAACTTTCTCCAGGTCAGTTTTTTCTTTCGCCCAGCTGGATCTTTCTTTAAGCAGGGCTGCCTCACTTTTCTTCAGAATGTCCACATCGGCTTCCAGGCCCACAATCTTGGTCTCCAGCTGGCTCGATTTCGAAAGCTGATCCTGGTATTGTTTCATTAGCCCGGTTTTTTCAGCTGCCAGTTTCGAATTTTTGCTTTTTTCGATTCCCAACTGTAGCTGCAGATCATCCACGACCTTGGTCGGATTCTTCGATCTTTCCAGCTCATAGCTTTGGGCTAGGATATCCAAAGCTGTCGTTCTTCTGTTTGTAGCCGCATAATTAAACAAGACCTGCAAAAATACGAGACAAGGATATTGTGAAAATAATGTCCCGGGTAATCCTTTACTTCAGAAAATTTTTTAGGTGTGTTTGGAATTTCACCTTTTTTATATGCGAGGCTATAAGGGCCTCCTGTTCCACCACTTCATTCAAATGGTCCCGGAGCTTCTCGTTAGCTCGGATAATCTCCTCGAAAGATTGAGAAGACTCGGCCGCCAATTCCTGAAATGGCATAAGATCCTCTGGTGGTGGCTCCGACAAATCGACCTGGTGAATAGGCCGAGCTAGGGAAATCGGTCTTGCCTTTTGATCTCTTAGCACGATGACCCTCTCTTTGGTCACTGGGTCTGCGGGACCCAACAAATCATCAGAACTAGGCAGCTCGGCTCCAGTAGGGGGGCCCGACAGAATTTGTGGAGCTTTGGCAGCCTTAGCTGCCTGGATTTCTTCAGGGGACGGCCTGTTCTTTTTCGCGACCCGGGTCATCAATGCCGAGCTGGGTGGATCGGTAACCTCTACCTCATCTGTAAGATCGATCTCAGCCGATCTTTTTGAAGATCCTGAAGCTGCAGCCGGTTTGTTGGTTTTTTTCTTCCTTCCGAACCCGCCGAGACTACCTGAAAACAAGCAACATGCAAAAATCAAAATTACCGAGCTATGAAGGAAGAGGATATCATAAATAAAAAGTTTAAGGGACAGGTATTTACATTCTCCTTTCACACCAGGGGCTTGGCTCAGCCCGGCCCAAACCAGAAGACCCTCTGAAGGGGACCTAGCCGAGTATTTAACCGTACAGGTATAATTTCTCAAAATTTTATAATCTGACTGCACTATAGGGTTAGATATATCTCGGGTTTGATCAGCCGGGAGTATCACTTGAGACCAACGACAAGGTAAGTTTGCTTCATTGGCCTTTACCATAACATATCTAGCCCTCCAATTTTTATTAGTATCCGGGGAGTCAGTCAGAAGGATAGGGCTATTCCTACGTTTTTGAAAAGTTACCCACCCCTGGCCATAAGGATACGAGCGGGCAGTGTAAAATTGAAAAAACAAATCTATCGAAGGTCGGAGTCCAGCCCCAACACATACGCACACAAATCCTATCAAAAACCTAAAAGCATTAGGTACTAACTGACTCAGCCCGATATGCAAAAAATCCATCATCTCATTTAAAAAATCGGGAACAGGGAACCTTAGCCCAAACTTCAAGTGATACTCTAAACACACCCCGACCCATTCTCATCAATGCTATTTATCCTTTCTACGGAGGTCGGTAAACGAATCTGATATTTGGGCTTATATGATTGTCTGACCTAATTTTCTCTCTAAATCTGACTTAGTTATTTCCGAAGCTATATCTTGAGGTTTAAACTCGTGGGTGACGGCCGAATCTACATAAAGCGGTACCAAAATCATGCATAAATAACAAATAAAATTTTATGTATAATCTGGCAAAAACTTAAAAGAATCAAGCAGGGAGAGAATGCACTCACCTGCAGCCGGAACCTGATGCGACGCTCCGGTGCCGGAACTCTTTTCTGAAGCCATTGTAGACAGACGAACAGGGAAAGAAAGACGCCGACGGGACGATGGTGACGACAAAGCTGCAATACGAACGAGATCGGCGGATTGAAAAGATAACACTTTCGGATTCCGGCAAAGGTCGAAGACTCCGGCTGTCGGAAGGAAAGTAAAGAATTTGTTTTCTTTCTCTTTTGTTATTTCAGGAAAGCAATTTAGCAAATGGTGGCAATTGATGGTTGTTCTCACAATTTTTATAATGGAAGCCTTGGAGAAATCGAAGAAACATGGGCAGACCAAAAGCTGTGTTCATTAATGACACTTCGGGAACATCAATGACCTTGGAAGTTGTATCGGTTGCTGCAATAAACGTAAAGGGGTGTCTAGATTAATCCGCCTCTTCGAAATCCCGATCTAGGGTAACGCAAAAGGTACGCCTTTATGATTGCTTTTATTTGTTCAAAAACTGTTCAAATTCTTTAGATCGGTACTACAATTATTACCTATACATCGGAAGATACTGTATTTTATAGGTCGGTTATCATATTTTCCGTTTTTATCAGTCAATAAGCTATGAATTATAGGTCGGACAAACACTGGATGAATGCCTAAGTCACAAATAAAGTATGGATGCTGATTAGTTCGGAAAATTAGCTCGGGTTAATATTTAGAAATTCATGATGTCCTTTATGGTATGTCTTAGCTCGGGAAATCCAAGGAGTATTAAGTTTTAGATCGGTAAAACCTAATACTGGGGGGGCTTGTTGATGTGCATAAAATTGAAATCCCCATTGGGCCTAGCCCAATTAATTAAAACAAAGAAACAGTAAAAGACAAAGAAGCCCAGATCCATGTTCAGATCGGAAAAATCATACAAACCAAGTCTGTCATAATTATAGATCAGATATGAAAGCTTAAGCTCGGTCTTAAATGCTTAATAAGCTCGTAAAAGCTTAGGTCGGAAAAGTTTATATATTAACTTAAGAACCTTAGATCGGTAAAACTCAGCTCGGAAAAGTTGGAAAAGTGTAATTCTACTCAAGAAGGCCAGGTCGGTAAAAGCTTAATAAAGTTAAGATCGGTCAAATGGTAAAACTCATTTAGATCGGTAACTCACGCAAAGGTTAGATCGGTGAAACCGACCTGAAATAAAGATACTATTGTAAGATATCATGGTAGGGCCTTTATTTTAGTACATGCAGAGCAATAATGACAATGGGGCCCAAGTTAAAGACAGTTTTCCGGGAACGGCAAAAACCATCATTGCAAAAAGAGTAAGTGGGAGTGTATGTCTTCATGACCCAACGGAACCATCAAGAATAAGCTTATAAATACTCAGGCACAAGCCTCATTCAAGTAGGTTCCAATAAGCAATTCTGGCAATTCTCACTAACATTTCTTAAGCTAATCTCTCATTTACAATTTCTCTGAACACTCTTGTTCTATATTGTTTATCTATTTCATATTACTGACTTGATCGTCGGAGCCTATACAGGGGGGAAAGCCCCGCTCCTTTTCTGAATTAATCATCAATTGGTGAACGGAGCAGTGCAAAATCATCAAGCTTCATCATCTTGGCCGAGCTCAGCAACTCAGATCACTCCATCATTTTCAATTTTGTTCATTCCCTTCACAGCACAACTTCATACAAATTGGGCTATTGTTCATCACAAAAGTTTATTGGGCCGCGAAGAAGCATCACTTCGACAGAGTAATTTTCGCGTCACATCATAAACTATATGATTATTGTATCACAATTAATTCACCTTTAGAAACGAAGGACATTAGTTAAAGAAATAGTGACAAATTAATTATTTTAGATATTATACTTTGCATCCCATAAAAAATTATACATTCTCCAAACTTGAAACTTCTAATGGAACGGAGGGAATAATAAGTATAACATGAAAACTTTGGCGTCTCTTTTCAATTTCTACCCATTACCTGGTAATTTTTTTAGAGGAATTTTCCACGGGATGTGCAGCAAAACACAATAAACGAAAGAGAGCCATATTTTGAGGGGAAAATAATGTACTTATAAATGCCCATAAAATAAATACAAATTCGAATTACTGATTTGTGATAGACTTATTGCTCAATTTTTTAGATGCAACGGTTGTATCTAATATTTCCCATAAGGTAATTTTTATAACAAAAATATATGGAAAATGTTGAGCAACCTGCGAGAATTTGTGCCCCGAAAGTAATAATTATGGGGTCTACGGAACTTCTTCGTCTTCGTCTTCGAATACTCGCACTCCCTCCGATAGTGGAACGCACTGATTGATTTGGACGCTTTATTAAAAGTGATGGATAAAATGTTAACATCGAATCGTAGATCATACTTTCTTCCCCTCAATTATTGCACAGTTCACAGTTGTATTGTACGAGCATTCATTTTGAGTCTGTAATGCAGTTGTCACATGATGGTACACCCAGAAGCGTTTTCTTCGCTTAAGCAATCCCAACGACTGACGTGGCATCCTTTCCCGTAACCGGAGTAGTTATCATAACATGGTGGCGGTGGGGCTGGCCTCCCATGCCCATGGTAGCACGGCCCTCCTCCATAACCTTCAGAGCATTGATGGCAGCAAAACCCAACTGGAACCACCTCCGGCGGTGGCGGTGGGGCTGGCCTCCCATGCCCATGGTAGCACGGCCCTCCTCCTCTACCCTCAGAGCATTGATGGCAGCAAAACCCAACTGGAACCACCTCCGGCGGTGGCGGTGGGGGTGGCCTCCCATGCCCATGGTAGCACGGCCCTCCTCCTCTACCCTCAGAGCATTGATGGCAGCAAAACCCAACTGGAACCACCGCCAGCAGTGGCAGTGGGGCTGGCCTCCCATGCCCATGGTAGCACGGCCCTCCTCCATAACCTTCAGAGCATTGATGGCAGCAAAACCCAACTGGAACCTCCGGCGCCTGAGGTGGTGGCGGTGGGATCGCCGGCGTAGGTGTTGGTTCTTTCGTTGGTGCGGGTGGGGGTGCAGTTGGCTTTTCGGCATGCTCTTTGGGCGATTTATCGACGGGAGGAGGAGGAGGAGGAGGAGACTTGAGCTTGACTTCTTTAGGAGGCTGCTTTTTGTCAGTGGGGGCCGGGGGCTTAGGAGGGTCAAGGATGTCGATAGATTGAATGACCTTTCTGCCCTTGCAGCACAATTTGTCACGAATTTTCTCGGGGCTACAGCACACCACAGTGATCTTCACCAAATTCTTTTGCTCATCAAATACCTGGTCTCTGATTTCTATAGAAAATTCAACATCACAAACCCAGAAGTATGTGTATGTGTATAATAATATTGTTGATGAATGATTGGAGATAATGTATGATTGATGTATATATATATAGATATATGTGTGTGTGTGTGTGATGGAAGATGAAGGAATAGTAGTACTTACGGGGGATTTTGCAAAGGATTTCCTTGACCTTCTTGTAGCAGCATGGGCAGTGAAGATCAACCTTGAGAACCATCCAGGTGACCTGGAGTTTGTAATTAATTTAGAGGAACTTGCATTGATACATATAGTTGTGTCAATGAATTGGCAAATAATATATGAGGATGAAGATGATGTCCAGAAGAACATTGATATAGGGTAGGTGGGGAAGATGATGAATTGAAATTTGAAAGTAAACATACATCAATTATAATGTAGTGAATGCATATAATATACATACCTTCTCGGGCATGGTTGAGAGAGAGCAGCAAGGATCGATCTGATGGGAGTCTGGTGACTGGTACTGGTTCGTTTAGAGAAAGAGAAAGCAATATTTGGGTGCTGTGGAATTAGTGGAGAGATAACACAAAAGAAAAATGAATAGGGAAAGAGAGAGAGAGTGTACGGGTGACTTAATTGAATGGGAAATTAAAGAGATGAAGATGAAATTAAAGGAAAGTGATAGGACTGAGTGGGAAAGGAATATAATAGCGAAAAGGAAAAATGTTCAGCAACCCGAATCGGTGCCAGAATTTTATTTTTATTTTTTTTAATTAAAAGCGTGGGGTTTGTTACTCATTTATTAAGTGCATAAATAAAAAGTAATAAGTAAAATTACCCTCAAGGTTTACAATTTGTTGTCCAACCTATTGAATTTACTATAATTAATTAACTTTGGACTGTTTCCGAAGTTGATACTCATAAAAAGTCTCGAGCATTTTGGGTTTCTGGGCCAGAATGCACATTTCACCCTCGTCATCCGAGACCCCTTCATCATCTATTTCCCATGGGCCATACTTTGGTTCTCTGTCCTCATTTTGTCAGTTATCATCGTTGTATTTTGGAGATTGTGGCACAGACGAATTGATTGTAATATGTGCTTTAGCAAGCATACTTTCCAACAACTGAAAGTCTTCTATGCATGAACAGCGGGATGAAAGTCTTCGCAATGGCTTGAGCTTTTTGGGTTGTTTTGCAAAGTTGATATTCATAAAACATGTCGAGCTTTTTGAATTTTGGGGGACCCCTGATCATCTTCTACTTTTCCATGGGCCTTTGCTTGTACGGACTGGGCTCCTCAAACACAACTTTTGTGTCACTTACCGAAGAAGAAACCATCGTCGCTGTTGCTTCTTGCTGGAGTGGCAAGGGGTGTCTAAGCACTAGGAGTAGGTGGGCCTTGAAATAAAACCATTTGTCCAACTCAAAACAGTCGGTGCGAGAGTAATTTTCATCTTTACCCTTTGACTGGAAGTCCACGGAACTTCTTCTTCTTCATGAAAATTTGCTTTCTTCTTCCCTCCGGTAACTGCACCCAAACTCCAGCACAAAACCGGTGTACTGAGTACTATTAGTTACTTTTCAGTGCGTCATAACTTGGGCAAATCCGAGTAGAAGCTGCTTTCTGAGGACATCTCTAGTAGTTTTTCACTATTTTAGTCACCTCTACTTTTCAGTTTTAGTTTTTACAATAAATTTGTTTTAGTAAAAAACTCCACCTTTCAATTTTTTAAAAATATTCTTTTTTATTCCTCCATACACATAATTTTAAATTTAATTTAATTACTTTTATACTATTTAAATTATTTATACAAAAATCCTAACTAATTAACTTATTTTATAATTTCATCTAATATGATAAATTTATTTAATTAAAATTAAACGATAATTATATTTTCATCTTTACCCTTTGACTGGAAGTCCACGGAACTTCCTCTTCTTCATGAAAATTTGCTTTCTTCTTCACTCCAGTAACTGCACCCAAACTCCAGCACAAAACCGGTGTACTAAGTACTATTAGTTACTTTTCAGTGCTCATAACTTGGGCAAATCCGAGTAGAAGCTGCTTTCTAAATAAACATTCATTGAAAATCAAGAAACTTTCCATGGGTCTGATCTGATTAGTAGGCTTTTAATTGACTTTATCTTCAGTTCAAATCACCCTTGCCTTGCCAGAAAATAAAGAGATCCACTGAAATAAATGGCTCATGCTCATGGGGGATTCATTCATTCATTCAATCTTTGACCTTCAATCAATCCCTCCCTCCCTCCAATTACTGAACAAGCTTTTGCCATAATTTTTTGAAACAAAACAAATTCATTGGCCGCATTCCAGTTCCCAATCAAAAAAAGTATATTCTGCCCCCTGTTTTCTTTTTATAAAATAAAATGGGGAATATGCAGCAGATCCTCTGCTTCTGGAATGCCACTTTTCTTCATCTCCAATTAATATCCTTCCAGTAATTTGCTAGAGCTAACTTATAGTATACTTGACTTGACTCTCTAATAAATTTTGCTATTCATGAACATGTAAATTGAATTGAGACCACTAGAATTAAAGCATGACTTGCATCTTCATTTTCCCCTTCATTAGTCAACTCCTAATTCCATTTGCTTCAAATTAGTGTCACTATACATATATACATATATAAAACCACAACCTCCCTCCCAATTCAAATCCTATTAACCCCAAATCCAAAAATCTCCATACAACAATGGAGCAGCCCTATAGACTCGTGATCATTACTCTTTTACTTCTGCTATGTTGTTGCATTGTTCAAACAGCATCGAGCGATTCGATACACGACACTAATGTCGTAGATTTAGATCACGAGTATAACTCAGGCATGTTTGACGACGACGGCGATGATGTTGATTCTTCGTTGGCTGGAAGGGTTGGCGCCGGCAGCCGATTTCTGGCGCAAAAGAATCTCATACTCGGGAATTATACGTGCGACAATTATCCTAAGGTTTGTCGTCAGAAGGGAAGTGTCACAAGAGATTGCTGCCATAAGACATGTGTGAATGTGATGACGGATACCCAGAACTGTTTCAAGTGTGGGCTTAAGTGCAAATACGGGGAATTATGCTGCAAAGGAAAATGCGTCAATATTTATAGCGACAGAAAGAATTGTGGCGGATGCAAGATCAAATGCAATCGCGGAGTGCGCTGCGACTATGGGGTGTGTGGTTACGCAGGCTAGCTGGCTGCCCACCCGAGAAATTATTAAGCCTCAATTTATACAATATTTCAATTTTACCTACAAAGTGTAATTAATATATATATATATATATATTGAAAACTTTATTTTCTTCCCTGGAAGTATTATATATTGTTTTTTGTTTTTGTGATTTCCTTTTCTTTTTTTTTTTTTTTCACTTCTGCGGGGATGGTGAAGGTCAGGAGGCAAGTTATAGTCCACTTTTATGTTTATGTTTGTGTTTGTATCCCCTCTCCATTGTTAAAATAAATAATAGTATTCCCTATGTTCCACATTAAAGTTTGAAAGGAGAGAAACTATTATTAAGCTGTTTATGTTTGTAATCTTGTTTTCAGTGTGACGTGGATGCGTTATTTTGGAAATGTCAAAAAAAATAATAATTCAAGAGTTTTCATTTTGGGCCAGAAACTTAGCTCACAGGCCCACAATAAATAAAAGCCCAAGGTTGAATTTTGGGCCTAATCAAGAAGTAAATACCATCTGATCAGAGATTTTCATTTACAGCGAAGTGTCGTATTCTACATTTTTTTTTAATTTTATTTTATAAATAAAATTTTCACGTAGAAAATATTTTGTTTGCCTTTTATTATACAGTATATTAATTGTTTGAATTTTCCAAAAAAATAATTTACCTCCATTTCACCAAAAACATATTTTGCGTTAAAAACGCAATAATGAATATGCCATTCATGAGATGACAGAGAATGAAATGAAGAACATCAAACGTGCAGATAGCGCTTTGCTTTGCTTCCACGTGAGAATATGATTTTGTGGTGAGCAAAAATCTGGAGTTGGAGTTGAACCAAATAGAGATTGTTGACAATTAATATAAAGATGCAATGGTTATTGTTTAATATTATTGTAGTGCAAACGTAACTAATTGAAAAAGTGGATCGATCCACTTTTGATTCATCAAATTAAATTGGTGGCCTTCCGCTCTTATTCAGTGGTTGAAGATTCTGTCGCTGTTCGCCTCTGGATTTCTCGAATTTTGGTTCGCTTCCCTTTTGAGGGAGGGATAGAGGGTGATCCGGTATCTGTCTCGAGTTAGCAGATTACTTTTAACGTGTTTGTAAATAAGGAGGAGTTTGTTGTTCGACCGTCCAATCCGATGCTCTTAGTTTCTGTCCAGTTCGAGCATTTCCTTTAACCGGGCTGCATGGAATCTACTCGACGGTTCCGGGCAGTAAAGGCGGAATCCCGCGGAAAAAAAAAAAAGAAAAAGAAGAAAGGAAAATAGTTCTGTTAGGTTCTTAGTAGCAGCTGGCCACCCTTTCTTCTCTTATGTGTTATATCAATATTAGTATTTCAGTCATTTTATTAAAAAAGTTCAATTTAAAAATAAAAATAAAAGCTTATAAGACGTGTTAAAAATTATCACTCCTCAGGATCTGAATATAGATTAGTACCCATTTGATGCTAGCGTAATTCTTTTGAAAACTTGCGCAAAGAAGAAAAAAATATTTTGGAATATATGAATTTTAACTTTTTCTCTTAAAGCGCAATAAATTCTCATATTTATTTTACTCGATTTAATTAAGTTAATAATCCACTATTTTCTTTTAAACCCAAAAAAAAAAAAAAAAACCACTCTAAATACTCAATTTTAATTTCATAGTCGCGACCAACAAAGTTAACGAATTAATGCGTGGAAGTCAAACATTGCTATGTGGAGTATATCAACCCTGTCCCTCCCCATTAGGCTAAAATGTATAGTGCTTTTTTAACTGGTTTTAATTTTCAAATGCCAACCTCAAACTCCCAAGTTCCCAATTATCTAACTAATTAACGTTGACACTTCTTTTGGAGAAAGCCCATTGTAATTTTAATTCCCTTGAAAAATATATATATGAACTAGTAATTTACTAATCATTTTTAAACTATATATACGATTACATCCCCGTTAAATAAATCATTCAATTATTGAATTTGACCTTGTATAGAATATTAATAGAATTGCATAGCCTAAATCTAGTGACTGAATGGTTTTTTGAAGCGAATTATATATATATTTTAGAAATTAGTAACTATGTATGCATGTTGCTATATTTTTGGGTGCTTGGGTCCCTAACTTAATTACGTTGCTTGAAGTTTCGTTAATTTGTAGCCGTTGTAATAGACCATCCCACTATCGATACCATCCATCGTAAGAGACTTGAATATTTTGATTTTCCTAACTAATTTTCTCATGCAATATAATATTTTTCCTCTATATATACTCTACACTTCATGAGAATTCCATTTCCCATCCAAAATTATTGATTTCCAAAACTTTTCCATAATTAATTCATCCATCATCGTACGTATGAAGTTCCTAAACATTCTGTTGCTACTAGCAATGGCAATGGCATTATTTGCCGTTGCTATTTCAGCAACACCAACCACTGATCATGGTCTCGTCGAGGGTGAAAATTACAACGAAACAGACACAAGGAGGACGGCTAGTCGGTTCCTGCAGGCGAATAATAACAATAAATTTGGACATCAAGGGCGGTCGATGACGTGCAGGGAGTACCCTAGAATATGCAGGGGGAGGGGAAGTCCAGGGCCGGATTGCTGCGGGAGGAGATGCGTGAACGTGATGGAAGATAGGTTTAACTGTGGCAGGTGCGGTAGAAAGTGCAGCCATAGGGAGATTTGCTGCGGAGGGAAGTGTGTGAATCCATCCTCAAACTGGAAACACTGTGGAGCTTGCTACAATTCCTGCCACAAGCGTAGCAGCTCTTGTGTCTACGGAATGTGCAGCTATGCGTAGATAAAATATACGGTGAAACTATAGTCTCGTTAAAAAAATCATTCAGTGATTGAATGCTTCCTTTGACGAGACTATAGTTTTTCCTAGATATACCTTTCAATTGAATAAAAATAATCTATAAATCGTATAGTACTATTAATTTCTTGTATAAAAATTTTCTTCACCGACCTATACGTAAGGCATATATGTATATTTTTTTTTGGAAGCAAACTCACACACACATACCCTGAGTGGAATAACACTGGAGAACTTCAAAAATCATGATAATTTTTGGGCCTCTTTTGTGGGTTTTAACCCACTCCACAAACTCACACATTCCCAATGTGGGATTGTTTCTTTTGAAGCAAACTCACACACCCTAAGTGGAACACAACTGAAGAACCGCAGCATATATTATTTTGATTAGCGATAATATTGATACTTGTACTGTAATAGTTGATAAGTGGAATTAATAATTAATGAAAGAAATAAAATTCTAAATATTTATATTATTTTTTATTTATTACATAAATCGATAATTTATGTACATGTGGATTTTTTTCAATTGAAATTTAACATATATACAAATATATAGAAACATTTAGGCGGCAAATGGTCAACTTTTTTATGATAAAAAAAACTAAAAAATAAAATTGGTCAACTTATATGTCTTTGTACTTCCTCGTGCCTTCACGTTAACATTCTTTTATCTAAGCTAATTAATCTTCAACTAATTGAATGTAAATTAATGGTTAATTAATTAATTGAAATTAATATATATTTGCAAACATGGGAACCACCTTGTCAATTTGAACACAAGTATATAAGTACTACACCCCATTAATCTCCTTCTCTTCCACAACCACAATCTCTCTACTCTCTAGCCATGTCTCGTACCATTTTTTTTCTTTTTTGTTTCTGTTTTCCATTAACATCAATTGAAGGTCTCAAAACTCCAAAAACCCTTCCAGAAAATGATTACTATCCCACTAAAACAGCCATGAACGTAATCGATTCTTGCTGGCGACCAAACCTCAACTGGGCTTCCAATCGCCAGGCATTAGCTGACTGTGCGGTCGGGTTCGGGAACGGCGCCTTGGGAGGCAAGAACGGCCGCCTGTACATCGTCACCGACAGCTCCGACGACCCGATAAACCCGAAACCGGGCACTCTGCGATACGGGGCGATCCAGAACGAGCCATTATGGATCATTTTCCAAAAAGACATGTCGATTAAGCTTGCGAACGAGCTGATCGTAAACAGCTACAAAACTATAGATGGTAGGGGGGCTAAGGTCGAGATTTCGAACGGACCTTGTATTACAATTGAGCATGTTAACAATGTTATTATTCATGGGATCAGCGTCCATGATTGTAAACCTGGGAAACGAGGAATGGTTCGGAGCAGCCCCGACCACGTCGGAGAAAGGCAGGGCTGCGACGGCGATGCGATTTCGGTTTTCGCATCGTCAAACGTTTGGATTGATCACTGCTATTTCGCAAGGTGCGCTGATGGACTCGTCGACGTCATCCATGCTTCCACCGCTGTAACTATCTCCAATAATTACTTCACTCAACACGACAAGGTTAATTATCAGTATTATTTTTTAAAATTCATTTCATTAAAGTTAAATTCTATGTCACCCTGATTAATTGGAACTTAAACTAATTTGATATGCATGTAGGTAATGTTGCTTGGACATCAAGATGGGTTTACAGATGATAAAGTTATGAAAGTAACGGTAGCGTTCAACCATTTTGGTCCTCAATTGATTGAAAGGATGCCAAGGTATATATTTCATTAATTAAAGTTGAAAATTCATTTTTAATATAGGTTTAACAACACTAATTATTCATGACTAATGTCGTTAATTAAAAATATAGGGTGAGGTACGGGTATGCTCATGTAGCAAACAATCAGTACGAGCAATGGCTCATGTATGCCATTGGCGGAAGCTCAGATCCTACAATTTTGAGCGAAGGGAACTATTTCTTAGCAGCAAATGATCCTGACGCTAAACAGGTGAGCAATGATCATTAATCGTCTATTTCTATGTTCTGTATGAAGAGTCGTATTTTAAATTATAGCTAATTTGTGTGCGTGACAGGTTACGAAGAGAGAGTCCTACGAAGGAGGTTGGAAGAGTTGGAAATGGAGAACCTCAAAGGATGTGTTTATGAACGGGGCATACTTTGTTCAATCTGGAATGGGAAGTTGCTCCCCAGTTTACAGTGGATCTCAGTCGTTTGAAGTTGCATCTGGACTCTTGGTTCCTTCTTTGACATTGGATGCTGGCCCTCTCATTTGTCTTCCTGGAAAACTATGTTAATTAATTAGGCTAAACTTTTATTTTCACTTTTATCTTTATCTTTATCATCAATTTTGAAATTAAGTGTGTCTTTATCTTATCGACTAGGATCCACTGCATTTTCTTAGGTCAAATGAAAAAATGGAATTTAATCTCATTCGTGATCAAATGTAAAATCAAATATTTCATCTGCGTGGTTGTTGAATCAAGTTACATTTAGTAGTTGAATGAACTACGTATATATAACAATCATGATGATGATGTCCATTCTGCCCAAGGGGTTTTGTGGCTGGATGGGTAGATAGAAATTTCAAAGACTTGTTAAGCAAAGAAGTTCGGTGGGAAGTTTCGAGAGTTTGTCTTCGGAATATGCTCCACCGGTCAACTAAATGTAGGGTCCATCCGAGGAAGATCTTTGGTAGGTGAGGGGGCTCACCCCTTTCTGGATGGGGTCAGACCTGTAAAATTTATCTACTATTAATTCCCGTCAACTTTAAATAACCAATGACGCAACATTACCCTCATAATATTTGATGAATCTACACACTATATCCGGTTAATGTTTATTTACTTGTCTTAAAACTGTACACATAATATACACGTCACATGTTTATCTCCATTCACTAACAAAATTACTGATACTATTATTTATTATTTGTAACAGTTTATTACCGCACTGATCTCATCATATACAGTTATTAAACACTGAATAATTTAACTCCTTCGTCACAAGAGTTCAGTTAAAAAAAATATAACAGTAGTAATATCTCTTTTATCTATACAATATAAGTACGTTATGTAGCTAGTTCCCACAACTGATCCAAATTTTATCATGGCACACACTACTAACAGTAAAAACTTGTCGGTGCTTTCATGGCTGCCAATATTAATCTTTCCGTTGATCTGTTTTTCGGAAGCTAAGAAATCATCCGCCATGAACGACATTGATTCTTGCTGGAGAAATGACCCCAACTGGGACTCGAACCGCCAAGCCTTGGCCGATTGTGCTAAAGGGTTCGGCAGCGATGCCGAAGGCGGCAAAAAGGGAGATATCTACGTCGTCAATGACCCATCGGATGATGACAAAAATCCCAAACCGGGTACTCTCCGGTACGGGGCGATTCAACCTGAACCTCTGTGGATCGTCTTCGACCGAGACATGACCATCAAGTTCTCGAACGAGCTACTCGTGAGCAGCTACAAAACCATCGACGGCAGGGGTTTCAAAATCGAGATAGCCCATGGGCCTTGCATTGGACTCAAGCACGTGACGAATGTGATCATCCACGGAATCAGCCTCCACGACTGCGTACCCGGCCCGCCCGGAGAACTCGTCCGCTGCAGACCGGATGAATTTTGCGAGATTGATCACGACGTGGACGGAGATGGGATCCGTTTGTTTGAAGCTGCTCACGTGTGGATCGATCATTGCTACTTTGAAAAATGCGCAGATGGGCTTCTTGATATAATCCACGAGTCCAATTACGCAACTGTTTCCAACAATTTTTTCACTAAACATGACAAGGTTATGTGTTTTGGGCACGACGATTCAGAGTCTGCTGACAAAGATATGAAGATTACAGTAGCATTCAACCATTTCGGGCCCGAATTGGTACAGAGAATGCCCAGGTCCAAGTCATTAGTCGTGACACAACACAACTGTTTATAAACTAGAAGATTTACGAAATTAATTAAATTTTATTTTTGCAGGGTGAGATTAGGGTATTGTCATGTGACGAACAACTACTACGAAAAGTGGATGAAGTATGCGGTGGGTGGAAGTGCAGATCCAACAATATTTAGCCAGGCTAACTACTTCGATGCTCCCGATGATCCCACCAAGAAAGAGGTACGTCACGAATTGCAATACAACTATTGGTTATGAGTCACGATATATAGTTTTCAAGGAGTACTAATGATCTATTTGCGCAGGCTACAAAGAGAGATATAGATGGAGGTCCGGAAGTATGGCAGAATTGGACATGGAAAAGCACTGACGATGTGTTTAAGAATGGGGCTTTCTTCGTTGAATCAGGGAAGGAAGATGCGTCTCCGAAGTATTCCAAGGGTCAATCATTCACCGTCGGTGCAGGATCGGACGTTCCTGATTTGACTGCAGATGCTGGTCCTCTCCATTGCGTTCCTGGTCAACCCTGCATCTGATTAAAACTAAGGAGGAATGTTGTTAACCCTTGCTTAATTAATGAGGTTTATAATGTCTCAACTTCTAACTAACTTAATAAAGACTTGAGATTCTCTGTATCTTCCAATACATTATCCTTTAACTTACAAAAGGGGTATAAATATATTTTACTTATGATGTGAGAAGACACATTGTATCCGAAGATACCGAGGAACGTCATCACTTGTCCTCTTTCAATTTGGTAAATTAAAAAAAAAAGGCATTTTATCAAAATCAACAAATTCCAATTAATTAATTGTCAAATAGAACCAAGCAAATTTGAATAATATTATTATTTGGGTCAAATTTATAAATGAAAAAAAAAAAAAAAAAAGTCAATCGATTCTTCTAAACTCGTGCAATCACGTCTAATCTTCATAAAAAATAAAAATAATCTTCAAAAAGGTCTCTAAGTAACTAAAATTAAAATAAGTTGAACCAAGGAAATAGTGTGCGCCACCTTCCAAACTTGTATATATTTCTCAATCTTTGAAACCCCTAAATTACATTCTCAACTAACATAATTTATCTTTCTTAGCTAGCTACCTTCATTGATAATTTGATATGATCACAAAATCCATGGCTTCCTTACCTTCTTCCCTCTTCTTCTTATTCTTATCAATCACCATTTCTCAAGCAGCCAATAATTACTATACACAGCCAAAATCCACAGCCATGAATGTCATAGACCGTTGCTGGCGAAACAAATCAAGCTGGGCTCAAAACCGACCAGCATTAGCCGACTGTGCCATCGGCTTCGGGAAAGACGCCATCGGCGGGAAATACGGTTCCATATACGTCGTCACCGATGCTTCCGACGATCCGGTGCACCCGAAAACCGGTACACTCCGTTACGGGGTGGTCCAAACGAAGCCCTTGTGGATCATTTTCGGTAAAGACATGGTTATCACCCTCAAGAACGAGCTGATTATGAATAGTTTCAAGACGATCGATGGTAGGGGAGCTAAGGTGGAGATTGCGTACGGACCATGCATAACGTTACAAGACGTTAGCCACGTCATTATTCACGGCGTTAGCATCCACGATTGTAAGCCGGGGAAAACCGGGTTGGTGGTGAGCAACCCGAGTCACGTCGGGCTCCGCCGCGGCTCCGACGGCGACGGCATCGACATCTTCCGTTCGTCGCATATTTGGATCGACCATTGCTTTCTTTCTCGTTGTAGCGATGGACTCATTGATGTGATCCATGGCTCCACCGCCATTACCATTTCCAACAGCTATTTTACCCAACACGATAAGGTAATTAATTATAATATTTAATTAGCGGACAAATTAATCTTTATGTTAATTAATAATTAGGTGATGCTATTTGGACACGATGATAAGAACGCAGAAGACAAGGTTATGAAAGTTACCATTGCGTTCAACCGTTTTGGCCCTGGTCTCATTCAAAGAATGCCAAGGTTAATTCGTTAATTGTTATATATTACAATATTAATTTTCTTTTTTCACATCAATTAATTAATATTACAAAAACTTAATTAATCTTTTCTTTTTTTCCAAATTTATAATTTTAATTAAGTTGCAAATTGATCATGGATCAGGGTTAGGCTAGGGTATGCTCATGTAGCCAACAACAGGTACGATAAATGGCAAATGTATGCCATTGGTGGAAGTGCAAATCCAACAATTTTCAGTGAAGGGAATTATTTCATGGCTTCTGATAACTCATACAATAAACAAGTAAGAAATACTCGGGCGATGGTTTATATCTGATTATCGAATCAAATCTTTTGAAATTTAGTTGTATTGACTGTTTGATGATTTTCTATCGATCGTTGATGGATGATTGCAGGTAACTAAGAGAGAAACAAATAAGAATGGATGGAGTAACTGGAAGTGGAGATCATCAAAAGATAAGTTCATGAATGGAGCTTATTTTGTACAATCAGGATATGGAAGCTGCTCCCCAGGTTATAGCAGGGATCAGTCTTTTCCAGTTTCTGATGGATCAATGGTTCTTGCATTAACAAAGGATGTGGGACCCTTAACTTGTAAATCAAATAAACCTTGTTAATTACCTCTACATATCTATATAGCCTCATATACATATAAATATATAATCACTTTTACATTGTAATTTTAATCTATGTTATAATCGATTTCACCTATATATATATTCTTGTAAATATAATGTCACGTATACGTCGAAAGTGTATCTAGAACTTATTTGTTTTGAAAATATGTTATTAAAACTTAATTTTCAAATGTAAAACATCTAATTACATGTAAACTTTGTTCGCGCAATGCTTACGTCAAAACTTGTAAATAAGTAACTGCCGTAAGTCAACAAACAGTTACAACGTTATTTTTCTCTTACAACATCTGATTACTCCAAAGTAATAAATACTCTCTCATCACCCTCACTTTATTTAAAGAGATCGACAAAAAACTCAACAGAACCAACCAATGCATCCTTAACCGTCAAAATCATTTCATGGCTTCTTTCTAGCTCATTTCCTTCCCCTCTTCTTCCCAACTCCGACGACTCCAAACCGGAAAAAACAAAGAAGAAAAAGAAAATCTTTCCGGCCGGCATGGCACACTCAATTCCTTTGCTACTTCTTTCATGGATACTCATCGTGGGCTCTTGTTCTCCAACAGTGCTTGAAGCCCACAGTGATGAGCCCAAAAGCCTTAACGCCATCGACGACTGTTGGCGGAAGAATCCCAATTGGGCTGAAAGCCCACAAAGCTTAGCCGATTGCGCCAAGGGATACGGGGCCGAGGCCCAAGGTGGCAAAAATGGGCCCGTGTATTGGGTCACCGATCCATCCGACGACGACCCGATTAATCCCAAAAATGGTACACTCAGATATGGGGCGATTCAGGAGGGCCCACTGTGGATCGTCTTTGAAAAAGACATGAACATCAAATTAAAAGCCGAGATGGATGTGAGCAGCAACAAGACCATAGATGGACGTGGAACCCAAGTGAGAATCGGAGATGGGCCGTGCTTAAGAATCAACAAAGTGGCCCATGTTATTATCCATGGGCTGACCCTTGAAAATTGCAGCCCGGTGAATTCGGGCCCAATCCCAAAGCTAGGTAAAGGGGATGGCATTGCCGTAGTTGAGTCCAGCCACGTGTGGATCGATCATTGCAGTGTCTCTAAGTGTGAGGATGGGCTTATTGACGTCACCCATGCCTCATCTTTCGTCACTATCTCCAACAATTTTTTGTCCGACCACAGAAAGGTAAGTAAACGTTACGGTACGAATTTATAGTGTACGAACATTTTAAGGATTTTTTCTTAATTTAATTGGTGTTCAAATTTCAGGTGATGCTATTAGGGCATTCGGATTGGTATCCTGCCGACAAAGATATGATGGTTACTTTGGTGTTCAACTACTTTGGTCCTCGTTTAGTTGAAAGAATGCCTAGGTAACGTCAAGATTATTTTCGATATTAGTTTTCACATTAGAAGCTTAATTTTTGCAATGATTGAAAGTTTATAGATGATTTATGTTACAGGGTTCGGTTTGGATACGCTCATGTAGCAAACAATAGATATGAAAAGTGGCTCAATTATACAATTGGGGGAAGCATGCATCCGACAATACTGAGTGAAGGCAACTATTTCGACGCCCCTGATGATTCTAATTCAAAAGATGTACCAATTTTGCCCCCTTTTTTCCTATAATAGAAAAAATATATATATTTATTTATAATTATGATGGATTAGTTGGTGATATATATATATATATATATCAACTATGCAGGTTACATGGAGAAAATTAAAAAATGATGGAGATTGGAAGAGTTGGTCATGGAGTAGCAAAAACGACGCGTTTCTGAACGGGGCATATTTCAATGAATCTGGAACGCCATGGATGCCTTCTTATTCAGAACCTCAAAGTTTTGCTGTGGCTCCGGCCGATCAAGTTGTTGAATTGACCGGAGACGCCGGAGCTCTCGACTGCGAACGCTCTAAACCATGTCTCAGTGATCCTTAATTAGTTTTCGATCCCTGTATTATTTCAATTCCAGCAAATATATATTCAACAGATCGATTTTCTGGGTTTGATTAATATTAATAAATCATCTTAATTTTCATTATTAATCGCTATACGCTGTTGCTTGAGTTTACGTATCCGTTTCTATCTAATCCTACTTTTTTTTTTGATAATTCACGAGAAAACTTAATATCAATCATTTCAAACACCCAATTACAATTCACGATGACACCTAACAAAAGAAATAAATATTGGAATTAATGTATCAAAAAAGTCTGTTCTCGTTGCTTATAACTCCATGAGTGACGGGTGCTGTCGTCCTCAATTTTCTGACGTACCAAATGGCAGCTCCGATCCCAAATGCTCCACCCACTGAAACTGCCGTTGCTGTCCCTGTTTCAATAAATTGATAGGGCATTCATTCATCAAATCATCAATGAAAGATGCATAAAGATCGAATTCAAAATGTTTATACCCACCCAAAATCGAAATAATGGTACACATCTAAACTAATTTATGATAACATTCATTTATTAGCAAAAACGTAATCAATGAATGTATGTCGGGTCACAAAAGTTTTGTTACTAACCTGCAACTACTGCGGATCTCGTATGCTGAGAGTTCTTAGGATCTGCAAGCATGCAATTAATCAAGTTAGATTTAACAATTCTTCTGATCATGAATTTCAATTCTGCAAGTTAGATTTATTTATACCTCTGCAGAAAGTGGTGACGTTTCCTTTGGGACAAAGGCACAAGAAATTCTGCGTCTGCGAATCGAATCCGCAAATCCCACCTCCTCCAGTCGGATCCTCACATTGCAGGCACCGGGTCGTCACCGGAATTTCGAAATCAACCCGAATCCCATACTGAGGGACCTGATCAAAGGGCGGCGTCACCCCGAGGTTTCTCCAATACACGCTAGCGTAACTCGCGCAGTGCCTCAGCATCAGCCTCAACGACTCCGTAGCTTTAGGGTAGTAAGAGCAGCAAGAACTCCCCCGCAACGCCGACGCACATTCCGGCAAGTGCCTGCACAAATAACTCGCGCTGTCGCACGTCGAATCGCACTGCTCCGGGAACCTGTCGCAGAACATGGGCTTGGGCTCCATGATCACTTCCTCAGGGCTGCAATTGAAGAAGAGGTAGTCGTTTTGAGGGGAAAGAGTGAACTGGGTGCTGGCGTCGAGGCTGAACGGCCTGGCCGGACGGAAATTGATTCCGTCTTGGCAGTTCCACATGAAGGGATCGGAAACTAGAATGTGGGGATCCGTATAGCTCACGTTCTTAATCGGGTACCTCCCGGAAGGAGTCCGGAGCTCCAGCTGCCCTGAATCGGAGCAGACGAAGAGGTGCCGGTAATATGGACTCCCGCAGCCATCGTCGACGCCGAAGGGATACCTGATCGGAATATCTCCGCAGGATGTTCTGCAGAGCTTTGATTGTGCATCGGAGAAGACTGTTAGAAGTGAAAAACAGAGCAGAAGAAGAGAGATTATAGCTTTCATGATGTTCTAAAATTTGTTGTCTTGAGTGTTAGTGGGGATTTTAAATTTTAATGAGTGGAATCTTTGTTAAGAGTTTCTTTATTATTTTTATTTTTTTTATACCTTTTGCTTTATTGTGTTTTTATTTCTACTTTTTTTCAGTAGCAATGTGGCTTTGTTCCCACTTCATTCCAGTGCTGCTTTATTGTTCAGTGAACCTTTGATTTTGACTGTACTAATCTTGATTGACCAGAAAGGAAAAGATGCTTAAGGGCCTGTTCTCTTGCCCCTTTTCAAACTTGGTTTGAAAAAAAAGTTTGAAACTTTTTTGGTTTTAAACTTTTTTTAAGAAACATCAGTTTGAAAATGATTTTTTAAAAAAAGTTTTGGGCAAATTACTGTGTTCTTGTCCTTCTTTACTGTGTTCTATGAAAATGAACAAGAATTAAGGAAGATTAGCCTGGGAAAATTTAGAGAACCATAATTTCATTCTTGAATGTAAAGATTTTGCAGCAAGGATTGGAAGGGAAGAGATTTTAATATCAAACCCTTCAAATTCAATTCTCGTTTGCTGTTATATATCTACACTGCACACAGTTTGCAAACTGCAATGCCATTATGAAAAATCGACAAAACTATCTACTGCGAATAGATGTTGAGAAGAGAAACTCTGTTGTGGATCAAGTGTTTGAACAAATGCTCCAACGAATTCTCGACCCTCTCAAGAATATTTTCATCACCGTCCAACTTTCTCTGCGCAGATTCAATCCGCTCTTCCCCTGTTTCTCTGCAGGAAGAAGACCCAGGCATCAACAAATCACCAAGAGCAATGTCTACGTTCTCCAGTTCATTCAGGTTTTCCCTTTGTCCAATCTGCATAAGTTTCGACACCAACGACCACCTATTCGGCTTCGATTTCATCACCGGCGCAGATAAAAACAACAACAGGGATGAGAAAATTGAAATCGTTAAGATGCTAGCTTCTGTCAAGGCCTTCAACACGGCAGAAAGCTGTTGATCTTCGGCTTTCTGGAGAGGAATGATCGCCCTGTTGTCCACGTTCTTCAACTTTGTTAAGGAACTGGAGATTTCCTTCTGCAAATTCTTCCTGGAGGACAAGAACACAATAATGTCATTTTCAAACTAATGAAGAAGGAAGAGGAAGGAGAAGAAGGAAGAGGAAGAAGAAGAAGGAAGAAGAAGAGAGTCGTTGGCAACGGTGTCGGTGGGCGGCGGCGGTGGGTGGCGGTGGGAGAGAGGAAGAAGAAGAGAAGAGGAGAGATGAAGAAGAAGAGAAAGAAGGAAGAACAAGAAGGAGAAGAAGAAGGAAGAAGAAGGAGAAGAAGATGAAAGCAGATGAGAGTGATGAAGATGAAGAAGAAGGAGGAGGAGAAGAAGTAGGAGAAGAAGGAAGGAGAAGAAGATGGAGAAGAAGGAAGAGGAAGAAGAAGAAGAAGAGAATAAGATGGAGTTTGTTGGTGGCGGCGGCGGTGGGCGGAGAGTTTGGGTGAGAAGAAGAAGGAGAGGAAGGAAGAAGAAGAAGAAAAAGAAGAAGGAGAGAGAAAGAAAAAATCTTAAAACTGAGTTTCAAAATGGGTCTGGAAATATAGTTTGAAAACGAAGTGCAAAAGAACAAACTTTTCACAAGTTTTGTCCGTTTCAGACTAAACTTTCCCAAAACTAAGTTTTAAAAGGTCCAAAAGAACAGGCCCTAATTCTTTACAATCTTATTTATTGTTATTACTACCTCCGTCCGTCCCACTCAAATATTTCACTTCGAAAAAAGTATTATCTCATTTAAAAAATTCACTTTGAATTTATTTACATTACACACCCTTACTAATATAGCAATGTGTGTTTCACAATTAACCTTTACTTTTAAAGTAAAGATATAAGTGGAAAATATGAGGGTAAATTACTTAATTTAGGTGTTGCTACCTCACAACCCATAATAAGTTTTACACATTTCAAAGTGGACTATTTGAGTGGGACGGAAGAGGGAGTATTATATACTTATCTTTACAAAAGTTTTTTTTTTTTTTTTTTTGGTGGTAAATAAAAATGATTGTGCTTAGGAAGGATTTTTGAAAAATTGGGCTAACTTCGAGTGGGCTCCGGCCCAAAGTTTTATTTTCGAAATTAAGTTCTTCAATTACCAACTTCATGAAGGCCGACGCCAAAGGCTACGGGCAATCTTGGGGCCTAGTTTGGTCGTAGGCCTGGGGATCTGGTCGTTCAAATCAATTCTTGTTATCAATGCTTATCATCATCGTTGTTGTCCTGGCCTTCTTTGGGTTTCAAAGGAGACCGTTACATTGAATAAGTTGATGGGCCAGCATTTCTTGATGAATTTGGTAAGAGTAAAGTCCTCCTTTACATATTGCTTAAAGATTTTTTTGGTCCCCTACATTTCAAAACGATTTTTTTGGTACATTACACATTGATTAATAATATTTTTGGTACCTTACATTTCAAAACGATTTTTTAGTCCCTTACTTAAATTTTTCGAACTATTTGGTCCCTTGACTATTTAATCCGACGAAAAAAAAAATATCACTCACGCATCGTTCATACGACTCCGTCAGCGAAAAGGCAAACATGTCCTTTAACCCGACAAAAAACGTTAATATCACTTACGTGCCGCTCACACGATTCCGTCAATAAATAGCAAACTTGTCCCAACATCATTTTTAGCATCCCAGTTATTATGTTGGGACAAGTTTTCCCTTCGCTAACAGA
The DNA here is from genome assembly GCA_016801395.1 of Leptodermis oblonga. Taxonomy (NCBI): domain Eukaryota; kingdom Viridiplantae; phylum Streptophyta; class Magnoliopsida; order Gentianales; family Rubiaceae; genus Leptodermis; species Leptodermis oblonga. Next base: position 45,505,433 of record CM028756.1, read on the forward strand.
GTCGTGTGAACGATACGTGATTGATATTAATGTATTTCGTTGGGATGAACGACCAAGGGACCAAGTAGTTCGAAAAATAAAAGTAAGAAACCAAAAAGATCGTTTTGAAGTGTGGGGGACCAAAAAGATTATTAATCATTTTGTAAAGGACCAAAAAAATTATTTTGAAATGTAAATGACCAAAAAGATCATTAAGCAATATGCAAAGGACCTGATGATGACTTTACTCATTCGGTAAATAGGGGCAAAGACAATAAATATAAGAGTCTTGATATACAAGAAAAATATTGAATTATTCATTGATTTTCATTTTGAGCATTTAGTAATTGTTTTTTCATATAAATACGGCATTATCAGAATCTTTAATGTAAATATAGTTTAACGTTTTTATATTTTCAATATACTTTCATATTTAAAATTTATTTTCAAAACACTCAAAAACGTACATGTTACAAGGAATTCGTAATGAATAAATATTTTACATTTACATTTGTAATAGTAGCTTGACATGTTTAACCTTGTTTGAAGATGATTCAAGTTATGATGATTAATTGATGGGGATAGTTTATAGAACAAACCTTAATTGGAATCAATCCACATGATCAAGTTCAAGTGCATATTTACATAAAAATTAATGGAAAAAATGCAAAAGTGGTCCACAATCTTTACCCCTGTTGCAAATGTAGTCCACAATCTTTAGTAAGTAGCAAATGTAGTCCACAATGTATCCATTTTGTTGCAATTTTAGTCCAAAAACGGAAAATTGACCTTGACTAACGGTCAACGGGTTTGACCGTCAGTCAAACCCGGGTTTGACCATCTAAAAACCACCCCACCCTTCCTTCCAAAACCATTTCTCCACATCAGCACCCACAATCGCCACGTCACCCGCGCCACGTCACCTTCTGCTGAAAATGAAAGGAGAGGCTAAAAACTTCAAAATTTGCTCCAGTGGGGTTTCGAACCTTTGACCTTCCTCTGCGCGCGCGAGAGACAACCACTAAACTGCAGTCGTTTGTTTGTCTTTAGTTGCTGTTCCATTTAGTCATATAGAATCACACTTTTCTTTCATACTTTATACACAAGGCCGTATTAAGACTTTCAAATTCTTTCCATTCCGTCAAATTAATTAACTTATTTAATTAAAATTACTATTCTAACCTTATTAAATAATGTCAAACATATAATTACCTCTAATATATATTTTTAACTCTTTCAAAAATCTCATACGAATTAATTCAACATCAACTATAATATATTTTAACTCTTCCCCTTCTATTTTTGGGAGATTTCTATTTGGAAAGATATTTCACCAAGGCAACGCTGCTTTGATTTACCTTACAAACACTGGTGAAATATCTTTCCAAATAGGAATCTCCCAAAAATGGAAGGGGAAGAGTTAAAAATATATTATAGTTGATGTTGAATTAATTCGTATGAGATTTTTGAAAGAGTTAAAAAATATATTAGAGGTAATTATATGTTGACATTATTTAATAAGGTTAGAATAGTAATTTTAATTAAATAAGTTAATTAATTTGACGGTATGGAAGGAATTTGAAAGTCTTAATACGGCTTGTGTATAAAGTATGAAAGAAAAGTGTGATTCTATATGACTAAATGGAACAGCACAAAAGACAAACAAACGACTGCAGCTTAGCGGTTGTCTCTCGTGCGCGCAGAGGGAAGGTCATAGGTTCGAAACCCCACTGGAGCAAATTTTGAAGTTTTTAGCCTCTCCTTTCATTTTCAGCAGAAGGTGACGTGGCGCGGGTGACGTGGCGATTTGTGGTGCTGATGTGGAGAAATGGTTTTGGAAGGAAGGGGTGGGGTGGTTTTAGATGGTCAAACCCGGGTTTGACTGACGGTCAAACTCGTTGACCGTTAGTCAATGTCAATTTCCGTTTTTGGACTAAAATTGCAACAAAATGGATACATTGTGGACTACATTTGCTACTTACTAAAGATTGTGGACTACATTTGCAACAGGGGTAAAGATTGTGGACCACTTTTGCATTTTTTCCAAAAATTAATATATAAGTTTGGTTACCAAATATGGCAGGAGTCAAAAATTTCAGCTAGTTAAGTTAAGTTATTCTTGCATCAAAATGAAAAGTAAACAGCTTCGTGAGAATTAAGATTGACACGTCCTAGCTAGATTTAATAGTGAGTATTCATTCCTTGCAAGAATTGGCTAAACTGCACGTACATGTGACATATATACTGATGTACATGCACATAAATCTTGACAAATGAATAAAATAGTACTCTCTCGGTTCCACTAGAGCAGTCAACTTTTACTAGTGTACAACATATTACGGATGACAATGTACAACACTCAAAATAAGTGATTTGACACTATTTATTCCCTTTATACTCTTATTTTTTAAGTATGAGTTAATTGTATACCACATATAATTATATTAGAAAGAATAAGAAGAGTAAAAAATTGAAAGTTGACTATTCTAATGGAACTGGAACGGAAGAGTATATATATATTTGGCTTGTATCACACGTGAAGAAGGTTAAAAGGTCAATTCAATTCAAGAAAATGTTAGAATGGGATCGATATATGTTTGAAAAAAAAGGCAGAACACATTTGTCAATCTGACCATTCAAAACTTATCCAACAATTAAAGCATAAACTATAATCTTTTCCTCCAATATCTCACGTCCACATTCTTATCAAGGATAAGACTATAAAGGAGCTTAATCTCCCAAGTCTTGCCCTTTTGTTCGTCCAATTGTTTGGATTTTAGTAGGTTTGTTTGTAAATATATTGATTGGGGGGGGATGATTTGGGAAGAAATAAATTTTTGTGAGAAGGGTTACCCAATTACCCTTTTGTTCGTCCAATTTTTTGGAATTTACTGGGTTATTATGAAAATTGAATGGTGGGGAAGGGTCAATTTGGGAATGAAGCCCCTATCTACCCAATTTGAGAAGGAAGCTGCACGTGGGTGTGGGATGTGTTGTCTGATAATGGAGTATTGAATAGTGTTGAGATTTTTTCCACTCACATCCTCAGTCTGAGGACTCTAAGCAGAGGCAAAACGACGTAGTTTTGATCATTGTTGCCTTCCTGCAATTTTCGTTTCCTCCTCCTACGCTTTTTTTCCCCTTCTGCGCTTTTCTTCTTTCTCCCGATTTTCGCGGAAGCTTGTGGTTCTTGCTTCTTCTGACTCCAAACAGGAAAATGGATTGACGTTTTTCTGTTTGGAGGGATGGCTAAGCACCTTTCTCTTCCTCTTCTTCTTCCCTTCCTTTCTTATCCAGGGTAAGACTGTAAATCCAGGGTAAGACTGTAAAGGAGCCTAATTTTCCAAGTCTTATCCTTTTGTTAGTCATTGTTTTTTGGATTTTAATAGGTTTTTTTGTAATTCAAATGAATGGGAAGGGGTGATTTTGGTAAAGAATGACTTTCTGCAAATTTTTGTGAGAGGGGTCCCTTTTTGCCCTTTTGTTCGTCAGTTTTCCTGCCCATTTAGTGGGTATTTTTGTGATAAGAATGGGTAGGAAGGGGTAATTTTGGAATGAAAAAGGCTTCTGTTGATTTGGAAGTGATTGGCCGAAAATTGGGGAGAAAAAGTGGGGGGCTTTTCAACTTTCACGTGGGCTTAAAAATTGAGGAAAGAAAGTACCGTGTAGAAATTTAAACAAAAAAAAAAAAAAAACAGAGCGCGGAACAAGGTCTGGAGCTCTCTATGCAGAGGCAAAACGACGTCGTTTTTGTTTTACAGAGGCAAAACGACGTCGTTGATTGTTTGCCTCGCTCATCGGAAGTCCCGCAACTTGCTTCTGGCCGACTCCCAACAGAGACATAGATTGACGTTTTGCTGTAGTTCAGACGACTACCCGGTCAAAGCCAAACAAGTCTTTCTTTCTTCTCTCCATTTCTCCTCTTCCCCTTCTACATCTTCTCCTCTTTTTCTTCTCTCTCAACCCGAAGATCTTGATTTTGCTTTTGCTCTCTGAAATCCCTCTGATTTTAGTACAGCCTGAATGGTTTGTTCGTTTTTAGTTTCTATGGTTGCTCAAGCACGAGAAAGAAGAGAAAATGAGAAAGATTAGGGCTTTGCAGAGGTTGTTTTTCTTTTTCTTCTATTCTTCAGTCTCCTTCCACTTTTGCTTTCGTTCTTTTCTCCAATTTCCCTATCCCCTCTTGCTTTTTAAGCCCATACCAGTCAAAGGTTGGGTTCAAAAGGCTAAATGAAGAGATCTTTGGAATTTTGGAATTTTCGTGCTCTGTATGTTGTCAAGGTAAAACATATTTTTTCTTTTTTCAGGTTAATTTTATTTTAGAACTTTGTCTTTTGCCTAAAGTTTAAGAGGGAAGAAAGGAGGGAATTCAATTCTAGGTTCTCTGTTTATTTGATTGATTTTGAGGAATTTGTTCTAAAATTGTGGTGACACTTTTTTTGCATATTCCTAACCCTGAATACAAAGCTCCATGGAAGGCCAAAGTATGCCCAGAGTTTGAATTTTATGCTTGGTTCCATTCACTCATTGTTGAGTCTGAATCCTCACTAGATTTTTTCATTGCCAGAAAATTAAGAACCCCAATTACAAGGCAAAATGGAAGGGGCCTCTGATTGATAACCCAGGTTTGTTGTCTTCTTTTTCAGCTTTTGCAAGTTCGTAAATAGACTAACCTAAACTTTTACTAAAACTGATTCTCTGCAGAGTTTAAGGATGACCCACAGCTATATGTTTTATCAAATGTCAAGTATGTTGGAATTTAACTCTGGCAAGTAAATTATTTTTTTAACTATGACGTGCAAGTGTGTGTGTTTAGGGTGGGGGGACTGAACTATCAACTAATGGGGGTTGTATATCATCTTCAGGTGAAATCTGGAACCTTGTTTGACACTGTGTTCATAACTGATGATCGTGAATACGCTAAGAAGGTAGCTGAAGACACATGGGGCAAGCAGAATGATGTACTTAGTATTGTAAAAATTTGAATGTGGGAAAAGAATGGTTTTGTCTGCTTACTGAAACATGATAATTGTCCTATTTCAGGAGAAAAATTGCATTTCAGGAGACAGAAAGAGAGAGAGAGAGGAGGTACAATAATTTCATTACCTTCCTCTTATTAACTCGTTTATTAGATTAATATTCAAATTTTATTCGAAGTGATTTATTAGATAATTATTTGAGTATTAATTCTTTCCCGTTTGTTGCACTTGTTTTGGGAGGCAAAGGTCGACCCAGTTGATTCTGATGTAAGTCTGAGCTTTGAATTCTTTCAGAATAGGACATGTTTCCTTAATTCTTTCCATTCCAAACTTGTTTTCACATATATTTCCAAACTTGTGATGATGTAGGTTGAGGACGATGATGATGTCGATGATAGTGAAAGTGAGATCCCAAAAAAGACACCACTGCCTCTGAGGAGTACGTTAAGGTAAAGACTTGTGTACGGTTGAGGTGACTTTGATTTTTATGATCTGGTTCTTCTGAGTCAAATGTTTCTTAGCTATTTCTTTGCACTTTTTAGAGGAATAACAAAGCAAAAAAAAGCTTTTTTCAATTTTTGTTTGGGGTTCGGGTGGTTTAACAGTAATAACTGAGCAGGTTTAGGCTTTAAGAAACCTGTATCCAAGAATTTGATGTTCTACACTGTCCTATTTGTCATGTTTAATCAGCTATTTGTACCAGTTGTTTCGCATGATTTCTCTGTATCTTATTATTGGTGATATGTATTTAAATTGCTTTTTGCTATTTTGAGTCTCAGGTTAATCGGTGTTGGTTTGTTCGCACATGTGCTCTTGTATTGTTTATTGTGTTGCTGGTAAGTTCCTAGATCTTATTTAGCTATGCGTGTTTTTCCTTTCTATGTTATCAGAACCCTTTGTTCTGTTTATCGGTTAGCCGCTACTGTGGCGCCTTGTGTAGTAGGTTCTCTGTATCTGTTGTTTTGATATTTCTGGTTTACTTTATAGCTATGATGCCAGAATTGTACACTGATATCACATTCAGCTTTGGCATATTCTTAGTTATTGTACTTTATGCCTTACTCCTTTATTTGGTTTTGCCTTTCTGCATAGGTTTCCTTATGCCTTCCTCTTTTCTTTGCATCCCTTGTACCATAGTAGTTAACCAAACATTTTTTTCCCTTCTATTGAATTTGAGTTGAATTTTTTTGGTGTCCTGAGTTTAATCTGAACTCTGGCTTCAGCCTGCCTATTTTCATTGTTCTTCCTGTTTTTTCCCTTTCTATACAGGGTTTGTTCGGGTTCTTAGCTTCTTATTTATTTTTATTTACTGTGTCAAGATTTACCTTTTCTCTATGATATGCTCATCCTTACTACATAATATGTTGGCTTTAGGTGCAACCTGAATTCCAGCATTTGTTCTTGTCATCCTTCTTTGTTTATTTCTTGGGGGTGTTTTTACAAAATTTTGTATGTGTCTTCCTTCTTTCCTTTGCATCTATCGGAGCTCTAATAGTTAAACAAGCTTTTTATCCTTTTTGTTGGATTCATGTTGGATTTATTTGATGCCACGAGTTTTGATATTGACTTGAGGTTCAGTTTGACTATTGTCATTATTCTTTCTTTTTTTCCTGCTCATATAGAAATTGTCCAGATTTTTAGTCTCTATTTTCTTTTCTGCATGCTCAATGAAGATTAGCTTCTACTTGTGATGTGTTCGTCTTTAAAACGTGAACCCTTCGGTTTTTTTTCCCTCACTTTTTCTGTTGGTTTCAACTTTTTTCTCTCTGTTCAATTGTTCATTTACATTTTTTTTATGCTTTGAAGGAGGAGAAAGCGAAGCTCGAAGAACAGATTTTTGATCTTCTACGAGCTCTGTCGTGAACACTTTTTTGGGTAGCAACCTGTCCTTTTTTTTTCTTAATCGAGTGAGGTTTACAGAATTCAAAAATCAATAATGTCATGTATGTTTCCTTGGAGCAGCAGGTTTTTTTTTCCTATGGAAGGGAGCTTGTGAAGTTGATAGTTGTTAACGGATGGTTTAACAACAGCTGATGATGCTGTTTAGGTGATTTTATAATCTAATGTTGTCGTGTTGTTCTGTCTTTTTGGAGCTTGTCTTTTTTTTTTTAACTCAGAAGGATAATGTTTTTGTTTTTCACCTTATTTTTGGACTGGAATTTTCTCGCGATGTGACATTTTTTGTACACAGTGGCTGGCGCGAAGGAGAGTTTGGAAGTTGCAAGAGGTTGGAGACTTTTTGTCCTTGTTGTTCTTGTTCTCGAATCAAAGAGATGGGTTTTTTTTTCCCATGTTTAAATTGATCTGTTCTCATTTATTTCTGTTGTTGTATATGCCATCTGTGCTCATGTTACATTTTGATTCTTGAATTAACAAAAATGTGTTGATGTTTTGAAAGATTCCTTGGCCATGGTTAAATTCGTTCTCCAGATTAATTATAACATTTTTTACATGATTTGATCTCAATTTTTTGAAAAAATTAACTTAGTAGAAAGATTTTTTGGTTGGGTTTAAGAAGAGGAAGAAGATTTCAGTTCTAGAGGATTGCCGGTACTTTATTTTTTTTTTCTGAATCTTTATTTATACCTTATTTTCTTTAGTTTCTTTACATTTTTATGCTTTATAATATTAAGCTACTTTTGCATTTGGGGTTCCACTGTTCGTTTAGTTAATTGTTAGTTTGTGAGTGAGATATAAGAATGGTTCTGCTAATGGTTTTTTGTGTTCAACAAAGCCAGTTTGTAACTTGTGAAGTTAAATACCCTTTCTGTTGTTTGGGGTTGGTTCTTCATTTGCCATTTCCTGTTGTCTTCGGTGAGCTCTTCATTCTTATGGCTTTGGCTGTGTGGTTTGGTTTTGCTCTTATGTTGTTTGCCATTGTGCTTATGTTTTGTGATTCTGTTTTTGCTACATTTTTGTATGCTTATCTATATTAAATGTGCTGGTCTTAGCCATGCTTCAGCGGTGGCTGGGGTGGTCTTGCGGTTGTCTGATAGACCATTACCTTTTTGCCCTGTCTTTTTCTCTTTTTGTTTGTTACTTAAAGAGGAATATGTTTCTTATTCCCGCCAAAAACCAGTTGACCTCTGTGGGAAAACTCTCCGTCGTTGTAGACTTAACCGGAGCCCGCTCGAACCGTTAGGGTTCGGCGATTAAGATTATACAGTTACAAAAGGTTTGCTTCCGTCATTGTTTTTCATCAAAAGATAGTAGCTTTATGCATTTAAAAAGCTTTTAGACTATTATTCCATTATCAAACTACACATCTTCTATGACATTTTTTTCATTTTCTGTTTCTTTCTCTTATAGGAAAATAAAGGGTCCATGGCTTTGTCGGGAGATGCTAATGAAATTCATCTTCTCGTTGCACCGGGTAATGAATTTTTTCTGTTTTGTTCTTATTCTTCAACGATATTCTTGGGTTCTTTGATTAAAGACTGAAAAAAAGTTAGTTCCTTAAGAGTCCTGCAATTGGGTGATTTTCATTGCTGTGCCACCGTGCTATTGCAGAGTTTGCCTTTTTGGAAAAACACATTCACCCGATTGGCCTATTGACAATGCATCTATAGTCAATTCATAACCTTAGCTCCCACTTTGACATTGTTTTTCCTCATGAGATTTGCCTGGTTTCTAAAATTTTGTGAATTTTTTCAAATGCAAACACTGTTACAAACAGGAATGGACCGGGCACCTACCTGTCCCTTCGGCATCCGAAATCTGGTAATTTTGCTAACTCTTGATTTTCCTTTTGTGTTTCATCATTGTTTTTGGTTGCCATTCTAATTTTTTGAATAGTAAGTTTTGCTGTGTCAAAAAACAATGGGATTTCTTATTTGGTGTTTTTTGTTGGTTTTTTAAATTCCCTGGTTAACATAAGTTCGGTCATGTTTGATTTTTGAGGTGAAGTGAAACAACTTATTGTATTATTCAATTAGTTGGAATGCACTTTGCACTTGATTGTAATGTGCCCTTTTAATTTGGTGGCTTTTCAGATGTTGAAATTCACATTTTAATTTCCATTCCTTCCCAAATGGATCGAGATCGTATGTGTTAGGATTTATGTTATGTTGCTGTGTAACAGGAAATAAAGTGATGTTATTTATAGTTGATTGTAACTTCATGGGAAAATATATCTTTATGGTTGAGAACTTTTGGAACTTCACTGGTTCAAACATCTTATGGGTCTTGGTTCATGGGATATTACATTTGTGAAAGGTAATCAAGAATTTTGAAAGGATTTCTGATGACATATCTTTCTCTGCTAACAGATGGACGCTTATATACTGCCATCCAAGTAGATTCTATTTTCATTCTGCTGCCCATTTTTGAGGATCACGAATGAAGGTCTGATAACTTTAAGGGGGTTGCCTTTATGAATTAGGAGCTCTGTTCTCTCATTGTGACACTTTTGGTGTAAGATGCTAACAATTTCACTTCTTGTGGAATGATTGAAGGCCATTACCTAAAGAATTTGTTATGAATTCTACTGTTGATTTTAACTTTTTAAATGAGAATTTATTTGTTTGGTGATATATGGATGAGGATGATGTTTTTGGGAAGGATGGACTTTCTGCTGATTTGGAAGAGAAGCATTATTCGAAAAATAGAAATAAATAGAAAGAAAAGGGTCTTTTATTGATTTAAGGAGGGAGGGCCAAAATTGGGGAGAGAAAGTGGGCTTCCTTCCCAAAATCAGAAGAAAGCACTTCCTTCCTAAAATCAGAAGGAAGGGGCTTCCTTCCCAAAATCAGAAGGAAGGGGCTTCCTTCCCAAAATCAGAAGGAAGGGGCTTCCTTCCCAAAATCAGAAGAAAGCCCTTCCTTCCTAAAATCAGAAGGAAGGGGCTTCCTTCCAAAATCAGAAGGAAGGGCTTCATTCCCAAAATCAGAAGGAAGGGGCTTCATTCCCAAAATCAGAAAAAAAGCCTTCCTTCCTAAAATCAGAAGAAGGTTGGGGTTCTTCCAAAGGAAAAAAAAGCCTTCTTCCCTAAATCAGAAAAGGTTTCTTTTTCTTTCGTTTCTCACCTGTTTTTTTTTCTTCCTCTTTTCTTCTCCCTCTTCCCCTCAATTTCCTCTCCACCCCCTCCTTCTCCTCCCCCCCCCCCCCCCCCCCCTATTTTTCTCTTTCTATTTTGCATTTTTAAATGAGAATTTATCTGTAGTGTTTACTTTTTGAAAATTAAAAATTTTTGTAGTGTTTTTATTTAAGTGCAATACTTTTATGCATTACGAGAGAAAAAAAAAAGGTAGAAATGAAAAATAAAATTGAAACCCTATTACAAAAACGATACTTGCATACAAAATTTAAAGAGAAAAAAATTTGATCTCAATTAAAAGGTTTTAACAATAATGAGAATTCAAATAAATTTTAACTATTTTAATCTATAAAAATGTTTTTCTAAAAAGCTAATCCAAACATGTTCTAAACTATTTTAATTATAAAAATATTTTTAGGGAAATATTTATAGATGAAATGTCATTCATTCCTACATCTTTTTTGGGTTCTTTTTTTCCTTTTTTTTTTAACATTATAATAAAAAATTTGTTTTATATAATAAATAAGGTTAGACATCAAAGTCTAAATCATAATAAACTTTAACTATTATCCTGGTTATTAAAATTTAAAAAACAAGCTACACGAATTAAATAATTAAGTGATTTTTTTTTTTTTTTTGGTGATATATGGATGAGGATGATGTTTTTGGGAAGGATTGACTTTTGCTGATTTGGAAGAGAAGCATTATTCGAAAAATAGAAATAAATAGAAAGAAAATGGCCTTCTATTGATTTAAGGAAGGATGGCCAAAATTGGGGAGAGAAAGTGGGCTTCCTTCCCAAAATCAGAAGAAAGCCCTTCTTTCCTAAAATCAGAAGGAAGGGGCTTCCTTCCCAAAATCAGAAGGAAGGGGCTTCCTTCCCAAAATCAGAAGAAATCACTTCCTTCCCAAAATCAGAAGGAAGGGGCTTCCTTCAAAAATCACCCAAAATCAGAAGGAAGGGGCTTTCCTTCCCAAAATCAGAAGGAAGGGGTTTCCTTCCCAAATCACCCAAAATCAGAAGGAAGGGGCTTCTTTCCAAAATCAGAAGGAAGGGGCTTCCTTCCTAAAATCAGAAGGAAGGGGCTTCCTTCCCAAAATCAGAAGAAAGCCCTTCCTTCCTAAAATCAGAAGGAAGGGGCTTCCTTCCCAAAATCAGAAGCAAGGGGCTTCCTTCCCAAAATCAGAAAAAGCCCTTCCTTCCTAAAATCAGAAGGAAGGGGCTTCCTTCCCAAAATCAGTAGGAAGGGGCTTCCTTCCCAAAATCAAAAAAAAGCCCTTCCTTCCTAAAATCAGAAGAAGGTTCTTTCTTCTTTTGTTTCTCTCCCTGTTTTTTCATTCTTCCCCTTTTCTCTTTCTTCAATTTTCTCGTCATCTCTTCCTTTGTCTACCTCTTTTCTTCTCCCCCCCCCCCTCTTTTTCTCTTTTATTTTGCGTTTTTAAATTAGAATTTATCTGTAGTGTTTACTTTTTGAAAATTAAAAATTTTCTGTAATGTTTTTATTTAAGTGCAATACTTTTATGCTTTACGAGAGAAAAAAAAAAGGTAGAAATGAAAAATAAAATTGAAACCCTATTACAAAAACGATACTTGCATACAAAATTTAAAGAGAAAAAAATTTGATCTCAATTAAAAGGTTTTAACAATAATGAGAATTCAAATAAATTTTTAAGTATTTTAATCTATAAAAATGTTTTTCTAAAAAGCTAATCCAAACATGTTCTAAACTATTTTAATTATAAAAATTTTTAGGGAAATATTTATAGGTGAAATGTCATTCATTCCTACATCTTTTTTGGGTTCTTTTTTTCTTTTTTTTTTAACATTATAATAAAAAATTGTTTTTATATAATAAATAAGGTTAGACATCAAAGTCTAAATCATAATAAACTTTAACTATTATCCTGGTTATTAAAATTTAAAAAACAAGCTACACGAATTAAATAATTAAGTGATTTTTTTTTTTTTGGTGATATATGGATGAGGATGATGTTTTTGGGAAGGATGGACCTTTTGCTGATTGGAAGAGAAGCATTATTCGAAAAATAGAAATAAATAGAAAGAAAATGGCCTTCTATTGATTTAAGGAGGGATGGCCAAAATGGGGAGAGAAAGTGGGCTTCCTTCCCAAAATCAGAAGAAAGCCCTTCCTTCCTAAAAATAAGGAAGGGGCTTCCTTCCCAAATCAGAAGGAAGGGGCTTCCTTCAAAATCAGAAGAAATCACTTCCTTCCCAAAATCAGAAGGAAGGGGCTTCCTTCCCAAAATCCAAAATCAGAAGGAAGGGGCTTCCTTCCAAAAATCCAAAATCAGAAGGAAGGGGCTTCCTTCCCAAAATCACCCAAAATCAGAAGGAAGGGGCTTCCTTCCCAAAATCAGAAGGAAGGGGCTTCCTTCCCAAAATCAGAAGAAAGGCCTTCCTTCCCAAAATCAGAAGAAAGGCTCCTTCCTTCCCAAAATCAGAAGAAAGGGCTTCCTTCCTAAAATCAGAAGAAGGGCTTCCTTCCTAAAATCAGAAGAAAGGCCTTCCTTCCTAAAATCAGAAGAAGGGCTTCCTTCCTAAAATCAGAAGGAAGGGGCTTCCTTCCCAAAATCAGAAGAAAGCCCTCCTTCCTAAAATCAGAAGGAGGGGCTTCATCCCAAAATCAGAAGAAAGGCTTCCTTCCCAAAATAGAAGGAAGGGGCTTCCTTCCTAAAATCAGAAGAAGGAAGGGGCTTCCTTCCCAAAATCAGAAAAGAAAGCGCTTCCTTCCAAAATCAGAAGAAAGCCCTTCCTTCCTAAAATCAGAAGGAAGGGGCTTCCTTCCCAAAATCAGAAGGAAGGGCTTCCTTGCCCAAATCAAAAAAAAGCCCATTCCTTGCTAAAATCAGAGAAGTTCTTGATTCTTTCGTTTCTAATGGGTTTTTTCATGTACCAGGAACGCGGAATTCAAGGAAAAATTTAAGCTCGGCCGGGGTCGACATAAAGGCGCCCAAAAAATCCTCTTCCAACCCTTTTCCCCAAAAATTCAATTCTTCCAAAATCCTTAATTCGATATTAAAAAGTCCACCTCACCTCCAACTTTTAATTCCAATTATTAAGGGAATATTGTTTAGGTGAAATGCCCAACCCCAATGGATTCCCTTTTTCCAAAGATAACCATTAGCTTCAATTTGTTTATATAACCAATAACTAATACACAAAGTCTACCTCTATTACTTACCCTCCAGTTATTAAATGCTAACACAGCTAAAATTATAAAAAAATTTTTTTTTTTCCTTATTGATAGCACTTCAATTTTTTTTTTTTTTTTTTGGATGGAAACTGCTAAAAGAAATCAAAAATCAAATAAAAAACAATCCTTCTATTGATTTAAAAAGTAGAAGAAATCTCTTCCAAAATCCGAAAAACAACTTCCTTCCTTAAATAAATCAGGACTTCTTCCTTTCAGAACAAGGGCTTCCTCACCATTAACTCATCCAAAATTCCTAGAAGCCCTCCCTCCATTAAAGAAAAGCCAATACCCTAGAAAACCTCATAAAATCATTAGAAGGGGGCTTCCTTCCCCCTCAGAAGAAACTTTCCCCAAATCAGAAGAAAACCTAACCCCAAATTCACTTCCTTCACACCCCCAATCATTAAAAAACAAAACCCACAAAAAATTCATAAGCGTCGCTCTCAAAACTTTTTCAAGAAACCTTTTGTTTTTCCCTTTTCTTCTTCCCTTTTCACCCTCTAGAATCACAACCCCCCCCCCCCCCCCCCCTTTTTCTCTTTCTATTTTGCGTTTTTAAATGAGAATTTATCTGTAGTGTTTACTTTTGAAAATTAAAAATTTTCTGTAATGTTTTATTTAAGTGCAATACTTTTATGCTTTACGAGAGAAAAAAAAAAGTAGAAATAGAAATGAAAAATAAAATTGAAACCCTATTACAAAAACGATACTTGCATACAAAATTTAAAGAGAAAAAATTTGATCTCAATTAAAGGTTTTAACAATAATGAGAATTCAAATAAATTTTAACTATTTTAATCTATAAAAATGTTTTCTAAAAAAGCTAATCCAAACATGTTCTAAACTATTTTAATTATAAAATATTTTTAGGGAAATATTTATAGGTGAAATGTCATTCATTCCTACATCTTTTTTGGGTTCTTTTTTCCCTTTTTTTTTAACATTATAATAAAAAAATTGTTTTTATATAATAAATAGGTTAGACATCAAAGTCTAAATCATAATAAACTTTAACTATTATCCTGGTTATTAAAATTTAAAAAACAAGCTACACGAATTAAATAATTAAGTGATTTTTTTTTTTTTGGTGATATATGGATGAGGATGATGTTTTTGGGAAGGATGGACCTTCTGCTGATTTGGAAGAGAAGCATTATTCGAAAAATAGAAATAAATAGAAAGAAAATGGCCTTCTATTGATTTAAGGGGGAGGAGAGCCAAAATTGGGGAGAGAAAGTGGGCTTCCTTCCCAAAATCAGAAGAAAGTCCTTCCTTCCTAAAATCAGAAGGAAGGGGCTTCCTTCCCAAAATCAGAAGAAAGCCCTTCCTTCCTAAAATCAGAAGAAGGTTCTTTCTTCCCAAAATCTCCCCCTAGCTCTTCTTTCGTTTCTCTCCCTGTTTTTTCATTTTTCAACCTTTTTCTCTTCATTTCAATCTTTACTCGTCATCTTCCTTTGTCCTACCCCTTTTCTCTTCCGCCCCCCCCCCCCCCCCCCCCCCCCTTTTTCTCTTTCTATTTTGCGTTTTTAAATGAGAATTTATTTGTACTTTTTGAAAATTAAAATTCTGTAGTGTTTTTATTTAAGTGCAATACTTTTATGCATTACGAGAGAAAAAAAAGGTTAGAAATGAAAAATAAAATTGAAACCCCATTACAAAAACGATACTTGCATACAAAATTTGAAGAGAAAAAAAATTTGATCTCAATTAAAAGGTTTTTAACAATAATGAGAATTCAAATAAATTTTAACAATTTTAATCTATAAAAATGTTTTTCTAAAAAGCTAATCCAAACATGTTCTAAACTATTTTTATTATAAAAAATTTTTAGGGAAATATTTATAGATGAAATGTCATTCATTCCTACATCTTTTTTGGGTTTTTTTTCCTTTTTTTTTTAACATTATAATAAAAAATTTGTTTTTATATAATAAATAAGGTTAGACATCAAAGTCTAAATCGTAATAAACTTTACTATTATCCTGTTATTAAATTAAAATAACAAGCTACACGTTCTGCAAATAGAAAGGTGGGTTCTGCTAATTGTAGAACGTGTGTTCTGCAATTTAATGCATAACCCAATTCTTTTTTTTTTTTTTTTTTTATTCTGTAATTTTCTATACAAATACCTTAACAATTTCTCAATTTTATGTACTCTTTGCACAAATACCTTAACAATTTTCTCAATTTATTTTTATTTAACTCCTTTTTCATGACAATAAATCGATAAAGTCATTAATTTTAAAAACAAATCCATTATACTGATTTTTATAAAAAAACTTAACAGACCCTTGCACTCATTTGCAACGATTATATTTAATTCACATAACTTTCTATAATGTGATTTAAAATTTCATACAATTACACATTATTTTTAATTACAATATCAATTTATTCAGGTATCAAACTCATTCCATTTCATTTCCATTGCCCTTCTTAGCAAATAAATTTTATACCTAACAATTCCAAAACATCCTACAAGAAAAAAATCTACAATTAACGCTTCAATTTGTAAAAAAATTTAATCACAAAATTTTCAAACTAATAAAAAAAAAAATTAACCGCATCCACGGCGCGTTAGCGCCGTGGCAATCCCTCCTAGTATCATTACCATTTTTCTTATAATGTTTGTTCGATTTGTTAGGATCAAGAATATACAGATCTTTAAGTTTAAAATATCAAATTTCGGACGGAAGCAGTATTATTCTACAAAAGAGTAGTCTAGGTACAGCCCCGGCGGTAAGGTAAAAGTAGGTAGGTCGTGAGTGGCTGGCTCCAAAGGCAGAAGAATTAAGTTTGACACAAATATGAACGCACGTATGCATTGCCTTGTGAATTCAGTCATTTTAAAACGCCAAGTGTGAAAGGCATCTTATATATTCATCTTCGGTCTTATTCAAAGAGTTTACATTGAAAAATGCATAACTTATTACGAGTTATAAAATACATATACAATTTATATTCTTACTTTCTACGAAGTGATTAATTGCATCCCACACATTATTATATTAGTAAGAATATAAAACGTAAACAAATATAAAATTAACTCTTTTAATGGGACAATAATAATGTATAAAGTTGATTCTTTATAGTTTATACGAGTCGGCGAAAAAAGAACCATTGGTGTTAGGTTACGAGGGCCGGGCGGGCGCCATGCATGGATCTGGATTAGAAGTTAGAACCAAGAAGAAGAAGAAGAGTCGTAATAACTAATTTCTTCGTTCAAAGTTGGAAGTCCCACACATGTGTCCCAATTTTTCAACTTTACAGCTTACACCATTTAATGCAAGGAAAATGCAACTTGAGAAATAACGTAGAAAAAGTGCGTACCCAAAACCCAGGCCAAGTTGTGAGCTTTGAAAGAAAACTAGGTCCCAAACTTTTCCTTTCTTCTTTCCTTCCCTTTCGTTTTCATTTATGATTAAATCAACTGCCATGCATGCACGTACACTTAAAAACTGTGTTTTAATTGGGCAGACGAATTAGTTACCCTAATATATTCAAACCCTGATTTAATCTTTTGAAAGGGACGTAGCTACCGTCATTTATATTTCCTACAGATAACATATATATATATATATCCATTGATACACCTTTTGTCTCAACCCATAGAATATTCTAAGCATACAACTGTTTACGAGTCTAGAGATACAATCAAAATATAACTCTTTCGTGAGAATTACTTATATATTTCCATACAAATCCCAGTTAATTTGATTCCCTCGTCATCTCATTGACACTAGCTAGTTAATAAACTTAAACTTAATATCGATTTTATATTGAAATCAACCAAGAATGTACGTAACCCCCTTAATTTATTAGTTTAGATTGAAAATACAAAGGGGTAGGTATTGAAAAAATGGTTTCTGACGAAAGGGATTGCAATCCATTTGATTGACTAACATTAAGATATATAATGTGATTCATGAAGACGTGCGTGCGTGATCATCTACTTTTTTAAATTTTTTCCAGAATTTAATACAATATATATATATATATATTAAAACATTATTTACGTTAGATAATCTTTTTTAATATATTTCATTTATAAAAAAAAAATTTATGTAGTACATAGGGGGCGCTTGGTTTGTAGGGGAGAATGAGAATGGGAATGGGAATTATAGTAGTGGGAAATGATAGTAGAGGTAATCATTAAATATGTGTTGTTTGGTTTGTGATGGGGAATAACTATAAATACCATTGATGGTGTTTGGTTCACAAATAAAATATTTAATAGTAATTTTTTTTTTTTTACATCCAACTTTTAATATATTATTAATTATTTAAGTTTAAATATATTATAATGATAATTTTTGCTAATTAAAAAATTTTAAAAAGTAAAAATATACATAAAAAAGAATTTTATGTAGGAATGATTCCCATTCCCCTCAAAATGGAGAGAAATAGATGATTGGACAAAAGTTGGACTTGAGAGTGAGGTTCGGGGAATGAAACCCCTTAACCAAACACCCCATTTCATTCCCATTTCCATTCCCCACTCCCAAAACCTCCAACCAAGCATACCCTATGACGTACATGGTACAAAAACTCAAAATCCTAGCTCCCTCCCGGCTCTTAACGTACGCATCAATTAATCTTCAGATCAAAGAAATATAGTGGGAAGACCAAGAGTATTTATAAAACACAATATAAAACTTGAAACATGACCCCTTTTTTTTCTTTTCTTTTTTTTTTTTTTAATATAGAATGGATTGAGTATTTTGTACCGTTTATTTCATTTTTGTCGTCTTTTTTTCCTAGGATGAAGACGGTAGCATTATTATAAGTATTTATAGAGACTTCAATTAAAAATGTAAAACACAAATAAGTGTGGATTATCTTTTCAAAGCTTGGAAAGAAACTATTGAAGGCGGCCCACAAGGAGGAGAAAAAGAAAAAGAAAATAGATGCAAAACTTAGGCAAGGGGGGAGAAAATGAAAGATTGATAGGTGTATTCGTTTTGGCAACTTTGAAAAGAAAGGTTTGAATGCGATTCATTTGTCGGTCATAGTCATGGGGCTATTGGAATTTTGGAGAAACCACTTTGAACTTTTTCCAACTTTCCTAAGTAACGTGTGCCAACGTTCTTTGACATTATAATTCTTAGCCTTTTCTCTTCCCATCAAACATCACTCTAATTTAACCCTTAAGCATGCACACCCTAAAGATACTCCTATTAAGCAGAGTCTAGGGGCACGCGTGTGGTGGTGTAAATCTATGTCGTGTTTGTGTTATCAGGTTTGAGTTGGCAGATTCTCGTATCGTACACATTTAATTATTTGTGTTGATCGACTTATTTAACACGCAAACATTTTGGGTTCGTATCGTGTTCAGGTTCACAGGTTTATGTGTCGATATTTTCAACCCTAACCTTATCCGTTTAATTACTCGTGTTATTAGGGTCGATCCATATAATCCGCGAACCCGCATAGACTCAACCCTAACCCTTTTATATCGTGTTTTCGTGTCGTTGCAGAAATTGTTCGCCCTACAATAAATATGTATTCGAGAAATGTCTTAAAAAAATTATTGTAAAACAATAAATATTCGTAGCAAACCAAAAAATCGAATAAAAAACCCTTAAACCGAATAAGGTGGGACAAGTTTTTAGTAATAGTAACATTTTAATTTTCACACGCAAGTAATTTTTTTCGTTAGTTATCCTGAAATATTATTCTTCCAAAATGAAAATAAATATAATTAATCGAGAGGTTCTAGAAGTGTACAAGTTTTATGGGGTCTTAATCACGTCGACGTTTTGTTTGTGGTAGAGATGTACAATTGGCATAAATACGGCATCCTTCAGAAAAGGGCATGGCTTGGCGAGAGCTCAAATCATTTCACTATAAAATGACTTTTGGCCCCCTAGTTTTTGGAAACTATCTAGTTAGCTAGTAGTTAAGGGGCTAAATCAAGACTTTGTTTTATTTTTAACTTTATTACTCCCTTGGTCACATTCAAAGAGTCTTGTTTGTAATACTGAAAACAGTATTACAAACAGGACTCTTTGAATGGGACGGAGAGAGTATTATTATTATTATTAACCCACCTTGATTAAAGACAACCATTAAAAGAACAAAATCATAAGCAATAACGTGTAAAATATATATTTCTGATTTTATTTTTTTTTTATTATACCAAAATTTTTCGATTGGGATGGAAAAAGTATAACAATGTGTTCAAGTATATCTAGGTAGGGTTAAGATTTTTTTTATTTTTTTAATCTTGAACATTTTGTATTTGTTGTGGCATTAATTTAAATATTTATAATTAACGTGTTATATAAATGTGTAAGGGCCACTCTAACACGTAAATGAATTATAGATGAACTAACAATTATTTTAATTAATTACTGTTTGTCATAATTTTCTTTTGAAAAAAAAATTGAAGTATTAATAATATTCGTTTGATTCGATTTTCAAAATTTTTCTATCAATTGTCTACTTCCGAAAAAGACATATACGACTCTTGGCAGCGAAATTAAGATAGGTCATTTGGGTTGCCCACAGAAATTGCTGTGTGGATAGGCAATTAATTAATTAATTATATACTACTACTCGTATGGATAGGCAATTAATTAATTAATTAATTCGTTTCACAATAAAAAGTGTCATTTTGAACACTGACAATATAGATATAGATATTAAGAAAGAATTATTAAAAATGATTATTTTAACTTAATATATATTGATTATCAAAAATTAAATAAAATGACATTTATTGATTGTGAAATAGACTAGACGAAGTATTATTACTTAATTAATTAGTCAGCTTATCATCCTGGTTAGGCATATAGTCATTTCACAATAATTTAAAAAGCTTAATTAATATAATAATTAAAAAAAGAAATGAACCCCCCACGAACTGGTGGAAAAAAAAGATAATTGATGCGAAACTTAGGCAGCCAGTAGGACGAAAATGAATGAATGATGGGATTGTTTGTTGAAAAGAAAGGCATGCATGCATGCATGCAAATAAGTATTAATTAATTAATTAATTAATGTGATTTATTTAATTTTCGGTCTTAGAGTCTTTCTTAGTAAGGTTGGAAATTTGGAGAAACTCCTTTCAAAGTTTGAACCTTTAATTTTTCCAATCCAAGATTCTTTGATTAAAGGGGACGCCATAGCCTACGTTCTTTGACAAACAAACAAAAGTTGGGTTCGGGCTGCCCTTATGTGATCTGTTCATATGTGATCTTGTCTAACGTTATTTTGCCACTCACTTATTATTCAATCATCAGTGAATTAGCAACAAAACAAAAAATACACGAGTGATCCGTACTCTCCCAAAAAATCTATATATACTTTTAATTCTCTAGTGTTTTTTTTTTTTTTTTTTGGATTATTGTTGGGATGAAGGGTTGATGGTAAATATGATGACATCGTTAACAGTGTTGTTGAATTCCTCCTTAGCACCGAGCTCATTTGACGTCGCCCTCCTCCTCCTTCACCCTGCTTTTGGGAAGAGCTCCCCTGTTCCACTCCGATGGCAAAGTTAGTATAGAATATGAGAGAATTATCAGTATGCTAAGTCCGGATTCAATTACCTCTCTTAGGAAGAAACCATCGAGTATTTATACTTGGCAAAAGTAGAGAAGGCTCCAGCAGCCTCAGTTAAGTAATCCTGGTGTCATCCTCCAATCCCAACACGTGTTATCTGCACACTATAAAGGGGCGCTTAATACATGACACTAACCCAGGTTGTCTATGGACGAGGTGAACTCCCCAGGTCGTTCATGGATGAGGTCGGCACCCGAGGTCGCCATCGATGTGTCCCGAGGTCGTCAAACCCTCATGACGTCAAAGCCAGGTCACCTCAGCATACCATGTGATCGATCAACATCATTTCACGTCCATATTTATATATAAACATGACTTTTTTGGCACTCTAATCTAATAAAGGATACTAATGCTAGTTAATTAGCAGCAAGAAAAGTCCGGTCTGTGTTTTAACTTATTATTAACAGTGATTAGATTAGACAAAATCATTTCATTATTATTTTGTAACTTAATGAAGTTAACTTATTGTTGATTAACATGTGGTGACAAATCAGGCCATTTTACAGTCTGTCTTAAATTTTTTATTTATTTTTTTAAATTGAAAAGACCAATTAATAGGACAGCATGACAAATAATTACATCAATTGTCTAGTTTTTCTCTTTTTGTTTTTAATTACGTCAATTGTCTAGTTGAAAATGAATTTGAGGAAAGTTAGTTGCCAGCCATATTACATGGAAAAAAAAACCAGGTATATTTGACCAAAGAAATTGTTGTGTGGATTCATACTTCATCATCCAATCCAATGAAAACGATTTTTTGAAACCAACAAACTACACTCTTTTTGTCCAAAAAAAAAAAATTTTAAATTAAATTTTTAAATAAAAGGAAAATTTTATATTAGGAACATAATTATTAACCTATACAAACATGAAAACTCAACTAATCCAAACACATTATTATTATTATTATGTCCTAAAATTACGTAATGAAAGAATGGGTGGGGTCCCACATTGATTTCAAGTTCAAAGTCTGCTGCCTTTCTTATGTGTCTCAACTAAAAATTCTTCTGGTTTTCCACAATATATACTACTAGACTTTTCTTTCTGGGGCCAGCCAGCCGGCCCGGCGTGCGTAGGTTGATTAATAAATTATAATACCCTACCCTACCCTACCCTACACATATAAATTAAAATTAAATAATAATTTACCATTGAACTATTATTTTTTTCCTTGTATATAACAAATTATTAATTTTAAAAAATAAAAATAATATTCTTATAAATAAATATTGAATGATAGTATACATATATATATATCACGATCGAATAATTCAATTGATGTATCAACTTTCAACTATATATTTACAATCTAATCTTAATAATAGCAGTAGCAATAGTACTACGTATGTATATTCGATGTAGGTGGGGAATTAAGCCACGTTGGTCGTTGGAGTTGGTGAGTGGTCAAACCTAGCAATATCTCAGTCAATTCTCCATTTCATTTTATTTTGTTTTCAAATTAATTAATTAATTAAAATAAATGATGTTAAATGCACATATTATGTGGGCTACTCAAATGTTATTTTACAAAAATATCCTTATTGTATTATTATATCACTTTCCTTTCTCCTCTCTTCTCTCACCTCTCTTTACCCCACGTCTGCTTCTTTCTTTTTCTTTTTTTTTTTTCCTTTTTCTTAAAGTGTTTTCTATTAACTAATTTAATTTTGGTATTTTTTTTTATATAGCTCTTCTTTTTTTTTTTATCCTATCATTTTCACTATTAAGCATTTTGAAACCCATTAAACTTAATATTTAGTATTCTAATTTATTAATTTTTTAAAAATAATAATAAATATAAATTTTCTCTTACTTTCTTTTTTGCCAAACTTAACTTTTTGTGTTTTTCGCCATTAAAATTTATCCATTAATTTTTTTTCGCCAAACCCATTTTTTCACAATAAAACTATAATAATTATTATTATTATAAAAAAAATGAATAAATTACAATCCAAAATTAAGAGGAAAAAATAGATGATTCGTTTTGTAGTGAAATAGGTTTCACATATGCAATTTCTAAAGCTAAAAAAAATTAGAGAGTGTCAAAATTGAAAGAAAAAAAAATTAGTATAGGAAGGAAACTAAATTGTAGAACAAATAATGGTAGAGGAAGATTTTGAAAAAAAATAATTGCAGAAGAGAGGAGAGATGAGAGAGGAAAGAGAGGGTAAGAGAAAGGAAATAAGTATAATATAATAAGAATATTTTTGTAAAATAATATCTGATTAGTCCACTTAAATTACTCTATGTGCATATTTTTCTGCACATAATATGTGCAATAAATATTTTCCTTAATTAATATTTCTTGTATATATTTATTAATATTATTAATAATACAAATACTGCATGACCACCGCAGTTCACACTCGATCCATCGATCAAGGACGACCGACCAATACTCTTCTCTAAACTCTAACCCTAGGCTTCACTGTTTTCAAAATAGATCATTTTTTAAATTTTGAAATATTTATCATTTTTAAATTTGTGTGAACAATGAAGCATGCATTTTCTTGAAATATATATATATATATATATTTACGTATACATGCATGCACTCAAGTATATCATTATCATTAACTGAAAAATAAAAACAATTAAATTTGGGTTTTCAAATTATATTAATTAAGCGAGGAAAATTCTGGGAAAGAGAGAAGGAAAGAAAAAAGAGAAGCCATAGCTGCAAAAGGAGACCATTAGGGTTTAGGGTCAAAGTGAAGGACAAAAAGGTCGGGTGGGGGAAGAAATAATGAGCCAATTTTATTTGACATTGCAACCCCCACAAAAATAAAAGTAAAAATGGTCACAACCGGACAACCTATTACCTGCATCATCTGCTTCTTGCTGACTCCAAATAAATCATATGCACGTTTCCACTTTCATACGTAACTATGGCCAGGTATGGAATGTATCTCAAAATATTTTTAATTTTATAATACTTTTTCATTATTTTTAATAAGTTTTTTTTCATTTTCAACGCACTTTTTTAATATTATAAAATTAAAATGATTCTCAAAACATGATTTTGAGAATCATGCCACACAGGGCCTATATCTCTACATTTCAATACATTCATACGTTGCTAGTTCACATTTATTCTGTTCTTTGTGTGTTACTCTTTTCGTTCCATTATAAGAGTTTACTCTAACCGATTTACAACTTATTATGAATATAAAAGTATAACACACAAAATAACTAATTTAACATCTTTTATTTTATTTATGTTATTACTTATTAAGTATGAGTATGAGTAAGATACGTAAAAAATTTGAAATTAAACTCTTGTAATAGAACAGAGAGAGTACTATTTCAAATTAACATAATTTCAATCTTTGTCTTGTTTAGTTTTTCAAATAAATATATGCATCATTCCTTTATCTAACAGCCGATTAAATGGTTTGGGCCTTAGGGACTTAATTTAATTCAGTTGCATGTATATTTTACTATTATTCTTTCATCTTATACTATTATTTAATTTGTTTAGGAGTTTAAATAAAGTATACTCGTATTAAGTAAAGCTTAAAGTGCAAATTGGTCGGGCAACTTTTATCATTTTGAAGATCCCGAAATAGATATAGCCGACAGGGAAACCTGTTTTAAACATTCTCGTTTCGCTTTTTATACCACTCAAAATAAAACAAAGTGGCTTTCTCTTTTTCTTTTTCTTTGTGTAAATCGAGTGTACCAAACCTTTTTCTTTTGTTAAGGATAAGTGACGTCGCACTCAATCTTTTCGCTCTACTCCCCCCCTCCTAAACCTTCTTACTCTAATACTCTCTCCGATACAAAATAAGTGTCATTTTAGAAGGAGTAAAAATCTTCAAAATAAGTTACGTTTTAGAAAAAATATAAAATATTCCTAATTTACCCTTGTCTTAATTTATCTTCCTAGAGTTTGTGATTATCTTACATACTAAATATTAATACAATTAGATTATAACTTTTAGACTCCCTGTAGTCTCATATTACAACAATTAAGGGTTTATTTGTCATTAAATGAATTTTTAAATTGTCTGAAAACTTCTAAAATGACATTTATTTTTGATCGGAGGAAGTATTAAACCTATCTTAACAAAATAAATGAATGCACTAAGTACTCTTCTCTCTCGCCCCATATAAATAGTTATATTTCAAAAAAAAAAATTATATTAATCTAAGAGTCAAATTTTTATTCATTTACATAACATACTTTTACTAAAATAATAATGTGTAATTCATTATTAACTCTTATTTTACTTTACCCAAGAATAAATAACTAACTTATGGGACGAATGGAATATTAAACTTGAATTTCCTCGATGAAAAAACATTTGAATTTCTTCAAATTTAATTTCAAAATAAAACCCTAGCCAGTGCCCGCAATCTGCATAAATTAATCTGGTTACTTTCGGTTCAAATGTATGAAATATCAGTTTATATTCTCAAATTCATCAATAGAAACAAAAATTGATATACTATTTTTTTCGCATGTGCATACCACATCAGTCGTTAAATTGTTTCACTTTATATATTCATTCTTTCGATCATTTTTCTTTAGAAATTTTTTTTAAAAAAAATTTCCCTTATCCCCATTGTTATACATACAATTAATAGCAAAATTCCACGGATGTAAATAAGAAGTTTGTTTTGATTAGTTGTCAGTTTGAGACCAATTTGGGGGTGGGGGTCTCCATCACCTCATAGCATGTAATTGTAAAGGCTAAAATGTAATTAATATTCAATGGTCAAATTGAAATGAAATTCTTTTCCACAAAACACCCTGCCCACCGGTCATAAGGTTCCCGATTTCACAAGCCGCCTAATCTTTGTCTCTTAGCGCCCCACTAATTACTTCTCTTTTCCAAATTTGCAATTCCTGTAAATTAATGTGTATTTGGCGGACAAAAATAAGAATGTGAAAAATAGATAAGTGATTCGTAAAATAAATTTTTTGTGTTTTGTTTGTGTTTTAAAAATATAATTATTTGAACTATTATCTCATCAATTTCCGAAAATGATATGTCCTACGCTAAACGCGCCATCGGTTTTCTTTTGGTATAGTATTTTGCGCGGGGGGAGGGGGTTCTGTTTGATGAAAGATACTACTCAACATATTTCCATTTCTTGGTTCAACTTGATAATCTGATTTTAATTTGCAGTTTGAAAAAAATAAAAAATCAGGTAAAGTCAATAAGGCATTAATCACTTATTTACTGAGAAAATGTGAGTAGCTACGTTGCTTTGAAGTTTCTGTTTCTATACTTGACCATATTAAGAATTTGTCCGTCTAGATGGTCTTTCTTTCAAGAGGGAGAGAGGTCAGAATTATGTTTAGGCCTGTTATTTTTGTTTCGTTTTGAAAACGGTTTTGGTTTCAACAGTAAATTTAATATATTTTAATCATATTCCATCATTTTCAATACAACTTTTTACTATTCAGCATATACTTTTTACATTTTCAATATATTTTTTACATTATAAAATTATTTTACAAAACTTGTTTTCAAACTTAGTTTGAAACCAAAGATAGAGAACAAGCCCTTAATTTCACTTTATTCTTATCCAAAGAAAAACAAAATTAAATATTCTATACTAAGTAAAAAAGAAAAAATATATATAAAGTCGAATTGAAATAAACATAATCAAATGGACCAAAATCATCTTGTTCAAGATATTTTATACTCCTTTCAGCCAATTCAAAAGCCTATTTAGTAATACAACGTGAATTCTTTCAGTAAAACCGATGAAATATGATTTTCAATTATATTAACAATGGACAAAGCATATTATTAAAAAGGACGAAAGTGCAAGTATTGCATATACGTCATTAGCTAAAATGACATCGTTTTAATACGTGACATCTAGAAGATTTATAAAACTAAAATTATTCATTAAATGAAAAATAGAGAGAACTGTGGATATAAAAAAGGAAAGTCAAAGGGAGTCGTTGAATAAGTTAACGCAAAGGGCGTGGAGGTAGTAATTGTGGGCAGAATTCAAGAGTCCAAGGACCTGGTCCCACGGACCCAAACTACTAGTCTTCATTCTCCGATCCCTAAGCTCTACAGTCAACACTTTGGCTCCCACCCGCTGGCCCCACACGCGCCTCACACTTCACTACACTTCCAAACCAATCTCCTCACTTTAAACTCACAGGAAAATAAAATATATATAATTAAATTAATTCATTCATCCTTTATTATGACTATTGTATTAATTTGATATTTTAATTTAAAAACATTTTATTTTTGTAATTAAATTTGGAAAAATTCAAAACGATCCTGAATTTAACTTATGGTAAAATTTGTACTGACTAACACATAAAATTTAGGGTAATAAATAAAAAATAAATATTAATCAATTTGCTCTAGCATTTAGTCTGATTTGAAACAACTCATAAGCTCCAATATTGTTGGGCTCAAGATCATTTTAGAATAATGTTTTAAAAAATAAAATATTTTTCAAATTAATGAACTAAATGGAGAGAAAATCTCAAATTAAGGGATTAATAAATTTATTTAATGGAAAAAAAAAACAGAAAGAAAGAAAACGGATCGAAAACGTGTTGGTCCATTCCAGCCGTGCCGTGCGTGCGCGCCCGCCCACTGGAAATGAGGAAGCGTAAAAAGAACACGTAGTCACACAGTGAACCAAAGAAAAAACACCAAAGGCAGTCCCCAAAAGCTTGGCCGTCAAATCGGTTGACTTTCTCTTCCTTTTCATTTTCATCACGTGGAACCCGCCGCACCGTTCGGGCCGGTGGATTTCTATTTTATTTTTTCTTTTTCTTTTTCTCTCTCACACACACATTTATTATTAATTAATTTGGTTTGTAAGAAGAAGCAGTCAAACTCGGTGTTGACGAAACGCAGACGAAACCTTCTCTTATTTTCCTCACTTTCCTTCTCAAAGAAAGACTGACTACTATTCTTCTATATTCAAACTATTTATTTATTTATTTTCCCAATTAAATAAAAATAAATAATGACTGTAAAGTATGATCCGATTGACTTTATTGCCACCTGGCGCACTTCCTGACGCATCATCTTACGTAAATTTACGTTTTTCCTTTTCTTCTGCTTTCAAAATAATTTTCATTTATTTTCACTTTCTCTCTCACCTACTCACTAATTATTACTGAAAATTAAAAAATAAAAATCAACAAAGTTTTCAGTATACGGAACCTTAAATAGTGTCTTAAAAACTCATTTTTCGAGTACCCCACCTCACCTCTTTTATATACCCCTACCCATTACACCCGTAAAAGACTTCTTAGACTCTCTTCTTCTCCTTCTTCACAAATTCATTCATATCCCCTCTCTTCTCTTAAATCTTCTTCTTCGTCTCAGTCTTTTCTGGATAGATTCAATTGCAGGGTTTTCTTTTTAATTGGTGTTTGTCTTTGAATTGATATATTAATTTATGGAAAAGGGATGGGGTGTGGCCATGGAGAATTCCGATAAGATTGGATTCTTTGGAAACAAGCCGGTTTTTGGATTCAATTTGAGTCCCAGACTGAATCCCAACAAGGGGGCGTTGAGTATGTTCCCCGGGTCGGATTTTCCGGTCAATCAGAGCCGGAGGGATGACTTAATATTGCAGACTGGTGGTTCTGGTTCTTCGCCGGCCGTTGATGAGAAAAGGGCTGTTTCCGGCGAAGTTGACTTCTTTTCCGATAGGAAGAGAGGTCATCATGAGATTGTCGTCAAGAAAGAAGATTGCCATGGTGAACCCACCGCTGTAAATGTAAGCTCACAACATAATTTTTTCCCTTTTTCCTGAATCATATATTCTTGAATTCATCACTAAAAAGATTCCACTTTTTTGGTCCCATTTTCTCAGACTGGCCTTCAACTTGTTCTTGCTAACACCGGAAGTGATCAATCGACGGTGGACGATGGGGTTTCATCAGAAGTTGAAGACAAAAAAGCCAAAGTTGAGGTAATTAATTAAGAACACCTTCATCATCATCATGCATGCCTTTTTCTTTTTCTGGTGCTTTAATTTGTTAAAATTGTGCAAGTATAAATTAATTATGTTTGAACATAAATACCTAATTTTGCATAAATTAATTTCAGCTGGCTCAGCTGCAAGTGGAGCTTGCAAGAATGAATGGTGAGAATAGAAGGTTGAGGGAGATGCTAAGTCAAGTCAGCAACAATTATGCTACCCTCCAAATGCACCTCATGGCATTAATGCAACAACAGCAACAACAACAAAATCCCAAATCTGAAACCTCCCATCAACAAGAGGTATATATACTTAGTTAAATCAATGATAAATTTACAACTTTTTTCCGACATTAATTTATATAGTACCATGTTCTTGAACAATGTTAAAATGTTTTTTTTTTTGTGTTTATTAAGGTTGTTGATAGAAAAGCTGAAGAAAATAAGAATGAAAATGGCGGAAATGCAATAGTAGTCCCCAGGCAATTCATGGAGTTAGTCCCTAGTGGAACAATTACAAACGAGGAGCCGGCCGATTCTTTATCGGAAGAACGAACGCTTTCCGGGTCGCCCCGTAACAACAACATGGATCTCTCGAGAAACAAAGGAATCGGAAGGGAAGAAAGCCCTGAATCACAAGGCTGGGCCCCAAACAAAGCTCCCAAATTGAACAACTCCAACTCCAAGGCTATTGATCATGCTACCGAAGCCACCATGAGGAAAGCTCGCGTTTCGGTTCGCGCCCGATCGGAAGCCCCCATGGTATAAATCTCGAGATTATCTATATGAATGTATAATGGTGTACCTACCGTGTGTACGCATTATAATTCATGAATTTTAAGTAACAATTTGATGAATTATTGTACAGATTACTGATGGATGCCAATGGCGAAAATATGGACAAAAAATGGCTAAGGGAAATCCTTGTCCCCGTGCTTATTACAGATGCACCATGGCTGTTGCTTGTCCAGTCCGCAAACAAGTATGCTTATGTTACAGTAAAATTCTCAGTTACAAGAAATTAATTTTACTTTAATTTGTGGCTAATAATGGATTGAATTTGCAGGTTCAAAGGTGTGCTGAGGATAGAACTGTGTTGATAACAACGTACGAGGGGACTCACAACCACCCCCTCCCGCCGGCCGCCGTGGCGATGGCCTCGACGACCTCCGCGGCCGCAAATATGCTCCTTTCGGGTTCCATGTCAAGTGCAGATGGGCTGATGAACCCCAATTTCCTAGCGAGAACCATCCTGCCTTGCTCTTCAAGCATGGCTACGATCTCAGCCTCGGCTCCGTTCCCGACAGTCACATTAGACCTAACTCAAACCCCAAATCCATTGCAGACTTTGCAGTACAATAATCAAAGGCCACCTTCTTCCAATCCATTTCAAATTCCCTTTGCAAATGCAAACCCTCCTCAGAACTTTGCTCAAATGCCTCAAGTTTTGAGCCAAGCGTTGTATAATAGTCAGTCGAAGTTTTCGGGCCTTCAAGTGTCACAAGACATTCAACCTCAACAGTTTCAGCATCAGCAGCAGCAGCAGCAGCATCCGTTGTTTGCCGAGACGCTGAGCGCCGCCACTGCGGCGATCACGTCCGATCCTAACTTCACAGCCGCCCTAGCGGCTGCCATAAGTTCGATAATCGGCGGCAACAACAATAATAACCCCAGCACTAGCACAACAACGACTTCTACCCCGCCTCATTTTGCTGGGAAATAACTGAAGTTCGTGGAAGGAGATTCTTTAATTTACCTGTATGAATTTTTTTGGTTTCTTGAATAGTTGATGTTAATTATTTAGGTTGGTAGCAATCAAAATTTTCAGTTCCGAGTATGATGGATATGAATGAACAGAGTTAACATGTTCATAGTACTTGTTTTACATTTTTGTTTATTGAATCTAAGGTTAGGACATATATGTTTTCATTACATTTCTTTTAGTGTATTTACGTGCGTAAATTTGTAAGAATAATAATTTTACTTGAATTTTAATTTGGTAAATATACATAGAACGGAAAAAACAAAAGGCAAGAGCTAGCTAGTTGAAAACTCCATTTTTTCCTCAGCTTGGCAAGAAAGACAAGAAGGATAAAAGGATGGATAATCTTATTACATAGGAAAACTCAAGTGTGGTACAGAAAATATCCGGATTCGAAAATAGACTTTTTTTGCAGTTGAAGCGGTCAAGTCAGAGGTCAAAGAACTACGGCCATTATTGTTATTGTTAGAGTTTGACACGTAAATTGAACGTTTTGGATAGACTTTAATAGACCGCCAAGGGCAAGGAGACTTCAAGGTTGCTTCCTTTACATTTTCTGAAAATAAATTTAAGAAACTCTTTGTCATGTCATGCTCATGCATGATTCTCATGATCGAATATTAATTTCTCATTGACTTTGAGGTTTGATCGGTGGAAAATATTAATTACAAAGATAAGATATTGTTTGTGGTCTATTTAAACCTTTAAATCTCATAACTATCAATCTGTCGTTTCACAATAACTCTACCTAAAATAATATATCCAATTAATTATAAGTAACTATATATATACATAGTTATAAGAGATTATCAAGTTTGATTAAGTGCGAAATGTATTCAAAGTAGAAACTAACACAAAGTTAAGTTAAGATCGTTATTAACTTAATCTTGATGGGGATGAGAATGAAAAATAAAGAAAGAAATTTGGATTAATGAAGAAGAAGAAGAAGATAGCAAGAGAGCAACACAGCTTTGACAATCAATGATCACTATATGTCTTAATTAAGGACCACCTCGACCTCGTTCTATGTTCATATTTCGCGGATCCTAATAAAAGAAAAAAAACTACTCCCAAGTTCCCATGAAACTTGATCTGAAAAGTACAACTAGTCAACTAGTGTCCAGAAAACATATGAAAAGTTAGAAATTTTATTCCTCCTCTTATCCAATTTAAGTGTCACTTAAAATTATTTCACACATATTAAAAATAGTGTATTATTTAAGTTACCTCTTAATTTTAAATGAAAAAATAGTGTATTATCCCAACATTAGTTTATACTCTCTCTCTCTCTTCCATTAAAACTGAGTATTATCTCAATCTGCTTTCAATTGAAAGACTCTTTCACATTTCCAACACATTGAAATAGAGCATTATAAATAAGGGTAAATTTGGAATAATCAATAAAATATAGTATTAAAATGTGTAAGTGACACTTATTTTGGGTAAAAAATTTAATTCTTAAGTGATACTTAAATTGAGTAGGAGGAATAGTTTTTTTGTGATAATTTCGTGATTAGGAAAAAGGGGTTGTCAATTGATTTGTGTCTGTGGCGTGCGTCTAGAAGGAAGGAAGGAATAATGAAAAGAAGAGTTGAAAGGGATGAGACCTATAGAGCTGGTCCTATATATTTCTTCAATTATTTTCTTCTTCATCCACCTAGCTACGCTGTTGAGTTGACGACGTGATTGGGATGCCATTTCTGCATCTCAATGCTCTTTTGTTCAGAATATATATATGGATATATGAAACGTTACATGAGCACGTTATGAACTCTCAATTCACTATCTCTTTGCAAGGTTTGAAACCAAGTTTGAAATTTAATTTTGAGAAAATCATTTTATAATCAATTTTTATTATTTTTAATACAATTTTTTACTATTCACTATTATTTTTTTATATTTTCAATATACTTTTACATTATAAAATTATTTTTTCAAAACTAAGTTTTAAATTTGATTTGAAACCTTTTGAAGAGAACAGGCCCTAAATAATTTCGTAACATTAGGCCTAAGTTTTCAATCTAGCAATACAGTCTTTTGTTTCTTGAAAATTGTCATTCTGAGAAGAGAGTTCGATCCTCAATATAGTTTGGATCGATCTAGCTTTTTTGATTTGACACGGCCTGCTTTTTTCTTTTCTTTTTTTGAAGTCATTGTTTAATGGAGGAACATGACTTGATTAATTAAGTCAACCTATCCTTTTTTAGTATTTATTATATTGGGCATGTTCTTTTTTATTGTTTTGAAAACGATTTTGAAAACAAATTTTAGAAAATAGTTTTATAATATAAAAAGTGTATTAAAAATATAAAAAGTAGATGCTGAATAGTAAAAAGTTGTATTGAAAATGATGAAATATAATTAAAATATATTAAATTTATTGTTAAAACCAAAATCATTTTCAAAACAGAACAAAAAGAACAGGCCCATTATCTTGTTGTCAAATGTCAAGTACTTAGTGATTATGTTTGGCCTAATTAATTAATGATGAAAAAATTCACAAAGAAAACAAGCATATAGCATTAATTGATTAGTGCGATCATTTTTTACAAAATACTGACCGAACATTATGTAAACGGACCAGATTATGATTAGAAATGTTAACATGTGAATCCGTGAACACAAAACTTCGCTAACTCAAATATTAGGGATAGAAGTAATGCATGTTTAAAAATGTAGCCTTGTAAAATAAATATTACTCTCCCCGCTACATTAGAAAATGTTCATTTTGAAAAATATTTTTTGTTCCAATAGAAGAATTCACTTTCAAATATTTTATTACTCCTGTCCTTACTAATATAATCATGTTTAATCTACAATTGCCCAATGCTGGCTCCGTTTGGACAAATACTTAAAAAACATTTTTATAAAAGTGTTTTTTCAAAAACATTTTATATAAGATGTTTTTAAAGTTTCTTTCAATTAAATATGTGTTTGGGCAAGAATCAAGAAACGGTTTCCAATAACCGTTATAGCTAGCTACACTAGTATATAACCCTATCATTTCAAAAAATATCATATAAGTATAATATATATATATATATATATATATAATCCAATTATAATTATAATTTCTTAATTCAAGAATCAAGAAACGGTTTCCAATAACCGTTATAGCTAGCTCCTCTAGTATATAACCCTGCCATTTCAGAAAATATCATTTACAGAAGAAAAAAATTAGTCAGGCAGAAAATCTCTCGTTCTCCACTCTTGATTCTGATCAATTTTCAAGTTGTATATTCAAGAAGATCGAATGGCGGTATGTATAATGAGAATTGAGTCTTCATATATACACGCATTTTCTTTCTTTCTTCTTTTCATTATTTCATCTTTTCTTTTCTAGGATCAACTTGAATTTTTCAAGACAAAGCTCTGTGAGAGCTTGTTGTTGTCTCCCACCAGTTCTTGCCGTTTGGGTACAAGATGTCACGGAAATGCAATAATTTTTCTATTTTTATCGAGCTAGTGTGGAGTTCACAATGTTCTTGAGAAGCATTCGTTGACATATCAAATTATCTTTGATTATTGATCATCATTCTTGTCGCAGTAGCAGTTAATATTTCTTCCTTCATTTATGTTGGATGAAATATTCAAAACCAAACTATGCGATACCTTGTTGAAGAACGATAATTCTTGCCAATATGGGGCTAGATGTTGGGTGCGCCTTTTTAATTTGTGTTAGTTTGGCAATAATAATTGTAAATTAGGTTATTTTGAAAAGGAAAAAAAAAAAAAAACCATAAATGTATCACTAAAAATGGTTGGTTGAAATGTAATCAGTCTGCCTAAATCGATTAGGTTTCCAATTTTTTGACGTTTTTGGTTAACAAAAAATGGATACTAGTTTATGAGAATCGACATGAATTTATCCGGTCCACTCAAATATTTTGTTGCCTTTGGGCCCAAGAAATAAGTCCATATCCAATTTCCTAAAGTGTTTTTCTTTTTTGACATTTTCTTTTATCTTTTAGGAAACTTTTTAGGTTAACTATAAATTAATCTTCCATACTGTTCAATTACAATCTCTCCAACTAGTGGTTGGATTTTTCTTTATTTTCGATCATTATGTATTTTTTATTTAATATATTATAATTATTTTTCATCATTTCCAATACAACTTTTTACTACTCAAATATAATTTTTTTATATTTTCAATACACTTTTTACACTACAAATTTATTTTTTCAAAAATACATTTTCAAAATTGAGTTTTAAAAAATCATAAAGAACAAGCCCTTAATAGTTTAGAAATGATGATAATGGGAAAACTTGGGGGAAACTTGTAGCTACCTTCCAACTTCCAATCATGATATGTTTTTGCGTGTACATTAACAATTAATTAAGATTAGGACTATTCATCAATCGGGCAATTTATGCATAAACTTATCTACTATGTTCTAGTAATATATATATGTGTGTGTGTGTGATGTGAGAGTAGTATTGCAAGTATTTGTAATAAAAAAGTACTAGTAATTTCAAAGGCAAATATACAATTAGCAAAATAAAATTTTCATTAATTACTGATTTCATAATAAAATAAAAAATTCTTGAAAATTAGTTAAAATATAGTCACTATGTTCCATTAGAAGAGTCCACTTTATAATATTATTTTTATAAAACAATGTATATTACAAAAAATTAAACACACGTGCGCGCGCGCACACACATAATATTATGAAGGACAAATTTACTTCAATTAAGTTAATATAAAAATTACATAAACATAATAAAAATATTGAAACTTTATTTTATATATTTAGATTAATAGGTTCATTCATTTCAAATCTTTCATAAATATTATGAAGAAATAATTAAAAATTTTGTCTAAAATATTAATACCACAAAAACGAATTAAAATACATAAATTTATAAGATTACAGGTTTTGAAATTTATGAATATATCAATTTGTTTTTTTTACTTTTATTGAGTTTTGTAGTTGACTTAATTAATAATTTATAAATAAAATATTAATATCTACCTAAGCTTAATGGGGGCACATATTAAAATACAAAATATACATAGTATTTATACTATTGCAATGGCAGAGGCAGTGGAGGGGCACGTGCCCCCAGTGCCCCTGGTGTAACTTCGCCACTGTAGATGATGGGTAATTAGTCTTTCGATTTTATATTCTTGTCAATAATTTCTTTAGTATTGTTTGTGTAAATGACCTTACTATATCAAATTGTGCAGTACGCACATAGTCAATCAGAGTAGAAAATTGGAGGAGATACAAAAAATCTTGCCATGTGTTTAGGGAAAAAAATAAATGTGTTTGTGTTTGGACCTGTCCACAAAAATACTTTGTTGCCTTTGGGCCCAAACAAACGGAAATAAGTCCATATCCTACCTATACATATTATCAATTTCCTAAAATGTTTTTTTTTTTTGACATTTTCTTTTATCTTTTAGGAAAATTTTTAGGTTAACTATAAATTAATCTTCCATAATGTTCAATTAAAATCTCTCCAACTAGTAGTCTAGTGGAAGGAACTACTTGTATATAATTAATTGGATTTTTCTTTATTTTTTTTTATCATTATGCATTTTTTATTTAATATATTATAATTATTTTTCATCATTTTCAATACAAATTTTTACTATTTAAATAAATTTTTTTACATTTTCAATACACTTTCTACACTGCACAATTATTTTTTAAAAATATATTTTCAAAATGAGATTTTAAAACATCATACAGAACAAGCCCTTAATAATTTAGAAATTATGATAATGGGAAAACTTGGGGGGAAACTTGTAGCTACCTTCCAACTTCTAATCATTATATTTTGTTGTGTGTACATTAACAATTAATTTGCATCATAATTAATTAAGATTAGGGACCATTCATCAATCGGACAATTTATACGTAACCTTATCAACTAAATTCTAGTTATATATGTGTGTGTAGTATACATATATATATAAAATGTGAGAGTAGTATTGCAAGTATTAGTAATAAAATTGTTTGGACATGTACGTAAGGCACCCTTAAATGTTTCAGTAGGATCGAAAAATATGACATGTTATTTTTGAAAATAAATGAAACAAAATGACCTGACTATATACACAATGGCAAAATATTATATATACTGTCGACCTTGCATGGCGAGAAAAACGCTTAATTGTTGTTATACTCATAGTAGTAGATTATGAGAGTATATGGAATACGCGAAAATTAATTTTAAATAATGTATAATGTTGTGAATCATTAACTCCAATCAAATACTTATCTTGTTCCCATTAAAGACACACTTATTCCTTTTGTCAACTTAATTTAATTACATGTGGTTGAATTATAGTATACTTCGTCTTTAAGTAACCCATCCACTTATGAACCCCACACTAGCTCGATAAAAATAAAAAAATTATGTATTCCATAATCACATTATTTGTCATTTTTATTGATGAAAGATTTACTTTATCCGTTTTATTACACGTGTTCATTTTGACCAATGTATAAATTATATTATAAATGTCAATTTAAGTATAAGATATATGTAAATACGATTATATTAGTAAGGGTGAGAGAACTAACAAATTTAAAAGTGGAATTTTTTTATTGGAAAATTTTTTTTTTTCTCAGATACATCAAATATTTATTATTGTTAAATGAAATTTTTTTAAAGAAAAAAAAAAAAAAAAAAACTAAAAGGCTGGTGTCGCACTGTCGCGTGTGAACATAAGCTTACGATACTTTGCAGACACGTAAGCAGCCAGACTGTGAGAGCTTATTCCGTTATAATAACCGTCCGTCTTTTTCCGTCACGTTATCACATCCTTGTCACCGACCTACCTGACATTCTCCTCTCTCCACCGTACGATTAAAAAATTTGACGTCCGTGATTCTATAGTGCATCTTATACTCGTGAGTCACGTCGCAGTAAATCCCGGTCCCACTTTTCTCTTTTGCCTCATTCATACCCTAGATCGACGGTTCAGATTGAGTGCCTTTTATTTTGATCGGACGGTGGAGATTATTTCAAAGAAGGTTGGTTCGGAAAGTTTGTTTTGGGTCTATAAAATTAAATTAAAGTAACGCATTTGATGCCGAAAGTGATATAGTACTACGTTTGGTTTTCTTTTCTCTTGTCTTGGTTTTTCTGATACTCTTGTTCTTCATTCAATTCGGTGAGTTTTCTAGTTTAATTTTTCCATTTTTCTCCTCGATCATTGTCATGTGCTTCTGGAAATAGAATTGTTTGCATTTGGGAAATTTTTAATTTTTTTTGTGGTGTAATTTGATTGGATTTTGGTGTGACGATATTTTCTAGGTTGAATTTGTGAAGTTTTATTAGTGGTTTCATTCTCGTTGTATTTTGTAAGATGATTATGTAGGGTTTATTCAGGTTTTTTGTTTTTTGTACAATTTTAGTGTATTTTTTTTTTCCAGGTGAATTATGTTTGCATGCTGGTTGTGTTTAGCTGTAAGGAAATAAAAACGTGTAAATGTTTGATATATTTTTAGTATATTCTTATGTCAGAAGATATATTATGCATATATGCTAAATGATCAATTTTGTTACAATGTTTTTTTAAAATTTTTTTTTTAAGTGTTGCCATATTTCAACTTAGAAGAGCTGTGCATCTGGAATGCTTTGAAAGAGAGGAAAGAACTTATTTTTCTTTATGCTGTAACCTCTATACCTCCTGCATATTAGTTTTCTGTTCAAGTTTATTTTATTTTTCCCCTAATTATTGAAGAAGTTCATAGGGATGGAGGAAAGATTGAGATTCTGAAATTGCGATAGTTTCATAATTTGGTTGTTATGTGATTTCGCATTGTTGAATAACATTGGACTCTGTTCGACTCTTTGTGGCTAATGTACTAATTGGATTTTCACCCGTTCAATGCTTGATGGGAAACGAGCTATGACATGGATTGTAAATGTGTAATCTTGATGTTTTTGTAGGTGAAGATGGGATTCCAGTTTAAAGATGTTACAGCCATGCTGTTCATATCCTTGCTGTTGCTTCCTCTAGCTTTTTCCTCTTCAGATGACGGGCTTGTTAGAATTGGTTTGAAGAAGATGAAATTTGATCAGAACAACCGCCTTGCTTCACGGCTTGAATCAAACGAAGGGGAGGCTTTGAGGGCATCTATTAGGAAATACAAGTTTCGTGGCAAACTTGGGGATTCTGATGATGCTGATATTGTTGGACTTAAGAACTACATGGATGCTCAGTACTTTGGTGAGGTTGGAATTGGCACCCCCCCGCAGAAATTTACTGTGATCTTCGACACAGGCAGCTCTAATTTGTGGGTTCCCTCATCGAAGTGTTATTTCTCGGTGAGTCTGGTTTATAAAATTTGTAAGTTGGGAAAGATGAAGCAACTTGGTTTCATATGTCAAGCCAAGAGCAATCTCTAATACTGGAGTTTACTTGTTGCAGGTTCCATGCTTTTTCCATTCAAAGTACAAGTCAAGCCAATCTAGTACTTATCAGAAGAATGGTTTGTCTTATTATCATGATCCTTCTTTTACATTTGCAGTATAAGATGCATGTCTTAAACTTTGAACATTTTCCCATAGTCTGTCAGTTGCTACATTTAAAAAAATTATTGCCTCTGAATGGCATAAATTGGTGAACAAGTTCAAAGCTTTCAAAATAAATTGGAAGAGAGCTATTCTCTGAATGACTGATGAGTCTTTCTGCTGGTTTCTTGGTTTAGAGTTGATTTTTGGTATGGTCTTTGGTGTTTCAAAGGGATCTAGAATAATGAGTAGAGGAAAATTACCCTCTGCATATCTTAGACAGATCAAAGCTTGAACGTATGGTGTTTCCATACCTCTGTAGGGGCACTTTTGACCCTTATTTTGTAATAAGTAAAGATGCTTGACAAGATGCTAAGACTCAATATGAAGCAAATTCTATACAATATGAGAAGCTTTCTAATGGTGTGGAATTTGATGTCCTCAGTTTTGCATTCTGTAAAAGAAATAATATTTAAGTGCGTACTGAAGGGTGTTTAGTTATTGACTCTTTTTTCTTTTTCCTTTTTTTCCTTTCTCCTCCTTTTCCCTCTACCAGGGAAGGCTGCTGCTATTCATTATGGTACTGGAGCTATTTCTGGATTTTTCAGTCAAGACAGTGTCAAAGTTGGTGATCTAGTTGTGAAGAATCAGGTGATTGTGTGGGTTATTATGCTGTTGTTTACCCCTTCCTCCTTCCCTGTTGTTACTTGTTTCATTACTCACATCATCGATTTGGTCAGGATTTTATCGAGGCAACTAGAGAGCCGAGTGTTACCTTTCTGGTGGCCAAGTTTGATGGTATACTGGGACTTGGATTCCCCGAGATATCTGTTGGAAATGCTACTCCAGTGTGGTATGTATCTGATTTTACTTGATGTATAAACATTGTGTGCCCTCTCTTTTCTTCAGTTGGATGTTGCTTCTTCTAAATTTTGTGCCTTGGTGGTTGGGGTCGTTATTTTTTGGCAAGTACTGATTTCATTATTGGACAGGGACAACATGGTAAAGCAAGGGCTTGTGAAGGAAGCTGTGTTTTCCTTTTGGCTGAACCGCAAGACAGAGGCAGAGGAAGGAGGTGAAATTGTTTTTGGTGGGGTTGATCCTAGTCACTTCAAGGGAGAACACACATGGGTTCCAGTGACACAGAGAGGTTACTGGCAGGTAGGTTATCTACATGATTAATGTGCTAGAAGTAGTTTTAAGAACTTTTTCGGCTGATTTCATCCTAATTGCTTGGCAGTTTGACATGGGTGATGTTATCATAGATGGTAAACCAACAGGTATGCTCTCTTTGCGATTAACATCTTGTAGTTGAGTTGATATATTTGATGAGAGTTCCCTGGAGAGCCTTCAACCCTTTTTATTTGTTTTTTGGTTTCTTACAATTCCTTACCTGGCTTTGGTTAGGTTACTGTGGTAATGGATGTGCTGCAATTGCTGATTCTGGGACTTCTCTCTTAGCCGGTCCTACGGTGGGTGCCTAAAAGTTTCTGTTGTTGCCTTGTAGCTTCAATCGATATGCTTCTCCCTGAATTTGATTGTTTTCATTCCTTCTCGTTTATATGTCCTCATAGCCTTTGGTTCTATATTTTAACTTCATGAAGCTGTCGTGTAATAAGAAAGGAATTATTATGCTAATATGGTTGTTAGGTTTCGGAAATGCATCTGATCTGTCTGCTCTCTTATTCTAACATGCATATCTTCCGCAGACCATTGTAACTATGATAAACCAGGCAATTGGAGCTTCTGGTGTTGTTAGCAAAGAATGCAAGAATGTGGTTCAGCAGTATGGTCCCTCAATCATGGATTTGCTTTTGGCTGAGGTATTTATTGAGCTTTTCTTAATTGTTCCACTCCCTTTCGATGAAGTTCTTGATCTCTGTAAAATTTCTGTCCGACTGCTATAAGTCCAGTAAATTTTTCATCATATAACTTACCTCTTTTTTTTTTTTCCTCTTGCAGGCACAACCAAAGAAGATATGCTCCCAAGTTGGACTGTGCACTTTCGATGGAACACGTGGTGTTAGGTTGGGTTACATCTCATAAATTTAATGTTTTTATCTTACTGTTTTTGCATTCAGGGTGTGAACAAATTAACTGTATCACTTTTAAACGATCGATATCATCCCTTCATTACCGATTATCGCTTTCCGCTTTCTATTAAACAGCATGGGTATTGAGAGTGTTGTGGATGAGACAGCTGGAAAATCAGCTGGAGTAAGGGATGGTATGTGCTCAGCCTGTGAAATGGCAGTTGTGTGGATGCAGAGCCAACTTAGCCAGAATCAAACTCAAGAGCAGATCTTGCAATATGCAGATGAGGTAAGTAGTTGTGTGTTGAGTTTCAACAGTGTTTTTTTCCCCCTTATTATTTATTATTTATCAAGTCCTTGATACTGTATTATTTTCAGCTTTGTGAGCGTTTGCCCAGCCCCATGGGTGAATCAGCAGTTGACTGCCAAAATATTGCTTCTATGCCTAAAGTCTCATTTACCATCGGCGGCAAAGTATTTGAGCTAGCTCCAGAGGAGGTAACATAGAGAGAAATCTAGTCTATTTGTGATTTACACATGTTTAACTGTCTGTTGTTGCTGTATGGATTTAAGATAAAAATATGTTTAATTGTGTACACTATTGAGATGGTATTTTATATTTTGGGCGAACAGTATATCCTGAAGGTCGGTGAAGGTGTAGCAGCACAGTGCATTAGTGGTTTCACAGGCCTTGATATTCCTCCTCCTCGCGGACCACTCTGGATATTGGGGGATGTTTTCATGGGTCGCTACCACACCGTATTTGATTCTGAGAGGACTAGGGTTGGGTTTGCTGAAGCAGCTTAGAACTTGGAAGAAGATGATCTTTATAATATTCTATAATAACCCGAACCGAATAGGCTTATGTGGTAGTTGTGTCTGCTGAGCTGCTTTTCTTGTTCATATATGTAATGACTCCCTTTCAAGAACGAATCTGGCTTTTCTTATGAAACTGGAAACCTTATATCTAAAGTGTATGTACATAAGTGGATTGCTTTCTTGCTTGTCCACGGCGCTTGCTTTTTTGCCATGTCAGCTCTTAATTGTCCCAAGTTTCATGTCAGCTAAAACTACTAATTGAAATCTTTAATGTCCAAGTTTAACCATTCTAACTTTCCCAAGTACGTAATTCCAGCAAGGGTTCTAAAACATCATTCAAATTCATTTGGGAGAACAAAGGAACAAAATGTATTAAGTTTTTCTCAGTAACATAATCAAACCAACCCTACCAACAACACAATAATTAGCTCAACTAAAAAACACAAAACAGTTTACTCACTTTCAACTTTGATCTTTTGCCTAAAAGCTTCTTTAATCACCATGGAAAACACACCAAAAAACGAAGGTAAATCTGTAAGAGAAAACTCCATGTAACTATCTGAAAATTACATAAGATTTTGAGGGAATCTCATAAGTCACTGTTTGCTACGTAGTCTTCTTGCTGTCAGAGTGTGACAATCTCCTGTCCAACGATTGTAGCTGACTCCTAAGACTTCCGTTTTCCTCCTGTAATCGGTCGTATTCAAGAAGGAAACCTTCTGATTGCTTTTTCAGAGCTATTTCATTAGCTTCCGAGCTACTTGCTTCTTTAGTCTTTTCCTCGAGCTCAGCTTCTAACTTCTTGATCTTTGCTCGCAACGCTGCTGATTCTTCTTCCAATGCTTTAACATTATCCGAAACACCAGTGTTCCCTTCCTCAAAACCTCGAGTCTGCTTCTTTGCAGTTTCCATGGTCTTCCTTCGCATGCGAAGTTCTCTCATATAGTGGTGTAGTCTGTCAATCATAAATGCAAGGAAAAGGGAAAATCCTGCGGCAGATTCACGAGTACTTTCAGTATAACCAAGACAACAAGGAAAAGGCAATGCAAAATGGTAACACAGCCAGAAAATGCAGGCGAAAACAAAAAAAAGAATAGAATAAGCCTTATGCCCTATTTGTAATTTCAACATTTGTTGCTATTCAACAGCAAGAATGAACAAGGATTTATGATGGTGGTGGCTAGACCGAGTAAGAGGCAAAAATCAGTAATATTCTAGACATCTTTGAACTAGCAGCAAACACAAAGCAGTTCATGCAACATAATTTCTTAGTAGTATCATGCAAAATTGAACTGCTAGACCTGACAAACTTCATTTACAGATTAAAAAAAGAAACTTGACGCAGATGACCTATTCTGCGTAATTCACTAGAACAGTATGGCATCAAGTAAGGAAAATTTGCAAGCATGAGAGTAGAGCATAAATTTGTGATGAATCCAGGAACAGGATATGCTTATACACAGCTCGCAATTCCGACAAAACACAGATACAGTACTAAACTGGCCTTTGTTTAACAGGGTAAATACAAAATAGCTTGGATGGATTAGCTCATATGACAATCATCTAAAGCATCCGACCTTAATCTCCTATTCTTGTTTTAATTTCAATCATGGATTTTCTCAGACTCCTTGGGCGAAAAAGGCAACCGCAACACTAAAGCAAATCAACCGAACAGTAGTACAACCATAAAGAATGATCAGAAACAAACGCAGGAGTAGCAAAACATATATCAATCCAAGATAAGCAAAGGTTAATCAAAGGCCCCAAAGCATAAAAAACTCGCATAAGACTTGAAGATGATTCTTAGCATATCCCTAAATCCTCTTCAATTTTCTAATCAAAGCTCAGTCATTGAATCCCAAAATTAAACGCAGATCAATAGTTGGAAAGGCGGAAAAACAAATACCCATAAGAGAAGCTTCAAGGAGGT
Source organism: Leptodermis oblonga (assembly GCA_016801395.1). Classification (NCBI taxonomy): domain Eukaryota; kingdom Viridiplantae; phylum Streptophyta; class Magnoliopsida; order Gentianales; family Rubiaceae; genus Leptodermis; species Leptodermis oblonga. The sequence continues at coordinate 45,549,151 of CM028756.1, forward strand.
GTTTCGCCAGAAGAACCTGATCCGTCGGATTAACTTCTGCATCTTCCGACCACCGCCTCTGGATCTCCACGGCATTGTAGACGCTGGACATCATGACCACGAAAACGGTGGCCGACACAGTCTTCACAACGACTGGGCCGCGACCCCTTTTCACCCGATCGATTCCCATTATCACCAGTTTCCTCAATGGAGTCTTGAACACGAACATCACAATCAGGGCCATCTCGGTAAAAATCAAACTGAACAGAAGCTGAATCATTTTGTTGCTGATTTTTTTTTCTCAAGATTTTAGAATCATATAAATTGCGGATTAGTTTAGCGGCTGGGATTGTAGTTCAAAAGGAGTTGGGGGATCAGACCAAACTATAATTTCAAGAACAAGATCAGAGGAAACTGAGATAGGAGAGAAATTAAAGACCGCTTTTTTGGGCATAGTATTTAATTTGGAGATGACCTCAGTGTACTATGCTACTACTTTCTGAAAGATTCTGATATTTGGCTTTTCAACCCTAATATTTTTCCTTTTTCCACTCAGGCACCTGAATTTCCTTTTCTTTTCACCTTTATCCACGGAGGTGATGATGAGAAGAGGAATCGTCTAGGGGTCCATCGCTATAATAGAAAAACTAAAGCGGGCTTAATTTTAACAATCAACTTTATTATTATAATTAAATCTGTTGACGTTTTTTTCATCTTCTTCCTTTAATCTTCAACTTGATTTGTATTCTCTTCCTCATTTTTCCCTTCTATTCTCCCGGGACAGCAGTAAACAGCGACGGCGGTCGGAGGCCAGAGCTCCCCATCATCTCAAGACTGATTCGGTGAGGATCATATTTATCTCTGTCCTTTTTTTTTTTTGGAGGAAAATTATAAGAATGCCATGCTTTGTCTATTTGCTTGAAAGCACTTCTTGATTTTCCTTGATGATAAGTAATTGAAGTTCCGGCTGAGCCACATTATGAGAAATTGACTTAACGGGGCTTTGATTAATTTATAGTGTTTTATTTTTGTTATTTTTTAATTTTGTAAATTGGGTTTTGGTTTTGTCACATTAAAATCGTTCTCCTGGATTGTATACCTTGAAGTAGATTGAACATCATGTGGGTCATGAATTTATGATCAGCTTATTTATATGTTTTCTAGTTCATACAAGATCAAGTGGGAATGCAAATTCCCTTCAAGATTAGCTTTTTATGATTACATCGGATATAATATGCTGGATGGTTCAAACGGTTTCAATGGATAGTTAGATGGGATAGCGGTTGGATGGTTTTGATTTAACTCGTTTTTTTATTCTTTTTTATTTGCTGTTAAATTGGCTTATAATAAGTCATTCTTGGATTTTGTCATGTTTGTTTTGAATCTCTTTGACAATTATTTGTTTTCAGGTAAGTGTTTGACAAGTAAGTAGATATGGCGTCGTTTCGAGCTTTCTTGAACAGTCCTGTTGGCCCTAAAACTACACACTTCTGGGGTCCTGTAGCCAACTGGGGATTTGTTGTTGCTGTATGTTTCTGAACTGTGATTTGAATTTTGGAATAGTTCTTTCCTGCTGCAAAGTGTGATTGAATTGTGGTTTGCAATTTTTGCAGGGATTAGTGGATATGCAGAAACCGCCAGAAATGATATCTGGCAATATGACTGGAGGTTATGATTATCTATGTTTTGTTAAAGGAAGAGGTGGTTGATCAAGTCTCTGATAGTTATGAATTTTGATTTTCTGCAGCAATGTGTGTATATTCGGCACTGTTTATGAGGTTTGCATGGATGGTTCAACCTCGCAACTATCTTCTTTTGGCATGCCATGCATCCAATGAAACAGTGCAACTGTATCAACTATCCCGTTGGGCAAAGGGTCAAGGGTATGTGCAATGACTGTAGTTGTTGATGATTTATGTTTTTCTTACATGATCTAGATCTCTCTGTACAATTAAATCCCCTGCAATCGCACACTTGTCAGAGTTACTTTATTAATGAGATTTTGGCTGAAAGAAACATGTATGTTAAGCCTTAGTTATGTAACAGTTGTATTTGGGCCAAAATAGGTTAACTGAGTGAGTGAATTGAAAAGTCAATGTGATGTTAGTACTTCTGGAGTAATCTATTGCAGTTAAAACCGCTAGCTTTCATCACTTCAAACAATTTCAGGAGATTATTACTTCCTGTTGCATTGGGTTATCTACAAAATTTTGAGACTTGTCTATTGCGTGTTGCACGCTGGAGTAGTTGTAAAATCAGGCATTGATATTGGCGGTTAAATGTCGATCCTCTATAGTAGCTGTAAAATGATATTGACTACTAATTTCTGTTCTTGAGCTATTTGTGATCGACTTAATCTTACTACATTATGTGCTGAGATTTCTGGTTGTTCTCTTTGTAGGTACTTGGAGAAGAAGGAAGACAAGGAAGCTTCCAATTGATATAGTTCTCTACCTCTGTTTTCTTCTGCATTTTTTACCCTTTGGTCTGTGATTGCTGCTACCTTTTGAAGCCATTTTGTAAATGGTTTTATAGCTGATGAGAATAATATGTTGCTGGCACATTATATGGCATTGATATGTTGATTTGGTGTAATTAGTATTTCTTCAATATAACTCTGAACACAAAGCTTGGAAATGTTATCTGAATAGACTTGTTTGCAAGCTTGGCTCAAATGGTGGAATTGTAAACCCTATTACTTTGTGATTTACATCTCTTTATTATTTTTGGCCTACTTCTGACTGGATAACTGTTCAAAATCAAGATTAAAACACAAAATATTGTTTTGTTTTTTTATAATTATTTTAAAAAACTTTGAGATACAAAAGTTTGCAAAGCAAGAAAATCCTATATTGGTTAGTTTTGTGCCTCTTCCTACTACCATTATGTTACTCTAAAAAGAGTAATGATACACAACTCAACTTTCTCATAGCAAGTGATGTGTCATGCATTCATTGGCTACACTTTTATAAAATAATTATTGATACCACATTATTGACCAATGAATACATAACACCTCACTTGTTATGGGAAAGTTGAGGAGATTAGTTGAGTTTTGTATCATTACTTTATGTTAAAATAATGAAATTGTTGAAGATTAGACAACATAAAAAGACTCTATAAAAGCATCAGTTATGTCCTAAATCTGAGCTTTGTAAATGGCTTTCAAATATAAAAACCATGGATTAGTTGGGGGCATTGGTGTGACTTTAACAAGTTAAATTAACAAATGACATAAGCCAAGCTGGAATTAAAAATGTCTTAACCTCAAAATAATGAAAGTCAAGATTAATTAGTTGAAGTATATACTAACTTGTTTGGTTTACCTTTCTGGCTTGACCCTTTGTTAGAGTAAATGGTAGTAATTGCAACCACAATCAGTGCTTTGGAGATTTCATTATTATATTCATTAATGAAAGCTCAGTTTCATCCAATCTTTAAAAGAATCAAAGAATTGAGTAAACTACTAACAATAGACTTCTGTCAGAAGATTAATATACAAAATCATGTCAGCTGTACATGTCAAAATTCTGCTAAAATAGCTTGCTTCCAAACTCTTTTTCAGCTTCTTGAATTGAAGGGCCAGAGGAAGAAGATGATGATGCAAAATTTCTCAGGTCTGATAGGCTCCTCCCAAGTTGCAAAGCAACCTTCATTTCAAACAGTTCACCATTTTCTCTTCTGTTCATCAGATTGCTCTCTATGGACTCTTCCATGAGTTTGAAGAAACCAGCATTGTTTCTGTACATCTCAAACACCATTCCAACTTGCCCTCCATGCTCCAATGTGTTGACAACAGCAGCCAAAGCACCGCCCGCAACTCCAAGAATGGCTGCCCAAGAAGAAGTTCCCACGAAAGCCGAACCAATGGCTGCAGCTGCAGTCAATGCAGGTCCACTTACTGCCCATAATTTGTTCAATTTCAGGGCCTTCGCACCTAGCCTAAGATATTCTTGTTTGTCTTCTCTCCTGAGAATCTCAACTATTGATCTCATTTCTGTTTCGAGCCTCGAGTTCCAGCCATTGGATTCAGTTTTATGGCCATCCTCACTAGCTTGCCTTTGTTGAGGCCACCAAACAGCTGGTTCTACTTTAGATGGGAATTTTTCAAGCATCACTCCAAGGAGAGGCAATGGATAGGCTTTGTCAAGAGCCAAAACTTTCGCCATCGCTTCTTTTACATCCCTCTCTGTAGGATTACCTATTCTCAACACGGTCTGGATTTGGTTGTGCAATTGCTGAAACAACCTTGATGCATTTCTCTGCTCTTCCACAAGCTGGGATGGCTGGATTTTATTCATCACCAACAACATCCCTGTTGCTCCCAGAAACATAAGGGTAGAAGAGAGCTTTAAGGCTGCTAAAGAAGTGCCGGCTGCCCCAACTGTGGCTGCAACACCAGAGATTGTTGCAGCAGTTAGAGTGATTGCATTGATAGAGGTGAGAAGTAGGCTGTTCCAATCCTCTCTCTGCTTCCCAATGTTGTTGTGCATCTCAACTCTGTCTGCAACCCCCTCTAGGATTGCGTAAAGTTTTGCCTCCACCAACGAATCAGACTGTGTGTCCTTAATGAGGCTAAATTTGGAGTTCTCTTTGGGGCTAATCAAAGATGAAAAGCCATTGGCTAAGTCAAGCTCATCAGCCAATCCTCCAATTCGGAGGTTTTTCGGAAGGGGGATAGCGTTACATATGGTTCTTGATCTCGGCATGTTAAGGATGGCCATGGTGGAATGTTTCTGGGAAAGCCTTGAGGCACAAGGAGGAGGAGATGATGACTGCAAGAAGCCTAGACCTTGAAGGGTTGCCATTTTCACTACTTTTGTGTATTGTGTTTGTAACAAACCTGCAAATTTGGGTGCAGAAATGGTTGTGTCTTGTAAAGTTTGTGATATGAGGTTTTGGTTTCAAAGTTCAAATGTGATGATGATATGGTTTTCCAACCTCTCTTTGTTCATATATATATATAGAGAGAGGAAATCAGTTGAGTTGAAACTGCAAAATTTGGACACAGTGTGTAATAAAGTTCCAACATTTGACTGGGCGTTAAATGCAGGACTTGTTCTTGGCTGCTTTCATTGACTTCCAGACAATATTGTTCTCCAAGAATTGAGTTTGAAGTTTGAACCAGCCAATATTAATGGTGCAACTCATACATATAAGATTGTAATTATATCATTAAGCTGAACGAACCTTAATTAAGATTAATTGTAAAGATTGAATGGATTAATCTTTCAATTGAGATTGCTATAATGAGTGAAAATAATAGGAATTTTCTATTTCATTATCTCGTGTACTAATATTCATTTTACGATGTGGGTAACATACTTGGGGCACTAAATGCGAGATCAAGAGTTCGAAACGCATATCTGGCAAGGTTTGTAAATTTTAAAGCAAACTTTTGCCAGAACTTTAGGAGCTACTCCCTAGTGACATGGTTCCCAACGTGGTGTGCAAGTCTCCGTCCTCACGTCGGTGGTGGTGTGCCATTTGAAAAAAAAAAAAAAAATCATTTTACAATGAAATTTTATTGGCATCAATTTATATATTTCAAAAAAATAAAAATAGGTCAAGAAGGACAACAGTCAATATGATTTGCCAGCTAAATTTCAAGCCTTAACTTGTCTCCCATTGCCATTTTGGTGAACGTGTTTGTGACGAATTTTATTCAACATTATTACTAAATATTACTCATTCGTTCTATTAGAAAAATCTATCTTGACAAATATATATATTTTAATGTCAATATATAACACCTAAAATAATTAATTTGATACTATTTTTTTAATTTATATCCTTATTTTTTAAGTAATGGCTAATTGTGGATCACACATGATTATATTAGTAAATGTAGAATGAGTAAAAAAATTGACGGGTAGACTCTTCTAATGAAACAAAAAATACTTCTAAAAGTGAATTCTTCTAATGGAACGGATGGTAATATGGATTTGTTTGCGATATATTAAGATTAATACTCGTACATAAGACATTATCCAGTGAAAATATACGTATAATATAAATAGTTAATTAATTAATTAATAATAATAATCAAAAGTGAAAGGAAGAATTGATTCAACAGGAACACAATAAAACGCGACAAGAAAGTCTCGGCATGGAACTCCGGTTGACTAAGACGGGGTCTGCTGTTAACGTACACCAATTAATTTATTAAGTTAATGCTCTAATTAATGACTTAGGGTGGTGGGAGTGATAAACCCAGAAAAGTGGGTTTATCACGCCACATCAGCGCCACATCACTCACAAAAACCCACCAACTTTTATAAACCTACCACCAACAACAATAAACTCAGAAAAGCAACTTTATCACAGGTCCTACTAATAAACAATTCTATACACATTCATTTATACCTTTTTAATTATAATTTATCAACTATATTTAATTATAAATTTATTTTAATTTATTAAAATATTTAATTTCGTAAATTATATAATTCAATAAACCACAAGAAAAAAATACGATAATTAGTAAAATATTATTTAAAGTTTACAATAAATTATATAATTATTATGTCTAGTTTACAACAGCTAAAATTTGTTAAGTCAAACTAAAATCAATAGTTGTAAAACATTTTAAATTTTAATTACAATGGATTTTAGATAATCACTAAAAAATAAAATTACATAATTAAAAAATTGAAGTAGAGAAATATTAGAATTAATAAGTATTTATAGAAAAATAAATATAAAAAAAGAATTTAAATTAAAAAGATCGAATGAAAGAAAAAAAAGATAAATTAAAGGAAAAACTACCGGCTATATTCATGTGATTTACAAATAAAAAACAAACAAAAAGAAGAAAAAACAAAAACAAAAAAAAAAAAAAGAAAAAAGGGCTTTGTCTGCCACCAGCCGTTCCTCCCACTCAGCGAGTGGGAGGAACTCGCTAGGAGAGTGCAGCGTGAGCTGCACTCTCCTAGCGGGTGGGACCCATTAAATATAACAAACTCAGGTTCTGAAAACAGAATCTGGGTTTGTGAGGTGGCAAGTGGGAGTGGTAGGTTGTAGGTTTTTGTGGGTTTTTTGTGGGGTTTACCCACAAAAACCTACCACTCCCACCACTCTTAGTTTACTTGTTTTACAAGATAATCATTAATCCGATAACATAATAGTTACTCTAATTAGCGGCTTCATTCGCTAAATAATGACTAGTACAATTGCATTGGTAATGTATCATATGCCATCATCAATAAATAACACCATTTTAATGTATCATACGTGTAACATCAATAAATAAATTGTACATTAACTAGTTAAAGTGAACTTTCTAATAAAACGGAGAGAGTACATTTTTTGATTTGGATTTTTTTGGTGAAATATATGAAATAGTAATTTGTTTGCGACGAAGATTAATATTTGTATTTTCTAGGTAATAGAAATAATTGATTAAAGAAAAGAGAAAGGGAAATAATAACATTCAAAAGTGAAACGACGAAGTGATTTAATTAAAAAAAAAAAAAAACACGACATGAACTAATTCTCCGCTTAAGAGTAGTTTTTGATAAAGAAAGCTTCTATTGGTCTAGAAAACCATTACATGTTAACTTGTTTATCAAAGGCAAAAGGGGGATCGCAATTCACGTTGGGATATGCGGGTTCCCGTGTCGACATTCTTTAACTCTAATATTATCCGTTTAATGGTTCGTGTCAACACATTTAATTTGCGAGCATTTTGGGTTTGTGTCGTCTTTTTGTGTTAACGGGTTCGCCTGTTGATATTAGTGTTATTTGAGTTGACCCATATAACCCGCAAATCTGTTTGTATCGTGTCGGGTTCGTGTTATGTCAAAAATTGCATGTCGTCTTAAGCCAAGCGCAGAATTCCAAACTCCTCTCTAACATAAATAATGCCATTCCAATTTCATTTCTCGCAGTATACAATTTGTAATGCGAGAGTCTCACTCCATATCGTGTAAAATAATTAATAAATGAGAAGGATATATAAAAGAATGGATTCAATCTCCATATATACAATAATACAAATGAATGACTAATATTAATTCCTGCGCAAGACATTTACACGTCTACAACTTTAACTATACAAAAAAGAATTAGTCAATTTGATCAGTCTCCTAATTAAACTGTTAAATTAGTTTACGTATCAAAAAAGTTTGCTGGCAAACTCCTCCACCAACTCGCCACCCTCCTCTGATGAAGAAGAAGATGCAAGATCTCTGAGCTCAGACAAGCTTCTTCCCAGTTTCAAAGCCGTCTTCATCTCAAACAACTCCCCATTTTCCCTTCTCCCCTGCACCTTCATCAACTCCGTTTCAATCGACTCTTCCATGGATTCAAAAAACCCAGCATTCCCTCTGTACATTTCAAACACCATCCCCACTTGTCCTCCGTGCTCCATCGCATTCACCAAACTAGCCATTCCACCACAAACTAGTCCGATCATCGCCGCCCAAGATCCGCCCTGAGAGGCCGAGCCAATGGCCGCCGCCCCTGTTAACAGAGGTCCAGCTATGGCGAGTATTTTGTTCAGCTTTAAAGCCTTCCCGCCCAATCTCAGATACTCTTCTTTGTCCCTTTTCCTCATAACCTCAACTACATTTTTCATTTCGCTTTCCAGTTTTGGATTCCATCCGTTTTCTGATTGATCATTCTCAGATTGTTGCCTGAGTGGCTTCTCTTGAGGCCACCATACGGCTGGCTCAATGTGAGATGGGAATTTCTCGAGCATGACGCCGAGGAGAGGAAGTGGAAAGGCTTTGTCAAGAGCCAAGATTTTATCCATGGCGTGTTTTACATCGGTTTCTGAAGGTCTCCCAATGGTTAGAGTCGTTTGGATTTGATTCTGAAGCTGCTTGAAGAGCCTTACGGCGTTTCTCTGTTCTTCCGCGAGTTGGGATGGTTGGATTTTATTCATTATCACAAGCATCCCAGTTGCGGCCAAGAACATGAAGGTTGAAGACAATTTCAAGGCTCCCAGAGGAGAACCATGATCGACATTAATGGCGGATGCAACGGCGGACATTGTTGTAGCTGCAAGTGTGATGGCGTTAATGGATGTTAAGAGCAGGCTGTTCCAATTCTCCCTTTGCTCTCCAATATTCTTGTGCATCTCAACTCTATCTGCAACAATCTCCAAGATTACATAAAGCTTTTCAACGATCACCTTAGATTCTGTGGAGTTGTTGTTGGCTTGTTTCTGAATCAAAGAAGTGAAGTTTCTGGCAAAATCTCCAGCTTGGAGATTATGGAGGGAAATGTTGTTATTATTCTTGCTGGTTTTTGGTGTTTGGAGATCAAGAATGGCCATGATGGCTCCTTTCTTTTTCTTCATGGGAGAGGAAAAAGAAGAAGATGACGATGAAAACGTGTAACATGCAGCTTGAAGAGACGCCATTAGTTTCAATTTTAAGGATTGGTTTTTTCTGAAAAAAATTTGAATGAAAGATCAGCAAGGTTAAAGTTTGAAGAAAAAAGAATGGGAAGATATGGTTTTTGGAAGTTAATTTGGATAAGAATGAAGATCTGTGGCTCATATTTATAGTATATGAGTTAAACTAAGATTATTAAAATGAAGAATACATTTCAACGTTAGACTGTTTCTGGTCGTTGGATATCGCTCCCCCTGCGTTACTCTATAATATTATAATAATAATAAAAATTGGCTGCTTGGATACGATGAGACTTTATCAAAAAAAGGTGGTTACTTTTTATGGTTAATTTGTAACTGTGGAAACAGCCCACGAGGGCAGCAGCAGCAGCAAAACGAGTGAGGACTAACCCGACTTTTCCCTCATAATACCAAATCAAAAGTCCGATAAAAATTGATATTTAAAAATGTTTCGTCTCATTAGAAAAGTTTTTCTATCATTAGCATACATTGTATGTTTTTGAGTCACAAAATACTGAACTCTTTTAATGGAATGACGAGAGTATAACGGAAAATTTGGACTAATGTCTAAACAAAAAAAGATCAAAGTTGTAGTATTTACGTGAATCAATATAGTAATCGATGTGATATTTTTTTAATTATTAATTAATGGGGTATGTAGGATTTTAATCAAAATATTAATTAATTGTAAATTGTACCTAATTACAGGGTGTGAGTCGTGTGACTATAGTCCATTCAAAAGAACTATTCAGCTATTGAATTTGGCTTTATATTAATTAACTATGCAAATTTAGTGGGTAAATAGTTCATTTGAATGGACTACAGTCTCATCTCTAATTATATATGTAAAAAAAATTTAAAATAGAACTTTGTTTTTATCTATTATTATAAAATATGACTCTTTCATTGATACACAAGAAGTATTCTCTTCGTTACTATAAAAGTCATGTTTCGAGTTGTATTTTATAACTCAAAAAATGGGAGTGGATCGTTTGGAATACGTCTGGTCCAAAATTAATTGGACTAGATCCAAAATCCTAAAAAATGTTATATTATTTAGACGTTTTTAGTGGGACATTAAGAGTATATTTTATCAATTTACTACTTTATTTTTCACTTCTTACCAATTCAACATAGTCGTTTCAAATTTGGGTAATTTGAAATTTTCTCCATTTGATTTTGGATTAGTATTTCCATTTATGCTAGGGAAAAATAAAAATAGCGGTCGAAAATAAAACTAGGAGGGGGCTGAGTCAAGCAGGGAAATGCACCATAAAAAAGAAAGAAGAAGCGTGAAACTGTTTCAAGCCTCCCCCTCGCGCCTTCTTGCCCTGGTCAAACTGTTGACGGTCACCTTGAGTCTTGACCGGAAAAATTCAATACAAAACCCTGTCTCTACAATACATTCCATGGGACGGTTACTTGTCAAAACATTTTTAAACGAAACGGTTACTTGTCAAAAAACGGTTACTTGTCAAAATTATGTCAAAACTATAGTCTTACCATGGGACGGACTATTCTCTCCTTTTCATTCCAAAAATCCATTTTTAAAAACATTTTTCTTACTTCTTCTACACTTTTATAATGATTAAATAGTTTCGTAATAGAACTATAGTCTTACCAATGACATTAGTAATATATCATAAACAATTATCGGATGATAAAATGGTTTCGTAACATGTATAATTTTCATTGTATTATTCAACGAAAAACGAAACGGTTACTTGTCAAAATTATGTCTCCTTTTGTGAAAATACTGATATTTGGAGAATCGGAATCGGTCTCAAATCAACAAAACGAAAGAATTTTGTTGAATCAAAATCAAACAACCAAGTTGCTACGCTATTCCAAATCTTTGCATTAGCAAGCAGGAATGAGACCACAATGACACAATATCAGCATAAATAATTGATCGATTATACTCCCGAAAGTATATCTTATCACTCATAAACAGTTATATGGCTAATGAAACGGGAGGAGGGAGTATTAGTTTTTCATATTGCTAACACTTATTGAAGATTATGTCAAAAAACAGACTTTTCTTTTTGTTGACAGCAGTTTATATGAATCATCATTCCATTCCAACAAGTAGTGCTGCTCTGGACACATCACCTAAAGCTAAGGAAACAGGAAATGTTCAAGGAAGAACTAACTCAAACTGCTCAGACCCAGATTGCATCTCATCTTCAAGTCTACAAAAAGTCAATAAACATATGAAACAAGTATCAAATGAACATCAAGAATTGGGAATGTAAAAATGTCACAGAAGATAGATTAATTTTCGCAGAATGTATATGTCTCAAGTTCCTCTACGAAGGAGACATGGCCAGATGATAATATTTCCAAAACTAGTAGCCTTCAACTAACAAATTCGAAGTTCTTTCATTGCACATACACAAGACAACTATTTCTACTGGAACCCAAGGGTCCTTTCAATGAAACACGTTAAGCGTGATCGAAGAAAGAATGCAAAGTAAATAGGAAACAGCTCCAAATATTCTCCAGGAGAGAAGCTTCTTTCCATTCATGGTGTAAGCTGAAACTTTCGAGACTTAGTAGTAAACGTTGCACATTGTCTTCCGATCCCATTTATATGTTCAGCCTTTTGTCAATGCTGTAGACCTTGCTTTCAGATTCAAAAATATTCCCCTAGAACATGGAAGCAGAATTGTCATTCCCAAATATCGGAAAACATCACAGCTACAAGCTATGTACAAAAGCTGCAGAAATGAAAGATATGTGTACCAGCCAAATGCAATAAGACTCTGGAAGACAACTCGGAACTGCAGTGGCATGTATTGGTGATTTATCCATCCCACAACTGGCCAGAACTGCATGATTAATTGGTTAATTCATTTTGAAACAAAGCTACTCCAGAGGGGGAAAAGAAAATACTACTACTGGAAATGAACTTTCACATACTGTCCAGGCGGTGTATTGCACAGCAGGATATTCCTTCTTGATTTTTGATTTTACTTGGACCCAAGGTCTTCCTGTGCATTTCAGAAGATGAATTCACATCAAATTCTCATCTAATACGTAAGTCGTCAGGATGTAGTTCAATCCAATGCTACACAGTGAATGGTGAAATATACAACTTTGCTGCCTTTACTTATGCTGTAATGTTAGTGTTGCGAAATGAGGTTACGATGCAGATATTCAAGTTGCACATTGGGTAACGGGTAGGCAACAATATTTGAGGCTTTTCACTGGTACCAAAAGGAATTATTGGTTGATAATTATCTCTTTTGTCCCTTGAAATTCAAGTTCCACAAATATCAAGAACAATTAGGGAGATTATAAAAGAAACTTACCCTCAATCACAAAGCCATAGTAAAGCATGAACGCCAAATTGTTCCAAGGTGAAATAGTAACTTGTTCCAGCAGTACCTGAAATTTTTTACTATAGATTCAGTATCCTGCTTCATTCTTTAACCAAATCCAAGCTTTGTCCATATGACAATATTTCTTGATGAAGTCATAATACATTACAGGTTATAACAGATTAAATGATGTATTTGTGATTATCATTCAAGAGCATCAAGTCATTACAGTCCAATCAACCACATTGAACATCAACAACTTACAAAATGGAGGGGAAAATAAACCTGCCCGAACCACGTTTTCGCCAACCAAGAAGGTATAGTAGATACTATAAACTTCACATCTAAATGAGGTTATAAAATTTAAAGATCCTAATATTGCTTCAGACATGTCTTCACAGAATAAATTTTAAAAAGTTCCACTCGAGCATTATACCTTCTTCGCAACTGTTTTAGTGTCCTTCTTTCCTTTGAAAAGCTTATCAAGAAACAAGTGAAAAAAATGTCCCAGTGGTCCAAGATAGGCGGCTCCAAGAAGCTGCACGGAGGAAAAATAAGGATACTAAAACCAGAAAAGATATTTCCTGTAAAGGGACACTGCACTTGTGGATGGATGCTTATTTACAAACTTTTGTCCACTAGCATCAGAACAAGCAAGATCATGTCTTGTATTCTTAACAACTTGTTCACTAAATGGATGAAACATTGCGTAAAATATCTAATTGAAATGGTTGTGATGAAACCACATTCACCTTTCTATAAGATAGTCTCAAACTCCTATAGTGATTATTTTCAAATGATCCCAATTTAGTCAAATCTTACACTAGAATTCCATATTGACAATAAGGAAGGAAACCATTATTTAACACTTTATTCAATGTTCTTGATGATATAGAGAAGGAACAACTTTCTTACTAAAGGGAGGCATGCCACAACATATATTTTCCTCAGTAATAGATAATCATCAACATATATACCATGGACACAGAACTCTTTCTCCTCTGTTGGCTTCTGTTGAGAAAACTTTGGTTTTTTTGGAAATTTTTTGGGGGGAAATTTTTTTTTTTTTGGGAAATTGTGTAAGTGAATGGTAAAAAAGTGTAATGATTGTATTATTTTTCGAATTTGTGTGAGTAGATATTTAGAGGAAATTTTTAAATTTTAATTTTGAATTTTTTGAAAAATGAAGTTGTTTCTTTGTGTAAAATTTTAAAATTTACACAAAGTTTCAGAAGAAAAACTTTTTTTAGAAGAAAAAAGTGATAATTCTTGAGAAATAGCCAAGAACACAGAGAGTAAACGATCACAAAAGTATACTCAATTAAGTAAACAGAACAGCCATCAATAGTACCACTTTCAGAAGAAGGCGTTTGACTTGAAGTTTCTGAATTCCAGAAAGCTTCTGGGACACTATATCACTGATTGCCGAAAGAACTCCGGCAGTGATGGCCTGAGATTGAAATCAGAAAGGAAGGAAATAAATAAACCCACAAATACCAAAAGTCAACTCCGACCAAACAAAGTTGCACCCAATTCGCAGGATTTGAAACTAAATCAAATGATTAAAATCAAGAATCAAAAGGAGCATCAAAGATTGGACCTTTGTTCTCAATGGATGCTTCTGAAGCAGTAACATATACTGTTGCACGCCCCTTTTAGCAACAGAAGTCATGTTTTCTTTCACCTTCACTTTCTCCTCTTCTCCAAGCTTGGTGGTGTCCTCCTTCCTTCTCCAAGCTTTTCAGTGAAATGAAAGAGAAAGTGTGGGGTTAATTACAAATACAAGTTTGGGTCAATGTATTTAAAACTCCCAGCAGGCCAGGCCCCAGCATGGGTTGTTGGGGAGGACTCGTCAAATAAAAAATTTGTAGTTGTAATTGTAAACTTCAAAAATCCCACGTTGTGAAATGATGGAGTAATTACGCTCTTTAATTCTCCCCTCGTCTTCCCTAATGTATGGATTGTGGAAATAATTGGAATATATTAATGACGCTAAAATAGTTAGGAGCCCGCAAGTAAATATCATGAGTATATTCTACGAATCTTGAGTATGGTAACGTCACTGTATTCTAAGGCCTGTTCCGTCTTTGATGATTGATCTCAGATTCTCAGTCACTCTGAAGTATAAACCCGAAAGTGCTGATGCTACTTAGTCTAAATCAATTTTTGGCTGTTGTAAATGGTGTTTAGTTTATGGGTGGGAGTCTGGTTTGGTGATGCTTTTTCTCCTAGCGATGAACTACTGTATCAAGAACGAGTCTTTGAAAAAGACAAAGGCATCAGTGCTGCTTTTATCCATCTAATGAAAGGACAATCTGGGCTCTGGCATTGGTGCTTGATGACTAATTATCCACCAATAAGTTCATAGTCAGCTAACTCAATCATTGTGTTTAAACCCATCAATGATCAAACATGAAGAAATTCAATAGAAGAACAAAGAAACTTAGCATTACAAGCATGACCTGAATAAAGAAAATCAGATTCAACTTAAGTATTCTGAGTTTCAGCAATATGCAATTCTAAGAGCTGGAACTTCTGAAAATTGCAGTCGTAAAAAAAAGAAAGAACACTATGATGATGGCTTGTAGTACTTTGTAGGTACAAAAGGCATTTTTGTAACTACTCCATCATAGGGCTTTCCTCGAACAACAATCTTTACTTTAGTGCCGTTCTTGTGTGATCCGGATTTCACATAACCCATGGCTATGTTCTTCTTAAGGCAGGGACTAAATCCTCCACTTGTTATTTCCCCAATGTTTTCACCTTTCTCATTCTGGATCTCGCTGTGACTCCTGGCCGGCGGTCCTGATGAGATAAAGCCGACTCGCCTGATTGATGGACCATCTGCAATCTGTTTTAGAATTACATCTGCACCTAGAAAGCCTCCTTCTGCCCTTCTTCTCTTCCCTATTGCCCATGTAAGTCCTGCTTCTACAGGTGAGATGTGCTGTTCCATGTCATTTCCATACAAGCACAACCCGGCCTCAAGACGAAGACTGTCTCGAGCACCCAAACCAGTCAGTCTAACTTTCCCTTCAGATTTCTCCAAAATTGCTTTTGCAAGATCAAGGGCATTCTCTGAAGGAACTGAAATTTCAAAACCATCTTCACCAGTATACCTGTCATATAAACTAATAATCAGTCTCGAACGTAGAATTCTTGTCAAATAAAAGGGTGCAAGAAGTACGACTGTTCCTTTCTGAGTTCTGTGAAGCTTTGCATCCAGAAAAGAAAAGAAAGTGCTCAGTTTTGCCTCCATACTAACAGTTATATTAGGCTTATTTTTAGAGAAAGGGGATATGAAGCAAAAGGTCATCACATTTCATGCTATAGCCATCCCTTGGGTGCTGGATCACATCAAAGTAGAAACTTAAATAGCTTTAGAAATTGAATATTAGCTGTGTAAGATTCACTCTACACACTAGTGCATAATCTCTAATTAGACAGTTTTGAGCAGTTGAATATCTACTTTGCACTTGCTGCTAAGTTAAAGAAGTATCACCAGCGTCGTGCTCAAAAGACAAAGTTCGCATATAATTCACCTTCCATCCATGATGAGCAGAAAAGTACGATAAAGACAAATTGTAAAAGAAGCATACCCTGTCCTCGTAAGGAAGCAGGTTGCACCATTGATTTCCAAGATCCGGAAATCACCAAAGTAAAACTTGCTTAAATCATCCTTTGTCAAGTGTTGAAGAACTGGAGCAGCAAGAGGACCCTGCAGCCAGTATATTGAAAACTAAATTATTCATTGAAACAAAGGTGTGCATCATCATCACAAGCAAAGAATCTTATTAATTCAGAAAATTCCATAAACTTGCATCCATGCACTCCCCGCAGTAGAGCAAAAAAGCGAAGAGGTATGAAAGAGCTTATTGAACAGGAAAGTAATAAATAGTACAGAAAAAAAATGCAGGAAGAGATTAATATTACATCTTATAAAATAGGAATCGTTAGAAGTTCAAGTCCATTTGTAATAGGCTTGCTATTGCATTCAGGGAGAAAAAACAATTTTTGATGGTAATAGATCATGGCATATGTGCAAATGAGAGATCTAACTTTCCATCCCTACTTTTTAGGAGGTTCCATTATTAATGAAAAGTGTGCAACAAACACAACAATACTGTAAATGGCACTCAAACAGTAAATTTGCACCACTGCAACAATCAAACCTGAAGGGCAAGAAGAGATCTTTCATCATGGATGTGCCAAGAGACATCACCACCTTTGGACTTGAATGACTTCATATGCTGCTCAATGTGCGCAAGGTCCTTGTCTCTACAACCTGCATTTACAACCAGGTATATATGATCATTGGTGACCTTGGTAACCACTGAATCATCAATCGCGCCCCCCTTCTCGTTTGTGAACACAGTTAATGTCCCAGTTCCATCAGTAAGTCCAGCAACATCAGCAATGACAAGCTTTTCCAGGAATGGAATGGAGTCCTTTCCCTTGAGGCTAAGGCCACACATATGGGAAACATCAAAGAGGCTACCATTTTCCCTACAATTTACAGTGGAATCCATGATTGAATCCTTGTACTGAATCGGCATACTCCAACCAGCAAATGGTACCATTTTCCCCCCATTGGCGACATGGAAGTCATACAGAACTGTCTTCTTAAGATCAGCCTCTGATGCAAAGCATCTCCGAGCTATGGTCTTTTTATCAGTTCGAGCCAGTCGGCGGGTAATGGTTTGACCAAGTTGCCACAATCCTCCTCTCATATTTGAGAAATTCTGACAGATACAAATATAATGCTATCAAAATCAATATGACACCACAAAACTGAGTGTCAAAGATCAAAACTTGGATTCCTATTTTGTTATCAGCATCAAGTATCAAACTATGAAACTCTAATCATCATCACCCAAATTAAGCAAAATCAATATGACATTGATAATCCAAAAATCTTCTAATCATCAGGTAACTTTTAAAACGTCAGAGTGAAGGGAACAAAGTAACATGCCATCCTGAACTAAAAAACCCAAAACTTAATTCAGCAATAAATTTACGCACTCCAATTAATGTGATTAGGCAAAAGTAATCAAAATCCAAACTTTTCTAATCAATCAGCATTCCAAATCACTAACAGACATTAACAACTGCAAAAATGCCGATGTAAAACATCAGTCCCAGATCCCATACTTACAAAGAAACATATCCTACCTATACCTCACAGTAAACCCGGGTGAAAATTGTATGAGAGGAGCAACAGGAGCCATTCACATCAACACAACAAGGTAAACGAGGACTAAAAGTAAAAGATACAAACTTGATACACTTTTCCGCATTCAAAAAGAATAAGACAATGTCCCTAAAGAGAACAAACAGAATAAATCAAAGTACTCACAAGTTAGGAAGCTAAAAAGCTTCAGCCTTTGTGGGATTTCCTTCGATGAATGGAAAATAGAGAGCCCAGATGCGAAAATCTGATCTTTTAAGTTTTTAAGTGTGCATTAGGAGAGAAAAATTGCCATTTTGTGAAGGACCCCCGATTGTATACTAACACATACTCAGTAATCTGAAAGGAATATATTTACCAAACAAATATTATATTGCACTAAATATGGGGGGAGTGGAAAAAAATTCTTTTTAAAACCATGGGGAATTTGGTGGGATGTTTACACTTTAGAGTGGGTGGAGGAGGCTTTCTGTGCCAAATCGAGATCCATCCTGAGTGAGTGGTGGTGGGGAATTGGGTACCTCATATCTTTCCATGTCCTCATTTGGAGATGGGCTCTGGTAATTTGATGTTGATACTTCAGTTCCAAAAGAAAACTAGTTTTTCTGGAAGTATTTTGTACAATTTCAGTAGGCTTTTGTTTCTCCTATTGGGCTAAATTCCTCGGAGATGGCAACATTCGTATTCCATGAAACATAGTCAACCAAGCCCAAATGTTTTAAAAGTATGTTTAACAGGGTGCGAAATTCAATTTAACTTGTGAAGTCTAAAACAATGTCACGTACTTCGAAAACGACGTTCGATTATTTCAGTCACTCTGCCTTGCAAAAGTGGAGAAAGAAACAAGAAGATTCATCAACAGCCAGAAATTTTCGTTTCTCCAGGAAAAAGGGGAAAAGAAAAATCCTTCCTTTGTGATTAAAATCAAGAAGTTGTCAGAGCCATTCGTGAAATTCGTGGCCCCCAGAAAATTCCCATTTCAAGATTCTACACATAATATCTCAATACCCCTGAAGTATCTTCAGCTGCTGTGAAGATTCTGAACACTTCTCAATTGAATTCTCTATTTTTTTCTGGCTGCTCCTTAACCGACTTCTTATAATTGGGAAAATTATTACGTTTTTGGCAGATGAGATCATCTAAACCCTGATAAAGGTTAGATTTTTATGTTTGTGAATTTGTTATACCTAGCTTGCTTCCATGAAAGAAAGACATGTTAAAAAAATATATTGCCCAAAAGCTTATGACTTTATGTAATTGATAATCATAACAGAATCTAAGATTGTGATAGCATATGGTTTCATAGATAAATTTTAGTTTTTCGCGGATGCTGATATGGGCTTAATTCTGTGCATTGATGAATCAGAAAAAATGACCCTTTCTGACTTGTGAGGTTTGAATTGTAACATATGACTAGAATTAGTCTGCCAAGCTTGAATCGCAGTCTCATATTGCATTGCTGTGCTTTCATTGAGAAGCTTTGGGTGCTCATCCTTGTTGCATATCTCTCTTTGTGATGTTGTATTAAGTTGAAGGTTCATAGTCTTGAACTGTTTCATAGTCCTGAAGAAAATTATTTTACAGAGTTTGGCATTGAGCCAAGAAATTTAAGTGCTTTTAAGCAACTCATTTCATATTTGACAAAGCGTGTGCCTTCTGCCATTTGTAGAATAGTTTTGTGTGCTTACACCACAAAAGCACCAAGAAATCCCATTGAAATCTTGTTTTCTTGTAAGTTGAGAGTTACTATTAATGCACTTGGATTTTTGGCTATATGTTGGTTATTGCTTCAGGATATCATGGTTCAACAATGTTGAGTCTTCAAGTTTCGGGAATAAATTGCAACTTCCAAACCTATTTAGAGTCTCATCAGCTGAATGAGCATGCATCTGGAACGCTTAGACACGTTAACCCCTTGAGCAGTAGTGTCAGTTCAGCTAATTTTATAAGGGGCCCTTTCACTAAAGGAGTGCAAAGTTGCTCCTTTTCTCGGGATTTTTTCACTCATCTTAAGACCCATCACCTCTCACTGCAGAATACCACAAAGAGATGGCTGGTAAGCACTTCTTTCATCCTTTACCAGTCTATGGGGGTTTCTAACTTTTAATTATTGATCTTAGTGTTATTTGGTTCTGTTGTGTGATTGTGATCACAATGATTATAGTGCCGATCTAAAGAGACTATTACAGCTGATGATGAATACCGGTCATCACGTAACATAGCAATTAGCTTGTTCAGGCGTTACAGGAGTTTTGTGGAGCGTGGAGGAGGTGACAACTTAAAAGTATATTAGTTATTTATATTTCTTAAATTTTCATGGAAGTAATATCTGCTTCCTTTGTAAGTTTTCGGCATGTTGGAATGGTGATTGTAGGAGTTCATCAGTGCGGGTGTAAATGCTTATGCGTTAGGATGTACTGATGAAGGATTAAGGACAGAACTTATCCAATTGAAAGATTCGGGTGCTGAAATTGAACCTTTACAAACATATGGTGGGACAACCAGTCTTACATACAAAATTTTCAATAAGGAGGTAATACTGATAGCATACCTATCGTGGTTTGCTTATTGTTTATTGCCAACTTGTTTATGAGAAGCAGCATATGGTTATAACAGTAGACAAGATGTAATTTTGATCACATTATACATAAAAGTGTAGGCAGCAATTTCATGTAAGTTAGTATTATCTATGCTTGGTTGATGACCTACCATAATTTTGTAAACTAAAATGAACACACATTAATCTAAGTCATCTTGATCCGATAGTCTGATTATTGCTTCTTTTAAATCTTTCTTGTGTTGCTTCCACTGAAGAGGAATAGGTAATACTATCGTTACTTGCCTTTGGTATGTCATGAATCGTGAAGTTGGTTGAGATCAACAGTAAGTTCTTAAGATGCAGGTTGATGAGTGCATTTTATGGTTGAGCATCATATTCATAACCATCCTTTGTACACCGCAACCAACAGTAGTTCGATGGTCATCCACCCCTCCTGTCTCAGACGAAATGATGCTTCAGTGGAAAGGGTTTTGTGCAATAATAGCTAATGCATATTATGTGAGGGGAATGGCATGGTATGTTGTTTGTTTCCTGACTCCCTATGAAGTTAGCTCTCTCCTCTTTTTTCTTCGGTTGTCTCAATTCCTTCTTGATTTTTGATCCTCCTGTTCATTGTTTCCTTGATGAAGTTGTGAGCTTTGACATCATTATCTCTTGCTTTGCTTAGGCTTCCTGTGAAGACTCTTCAACTAGAGCAAATGGCAGTAGTGGGGTACGCCGAAGAGCCCTCGCTTGTTGCGAGCAGAATGCGACTGGTGTTCAGCACACTCGAGGTGACTTCTTCTATCTTGATTCCATGACTTTCCTAGCATCAATCATGATGAAATGGGTGAAAATAGGGATAATATTTACATCAAATTACATGTTGAGGATTGTCTCTGTCTGACCTCTCAGAGCTGTGCAGGTCGTAAGTCCACAGTGGCCCAGAGGCTGAAAACTAGACACTAGTTTGTGTTCATCTATTTTCTCAAAAGCCAATTAGTATCAGTTTCGGTTGGAAATCATGTACGATACAAGCATTTGTAACAATGTGACTTGTGATGAATGACAATGTAATTCTTTGAGACTGTAATAGTATACTTCCTTGTCCAATGTAAGTTATTTACCTTCAAAGGGATTTGTAAAAAGTCGACACTTTTCTTGTTGCCTATGAATACGTGCGTGTGCGCACACAGGATATAAGAAATTTCACCAAAAATAAACTGCTTTGTTAAAATGATCTGTCTTTTTTCTTGAGAATCTTACAACAATTTTTGGTATATACGTATGGGATGAGAAAACAATAGTAATGATGTCAAAATTTCATAGAATTGGACAAGTCATACATAACAGGGGTTACAAATCAGTAGAACCTAACGAAACATTGCATTTGTGAGTCTTCCTCGCACGCCAATGAACAGCTGCAGCTTTTTCTGGTGTTCCCATCTGAAAATCACCCAAAAAGTAAAACAAAAAGATATGAGAGGCAACATTCAATTCCTAGGGACACGGTTGATCATAATGTCAAACAGAATCAGCCGCTACACTAACATTACATTTTGTTTATCCACTTTTAACACGAGGGAAGAATATCGATAGCGAGTAACCTAAAGATAAAGAAAACGCTTCTTATCTAGAGTTCATCCAATTTATGGTGTTACCTTGACTTCCATTGAGTAGTAGTCTCTCCACAAACTTGTGTCTCGGCTGTAAGTTGTGAGGGCAGATTCAAACAATCTTCGAGCATTTTCAATGCACTCCTTGTTACCAGTAGAGGCCAGATTCAATTCCAGTTCAATACAGTTTTTGTATAGAGCTAGCCCCGGATGAGGCAGCTTAAGGAATCTGCGTTTATACACTCAAGGGTCAGTAATTTCCATATTGATAACTATGTATGTGGAAATGACATCACTTCAAGATAAAATCTATAAAATATGGACACCTACCGCTTATAAATTTCTCTTGCGCTCTGAATTCCATCTCTTTGCAGGACATGATTTACAATGATTGAAGATAAGGAAAAGCCATTATCACTTCCACCATGTTCGGTCAACACAAGAATGGAGACGTCTACTAGCTTGTCAAAATAGCTTCTGTGATGTGCAAAATATTTGAAGGCCTATATCACATACGAGAAGAATGCATTAGAAAGAACCCTTCTAGCAACCGAGGAGTCTTACAAGTTTCTATGCCATTGTCACATCAGGGAATGGATTGAAACCTATAGCTGCGGTAAAATGTTTACAGAAAGCAAAATACCCAAAGCTTCCTAAGCACATTGACAAGTTATAGAGACAAGGAAGGGCTATAAAATGCCAAAAATGGAAAGGAAAAAACACACTTCAATCTTCAATTAGAACCCAAATAAAGGGGAAAAGTTAAAGCTAGTAACACTAAATGACATGAATCTATTTCACCAAATATTTAGTTAACACATTGATTATTTTTCAAAAGCAAGTTCCAAACTATGTTTAACATACCATAAGCCACAAGGTTTCTGCTTCTGAACTGGCAACTTTGGTGAGAACATTTCTCAGGAGATCAAACATAGATGACAAATTATCTTTGCTTGGATTATCTGTAGTACATCGCATGTTAACTGAGATATGCAACGTCCATAATTGCACTGAATCTGCAAACAGTCCAGAACAAAGCTTTTCCCCAAGCATTTTAGCTTCATCTAGTCTTCCCAGTTCCAATTGAAAGGTAACATACTGACAGGCAAGATCCTCAGAGAGCAACCCCGAACTTTCTGCTTTTTCATATACCCTCAATAAATGAGAAACAGGATCTATGAATTGTCCAGATTCCATAAAACCTTCTGAAGTTTTGTGACTAATGGCATCCACTAAGAATTTCACATAGCACTCGAACAATGAAGCTGAAGACATAACCCTCAAACCATCCTCATAAACCTACACTTACAAAAACATCCAAGTAAATATTGGCTGAGGGAAAGTATCATCAATGCTCAGATGGCTCAAGATAGAAAAAAATTTAGTCACTAACTCTTGACACAATTGAGTGTGAACCAACACAATAATCATCGATAAAAATCAACTGAACCAAACAAACATCCAAGACCAAAAACCGATAACAAAAATAAAAATTAATGCAGAATACAATCATTCTTATATCAAAAGTACAGACAGAAAATGGATTATTAATAGAAATCATGACTCCAGTGCCCAGCTTCAGTTTTGAGCTCAATGAAGGCTTCCTATTTTGTTGATTTTAGGAATTGAATTTCTGTGAATTTAAACATGAAGTTCTACAGGATCAAAGAACTTGAATTGCCCAATAGAAAGGTTGAAATAAGGATAGTAATGAATATATGGTAAATGATTAAACATCACCATGATAACAAAATGTTAAAATAAGCATATTATTATAATTGAATTTCAATACTAATCACTCTTAAAAACTAAACAGAAAATACAAATTCCCAAAACAAATTGTTACATATGATACCATAAGAACGCACTGCAAGCTACACTCAATCATTAAACTACTGACACAGATGAGAACAAGGATATTGTGCAATCAGTATATCATTTGAAACTTTTCATTTGATAATAAACTGCCAAAGTGCATAAATGAGATTTGCAAACTATACCTCAATGCTTTTCTTTAAATCAACAGCTTCATGTCTAGCAAGCCAGTCCCAATACTTGGGTTCCTTCAAGAAGTCCCTTCTTAAGTCCGCAAGCATCTCATCTCGCAAATCATCAGACTGAGCTAAGTCTGTTGCATCTAAGATCTCAAGAAATCTAATTCTTGAACCAAAACTGGAAGGGTGGGCTTCAATTGCCCCACTATAAACCGTTCGAAAAATGCTCAACCCCTGCTTACAAAGCAAATCTACATTCTCACTCGACTCCTTATCAGCATTAGAAACATCAGCATCTTCCTTTTTGTCATCAAGTGTCATAAATAGTTCACTGTTTTCATCTCGCCATTGCTTCTCAGCAGCTTCTTGTGTATCACGCATTACAGTCTCGATGTCCTCTCCCAGAGCAACCTTTCGAGCCTTTAACTTATTTAGATAGGTGAGTTCCATTCGGAGGTATTCTACCCATAGATCCTCAGAAGCTGGACATACTCGCAACCCTCTTTGCATTAGAGCACGAGCAGCTGCAGCATTCAAATTGTGGTCAAACTCCCAAGCAGCAGCATATATCCATACCCCAGGAACTTTTGGATGAAATCTAATCAATTGGGCTAATGCCTACAACATGGAGAAAAATTTTCAAAGAGAGTTGCCACCAACCAATAATTCAACTATCAACATAAACATTCCGATACATTCAACACACAGACGAACTAACACTAAGGCATAAATCAGTGTCCTGCTATGGGTTGAGATGAGCAAACATATAAACATAATTTCAGTGGTAATTTTCCAGTGAAAAGATGCATGCATGACCCATGCACATGTTTAAACTAATTCCATAAAGACAAGATGCAAAAGAAATCAAACATTCCTGAAAAATCACATCTTGATAACATAGAAATCATCATACCGTCCGGACAAGTTGAACTTTTCTCGTTTACAAATAAAAAATACATATTTACACAAATACAAAATACTAGAATGCAATGTTAGTTTCATTCACACCAAAGCTAAATTATCGCAATGTTGCAACTCCACAAATGACGCTGTGGGTGAAATGGGTGAATATAAATTGATAATAATCACAATACTAATATAAATAAAATAACAGATTAATGATTAATTTTCTTTTCTTTTAGGAAAACTAATGCCAACCTTTTTCATTCTCCCATTCCGTTTTTGCCTGCAAAATTCTAAATACTGAAACCACAGCTGGATATCTCCCTTAAACCTAGTAGTAGCGAGGCGATAAATCTCAACGATTCTGGCAGTCCCCGCGTAATCCGACACCGATTTCTTCCATTTTTTGCCCGTCTCGCGGCTTTGCTTCAACATTGCTTTCTTTCGAAGAAGCCGCAACTCGTCCAGGCTCTTCTCGTAGTCAATGTAATAGAGGAAGTCTTCTTTCAACGGACTCGGCCTCTTCAGCCGGTACTCGAACTTCCGGCGCTGTTTCACTATCTCGGCAATCTCCCGCCGACTGAACAACCCGCGCCGCTCTAAATCATCCAGCTCATTCAGCATCCGCTCCAGCCTGTACTGCACCACGTCCGCCATTTTTGCCCCTTCCCTTTGTTTTCCCCTGTTCTGTTTTTCTGAGGGAGGTTTTAGAACCGGGAAGGGTTTTAGGTTTACGGATTCAGTTTCAGGTCAGGGAGGAGTGAGGTGAATTGCGAAATATGATGGATGAAGAAGGGGTTAATTATTTGGGCCTATTTTATGGGTCACGTGGGCTTTTGTGGGCTTCTCAAAATTGGAAATTGGATTGGGCTTTAAATCAACGACTTGGATTTGGGCTTAGCACCATTGGACTTATTCGCCATAAGTCCGCTCCAAGCAATAAGGACCCTAAAATTAATACTCCATGGTTCCTTTATGTTAATTTGATTTGAATTACTACAAAAACTTTTTTTTGAACAAAGTGTATATTTTATGGTAAAGAGTTGGAATAAAATAATCGAAACAGATGAAGTAAAAAGTATAAGGAAAGAAAGAAATGAGCATTAATATTACAGAAATAGGAATGAAAAATCAGTAAAAAAAAAAAAAAAAAACCTTATTCAAAGCACCAAATCCTGGGACGACAAGAACTACTAATAATAACTAAGGACGTAGTACAGCAACATTAATTATCTTAACTTGATGAAGGTAACTCATAAATAAATAATCCCATTTGATTTCATGGAAGACCTTGATCGGCTCCACCGGCACGGCCAAGATCACCGCCGCCGGCAGCGGTGGCAGCACCAGCACCATCCTTACTGTTCTCCTCACCAATTTTATGGCCTCCGACGGTACGGCCTGCACCAAACTGATCCCCGCCGTCGATTACTCCACTTCCAAGTCCGCCAAGCGCCCCTCCGCCGAAACCCCCTCCTAGACCTAGACCACCGCCGAGCTGGTTACTGGGAAAGCCGCCACCAAGCCCAGCTCCCAAGCCGCCGCCCCTCGGAATGCCGCCTCCGCCAAAGAAAGGCCCACCGTGGCCAAGCCCGTAAGGCGGAAAGAAGGGATGGAAGAAAGTCTTCTCCATGTCGGCCGTGGTGGGCTTTTCATCCATTTCCATGGAAGAAGAAAGCGTCCTTGCGCCACTTGTTGAAAGGGCCGCGGCAGCCATGATCATCATCAGCACCGCCATTTTGGAAGCCATTTTTTTTTTTTTTCCTGTTTTGCAATGTCACTGTGTAGCTTTGTTGGGATGAATGGATCTGTGAAAAGAGGAGATATATATGTGGATGAAATTGATGGAAAAGATTGAATTTGGTGAGAATTCGGAGGAAAAAAGAAATTTGTTAGTTGAATTATTTGTTTTGCAGGTACAATTCGTGTTCGACCGGTTTGCAGTTTTGAATTCGTGTTACCATCTTCATGTTTAACCTAATTCCGATCAGCACGAATGCAGATGATTGATTGATCTTAATTATATATGAAGGTGTTCTTATTGTTCATGACCATATAATTAATTCATCTCTAAATTAAACCAAAATATGAGATTATATATAAGTCCTTATGAAACAAGGTAAAAGAGTTGGATGTCACATTCTCATCTATTTGAAATAAATCATAATTTTTACGCACGAAACACCCACACATATATAGTTTTTACGCACAAAACATGCACACATTTATAGTTTTTTATGCATGTAACTCGCACACATATGTATCAAATTGTTTTGTTTATCCTACGTGTACATGCACGTACGTATAATGTAAGAAAAGAATTTTTGTTGTCTTGAAATGAATTATATAGGATATTCGAAAATCAAAACTTTCAAATCAAACGTACATACAGAATATTTTTTTTATTTATTAAAGTGTTGAAATTTCATCCAGTCACAATTCATTAATAGAATTTACAAGATCAATATTAATAGGATTTACAAGAGCAATAATTTTGATTAAATTAATGAAGAACAAGAGGTAAGGATTCAAGAGTTACCTTTGTTTATTTGTTCATTGAGGATGCTCCTGTACATATGTCGACGAACAAAATGCATGCATGCATGTTAAATAGCAAGGCAAATATTAAATTATTCCAAATATAAAAAGGGAAAATATTTAATATCTTTAATTTGCAAATTAACCTAAAACTCTCGATCTCTTTATAGTTAATAATAATTCCATATAGATATATATAGAATTTATAAGTAGGAATGAAAATAATAAAAACCTACCTGAAGGTGACTTTTAACGTGAGAAATGGTTAAGACTCTTTGGAGTTGCTCCTATGTATAAAACATCCATCAATTCCTGGGCATTGCTATAATCACCAAAGACCTCCCTATATAACAAGGCAAAAGAGTTGGACGAAGGGGTATAACGAGCCGAGCCGAGCTTTAATGTGTTCATTTATTTATCGAGTTTAAAATCTTGTTCATGTTCGTTATTTATTAATTGAGCCGAGCCGAACTTGTTCGTGAACATTCGTGTGCGTTCTATCTCGTATTAACTAATAAAAAATTATAATGTTTTGTTAATTTAATATACTATATCAACTTACATAAAAATTAAAATTCAATTTAAACTCATATATTGATATCTATGTACATATAAAATATATATATATATATAAAGATTCAATTATTTGTATTTTTAAAAATTTTAATATTGTATATACTTATTTTATTTATATTATATAGTTAATATTTTAATCGAGCTTGTTCACGAACATTAACGAACTTTCAACACCTTGTTCGTGTTAGTGTTCGTTATTATTGAGACTAAAAATCATGTTCGTGAACGTTCTTATCGAGCCGAACTCGAGCTTGTTCGTGAACGTTCTCAGCCCTAGGACACCACATTCTCGTCTATCGAAGATGGATTATAGTTTCTTCGTACAAAACACGCACACACATTATATTACATGCAATTAAACTATTGTTGTCAACTTTTGGTCGTTCAATATTATTTTCATTCATTTTTTTATTACTGATAAAATGAAAATAGTCACTAATGAATAAAAATGATTAAGTGTGCCATATGCGTTCTATTTGCGTGCCATCTGCGTGCCATTCTTAAAAGGCAAAACTGTCCACACTAATTTATGTTTATCTTTTCTTTCTTTTTATCACACAATTATGCCCAATATATCTTTGGCAATAGATATGTTGCTCCAAATTCTTATATAGAAGGTTTGAATCACCTAAAAACAAGGCGTAGTAAGTGACTCATTCTCGACACACTGGCTTCGTTTTTATTTCTTTTATTTTATCATTTTCATTTTATTTTATTTTGGGTGAATTGAAAATTTGGTCACCTTACTTTGCAAATGTTCATGTTTTAGTCACCTTATTTTTTAAATTGTTTTCTAAGTCACCATACTTTTATTTTTGCATTTTCTGGGTCACTCTGTTAAATACCTCCGTTAAATGCCTAACGGAACAATTTTCTTAGGGGTATTTGTGTAATTTTTTTAAATGACGTCGTTTTTGCTCATTTTCTCCAAATGCGTCTTCTTCAAGTGATTTTTCTTTTTTTTTTCTTTGTTTTTTTTGGGTGAAAGAATCAACAAAAACAAAACACAAATCTTTAGCAAAAAAGAGATTTGTAAGAACATCAGTCAAGAACCCTTCATAGCACTAATTTTCTGCATTCTTTTCCTCAAGAAGGCGGATTCATTGTTGGACCCAAATTATTAAAAGCCACAACAGAACTCATGAAGGCTTGATCTGGAAGTCGACATTGCCGAAGACAAAATCAAGCAATTTATAATCACAAGTAGATCGAAGCAAATAACTTGAATAAGGAAGAAAATCCATTTAC
This sequence comes from Leptodermis oblonga, assembly GCA_016801395.1. Classification (NCBI taxonomy): domain Eukaryota; kingdom Viridiplantae; phylum Streptophyta; class Magnoliopsida; order Gentianales; family Rubiaceae; genus Leptodermis; species Leptodermis oblonga. Next base: position 45,578,416 of record CM028756.1, read on the forward strand.
ATCAACCAATTTAATAAACAAAGTAAACCAAACAATTTGGAATTGTTGCTACCGAAATCAAACAACAATCAAAGTAAAATTAAAGCAAACACAGTACCAATTCAACCCCATCATCTCAATTCATCAAACGAGACATCATTGAATGCTTCCAAGGCTCTAAGATGTCGTTCTACCCGGTACCAAAACCTCAGCGTCCCAACGTCGCATATCCGGCGGCGGCGGCAAATCTGGAAGCGGCGAGGGCGCAACGAGACGGAGGTTGCAAATTCAATTAACGCGCACTAGGAAGCCGGCCACAGGGAAGCAAAGATGGTCGGTGAGTTCGACCCGTGAAGGGCCAACGAAGAATCGACGACCGACAAATCAGCAAGCAAGAGAGGTTTTTTGGGTGTGTTGGATTAGTTGGAAATTAAAAGAAAGGAGGAAAGAGAGTGAAAGAGAAGAAGGAAAGAGAGGTAAAAAAAATTTAAAAAGGAAATCACGGTAAAAAAAGAAAGAGAGGTCAACCGTGAGTGGAGAGTGGTGGGATTCTTTTGGGTTTACTTTAGTGACGATAAAACCTAATAACTTTTTTGAGTTTCCTTTCAATTAAAGTGAAAGATGCCGAAAATGCCCTAAAAAAAATTCGTCGGTTAAATACTTAACGGAGGCATTTGACAGAGTGGATAAAAAAATGCAAAAATGAAAGTATAGCGACTACAAAAATAATTTAAAAAGTATGGTAATTAACTAAAACGTGAATATTTGCAAAGTAAGGTGATCAAAATTTCAATTCACTCTTTTATTTTTGTCTGAGAGGAAGAACAACACATATAAAAAATAAATCTAAAAAAAGAAAGGGCACATGCATCTATATATATGTATATATATATATATATATTATCAACATATTCAAATGTCACATAATTAATGAAAATGGCATAAAAATTAATGAACTGATGGTTAAAATGGCTTCTGTGTTGGGGCTTTCTTTACTATTTCAGTTTTTGTTTAAGGAAGAAAAACAAATCCTCATGAATTAGATACTAAATAGAAAGTTGTGTATAAATAGTCTAAAAAACAATAAAGTATATTTATTCTATAAAATAAAAATAACAAAAAGGTTATACTATGCTAGCACAATATTAGACAAGAGAGGAATAATCTCTTAGAGGGCCAAGGTATGAACTCATTCCTCTAATTAAATTCATTTATGCTAGGATAGCTCAGACGATTGTCCATGGTCCAATAATTATAACGGTCCAATTTTTGATAAGATAGTATAATATAATCCTATTTTTTAGCTATTAGACCACGATAGTTCGGACGTCCAAAACCCAATAATTATAACGGTCTAGTTATTGATAGATAGTATAATGTAGTCATGTTTTTTAACTCATAAAATTTTGTAATAAAGCCTCTTTATTTTTGTTTGAATGAGTGAATGCAAACATGGATCTTTATTTATTTATTTATTTATCTATTTTAGTTCAAGACCAAATTAAAGTCCATATTTACTCTTGTTTAAAAAAAATTAATGCGAGACTAATTTTTTTTTTTTTTCCAAGTCCAAACTTCAAAGCCCACATCAGAAAATTTTAAAAATAATTATAAAAATGATTAATGATTTGGGCCCCTTTTACATTTGCCTCCTAGACTTTAAGATGAGCGCCAAATTCACTCCACCTCGAGTTCCTCGCATAGTATTAGACGATTGCCAGTTGTTATACAGTCAATATATACTAGAATCAGAACAAAATTTGATTCATTTCATACTCAAAATGAATGGTCACGGAATTGAAATTTGTTTAAAAAGACAAAATAATTTAAAGAAGAATTAGCAAATATATGGTGAATATCTTAATCAAACGTTGTTGCCAAAATATAGTTTAAAAAAAAAAAAAAAAAGTCTACTTAATCCATCAAATTAAAATTAATCAAACCAAGTCAAAGCTGGATCGATTTCTATAGGAATCACATTAAGTAAGACGCAAGATTAAAGGGTGAGCTCCAGGTTGATATGCTTGTCATCAGACGATGCTCCTGAAACTTTGGGAGCCACCTTTTTCTCATTCTCCATAGCCTACAAACACAAATTAATATATATTATTTATAATTCCTCTCTAAATTAAATTAAGCCAAAAAAAATATAAATAATATTTTTTACCTGGACATTACTAAGATCACCAAAGAAGTCCTTAAAGAAAAAGGGAAAAGAGTTGGGGTTCACATTCCCTTCTACCTGTGATGGAACGTTCCTACTACAATATACATACATATATATATATATATAATTAATTAATTAATTAATGATAATTGAGTTGTAATGGAAGATTAATTAAATACTATATAGGTAGGAATTAATTAATTAATTAAAATATTACCATGTTGTTGAATAATGAAGCTTTCCAGATCCTTGCAATTGCATGAGGGTGTTGTTGTCATTGTTACATCCTGCTACATTAATTCACATATTAAATCACTAGCATTTTAACAAAAGTATATATAGTTAATGCATTATTTGGGTGTGTATAAAAATAATAAATATTAATTGTTTTGTTTATCCTACGTGTGTGTGTGTGTACGTTAAAAAAATTTTTTTTTTGTGGTCTTAAAATGAATTATATAAGATATTCTAAAATTAACTTTCAAATCAAACGTACATAAATTTTTTTTTTATTTATTAAAGGTGCTGAAATTTCATCCAACTACAATTAATACATAGAATTTACAAAATCAATAATTAATAGGATTTACAAGAACAATAATTTTAATTAAATTAATTAATGAAGAACAAGAGGGTAAAGATTCAAGAGTCACCTTTGTTTATCTGTTCATTGATGATGCTCCTGTACATCTGTCGACAATAAAATTTAAAAAAAAAAAAAAGAAAACAAAATGCATGCATGTTAATTAGCAAGGCAAATATTAAATTAATCCAAATATTAAAAAAAGGCAAATATTTAATATCATTTAATTTGAAAATTAACAAAAACTCTCGATCTCTTTATAGTTAATACGGAGTAATAATAATAATTCCATATATAGAATATTTTATAAGTAGAAGAAAAAAAAAAATCTACCTGAAGGTGACTTTTAACGTGAGAGATGGTTAATCCTCTCACGTTCATCATGGCCAGGAGACTCTTTGGAGTTGCTCCTACCCAAATCCAAACCCAGAAAACAAAAAATCAAAATGCATATCAATTCAAAAAGAAATGAATCGAAAGAAGAGTAATTACGTACTGTCTGCTCCGCCGAGGCGTTGAACAGATTGAACGAAGCAATGATGAAGTTCATGTGTCCATTTCAGACGAGGCTGTTTGGATCTTGTGTATGGCCTCACCCGACTTCTAGCATTCGATCCGCCTTGATGATGATCCATCTGGTTCTGCTGCACCTCCATTTCCACCACCGTCGACTTTGCGCTTTCCATCGACAAACCAGTTGATTCTGTGGTCACAGCCATGGGAGTAGAAAGAAATCTAGAGCCTGCAGATGCAGAGAGGATAAGGAATAATCTGAGAAAAGAGAAGGAGACCAGGTAGGGTGGAGAGGGAGATAGATACATACATATATGTATATATATATATAGTATATATAGGAGTGAGTGAGTGAGTGTGAGACCCTTAATTTGGTGTGGAGCTCTATCACACCTAGTACAAATTTGGCTGTTTATGCAAAGGATTTTGGAGCCTTCTTCCTTCCACTGTCAGTTTCTTTTTTGTTTTATTTTACTTTTTTCTCTTTTTAATTAATTTTCATTAATCATTTTGAATCCTAACTTAAACGGTAACACGTTTGTAATATTCATAATGAGTCAAATCCCAATGTTACTGATAAAATCTACGAATTTTCAAAATTCTCTCTTTCTTTCTGGCAATTCGGAGGCAACTAATACTTCCAAATGAGTTCTCTAAAGATCAAGAAATATGTCATGATATTTTTGGGTAAGTGACATAATCGAGAAGGGTGAAGATGACGTTAGGCGAATGCAAAACATTCCAGGAACCCTACGTCCGCACTTATGTAATTCCTCATCCTTTCTTTTGACTCTAGAGACGATGTGGCCTTAAAACCCGTATTCGCTCTCATAGATATTGAATTTTGATAGGATGCACTTTGATATAAACACGTTAGATTTAAGTTTTAGCGGGTTCATTAGTTAAATAAGTCGACACAGATAACTAAATCGGTAAAATTTGAACTACGATATGAACCTGAAATATTCCCGGGGCTAAATAAGTCGACCAGAATAAATGGATAAGATTCGAGTTGATGAGGAATGACGCGAAAATTCACTAAGCGAACCTATTAACCCGAACACAATACAATACGAGTAGTCCCCCTTATATATTTTCTCGAATCTTCAGCGTGACCTCAAGACCTAGGCCGATTAAGTGCTGGAAAGTAAGAATGTAACTATAAAAATTAGGGTCAGATTGTGTAATTATTTGAAGCTGTAAAATTTTAAACTCATGAGGCTGGAGTGAAAAGTTTCAAACGACTTTTTATATTGTAGAAAGTAAAATCACATATTACGGTATACCTTGTTCTCACGGTGACACGTTACTCGTGCATGCATGCAACGACACGTGTGCGCGCGGTGAGCGATTACTGGGTGATCCGTCCTATAGTTCTTAGGGAAATTAAAATAATTAGTTCCGTAATTACTTTCACAATTTTACACTTGTATATGTCCGACGTCATCTATTTTTATTTTGAATTAACTCCGGTCTCCCTTTTTCTTTTTTTCTTTTTTGGCGAAATGGCTGAGTCTTGAATTTGCGGTCCAGTGGGTGCCGAGTCTGTCAGTTAAGTTCCGAAGCTCCTCGAATAAGTATCTGCAAATGACGGGAACTAGTTCCCTAAGATGTTCCGTTGCTTAAGTCAGTAAAAGCAATTCATAGTATATAGTGATTAGGATTGCAGTGTATTGTTTACCTATAATATTTACAGCGGAGATGTTTCTCGATTGAAGTGCGAGAATCCTATGGCGATCCCACCTTGATTTTCATGATCCTTAGGTAACTCTTCCAGAGATCATAGTGATACGATTGAGGCCGGGATTGATTCCGAGATGATGCTCTTCTTGTTCATTTATATATTGCAGCGTTGTCCTGGGACGAGGAGCCGGCCCTCTAAGGGATTAGGGCTTCTTTTTCGGGGTTTCAAGTGGCTTTTGGGTTGCTCCAGGCCGTTGAGATGTTCTCCTTTACTTTGGGTTGGACTGCGCCGATCGAATAGTGTTCCATCAAATATATAAATATATATACTGTCATATTTAGATAAAGATAGAAAAATACGTAAACGTGGGTTTCATTTTTCGGAATTGTTATTCACAGTAACCATTTCGATATTTGCAGTAACATTCTCCTGTGAAAAGTTTGAATTGCCCCTTAGGTTTTTAAAAAAATAAAAGAAATACTTTTCACTCTAATTATGACAGATAGTAACGAGGACAATCCATATTACACGGTAAGTAAACAATCTATATGTATATTTTTTTTATGTAAAATTGGTTTTTTAACGAAAAAAATTAATCTATACATTATTCATGTTCTTTTCTTCTTTTCTCAAATTCTAATATTTCTAACGTGGTATCAAAGACAACTTAATCCAAGTACAACTTTCGCGGTATTTTTCAGAAGAAAATACCACCGGCGGTATTCTGGCCCAAAATACCGCCCACTTTGGGTGGTATTTTCAAAATGTTATTGCAAATAGTAATTTGGTTATTTTGCAAAAATCTCGTTTATTTTGTGGTTTTTTGGGCAAAATTTCGGGCCAGACAGGGTTTTTTTTTTTTTTTTTAACAAAGAAACTTTATGTAAAAAAATATATACATACACGTGTGAGTGAAAAACAAATGACTGTAAATAGGTAGAGTGTAAATAGATTTTTTTTTTTTTTAACTAAAGTGCAAAATAGACTTTTCACAGAAAAATGTTACTGCAAATATCGAAATGGTTACTGCGAATAACATGTCCCTTATTTTTAATTATTATTGTTATTACAAAAACCCGAGAGAATGTGAAGCCCAAAACATAACTACGTCCGAATTTGAGGTTGCATTGTTTCCTCAATGCCACTCTTAATATACTGTAATATGTAATATCTGACGCAACCGTTAGTTTATTTATTTATTTTATTTTAAAAAAATTTTGTTATTAATTTATTAGAATTTTAGAAATGGAATTTGAAAATTGGAAGTGGGTTAGTATTCCAAAGCTGAGAGAAATGGATAAGATTTTGACGAAGAGAACGGTTTGAAGCTGGGGAATCTAATTCCAATATTATTCTTTGGATGGATGTGATGATGAATTTTAACTTTATTAATTTTAGTATTGACTGACTATCGTTATCCAGTTGAAACAATGGGGAAAATAAAAAATTTAAAAAAAACTATTTTTATAAATTACAAAATGTTTGGTTGGAAATGGTGAGAACGAATGAATATGGATACGAGATTTTTCGCCTTAATTTAATTGTTCCATACGTTTCTTAACTGGTCAAATTCTTTGGACTAACTTGCCCTCATTTTTAATTTTTTTTTTTTTGTACGAAAAAAAAAAGATGCCTCAATTTTATTTTTTTTTAATTTGTATTTGCACAAGTACAACACCAGAGTTGTTGCAAAAAAAAAAAATTATATGTTAAAAAAATCTAACAATTAAAGAGCTAGGTGGGCCTATTTCTAGTAAACCTTCCACAGAACTAGCCCAATGACAACAGCATCTTGAGCATGGGCCTGGGCCTTCAACGTATAAATAATTCATCTGTCACATTCAAAATTTGTAATACTAAAAATAATATTACAAAATAATTTTTGTATGTGACAATGGAGCGGTATACTTCCAGTTCACTTCAGCAGTTGTTACCATTATTCTTTATCCCCTTTAATTCTGTAACTCAAGAGTTTGTTTAGTTTAATAGTGGAAAAATGTCATTTTTAGTCTATTAAGTTTGAGCTCGTGGTAGTTTTAGTCCCTTTTGTTTATCTGTGGAGGTTTGAGTCCATTATTAGGTTTGATCTTGTGGCAATTTTAGTCTCTTTTACCAATAATTAAAGGTTAACAAGTCATTTGAACCTTTTTACAAAATTTATAAATTGCAGGTCAAGACATGAACTATAAATTTTAAAAACTGCACTTTTAATAATACTCTATATTTTACCATGGTAAAGTTTTAATTTTTTTTTCTTTTGATAATGAGAATGCAATTTAAATGAAGATACTTGAGAGTTTGGACTTTTAATAAAATGATATAAAATGTTATAAACTGCAAACTTATAAGGAAAAATTCTCAATTTTAAGAGAAAATGGGTCAAATTAGGATATTAAAAGTGCAATTGTTTATTTTTACAGTTCATGTCTAAATTTAAAATTTATAAATATTGTAAAAAGGCTCCAAGTGATCTATTCAACCTGCAATTACAAGTAAAATGGACTAAAACTGCCACAAGCTCAAATGTAAGGGACTAAAATCGCCACAGACAAACAAAAGGGACTCAACCTGCCACAGGCTCAAACATAAGGGACTAAAAATGTCATTTTTCCGTTTAATAATCAACAACTCTGTCATTTTTCCGTTTAATAATCAACAACTCGTTTGATCTTTCGTTGCATGCATTTTGCAAGCAGATCAACAATAAATAATGGCCAAACATCTATTCAAATCATTGAAGAAATAATCTCCAAAATTTATCAAGAATTCAAGAAATGCTAAGACACTTTTAGTACAACTGAACTCATCATAGCTCGAGTTGAGCCTGATTATCTAATTAGCCTGAACATTGGTCACACTCTCGTGACTGAAACTGAATCAAGAAACATGTTCTGCACCTGTTGTTTCTGTCTCAGAGAGGCCTAGTGCTGCGCCCGGATGCCCGGCCACAAAGAAGAGCACTCTTTGGGATTGGATATTCATCTCTCAATGAAGTTGAAGGTGCATAAACTCTCATGTAGAATTGCTGTCCTAAGTACTGCCTTTCCCAGGTCTCAGACCTTATGTTCCACATTCCCATGTTGTCCAAAGCTATGTAAATTGCAGTCCATGACTTGGGGTAAACCTGTACCATTCATTTCAAGTTTTAATTAGCATGTTTTCTTTCACCCTATAAAGAGTTGTGTTTGTAATACTGAAAAACAGACCTGAGTAGTACACCGGAAAACTGCATCCTTCAAATTGTAGCCCTTTCTACTGTTTGGAGTCCACTGCCCACCATCCATACTGTAATCATCCACAAGTTAGTACCAAAGAACAAGTCAAGATGTTATACTTTTGAGATTCTTTTTCTGTATGGCGTTGAAAGCAAAGAGACTTACCCAACAACAAAGAAAGAATGGCCATCTATATGCCAGTTCTGGACAGTGTTTTCCCAGTTTTGGAATATAATCTCATAAAAGCCTCTGTAATCAGCATGCATCACAGGGGTTGCTAAATAGCCATTGCCATATGAAGGCTTGTCAGCAATGCCTCCAAGAGTAAACACACCGCCAATTTTGAAGTAATCGGCCAACTTCAAAGGAGTGCCAGGAGCAACATATGAAACACTATTTACAGCATATCTCAGCTTCCCATTTATATATGGTGCAGAGTTGGCAAGAATGATTGTGCGCCCGGGCTTGATTAGTCCATAGTGATAGGAGCCTTGTGGATTAGGCCTTGGTGCACTTGCTGTTAGATTCCGCCTAGTGTCACAAGGGATCACATAACAGATCATTCACATTGCCTATAATAATTAGTATGATAGAAAGCAAAGCAAATAAGCAACACAAACTTCTGGTTGGTCGTGTCATTTGTATTCAATACTTAGCTCAAAGAGAACAAGACTCACCGGATTGACCGCGCCTGGTATAGGGAAGATGCAATGTCAGTTGTAGGTCCTCCAGGAACAGGACCAGAAACTCTGGTGAAAGAGTTACTATAGTGGAGAACAGCAGTTGTGGTGAGTACGCGAGAAGTAAAACGCGAAGAAACAACAAAATAATAGTCCTTTGGAGCCTGGTTTGCAGTGACTAGTACAGAATAAGACTGCCCTGGATGGATGTCTAGGGAAGAGTAGATGTTTTGGATAGTATGAGATCCTTCTGTCTCCACCAGTTTCATATTATGTCCCTGAATTCGAACGTTGATGGAAGTAGCAAGCCCAACATTTGATATTCTAAACCTGTATGTGTTGCCTGGAAAAAGAAACAAAGGAAAAAAGTTCCTAAAATGAGATCACACCAAGGCATAAATTGGTACACATTCAAGAAGATCTGTTTCTTTCAGTTAAAGCAGAAGAACTATATATATATACCTGGAGCAACTGTAAATGTGTAACCATTCCAACCACGACCATTAATCAGAAGCCCATCTGGGAAAGGAAGACTCTTCCCACTATCCAAGAAAGACCTCAATTGCTGCAAATTTATAAAAGAAATCAAATGGATGTCTCAAACTATCAGTTATATATATGCTAAAAGTTTCAGTAACTTTAAGCTTACTTTGTGACTTCTCTTGAACCAATCCCCAGCCAGCACAATAAAATCTCCAGCAGGCGGCGCGAATGGTACAGGTATCTGAGGACGGCTATACACTTTGATTGAACCAAAAGCTCCTGCAGCTTTGTGCATTCCCAGGGAAGGGAAGTAGAAATAGGAACCTATCTGATCCTTTGCTTGTATCACGTATGTGAAGCGTTTGCCAGGCGGTATCGGGCAGTTGGTGCCTTCAACTCCATCTTGCCATGAGTTTTTCCTCTGCTGTATGCCATTCCTGGTTGAACAATCATGAAGCACATTATTTGATTGCATGAACCAATATCTCTCGGAAGTAATTCACAGCCTGACATAATTGATCATTTTGAACTCCAAAAGGAGATCAATGAGGGAAAAATAGTAGTTCTGGAAGCCTTTATTACAAGTGTCATGCTGCTAATGCAAGACTAGAAAGCAAGGATTTATGCAGTGTCTTTATAGTACAAAAAGGATCTTCTGTAACATATTTTCTGTGTCACAATCCAAAACTTCATTCGAGTTTCTAGATTAATTGTTGTTATTTTCAACATGGATAACATTAAAAATCACAACTTTAGAACTCCAAAGAGTAAACCGGAAACACCTTGAATAAGTCCAATGTGAGAAACTCGAAAGGTCTTTCCTATAGGTCAACCATACATAAAAGCAAGCCACTTGCAACTATTTGTTTGTACTAGATTCATTCAACAAAGATAGTGTATTATATTCAAGATGTTTCACATCTAGAGATCAGGCATGTGCACAAGCAAATATGTGCTGTGACATCTGTCTTGGCCAGTTGTATTAATAAATTTCATATATTTTGTCCAGTCTTGCAAATCTTGGAACAATTAGAACTTCAACAAATACTGTGGTAAAGGAAAGGAATTCCCATGACAAGCAACAAGATCTACCATTTTTACACCAATGTCAGGGTAGTAATTGCTAAGCAGAATGACCCTCATTTTGCAGGTAAAATAATTATACTTTCTGGCCCTGGCATTGAAGGTCGTGTACTAGTTTATTAAAGAAAGTGAGACTACATTCTGAAAAATTAATGACATTTAAAACTCCTATGCCGTTCTACAAACTTTGCTATTAAATGCTGAGGGCCATAATTTGCAATCACTGAGCAGCAAAAAGTAAAGAAAGCAAATCAGATCTGGTATCCCAGAGGACACTTGAGACTTTACAGCTCATGAAAAATGGAAAATGCAGAATGAAATGGAAGATTTGGAACTGAATCAAAATCTTAATCCCACCCTCACCCATCATTGTTGAGTGAAAAAGAAAGGATTTTGTGTGCATATACATAGCTTTCTTCAAGAAAAAAGTTTCCTTTCTTCAAGAAATTTTAAAAAAGTCCAAAACTTAGGTCCAGAAAGAAAGAAAGCTCACCAAGAAAGGAGGAATGGCTCGTCCAAGTTGTTAATAACAGTGATAATCAAGTTATCATTGGTAACGCAGTCAATATGTGGCCCTGGAAACTGCCCATTAATCAAGATTCCCTGCAACAAAATCCCCAGTTTTAGCCACATATTACAGCACAATGTAGTAAGTAAGTAGCATAAATGAACAGAAAACAAGTTTTTCAAAACACAAAAGTACCTGTTGCTTGACCCCCAGAGGGTAGATATCACCATAAGTGATTTTCCAAGTGTAATACCGATAAGGGTTGTCAGCATTAACTCCATGGAAAGGAAATGCAAGAACAAGAATGGCAATGAGAGAATACAAGAATCTGCATTTGCATTCTCCCATTCTGAAACTACTTTTCCTTTCTTCCTTTCTCTATGCAAATGCAAATGCAAATGTAGTGCAAAAACACAGAGTGGTGGGAGATTGAGGACAAAGTATATAAGGAGAGGCTTGTGAGCTAGTTGGAGTAGCTGGCAGTGAGAGATGGTGTGCATTTAAAAAAAAGAGAGGCAGAGGTGAAGTCAGAACTGAGAAATGAAATGATGCTTGAATCTGAATTGAATGAATTTTTTATTATTATTATTTTTTTTTTTCTTTTCGGAATGGCACAGTTAACGCCGTCACGTGCGGATCTTTCGGTGCAAAAACGCGGTTGCGCCGTAGGCCCGTTAGCGGTACCAATTTTGGCTTGTTACAAACTTTTATTCAACTGAGATTATTTGTGCATTATTATACGATACATTGGACAATAGTTTATGAGTCACACAATACAATTTCAAGTACGTACTCCTAATGGAACAGAGGAAGTTTTTTTTTAATGTCCGAAAACACATTTTGACTACTTTCTTTTTGGTGTAATGTGGTGTAAATTAATTGAGGAGCACAATCGTATTACTCTTCATACATAAAATGTATTTTTTTAACTCATAAACAGTTATATTATTAATTTTTATAAATGAGACTGATGAAAGTAATAATTAAGGTACAAGTTGACCGCCAAAGCCAATCATTTCATGCAAATTATGCTCCCTCCAAAGTCTAAACACTTCTAAATTAACACCATCTAATCTAGCTAGTAGGCTTAACTCAAGAGCTGTAAGGTGCTATCTGCAATATTCTTCCCCAACAACCCACTAGCTAGGCATAAGTACCGCAGTTTGGGGCTGACGAGAATGGAAAGGAATTTTAGCTGTGCTTGACAAATTACTTACTTTTACCGTGTTGAAATCGATCAAATACATTAAGGGCATGCTTGGTTGATGGTTTTGGAGGTTTGGGAATGGGAATGGAATGAAAGTTGTTGTTTGGTTAGGTTGGGGTATGAGTTTGATTCCCTCCTTTGAGTCAATCTTTCATATCCTAGCATATTGGGGGTATGGGTTTGATTTCCTTATTTTGTGTGTATTTTTTATTTTTTTAAAATTTTAAGTGCTAAAATTCATCATTATAATATATTTTAACACAAATAGTTTATAATATATCAAAATTTAAATGTAAAAAAAATTAAAATAAATTTTAATCCTAAAAATTTATTTGTGAACCAAACACCATCTATCATTCCCAATGCTTTCATTCCCTCTACTATCATTCCCCACTATTATCATTCTCATTCCCCTCTACGAACCAAGCAGCCCCTAATTGTCATACCCATATGCATATAAAAATGTTCTTTTGTAAATACAGATATAGTTATAGGTTACTTATTTCATGCAACCACGAGTATGATTATACTGTAATACCATCAACATAACTTCAAATTTAATTAGTGTATTTTTCGACTCAACTCAACATCGTTATTGTAATGTTTGAATGTTCTTCATACTACATACCCCAATCGCAATATACATATATATATATATATATATATATATCCACTTCATTCGGGAGAAAGCCCTTTTAATGTGTCGTTCAAACTCAAAATGGTCATCAACGTTTCTGTATTTTGCATTCTTATAATTAAAATCTTGCTAGGCTAAACATCAGCGGGGATAGCTCAGTTGGGAGAGCGTCAGACTGAAGATCTGAAGGTCACGTGTTCGATCCACGTTCACCGCAAATAACACAAATTCATTTTGCATTGCAATTATCATCATTGCAGCATACTTAGTCTTTAACGACAACAATTAACACGTTTTCCAAAGAAGAAAAGCAACAAAGATTTTTACAATCTAATCATCTTTTTAGGTTTCTAATCTTATTGCTTGCACATTCATGGCAAATGCAAACAAGAAAGTTGTCTTGACAGAAGAAACATCCAGTGTTAGTTTCTCAAATTAATAATGCCTTCTTCATTCCATCTTTTTCATTCATCTCTCATGATCGTTAAGAATCATCATTCATCATCCCACATCACAGGTGATTCTGGACAATGGACTGGTTAAGCTTACATTATCAAAACCACAAGGACTGCTCACTGCCATTAACTATGGAGGAATCGAAAATCTCCTCGACCTCAACTCTAATGAAACAAGCAGAGGGTAATCACTGTTTTTCTTTTCTCATTCTTTTCTGCGACACAAGTTTTTGATCTTGGGAGAAATTACAGATACTGGGACCTGAACTGGAACTTGAGAGGAGGACAAAACAGATATCAACAGTATGCTTCGATTTTCTGTTTTTGCAATTACTCGCTCTGTTCCATTAGAAGAGTACAATATAGTTCTGTAATGTGGAAACAGGCTCAGAGGATCTGATTATTCAGTGATCCAAAACAATGGTTACCAGTCTGAGGTTTCATTTCGAAGCACGTATCAGCTTTCATCTTCTCGCATTAGCCTGCCACTCTCTGTTGACGTCAGGTACATTTTGAGGAGTGGCATTTCGGGTTTCTACTGCTACGCGATTTATGAGCGTCCTCCTGGATGTCCTGCCTTTGATCTAACTCAAACAAGAATGGCATTCAAGTTACGACGAGACAAGTAAGTAAAAAATCCAAGTAAGTGATTGCAGCACAATTATACCTTTCTAGAGATGGATTTCATGTGCAGGTTCCACTATATGGCAATCAGTGATGAGAAGCAAAGGATAATGCCAATGCCAGAAGATTTGCTGCCAAAAAGAAGCAGACAGTTGATTGTGCCTGAATCTGTTCTGCTTACAAATCCAATTAATCCAGACTTAAAAGGGGAGGCAAGTAACTACTCAAAGATTCTCCAAAGCTTCATTTCTACCTTCAAGACTTTGCCTTTCTGTGATTGAGATTCAAATTTTGAAAGCAGGTTGATGATAAGTACCAGTATTCCATGGATAACAAAGATGGTGGAGTCCATGGATGGATCAGCTCTGGCCCTTTCGTTGGTTTCTGGATCATCTTTCCTAGCCACGAGTTCCGCAATGGTGGACCGACTAAACAAAATCTCACTGTCCACACCGGTCCTTTTTGCCTTGCAGTAAGCTCCAATGCAACAAGGCCTCTCTCTGCTTCTGTTGTAGTTTTTCGATATTGAGGAAGAAATGAACATATGCTGCAATGAACAGATGTTTCAGGGAACGCACTATATTGGAGAGGATGCACAAGCTTGTTTTGAAGAGGGGGAGACATGGCGGAAAGTTTTCGGTCCCTTCTTTGTGTACCTGAACTCAGCATCAGATGTGTCAAAAACTCATAAGTTGTGGCCCGATGCGAAAAAGCAGGTATCTTTTTTAAGTACTCTGTGTGAGCCCTATGATGAAAACTTCCACATGTGAAACATGATCATTCCTTTTGCTTACTGCTATGTTCTTGGTTATCATGATAGTGGCTGTTTGAGAAATCCGTGTGGCCATATGACTTTGTGTCATCACCCTATTACCTTGGTGCTAACGAACGTGGCTCGGTTTCTGGACGTTTGTTTGTCCAAGACAGGTGATTATAACCACATTTTCCCTGTAGCATGAGTTTGATTTGTAGCCTGATTGATTGAATACTAAATGTGTTTCAGGTTCGTTTCTGCATCTCTTGTTGCAGCTAAAGATGCGTATGTCGGTCTATCGACCGCAATGACTGGAGGATCCTGGCAAACAGAGAGCAAGGTTCCTTTAATTTAAATCCTTTTGGCCTAACAGACACTTATATTTTCACTCTAAGATGAAATTGTGTGCCTGCAGAATTATCAGTTCTGGACTCAAACAGATTCAATTGGAAATTTCACCATCAAGAATGTCGTCCCGGGAGAATATTGGCTTCATGGTTGGGTGCCTGGTTTCATTGGTGATTACCTTCGTGGGGAACCTGTAACAGTCTCTGGAGGTACAGTTCTTACAATCCCTTTTCTTGATTTCCACTTGTAACAGCATTTTGATGTTAGTTATATTCTTGGGTTTCCTCAGGATCACAACTTCAGCTAGAGAACTTGATCTTTGCTCCACTGAGGAATGGTCCAACCATATGGCAAATTGGATTTCCAGACAGAACAGCTAATGAATACTATGTTCCTAATGTCAATCCTAACTATGTCAACCCGCTCTTCCTCAACGGCCCCGAAAAGTAAGCATCTTTATCCACTTCAACTCTACTTCATAAACACCTCCAGATGATGTTGCATTACGAAATTTCAATCCTTGCACAGATTCAGGCAATATGGACTGTGGGACAGATACACAGATACATATCCTGAGTCAGATTTGGTTTTCGCAATAGGCGTTAACGACCCAAAGAAAGACTGGTTCTTTGCCCATGTAGACAGGTATTTCCATTTCTCGAACTTGAAACTTCAAAAGTAGAACTGGCTAGGCGACTGAATCTTACTTATTGACAGGAGAGAAGCAGAAAAATACTATCCAACAACTTGGGGAATCAAGTTTAACCTCACTTCATTAATCAATGGAGTTTACAAATTGAGGTTGGCCATTGCATCAGCCACCCGTTCTGACCTCAAGGTAAGCTGGTTTGGGTTTTGTAAGTAAAACAAGTAATGATTTGCTAATGTTGCTGGTTTGGGTTCATGTTAACAACACAAGTTTAGAAAACCTGGTTTTCCAAGTGATGAATTTAGGAACAGATAACACAGTATGCAGACATGGAATACATGGACTCTACCGTCTTTTCAGCGCCGACATCTCTTCCTCTTTGCTTTCCATTGGAGACAACAGCATTTTTCTGACCCAAGCCAGGGGTGGAGATGCTCTTTGTGGAATAATGTATGACTACATCAGGTTGGAAGCTCCAGCAAGCTCGTAAATCTGGCACTCCTAATGGTGCAAGAGAAACGCATTGATCTGTTTCTGCCTGTAAATCAATCATTTGAATAATGGATTCCCTTGTAATGACTAATAAAAACAAGACAATGTGGCACAGCAAACTTCAGTAATACAATGGCATTCCATCCCATTTAAAACTTCCTCTGACAATGTCAAAAGACACTTTTCAAAACAGCTTTGATGCTTTCCGCATCATGTGATATATGCTATATGTACAAAAAGCAAAATAGCAAGACAAAAGACTAGGAAGGACTAGAGTCTCATAACATTCTACTATCCTTACTCACTGCCATTTCCATTCTTGGGGCAGATTGTCAAAAGCAAGCCAAAGTGATCACTAGGTAAAACAGGAAGCTCCAATTTCTTCATCTCGGATTTCACCCTCTTTTCTTTGAAATAGGATAGACCAGGAATTTCATCCATCCCTATCATCTCAATTTTATTTATCTTGAAATCTCGCAAATTACAAACAAATCGATCCAAGCGCTTCTGTAAAGACCGGTTGCCACTCAACATCTTGTTTGACTTGGTGTCATATGTCCAACCATTTTCTGAAGGTCGAAGTTGCACCCATGCGTCAACCCATCCATCAGGTAAAGGAAATTGACCATCCTTTTTGTCATCCCAGTTCATATCACCACAGAAAATAACATTGGGATTTTCCTCCAGAAGTTTGATGGCATATTTTGCCTGCTCAACTCGTTCCTTGCTGTACATCTGATCCCATTTGGGAGGGGCAGGGCAAGGACTCTCGAGATGGCTAGTTGCCACAACCAGCGACGTTTCTGCTTGAACATTCACTTCAGCAATACAAAGTTCTCTTCCCATTATGGAATTAGCAAACGGTTTGCAGCTGTAGGATTTCACAGGGAGCCTGGATAACTGCAAATTATTCACATGTCATAATTAGTTCTGTCAAACATAAACTGTCAGTGAGTAAAGCACAAAGTGAAGTCATAGTATCTTGAAAAACCATGAGTTAGTAGGGGCCACAAACTGAACCAACAAACCCTATGCTTCAAAACTACATTGCACTGTACCATATTCTAGTTTTCATATCCTAAAATCAGGCATTTGTGACAAACAAAAAGTCCATGATAGAGGATAGGCATTTATATGACCAAAAAAATTGTAACATTTACCTGCATACAGAAGTATCCCCTTGTAAATGCTCCCTCATTTGAGACAGAGCAACGGTACAGCTTCCACCAGCCTGATTGCTGGAAGACATCATAAATGAATGGAGTAACCTCCTGACAAATTATAGAGCTATTAGCACAATAAGTCACGATGAGGAACAATGACTTGGGTGCAGTGAATTTCATTATCTGTGTTTATTCTTTTTGGATGAGGGGAAAGGAATTAAGGTGGGACAGGGAAAACCTGAAAGCATATTATATCAGGGCAATGCAGCTGAATAAGATCACCCAAAGCTTTCATCCTCGTACGCATCTCCAGTTCTTCATTAAACCAAACATTATAACTCATAATCTTCAAAGGCTTGTAGTTAGTACCGGAATCATTTTTATCAGCTGCACATTCAATGGGAGATGAAACTTTTACACTGAACTTTCCTGTAGGGTAATGAAAGAACAAAAGCAAGATAACATCATAAAAATGAATCAACAAAACTGGAAAAGTGATACTCGTACTGAAACAGGACATCACAATAGAACATATCACAAAACAATCATCAGAAACAAAGAAGCAAATGAAATGAAAGTAGAAACACAAAAGACGCTCCACCTATTCAAGGAATTACAAATTCAAGCACTAAACGCTTCGAAATCATGCCAAAATTTACAAACTTTTTATTCATGCAAAACGATTGTGTGAGAAAACATAAAAGACCAGTCTTTCCACCAAATCCACAAACATATGACATGCAAAAATCAACCAAATAAGAAAACTAAAATAAACATCATAATCTCTCAAGAAACTCAAAGGAACACGCACACATATATATACATATACCGAATCAACAAAAGACATGAATATACCCTTTAATTTAGCATTCTTGCTCGTAGCCTTCAATCCCCTGAAACCAGCACCGGAATCATCAAAACCCTCAGCATCCATAGCAGGGCTCTCCAAGACTTTCCTCTTATTCGCAGCCTTCAATCCCCTGAAACCGGCCCCGGAATCATCAAAACCCTCAACCTCCACAGCAGGGTTATCCAAAACGTTCCTCTTAGTATTCTCACCACTACTACAACCTCTCAACGGCAAAAACACATTGCCAACAACAGAACTCATCCCGTCGACCTCATCGTCATCAACCTCAACAGTAGAGAGCAAAGAAGCAGAGTATCTGGTCCCGCAAACATCGCATTTGGTATTATCATATGGGTTCAAAAAGGTGCAAGCTTTACACGACCATTTGGGTTTTGTCGGCGCCGGCGACGTCGACAACGCGGGCAACGATATCGAAGACGGTTTGGACGAAAGGCAGATTTGGCAAGAAGGCTTATGTGACGAAGATGATGATGAAGGGTTGATGAAAGTGCAGACTGAACACGTCCAAGAAGAAGCCATCGTTTATAAAGTTGGAGTCTTTGAATCCTGCTTGAGGATTCTGTCTTTTGAGCTTCAAAGTTCGAATATTCTCGAACAGTTTGTGAAGCGTTTTGCCGCTTCGGGATGCTCGTTTGCCTGTTTGTTTTCTTTTCTGAAAAAGGGAGATTTGTTCCAGCGGATTTAGGGGGAAATTCTCCTGAAATAATGTAAGGAAAAACTTTTAAAAAATAATTGGCCAACCGTGGAATGTTATTGTTTGAAACCTTCTCTAAAGTTATAAATTAAGGAATACCTGTAATTTCTTATAATTTCCTTCTCGTATTTAGTGTTCATTGTTCTAAGCGACACGAATTATTTGTAATTTTAACCAAACTATAAATTGCTACAAATAACTGTAAAAAGAGAAGTGGGCATATTCTTTATGTAGTTCTGAGACCAGGTCTCAGAACCTGTTTTCAACTAATCTAGGTTTGAGCTCATTTTTTAAGAAACAGGGTTCTGAAAAATGAATTGTAACCCAATTCTCAATCCAAGATAAAAAACACGGGTCTCAGCCCAAATTTAGTCCAAAATTTTTTTTTCCTATTTTTTAACATTCTATTCAATTTTCACTAAAGTTCCTGTTCTTTTCATTTTAAAACTTCTAAAAAATTTTATTTTTAAATTTTTTAGAAAATTTTCCGAAAAATGAAAATAGCATAATTCAAATTAAATGTCAAGTTGCTTGACATCCGTTAATTTTACTGTTAATAAAACCAAAATTTTAATTCATTTGTGGGTAGGATGAATGGAAAATGCTTATGCATCGCAAAATTTTGCGCTTAATTTCATAACAAAATAATTATAAATTGCATAAATACCAGCTTTGTGTTCAGAGTTATATTGAAGAAATACTAATTACACCAAATCAACAGATCAATGCCATATAATGTGCTAGCAACATATTATTCTCATCAGCTATAAAACCATTTACAAAATGGCTTCAAAAGGTAGCAGCAATCACAGACCAAAGGGAAAAAAATGCAGAAGAAAACAGAGGTAGAGAACCATATCAATTGGAAGCTTCCTTGTCTTCCTTCTTCTCCACGTACCTACAAAGAGAACAACCAGAAATCTCAGCACATAATGTAGTAAGATTAAGTCGATCCGAACCTCTTTTTTTTTTTTTTTCCCTCCAATTTTTGGGCGTCCAGAGGGAATGGCCTCTTGTTATTTGTGAACTAAACTAGAAAGATTAATCAAGAACAAGCAAGCAACCCAGAGACAGAGAAGACAGGTTCCACTAGCATAAATATCAAGCAACCCAGAAGCTTGGATTGAGATGGGTTCCTATGGATCTTTACTCCGAATATCTTGCCCTGTGGTTGCCATTGTTGCTTTTCAATCTGTAACCACCGGCAGCCGAGGCACACACAGCACACAGCCACACACACAGAACAGAACTTCTAGCCTTTACGATACTAAAAACTTCAACAACACCATAGCATCTAAAATCAATAACCAGTTTCAATCACAAATCATGCGTGGAAGTAAATCCAAGTTACCAACTAATAGGGATAGTAAGTTTGCCCTCTTGGCCTCTTAACTTCCCCCGACTTCCAACCTAGGAGATAAATGGTAGCTCCAGAACAACTATGACACAAAAACCCAGCTGACAATTGCAGCGAAGCATCCAAGAAACTCCAAATTAATTATAAAGTAACAATCTTTTTGAATTGACTTGAGCATAAGGAAAAGGGAAGAAAAACCCAAGCATTCAACGAACCCCAATTCAACTCTGTGACTAATGAAACAAGTAAAACTTCTTCTTACTTAATTCCCTCATAGCACCTTTTAAAAAGATGTAAATGGAGGAAAAACACGAGAATCAGACCTATTAAATCCCATTTCTACATCTGTCTTCTTCTTTTTCTTTTATGTTTTATTTTTTATTCCCTCAAGCTTCAAATTTCAACAACCAACCGCCATAAAAGGACAGAACTTAACATCAAAACGCCACCAAAAAAAATTGAACAACAATTAACTAATTGTAAGTTTCTTAATAAAGAGTACCTCTGACTGAGCTTATCGTTCTCTTCTTCCCCTCTGACTCACCGATTTCAGAGCCTCAAAAAGTTTCCAGATGAAGTCGTTGATTCCAAAGGTTTTTGGTGTTTTGATGAAGAGAAAACAGAGGGAGTTCAGCGGCCGTCACAACTTCAACCTGTTCGTGGTCGGCGAAAATATTGGGTTGGATCGGCATGGAAAAGGAAAAGAAAACTTGCCGGCGTGGGTGTGGATTTTTGGGGGAGGAAAAAAATGGGAATGATGAGGAAGGCGCATATGGGAGGATGTTTTTTTTCTGGTCTCAAAACTAGAGTAAAGACTTGGGTTTGACCCAAATTAGACTTGTTTTTGGACTCAGACCCAAAAATGTAGCTAAACCCAGGTATTATCTTTAGCTAAAGAACAGGCAATAAGTGTAAGGGCAAAGGTGCATTTTTGCCACTAACGTTTTTCCCAGGATCTAATTTTGCCACTAATATTTTTTTAGGTCCAAAAATGCCATTGACGTTTTTAAAGAGTCCAACTTTGCCCCTGCCCCAAATCAAAATTATTTTGGGGCAATTGTATAATAAAACAATAATAAATTGGCACTTTTGCAATTAAAAAAATTGGACTCTTCCTCCATGAATTCCGGGCTGCAGACCAGTGCCACCGCCTCACCATTTCTCCACGCCGCCACTTCCAATCCATCACTTCCGGCGCCGGAGAAGAAGAGGAGAAAGAAGAAGAGGGAGAGGGAGAAGAAGAAGAAAAGAAGAAGAAGAAGAAGAGATGAAGAAGGAACGGGAAAGAAGGAAGGAAAAGAAGGAGAAGAAGAGAAAGGAAAAGAAGGAGAAGAAGAGATGAAAGAAGGAACGGGAAAGAAGGAACGCCGGAAGAAGAGGAAGGAGGAGGAGAAGAAGGAAGGAAAAGAAGGAAAAGAGGAAGAAGAAGAAGATGAGTCGTTGGCGACGGCGGCGGTGGGCGGCGGAGTGGAAGGAAGAACAAGAAGGAGAGAGAAGAAGGAAGAAGAAGGAGAAGATGGAAGAAGATGAGAGTGATGAAGATGATGAAGAAGGAGGAGGAGAAGAAGGAGGAGAAGAAGGAAGGAGAAGAAGAAGGAGAAGAAGGAAGAGGAAGAAGAAGAAGAAGATGAGTGGCGGCGGCGGTGGGCGGCGGTGGGTGAGAAAGAGGAGTGGCCGGAATTCATGGAGGAAGGTGGGTTTTTTTAAATTGCAAAAGGGCTAATTTATTGTTGTTTTTTATACAATTGCCCCAAAATAATTTTAATTGGGGCAGAGGCAAAGTTGGACTCTTTTAAAAACGTCAATGGCATTTTGGACCTAAAAAAAACATTAGTGGCAAAATTAGACCCTGAGAAAACGTTAGTGGCAAAAATGCACCTTTGCCCATAAGTGTAAAGTGTGGAAATTTTTATTTTTATTTCTTTTTATCACTTTTACGTTATCCTAATATATTGCATTGGATGCAGAGCGAAATCGACTTCTAAGTGATTATCTATGCATCACAACCAACCGTTTAGCCGCTCATTCTTAAGTGTGGAAAGTTGAACTATTAGCAAGCACGGTAGGGCTTTGCTGGGCTCACTGCAACCAGAAAATTAGTAGCCATAATGACAGTAAAAAACAACAGCTCAAAGCACAAATAACATGGAATTGGATTCTCATCAATTGAGAATTGAGATGCAACTTTGATTAAACTGAAGTTTATTCCAATCTCAAGTACAAGATGATGATTAACTTAACAATACTACTTGCTATAGATACACAGAACTAAGAAGAATATTTTGAAACAGATACAACTTCTGGATCCCTACATTATTTCATTCATTCCATCTACCACAAATGCAAACCCAAGAACAACCAACATATCACAGCAAGAAGTAGCATGCTTCTCCATTTCTCAACTCATGTATGACAAAAAAAACACAAGAAATGCACCAAAAGTTTTCCAAGATTCTGCAACTTTTCCATGTTGGACATTATTAAGGCTCAAGAACCCCACTTCTTGCAGCAGCCTGTGAGGCTCTTTCAAGAATCACATCAATAATTTTATAGGACAACAATTTCAAAGGCCCCAGCAATGTGGCTCCTTGTGTGCATCCCAAATGAATAAAAGCATCCAAAAGAATCAGCAATACTCTGCAACATAAGACGGAAATGAGCCCATTTATGTTGAAACAAACACAGTCCCGCACTGTTAAGTAATTGATTTTTACCTAGAGATTTGTTCATGGAAGGAACAATGAATACAACAAACAAAATGTGAACCCTGTGATCATGCGAAAGCTCATGAAGAAGGCGCTTAATCTGCTACCAGGGTGGCCGATGAATCTTATTGTAACTGCATTACTAGCTTGTGTTGAGTTCACTTCCTGGCTTGTTTTATGGCTTACCTTCTTACTGCAAACAAAAAGTTATGTCTTTCAATGCAGATAAATTTGATTGAAGATTAATCAAGCTTTATATTCGACAAGAAATCCAATTCAGAATTATTGCTGTGACTTCTGAGAGGACTTATCAAGGAAAGGACAGAGATGTAATAATGCAAGCAAAGACATTGAGCTTACCTTCCAGGAAATACACAAGTCCCGTGACCTGCAAAATTTTCCACACAAAAAAGGCATATCACTCAGATAATTCCACGAAAGGAACAACATACAGTACAATACTGGTTAAATACAAATGGAGGAACTTCAAATTATTTCTTAGAGTGAAATACAGCATTTTCAAGCTATGATCTTTCTCAGCATTCTTTCTATTTTCTCTAATGGTTAGGCTAAACCATGGAAAATTAATCAAACTTATGAATATGGTTTGAAATCTTATCCTAAGAAGATGAAACTAATGA
This sequence comes from Leptodermis oblonga, assembly GCA_016801395.1. Classification (NCBI taxonomy): domain Eukaryota; kingdom Viridiplantae; phylum Streptophyta; class Magnoliopsida; order Gentianales; family Rubiaceae; genus Leptodermis; species Leptodermis oblonga. Next base: position 45,601,908 of record CM028756.1, read on the forward strand.
TACCATCCTACCACTAGGCCACCACCATTTGAAAATCATGTCTTGCATTATTGTCCAAAAATGCCTGTTGACACTAAGCTAAAACAATGCATTTTTAGAGTTTATAGCTTTTGCCTCCCAACCCAGATTCTCATGGCATCTATCCCTATCATCAAGATAACAACCAGATGGTGTGCCCCATTGTGACAATTTAATGGAATACTGACATTATATAACAACTTCATCAGACTGGCCACAAAATAAATGCTCTATTTTTCCAAAATTTAATGTTGAAACTGCCTTATTTGGGACCAATTCAAATGCTAATTGCCAACTTCTAGTCAAAGTCACACTTACTTGGATCAGTGGTTGTTATCATGGCCACACCCTTGAAGTCACAAGAACCACCAATCCTCCCTTCTTTCTGGTAATAGCTGTCAAATGCATAAGAAGCATGGTTCTTTACATTATTAGGCTGATAGCAACTTTGCCCTGGCTGAATTTCTGAACAATTTGCTCTCCCTGGCCCACATGCCCAATCCAATGCAGCTTGAATAGTCTTTGTATCAACTCCATCCATGGCTACACAATAAGTTTGATTAGTAGTGTCATTAGCTAAAAATGTACCACTTCCAGAGACATGAAGCAAGTAAACTGGTGTGGAATTGCCATAGAACAACCCCCAATTAGCCTCTGAAACTGGGGGTGACCTCAAATCCTCATTGAACAACTCATATAAATAAACACTGGATGTGATTTCTGGATGTAAAGGCGTCCCACTGCGATCGAAAACATGCTTAATCAAATTGGAATTGTAAATATCAGCATTGTCAACTGTAGCATAAGGCTCTTTTGAATCCCCCTTGGAAGGCCAACCAGTTTCAGTCACCAGTACTGCAACATCTGTGACATTCAGATTTTTCATTGAGAAATACACAGAGTCAATCATAGCATCAAGAACATTGGTGTAGTGCAGCAATGTGTTTGGATCAACCATTTCTTTAGAAGGTGTCAAAGGCTTGAACAATGAATTATCCAAAGGGACAACCCCTTTGTTCTGCATAAACACATAATAAGGATACAAATTCATCATCAATGGTGACTGAGTTCTTGACAAGAACTGCAGTAGCTGTGAAAGGAAAGGGTTCAAGGATTGATTGAAAAAGGCCTGAGAAGGGGGAAAAGGGTCCAAAACAACTGAGGCAGCACAAGGAGTTGAAACCTTGATCTGGGTATGCAAATTTGCAGCCACTAAAGCACTGTAAAGCGACTCAATTGCGGGCACAAGCAAAGGGGCTGAGCTGTGAACCGTTGTTAATACTTCATCACCGACAGCAATGGCCGTGATCAAAGTTTCTGGATAATATGCTGCAACGTTTCTCCCAACCCATGAGGCCGCTGTTGTATTGTTGGATCCAATTGCAAGAAGTTGATTATTAGGCACACTAACAATAACTCTAATCTTGGTCTTCGCAAGTGCTTTGAGAATATCAGCATCAGCATCGTAAAGCCTCACGTTTGTAATTTTCTGGACCTGCAAAAAGGAAACCAGGGCCGTCGGCGAAAGCAAATTCGACACATCCGTGCCAATGTTCACTCCAACATACGGCTCCCCCTGTCCTTGCTGTGCCTTAATCCCTGTAAATTTTAGCAACCCACAAATGAAAATGCATAAAACAACAGCACAACCATTCCAAGATTGAATTTTTTTGAGGTGGGTTTTTAATTCTTCCTACCTGGGATGAAACAAAATATGGATGTGGACAGTAGGGAGACAGTGCAGAGAAGAACACAGAAGCTTAGCTTAGAATTCGCCATCAAAGAAATTCTTGAGGCTTTCTTGAATCATCTTGTGGTTCAGGTTCAGCTAAAGATTGCATAATATTTGAGCAAATGTGTCACCAATTCTCGGAGGGTTGTTTTGACTTGCAAGATCTGATGTGGTGTCTAGAAAAATGGAGAAAAATTGATGGAAAGATGAAGACTGGAAAAAGAAAGTGGGACAAAGCGGCAACAGTCCACTTTACAACAAGGGAGCCTGCCTGAGCTGCTGCTGGTGAACTGGACAGTGATGCTGGGAACTTGGGATTAGACTTGGGGGATAAAATCATTAAATGTATGTTTCCTCCCTCAACTTTAGTAAAATTATTAAATGAGTCCTATTATTTCAGCAAACTATTAAGCTTTCTCTAATTTTTTAACCATCAGATTTTATAAATAAAAAATAATTTCCCAATATAGAGGAAAATGTGTATTAGATATTATTATATTAGAAGTAATTATACACATCTCAATTAATTAATTATAAATTTTTAATAGTAAATAATGTGACATGCATACGTTGACTATATTTTTATAAAATATTTATTAATATTATATTATTGGCCAATGAAAGCATTCCACATCACTTGTTATTAAAATTTTGTGATAATTAGTTAAGAAGCGTATTATTACTCTTTTTTTTTCTTTTAGTATACTTTATGACAGTTAAATTTTCTTTAATAAGATAGACTTGTTTAATAAATTTATGAAAATATAGGGATGACAAGTGTAATTTACCCATAGTTTAGCTTCGGTTTCAAAATGACTATAATGGCCTTGTGGACCGACAGATTAATAAAAATAGGTGAAAAGGGGGAGTTGGGTGAAACTTTTATGAGTACTTTCCGCTTTTTCATTTGTGCAAAAATTTTTCAAAAACAAATTTTTTAAAAAGAAATAACTGGGACTTTTCATTTGAATAGTAACTTTGGAGAATGGTGGGCCTGGGCCTGGGCCCTGGCTGCAGCTTCAGGTTTCTGTAAAAATTTTGGATGGGTTGGTTATGAGAATTCCAGGCTGGATTTGGGTGTGTTCTTCTTTCAACTTTCACAGTCGTTTGTCTTTGTCTCTCTACTCTCTACTCTCTACTCTACCATCTAACTTTACTTTCTGGTTGGTAAAATTCAGGTTTGAATTTTGTTTTATTTACTTTGTTTCTACTTTTTCTTTTTCTTTTTTTTTGGTATGAAAATGTCATGTTTTAATGTTCTAAAAAATATGCACTAAACAAAAGGGAAAAGTTCAACAAACTTCAGATCATGGGTATGAAGTGAAAAACTTTGTTTTATGATTCCATGTATCTCACATTGAAAGTATGGGACTCCAATGTGTGATGTAAAAAGAATTTGGGCACCCTCCTCTCTTGAACTAGCTTTTGATGGCGAGTTTCTGACACTTTGTTCTTAAGCCCGGCGGCCCATTAATGAAAATGATTGAAACAAGTCCAAGTCTTCTTGGGCCAGAGTTGTCCAATTACATCCGCTATTGGGCTTTGCAAATCCGTCGACATGCAAAAAATACCATTTAACACGAATAATTTTGGCCCAAGCCCCAGGTATATGGATTCATGATAAAACTGAAACTATATGATACACAATCAAAATCACGACTTCAACAGCCGCCAAACCAAAAACCAAAATCCATAAAAATGAAACAAAAAAAAAAAAAAAAAAAAATCTCCTACATCTGAGCAATATACATAACGCTACCCAAGCAGAGGAACCCGACGTAAGATATGCAGCTGATGATCACCAGCAACAACATTATTTATTATACTAGTTTCTCCTTCCTTCATTATCCGATTTCCACCATTATGGATTTCAGATTCCGGCTCTTCCTTCTCTCTACCCCCCCACCAATTTGGGTGGCGCTAAGAGCAGCTACAAAACCCGTAGTAACTTTAAAATGACCGGCCATTGGATCACCGGAGGGTGTTCACGAAAGCCAGCAAAGACACTACATCTCTATTCTCTGATGGATATTTAACCGGCCTTGCTGAGTACTTCGGGAAGAACAGAATTGTTGGGAAGCTGCCCAGCTGCAATTCTTGCTGCGCAAAGCTTTTCTGCTCACCGTCTGCCCTGAACTTTCCTACCTTCAACCCGGCGCCACCCAACTTCTCCTCCATTTCAACATACGATCCTTCCATTCCCTGGCAAAACCGGCAGCACGGTGCATAAAGCGCAACTATCCACGGCTCGCTTCTGTTCTCCAATTTCAGCAAATTTTCAATCCCAGGCCTGCTGAGGCTCACAATGTTCTTGCTTTCAAAAATGTCAGCAACAGTCGCGCTTCCATTTGCTTGTGCAGCTTCATTTCCATTCCCATTTACACTCTCTTTGCTTGTACAGCTTCATTTCCATTCCCATTTGCACTCTTTTACTTGATGTTGCCTTTGTAGTAATTTAAATCGAACTAGAAACAGATTTTATAGTAATTTATTTACTACGTTTGTTTTTTTTTATTTATATAGAAAATCCTAGTACTATTATGATTAAAATAAGAATCATAATCTATTCCGACTTTTAATTCCTTAGCCTTGTGTATCTCTATAAATAGGATATAGTAATCGGTCTTATCGAGTTGGAATTTCTGTGATCGATCGTACGATTTACAATGGATGAGTTTCGGCTAGGGCGGAAAGGGAAGAAGAAGAAGTTGAATATTAATATGAACATGGAAGGTGATGTTTTGTTTGAGATTTTGCTAAGACTAGATCCAAAATCCCTGTTGAATTGTAGCCTTGTTTCCAAGCAATGGCTTTCGGTGATAAGAAATCCTGTTTTCAGAAAAAATTACATAAAGAGATGGGATAAGGATTTCAAACTTGTGGGGATGTTGGTTTACGAGAGAATTGGTGTTCATTGGCAGGGTGAAGAGTTTCCACTATTGGATCCATTGTTGCCGACGGCGAGAAGCCAAGTCGGAAGTGTTGGGCAGAGGTTTATGAGTGGGAGTAGAGTTGGACTGTTCTTAGGTGCTACTTCTAATGGTGGTCTTATATTATCCGGTTTTCAACCCAACAAATACTACGTATCCAATCTTGTCAGCAAGAAAGAAAGTCATCCCATTGCCATCACCTCCCAAGTTTTGGGAGTATGTCACAACCGCCATTATTGATTCCGATTCCGATGAAGGTGGTGGTTTTAAGGTTATACAGGCCAAATTGCCCGATGCTCCTCACAATCACAATCATGTGCCGGCAGCGATCCAGGTGGCTAGAGGTGTGATTTATTGGCCGGCAGCCATTAGCAGTCGTAATATGGGATGCTTAGCTGCTGCTTATGGTTATGGTTATGGTTATGGTTATGGAGGACAAGGCATGATGATCCGTTTGATAGAGGAATCAAAGTTAGAAGTGGGCAGGAGGCCATCCTCCGATCAACCCAGCGGCAGCTATTATTCTGAGCTTTTGTGGAGTCCATACAGACACTATGGCGTCCCGTCTTGCGGATTTCTTCACTGTATTATCAATAATATGACGTTTATCAAGATTTGGGTCCTCACGGAGCCAAATTATAAGTGGAAATTATTGTACAAGATTTCGAATCGATATGGATGAAAATTTTCGCGATATCGGGGTTACTACCCAGGAGACCTCCTTTTGTATTTGTGTCGTTCCTTCCTGGGAGATCAAACTCGGTTTGCGTTAGATTGCAGAAACAATTTTATTTCTATGACCTCGATGCCCAAGAGTTAAAAACATTTAGTCTTTCGTACACTACTGGTCATGCTTGTGATCCTTTTAGAATCCATAACATTGATACTCTTGACTTTTATCCGCTCACCATGACACAGCTAAGAGCTTGGCCTTGACCTCATCGACATCCTTCCTTGGATTTCATAATGATTTTTGTATAAAGTCACCTATTTGCCTTATACCAAGGCAAGGCGGTGGCTTTATGCTATTTTGTACTAGTGTTAACCTTCTAATGAAATGTAAGATGCAATTTTATTTTTTTTTCCTATTGTACCAAAATGTCATGTTTGAAACTTGGACTTTTCATTTGAACAATGACTTTGGAGGATAGTGGGCCTGGCCTGGGCTGCAGCTTCAGGTTTCTGTAATAATTTTTTATGGGTTGGTTCTGAGAATTCCAGGCTGGATTTGTCTTTGAAAACTATATTAACTTCATTTTGAAAACTAAAAATAATTGGAAAAACATCAATAATAGTCCACAATCTTTGCATATGTATCAAATATAGTTCAAATCTTTAGTAAGTATCAAATGTAGTCTACAATGTATCACTTTTGTATCAATTTTAGTCCAATTGACGGAAATTAGGGCAAATGAATGGTCAACTAAGTTGACCGTCAGTCAAAGAAGAAAAAGATTTTCAGGAAATCTTTTCCTTTAGAAATTTTTTTTTTCCTTTTTCTGAAGAAAATCTTTTTCCTTGGAAAAATTTTTTTTTTTTTCTGAAGAAAAAGATTTCTTTAGAAATTTATTTGTATAGAATGTTTTATATGTAACTTCTTCCTTATCTCTATTAGGGTTTTACTAGATTATTTGTATGTGAATTCTTAGATTCAAATTTAATGGTGCTGATTGACTTATATCAACATTTATATAGGTGATGAGCTTCTCTCGGACTCGTTTCCATACAAGGAGCTTGAGAATGGTATCCTATGGGAAGTTGAAGGAAAGGTGAGCTTAATTTTATCTATCTTATAGAAATCGAGTTTGTATTGAGAAATCTTTTTCTTTAGAAACAAAAAATATATATTTCTTAAGAAAAATATTTTCTGAAAATCTTTTTCTTCAGAAAACGGAAAAAAGTTTCTAAAGAAAAAGATTCCTGAAAAATCCTTTTCTTCAAAAAAAGAAAAACAAAATTCTACAGAAAACGATTTTCTGAAAATCTTTTCCTTTAGAAAACAGGGGAAAAAAAATTTCTAAAGAAAAAGATTCCTGAAAAATCCTTTTCTTCAAAAAAAGAAAAAAAAATTCTACAGAAAACGATTTTCTGAAAATCTTTTCCTTTAGAAAACAAGGAAAAAAAATTTCTAAAGAAAAAGATTTCCTGAAAATCTTTTCTTCAAAAAAAGGAAAAAAAAATTTTCTAAAGAAAAAAAATCTTTTTCTTCAGAAAAAGGGAAAAAAATTTTCTAAAGGAAAAGATTGCTTGAAAATCTGTTTCTTCTTTGACTGACGGTCAACTAAGTTGACCGTTAATTTGCCCTAATTTCCGTCAATTAGACTAAAATTGATACAAAAGTAATACATTGTGGACTACATTTGATACTTGCTAAAGATTTGGACTAGATTTGATACATATGCAAAGATTGTGGACTATTATTGATGTTTTTCCAAAAATAATTATAATCTTCAAAATACTTGTTTTGGATAGTGTATGTAAATATATATATATATATATATATATGTGTGTGTGTGTGTGTGTGTTCGTGCGTGCATGCATGATAAGAAAATCTATATTGATATGAAAGAATTTAAAAACATATTATACTTGAAAAGAAGTAATAGAGTAGTATTTCAGAATCTAAGGCAACCAAAAGTGTTACACTCCCCTTTCTGATCAAATTTGCCACACAAACAAAGAGAGAAGAATTTAAAGACCCTACTACACAAGAACACTCGGAATTGTTTTGTGAGCTGCTTCGATCTCCATTACAGTTTGGGGCATATGCTCAAAAAAAAAAAAATTAACAGAAGAACTTACAACACTATTTGCTTCGATCAAACTCAACAGAAAAACACTTAGAATAGTCATCTTGTTTGCTTCCATCTCAACAGAAGAACATTATGGGACATTTGCTGCAGCAGCAACTAGGGTTGAGAACAAACACAAACGTTCACGAACAAGCTCGAGCTCGACTCGATAACAAAGTTCACGAACATGATTTTTAGTCTCGATAATAAACGAACACGAACACGAACAAGGTGTTGAAAGCTCGTTAATGTTCGTGAACAGGCTCGATTAAAATATTAACTATATAATATAAATAAAATAAATATATACAATATTAAAATTTTAAATAATACAAATAATTGAATCTTTATATATATATATTTTTATGTACATAGATATCAATATATGAGTTTAAATTGAATTTTGATTTTTATGTAAGTTGATATAGTATATTAAAGTAACTAAACATTACGATTTTCTGTTAGTTAATGCGAATAGAACGCACACGAATATTCACGAATATGCTCGGCTCGGATCGATTAATAAATAAACGAATACGAACAAGATTTTAAGCTCGATAAATAAATGATGAACAATAAATGAACACGTCAAAACTCGGCTCGTTATCACCCCTAGCAACAACATTAGCAACATCCTCGTGGCGGAAAGGACAATCCAGGCCTGAAGCTTGGAAGAAACATTTGCGGATGGCCTTATATAGGGGACATTCCAGAGTAGGATACCTCGCCATCTCCCTAGTAGAATGATAATACTGAAAGAAAATGAAAAAAAAAAAAAAAAAAAAGTAGAAGAAAGGAAATTAATTGTATGAAATAGATAATTACATGACAAAAGTATATAATATCCAATTTCTTTACCTGGCATCGAGGGCCAAAAGGGCACAGTGCAATATTTTCAGTATGCCTGCACTCAAACTTTTTGTATTTCCTTAAGTTGGGGAATTTTGCCAATTTTCTACGGTATGTGCGTTCTGCAAAAAAAGTATTATTTTATTTTTTAAAAAATTTCAAAATATTACACTAAAGAAATTCCTTTCAAGATAAAAAAAAAAAGTGACCAAGTAAGTAATTTAATTCTTTGGCTAAAAATTTAATTCTTACTTACATACAAACTTGTTAAATTATCTAACCACAAATAATGGCAACACAACTTTCAAGAACATCAAAAGGCCATAGAAAACAACTAGCGGGAAAATATTATTTACCTTTACATTTACAGAGAATTAGCTGCGTTATTTAATTAATTCTTTCTACATTTTTATTCCCATTATTTCAAATAATAATTACACAAATAATCAAAAAACAATATAATGATTTCACAAATTGAAAGACTAATTAATTACCTTGCAATTTGCACCATATTTGCAAGAATTCTTCTTGCTCAGCATTGCCTCGCACAATTTTGTTTTATATCTTTCATTCTTGGAAAAGAAAAGATAACACAAAAGTAAGGAAGAAATGCTAATGCGACAATCAGATTATCAATAACCAAATTTGGAATTGCTGCTTACCTCCATTCTTTCTCCCTCAAGTTTTAGAAATCTATCTCTTCAGAACAAAGTTGTGGAAATCATCTCTTCGGAATTGATAGGTTTTTCTTGGAACCAAAATGGATACTGGATAGGTTTATATAGCTAGCTAGCTTGATGGCGGTTATTGATCGATCAAGAATCCGCTGCAACTGATTCTTGATTACATAATTTCTTGAATATTTATTTTATTTTTTTATAACACATTTTTCCTTCCATTCTATTGGAAGAGTTCACTTTGATAATTGTACAACTTAAATGTTATAAATGTTAAAGTATACCAACTAAAATAGCTAATCGAGATCCTTGGATTTCATAATGATTTTTGTACTAGTGTTAACCTTCTAATGAAATGTAAGATGCAATTTTTTTTTTCTATTGTACCAAAATGTCATGTTTTCTATCATCTATGCTTACTAAAATAATTATAATATAACCTATATTTAAGCATTCTGAAAAAAAAGTAAAAGTATAAATAAAAACAAAATTTTTGTAATAAATTACTTATTTTTATGTGATATACTTTTCACTCTTTTAAAGTTATTAAAAAGAACAAGCACTAAACAAAAGGAAAAAGTTCAACAAACTTCAGATATCGTGTAAAAATTTGTTCTCTAACCGGGCGGCCCATTAATGAAAACGTCTGAAACAAGTCCAAGTCTTCTTGGGTCATACTTGACCAATTACATCCACTATTGGGCTTTCCAATCCAACGACATTAAAAAATACTTGCCTTTTTTTCTTAATTTTGCCCAAACCCCAACTATATCGATTCATTTCTAATAAACCCATTGATAAAAACTGAAATATTATGATACACAATCAAAATCATTACTACCACAGCCTCCAAACCAAAATCGATAAAAATGAAACACAGAAAAAGAAAAAAAGGTTCTCCTACATCTGAACAATATACATAACGACGCTACACAAGCAGAGGAACCCAGACGTAAGATAAGCAGCTGGATCACCAGCAGCAACATTATTATACTAGTTTCTCCTTCCTTCATCATCCGATTTCCACCATTATGGATCTCAGATTCCGGCCTCTTCCTTCTCTCTACCCCCACCAATTTGGGCGGGGCTACAAAACCCGTAGTAACTTTAAAATCACCGGAGGGCGTTCACGAAAGCCAGCAAAGACTCTACATCTCTATTCTCCGATGGATATTTAACCGGCCTTGCTGAGTACTTTGGGAAGAACAGAATTGTTGGGAAGCTGCCCAGCTGCAATTCTTGCTGTGCAAAGCTTTTCTGCTCACCGTCTGCCCTGAACTTTCCTACCTTCACCCCGCCGCCAACCAACTTCTCTGCCATTTCAATATACGATCCTTCCATTCCCTGGCAAAACCGGCACCACGGCGCGTAAAGCACAACTATCCACGGCTCGCTTCTATTCTCCAATTTCAGCAAATTTTCAATCCCAGGCCTGCTCAAGCTCACAATGTTCTTGCTTTCAAAAATGTCAGCAACGGTTGCGCTTCCATTCGCCTGTACAGCTTCATTTACATTCCCATTTACACTCTCTTCCTTGATGTTGCCTTTGTGTAGACCGCACTCTTTAGCCCTGGCATCTTCCCACCACCATCTCCCTTCCCTCTCATGTTGCCCTGGAAGGACAGCCCTTGTGCACGGCTCACATCCAATAGACACATAACCCTGCGAATGCAGGGAGTTGACAGGCACATTCATGGCTCGCAGGAAGTTCCAAACGTCCTTCCCATCAACATTTGCCACAGGATTCCACTTAACTAAACTGCCTACTCCCCCATCCAAGCCCTCAAACACAGGGTCAACTTGGACAACGGGGACTTCAGATCGGGTACCAGGGGACTGATCTTTTCGCTGGCCGGTAATCCATGCGCGCAGCCCTTTGAGAGCTCTGCGCAGGGGCCTGACCTTCCTCACACGGCAGCACTCTTGGTGACCGTCTTCATAAAAGGAGAAGAGCCCCTTGCTCCTAACCAAAGCCTGAACTTCAACAGAATCGGGGAACATGTACTCAATGTGAATGCCATAGTGCTTCTCAACAGTGTCAAAAAACTTGTAGGTCTCCGGATTCAACCTTCCAGTGTCCAAACTAAATACTCTGAATGGCCGGCCGGTCAATCGTGCGTACTCAATCAGAGCAACATCTTCAGCACCACTGCAGATTGTGATAATTATATCAGAATATGATTCATTTTAAAACAAAAGGTTGCTTAAGCCTTGTTATGCAACAATTGCTATCATTATCAGAGCAATAGAGAAAGGAACCAGCCATCAAAGCTAATAACACATTACAGAACACAACAATCATCAATCATCTATGCTGTATAAAAGTTTATAATCATCAATCATCATTCCACAAAGAAGCAGTATGCTTTCGTTCCCAAAACGCATTTAATACCAACCGATTCCACAAAGAAAACGACAAGAATGCCAATGAACAATTTACCTGAAAGCTATGGCAATATCATTCCCAAATTTAGCAAGTGCCCTGTCCATGATTTCAAGAGGGGATGCATCCCCAAGCTCTTGAGCCAATTTCTCATAGTCCTCGACCTCAACGTTCTCTCCAACCTCTGGTAACAAGCCAACCACAACAATACATTAGATCAAAACCCGATACAATACAAACCCACAAACAAAAATCCACACAAAAAGCGAAAAAACTAATGATAAAAAAAAATGAAATTGAAATTACCAGGAGCAACGACAGTTGCCGCAGCAGGAATTATGGAGGTATTCCTTTTAGGCTCAGCATTCAAAGCCCTAACAGCCAACCGTCTTCCGGCGGCTGGCAATAAATTGGTCCGATCCAACGGCTGAAAGGAACCAAACTTTGAGGCTACTGCACAAATTCAAAACAACAAACAAACCAAAATTTTCAATAAATTAATAACTCAAATCCATTCCAGAAATTGAAATTTTGAAGGAAATTTCCACAGCGAATCACGGTAATTGAATTCGAAGAATAATAAAAATCAGCAGAAAACGGATAAAAATTGTACCTTTCACATGTTCGTGTGAAGAAGAGGACAAAGAACCGTGAATTGCAGTCGAAGAACTGAGAGACAGAGCCATTCCGAAAAATCCCTCAAAAAAAAAAAAAACAACCCTAAATCTACCGAATACTAAGGTTTATAGCCTCCGGGTCCGGCGAATTATGCTACAAGAAACAATAATGAGAGAGAGAGATAGGAAGCAGTATGAGATGATGAAAAAACATGGCGACGTTATAAGAACAAGAGGGAAGAGAGGAGGCTAACCAGGTTCATTGAACCTGGACGTGTTTTCGAACCGGGACGAATGCTGACATGGCGAGATATGATTGGACGAGGGCTAGTTGTGTAATTTTGAATCAGCAGTGTCGTCAGCAAAAATTGAAGTGGGGACAAAAAAGAGAAATGGAGAGGAAGGAGAGTCGTGGTGAGGAAGGACTAGAAATTTCACGCCAGTCAAAACGGGAACATTATTTTTCTTGAATATTCTCCATTTCTGGGTGGGATTTTTTTTTTTTTTTTTAAATTCTACCAAATCTGGGTCGATATTTTACGTGATCATTGTTTTTTTTTTAATTTATTTATTTATATTATATTTTTATTTTATATATTGCAAGATTTTCAGCCGTACGAATCTAAATTCGATATAATTAAGGAAAACTAATAAGGTTTCTAAATATATATTTACCTTCTTTTTTTTGTTTTAGTTCTGGTTTTCTCTTAAATAATACTTCATTCGTCTCGTATAAAGGATTTAGTTTTTAAAAAATAACAAATCCTTCATCCATTCTATTTGAAGAGTAATATTTTCAACATTACAAAGATATCTGACTCTTATCATAAAATCAAAAGAGTAAAGAATTATCTGTCGAGTTTGAATTGATCTAGATAGGATATTATTGTTATATACTAATGTGGAATCCACAGCTAACCGTTATGATATCGAATTACTTATTTTAAATATTACACTTTATTTTCAATAATAAATTATACATTTTTCAAACAAAACTTTTATAATGAGACGGATGATGCAATATTATTTTTCTATAAAAATTGTGATAAATTACTTGATATAAATATTATTACTCATAATCCAATTTATAAAAATACAAAAAAATTTATAAGTTTTAAAATACAACAGTTACAATAACTAATTCATTAATATATTTAATTGTAAAAAATATAGAATGTAAAAAGTTAAAAAAAACAGGACTGTTTAACTGAAAGTGTAATTACTCAAATCAAGAACAAATTCCAAATTAGTGAAAAACCCAGCTGGGGGATCCATATATATATATATACACATTCAAAGCAAGCTTTCCATAAAGGCCAAGAATAATCCCTGAGCCAAATTTCATATGTCCTTTGTGTCAAGTGAAGAGTCAGTTTCAAATTATAGTTTATAATTTAGAAATAATTTTATAGAGCTCAACTATTCTAGATGAAGTCTTCTCGTCCCACTTGAGAGAACTGATCCTCCACTTCATGAGAACCCATTTGAATTGACAAGTAAAACCTTTCAGGTTTCACTCTGTAGCTCTACACTTCTAGTTGTATTGCAATGAAGAACAACCATTGCTGAATGATAACTGAGGCAGACGAGGAAACCAGGGGGGAAAAAGATAGAAAAATTACAAGTACTTTAAATCATTGATCCCACACAATTCACTCTTTTCTTCCATCAAATTCTATGTGGTATTAATTATCAGTATTCATCTAAGTAAGTGTATAGCAGATCGTCTTTCTTAGACTTTCTCCGGCTGAGCAACGCCTTGAGGAGGCGTTTACTTTTGCTCGGGTTGTGATCGGCCTCTTTCGGGCTTCCTCTTTGAGCATCCAGCCGCATTGAAGCTGATTTCTGAGTTTCTGAGGGAAACTGGTGGAGAAAAAAAAAAAGCAGTATATATGTACTCTCATCAAGAAATGCCATTTGAAGGAATGAATGAAACTAGGGTGATATATGGTGCAGGATCCAATGACTCACCGGTCTTCCAAATGAAGGGTTTGGTGTGGTTGGCCGACTTGGATTTGGAGTTGTTGGTCTGGATTTTTTCGGTGTACTTTGCCGGCTAGCAAAAGATCCAGTACGTAAGAGGGGGAATCGATGCGGTGAAACTGTTCGCTTTTCTGATCACCCAAACCATATGAACAAAATGTGAGAGAAGATCTTAATGTACACAACATCAGTTAAAGAGAAAGAGAGTTGGTTAGGAATGTACCTAATTCTTTCTTAGGTAAGGTGCCTGAGAATGAAAAACTTCCCGGTAGCTGGGACAGCCGCGGAGATGGCGATTGAGAGCGCGCATTATTCCTGCATTTAGGCATGATCTGATTAACTGAACTCATCAAATTGATGAACCACATCATAAAGTTTAACCACAATGAAATTTACCTGATTGGTTCTGGTGGAGTTTCCTTAATCGTTGCTCGAACTGCTGTTGAAACACAACCAGTTTCTGTTAAAAAGTGTCCTCAAATAAAGACTTAACAGAGAAGATAGTGTTATGTTTAGTCTCTAGAACTAGAGCAAGTATGCTACCATTTCTAAATTGGCGCCAATCATCTTCCTCGTCTAAACAGCAACCATAGTGATTTGACTTTGAATGATTAGCACCATTAATGGTTTCCCCAACTGAACATAATAGTTGTCAGTGTCATCATTGTCTGTCAGACTATCACTATCATAATGGAAGGATGATTGCAAAATCTTTTCCAATAAAATGGGAACAGTTTAATTACCTGGCAAGATATATCGTTTATGGAATTTCGGAGTATTTATCACCAGTGACTGCTGTGACAGGCCTTCGCGATCAATATACTCCTGGCAAGTTCTCAACCTCTGAAACCAAAGAACCAAGCAAGAAGGAAAGGAATCGGTCACTCACTGTTAATACATGAAAGATCTTGAAAAGGGGAATGGCAGAAGGCAGAAGCTCAGGGTCCCTTAACCACACCCTTGAATTTTTATTTTTTTTAGCACAAACTCTCACAATTATTACATCGTCCTGTCCTATATGGTCTATACCTACTTCATAACTTCTACCTCAGAATTAGAAGCAAAAACAAACAGACTGGATTTTTAATTTGTCTATTCCAACTCAAACTTCCCATAGATATCTATTTCCTTTACTCAATAATGATGATTCTCTCTCAGCATAGTATCTAAAGAAAATATACACTGCCATATTTTAGAACTATCATCTCAATAAGACTAAAAGAAATTCGAACAAGGTAAGATCACTATTTCAGAAATATCGTTTGTAAACAAAAAGATATTTTAAAAGAATCTATAATTTGCACAGTGAATTAGCCACTATTACCAAAAAATCAAACCTCAAGTTTTTACTAACTTTACTCTGTTATGGATGGATAAATTCACATTAAATTTCCAAGCAAATGTCATTCATGTAATCCTCAAATATCTAACCATAAGCTTACATTATAGTGAGTGAATAGTTACTACAGCTAAGAATATGATGGCGACATTAATCTAGGGTAATGAGAGTTCAACCAAAGATTGAGTCGATATACCTGCTCTATACAAGATACTCGAAGCTCAGTTCCAGAGACTTCATCAACTTTTTCGTCCAACATATCATTGACTTTGTATGACACAGAGCCCAAATGGTCCACCGTATTTACAAGAGCTTTGATCGCATAATCTTTCAAAGTATTGACAACTCTGTAAATGCTGTATTCTTCAGTAATGGAAAAATATGAGCAAGTGGTAAATTCTCCATAACTAAAATGTAACTCACATGTGTTTTTGGTCATCATTGGTGTATGATAACTCAAAATACTCAGCTGCAGAATATAATTGCTTTCTCAGATTCTTCAAATCCTAAAGAAAGATAAGATTTCACAACCATGTCAAAAATGTTGGAATAAGTTCGTAAGAGTCCGAGCAAGTACACATATGGAATCAAGACTTTCAGGAAGTTGAATTAACTGACTAAAATTCCATCCTTAGCAGAACATAGAATAGATTGTCAGTACAGATGCCTCATTGACATCTCAATCCAAGTATTTCAACAAAAATTACACTTCCATATATCTTACAAGCATACCCTTGGTGTTTGAGTGCTTTGCTTATGGGAATTTATATATACAGTTGAAACAAACACCATAAGAGCTTTTCTGTTTCTTCACTACTTTAAAGCGGGTGCAACGTCATTGGAAAAAGAATAAGGAGATTAAAACTCCATTGCCCCTCAGCCCAAATAACACTACAAGATGTGCTTTCTCAGTAACTATTTATGCCTTATGGAGGAAAAGGATCACTCCGATTTTTCAAAAAAAGAGGTATGATGCCGCCACAGTTCTCATGGATTCTGAGATGGATCAGACTTTGAATCCCAGGATAGAGAAACAATTTCTATCCCTACAGATAAATGATAACTCAGCCCGGAGCAGAATGTGCCACAAGCAATCTCCCCATGGCAACAAACTGCTTGGGATTTCTACTAAACTCCTAGTGTATGATCAGTTTGATAGATTCAATCAGAATCCTATCCTGTTTCCATAGACAAAAAGTGAAACCCTCTACATTCAAAGCCCTACTACTGCAGAGCAATATATCAAGTCAGGAAATCCGACAATACCTCAAGACTATCAGAAAAGAGTATACTTTGCTGCATAGAGACCTCATCATAGTTGGCTGGCTCTCGAGGGAGAGTTATGGAAGCAGTTGAAGCAATAGCCTCCATAATGGAGTGCCCTGAAGCTGAAAAGTTACTTATGCTGCAAAATAGGGAAAGGAAAAAAAAAGAAATAAAAAAAAGAAGAAGAAGCAAAACTCTTGTCAAATTTTCAATTAGGCTTTAAAAGAACAAACAACAGCAGTACTTTAAGACACAATTGCAATCCCATCAAATCCAAGTTTTACAAAATTGATGCAGCAAAGATAACAAAACTCATGAGAAAAAAGATAATCTTGTCTAAAGCTTCTCAATTACACCATCTTTTCTCCTTCGCTGCACCACCAAAGTATACTCTTTTTTTCTTCAAATTTAAAATAATAATAGAATGGCATCCAATTCCTTAAATTCACCAAAAAGTAGCAAACTTGCATCAAAACGAAAAACCCATGTAAGGTTACTCAATTGGAGGGGAAAAAACAAAATCAGAGAAACAAAGCATCCACTTTTAGAGGAAGACAAAGTAATACTCACTCTAAAACGGCCAACAATCCAATCTTTTCCTTTTCTTGTTCCTCCCTTTACTCAGCAATGACAACGTTTATAATATGGTAGTATCTTTATGCAACCAGCCCTCCTCCTCCTCCTCCTCCGCCAAAGAAGCTATAAAAGCCACACCAACCTTCCCAGTACAACAGCGGTGATCACAGAGGGGAAAGGGAGTGAGGTTTTAAAGTAAAGGGATGGGGAAAAGGAAGGCAAATTGCGACATAAATAGGAACATATTAATTCTTTTTAGCTGAAATGTGGTCTTGGGGTAAAAAAGATTTTGACTAAACCAATGAAAACGACAAGTTGAAGTTTGGTTTTTCGAAATAAAACAGCTGGATTTGGCTTTGTGGGACTGGAACTATTTCAAGAAGGTGAATTGAGAAAGCCTGAAAGAGGAAGAAGATGAAGGGATTTCACATTCACAGCTTCAGGGGAAGAAGGAGAAGACAAAGAAATGAACAAACATCAAAGGCAATCACGTTCATTTCTGCAATCCAATTGAGAATTTGGAGCATTTGCCATTATTAAACACCCCCCTAAAGTCCACCAACAGGAGGACCACCACTTTTTCAGTTTCCAACCTAAAATGAATTTTTTTTTATAAATAAAATAGAAAGAATGCAGTATTTGTAATGATTAATATTCCATTTATTCATCAGTTAATTTTTTTTGAAAATACAATTAATATTATAGCATTTTAAATATAATTAATAAGGTAAGAACATACAGTCAGGAACATTAATAATACTGTATATCATAGGACATTATCCGATTTGTGAAATGTATGTGTTTTTAAAAAGACAATGTTAAATAATATAATTAAATTATATTAAGTAAGTAAGGAATAAAAACTAGGATTTCATAATTATTTTTCATTTGAAATGTATAATTTAACTCTTATTTAACGATAAAAATATTTTTAAAACGAACACTTATTTAATAACATATTAGGAAAAATTTATGATTAACCAACATTAATCAATTGGGTCAATATCAGTCAATTAGGGTTCATAATTCCTGTACAGTACTAATCATTGTCAATTTAGTGGGTCCCACCTTACTTCACCACTCTTACTTTGGGTACCTGGTCACTTGGTCGGGTCCCATTTGACCTATAAAATAACCTTTCCTTTTCCTTTATTTTTTATTTTTCTTTATTTGTTTTCTCTTTGTTATTACTAGTAACAAACAAGTGACATAAATGTAAATATTATTATTTCCAAAAGAAAAATAAAAAATGCAAATGTTACTGGTAATAAATACGATAAATGCTTTTTGTATTTATAAATAAATAAATAAACATGTGAAGTTGAAAGAATAGGCCCACAGTCCACTGGACAGTCAGAGCCAGAAGCCCATTATATAATGTTGAACGGGATTTGAAATCGCACACCGACTGCAAAACCCATATAACACCAGAGATTATTCAGGTTCCAATGCACCAAATAAGATTGTGCACATAGGTATAATTTAATTATACGAGTAAATGTTATTTTCTTAGAAGAACGATGAATATGTAGCGAACTCATAAATAAAAATAAAATTTAGCTTATTTTTAAGTGAGAAAAACATTGGATTGGGTCCTACTGCAGCAGCTGCTCAGGCTTGTGTTTGTTAGCTTGGCCAAAATTTCATGGTTTCGGTGACCAACCTAACAATGGTTGTTGGTTGGGCGATACTGACTGATACAGTTAATAATGCTCCGGACATCACGCATGAATCTCTCTTCTTCATTATCTCTTTTCAACTTGTGTATATAAGAACGAGCTAGTATCCCAATCAGCGTTATTGAATACTTAAAATTGTGCGATAAATTATATCGTTAGGAACATTCATATATTTATTTCTTAGGTGAAAAAAAAATACGTTATCAGACAAAAAAATTTCATGGATTTATTTTTACTTGTATTCATATTTTGCAAAATTGAGATTCCATTGAGATTAATTTAGAATGTAAAATCGAAATCGATAGAATTATAAGATTCTACATAAAATATGCAGATATAAAATTATTGATAAATCATAACATTACTTTTATTTAAATAATTTTAGTAAATTTTTGTAAAATCATAAATAAAATTGATATAATATTTTGAAATCGTATAATAATACGGGGATTTGCAAACTATGCTTGTATCCCATGCGGGGTGGTGGTGGGGTGCGGTCCACGGCACACAGCCAGGAAAATTGCGGAAACTGGACCGCACTCATTTCCGCTGCCACGTTGTCGCTGGCTATTCTCCTTCACCTCATGCCTATAAATTACTCTTTTAATTAAAAAATTAAATAATAGTTAGGCGAGAGATTATTCATTGCATCTGTTGCATTATATAAAATAATATAGTAAAAAAATTTAAGGGAACGAAGCATTGTTTTAGGAAGTTCGATTTGAAAATTGTACAATTTTTTTATGATTTACAAAATATAATATCTAAAATAAGTAGATTATCATAATTTTTTCACTAATCTCATTACTTTTAGAGGTGAATTAATTGTGTATCACATATTAATTGTGTATGACAATTTATTATAAAAAAAATCATACTTACTTCTTATAATAAAATCAAAAAAATATTTTGAAATTTGACTAATCTAAAAAAACATAGATGATTTTAAAAATAGCTTTATATTAAACAATATATATATTATATATATAAACATAAAAGGTAAATGTGACATTTACACTTATTGGTCGACAAATATGAAATAACAATCATTGTGCTTTCTTCTATTGTATAGTTCCCATTATGTCACCTACTTTCTTTGAATATTGTTGAACTTCATTAGTCAAGTTTATTAGTTTTAATTTCCAGCGACTTTTGTTGTTGAGGATTAATTAAGTATAATAATGGTTTTAGTTAGCTACATTTATCATATAGATATGATCTAAGTTAAAGCTTAAGATATGGTATTATAATATTTTAGACTGAGTTGAAAATATATAGTAAAAAATGTTGCTCAAAACCAAATTCAAACTGTGTAATTAAGAAATGAGATACCAAACAAACTTTTATAATGAACTTTATGAAATTATGTATAAAATATGTTTGAAATACGTTAGCGTACATGTATGATATGCATTTTAGAACGTATTTTAAGATATAATTTTTAACCCAATATTTAATATGTTGTATGATAAAAGATTATTCGGTGCATCCGTTGTACCTTTTAAGATTGTGCAGATATATGCCCTAAATTAGGATGCCTTTAAAATTTTGGAGCTGGCTTGGAAACCGGAAGATGTACACATAATGCCCTACAAAAAATGGTCATTTTCTTCATTTGGAATTTTGAGTTTTAGTTAGTGCCGTCAATTGCGCTGTGGTGTGGTGGAGCCCAGCAGTTGCACTCCCTTTTTATGGGAGTGTGCGCGCCCGCTCGGGAAGCCCATTACCCTTACTAGACTGTTGGGCTGGTAAAGACATTTGAGCTAATCATTTACATTTCTTACTCTTTCAGCCCAAAAGTAAGTGACAAAAATGATTACCATATTGGGCCTTGTGGCCCACAAGCACGTGTCCAAAAATTTTATATGTTGCTTTTTTTTTTCTTCTCGAGAATTCCATTTACATTTTTATGAAAATTACAAATATATTTCGAATCCTTTTTGATA
The DNA here is from genome assembly GCA_016801395.1 of Leptodermis oblonga. NCBI lineage: Eukaryota > Viridiplantae > Streptophyta > Magnoliopsida > Gentianales > Rubiaceae > Leptodermis > Leptodermis oblonga. Next base: position 45,622,695 of record CM028756.1, read on the forward strand.
ATTATAATTTTTTAAATAAAATGCATGAAAGTATAGCTATTCATTTGTTTTAAATAGATATAATATAGAATGCTTCATACGTTTTATACAATGTAATGTTAAATGTTACAAAAAAAAATCATACTAAAAAACTGGTGCATTGTGCGTCACAATGAATAATAAAAAGTAAATTTTCTAGTTAGTTTCTATTGCATCATAATGTAACGCTCCAATAGTGAAAGGGAGTGAGATGATAAATTCCCTGAAATATTCGGGGCTGTTATGCAAATAATGGAGAATGTATGCTTTTGAACGGCTTTTTAGATAGCTGCGGCCGCGTTATAAGATTAATTAATGGGACGTGGGTTAGGGTATTAATCCCAAATAATGACGGCTCCGATGAGAGAGGATTAATCAATTAATGCAAATTACGGAACCCAAAAAAAAAGAAAAGAAAAAACAAATCCATCGCAGGTTAAGTTGGATAAACACTCGTTAATTGTGCTGCAGCTGTAACATCACCCTCCCTTAATAACCCCAACATTCTTGGAATTCATGCACTCTCACTCCATACTGCGAGAAAATCATCTGTATCCATGCACTTATGTTCTGTCGCATACGTAATAAAAAATATATATATACTTTAAATTTTTTTAAAACCACGTGAATAAAATAAATACATGGAGTACATAGATACAGAAGGTCTGGTACTCCTAATACCACTCTCTACAAATCCTTCAAAATTTACAAGATTAATTCAAAAAATTTAAAAAAAGAAGAAGAATTTATTAGTAAAATTAAGTAGAGCGAGAGTACCATGTATACAAAAGTGTAATATACGATTCAGATTAAACAAATTTAGTAGTATTACACAAAACTGTAACAGATGATCCGAGCATAGTATTGTTAGTAAATAGAAAAACAATTCAAAATCTGAAAAGATGCGACTATTAGTAGAGGTTTAGGAAAGAGTGTAAGGAAAAAAGGAAAAGAGGGTACGTGCACTTATCTTTTGCAAGTTCAATTTATGAAGGCATTAAAACACCATGATTCAGCCCCCTCGTTTTGTAATTAAGATTTCACTCGGTAATTGTTCATCCTATTAATTACCTCAATTCCAAATGAATTTCCATGATTCATTTTCATACTGTAACTCCCGATCGTGAGCACAAACTCCAATTTATTCCAACTAATTTATAATCCCATCCGCCTCGATCATTCACCATTGCAGAATCATCAAGAACAAGAATGAATTCCACAGTTTTAAGCTTTCAGAGCTCTGTTTTTGCATCATATGATCAATCCCTGTTCTTGGATGAACTATGTCCTCATCCAGAGTATAATACTAATACTACTTATGCTGTACAATTTCTTTTGTTAATTTACCTTTTTTTTTTTTTTTTTTTGTTCTTCTAATGTGAAGATTTCTTGCAGGCCATTAGCTTGGACGCAAGAAGATTTGTATCCATATCCAATGCAGCCATGGCAGAACAATCTGCAAGTTCCATGCTGGGAGTGGGATTTCAAGGATTTTGATGACATTTGCGGTGATTTTGGGATGTGGGCTCAGCCGGGCATTAATCAACCATCATTCTTTGATGAGAAAGCTGTTGTTGAGGTTGATGCTAAGCCAGTTATCAGTTTTCCAGGAGAAACAGCGTTTGAATCGTCTTCAGAGCGAACGTTTCATCATCAAAATGATGAGAGGTGCATGAAATCATCTTCTGGGCTGCAGTTTGATGAGATTCGTAAGTATTTTGATGTTCCAATCACGAAGGCAGCTAAGGAGTTGAAGGTTGGTTTGACTGTGCTGAAGAAAAGATGCAGAGAATTGAACATCAAGAGATGGCCTCACAGAAAGATCAAGAGCTTGAAGTTCTTGATTCAGAATGCTAAGGTAATTTCACTTCCATCATCACGTTAGTAATTTAAAGCCTGGATTTTAAAGGAGGTTTTAAAAAATAGTTTTTTATAAACATGTTTTCAAAAAACAAGCAAACAAACACGTGGGTGAAAAACGAAGGAAGTATGCAGTGAACAAGTGTCAAACAAGGTTGAGTTTTGAAACAGTTTTTGAATCTCGTTATAGAACAAATTTAGCCTGCAAAACTTTCAAACTAACATGCCCTTACCTACATATAATATAACTAGTTTGATTTTTCGTTCTGAAAATTTCCAGGAATTGGGATTGACTAATGAGGTTGCGATGCTTGAAGAGCACCAGAGAATGCTGCATAGAATCCCAGAAATGGAACTTACTGAAAGAACCAAAAAACTTCGACAGGCATGCTTCAAAGCTAACTACAAGAAGAGAAGGGCACTGGCCATGGCTGCTGCTGATGCTGATTCTTCCCAGAGTTGACGATCATCCTCTGTTTAATCCATATGATGTCTGCTTCACTTTAGGTATCACAGATTAGGGTGTTGTCAAGGCTTTTTTTCGTGGGCATATCTTCAATTGATTATTGAAACTAGATTTGATAGTCTGCCTAATTAAGACTTATGAGGCACTGGAATGTAAATGATTTAAGTGGGGTTTTCCCTTTGGAATTATGTTTTTAGTTGTTCATCAATTCGCGAAAAGTCGAAACTTGAAATCAAAGTAAAGCTGTTTACGAGTCACAAGATTGAACTCTAATGAAACGGATGCACTATATAAAATTGTTCCACCTATGACTTTTAAGAGAATAATCTATACATATGATGATCCATTCTTGACATTTCCGAACGTTAGTTGATGTTGACATAAGGAGAAGAGAATTAGTAGTTTGGCAGAAACCCTTTTAACAATTAGTGGAAATTCATTGTCATCTCCTCCGTCTAAATAAAATCAGAAAGACCGAAGAATGGCCCGTAAGGACAAAAGAGAAAAAAGAAGAAGAAAATGGCGGAACAGAGCCACTTGGCAGTGGCTGCAGGGGGCGGGCGTATTTTATTTTCTATTTTTACATATGTGGCTGCCGCCGGAGATTCATAACACTAATGAAAGTTGTAAATTTATTTCTTCTGGGCTTCTCTGCGTCTCCATTGGACTACTTGCTCTGCACATAGAAAATACACAATCTGATCATAAAGATTCATTCTTTTTCAGATGGGAATCTAAGAAAAACATTGGATCGAGGGGATTAAGTTAGCATTTTGGCCTGTTTCTTGCAATCAAATTTGAATTGCAGCCTACCTGTTCGATTATATGTCCCCAAGAAAGAAAACTTACCAAGAAATTGGAGCTGGCATGAGACAAACTTGCAAAACTACTTCTCCTTTTGAACCTGTGCAGCTTAGAAGAGCTACTCCTCCTGGCTGAAGAAGATAATCCAAAACTCTCACTTAACGCCGGCCAATCATGTTCCTTCATTTTCCCATCTCTGATGATTTCTTCCTCAAGGCTCCTGACAGAGTACTCTTTCTGTAGTACAGAAAAAGCCCGACACTCGTGATCATCAGGGCCGTCCAGAACCGCGGTGGGAGAGTAAAAGTTAGCACTGCCAAACTTTGATGATGCAGACGAAGAAGAAGAAGAAGAAGAAGAATCAACGCTGTTAGAATGATTAATTAACACCAGCCTGGGTGGCAAGTCTAATCGTCTGGCAGCAGTAGTAAAAGTACTGTTTCTGCTGTTGTTGTTCTTGGTTGAAGGAATATATGATGATCTGGGCTTCCCTGGTGCCTCCTCCCATTGAAATGGAACTGATGCTAAAAGCTTGCAAGGCGGTGTAGGCATCAACAATGGCTCTCCTCTCATCATATGCTTATTTGGAAGTTTGGACAAAGACAGCTTTGGAGTTGCATTTGGTTCATGATCATCCAACAACCCCATCAGTAATTTCTCTTTCTCTTATGATCTTCTTAATCAGTAACTTTCTGTATATATGTCCGGATAGAAAGATGAGATTTTTCTGGATAGAAAGGAATCAAGGAAGGGGAAGTGGAGCGGGTAGTGATGAATGCAGGGGAAATTGGCAGTTGAAAAAACGCTCCAGTGGCTTTCTTATTCACGAGCGTTCTTACTTTGAATTCCCAACGGATGACATCATTAAATACTGGAAACCAAAGTCTAAACTCTTAACTAAAGCTCCATCCACAGCTGAATATATATTTAGATACGAGAGATTTTTTAGTCCATCCGTAGCCATTTATATTTAGGGGATAACGTAAGGGAAAAATCACATATCATTGGCTTCGCATATTATTTTTAATGATGCAACGAATGCATGCATGCAATAATTTTTTTTTATGGATTGACACAGACAGTTCCATTACACCTTTGACTTGGTCCAGGTGGGAAAATGACTAAATGAACGGTCACAAATAAACTGATAGCACAACAGCCAAATAGTCCATCGGACCAAACGAAAAAAACTGAATGCAGACGAAGTGAAGAACAAACATTTCAGTTTTATGGTTACAAAGCATATAGTAAACGCAGAATGGAACGACGTGAAACGAAACGAGACATGCAAAGGAGTTTTTGTCGACAAATATTCAGTGAAAAGGGAAAAGGATCATCGCCGGAAGAGGCCGGCGATTTGTTTTTTCTTCCTTTCCGGCAAAACAATTGTTATTGCATTGTTCTTCTCTTGTCTGCTAAATGCTCAGACAAACCTCCTCTTAAACTTAGCATTCTTTTCCTTTTTGTGTTTGGTTTTCTAGAATGAATTAGGTGATTGGTGCGCCAGGTTTGGGGTAGCCCAACCTACAGTCCAAAGGGCTAGGGCCAAAGCATCTGAAGCATTACTACTGTGCTGCTGCAGCATCTGATCGTTAGTTAATCCTTGCTTTTGCTTTAGCACACCTATAGCATCTGAAGAGTACCCTTTTTGCTGCTGTTGTGAATTTATGGAAGGAAATCAATGTTGTGACTTGGTTTGATATTTGGTACTCTATAATGTTGTACCCTTTGACATTTGCTTCCAGATTTTCATGTTTGGCTTCCATTTTCTCTTTCTTTGAATAGTTTAGTGGTTTCGCCTCCTCGCTCGCACTCATGAGATGATTACTTCTGGAGTGAAGAATGTTTGTGATAACGGATCACTGGAGAAGATTCTCCTCCTCCATCAAATGCATCTCAACTCCTTCCTGAGTAGGTATATGTGGTATATGTCTTGTATGTTCTTCAGAATTCCTTTTTATTTTTTTTATTTATAGTTTTCTGAAGAAAATGATTTCCGAAAAATCGTTTTCTTCATAATTCATTTTCTTTAGTTTTCTGAATAAACTGATTTCCGGAAAATTGTTTTCTTCAGAATTCATTTTTTTCAGTTTTCTCGGAAAATCGTTTTCTTCATAATTCTTTTTTGTAAAGTTTTTGAACAAAACGATTTCTGGAAAAACTTTTCTTTAGAATTAATTTTTTTTAAAAAGTTTTCTAAAGAAAAATATTTTTGGAAAACCCTTTTCTTCAAAATTCTTTTTTTAAAAAAAAGTTTTCTGAAGAAAACCATTTCCGGAAAATATTTTTCTTTAGAATTCGTTTTCTTCAGAATTCATTTTCTTCAGAATTCATTGTTTTTTAATTTTTTGAGGAAAATGCTTTCCCGAAAATCGTTTCCTTTAGAATTCATTTAAATTTTTTTTTTTGAAGAAAACGAATTCCGGTCTTCAGAATTCATTTTTTTAAAGATTTTTCTGAAGAAAACAATTCCGGAAAAACTCATTTTTTAAAAATGTTTTCTGAAGAAAACGATTTCCAGAAAATCTTTTCTTTAGAATTCATTTTTTTAGTTTTCTGAAGAAACCGATTTCCGAAAAATTGTTTTCTTCATAATTCATTTTTTTTAGTCTTCTCTGAAAATCATTTTCTTCAGAATTCATTTTTTTAAAGTTTTCTGGACAAAACGATTTCCGGAATAACTTTTCTTTAGAATTAAATTTTTTTAAAAAAAGTTTTCTGAAGAAAAATATTTCCGGAAAACCATTTCTTCAAAATTATTTTTTTTATTTTTAAGTTTTATGAAGAAAACCATTTATGGAAAATCTTTTTCTTTAGAATTCGTTTTCTTCAGAATTCATTGTTTTTTAATTTTTCTGAAGACAATGATTTCTGGAAAAGCTTTTTCTTCAGAATTCATTTTTTAAAAAGTTTTCTGAAGAAAAAGATTTCCGGAAAATCATTTTCTTCAGAATTCCCTTTTTTTTTTTTAAATGTTTTCTGAAGAAAACGATTTCCGGAAAAGCTTTTCTCTAGAATTCATTTTTTTGTAAGTTTTCTGAAGAAAACGATTTTCCGAATTCATTTCTTTTTAGTTTTCTGAAGAAAACGATTTTCGAAAAAAAAAAAATTCTGCAGAATTCATTTTTTTAAAAGTTTTCTGATGAAAACAATTTTTCTTCAGAATTCAACATGTTTGAGAGAGACGTTGAACTTTCTTTCCTATGCAGCAACTTTGAAAATTCAAGGAGGGAGCTGCAAGTGTTGCTGTGCAGAGCTCAAAACAAGGAATTCAACAATTACCCAAATGGAAGATCTTTCACACAACTCTTCTTCTTGATGTGGAGTCATTAAAACAAGCTGCATCCTTGAATAATGATTTAAAAGTTGATCTTGGTTGAGAAGCATAATGCTTAATGTGAGAAACTAATAAAAGAGTAGAAAACGATGGAAGCTGTCTTCCCTTGAGGAACAAAACCAGAAGTTGCAAAATGACAAGTATTTGTTGGAATCAACGTCTCTCCAACTTCAAAATAAGTTGGAAATGAATCATTCGGAACTAAGAAAGCTAAGATGGAGGAAAAGTTGTTGCATGATGAGATTGGGAAGGCCGAACTGGAGAACTGCTGGCTTCTTCAGGACTTGGAGAATAAGAAAGGTGAAAATCAAAAGAGACTGCAACACTGCAAAAGGAGCAGAGGCAATTGAACTCCAACTTTCTCAATCTGTTTTTTCAATGAGCACATGTTATCAGTGATCCAGGATTTGCATATCCAAGTTGTAAGTGCAACAATAGAATGATTTTCTAAGAGCTCACATGAATCAGAAGCAACAATATCTGAATGCATCTGGCTTGGAAATGGCTAAATGTATTGATTCAGTTGAAACCGTATCTGCTGCAGGTGACAAAAAGATATGTTTAGAATCTGAAGATGAAGAATTTTGATATTGTTTGGCCTACCGTGTCGTGTGATGAACTTTGGAGAATTTTGATACGGAGGGTTTAGTAGATAGGGTCAGACTGGTTAGATAGTTGTTAAACTCGTGTGTAGACTCGTAGACTCGTCCGAGTCTACGAGTCAAAAACACACAATCGATCCAAACTCGGTTTGGATTGCTTTCCAACTTGGACTCGGTCTAAACTCGATAGACTCGGTCATAATCAATAAACTCCGAGTCAAAAAAAATTATTTTACTATGCGTTTTTTGGGCAGCAAAACTCAATTAGAGAACTTTGCCTGCCACGCCTGGAAGTTAAGTACCATCCCCCTTTGTTGCTTTCATAAGGAGTTTGATCTACCCAAATGTTTCTACTAAGAAATCAGCAATGAAGGCAAAAATTTAAAATATACCAGCACAGACTCGAACCCATGCGCCCATGAAGTGCTGTGTCAATGGTTTTCCGCCAGGCCATTTAAGAGCGGAATTGAGATTATACATATACGTTTTTTCCTTTTTAAAACTCTTGAATTTTATTACTCTAGCAATTTTCTCTTCAAAGTCAAAATATTATGGAGCAATTTTAGAGTAATGTTTCAACCTCAACAAATTTTCAAATATTTTTCATTTCTTTTTCAGGTCAAGTGCTTCTTTTTTTCTATAAAACATGTGTAATCCTATTAAATTTATAATTTCTCATAGTTAATTAATAATTTAGTAAAAAAAATTATTGGAAATATTAGTTAATTTAATTTATTTCAAATATTAATCATAATAATTCTATCTATATTGTTTCAAACATGCACATTTAACCTTTATAATTAAATTTAAATTAATTATACAATTTTAAGTTATTTTCCGATTCTACGATCCGATTCTACGATTCGATTCTACGATTCCGATTCTAGACCTAAAACGAGTCCAGCTAAAAATACGAGTTTAACAACCTGGAAAGTGGGGGTGAATTTCTAAAGAAAAAACAATTATAATAATAATAAAAATAAAAATAAATAAAATTAGGCGCCAATTGTTTTAAGCCAAGAGCGCGGGAAATGAAAATTTTACCTTCTTGTGCAAACGTACTTGATGTACATTTCTTTTAATCAATATACTTGTCCGCATCTCAAATTTTGTCCATTTATTATTTTAATTTTTACAATTCACATTTCACAATTTTTGACCTTTTATTTGATTAAATCTAGAAATACTCCTTTGTTTCATTTGATTAAATATAAAAATGTGCAACAAAACTGGGATTAATATGGATATATATATATATATATATTTTAAGGAAATGTACTGAAATTCCCCAACCACGATTAACATGGAGATTATTTGTGTTATTTATATATATTCACACATGGTTAATTAGTATTTAAAACTAGTATTATGAATATGCAAATTAATTATAGTTTAAGATTAATTCTCAAAAGTAACAATTTTAACTTCAAAAGTATAAACGATAGTTTTTAAAAAAATATTAGTTCTCAAAAGTAACAATTTTGGGTTCAAATAAATAAGTGATACTTTTTAAAATAAACTTCATTTCAAAAGTGTAAGTTTGATTCTCACTAGTAACTTTGTTAGGATCATTTCAAAAGTGTAAATTTGATTCTCACTAGTAACTTTGTTAGGATCAAAGTTATAAGTGATACGTTTTAAAATAAACTATTCAAAGCAAAAGTATAAGGTTAGACATTCTCAAAAGTAACACTTTTAGGTTCAAAAGTATAAATTTAATTCTCAAAAATAACTTGTATTGAATCAAGGTTTTTATGTCATAATATGTATTTGTTTGCTAATGTCACAATAGCTTGGTTAGAAAGGTAGTAATAGAAGAGAGATTTAAAGGCTTTTTCTTAATAGTATCTTAAAAAAGTAGATTTCAAGGCATTTGGTTAATTTTGTCCTAATATCTTTAAGGGAAAAAATGCAAAAGTGGTCCACAATCTTTACCCCTGTTGCAAATGTAGTCCACAATCTTTAGTAAGTAGCAAATGTAGTCCACAATGTATCCATTTTGTTGCAATTTTAGTCCAAAAATGGAAAATTGACATTGACTAACGGTCAACGGGTTTGACCATCTAAAACCACCCCACCCCTTCCTTCCAAAACCATTTCTCCATATCAGCACCACAATTCGCCACGTCACCCGTGCCACGTCACCTCCAGGAAAATGAAAGGAGAGGCTTCATAAAAACTTCAAAATTTGCTCCGTTGGGGGGTTTCAAACTTGTGACCTTCCGTCTGCGCACGCGAGAGACAACCACTAAGCTGCAGTCATTTGTTTGTCTTTAGTTGCTGTTCCATTCAGTTATATAGAATCACACTTTTCTTTCATACTTTATACACAAGGGCGTATTAAGACTTTCAAATTCCTTTCCATGCCGTCAAATTAATTAACTTATTTAATTAAAATTACTATTCTAACCTTATTAAATAATGTCAAACATATAATTACCTCTAATATATATTTTTAACTCTTTCAAAAATCTCATACGAATTAATTCAACATCAACTATAATATATTTTTAACTCTTCCCCTTCCATTTATGGGAGATTCCTATTTGGAGAAATAGTTGATGTTGAAATAGGAATCTCCCATAAATGGAAGGGGAGAGTTAAAAATATATTATAGTTGATGTTGAATTAATTCGTATGAGATTTTTGAAAGAGTTAAAAATATATATTAGAGGTAATTATATGTTTGACATTATTTAATAAGGTTAGAATAGTAATTTTAATTAAATAAGTTAATTAATTTGACGGCATGGAAAGGAATTTGAAAGTCTTAATACGCCTTGTGTATAAAGTATGAAAGAAAAGTGTGATTCTATATAACTGAATGGAACAGCAATTAAAGACAAACAAACGACTGCAGCTTAGTGGTTGTCTCTCGCGCGCGCAGACGGAAGGTCACAGGTTCGAAACCCCCTAACGGAGCAAATTTTGAAGTTTTTATGAAGCCTCTCCTTTCATTTTCCTGGAGGTGACGTGGCGCGGGTGACGTGGCGAATTGTGGTGCTGATGTGGAGAAATGGTTTTGGAAGGAAGGGGTGGGGTGGTTTTAGATGGTCAAACCCGGTTTGACTGACGGTCAAACCCGTTGACCGTTAGTCAAGGTCAATTTTCCGTTTTTGGACTAAAATTGCAATAAAATGGATACATTGTGGACTACATTTGCTACTTACTAAAGATTGTGGACTACATTTGCAACAGGGGTAAAGATTGTGGACCACTTTTGCATTTTTTCCTATCTTTAAGTGATAGTGTAGTAATACATATATGTAATTCATTATGTCATAATAGAGCCCCTATTAATGCATTTACCTTTTAATACCTTAAAAAAAATGTAGGGAAATCCATATTTTGTTGTAGTGGAGTTTTGTTTTCTTCTTCCAATTTTAAACCCACACTTTCAATATCAATAATCAAAGACTTTGCAACAAGGCGCAAGTTGCAATTAATGTTAAAGTTTGAAAGACGACTCTTACAAGTCTACTCAATCCCATGATTTTAAAAGTCCAGTTGTCAATTAGACTGTTTTCATTACATATTTTAATTAATTTTACACCTACTATTTATTTGTCTCATAGCAGTGCTTAAATTCATACAAAACTGAAAATACTACCAGAAACAAAAATACTACTTTTCAAAAAATAGTAGCAGAAGATTCAATTCCAGATGGTACCTCCGATCTTGGTGGTGGTTTTCCTGACTATATGCTCCTCTTTAGGGACAGCGTTTCCGATCGCAAAGCCCGGCTGCCCGGACCGCTGTGGTGATGTAAGCATCCCATATCCGTTTGGTATCGGAGAAGGTTGTTACCTTGATTATCAAACTGTGAATTTCGCATTGGACTGCAACTCTTCCACAGATGTTAACCCTCTCCGACGACCAAGTCTTCAGAACAGTCTCTTTTTTGTTACCGACTTAACGGTGGAAGGACAGTTTCGCATATGGAATTACGTAGGATATGATTGCTATGAACAGAATAAAAAGTCCAAAGGGAATAGCCCCTGGACGGCTATATATCAGCCCTTTATTTTCAACAGCACAGCCAATAAGTTCACTGTAATTGGTTGCGACACTTTCGCATTTGTTCAAGGTAATCCCTCCCTCTTGATTAACTTTTGCTATCTTTTTGGTTTTTTTTATCTTTTTTTTCTTTTGAACTACAAAGGGGAATTTTGTCGTCCCAAAGTTTGGTCAATTGCAAATAAGTCTCTATAGTTTTCGACCTCACCATCTAAAGATTGTTTAGCATATAACATTGTAATCTTCATTCTCACGATTCTTGGATGCCATGGATCTTCACTGCTAATATTGTTAATATTGCAGCGATCTTTAATTCAATTCTTTCTTCTTTTATGTAATCCAAACAGGTACAAGTAATTTGCGGCGTTACACCACTGGATGTATGTCAATATGTGATGAAAAGGAAGACGTAGTGGATGGTTTCTGTTCTGGGATTGGATGTTGCCAGACATCGATACCGAGTGGAGCTTGGCAGATTAATATGAGTTTGGGAAGTTTTAGCAACCATAGTTCTGTCTCCAGTTTCAATCCTTGCAGTTATGCTTTTGTGGTTGCCGAAGATGCTTTCAAGTTTGCTGCTGACAATCTCACAAACTTAGACGGGGTTGAAAGTCTTCCGGTGGTCGTGGACTGGGTAATTGAGTATAAGACGTGTGAAGAGGCTCGGAAAAACTCAAGCACTTATGCTTGTGGGGAAAATAGCATGTGCTATAAACAAGAAGGTGCGCTGGGCTATCGCTGTATGTGCACTGACGGATATGAAGGCAACCCATATCTCCCTACTGGCTGCCAAGGTAAACAAATATTACGTAGTAGGTGATTAGGTTGTTGGTTTTTTTTAATTCAGTTGCTTTAGTCTTTCAATTTGAAAATGTCTCGTTTTCATCCATCAAGTCTAAAAATAGTTTTTAAATTGTTCCGAACTCAAATCAAGCGAGTTTTAGTCCATTTATTAACTATTTTTGAACTCGAGAGATGAAAATGATACTTTTTCAAATTGGTAGACTGAAACGAGTCAACAGCCAAGTTAATGGAAGAATAGAATAGTACAATCCTCACTTCATGGATCTGATTAAGGCTATGTTTTTTGTACTTTCCATTCTGATCATTTCAATTTCCGCAGATATAGATGAATGTGCAAACTCCCGTCTTAACTACTGTGCGAAAAACAGTATGTGTGTCAACACAATGGGAAAGTTTACATGCAAATGCCTTCAAGGGTACCATGGTGATGGGATAAAAGGAGGAGAAGGATGCATTGCTGATGAAAAGTCAAGCAAGAAAAAATATTGGCCAATTTATGTTGGTTAGTTTAATCTTGCCTATGTATATATATGTATTATGATTAATTTATGGTATTCAAAAATACTATAAAAAAATATTTGATTTTTGGTTTTTGCTGCAGGTGTTGGAGTAAGCACTGGCACCATGGCTGTGTTAGCATGCTCCATTTGCTTGTACTTTGAATTGATGAGAAGGAAGGCAAATAGGTTGAGAGAGGAGTTTTTCAAGAAAAATGGCGGATTGATTTTACAGCAAAAACTCACGGGACAAGGAGGATGCAGTTCTTATACTACAAGAGTCTTTACAGTGGAAGAATTGCAAAAGGCGACAAATAATTTTGACGAAAGCGAAATCATTGGTCGCGGAGGATTTGGGACAGTTTACAAAGGAGAGTTGCTAGACAAAACAGAAGTGGCCGTTAAGAAGTCCAAGGGAGTTGATCAAAACCAAGTTGAGCAATTCATCAATGAGGTGATTGTGCTTTCCCAAATCAACGATCGAAATGTGGTAAAGCTTCTAGGATGCTGCCTCGAAACAGAAAATCCATTACTTGTTTATGAGTTTATAGACAATGGAACACTGTTTGAGAATTTGCACAACAGAACAAAAGCATCAAAGCTTTCTTGGAGTATTCGTCTGCGAATAGCATCGGAAGTTGCTAGAGTGCTTTCTTATTTACACTCTGTCGCCTCCCCTCCGATTATCCACAGGGATATAAAGTCTGCGAACATACTTCTTGATCAGAACTACACCGCAAAAGTGTCTGATTTTGGGATATCGAGATTGCTCTCAATGGACGAAAATCAAGTCTCCACAGTGGTTCAAGGAACGCATGGCTATTTGGATCCCGAATACATGCAAACAGGTATACTGACCGAGAAGAGCGATGTCTACAGCTTTGGCATTGTCCTAATCGAGCTCTTAACCGGAAAAAGAGTAATTGCGCCCGATAGACCCGAGGGAGAGAGATTTTTGTCCAACCATTTTCTTTCTTCATTCAAAGAAACAAAAATTGTTCATATTCTTGATGGTATCATATGGCGCAATGAAAATATTGAGCAGCTAATGGAAGTCGCCAAGATCGCGAAAAATTGCATAAATGTGAGAGGTGAAGATAGACCATCCATGAAGGATATTGAAAGGGAAATCGGCGTATTGACGATGATAGCTCAGAAATCTATAGCTCATGCTTTTGAGATTGATTTGACTGAAGAGGAAGCATTGCTTGGTGGTCAGTACTCAAAGGAATACCAGAGCAGTAGTGATGTTATTCCAACTTCAAGCGACCTTTATCCAGTGGACTATGCAACAATGGAGCAAATGTTACCAATAGCAGGTGGTAGATAAATGGTGTAGATGCAAAGCTATACAAATTTCTTGGTTTATTTTTTTGGTAAACTCTGGTTGGGATTAAGTTTAGTTGTCAAAGTATATTTGTAACAATCTGGTTTTGTTACCTTTGTTTCCTCAGTTACCTATATATGTAAATCAATAATCAAAGGTTTTATACATTAGACTGCTCATGTTATACAATTTTATTTTTTTTGTGGGTCCTTTTTTTATTAAATGCTTCTACTCTTTTGAAGTATCAGTTTTATTTTTTCATTATGGGTTGACAAGAGTTTACGTCTTTGTGAGCGTTTGATATTGCTCTCATATTTATGAAATGATAAAATATGCCAAAATTTGAATATTCATTTATTTTTTTTGTATTTTTGTATCATTAAAGTGATGCTTGAATAACAGTTTTATTTTGATCAATTATCAATTTGAAAAAAAAAAAAACCAACATGCTTCCTGATTTTGAGAACAATACCCAGTATTGTGCATGTGAACAGTGTCACATAGATGAACCCGCTTAACGTAAACAGAGTCGCATACCATTTCCTTTCTAAAAAATAATAAAATTATATAATACATGACACATTATTGAGATGAAGTAATAATTATTCATTACTGTTTTTTAATCCACTAGTTTATTAAAAGTATTCTTTCTTTTTAAATTCACGTTTATTCTGAACGTAATAAAAGGCCTGTCCAACAAAGAGCGAGGTGCACGTTCTAATTAATTATGTTTAAAGCTTGATGATCTGTGACAACTAATACAAGTAGATTCCTTGACTTTAATCGTCAATTAATTACACCTAACCATGCTTTAATTACATATTTTTAATTCAGTTTACATCCATATTTATACACTAATTATTTGGCTGATGATCAGTAGCACTCAAACTTATTCATACAGAAGAAACTTTTTTTTTTATTTTTTATCACTTACATGGCTCCTCTGATCTTGCTGGTGGTTTTCTTGATGATATGCTCCGGCTGCAATTCAGGGACAGCGTTTCCGATCACAAAGCCCGGCTGCGACGACCATTGTGGAAATGTAAGCATTCCATTTCCGTTTGGTACTACCGATGCCTCAGCTCTTCCGATAATGTCTACCCTCCCCAACAGGTTCTGGGCAAAAGTACAATCAACGTCACCGATATTTCGCTGGAAGGGCAGCTGTGGATTTTGAACTACGTAGGATACGATTGCTACGAAAGGAATCAAAGTTTCAAGGCCAACAGGCCTTGGGTTAATCTACCCAAGCCCTTGATTTTCAATAGCTCAGCCAATAAGTTCACTGTGATTGGTTGTGACACTTACTCATTTGTTCAAGGTATGCATATGTAATTCATTGACTCAATATGAGTTAGCTAGCTAGGTTAAACCACTTCACACGCGCTTTAATTTGGGTTGTTGTCTCGTTTGGTCTTTCATGTGAAAAATTCTCGTTCTTGTCCTTAAAGCGTATAAAAGTAGTTCTTAAAAGGTTCTAAATTCAATTTTCGACAACATCTGAGCTATTTCCGGTTAGCACCTGAGTTTCACACACGTTAGTCTTAAATCACTTTTTTTGCCCTTAATTTGGCATGAAACAGCATGTGCTGACAGTTCACAGCTCGGGTGTTGTTTGAATTTGAGTTTGGGACTATTTAGGAACTTTGTTAACGAAGTGATGTTGATTAATTCTTTCTCTTCTTTTTGGTATCCGACAAGCTAGGTTGGAGTAATTTGCAACGATTCACTAGTGGATGTACTGTGAGGTCCCGAAAAATAATGGGAAATTATACTTCAGGATTATTATTAAATTAAATTTATGTTTGGGCTCAATGGAGTATTTACTAAGGTTTTAAGGTCAAATTCAAATTAAGGGATGTTAATTTTAGGAAAGTAGTTCAATAATTCAATGTGTATATATATATATATATATATATATATATATATACTTGTAAAATAAAAACAAAGAAGGAGAACGCATCAGCGTTAACTCCAGCGCTGCAGGAGTCCTAAGGCTAGTAGGAGGTGATTTGTTTCTGGAGGGATAAGGATAGCTGAGAATCCGGAAGGGATAATTATGCAAAGAATATTCCGTGGGTTGTGATTTTCAGAATCCCACGTTATAAATCGCGCGAACGCATCGCTCACAAATATCTCGATCACATCGTTAACCTACATCGATCACCCATTATAGCCGCCGTCGCTTGGCTGCTTGCACTGCAGACCGAAAGGAAGAAAGACCTCGTGAGGAAGAGGAAGGGGGACAAGTTTGGAGAAGATAAAAAGGTAAGTCCCTGGTTTCATCGTTCATTTGAGGTTCGTAAGCTTCCAGAAATTCGTTTAGTCTATCAATTGATTGAGTTGCGTTGCAGACGAAGTCAATATAAGGAGAAGTGTCTGCGTTCGGATGGGCTGTGCGTACCCAAATCCAAAGGAAACAGGAAGTGTCGACGTCTTCACGCCGTTATCCGTTGGCGCAGGTACATGTTGTCACCCTTAACAACAGCATGCTTGCGTATGCTCGGTAACCATGTACAAGAGAGAATAAAATTCTGATGTTCTTTTTTGTCATGGGATCAAGGATGCATAATTTTAGTTTAGTGCTATGATTTGGCGTTAAACAGAAACACGCACTGTGAGCGTCTAGGTTACTTAATTATGCTCTGTTTTCTGATTAGGATTTCGTGTAAAATAGATAAACTATGAGTGCAAGGCTAGTTTGTGTTAATGGTTTTGGTGTTGGCTCTTGGTTGCGTCTGTAGAACCAATCGAATTGAGCAGGCCAGACCTTAGCACTTAAATGGTAAGACTGATAAATTGGTAAAGGGCCACTCAACGGGTAAGATGCCGGAAGAAAGATTAGTAGCTGAACCGTTAGTTCTACATCGCTATAAGTATGGGAACCACTTTTATATATATACATATCCTAATTTTATATGCACTGTATGCGTATAGGGAGATGGAATCATTAGGGTAATCACATATGGAGGATGCCTGGGCATATACAAGTACGGGTAGTATGCATATACCTATATCTCTTATGGAATTCAGTACCTAATAGAGTATCTATGCATGTATACATAGATATATGCATATGTACATATAAATAGATAAATACCTATATATGGATATATATATATATGAAGATACCAATAGCCAAACGTATATATATTAAATACATACACGTAAGGAAATAGATTTGTTCCTCACCGGTTCAGATTGGTCTTCGAGCTTGGGATTAATTAACGATCAAAGTCAGCAACTTGGGGAACATATTACAAACCTTACGGGAAGAACTAAAATAATGGTAATAACAATGAGTAGGCGTGAGGTAGACTCGTATACGTATAAGCAAACGCCCTTTCATAAGAGCACATAACATCTTAATATGTCTTACATGCAATATGTAGGATAAATTCTGATACATTGAATAATACATTGCAGGCTTGACTGGAGAGACTCTAACAGATTAAAATCCGTAAAGGTGAGAATTTCTCGCTATTTTCACTGCTTTCAAGTACACATAGTATATATATAAATATATATAGATTGGGATTGATCCGATCACTGAGATTTCAAAATTAAAATGTTTTCTTTCCCTTTTACTGAGGTTTTGAAATTTAAATATTTTCGTTTACTGTGTTCGCAAAATTTCTTGTGCATATTTACTATCTACTGTTCTGTTTGTGTTTTGGTGTTGATTGTTTGCGTGATCGGGACCGTACTTTATCACCTGGTCACTTTTACTGAAATTACTGTGTTACTGTATGTACTGTGCATGCTGTATGCTATTACTGGTCACCGGAGGCATACTTTATCGCTTCGGTGACATTGGGATCCCAAACCCCGGTGGTTTAAACCGGCGAGGTCGGCGTTGGGCCTGATCGCTTGGCTAGACTCCGTGGGTACTGCATGTTATCTCGAGATATACCACTACTGTGCCGGCTTACTGATGTACTGTTGGAGGTGTGGATTTGACGACTGAGAGTGTCTGTCGGGGACCCTGTCCTTATGGCCAT
Organism: Leptodermis oblonga; assembly: GCA_016801395.1. NCBI lineage: Eukaryota > Viridiplantae > Streptophyta > Magnoliopsida > Gentianales > Rubiaceae > Leptodermis > Leptodermis oblonga. The sequence continues at coordinate 45,640,428 of CM028756.1, forward strand.
AAAGGACACGCCGGGCAGCCTCACCTGTATCCTTTCTACTATAATTGTTTACTGAACTGTTTCGTTGATTTACTGGTTGCTTTGCTTTGCAAATTAAGGATTTTTGACAAACTGATGTTTTAAACGAAAGCTTTGCGTAACTGGTTTGCAACACTCTGAGAATTCTTACTGGGCTTTCTAACTCACAAAACAAAAATATTATTTTCTAGGTGGTTTGGGCGAAGAAGATCATCACACCTGAGCAGTAAGAGTCCCGGGCAGAGGAGTCTCGTACATCGTCATTCACGAGTAGGGCCCGCAGTGGCGATTGGAATAATTAGGAAATACACTTTATTTATTTCCGCAAAAACTTATCCAGTATTTACTTTCGCGTGAACTCAGTAATGTAGGGATTCCCAGTGGGGCGTTAATCACAATTTTACCTCTATTCAAGTTATTTATGGAACGTCGTTCAACGACTAAAATTTGTTCTACTGTTACTGTGGGCAAGAGCCTTGATGATGCCTAGTCGATCACCTTTAGGAATGGCTCCTAGCTAACTAAAGGGGGGTCGGGGTGGGGTGTCACATGTACCTCTAGTTGTGACATGAGGGAAGACGTCGTGGATGGTTCTTGCTCTGGTAATGGATGTTGTCAGACATCAATACCCAATGGAGCTTGGGAAATTAATATAACTATGTTCAGCTTTTACAATCACAGTTATGTCTCGAATTTCAATCCTTGCAGTTACTCTTTTATGGCAGAAAGCAAAGCTTTCGAGTTTTCTGCTAATAATCTTACCAATTTAGACAAGGTCGTAAGTCTTCCTGTGGTTGTGGATTGGGCGGTTGCCTATGAAACATGTGAAGAAGCTAAAAAAAATTCAAGTACTTATGCCTGTGGAGAAAACAGCCTGTGTTATGACCAGGTTGGAGCTTTGGGTTATCGCTGCATGCGCAAGGAGGGTTATGATGGCAATCCATATATCCCACAAGGTTGCCAAGGTAATTAAATAAATTACGTGTCTTAATGTCATCGCGTCATTCCATTAAAATATATGTGTGTGTCATATTCTAAATATTCTTTTTAGAATTGATGACCTGTTACAATTGTCATGCCTTGTCCTTTTTAAATTAGTAAATTAGCGTGACGATGTAGTTTCACTTAAAATCATGTTGACCGTTTCATTGATTAGGGCAAAATAACTAGACAAGCTAATTTGAGGAAGTGATTGATTCTTAGGGTTTCAGGATATCCATGTTCTTCCAGGAGTTTGATCATCTGGCATCTGAAATTGATACTCTACGAGCTGAATTGTCTTTTATTTGGGAATGAGCATGTTGCAGGAGTCTGCATCTGGATGAAATTGACTCACTGTTGGATGCGTTAGGTGCTTTGGAAAATGAACTCAAATTAGAGTCGGCTAATCTTGATGAAACTGTTGAAAAGGTCCAAGGTCCCGAGGCTGAAGGAGAATGATATCGCAAAAAAACATTAAACAGTTTTGTCACTGATGAGTCTAAATCGTGAGCTGGTAGCCAAGATGGAAGAAAGGAAGTCCATGGAGGAGGAGTTGATATATGGAAGTCGGGAAAATCGTTTTCTTCAGAATTCTTTTTTTGTTATCTGAAGACAACGATTTCCGGAAAATCGTGTCATACTACCTCCAGTTTCATACTAACTTAAACTTTAGAGTCTTGACCAGGGACACTTCCCTTAAGTACAGTTACTTTAACTCTCTAGGATACACTTGACGAACCCCAGTGTTCAATTAAGGCAACTCCCAACACTCGACTGACAAACCCGGCCTCATCAGTGATCCTTTCCATAACAATTCAACACTCTCTATCCACATGAGAGCATTAACAACATGTCCAAAAATGAATGTGGCCAACCAACCATAACCATCCGTTGTTAGCAGTTTCAATTTATTCAAATGGTACTAACTTTTTATATGTGCTTTAATGTATATATGGGCAGCATGATCCTGAAAGATGATGGAGTAACAGACTAACAGGAGAGTACTAATATGTTAATTCTATAATTTGGTTCTAGTTATAGATTCTACATGTTTATAACTTGCCTAGATACACTGTCAAATGGAGAAATGATCCCAACCCCCTCAAGACATTTCTTTTCATGAAGTGAATTCTTTACAGATTTTCTCTGCAGTGATGAACAAAGGGAAAAGCCTAAAGAGTGGGGAAGGGAAGAACTTAACCCTTTCTGTAGGCTTTTTTTTTTTGCTTCTGTAAAACTGTGAGCTGTTACTTGTTCTTCAAATGTATGATTCCATCACAAGCAAGAGTTCCCTCAAGATCTCCGATAACTCGGGATATCCGAATTTCGAGACCTCTCTGGACTTCCTTGAAGAGATTTTTGATACTATCAGCAAACCTCTTCATGTCAAAGCTAGCAGGAGTGTCAAACATGTCTGCAGCACTAACAAATCCTGAAGCAATCTTGGATTGCAGTTCCATCAGCTTCTGTCCCGTGGCGACCATGTATCTCTGCAGTTGAAATGTCTCTTCTAGGTAGTGCTCCAGCAACCTAGTTTCCTCCTTTGTCTTGGCAGCATTTGAGTCTCCACCTCCCAAGCCAACCTCATTTTCATGCTGCACATAATTAGATTCAAAATGGATAGCATAATGAGTCATTCTGCATATATATATAAGGTTCCATTCCATGAAAATCAGCATACTTAAAAGAGTATATAACTTACCATTCGCGTGCAAAGATCATCGGTCTTTCCTTGGAGGGACTGGTACCTGCCAATCTGTTTATGCAGCAAAGACATTAGTGCATAGATCCCTTTCGTGTCGTGCTGAGAATTGTCATCACTACAACTATTTTCATGGCTCTCTTGCTTCCCTGCCAACCTCTCAAGCATAAGCAACTGCTGCTTGAGTCTCTTGATCTTGTATGAGAGTCCAAGAGCATGAAGATCCATTTTCCATGAAGAATTGTTCTTGTTAGTCAAGAATTTCCCAGCTATTTGTGATGCTTCAGAACTGTCAACATCTTGTGAGATAGTACTCTCTTCTTGAATGGAATCTGGAGACTGTGCATCATATATCTCCTTATTAATTTCCCTACAGGGCGGTTGGAGAGTCAAAACTATATCCTTTGGCTGATCTTCTTTCTCATTTTCCAACATTTGATAACTTTCGCGAGTTATTATACTTGTTTCCCTGTCTTTCTCGGCGGGTTTTCTCTTCACTATCTTCACTTTGGACCAGATGGTATCATAGGCTAAAGTCAGATCATGAGGGTAAGGATTTGAGGAGGTCTTTTGGCAGCTGCAGTTATTCGCCTGCAATTCCAACTTCCCCTTAATGGATTGGAGTTCTGCTTCCCTGTTCAACAATAAAGCCTCCAATTTCATATTCTCCTGCCTGAGCTGTGATAGATCATTCTCAAGACCCTCAACATGGGACTGCAGCCTCTTTGATTCCAGTTCCATACTAAGTATTCGCCAGCGAAAAGCTTCCAATCTTTCATCTTTGGCTCTGAGTTGTTCTGCAAAAGCATCTATCTCGCGGTGATGCCGCTGCTCAAGAGTGGCTATGTACTTTTCAGCATGAGATCGAACCCAAACTTCCAACTTCTTAAGGTCAGCTGAAATCAGAAACAAGTAAGGGCATGTTCGTTAGCATGTTTTCAAAAACACGTTCTGTAAGGTTTGCATTTTATACTAATATCTCATCATTCTCAATACACCTTTTGTTTTCAAAACTACTCCAAAACGAACAGTAAGACACAAATCAGGAAAATAAGAGAAATGATATATAAGAATGCAAATGTTAGAATGAAGTAAGGAAGATCACTCAATAATTCTTGGCTTACTTATGTCTTGAATTCCTTCTGATAAGTACTGATCGAATGCGGGTGAAGGCTCGAGCTCATACTCAACAAGAACACTGTTCATGTTTGAATGTGTCAATGCATTTGAGTGAACTTCTTTCCTTCTGGAATCTGCATTTTTGGAATTTGCATTCTTGGAAAGCATACTTCTTAAAGAATGCCTTTCACGCCTTGGCTCGAGCTCAGCTTGCTTTCTTTTGGCCTTTGACATTTTCACCTCCTCAAGAAGCATTTGTTTCTCTGCTGTGTCCAATTTGGATTTCCTCAGCAATGCTGACAAAATCTGATCTTTCTGTTCTAAATCTCTTCGCATTTTCCCGAGCTCCATGGATAGCTTTTGAGCCATCAGGGCTGACTGCTCCTTCAGCTCAAGAACCGAATCGCGCTCTTGTTTTGCTGACTCAAATTGCCTGAGAGCCCTACTCATCTCAGCTTCGAGCTGTCTCTGATTCGACACCAGTTCAATGAACGCTGTCTTGTGTTTCGAGATCTCATTAGAGTGCCTTTGAGATTCCATCTTTGCAGTTTCTCTTAATTCTGCAACAGTGTTCTCTGCATTCTTGAGTTTTTCTTCAAGATCCTTCCTTTTCTGCTCTTCTTCCTCAAGCTTCTTGTCCTTAGACCTCAGCAAAACTTCATTCTGGCGCAACTTTTCATTCGATTCAGATGCTGCTTTATCCGCCATGGTTTGACGAACTCTTAATTCGTTGATGAGAGCCCCAATTTGTTGCCTGAACTTCTTTCTCTCGTTGAACCAGCATTGTTCTTGAGCAGCGAAGATCCCCACAACTTTCTCATTGGCTTTGGCGTCCTCACTTCTTCTTTTCTTCAATTCTTCAACCTCTCTGTCTGCTTTCTCCAGCCTTCGGAGAAGCTCAGATTTACAATTCTCAGATTCTTCCTGCTGAGCCCTCCAAACTAGCAATCCCAGAAGATGAGCACTTCCAAGAAGCATCATCCCATTTTTAGTTTCCCAACATCTTTCTTCAGACAAACTGCTGAGTGCAGAGGAAACGCCAAAAAACATGGGAAACAAGCCTTCTCTGTTCTCTTCAGACAAAGCCCCTTCGCCCTCCATTGTTCAATCAAAATTCACTGCCCCAAACCAACATCAAGTGTTAAAAAGTACAGAAAGGATTCAAGAATTCATCAAAGATTCAATCTTTTGAAATTATGGAACTAACCCAGAAAAGGAAAAGGATTTCCCAAGCAAGGAATTATCAAAAATGGCATCAAAACAGCAAAACAGAGGTTGGTGGATTCAGCTTCAATTATAGCAAATCAGAAAGCAAAATGGCATCTCCCAAAAAGTCTATAATTATGTACCATATACCTACAAAAACTTACAAGATTTTCAGTGTAGACCCCAAAACCCAAAGACTGCAGGAGGCAAAAGGACTGGATTCATCGTGGTTCCAGCTCTCAGCCCTTTGTTTTGTGTTTAGTTATCCATTAAAGCTTTGTCAGAGAACGCCATAAGCATGGACTTTACACGTGTTTGAGGCAGCAAAATCAGTTAAAAAAATACATAAAGAAAGAAAGGGTCTTTCTTTGCTGTAACTGTAACTGAACTGAGGAGAAAGAAAAGAAAGATCACAGAGGGGTTGTTCCTGATTCTTAGTGAAGTCTGGCCCCATCAAAACCCCACTTTAGCGGCTCTGTGTCTGAATCTCTAAACCCCTTTTTTAATTTCCCTCATTTTCTTTGTTCTTGATCTCTTTCTTTCTGTTATGGTGACGAAGGAAAGGACTGAAAAAGAGAGCTAGATTCCTGCTGTTTTTGTCACCATTATTACTTGCAAAACGGAATTCAGAACAATAATTTAATCTCTTTCACCAGTAGTTCACTTCAGTTGAACATTGTTTATCTTTCCAGCTAAGTTGCAGCATCTAAACGTTGTTAATTAAGGCCATTACCGTACCTTAAAATTGTCGTTTTCCTCTTACTTACCCTCACAGTTTTATATCTGAGTCCTGATCAATATCGTTTCACTAATTTAGACGGAGTAAAAATATGTGAATTTGGAATCGAACCCTTCATTAATCTTTTCAATGTCAAAAACATTCATTCATAACTGTAAGAAGCTGACTATTAGCAGCTTTAAATGTTAGGCATTGTCCGCGAATTTTCTTCATGGTGGACCACAATCATTAGTGCAATGTCTTCATCAGACTTGACAGTTGAGAGTTGATCTTTTACTTCCCTCCTAATTTTAATCACTAGCATTAGTAGAAAGTAAATCCAACTCCGCCTGTTTGTAAACAATTCGTTTGCAAATAAATAGTTTGTTTTAAACGAGGAAAATGCACCGTCTTAGGTTGACAACTCCACATAGTAAAACATATCTTAGTTGTTGTCTATAGTATAAAAACAAGCAGGCTTAACCAAGAACACCTAGGTGCTAAAAGGTAAAAGTCAAATCCTGTAAAAGAAGACAAGCATCAATTAACAATCCCTTCGTATGAATTCATCATCTTCCTCATCAATTAAGAAATGAAAAGGTTGATGATTAATAAAAGCTATGAAGATGAATGATGGTGGCTTTGCCACCCAGGAAACCAGGTCATCGTGGACCCAATGATAAGGAAAAGAGTATTGAAATCAAGAGAGAGACGGATCATGAACAGTGGATTCATCATACATTTTTTTTTTTAACCATAAATAAATTAAAAGTAATAATTTTCTATTTTCATTGCATGCAAAATTCTTGGCTTCATTGTTCAGAAACAACACATGATGATGATGATGAGACCTGGAAAGATGGAACTTTGTTCCGCAAAAGCCACACAGCTCCACCAGTTTTTCACTACTGGCACAAATAACATACTATACCGTTTATCTTAAAAAATCATATTTTGAGTTGTATGTTGTGATTCAGATCGACTGACGAAGCAATATAATATAATATTATGGCCTATTTGAAGAAGATTCATCTTCCATGTGACCACCATCTTCATCTTTACCAACTGGTTTCCAGATTTACCATTGGAAACTGGGATGGCTGACGAGGCTACCATCACTTTGCTTTGATTCAGTCCAAAGCAATCCTCAATAGTAAAATGAAAATTTGTACTTGGGCTCTCATTAAAAATTTGTACAAAGAAGATCAGCATCGGATTGTTTGAAATTAATTGGAATTTGGGGCAAAAATTCCAAGGACCAATTCATCAATTAATTGCTTCAAAAAAAAAAAAAACCATGATCAATCATATTGAGTACACCATGGCATGACCAGGTCCTCAGCTCTCTCCACACAGCAGTGATCCTATTCCTACTATATATAGCAGGCTCAAGTGCAGTTTCTTAAAAATGTCCTCTTTTTAGCTCATCATGAACATCAATTTCAGTGCTCTTATGTTACGATTTTACGTTACACCAGAAGAATTTAGTAGTACAACTGTTTAAGAGTGACAATGTAAACTATTCAAATAGAACGAAAAGATAAAAGAACATAAAAAGTAATTCCGAGGGAGGATTGGAGTTACAATTCTGAAATCACGAGTTCGAGATTGAAGAGTATAAAAAGTTGTCTCCCAAAATTATTTATATGAAATGTAAAGAAATGCAAGTTGAGAGATGTCATGACTCCATGTATCTCACATTGGAGGTATGAGACTTCAATGTGTGATATAAAAGGAACTTGGACACCCTCTCCTCTTGACCTATTTTGAGGGTGAGCTCTACTCAAATTTCTGACAAATGGTATCAGAATTGGCCCCATCCTTCGTCTGGGTTTGCGGAAAGGGTGACCCGAGAACCGGCGACCTGCGGCTAGAGTGGGTCAGAACTGCCCTGGACGGAAGGGGTGACAAGAGAGTGAACCATGTAAGATCATGTAGGCATACGTTTTTATCGGCCCATTGAGAAATCTTTCTTGGTCCACAAACTTCCGTTTTCGGGGCTCATTGGCAGCTCCTTGACATTGGGTCTAGGCCCATTAAATATATGGTACACGGAGTTTATTGGGCTACGTCACATGCCAGGCCCACTTTTCAGGCCCATACAGAACTAATCTACCAAGATCTGATAGACGCAGCACAATTCCTCTTGATCTCTCCTCATTTCTGCCTCCCTCCTTGAACTTCTTTCTTCTACAGCTACTCTCTTTCTCATAGAAGAAATTCATTAAAATATAAAAGTTAAGTTCCCGGAGTTCCGGGGATTATCATCGGTCGGAGATGGGTGGACTGAACATGGAGGAGATGTCCTTGCCGGCTCTCTTTGAGCAGGCGCGGAAAATTCATCTCGCCGCTTCTGAATCAACCGTTGATCAGGTAATTGAATATTTTCGTCGTCGATTTGCGGTTTCTATGAATCAAGTGGAAGTATATTTACGTTGTTTGTGTAATTTTTGTTGGGGATTTTTCAGGACACCGTGAGAAAAGGGTGTGAAATTTTGCGGCAGTGCGACGAGATGATTAGTAAACTAGGGCTTTTCTCTGCTAATGAAACCAAGGATGAAATTAGCACTGCTAATCTCAAGTATATTCTGGTAAGCAGGTTGATGTTGTCCTTTTTGTTATAATGTTTTGTATTGATCAATAAGCTTATGACCGATGTGATTACGTTCGGATTGACCACTTTATGTTAAAGTTCGAACTTTTGTTACTTCATCACGTTTAGCTCTTCCTTTAGTTTATGGCTGAAGAGTTAAACGTGTTTTTTTTTTCAAAAAAAAAAAAAAAAAACTTCTCCTTTGTTATGCCTTTTGCTGGTTTGTGAACAGAGAGCAAAACATTGTGTTTCTTGGGGAAGTCATTAAACATTTAGGGATGTAACTGCTGTTATGCATTCTCAGCTATTTTTTTGCTTTTGGGAAAGTTTAGGAAATGCAAAACTTGCTTATGGGAGTCCTTTGTAACAAATTGAATTGGTTTTTATGTAGGATTTTCTTTTGATTACTTGTTATTCTTAATTCTTCAAATTGGATGTGCACCGGTTTTTTCCCCAATATTCTGTTGGTTTCAGAATTGTATCATGATTGGCTGACGATAATTTGATGCAGGTTCCATTCTATCTTGGTGAAATGACAGAAAAAATTGCACAAGATGACAGGATACAGATTGTGAAGACTTCACAAGCTGCACTAAAGGTAGATTATGCTACATGATGTTTTTCTCTTTGTATATTATGACCTTGTTACAGGCTTGCAAATTCTGATGCCTAATGTTTCTTTCCAGGAATTTATATCGTTCTGTGAAGCTATGGAGCTTGTGCCTGGAGAGGAGTTGCAAACGTCTGGGTCGAAATCTCCTGCAGATCTTAGGGCAAAGAAGGTAGTTATTCTCCCCCAATTTCAGGAGTGCTGCTATGTCCAAACATATATTCCACAAATTTATAGCTTTTCTTGAGTTCTTTCTTGCAATTTCAAAGTTGAATAATTTCTTAGGGCCAGGCCATAAGTTTTTAACCATCTTGTTATTTCAGATTGCCCGTTTTAGACGGCAGAAAGCTGCTGAAGCCAAATTACTTGAGATAAGGGAGCGAAAGGAACGGCGTGGCCGGTCAACAAAAGCAGCTGCAATTTCTAGTCCTATTGAGTTAGGGGAAGAAGATGTGCTGGATGATGATGGAGAAGAAGAAAGGGAGGTTAGTTTCTATTCTCTTAGTCTTTCCTACTATATTTTCTTTTCTTTTTCCTTTCTCCAATGAGTGGAGCAGTTGGTTAATTTCCTGGGTCTGGTTGGGTGAACTTTGCAGTAAATATGCAAAACTTTGATTTAGACTGTTGTACCTTGACTTATTCCCCAGCTTACTTGTGTAACTGATGTCTTAAGTGCATTGATTACCTTTACTTTTGGTTGCTTTCAGTACTTAACTTTTGTAATTCAAGGGTTTTTGTTTTTTATTCCTTTCGCAGGCGTGGCTTACATCCATCTCCTTGGCCCTCTGCAAGGTTTGTGGTTCACTATTCTGGGTTGTTCAAATATCGTTTCTATCGCTTTTTGTGAATATTCTTTCTGAGTTTATGACAGGCTTTTGATCTGCTGGAAACGCTCAAGAAAGAAGAGGAAATGCTATCTGCAATTAACGAAAAAAAATTGCAGGTATCCAATTGAATTCTTGAAGAAATTTCAGTTTGATATTATCATAGAATTGGAAATCAACTATAAAAATAACATGTTATATTTAAATACAAATGGAACAATATGTTTTGACCATCCACGAATCACGATAGCAATATATGATCCACAGTAGAATAAAGGCTTAGTTATTTTTTTATCATATGATAATTTAATCATGGGAAGCTCCTTCCTGTTTTTAATATCACGGTCACAATGTTATATGATTCACTCTCTGGATAGCATATCTCTAGCAGTGATGTTCAGGCATGGATACACTACACGTGCTTGTAAATGTGTTAATGGAAACTTTAAAGACGAGTAGGTTGAGATGCTTATTAGTATCATTTCTTTCCAAAAGGCTTATTTATATGTTTTTTACTTTGCCTTTGGATATTTCTCGAAAGCCTTTGTAGCTCATTAGTGCAGATTTGCACTGTCTTCTATTTCTTCTGCCTGATAGGATCTTATCACACTTTGTTTAGCATCTGCTATATTTTGAGTTTTACTGGATTAATTGTCTCCAGGAAGGGGAGACGGAAGTTTCCAAGGATGTTCTTGATGAACGCGCCCAGAACGCAGAAGATTGGCATCGTAATGCTGCTGCGCGGGCTAGATTCACAAAACCAGCTCCTCCCATCACATGTGCTACCTTTGCGCAGGATGTTTTAGAGGGAAGGGCTCAGGTGTCAGAAGCCCATGAGCACAAGCACCAGCCAATGATATTTGGACCGGCAAGTCTAGTTGCAAAAAATCCAACAAGTGAACGCGAAAGACTGGCAGCACAAGTGTTCCAGCCTCATTACAGGTATGATTTCCTCCACAATTTAATGAAGACATCCGGGGTACTATGCATGTGAGTTGTATAACCGCGAAAAGGATATATAATTGAATGTTGAGTACCTTTTTGAATGCAGAATGCCAACTATGAGCATTGAGGAAGCTGGTCTGAAGGAGATGGAGATCATGAATAAGTGGCAAGAGAAAAATGTTAAGCTCATGGAAGAAGCTAATTCATCATGGTATAAGGATACTCCGAAGTTGAGGCCAGGTGAAGAGGAAGAAGATGAAGATGACGATGCTGCTCAAGATAAGGCAAGGGCTTGGGATGACTGGAAAGATGATAACCCTCGGGGAGCTGGCAATAAGAAGCTAACACCGTGTGGTTAACGAGAGCGTGGTGGGTTTTCTGGATAAATTATGAAGATAGGTTGTTCAATCAAAGTGCACATTTGTTTTAGTATGTGTAACAGTTTGTTGTTTAATTTAAAACCATTCTCTTGTATATAAGAGCATGTTTTGACCTGTTTGTTGAAATGCACTGTATACCAGGGGCTCCTGCAAAATAAATACAATCTAGTTTTTCTCTACTTTTTGTGCACATTGTTATCCATTTGGTATTCTGATGTGATGCTCTAAATAAACGAGTAGAATTTGCAGCTGTGTTCTCAATTCTCTGAATTCATAATCATTCTCCAGCCAACGGCTAGGCGGTTGTTGTGATGAATGACGAGTCACCCAGAAGAAGTCGGGTAGAAATAGTTGATGATTCAAAATCCATCCAGAAATGTTGAATTTTTGGAAAGAAAGATTGCTCATCAATGACATGCAAAATATGCTTGTGTAACTGCAGAACTTGCATTTCTAGATAGCCTAAGGAGACACTAAAATGTAAAGTGCTTTCTTTATTTATATCTGTCGGAAGTTCCATTTGGAAACTAGCAATGTTTGGAGTTGGAGATTCAAGAACATGATGGAAAAGAACAATTTCAACACTTTCCATAAACACAGAAATACTTCCAACTTATAGCTGCTATGATCTCTGCATTATACACAGTTGAGTTGAGTTGATGCAAACAAAGAGAGAGAGAAATAAGATCAAACTGTATATATATATATTCAGAAGAGAAACTCAAATGCAAATACCAGCATTAGCATATGCTTGAAGAGACAGAAATTAATTACAGCTGCTCTGCCCACAAATACGAAAAATTCCCTTCTGTCGGTTCTTTCAGGGGAATCCTTATATGCTATCCACTCCATATGAAGAAGCACTCAAGATGGATGAACAAAAACATCACCACAGATGAAAAAAAACATCCCATTTTCGATCAGTACAGCTTCCGAATGAAGAATTGAACATCAGCTATCGACGCATTTGAATCCCCTGCAGACACACAACCAAACCACAAACAAGATTGTACAGATGATCAGGTCCATCGACAGCACCACCCACACATGTTTCTTCCATACCTTCTTAGCCTTCTGGTGTCCCGTTTCGCCGGGATACAATCCATTCTTGTTCATCACCACCCTAAACTCCCTGTTCACTTCAATCATCCCATCCTCAGAGCGAGCTGATCCCCTGAAATTCTTGTCGTTTTTGCCATTTCCAGTCGGGCTAACCAAGCATTCGCCCAATGAGAATCTCTTCTTTTTCTTGATCAGATTGTTGTTGGGGGCATTGGCCAGCAACGGCCTTCCGATGGGTGCACTCCCTCCTCCATTCACCGAAGAATCCGTACTCGCATCCCTGCCGTGACCGGATTGAACCCCTGTCCTCGGTGAATTCACGGCCTCCATATCCCCCGGGGCCAACAATTGATGAAAGACAGGGTTCAATTCCCCTTGAAAACAATGAGAACTCAAGTGTTCCAAACGCTTTTGCGCGGAACTCGTGCCAGCAACCTCATTAAACGCATCCTTAACGCTCCTCAAAAAGGTCAGCCTCTCGGAATTCTCCAGTTTCTCATCGGAGATGACGAAATACGCATAAGGGTCTTCAATGAAGAAGGTGTAGGTCCGCTTGCGGACCGTGTGGGAGAAAACCGAATGCAAAAGAGGCGTGTTGTCGAGGCATTTCCGGGCTAGGGCTCCAAGATCCGCATGATTCGAATTGAATTCAGCAAGAACCGTGGCCCCTCTAGCTATACAAGCATAGTAAACGAGATTGGGGTCGGAAACCATGGTCGTGGCCGGTGAATGACATTCAAAGGAATCTCCCCTCAAACCCAGATCACTATTACACGAACCCAAAACAACAAAGCCTATTCAACACGTAAAGAATACAGAACAAAGATGATTAAGGGTTTTGATGAAGAATTAAGGAATCGGAATTATCTCCAGGCGGGGATGAGCTGGAGAGAGGAGCCATCGGGAAAGTGAAGGTAAGGAATTAAAAGAAGGGAAATTGGGAGCACCAACCCATCATCATTTCATCAATGGAAATGGAAATGGAAGATGCTTTTCCGCTTTCACTTGAGAACTTGGGTTCCACCTTCCCTTCCAATCTCGATCTAACAGGTCAGATTTGCAGAGAGGACGAAAAAATGGGGCGAGGTGTGATGGGGCTGGGTGGAGCCTACAATCATGGATTTTTTTATATTTTTCTATGGATATTTTTATCACGTTGACCAAACTGGGGTGGAGGAGATGATGAGCTGGATTATTTTACTTTTTTTATTATTATTATTTTTAAATAGTTTTATTTATGTATTTTTAATGCCATTACTTTGAAGACGATAATAACTTTATTTAAACTGAAAATCGTTCATCGTTTGCAACTGCATGCCTGCGTTTGGGACCAGATAAATTTTCAAGCTGCAAATTTCAACTTCAAAATCTATGCCGGAACTTTTGTTAAATACGAACATAATGATAGAATTCAATATACCTTGCAAAACTGTGAGCGATGCTGAGTTCAAGAGACAACTCTATAAAATTTTTACGGATGTAATTCATCGTTCAAGGACTAGCTTATAGGAGTAACAAATTTGCTATGTGACGTAAGCTCAACAACATTATTTTTCTATATGTTCACTCACCTCTGTAAAATTAATGCAAAGAATTAATATTTTAAGAAAATTTCTGATTTTGAAGTGTCAACGTAAAGACATTTCAATATTATTGAATGAAATAAATAAACGCTACTATATTTTCATTTGTGTTTAAAGAAAAAAAAAAAAAAAAAAGACATAGAATGTCGATTTTAATTTTGTTGACATATTATTTTTTCTACACGTAGTCTTATCATTATTGTTATTGTGGAAGATCATCATTTGATAAAATTTTGTTTTCTTAAAGGGCATCTCCATTGGCTCTACCCAAAAAGCAGGTATTTTGTTGCCACATCATCTGCCACTTCATCTAATAACTTTAACCATATTTCTCTCAACAATTCTACCCAAAAGGTAGGTATTTTATTGCCAAATCATCTTCCACTATCATTATTATATACATCTTTTTATATTTACTCATTTATTATATCATTTTATTCTCTATAATTAAACTCATTACTGAATTTTTAATAAACATATTTTATTTTTAAATTATATATTAATAAATAAATTATTTTAATAAACATATTTTATTTTTTAATTATATATTAATTAAAGTTAATACATACATAATTTAAATAAAAAAATTCTTAAAACATAAAAGTAAAATTAAAAAAAAATGAAGTAGCAAGCAATGGCTAAAATAGCCGTTGCTTGCTACTGGAATGGTGGAGTGAAAACAGCCACAAAGAAAATGCAAATGCATTGAACGAATAATAAAAAAAAAAATGCAACGACTAAACAAATAAACAAATACAAAAAGTGCAAAACCCATCAAACCGCCCCTACCCCCTCTCTCTCCTCCCCTTCTACCCTAGAGAGTTCTCTACCTGGGTAGAGCCACCTCACCCTCTATCCCATTCCCCAATGGCATCTACCCAAAAATGGTGGGTAGATGCTGACTGCCATGTCAGCATCTACCCACCGTCCACTTCCACCCTACCTACCAGCCATCCTTATAAAATATTATTATTATTATTATTATTATTATTATTAATTTTAAATAAACACATTTTATTTAATGATAAAGCTACACATTTTATCTTGAACATAGAGAGCTTTGCAACCTTATTTAATAATAAAGTGAACATGTTAAACATTTTTTTTATTTTTATTTTATATTTAAGTTGTAGTATCAATGAATGTATATGAATAATTATATTACAATAAATAGAGATAAATATGAAATAAAATACAATATTTGCTCTCAAATTTCTAAAACATCATACATTTATTTATAATACATTTATTTATATTAATACATTTATTTATAATACATTTATTTATATTAAGAAGTCCACCTCAAAAATTATTTACTCTTTATGTCTAATCATATTAATAAATGTATGCGAGTAAAAAATTTAAAAATGAACATCAAAAACAAAATTTATATTTTTTGAAAACATAAGCACAAAAAAGCATTATATATATATATACACAAAGATTGGGCCTGGCCCAAAATTAAAATAAGAACTGAAAAAAGCGTTTCCAGTCCCAAAATGAATTTTGAAAAAAGAATTGGACTGGAGAATTGTAGGGCTTTACCCGTTAGGGAGCCCTTCCAGAAATTCTCGATGGCCTGGGGCGAACCTAGGCCAAAGAGGGGGTTTGGAAATAGTTTTCAACCAGCAATAGACGCGCCTCGGTTAGTACCTCACTAGCTGCGTCATTGCCCCAAGCGCAAAGATGCTTCTCTCGTCACCCTCTCTTCTCCTTTTGTAGCACTCGCTTGCCCACCCCTTCTCTCGCGTTGTCGATGTGGGATCACCTCCCACCGTCTCAAATCAGAAGCTATCTTTGTCTTCCCTTCCCGCTCGTTCATTTCATGTATGCTTGCTAGCTTTTCAATGACAATTTCAACACTCTTTTTTTCTTAAGTGTCATTGCTATTATTATTGCTGACAAAAAAAAGCCATCAAAACATTCGTGTTCGTTCGTTTTCATCGATACAAGTTACAAAGAACTCAGGAGGATAAGTTCACTCATCCATTACATTGCTAATCAATCAAAGGAACCACAACATCATCAGTGTAGAGCGCGCTGTACAAATAATGTATGCCAAAATCAAGGAAGATTCTCCTTCCCCTTCTCTTTTGCTGTTTTGCATCATCTTCTTTCTTTCTTCTTGTTAACTACTACTTACTTGACGTAAGGCGGATCGACGAATGCCCACTCGAATACTTGCTCGTATTGGACTGCTGCTTTGTTCCAAGTGTAGTCCCTCTCCATTCCCCTCCTCATCAATCCCTCCCATGATGTCTTGTGTTCTCTGTACGTAACGATAGCTAGCTTCAGCGCCTGCATTGCAAGGGACCCAGTAATGGCGTTTCAGAATTGAGATTTTACACAGGTGAATTATGACTGAAAATTCAACATAAACAGACAACTTACAGCAAGCAGATTCTCTCTAGATAAAGGAGAAAAAGTCCACCTGTTATATATACATTGAGGAAAGAAAGCGTTACCAAAGCTGATAAGCAAGAGATATTTATCTCATTATTTTCACTATCCAAAAGTACTCAATCTAGCACTGTCAGAGCATTCGAATTTTCTTAGAAGAAGATAACATACCCAGTTCCATCGCCTTTTCCTTCCTGAGCAAATGGATTGAAAATTTCCACTGTGTCCTGAAAAAGATGGATGGGTTGAATTGTAAGTAATGTATAAGCTAAGTATTGATTCATCACGAACTTAGTAAAGTTGATTCTCAACACACCCTAAGACCCCCAGTTCTGTGAACGACAGGCACAGTTGCATATCTCATGGCGTATAACTGGTTCAAACCACATGGTTCAAATCTTGAAGGCATTACTAGTATATCACACCTGCAAATTGCACAGCACAGAAAAATGAACTTTACAAAAAAACTTGTTAACAATTATACTTTCAACATTACATTCTTTATCAATTACCCTGCAGTTATTCTATGTGAGATAGGAACATTGAATCCAACCCAACCCCTAAATTTCTCCTCATATTGCGACTCCAGTTGCCGCATCCAGTCTTCATATTGCCTCTCCCCAGATCCAAGCATCACCTAAAATATAGCAGATCTACTTTTAGATTCCATTTGTCAGGAGAACTGGGAGGAATAGAGTATGTTTTGAGACATAAATAGAAACAAATGTTCTTGACTTGGCTATTCCACACCATCTTCATTTATCACTCAAATTCTGAAACAACTTGCAAGCCCCACAAAGCAACATGTTTGGAATGCCTTTTACACAATACTTTTCATGCCTATGAAGCCACTTATCTGGATCTTCAGTCATCCAGGGCTATAAATACTCATAAAAGGTAACACTTTGAACTAACAAGCAAAGCATAATTGAGAACATAGAGAGCATTTTAGAATAGTTCAATGACACTTTGTTATCTTGCTCAATAACTTCATGAATTGAGGATCATTGAAGAGGAGGTAATAGAGATCACAATAGGCTAAAGGAAGATGGTTTGAATACCCTTACATCTCTCTTTCAGTTCTCTTAGCATACAGGGACCAGCAAAAAAAGACAACAGTACAATTGATGGTAATGTTCAAATAAGACAACCTCAAATTACAAGTCACAATATCACACGGAAGAAAACCAACTTCATTAGAAGCTGTATGATAAGTCCTGCCTGCAGACTGATGTTCAACAAAGGGGAAGAAGGGAATTGAAAATTTACAAAAGAGGTAACCAGACTTTAGTCGCATCCAACGTACAATCAGAGCTATGTGCAAAGATAACAATTTATTAAACATACAGAGAGAGAGCTTACAAACTGGACATCATCTTGCAGAAGTTCTGGAGTAGCCGACAGTAGAATGTCAATACCTTTCTGATAGTCCAATCTCCCAATAAACCCTATCTATATTTCATTTGAACTAACAAATTAGTAAAAGAGAGAGGAAATCCATTATATGCAAGGTATGAACACGTCCTCACCAAAGGACAATCAGCTCGAACAGGAAGACCTAATTCCTCCTGCAATGCAATCTTGCACTTAACCTGCAGATTATTACTTGTGGAGATTAAAGAAGAAGGGAATAAGAAAACAAGAGAGAAACAACTCAATAGCATGATATGAATATCCATTTTAGTAGTTGAGCTTCTCCCTCTTTACATTATCACCCCTTGTTAAGGACCCGCCATGCAGCAAATAATATTTGTTGAAGCAGGTAGATATCAGTGAGGTTTATGAAGCTTCATACCTTTCCAGAAAGGTCATTTAAGGAGTAATGAGAAGGAATATGCACATCCGAAGAAGGGTCCCACTCATTAGTATCAATACCATTGGTTATTCCTACACAACAATATAAATACAAATTTACTAAGCATTTACAAGCTCCAGACAGCCAAGCTACTGCCCAAATGCTTTATTAATGGCAGGAGAATCAATAATGCAGTGACTCTCAAATTAGATCCAACAATCATAGATGAAATGTGTTTGCTTATTATCTATGTGTTTGCTTATTATCTACCAAATTCTAGTAAGAGTTGAAGAATTGAGAATGAATACAAATAGCTTTGCAATACCCGAAAAAAATAAAAATCTAACCCAAGTTTTGATATTACTCAAGTTACTATTCTTAACTGTCAAAAAATATTCCTTCATAAGTTTTAATCAGACAGTAGACATACCATTAAGAACCATCTTTCTACTACCGATAAGCTCATGCAACCCATATCCACCTTCTGGAGTAGTAACTTCCCTAGCATAACCCTGCCATGACAAACAGATAAGACATACGTTACCCAAATGCAAAAAAAAGTAAACCCGCAGCAAGATACTTTATGATACATGGATAAACTAAAGATACTTGTCCAGCATATATTACAGAATCAGACCTGGCTGACCGTCAATATTCTGTCAGCAGTCACAATTGCACCTTTCAAGACATTCACAGCTTCACCAGTATCCAAGGCATGAGTCCTTGCCCAGGTTGGAAATACCCATCCCACGGCACCATACCAATCTGGAGGCAATCCCAAGTTGCTGTAAGTGGCTGCAGACTCCACTCCCTGGCAACCACAGAAAGCAGTTCCAGTTATTAACCACTTAAAACCTGACCTTCTATTCAATTCTCGAAGAGAGCCTTGATGATTAGCCCTGAGTTCCGAACTTAACTTAGAATTCACATACACAGCTCATACTTGGACATGTAACTAAACCAAATTTCATCGTACTCAACCAAGTTTTGTTTTTTTTTTTTTAAACCTTTCCCTTTCTGGAGTCAATACTCAACTTATTTCTATAAGTATACCATCTATGATCTACTGCTTGGTCAAAGACAGGTGGGTCCAAAATATTACATAAAGAAAGTGTAAGAATAAAGGAAGATGAAAAAGAAGGCACCTGATGTGCTAGGTTATGTATCACAACAATGCTACGAGCATCCTTATAAACACCATATGGACGATACTTAGCTGCAAGAAGCCTAACGAGGAAAAACTTTTTTCAGCACCAGTAGTATTGGCTTGTAAAGACAGGTAAAATTCTGTAAAGATGAAAAGAAGCTAGAATGATTCGAATCATGCAGAGATATAATGGGTGACCTACACAGGTACCAAGCCAGCATGCCAATCATTAGCCAGGAAGACGCATTTCTCTCCATAAGTGAACCCTCCCAATGGAAGCACTAGGGGAGCTTCACATGCTGCGTGACAAAGCAAAGTGAACCGAAACTGCTTAACCAAAGAAGGTAAGGAAAATCAATTAATGACAATTGTTACCAGGTACATTAAATAACTCATTAATCTCATTCAGAAAGAACCACAAACCTGATTGTCACCATAAGCCCCAAATTTATCACCATAGGGCGTTCCAGGTCTATGATAGGAAGGGTGATCAACAAATACCTAACACGAGAAGAAAGAGAGGAAACTTATGAGATAGCATCATAAAGCGCATTTCAAGATAAAAACAGGGCTCCATTACAAGCTGCAAGGTTTCTTACCCAATCAACCCCTTCTCTGTATTCATGGTAAAATAAAACTTCTTGGACATCACCACCGCAGTAAACTTTGGCGGGGGCCCCAACTGGAACTGCATTCGCAAATTTTTTATCTTTAGTGCTTCCATCCAAGTACCTAGGAGTAACAACCATCACGCGGTGCCCCCGGTCAGCAAGAGCTATAGGCAAAGAGCCACAAACATCTCCTAAGCCCCCTGTCTTGGAATATGGATACGCCTCGGCTGTGACAAAAACGATATTGAATGTGGTCGGAGCTAAGATGGAATCCCCAGTTGTGGCGTCTGGATTTGCTTCCTCTTTCTCATTAGGAACAGCTGAAAGCGATTCAATGACCTGTTCACCTACAGCACAAAATCATTCATTTAAATTTCGGCCAAAATTTAAAATTTCATCAATGTAAAACTAAAACATCATTCCAATGAAGATCAAAACCCATAATAGCCCTCCAGGAACTAAAACATATTCTCACGTTGAACACTCAATCAAAAATTTACGGCAACCCGCTACCCAATACATAGATCATCCGAATTTTACAGCAATCTATCAAATCCATCCAGAACAGAAGACATGAACTAGAAAACCTTGAAAATAAATAACATTTCTAAGTGGAAGTATCAAAATATTAACTGTCGACGAAAATTGGAAAATTTACTCAGACCAATCAACAGAGTAACACCTTCAAAGCCAAATAGTTCAAGAACTTGAACTAAAAGAATGCCTTTTTTTTTTTAATTATTATTTGATTACCAACCGGAGTCAGGAATCAAGCGAAAGCCCACAACTTTGCCAGATTCATCAATCTCCTTCCCCAGCAAGACACCCTTTTCGCCATCCTCATTAACTCCTCCTTCCACAGTCGAAGAAGATCCATCTCGTGAACCTTTAACGAACCCCCCACCGCCATTCCCATCATCCCTGCCTTCTACTGCAAAAAACCTCCTGTTCCTTCTCCCAACGAACCATGATGATGCCTGTTGCGTCCTGCACCTCTGCCCGGTGACGGCGGAACCAAATCCCACTTGACTGGTAATCAAACCCGAACCTTTCCGAGGCGCCTCCAACACGAAACCCGGGAACGGGATTCTTGAAGCTGTGGCCATCCTGTGCGTGAGAGTGAGTGAGTGACAAGGCTGACAGCTTGAGAGATACAGAGGAGAGAGAGAGAGAGAGCAAAAAGAGGGACCCGAAAGCATACGGAAGGGATATTTATTGAAAGAAGATCGCCTACAGTTGTGGGAACTCCAGATATTATTACTACGAGAGGCGCGAAAGCCGATAAAATGTGGTGATCAGGCGAGACGACGTAGTTTGAGGCTGAGTAGAACACGACACGCGGCCACGTGTCATCCCAGAGTCGTCTCTCTGGTCTTATAGTTTTCGGAGAGGAAAATCGAACGACTGAAATTCTAAGTACTCAACAGTCAAGAGTTCTTTTATATTCGGAACTTGAAAGGGGACAAAGTAGTTGTCACATCCCCTAACTAAATCATATTAATCGAGCTGCTAAATGGCCCGATTTGTCCAGCACCCACACGTGTGAGTGAAATTACACATCAATATTTTTATGCGAAATTTCAACTATATTTTTAAATTATCTAAAATAAAATAATACGATTGCCCAAAATAAATAATACGATTCCCATAACAAACATTACATAGTACTTATGTACCACTAATAAACTACACCTTATTTCACAGCAAATCCCAGCAGTAGCAATGAAATGATAATCTAATTACAGGAACAAAACTATAACAGCAACAAAAGTTCATTTGTTTTGTTACCAAAGGTTTAATAAAATAAAAAATAAAAAAAAAATCACGGGGCCTTTCTCACTCCAACATAAACCAGTAACACATTTCTCTGTTTAAAGCCTGTATTGGCCCAAAGACAGAGACAAAGCCCTATCCTCACTGCTAGAATCTGGGCTGTATCCCCCGCCGCTGATCCACTTCCCACGATTTCCGTTACCTTTTGGATTTGGGCTTCTTGGGACCTGAAAAACTGATGTTCCAGGCCCACTTCTGGTAGATGGGCTGCGAGTTCTGTTCATCGGGTCCGGATAGTTCCTAACCTTCGCTTTTGCGGACTGGGTCGGGGCCATGTAACTGGGAACAAACTCCGAGCCCAAATGTCTCTGGTGATGGCGGCTCATAATGTATGGGCTCCGGTCCACTCCTCCTCCTATGCCGCTGAGGATCGACCTGGCGTTCTCGTTGACGAAATCCATCTCCACCGTCTTCTCCGACATGTCGTCGGTGGTGGAAGTTACGGTCGCGTAGGAGTGTTCTCGAGGCGGCGGCGGAGGCGGCGTCGAATTGAAATTCCGGGACTGGTAGGGCTGCGACGCCATCCACTGCTCCAGCCAATTCCATCCCCATCGCGGCTTCTCGTGCATCGTACCGTAGAATATTCCATTTTTATCAGCCGTTCGCTCCTTCTGCAATGGATTCCGATCGTCTTCCTGTCGCTGTTCGACAAAACAGATTAAATTAATTCCCCTTTTCTTTTCTTTTTTTTCCAATTTTTTAAGAATTGTAGAGAAATGAACCTGGTAAGCAAAAGCATAAGCAAGAGCTCTTTCCCGCTTGATTTCAGCGTCGTGTTTTCTCATGGAATGCTCTTTTAATTTGTCGATGCTAATGCTTCTGCTATCCCAGCTTTCTGCAACCTCAATGTTCTTCGTCGGACTTCTCCTCTTCAGTGATGCTTCTTCTTCTTGATCCGCAATTGCCCTGAGTCTTTGTTCATCTTCATCTTGCATTCTCTTCCTAAGCTTGTCGTTGGCTAACTGGATTCTCCGAGCTCGCACCCTCGCCTGCACTCGAACTAAAGCTTGCATACATCTCATCGTCATCTGGGCTTGCTTCCTCACGTTATGACCCCTTACGAGCGCTTGAAGCCTCACTAGCCCCTTCAATGCCCGCAAAGCCCGCCTTGCCTGCACAAATTAAACTTCATTATTCCTTCTGGGCTCTGAGAGATCAAGAACAGGGAAATGCAGAGTAGATTGGGCTTTTTTTTTTTTTTTTTTTGGCAGGGGAAGAAGGAAAGTTATGTTACGTACCAAATATCCCCTGTAATGTGATTGTATGAGAGTAGCAGCTCTGTCCTCCTTAGATTGGTGTCCATAACCAGCCAATCTAACAACCTTCGCGGCTGCCTGAGCCGCAGCGACGGCCGCTTCGGCCGCCGCAGCAGTGGCCACCGCGACAGCCATGGCATGGTTGGGATCTTCAGCCACTGACGACGAATCGAAGCTCTCTTCATTGGATACATCAGGGGAACTCCCTGCCGGAAAATGTTCAACAGAGACAACCTCTGGCGGTTCATGTTGCCATTTGTCTACATTTTCCTTCTGTAATTAAAACAGTTAATAAAAATCTTACCAACTTTCTTAATAATTGGCAACTGAAATACAGCGGGAATAATGGGATTGATGGAGATCTAACACAAGATGCACATGATATCACATTATGTATGATTGTGATGGACTGGTATAGTTGGAGGGACAGCAATTTGTCTTCAGAACCTTTTTTTGCTTAGGCCATGATGATGGGGGACCATTTTTATGATCCATATTTGCTTAATGATGTTGCCAAACTAAAAAACAGAGCAATCAACAGCTAATGATAAAGTTTAACACTCTTTTGATCAATGATCATACAATTATACATCAAGAAATCACAGATCCATATATATATATATATATATATATCTTTTCATAAGTAATTAGCCTTTCTGATCTTTTTTTCATGAGTTGTGGTCCTCATTGTGCTGCTGAACAATGTTTATGTTTATCTTCTAAGTAACTCAACAAAAAAGTGAAAGCCAGACAGACTCCTAACTCATCACTAAGACAGACAAAATTGGAAAGAAAGTAACGGTGCATTTGTGAATGCAGCAGTACAATGCATTGGCAGGAAAGAAAAAAATACCATTTCATTAGCTGTTAAAAATGGTGGACATGACAGTGAATGAACTTACCTTCTTTTCCTGGGAATCTTTAGAATGATTTTTGAAGACCTTCTTCACTGAAGAAAACCAGCTGTTTCCCTTCTTTCCCATTTCCAGATTCTGCAGAAACAACAAGATTTCGATAAGTTTATTCAATCTTCAAGAAATTCACTGATTCTTCAAGAAAAAACAGAAAGAACCGAACCTGAAGGTTAGAAAAGAGATCGGGCTCCTTCAGTGAAGAACAATATTATTCCCATTTCTATGCAGCATTCAACATTGAACAAAGAAAACAAATTCTGGGCTGATGAGAGGGAGAAATTTCTTGAAGATTAGGAGAGTGTGATCGGCTTTAGATAGTCTGAGTGATGAAGGCGCGGGTTTTGCCGTTGCCATTTATCATTCTCACGGGTGGGGTTGCCTTCTCTTTCTCTTTTCTTGCGTACGGCATACGGTAGTCACCAATGGTGGGGCCCCGACATTTGACTTGTCAAATTTATTCAAGATTAAGCAAAAAATTTAGGGGTTAAACATCGTCTTGGATGTTGTTAGGAAACTGTTTTTGCACTTTTAAGACTAATTAATTACCACCCTTCTCCAAGTATGATCTAAATATGTAGTACTATTATAAGGAGTTCAGGTCCGCTCTCCAAATTTCTCGACACTGCCGTATGCACAAAATCACGTAGTTTCACTTACTACTTTTTTTACTTAAATCACCTAATGCCTATTCCTCACTCTCTCTCGTTGAAAAATACTCCATTCGTTTGTCTTTTGGTCCGGTTAAATTCAATAAAATGTTTTTATGCCCCAAACCAATTAATCGGCCGTTAAAGAAATACTGAGAGGCGTGCATGCATAGTGTAGTTGTTTTCCATATATTGTAGTGATGTCTCAAACAATTGTGAGTCTATATGTTTTGCGAGAAAAATCAAAACACATCTATTCTCATTACTTACTAATTATGTGTAGAAGAAAGGTTGGTGTGCACATTAAAACACTGCATAACTGAATTAATCAATGTGTAAAAAGAGTTGGTACCCAATATATTTGTTTATTTATAAAAATAAATAAAAAAAACATTTTGTTATGTATAGTTATTTTGAAAATTAAACTAATTTAAAAAACATATATATAGGGATATAAGTGAAAATTTTAATGGTAAATCGATTTGTATCGTAGGATTGAAAATCTTAAATTCGGTTTTATGTGATTCTAATAAAATTTATTAAAATGACATAAATTACAATAGTTTTGGTAAGTTATCAGATATTTTATACAAGCACACACAATATGATATTATCAACTCATATCCTATAGCTAAATCGATATTGCGTGATCTGATCTTGCGATATTGCAAACTATGGCGTGAATATCATATATGCACACTGTATAGTAATAATTGGATGCCTGGTGGTGGGGGATGGTGTTGAGATGTAAAAGTGGAGGCAGCAGCCTTGATGTTGCTTTTGCTTGCATTTAAAGGTCAACAGAAAGCAGTAGAATATTGAAAACATGGTAATAAATAAAATTTATAATGTTCATAAATTTGTTACAGTCAAATTTTTAATACCAATTTATTAAACTGTCAGTCTCACAACAAATGCAAATTTGTAACCATAAATAAGATCCATGCAAACTCATGATATTTTATATACATTATTGGATTTAACCAATATTGTTCCTCCATCATATTTTCATCACATGATAAGATATTTGTAATTTTAAAAAATTACATAAATTGATTCGTAATTTAATTAAATTTCGAAAAAGTATTATGGATTTTAAATTATGAAATCGGGGAAACAGGGGCAAAAGTGACAATTAATATAGTGGAGACTTGGTGCGATGAATTTAATGATGAGGTGAGTGAGACATTACCACTCCTTCCCACCTTATTTAGGTCTTGCTTTATTTACGTTAACCCATTGAATTTTCTGGTGTGAGGTTGATACTTCCTCACCAAACCAAATTTATCTAGTGTTAGATTGTACGTCCGTTTGAATAAGATACTTTCTGTCTTTAAATCTTAAATTGATTCATGCATTTTATTAAATAAATTATACGGAGTATATTAAAAGTTAGGTTGAACACACGCGTTTTCTAAATGTATTATAAACGATATTTATTATTTTAACATAACAACGATAAATTAGTAACTATTGAACTAATGGCTTCATTGATTGGATGTAGTAGAAGGCTGTAATAGAAGTCACTTGGGAATAAATGCGATTGATAGTGCTTGTTGGGTGTAATGGGAATCAAAATTCCTTAATCACTCCCTTAATTTCAATACATACACGGCTGAGAACGAACACGAACGTTCACGAACAAGCTCGGGATCGGCTCGTTAAAAGCTCGGTTCGAGATCGTTTATTTATTAATAAACGAACACGAACAAAATTTTAGGCTCGATTAATAAACGAACAATAAATGAACAGAAAGGAGCTCGGCTCGATTACGTTCGTGAACAGCTCGGCTCGATAAGAAGCTCATTATAGATATTGAACATATGTTAAAAAAGATGTCATAATTATATTTTTTTATTGTATATAAATAAGTATAAAAAGAATAAAATGAAACAATGAATTAAGAAAAATTAGAAAGGAAATTAAATGAAAGATATAAATTTGAGCATATTAAAAAAAGCCTTCCCAAATTTGATGGTAATGGGATTCGAACCCATGTGGGTTGTATGTGAAAGTTGAACACCGACCACTCAGCCAGCCACATGTTTGGTTATATAAGTCTGAGCATATTAAATATATAGGAAAGTGGGAGCGCTGCCAACTTTGTTTGTCCCACATCGAGATTTTGTGAGTTGTTGTGTATGTTCAATGCTTATAAAAAGGGGAAGGCAGGCTGCTCCCTTCCTACACAATCAAACTTGAGCTTGGGCTTGAGCTTAGGAAAATTAAGCCGAGCTAAGCTTTGAAACGAGCTTGAGTTTGAAGTTAAATTTTGAGCTTGAGCCATTTGATTCTCTACTCGAGCCGAGCTCGAGCCGAGCTCGAGTTTTGAATAATTAGCCGAGCTCGAGCTCGAGCTTAAGTTTTGGGCTCGAATCGAGCTCGAGCTCGAGCTTAGTAATATTTAGCCGAGCCGAGCTCGAACACACTGAAGTTCGGGCTCGGCTCGGCTCGATATCACCTGACACCCCCATGTATTCACCCAACTCCATTGAGGAGTTAGTGAGCTGTATTTTTTTTATACCAAAAATGCCATTACTTCTACTACCCAAAAAATGCCCATATATATATATTTTTTTCTCTCTCTAATTTAATTATTCACTTTCTCTCTCTAATTTTATTACTTTATTTTCTTTCTCTAAATGTTTTTTTCTTTATAACTTTATTACTTTACTTTCTCTCTCTAAATTTTTTCTCCCTCTAACTTTCTTACTTCGCTTTTTCTATTTACGTTTAACGAAATGAATGATCAATTGCCAAAAACGTATGTTTCACACACATATGGTTGTGCTTTTAAAACAAATATTCCATCTATCCCACTCAAATAGTCCGCATTCTAAAATGCAAAAATCTGGGGAAAACTTCGGCCCAAAAGTCTACTTTATGATGTTACCGGGTTATGTGTTTCTAAGACAATCAGGAGCGAGCCGCCCTGCCTATTGCTTAGAGAAAGTGATGAACAGTATAAAGGGCCTTTATTAGTACTGGCCGATCCGTCATTGGGCCCATAAACAAAAAAAAACTGCTTTAATTTTTATTTTAATTGATTAATTCATAATAATGCTAATTAAGTAAACTTTTTTTTTTTAATTACAAAAAGTAATAATAATGATAATTTAGTACATTATTTCTCGCATTGATTATGAACTACATTTATTATCTCCATTTCCTCTCAACATTTAGTCAAAGTAAATCATTTAGACAAATGTCTCTCAATTTAATCTACACAATAAAGAGTCTGCAATTTGACCAAATACCCTGTCAAATATAATAATAAACGTAGTAAATAATATTAATGACAGAGAATAGTAACGAAAAATGAAATTACGCTTTTGATTCTAATATCACAAGTAAATATACATTATCTTTGACTTTAATATCACGTGTAAAAATAAAATACGTTACTGTTGAATTTAATATCACATATAAAGATATAACACTGTTGACTTGACTATGACACTACTAGTAAAAATACGTTATTAATTACTGTGATATCACCTGTAAAGATAAAATACGTTATTGTTGATTATGATATCATCTGTAAAAATAAAATACATTACTGTTGGCTTTAATACCCCCAATAAATATACATTATTGCTAATTATGATACCACTTGTAAATATAAGATGCGTTATTGTTGACTTTGATTGATGCGATCCGGCTCAACCACTTATCCATTTGCCCAAGTGGAACAACACGATGAGTTGGAGCTTTCGACACGAGCCAAATAAATTAATTACGGCTTATTGTACTTATTTTTTTTGAGGCATTATTCAGTCATCACATAATTGATTGCAGCTATGGACGTTCAGCTCAACAAAATTCAAGGGAGAAAGCATGCAAATTTGGTGTTGTTTGGTTCGGCTGTTTTATGATTTAAGTTGTGTGTTTTATGAGTTCTTTTATGTTAGTTTAATTATTAATTGCAGACAAGTGAGTCCAAATAATGGTGCAAGGAAGTCCAAGGGATGATGGTGTTTAAACTCAATTCAAGAGCACAAATCAAAGTTCATCCCATGTTGAAAATCAAGGGCTGAATTCGGTCAAGGGAAGTGAGGGAGTGCAGAAGTTTTTGACATGTTCCAAGGTCAAAAGATAGGTGTGAACCATCCAAAATTGCTGCTCTCTAACTCAGCATTTAAGAGGACTTTTCAGTTCACAATTGCCTAGTTCCTCTACAAATTGCAAGATACAAAGGAGGGAACTTGTAAGGTTTCAAACAAGTAAATGCTGCAGCACAAACCTCTTAAAACCTGCATGAATACACGCACAAGGCATCTCAAGAGTTGGATCAATTGGACTCAATAATGCATGAACCTTCATGAAGTAAATTGCTGAATTTTGATCAAACTCCAAGAAGTTCCAAGAGGCCAGACTCGGTGATACATTTCCAAGGGAATTAATATGATTCAAAGTTTCATTTTATTCTAGAATAGTCCTTTGTTTTGGCCTATAAAAAGGCTACCTTTGTAAACATTTGAAGGGAGCTGGGATGAAATGTAATTTGTGAGTTTGTTAACTCTTGGTTCTTTTTACAACTTTTCGAACTTATCAAGACTTCGTCTTGTGGCGTTCAAAAACTTATCGAACAATGTTGATGAGTTGTTCGTGTCGTTTTTATACCGAGGTTCTCAACATTGCACACTCGTGGGTCGAGGTTTCTATACCGAGGTTCGGTTTTGTCCATTTGTTGGCGGGTCGAGGTTTCACCAACCAACGGAGCAACCCTTAGAACGGTCGTCTTTATTGTGTTTTAGTCCATCCCCGGGCTGAATCACATCATTGATACTTCCTCAAAAGATAAAATACGTTATCAACTCTGATGTCACCTCTAAAAATAAAACGGAATTGATATTTGCAGCGACGGTTTCGATATTTGCAGCGACATTTTCTTATGAAAAGACTTAAATGCCCTTGGGGTAAAAAAAATTTTAAAAACATTTTTATTAATTATTTTAGTTGAATTATGTCCTAATTTATTAGTAGTTTTTGTCAAAATTGTGAAATTTTTTACCGGAATGGGAAAGATCTGCCCGGTGGTTACTGCAAATAAGAAAGTTTGGGGGGGGGAGGGGGGAGTGTCGCCGGCGACCGGCGACACTTTTGCACAAAAGTGTGACTGCCAAAAGTGTCGCCAGAGTCCGGCGACACTTTTGCACAAAAGTGTTGCCGAGCGACGGCGACATTTTGGCCGAAAAATGTCGCCGTCGCCCGGCGACACTTCTGGGTTAGTGTCGCCGGACTCTGGCGACACTTTTTGGGTCACACTTTTGGCCAAAAGTGTCGCCGGACTTTGGTTTTTTTTATTTTTTTATTTTTTTAATGTAATTTTATTAATTATTTTACTTGTATTATGTCCGAATTTATTAATAGTTTTGTCAAAATTGTGAAATTTTTTACCGGAATGGGGAAGATCCGCGCCGGTAGTTACTGCAAATATCAAAAATCTCAACTTAGGGGGGGGGGACCATCGCCGGCGATGGTTTTGGGTAAAACCATTGCCGGGCGACGGCGATGGTTTTAGGGCTTTTTTTTTAATTTTTATTTTTAATAGTAGTAGTAGGAATGAAAATTTAATTTATTTTAATTTATTTTCTCCAAGGGCATTTTAGTCTTTTTACAAAAAATGTCGTTGCAAATATCGATTACGTCGGTGCCAATATCATGCCCCAAATAAAATACGTTATTGCAAAAATCAAATCGAGCGTCAGTTTTTAAAAAAATATAAAAATTGAGCGCGGTCCCACATGCTGCCATCTCACACCAGGCGCATGTTAGCCCCGGGCATCTCCATGCGCTAGTACTTACCGCGAATACTAGTGTACTCGCTCCATTTTGAATGTAAGAAGAAAATTTTCAGGTCCTTTCATCTTCAATTGTTTTGCATGATTTCAATTTAGATCCATTAACAAGTTCAACTTTTTGTTTATGTAGATTCATCCTCACTGGTTTAGCGTTTCCGGAACTCTATCGGCACCGGCACTCACAGTCGACCGGCACTCGGAAATAATTAAGGTGCGTTTCTCGACGGCGAAGCTTCGGATTGTTTTCACCGTGAAAACAATCAGATTATGCTTCTTCCGTAGCCATTGTTGTGGTTTGTTGTTATTGTTTCCGCTTTTGATAACGCTTCTCCCGTTTTCATGCTTTAATTTAGTGTCGCCATTTCTGTTTACTGGTATTTCTCCACCTACAGTAGTAGTAATCGCGTAATCAATCGGCTGTTATTTCACGGTTAACAGAATTTTCAACTTTCTAGGGTTTGTTGATTTGTAAGTTTGATTTAAAATCTCATTTCTTTGAATTGCTTTTCGATGGCCGAAATTAAGCTTTGTTTTCTTATATACTTACTTTTTCTTCATGAATTGTTGGCAGCTTTGGTTAATTAATTACGTGCTTTATTTCGTTTTGAACGTTGACTCTGATTAGGTTTTGGATAATTGTAGGGTTGCAGAAGATGGTGACCAAAAGGCCTAGTGAAGGTGAAGAGGAAATGTCTAGGAAGAGGCTATCTCCTAGTGAATTCTGCAAGTCTCTCGAGGTTTTCAAATTCCAGGTCCTTTTACCTAACGGGACCAGTGTGGATGTTAAATTCCACAGATCGGGTACGGGTGGTCATACGCCTCTCCGGGAATTTGTTCATTTTCTGAAGGTGGAGTACTATTCGGAACCATCCAAGTTTTCCAACCAAACGAGAAGAATCCAATGGGATAATGAAGATTTATACCTTGTGGATGCATTCGAGAAAAAGATTAGAGGAGAACTGGACTTCAGTTACTTTAGGCCTAACATCTGCCACCTTTTAAGACTTAATGTATATCTGCATTTATTTTCTTGTTTTTCTCCTTAATTCTGAAGATCGGGTTAACCTTTTGTTATCTCATTTTACAGGATGGTTCTGCCGAAGCTGGTACATATGAGGTGTTTATCTTCTCAACCATTATGCATCTGTTTTGTCATTTTCTCTTTGTGAGTAATATGTTTGTGTAGTCTGTTTTCTGAGTGTTTTCCATTTGAATTTGTAGAACATGTGGGATTTGACCCCTCACACAGATTTACTCAGAGAGCTACCTGAAGAGTATACCCTTGAAACTGCTCTAGCTGACTTGATTGTAAGCATGCAATTCATTTTTTTATTTATAATTTTGTCAGTTCCCTTCCTTTTCTGTTTAGCATTTCTTGTTTTTAATTCCACTAAATGCTGATTTTACCATTTTAACAGGACAATTCACTGCAGGCTGTGTGGTCCAATGATCAAACGGAGAGGAAGTTGATTAGGTATGGTATTCAGTCATATGTTAAGTTTCAGTAGCATGGTTGAACTCATTGTTGATGATTTATACTTTAGCCCACAACTGGGAAAAAGTAGATTTAACTATCTCAAATTGGTGCAAGTCAATATGGCTAGATATGATTCACACGGCCAACCCTACATTTGTGGAACAAAAACTTAGTTGTATGCTTTTTATGTTAGCATACTTTGTGGTCCCTGAAACTGTATATTTATCATTAATATTAATATTTGCTTTTGCATGCAGTGTGAATATTGCAGAACAGAGGATTGAAATTTTCGATACTGGCCCTGGAATGGATGGAAGTCCTGAAAACTCTATAGTGAAGTGGTAAGTGGCTGTATTTATGTGAGCTTACCTTACTGTATTGGTGCCCTAACTTGTCTATAATCTAGTGCAAACCAGGGACCACGTACCACGCAGGCCTGTATAATAGTCTACTTATCCAGTTAGAATTGATTAATTTTGCTTTACATATTGTAAATCCTGGTTTGACAGATGGTAGAAGACATACACTTGCCGGACGGATCCTGGTTGTAGCTTTTAAATGTTCATACTGTTTTATTATGTGAAGATGGTAGTGATGCATGTTTAAAAGATTAGCTTAGGATAGTCATAAGAAGCAACCCAGTTATGTTTTAAATTCTTACCACCTACAGCGCTAGGTTGATGATTATGATCATGACTCATGCTCTCATCCTAGGTTTTTATTTGTTTCGTAGACATTTTACTTCTGTTTTTGAGAATTATGAACTCATTATGAAACTGCATAGTTTCATATTTTCAAGGTAAGGAACCGCTACATTTATTTTATCTCATTTTTTTACCTTATGGAAGTCCTCATAACTCTGTTTCTTTGCAAGTAAGAGAATCTTAGGTTGAAAATAGCTAAAAGAGTTGAGTGATAAACCTTAATTACAAGTACGAGGAATTTGAAGTTGTAGCCTTTTCTGTCGAAAGCTTATTTTATTGTTGATTACTTGATACTTAAATTCTGACTTTCTTTTTTCTGCTAATGTGATTATAGGGGAAAGATTGGGGCATCTTTGCATAGATTAGCAAGAGAACATGGTATAGGAACCACACCTCCATATTTAACGGTAAATGCATTATTGTTACTATACATCTTACAAATATTTTCACCATCTGAAATTTGTTGGATAAAGCTTCAGTTAGGTGCTTGGTTTCTTAATGTTTGGATATCTGTTACGGCAGCCTTTCTTTGGCATGTTTGGCTTCGGGGGAACCATCGCCACAATGCACTTAGGAAGGTAAAAGTTTCTGGAAGTTTGTTTATTTATGCCAAAGGAAAAAGTTTCTGTTGGATAGCTGTTTTTACTACCTGGTTTCCTTCTTGTAGGCGTGCTTTAGTGTCCTCCAAGACAAAGCAATCAAAGAAAGTGTACAAGTTACATTTGGAAAGGGATGCTTTAATCAGCTCCAATTCAGAACATACTTGGAGGGTAGAATTCTCTTTTTAGTTCATGCTCAAATTGCATGGTTTTTTTTAATCAACTAGAAAAAAAAAAAAAAAAAAAACCCCTTGTTTCTATTGCAGGCAAATGGTGGTCTTAGAGACCCTAAGATAGGTGAAACAGTAGAAGCACCACATGGAAGTTTCACAAAGGTAACTATCCCATCTATTTATTTCACTATGTTTGATTTAGATTGATCTGACAGCTGCTCTAGGTGTTGTTAATGAATGCTGTATCCAGTAACAATTCATCAAACTTTCATTCTTAATGCTTATTTCCTGCAAATGGTTGAAGCCTTACAAATTAGAGGCTTGTTTAGGAAATGGTCGTTGGTTTAAACATATGTCACTCATGATACAAGAACAAAAGTAATCATGTATCCTTAAATTTTCCATACTATCAGTTATAGCAATGATGAGTGCATAAACTTGTGACAGGTTCGAATTTTTGACCCTAGACTGAAAGGTGTGAACATAGGGCTACTTCAATGCAGACTGAAGGACATCTATTTCCCATACATTCAGGTAAGTTTTGTATAACTACTGGGCTCTAATATGTACTTGCTTACTTGAGCTCTACATTTTGGAACTATGGGACTCTATTTGGGAGCTTGTAACATGATACCTGTATTGCCCACTCCCTCTTTCATGCAATTTTTTTCTCTCTCAGTTCTCATACATTCTTTGAACAGCTCTTGAGGTATTACTTCAACAAGTAATTAGAGTATATGTCAAGTCAATGGGATTGATGCTGATGATACTTTGATTGCTGATATTATTTCACGACTGGTTGGCTTTTGAATGTTTAATGTGTGGCTTGTTCATTTATGGCAGTGCGATGAATTATCCAGGACAGGAAAAACTAGAAAGCCCATTGAATTTCAGGTTTGATCCATTAAGATTCTACCTTTATAGGTTCACGAAACTTACTATGCATGCTGAGAATTTAATACTAGGATCTAAATTTAATAATGTTCATCGATTGTTGTTCAAATGCTCTGTTGTAATCCCTCAACTGAGGAGGAAGTTCCAAGTTTGCTATGTTGCATTTTAATGTCACATCAGTTCTATCCCGAGGTTGACAACATCGATCTTTTAGGTCAATGGCATGGACTTGGCTGAGGTACTAGGTGGGGAAGTAGCTGTAACAAATATGCACTCAAGTAATGGACCAGAGTTCGTCTTACAACTGCAATTCACTACCAACCAAAATGTATCATCTTCTAGCCATGGTGAGAAAATCTTATTTTGATAACTTATTTGAATGACAATGTAATTTTGGCTGTCAATGTTAAGTTGATTAAAACGCTTGCTCCTATCCGATCTTGTTTTTGGCAGGTAGAGCATCTCAAGAAGCAAATGCCCGTCTTAGATGTGTTTATTTCCCTATCATTAAGGTTTTGTCAATCTTTCCAAGTCTAGCACACTTTCCATTGAGCTACTCTAATGACATTTCTAACGTGTATTTTCAATGAATGTGCATACACAGGGTAGAGAGAGCATCGGGAGTATACTGGAGAAACTAAAAGAAGATGGATGCGGCATTACAGAAGACTTTAAGAGTTTTAGTCGCGTTTCTGTTCGGCGACTGGGTCGTCTTCTTCCTGATGCACGCTGGGTTAGTTATGTCATTTCTTTCATTAAACCTGGCCTTGCAATGCAAAATTCCCCTAGTTTATGTAGCTTGTGTTTGTATATTCCTTGTCCAAGAGCAACATTGAATGACTGATTAATGAAATGTATTCTATTGTTGAAGGCATGGCTTCCATTTATGGAGCCTAGGGTAAAAAAAGGAGAGAAAGCTCAAATCTTAAAGAGATGCTGCTATCGTGTCAAATGCTTCATAGGTAATTAAGGTTCATGTGATTTTCCAACATATTGTAGTTCTTTGGTGATGCCTTATATTAAGCTTTTATTTGACCTCGTTTCTTACCACTTATTAAGTTTACCTCTTGTCTGTTCTAGTTTTGTTATCACCTTTTTCATTGAACTAGTTTAATTGCAGATACTGATGGTGGCTTTAATCCAACACCTTCAAAGGTACACATCTTTCATGTTCATATCATTCAGAAAAAGCTTCACTCTCAGTATACAACAACATTTGTTGATGCATGATTTTTCCTTTGCTTTATGGAACTGGCGAAACACATTGTATTTCAGACGGATCTGGCACATCAAAATCCATTTACCATTGCACTAAAAGGTTTTGGAAAAAAGGACATCAACAAGGAGAAAGGTAAAAGTGATTGGACTCTTGTGTACTTGCTGTGTATTTCAGTTTTTATGGCTTTAGTTTGTATGTCCAAATATGGTTCTCTTGTAGATATTTGTGTTGAGATTACGAAAGATGGAAGGGAGTTAGCTCTCTCAGAACTGGAGAAGCTATATGAAGACTGGATTTCTCATATGCATGATCATTATGATGAGGAAATGGTTACTGGCAGCGATGAACCAGTGTTTGTAATTGGTCCTGCAAACAAGAAAGATCTTGGGATTTCTTCTGAAGGTAAGCCCGGACATATATTCTTTGCAGCATGATAAATTCTTCTGTCATTGTATTGGTGACAATTGGTAATATTGTTAATTGAACATCTATTTGTTACTTTGTGACTGCATTAATCAGCGCATAATTTTGTATTCAGTGATAAGGGTTCACAAGCTCTTTTGGAGAAAAGAAGCATTCTGGAAATCTGGACAGAAGGTAAAGATTCTTAAAGGAGCATATACTGGTTTCCACAAAACTAATACTTATGCGACATTGGAGTATATTATCCTTGAAGGATTCCAAGGCGATGCTGGATGTAAGTGTTTCTTTTGAATATGCAAAACTTCTATTAGTAAATGGCTTGTTGATGTCACAGTGATCAGATATCAGTCTCTTTAAGCTTCTTTGTACGGTAATTGTTAATCCTTTTTGTTCTCCTCCTACATGTTAAACAGCCGAAGCTCGGCTAATTTGCAGGTATGCTAATGTTCTTATTCTTCTTATGTGTTTCTAAGATTCAAATACCCGATGCGATTTTGTGTTACAGAATTCTTTTTCCCTTACAGGCCAATAGGTGTCCCTGATGAGAATGGTTGTGTCATCACTGAGGACAAGGGGAGCCCAAGCATCAGGCTTGGTAGCTCTGTCTCTCTGCCGATTAATGTGATAGATTCCGATAAGGTTAGTGACCTCCCATGGTATAATTGGTACTATTGGCTTTCTAAAATTTTGATTGTCTTTTTCTTTTTGATCTTTCTAAAATGTTATTAAACCATGTCTCACTTCAATGCAGTTTATAGCCATTGAAGATGCTGTTTGGCAGAAACAAATTCGGAAGCGAAACATGATTATACCATTCTCTACCGAGATATCGGGAGCCAACGATTGCCCCGAATTAGTAACTGGAGGGGTTAGCTTATTTTAAGAAGTTTTAACTTGTTAATTATTATATTTGTTGCCTTAAGCTTATTAGTTGAATTACTGGCTTTCTATCAATTATCAATCAGGGGATCTTGTTTCACTGGTGCTTATTTTGCAGATGCATCAAATGACGCATGAAATGGTCCTCTATGAGAGCCCAGAAGGCAATACTTTGCTTTGCAAGGAAGCTATTAAATTAGA
This sequence comes from Leptodermis oblonga, assembly GCA_016801395.1. Taxonomy (NCBI): domain Eukaryota; kingdom Viridiplantae; phylum Streptophyta; class Magnoliopsida; order Gentianales; family Rubiaceae; genus Leptodermis; species Leptodermis oblonga. The sequence continues at coordinate 45,677,145 of CM028756.1, forward strand.
GCCTTACGTTGATGACGCCCACGAATCAGTAGAAAAGAGTGTCATTCTCCAATCTGCACCTTCTCGTAGTGGAAACCCAACCACAAGTTTAGCGGCTGATCATCATATGGTATGGTGAAATTTTCTGCTGTAGTCATGTGTTGATCCCTGCTTAAAGTTTCAAATATTGATTCGAGAATTTTAGAATTGATTAAATTATGACTTTTAGACGGCAAAAACACATTGCATTAAGTTGTTAGATCTGATCCTGGTTAAATACAGCTTAAGTAGATTTTCCTTTATTATGAGGCCATTTATTTTTTGGATTTTATCTGTGATAGCAGGTTGTGGAAACTTTGAAGAATTTGGGCGTAGAGGAACTTGAGGATGAGCTTAAACAATGCGGTTTGTGCATCAAAGAGCATGAGATGCAAATACAATCTATCCAGCTTAAGCGCGTTAAAATTGAGCAAGACATTGCCAACTTAAAAGGTTATCACTTCCTGTCTGTTTTTAACCTGTGTTGTTTATATATAATAAATGATATTTCCTCCCACATGCATTATTGGATTACTTAAAACAGGTATATAAAAATGATACCAATTTTGATTGTTTAAGTCTAATGCTAGTGAAGAATAGAACGAACCCGTTAGTTAGGTTTTGATTGTTTAGATATAGTATTAAAAACATACAATATTATGTACTATGCTGCAGATTGTTTGGATCTTGACTCCGGCCATGATTTGGATTGTGCACCTGACAAAGAGTTAGTCATGAATCGCATTGTTTCAAAGATTGACTCTGCTGCTGCTGTCATGTGTCGGTTTTTTCGATCACCAACGTTTGACGAGACCGAATGGAGTTTTGCAAATAATATCATGGGAGTGGTTGCATGCCTTGGATCGGTTCCCACTAATGATCTTAGCAGGTATGCTTTATCATTCTTGTCTTTCCATATGAGGAATAGAAGTTAAAGGATAACTTCAGCTGATCTTGCTAAATCTTTTATGTTTTGTCTGATTTAGGGTACTTGCGCTGTATCTGGGTGAAGATCAAATGCTTGGTATTGTTTGCAATACTTATGCAGAAGCATCACACCTCGAGAAGCATGAATCAGACGGAAGTATAAACTATGCCTGTGGTCTTCATGGGCTGGCCGCTAAACTTGGAATGTCAATACAGAAGCATTATCAAGTATTTGCCCTTGAGAACATTAGGTATTATATTACTGCCTTTCTGATATTTTGAAAGTTCTTTATGAGGTGCGGACCTCTATTGCACCACAGTAACATGTGACTATATTTCTCCATATTACTCCAGACCTTACACAGGGAAACTTTCGAATGATTCTGAGAGGAAACTTATGTTGCCAGATCCTCTCTTGCCCAGCGGAACTCCTCTGCCTGGATTCATGGGTTACGCTGTAAACATGGTAGACCTTGATGCTGGATTTCAGAAATGGAGGACTGCTTCTGGTCATGGCCTTAGGGAGACACTCCTTTATCGCCTCTTCGGCGAGCTACAGGTCTACCAAAACAGGCGATACTTGGACTCGGCAAGCTCTTACATAAAAGATAGTGCTGTGTCACTGGATGGTGGAATATGGAGAGGAAATGGAGTTTTATTCCAAGGATATTGGTAGTCTACAGTACACTCTTTTTGTCACATTTCCTTCTGTTCATAAATCTATTTTTTGGAAGGTGGTTTTGATCATATTCGTGGTTGACTTGAGAATCATTTGTTTGTTTCCCGATGAACAGCAACCGGGAGGTGGATGTGCAGTTTCCGGTAGCTCCGATTGTTTCTCCGAGAGTGTCTGAAATTCGAAAGCAGATCGATGGCAAGAAGGAAGAGCTGAAAGAGATGAATGAGGAGATTAACAGAGAGCAGAACAAACTCCAAGAAGTCATGAACAAGTACCAAATAGCTGAAGGCAAATACGAAGGCGCATTGGACAAAATAGAGAACACTTTTGGAGAGCCTCCGCCTGTTGGTCTCCTCGATCTATAATCCGAAACCCCCAAAGTGTCGTGTCGTATCGTGTCACATGAGTAACTTATTAGAAGGTACATAAAGGTACTTGAGTAGATCTGAAGTTATTTATATTGAGCCATGTGTATGTAACCTAGAATGATTCTGGGCTAGAATTTTGGGTGCTATATCATAAATTAAAATATATATATTTTTTCATTTCTTCTCTTTAATTTTTATATTTTTAATGTTTTTACGTTTTCAGATATTTGAGAAATGGAGGTGTATTCCGTTACTCTACGAAAGCAGCAGGGATATTTTTCCCTAACTAAGACTATAGGAGTGCCGTACGTCACTCGGTCAAAATATCTGCATTCTTTGTTGGCTGAAATGGCAAAATTAGTCGGAAATGGCCAAAACAGATATTCTCGCAAGCGATAATTTTCTAATCTATGTTGTGTTCTGGTACTTTCCTTATGTGTTGTTTTCTCTACAGATTATTTATCGCATCCATTTTATAACATAAGATAGTGTTGTCAGATACATGTGATGATGAATCGTTATTTTCTTAAAAGAGTGATAATTAATAAACATAAAATGGATCCAAAAATAAAAATAAATTTCAATATCTTAAAGGTATTAGTACTAGTATTAATTTACTTTTTATTCTCAGAAATCTACGAAGGAAAACAAAAAAACCTTTTACATTTTCCCTCGAGTCTCACAACCTTTGTAGTAATTCTCTTTTATCCATCTCTCTCCTACTCCCAAAAATCGAATCTTTCTTCCTTGTGCGTCTCATTTTCCTCCATTTCACTTCCCCTACGAATCCTCAAATCTTCAAAATCCAATCTAAACTCTGAAATTCACTTCCTCTTAGTTTTACTATAGGGGGGGCCAAGATTCAAGACCTAAATTTTAGATTCCGCCATGGCTGCTGCTTTGAGGTCAAAATCATCGAGGGGTGCAGCTTCTTTAGCGTTCAGACACTGTATACTCACTCATATTCACGAGGGTTCTTTGGCTTCCTTCCAGTGGAATTATAGAAGTAAATGGGATGATAATGTCTTCCGGAATTCTCGCTACAGTTCCAATTTTATCCTCAGCCCATCCAATCTGTTTTCACTTCGTGGCGATTTGGTAGATAAGGGCAACGAATTCCGCAAGAATTACTTGAATTCCAATAAGACTAATAAGAAATTTAGAGTGGATGTTTCCAATTCTTATGGCGATCCTCCTGAGATTTGGCAACCACCCGGCGGCGGCGGCGGCGGAATTGTGGTCCGTCCGGGGAAGTTTGTTCAGGCCAGTGAAGGGGAGAGTCCTGGCACTGGAACTGCAACGTCTTTAGGAGGTGGGTCGGGTTCCGGTTCCAAGGATGGTTGCTGGGGAGGTTCCAACTTGGGTCCTAATTTTCCCACTCCTAAGGAGATTTGTAGAGGGCTTGACAAGTTTGTGATTGGTCAGGACCGAGCTAAAAAGGTTGTGTTTTCCGTGCATTTAGATGTCCAGTAATATAAGTTTAACTATTTTTCTTGAGCTCATTCTGTAATTTATGAGAAAAAAGATTGATCTTTTGATTTTTAGGTACTCGCTGTAGCAGTATATAATCACTACAAGAGAATCTATAATGACTCTTCCGAGAAGTGGTTAGTTCTCACCCTTCATTGCGAATTTAGTTTATTCTCTTCAGCTATTAGGTGATAAGCTGCGTGGTTGAATGACTGTTGTTTGGTTAACTTCTTAGTGTGTTTACATGTTTGAAATTTTGTTCTGTTCTGTCACTAGATCAATGGAGTAGTTAGCTAACTTAAGAGTGTTTGGAGAAAAGGTCATTGAATTGTTAAAAGAGAGCGTAGACATGAGTCAGTCCTTCTCTTTATATTCAATAAACATACTAGTCTAACATCTTGTTCTATAACTTGGAAGCTAGGCATGCAGGTGATTCGGGTGCTAATAAAGTTGATGCTTCGGATATTGAGTCCGTGGAAATTGAGAAGAGCAACATTTTGTTGATGGGTCCAACAGGTTCAGGTAATTTATCAACCCATTTGATATGAGGGTGCTTTTTTCCTTACTGGAAAAAGACGGTTCTCGTATGGTGGAAAATCAAACAGTCTCTTCTAATTTGTTGTTATTTCAAAATTTTCTTGACATTAGCTCAATGTGGCTCCATTTATTAGTCTTTGGGTGAACTGGAGTTCTGCTACTTGAATTATGTACCATTAGTGTGTTAAAGAAGTGATATTACGGGTTCTCAATTATGCAAATACAAATAACATGACAGTAATAGGTGTGAGTCTCTTGCAATTTTGACGATTAGTTACTAGCTACGATGTTGTTGACTAAGCCTGAGATGTTGTCGTTAAACTTGGACTATCGTGACTATCTTCTGGGAAGCTCTGAACCATTATTTCTTCCTGGTTTCATGTTTCCCAAAATGAGTTGTAGAAAATACAGAAGTGAAATTGAAACTAAATTTACTGATTCTTTATCAGTAATACTGTTTCACTTCTGAGCACTTTGTATGTCATTTCAAGGACAGGGAAGACATTACTTGCCAAGACCTTGGCACGTTTGGTGAACGTTCCATTTGTTATTGCGGATGCCACCACACTCACTCAGGCAAGTCTTTGATGCATTTGCATAAGGTGGCTCACTTATGTTCTGTTTTCTTGGATTGCTGTTTGGTGAACTATGAATCTGATTATAGTCTTGTCTGTTGGATTTCACTATCTTGTTCTATTAATCTCATCCCTGCCCATATTGTTGGAATTTTGGAAGAGCAATTACATTTTTATGACTGGCATTTAGTTTCTTGCCTGCTTCTTTATTTTGGGCAGTGAACGTTTTGTTTGCTATTATAGGGGGTTAACTTTGAGCTTGTATTCTCTGTCTAATTATGTAATTTTCTGCAGGCTGGGTATGTTGGAGAAGATGTAGAATCTATTTTATACAAGCTTCTTACGGTAAGCTCTATGGAAGCTTCTGAAATATTAAATAGAGCTCTTATTGCAGATCTTAACCTTTGACCATCTGGTATCTTGTATGTCAAATATGTTGCGAATTAGTTCTTTAACATCTATTGTAGCTTTTCTTAACCTGTATGTGCTTATTTTGCTGTGTCACTAGCCAAGTACCATAATGTAGAATGGTTATTTTGTGGTTTGATTCCTAAAACATCTTTTTTAACAGGAGTTGCGTTGAGGAGGATTTTTGTCATAGTTTTGCATGGCATTTGAGCTTGAATTCTCTCTTGCTGCTTACTGATAACTGAACTCAGTTCTGCATCTCATCTTCGTCTAAGAAATAATTATGAGTTCTAGTTTAAGTTATGTGTGACGCTGCAAGATATTATGTTGAGTCAAAGTTGACTCCTGTTCCTAGGCCTGGCTTTGGTTCTGCCTTTTGTCCTGTGTTGCTAATCTTTTTTCATATGATGGCCAATATATCTTAAATTTGACAACGAAATCCATGCCGATTAGGACATTGCTAGAATATGCAGCATTGTGTTGTTGAATTTGGAACTTTTTCAGATGCAGTTACTTGTTGTACAATTCTTTTTGACTCTGATGATTGATCTCTAGTTGCATCTTATTTCAGATTGCAGACTACAATGTGGCAGCTGCGCAGCAAGGCATAGTATATATAGATGAAGTTGATAAGATCACAAAAAAGGTCTCTGCTAAAATAATTTAGTTCAAATTTATAATTTTGTTTCCCTTGAACTTGAAATTTTCATGCTCTTCATTAATTTACTTTGTTCTGTTGTTATATTACAGGCTGAAAGTCTCAATATTAGTAGAGATGTGTCCGGTGAGGGAGTCCAACAAGCATTATTGAAAATGCTAGAAGGAACAGTAAGCTCTCTATTACCTACTAGTTGGGGATACTGAATAATCCAAAATTATGCCTTGTTCAACTTGGGTGGCATGCTTGAAGACACCTTAAATTTGTGATTCATTCTATGATGTTAATTACATGTTAATGCGTTGAAATGATGAACGGACAGAATGTGATATTTCAGTTATTGTCTAGTTTACATATGGATGTTAATGCTTACTTGTTTAATGCACACAATGCATCATAGTAGTTAAAAATTAGGTGAATCTGCATACACGTCTTGTTTATAGATACCTTACCATTGAACGAGCATATGTTAATTACATTAGTATAATGGTATTGAATAATATACCTTTATATTCAGCAATTCATTTCATAGAATGAATAATTCACTTTAATATCCAACCAGCTACCCTTTGCTTTGTATATTAGTAGTAAAGATAGAGTTTGCTAGAGACACTGCCCTTTAGACACGAGGCTTCTGGACTGTAGCATAACCTTATGCCTTTGTCAATAGGCTTTCAGTCTAGAATCATTTTGTATTCCCTTTTATCAGGTTGTTATCTATTTATTGGTTTGGCCTTATAAGTACTGGAATAATGATTGTTCTTAGTTTGTTACAAAAATGTAAAGTTGTTGCCTGCCGCAACTACCTTTTTGTACTGTACCACATTTGTTGCACCTAAAGGCAAAGACGTTTGATTGCTCAAGCTATGAGAAATCAAGTCTTAACTAAATTATTCAGGCACGTTTCATTGGTCAAATGGTGCTTAACTTCTTATAAATCATTACATCCTATCCCCGAAGCTTCCAATTGATGTGTCCTTCCTTGCTTGGGAACAAATTCTGTCAATGAATTTCTTCAAATTACTGTGTTTGCCTGGCTAGTTCATCTTATTCTCTTGCTTCTTGTTGATTCAGATCGTCAATGTCCCAGAGAAGGGGGCTCGAAAGCACCCTAGAGGAGATAACATTCAGGTGGAGTTTCATTTCTTGTTTCATTCAATTGTTTTTTTCTGCTTTTTGCTGGTAGTTGAGAGTTTGTAGGAATTGGCAGTGGGAAAATCACATTTAGTAGCTTTGCATTTTCTGAAGCTGTTCGCGTTCCTTTTGGTGTCACCGATAATAACCACACATGTAACTTGCTAGATGTGATCAAACCTCTGCTATTAGTATCACAGTAAAACCTCAAAAGCACATTTCAGTTGTTCACTTTGCATTTATACTTCTACTGATGCTTTCTTTTGAGAACCATATGATTTTCCTTTCTCAGAGAATCAGTTAAAAAATTGCATCATGAAATTCAAACAGAAATCATATAATACTGATATTTAGAATAGTTATCAAAGTGTTCACAATCAACATTTTCAAATTTTGACTTATTCATATGTACGTCTTAGAATTCATAATATCACATATTTTGTGTTCGGCAGATGGACACAAAAGATATTCTCTTCATATGTGGTGGTGCTTTTGTTGATTTGGAGAAAACAGTTTCAGAAAGGTTATACTCTCTCTACATATATACACTAATTCACACGTCTACCATGGTTAGACCTTTATATTTCCTGATACTTCTTTTAATGTTTTCAGGCGGCAGGATTCTTCAATTGGCTTTGGGGCACCTGTGCGGGCTAACTTGAGAACAGGTGGTGTCACAACTGCGGCTGTGACCTCATCACTGTTAGAGACTGTAAGCTTTGTTATAAACTAAGAGCTCAAGTTTGATTTACGTATAGATCTTCTTTGAGATTTCAATTGCCGACCAAATGATGATCGTACTTTCCAGGTTGAAAGCAGTGATCTCATTGCGTATGGTTTGATACCTGAGTTCGTTGGACGATTTCCAGTCCTTGTTAACTTGTCAGCACTCACCGAGGATCAACTGGTGCAGGTAATACATTCAATTAAAGACAGTTCAAACAAGTTCAATTCTTCTATGCAACTTCTACGTCAGATTTTCATGAGAACTAGCAAAAATTGTTGCTTTGCATGCATTTTTCCTGGCCATGGCATTGTGATTTGAAGATAAGAATGCTGCAACTGACACCTTTGAATTTGTAACTGGTTTGGGAGCTTTAACGGTTATATCTTTTGTAGGTTCTCACGGAGCCAAGAAATGCCTTGGGAAAGCAGTACAAAAAGATGTTCCTAATGAATGGGGTATACTCCTCTGCCCTGTAACGGCTTTCTTTAACCTGGTTCATGTACAGTCTGCTGAGTGGCATTACAAGATGTGTGGGATTTTCCCGACACTTTAATTTTTCTCCTCGTTGTAAATTTGCTTAGCCTTCTAAATTTGATTCATTTTTCAGGTCAAGCTGCATTTTACTGAAAAAGCTTTAAGATTGATAGCTAGGAAAGCAATAACAAAAAATACAGGAGCTCGTGGTTTACGTTCCTTATTGGAGAGTATCTTAATGGACGCAATGTATGAGGTATGAGGATACTCATATGTTTAATTCTTTATAACTCGTTCATTAAGTTAAGGCTTAGATGGCTCCATGTGAAAGGTGTTCTCCATCTTTATGCGTTTTGATGCAAGTTGTTTGACATGTTTGTTTTTATGGCTGTGCTTAGAGGACACCAACATGAGTAATAATCACTCCATATTGCCTGTTTGTGATTGTGTCCTGTACTGAAAATTGTGAATTGATGTAAGTATTTGTAATCTTTCCCATCCCGTGGCTGTATAGAACAACAATGATGATAATGATAATTTGATATTTCCCAAAAGTGTTTCACATCCTGTCTTTATATGTTTGATTCATAAGTAGATGTAAAGTGATACGCTGCCCCTCCCTCTGCAGATTCCTGATGTTAGAACAGGTGATGACATAATAGATGCTGTAGTTGTTGACGAGGAGTCGGTTGGATTGGAGGGTCGGGGACTTGGAGCTAAAATTCTTTATGGTAAGGACGCATTGGACCGCTATCTCCGACAACATAAACCGAAGGATGTAGAGGTATGTGCCAGTCACTGTATGGGAAAACCTGTGACATTTGTTTCGACAACATTTTGTCAGAGTGGATTTTCCGCTTCTTTACAGGCAACAGGTGAAGGATCTGATGGAGAACCTGAGGTGGAACAGGAGCTTCCTTCAATAGTTGCATTGTGAACTTCATTTGTAAGTCTAATTGAGGTCACGCCCATGTACAGTTAAAATAAGAACATTATTTATCAATGTAAGCTGTAATTCTGCCGCCATTGTTGTACCTACCTAGTGTTTAGACCAACCTAATAGCATCTCAATTCCAAAGGTCTCTACAAGTTTACGCCTAAAGCTTTCTGTCATGAAGGATCAAGGATGGACCGAACTGGAGTTTGGGATATGATATATCTTCTGATTCCCTACTTCTGTCAGACTCTAGTTTGTGAATCAAAATGAAAGAAATTGATTTGGCAGTTCTGAGTGTCTGATTATGTTTTCTCAAGCAGTTGAAACTTTGTAATTTTTGTCATTCTCAAAGTGATGAGGTTCACCATGGAACGAGGAATTCCTAGTAAGCGTGAGTCGAGTCATCAGCTCGCGTTGATTACGTTCCTATCCTTTGTATACCCCGCCAAAAAAAAGTGATATGGTTGGCAAATTCTTATTGGTTGTGGGAGCTTTTAGAAAAATGGTGATTGGTGAAGGAAGATTCTGGTGTGCCACTCTGCCTTTTTTCTTCCTTTTTTGCCCTCGTCTTGCAACTCAAAAGTTTTGAATGAACTTATTACCATCGCCCCAACTCTTCTCGTACTTCGCCTTCTTAGTCAAAGAGGAAGGTAATGTCATTTCCCAGTTGACTCTAAATCTGGCCTTGCCTTGGAGGGAGGGTGGAAAACTGGAAATATATGAAAGTGACATCCCAAATTATTGGAATTTAGGGGAGAAAAAGTCCATCCTGCAATACTTGTACAGTGGCAGCACTGTTGTTATTGAATAAGTCCAAGTCCAACATTCCAAAACCGAGTGAGATCAAAGATCAAAATCATAATCTGCAGCGCCCCTGTTTGCCGCCTGCCGCTGATAGTATTATCATGGAAATCTGTAAAAAAATCATACGACAAATGTACTTGTACGTCGTAGGTTTCATAATTCATATCAGAGGTTGATGATGATGATGATGATGATTGCAGATAGCTTACTTAGAGTGAGGTTGATTCTTCCCTGGAAATAATTCAATGTTAGCATTTTAAGCAAAGCTTCCATCACAGCATATTCAGAGTTCACTCATTTAAACTTTTTTAATTAAAAAAAAAAAAAATCCTTCTGTTTCACATTATATTTGCATAAAGGGAAATGAAAAAGAAGAATTTGAACAGCTTGGTTGGGCAATTGATTAATGTTTACAGGTAAGGAAAAAAAAACAAAAAACAAAAAACAAGTTCTTTCTTTGTTCACCAACAAATTACATCAAAAAAATAATAATTAGAGAATATCCAACACCGTTGGATGAATATCTAACTTCAATCACTTTCAGAATTTAACGGCGATCCTTGTTTCTCTCTCCTCTCACAAGAACAGAAGAAGCTCGAGTGTGTGAGAGAGAGAGAGAGAAGAAAAGAACCTCTTTTCCGGGAAGAGGAAAAGGAAAAACAAAACAAAAAGGGTGCTTCTGTTGGGTTCTTCTTCATTGTCGATCCGGACGTATCAAATATATATCTCTCATTTCTTTTCCTTTTTTTTTTGTTTGTTTAGATTTTCCATTTTCTTTCAAATTCTCTTGGGGTTTTTCTTCCCTGGAGAAGATACGAAAGAAAGTGAATGAAAATTTTGTAGGAAAAAGGCAAATAGGATTTCCCCAATTAGAGACGGGAAAAGGGTAGAAATTTGGAAATTTTTGTGACAAAGAGTGGATTTTTGGTGGTGGGTTTTCCATAACTTGGTGAGAGGAAATGGATATCGATAACATAGAGTGTGTATCTACATCCGATGGGGTTGAAGATGAAGAGATCCAATCTTCCATAACTTCGCTTAATTCTGGCGGGATGCATCATCACCCTCATGTACCTCTCTTGCATCAATACGGTTCTTCAAAGCCTATCAATGGCATGATCCAAACGGGAATGGCGCCGACAAGTGTCCATGAATTGTTGGAATGCCCCGTTTGCACCAATTCTATGTACCCACCAATCCATCAGGTTGGGGTTCCCTCCCTTTTCGTCTAATTTTGTAATTTTATTTTCGTTTCATTCCAGGATTTTGGCGTTGGGTTTAATTTTGGATGGGAGTTTAGGAATGGAAGTTAGGTTTGCAATTGATGTAGCGAATAAGATTCTTGTTGAATTTTGAAGTTATTCTGGTCTCCTGGGTGTTCTGTGTTCGCTTTTTTTGTTTAATTTTGGGGATGATTTGGTTTCCTTTTGTCCCATTTCCAGAATTTAGGTTTGATTTTTGTAGAAGGCCATTTCAACGACCAAAGTTTGTTGGTGACTTGCATAAAATTGTAGAATAAGCACTGTTGGAACTTATTTATATTTATATTTGGTTCTGCTGACACCTCTGGAAATCTCAAAACTCTGAATTTCTTCATTCCATTGTTGGAATATATAAGATATTAGGTTGAAGGTGATCCTGTTTACTAAAATTCCATACTTGGGAATAGAGAGAAGAATTTAACATACAGAGAATTAGCCATCTACTTTTTTGATGTTTCTTTTATAATTTGAAGATGCATGATTGAGCAGTCAGTTTATTTGCCTTTGAGAGATTTTTCATCTTCTATTTGCATTCTTTTTCTTCTTTTCTAAATATTTAGGCTTGGATTTGTAGTTCGCTTCCCCCCTTTTGACGATTAAAGACTGCTTGGTGCGTTACAAGGTTACTTCTAGAGTGATTTGAAAAGAAGAAATCTCCTTATTCAGTAAGCATGACCAGGTTTTTGGCATTTGGTTTCTGAGTATGCACGTCTTGTTTGCCTTTCCTTTTAGTTTACGAGCAAAATGAATTTCCCATGTATATTGGTTGTGTAATTTTGCATTTCTACTTGAATCTTCTGAGTTTATTCCTGGAGTATTTTCACAGCTGGTCTTGTATAGCTTTAAAATGTTGGCTTTTGGTGTTGATTTGCTGTTTGGAATGAATGAGAATAGGGCTTATGTACAATCCCTAGGATATTTTTTGGATAGGAGGTCTCATTGGCCTGTGTTATCTCATAGGAATTTGTATATTATACTCCTTTGATATTGAAAGTTCGTAACAGTATGCTGAAGTTTTGACATTTCTGCAGTGTCACAATGGACATACGCTGTGTTCCACCTGTAAAAGTAGGGTTCATAACAGATGCCCTACGTGCAGGCAGGAACTCGGTGATATTAGGTGCTTAGCACTAGAAAAGGTAGCAGAATCACTTGAGCTGCCCTGCAAATATTACAACTTGGGATGCCCAGAAATATTTCCATATTACAGCAAACTCAAACACGAGGCAGTTTGTAACTTCAGACCATACGGTTGCCCTTATGCTGGATCCGAGTGTTCAGTTACGGGGGACATTCCTTATCTGGTTACTCACTTGCGAGATGACCACAAAGTGGACATGCACACAGGGTGTACATTCAACCATCGCTATGTAAAGTCTAATCCTCGTGAAGTGGAGAATGCCACTTGGATGCTGACTGTAAGTTAATATTTTCTTGTCCATTTGGAATGTATTATTAGTTCTGCTACCTGTTTGTTTCTCTTTTCAGATTTAAACATTTTTTAAGTGGGAAATTCCAAGCCTGCATGTTCGAAAGACAGATTTATGTTTGCGTGTGGCTTTTAAACAAGATTATACACTTGGCTATATAAGTTGGTCTATTCGATAGTGTTCTTGTAGAAGACTGTCATGGTTTAGTGCGTTGTATTCAGATAATGTTAGGCGTGGGGGGAAAGACAAGAATGTGATGATTATTAGAGAATGTTTACAACATATGTTTTCATTGATGTCAAACCAGATTACCCTCTCTGTAAGAACTGATCGTAGTAGCCTTTCTTGGTTGTATTTTCAGGTCTTCCACTGTTTTGGTCAGTATTTCTGCCTGCACTTTGAAGCCTTCCAACTCGGCATGGCCCCTGTGTATATGGCTTTTCTCCGGTTTATGGGTGATGAGAACGATGCCCGCAACTACAGCTACAGCTTGGAAGTTGGAGCGAATGGCAGAAAGCTCATTTGGGAGGGTACCCCGAGGAGCATCCGGGATAGTCACCGCAAGGTTAGAGACAGCCATGATGGACTTATAATTCAAAGAAACATGGCACTTTTCTTTTCTGGGGGTGACAGGAAGGAGCTCAAGCTTAGAGTTACAGGAAGAATATGGAAAGAACAGCAAAACCCAGATGCTGGAGTGTGCATACCAAATCTTTGTAGCTGAAGTTTTTTCTTTTATTTCCCCCCTGGAGTGGATTTCCTTTGCCTTTGTTTGCGTGTGTGTGTGAAAAGCTCTCCGTGTATGTGTCTGTATTTAGGAAAAAACTTGTTCTAAGTTAATGGTGTCTTATAACTTCATATGCACGTTGATTTGACATGTACCAACTGTTAATAAGAGCCTGTTTTGATTCTAAGCCACAAGTAAGTTAGGTATAAACCAAAACCATCTGCGTACTTCATTGTGCAACTGAACAGATTGATCATGATGAAAACCAGTGATGGATGCATATGGAATTAAAACAGCTGAACTATAAATTGTCAACTCATGGGAACTAACATATGTGAAGCAGTAAATGAATGATCCATAATGCTATCAAGACTATATATAAATGTGTAATCTTTTTCCTTCATTTGCAACTAATTACATGGAACCTCATTGATTGAAGGAGAAGATGTGTTCAGCTTTTCGAGTCGACAGAACTAAACAAAGACATAAATCAATATTTCATCAAAGGTCACAATCAAGCTGCTGCTTGCTCTACTGCTCCATCAGTTTTAGCTTCTTCTGTGGAATCCAAGTTTGCATCTTCCTCCAGTGCCGCCTGTGCGACATTTTCACCACTTTCTTCTTCCACATTCTCCCCTGGAACTCCATTCGCCTCTCCGGCAACCACAGATTCAGTGTTGGAATCTTTATTTCCAAACAATTTAGATGGTATCAAGGAAGCAACAGCTGCCCTTGCGCTAGCCTTCGCCTTTTCGGCTGCTTCAGCCTCTCTAGCTGCTGCTTCTGCCTTCTCCCTTTCTATATCCTCCTTAAGCTTACTCAATTCTTCTTCTCTTCCTTCCTTTCTCAATGCTTCCCTCACAAACTCTTCCAGTTCTGCAGTGAAATCACTAGGGTCCTCCCTTATCATTCTCTCAATTGTTTCAAGCACCTCATTGTGCCTCCCAACATCAAACAGAGCATTCATCATGAATTTATAGCTATCATCGTCCATCCTGAGCTTGCTCACCATCATATCAAAGAATGACTTTGCCTCATCAATCTTCCCAACTTTCACCAACCCTTCAACCAACCTATTGTAGATGGCCAAACTAGGCCTCAACTTTGATTCAACCATCGTCTTATAGTAGGCGGCAGCATCATCGGGCCTGTTTACTTCAAAACAAGTATCCATCAATGTTACGAATGTGTACTCATCAGGGTTCACCCCCTTCTCCTTCATGCCGTTGTACAACTCCTCAGCATCAGTCAACATACCATTCTTACACAGCTGCTCAATCAAATTATTGTATGATAAAGTATCTGGCCTGCACCTCTTCTCACCCATGCTATTGAAAACATCAATGGCGTCCTTAAACCTCCCTTCGGCGCAGTACCCATCCACCATCACATTGTAGCTTCCCAAATTCACAGTCAACCTTTTTGGAGGATCGTGTTCGTTCAACATCCTATCGAACAACTTCAAAGCCTCATCAAACTTACCATTCTTACTCAAAGCATCCAATACATAATTAAAGGCCATCGCGGTCATCTTAATTTTGGAATTCTCACCCACAGCCTCTTCATAACACTCCATAGCCTCGTTCTCCATTTCTCTTAAAAAGTACCCCTTCATTAAGCTCCCGTAAATCACTCCATCAGTAGCCGGCCCTCCCAATTTCTCCTTCAGTTCTTCATACAAATCAAAAACCCCATCAGGGTTAGCGTTCTTCGCATGGGCCGACATCAAATAGCCGTAGACAACCGGATCAGGGTCAAATCCTTTGGATAGCATCTCGTCCTTTAATTCCATAGCCCTCTCAAGTTTCTGGTTGTCGACGAGGCCCTTAACTAAGATTCTATAGGTGGTGGGAGACGGGTTAAAGGGGGCGTCGTTGATGAGCTGCTTGTAGTACTCCATGGCGGTATCGGCTCTGCGACAATCCATGTAGGTAGAGAAGATAAGGTTGTAGGTGACAATGTTGGCCGGAATCCCAGCCTGGTTGATGAACCGGTGGAGGGAGAGGAGGTCAGCATACTTAGCCTGGCGATACTGCGCGGCCAATACGGCATTGCAGGTGTACATAGTGGGACGACAATTGGAATACACCGAGTGGCGGGTATAGAGCGCCGCCTCTTCCAGATCATTCTCACGGATTAGCTTCAGAATCTTGTTGTGGAGATTGAGCCGGTTCCCGGAGAGAACAGAGACAGGTTCAGGTAGTTTAGGGGCGTTGGGGTTTTGATTAGCAGCGGGGGAGGAAGGGCGAGGAGGTTGCGGAGGCGCTTGCTGCTGAGAGCGGAGGGAGGACAGAGGAGGCTCAATTCGGAGACGGCGTTTGCGTTTGCGGCGCTCGGCGGCGGCTTCCTCAGGAGTGGCGAAGGATAGTGAACGGAGAGAGAGAAACAAGGGCGGAGGGTTTAGGTGGTGAGGGTGGCGGTAGTAGAGCCGAGTTCTGGAGGTGATGGTTTTGAGGTGGAGGAGAAATGATGGTTTCGAGAGCGCCATTTTCTCTTAGTGACTGAGACTTTTGGGATTAGGGTTTTGAAAGGGGTTTTAACAGAGACAGAGTGGCGTGGAAGAAGAAGAAGAAGAAGATAGCAAGCGGGGGGAAATGTAAAAATAAAACTATATGGGGGCTTGTATGGGATTTTCCTTTTTGTGTGTCTCAAAAAGGAAAAGGGGGAAAAGTTACACGGGCTTGGGTTTGGATATTTTATTTAGACTTTAGCTCCCGCTCGAAAAGCCCACCAGGCCTCCGCGATCCATCTTTCTCGTTAATTTATATGGGCCATGTTTTGTTAGTTGGATTATCTTTTATTTTTTGAAACAAAAAGGCATCACAAGAAGGTCAAATCTAACGTCACCAACCAATTCCATGTCGCATAATCATGGACATAAGGATAACTTACTTTAAAAGCTAGTTTATGAAAGAAAAAAAAATGTATTAAGTTTATTTTATAAAAGTCTCATATAGTATATATTAAGTTTATTTATATCTGACATGCATGATTAATGATGACAAAATCCCACCAAGAATTTAAAAAGTTGTGGGACGTAGGGGTGGAGGGGTCAAACCAAAAAAAAATGAATTTGTGACTAGGCTTAAATCGTCAAATCAGGGGTTTCTGGAGGGTTCTTCCATAAATGGGCAAATGACACCAGTGGCCACCCAACTATTTGCAATGTTCAGTTTGGTCACTCAACTTTTATATGTGCGCGTTTGGCCACTCAACTTTCCAAAACGTGTCTGTGCACCCATTCCGTCAAAAATGGACGGAATCCATCCAAACCCAAAGCCCACATGAGTTTTTCAAGGGTAAAATTGTCCTTACAACTGAAATGGGGGAAAAATCAAAACAAACAATAATTAATCATCATCATCATCCTCATCCTCATTCATCACTGTATGTCTCTGTGGAAAAGAGGAGTAGGAATTCGTGAAAGGTCTGGAAGGAGTCAAGGAAGAGGAAGGCAACAAGATAATCTTGAGTCTTGACTATTTTGCTCATCAACAAAAATTGCCATTAGCAACAGCCAAGATACAAAGAGGTTGCAGCATGCATGCATGGAAAGTTAGCTTCGGGAACCAATAACACAGACATACAGTGATGAATGAGGAGAGATGAGGATGATGATGATGATTAATTATGTTTGTTTTGATTTTTTTCCCCAATTTCAGCTGTAAGTACAATTTTACCCTTGAAAAATTCATGTGGGCTTTGGGTTTGGATGGATTCCGTCCAATTTTTGACGGAATGGGTGCACTGACACGTTTTGAAAAGTTGAGTGGCCAAACGCGCACATATAAAAGTTGAGTGACCAAAACTGAACATTGCAAATAGTTGAGTGACCACTGGTGTCATTTGCCCTCCATAAATTGATTGAATCAATCGTTGAGCGGTTGTAGGTTAACTAAAAATTGAGTCATGTTGAATCTTAATCAGGCCTGACATGACAAGGCCTAATCTCACAATTACCTGTTTCTGGCATATTTTTTTTTTATTTTATTTTGTACTTTATTAATTTAAAGTCTTTGTCATGATTTATATGTACAGCTAATATTGTCAACCCCAAAGAACCAAACAAAAGAAAAATAAAAAATTTTATATTCACTCATCGATCGTTGTACGTACGGTTCCTGATGGGTTTGAAATTAGATATATATGCCAAGTTGTAAACAGCTGATATGATAAGTCCTAATGAAACCGAAAGGATATCCTTAAACGAGGGAACTAATTATAACTAATCACCAAATGCAACTTTTATTTCTTCTCTTTTTCCTTTTTTTTTTAATAATTAAATTCATGCTTTTTAATTTATATTAGTATTTAATTCATTACAATCAACTATATTTGATTCTTATTGATAGAATGAATAGATATGATATTAGTATTACCTTTTATTTAAAAGTATGTAATTCAAGTTTAAAAGGAAAATTTTTGGTTACTTTTAACTGATTTCTTACTACTATATTGGATTCGGTACCGACCTATGAAGTCATTTTGTTACTGTTGAACACAAATAATTCACCAAAAAAAAAAAGTGAAATGAACATACTATATAATTCAAATTTCATTAGAAAAAAAAACTTTTAGTAATACAATTTTCTCTGTGTCATAATATAATGTCTGTTCTTTTTGAATGATTTGAAAACGATTTTAAAAACATATTTTAAAAATTAATTTTATAATGTAAAAAGTATATTGTAAATATAAAAAGTAAATATTAAATAGTAAAAAATTATATTAGAAATAATAAAAATTAATTAAAATATATTAAATTTACTGTTAAAATTAAAACCGTTTTCAAAATCAAAACAAAAAAAAAATGCCCAAAATTTCAAGAATATATATGCTAATAAAAAAAGAGAGGGTCAAATGATGATAAGATCACAAGAAGTGATATGTCGTTGTATGAAGCACAACTTGAGGCGGCGGGGGGCTGGTGTTGACTTTTCAGCACAATTTCTTTCAAATTGAGACTCAAATATAGTGAATAACATCGTCACTTCGTAATCAAATGAACCCGACCGGTTCATTGCATATTTGGCATATGTGAAAATGCCTACACTACAGCTACTTTCTTTCTTTCTTAGAACAGTACAATTGGCTTATTAAGGGTTCTAGCGATTGAGGATGGTCGGATATTCGATTTTTAAATCTGTTTTTTTTTTTCTCTATTTTGGTGAGGAGAAATGAGAACGCAAGATGCATAGAAGTCTCTCAGATGGTTGGATATTCGATTTCTAACTCTTTTTTTTTTTTTTTCTCTATTTTGGGTGAGGAGAAATGAGAACGCATAGACTAGTATACAGAGATGGGATATTTGATTTTTTAACTTTGCTTGTTTCCTCTATTTAGGGTGCGAAGAAATGAGAACATGTAAAGTAGATTTTTTTTTTTGGAAAGGTAAAACATTTATATTAATACTACTGGAAATAGTCCAGCAACAATTTGAGATACAACCAAATTCCTATTCCCCACAAATTGGTCCCCAAAACAAACTTCTTGCCCATTCTTCCCGGACCCAGCATTCTCCAAACCAATTTCCTCACATTCTCCAAACCAAAACAACACCCAACGCCCATGAAATAGCCGCAGAACAGCAGCCACCTTCCACCGGCAAAACAGCAGCCACCTTCCACCGGCAAAACAGCCGCCACCCTCCATTGGCAAGATAGCCGATTCCACCTTTCTCTCCCACCGCGTTGCCACCAACGTCACAGCCATATGCAACTCCAGTCTTCACCTTCTTTTTCTTCCTCTTCCTCTCCAAAAAAAACTCTCCAAAAGAGAGGCCAATAAACCTTACAAATAAGGGATAAACCCTTAGAAGAAGGAAACAAAACTTAACCTAAAGAAAACAAAACAGAAAATAAAACAAACAAATGAAGAAAACAAAAGAAAAACAAAATATTTCAAAGGTTCATTCCCCCCTTCTCCAGAAGAAGAGAAGGGGGCAAGAAGAAAAGTGAGGCGGCGGCTAGGGTTTTTAGAGAGAAGGGGGAGAAGAGTATATGGAGAGAGAGAGAACATGTAAAGTAGATTAGTATAGTGAAAGAGAGGAAATGTGATTCTAATTTTGTTTCTAAACTATTGAATACAGTATTAAAATAAATAGACGAAATAAATACCACAGGATACGGCAACATGGAACGGCACTGTATATGACTAACGCCTGCTCCCACCATTTTTGAAAAAATATCCATTGAAATGCAAAAAGCTTTCAGTTCCCTTCTTCATTCTCCAATCATCACAGGCTAAGCTACTGGTGGGTTCCTCGTCTTCGATCTCTTTCTCTCTTTGATCTCTATTCGTCTTTTGAAAAAGTGTTCCCTCCTCTTTTTTTTTTTTGCCCCTTTCTCTATTTCTTTTGGTTAATTGGAGTATCATCACCGTGACCGTGAGGAATGGGGAGTAATTTTTACGTGATTGTTGTTGGTGTACCCTCTTTTAACCTGTTACATTGCTTGGAAAGCTCTTTGCTAGTGATCAATTTACTAGCAAAGTTCTGTTCTTGAAGCTTCTTTGATTGTGTTTTCTTGTATGAAGGCAAAAAGAGTAACCTTTTTTTTCTTCTTCATTTAACTCTGTACAGCCCAATTTTCAACTTGCAGAGGAAGAAAAATAAAAATGGAGTTGGCAAAAATACAAGTTTCAAGTTTCTGGAATTTAGAGTTAAGATGCCCAGCATCGCATATCTCTCGTGTTCTTTTTTTTTTTTTTTCTCTTCTTTTGCATTAAGCTCTGAACCTGGGATTCTGATGCAAAATTAAGAAACAAGAATTTTGGCCTTCTAACAACCGCCCGAGGCCCATTTTCACCCGGACCCGATCGCAGGGCTTGTTACCTGCATCTTCCTCCTCCCCCCAAATTCAAAATTCTAGCGTAGGTTTGATTTTTTAATTTCCTGCGGTGAGAAGAATTGACGGTCTTTGTTTGCTTTGTAGCTGTATTTGAGCTAAAGCTAACTTTGTTTCTGTACAGTTTCTGCAAAATTTTGGTCTACAACGGCATCTTTTCTGCAACAGTGCCGATCTGCCGTCCATATCTTTTTTTCCCAATTTGCTTTTGGAGCACCTTTTAGAGTGATTGTAACTGGTATTTGACCTGCTGAGAGAGAAACATGAATCACGTGGTTCGTGGCATCGTTTGTGGATTTTTCATATTTTGTAATTTTAACTATTATATATTTCGAAAAAAGTAAGTGCTCACTTGGTGAAATTTCGTCCTTTCGCCTTTGCTCGTTGTGCTGATGGGAAACTTCAATAAAAGTTTGTGCTTTTCCAATGAATCATATCCATCAAATTTAAACTGGACCGTGGGTGTCTATGAGACTGATTGCTTGAATGATGCTGAGGAGAGGGTGGCTTATTTTCTTTTTGGATTGAGATGACAGATTCACAAGCTGCGATTAGGCTTATAATTGAGTTACTTTGTGCAATTATTGTGCTAATATAATGCGTTACGCTCTCAATGCAAACCGAAAAATTGTCTAGTGAAAAACAGTGACATTACTGTTTGTATGTCTTCTTGCTTCGACAAATCTAACCTTAATTTGCTTGTAGATTTGCTGTTGTTGATAAATGTTGTACAGATGCCAATGTAAAGTGTTCAATCATTGCATTATCTGAAAATTATGCCACTACAGTGGAGACTTTTGATCATCCTAAATACTCATTTATTTTCTGGATTTCTCCCTTCGAGTTGAAAATGCAGAGTTTTTAACTGTAATCCTTTGCATGTCTTATGCATGTTGAAATGCTAGCTCATATGAAGGCTTAAGTTGAGTAACTCTTGCTGTTCTGTTCTTTTTTCTTTCAGGGAATATTAAGTACTGGGATGATTCAATAGCGTGAACTTTTGATTCTTGAGTAAGACGTAGATTGCATCTTTGATGGGGTGCTTCCACTCAAAAAACCTTAAGAAAGTCCCTGGTTATGAGGAACCTTCTGTTCTTGCAGCTGAGACACCTTGTGAGTATGCCTTTCGCTGGGATTGTTCTTAAATGCTGAAAATAGTCATGTTAATGTTCCTCAAGAGCATATCATAGGCACAGGATTTCAGTTGCTTATGGCTGGAAACCTTGTCTACTGAATTCAGTTGTTAAAAATTGTCTGTGTTTAATCAAGCTTCACCTTGTTAACCATTTCATGTTCGTGTTTGCGTGAATGATATTTCTATTGCAGTTACTGTGAGTGAAGTAGAGGCGTTATATGAACTGTTCAAGAGAATCAGCAGCTCTATAATCGATGATGGTCTCATCCACAAGGTACTCTCCAGTTTGCATTTGAGGTTAAATTATATACTTTCCACTATTTTGCTCATGTTTGGATATCGAATTTGTCTTCCCAGATGGAAAGAATGTTCCACTAATGAATGATGTTTAATGGAATTTCATTCTCAGGAAGAATTTCAGCTTGCACTCTTTAGGAACAGAAATCGGAAGAATCTGTTTTTAGACCGGGTATGTGTTGAGTGTTGCTTGATGAATGCATTCTGGTATGGAAGGTTAAAGAACTATGCACTCATGATTATCTGAAACTGAATACAAATATTACTGTGCAGATATTTGATGCGTTTGATCTTAAACGCAATGGAGTAATTGAATTTGGTGAATTTGTTCGGTCTCTGGGTGTCTTTCACCCAAATGCACCAATTGCAGATAAAATTGGATGTAAGAATTAATTTTTGTGTAGGATGTAATCATCCAAGCTCTACTTCATGCCTTTCTTTTCCTTCTCTTTATTCATTTATCTTTTACTAAAAGTTTGTTCATCATGGCAGTTGCATTCAGATTGTATGATCTAAGGCAAACTGGTTTTATTGAGAGAGATGAGGTGAGAATAACTACTGTTTTCTACCATTGTATTTCCAAGTTCCTTACCTCAAATCTTGGGGTTGGGAAATGTGCCTTGTAAGTTGACCTGAGTTTGTTTGGAAGCCTATATTTTTGCTGGATTTATCTTAGTTTTGGTCCCTTTAACTTACATTGAAAATGCAAAAAGATGCCTATTTCCCGAGTCTTATGCAAAGAATTAACTGGCAGTTAAAAGAGATGGTACTGGCGCTTCTGCATGAATCAGACCTTACACTTTCGGATGATGTGGTTGAAATGATTGTGGATAAGGTGAGAACTTCTTATGCTTGTGTACTCCTTTCTTTTCTTCATCACCAATTATAAAGTCCGAAACTTTGGGCTTGCAGACGTTCAAAGATGCAGATACAAAAGGTGATGGAAGGATTGATCAAGAAGAGTGGAAAGAATTTGTGTCCAAGTATCCATCTCTTATGAAGAATATGACCCTTCCATACCTAAAGTAAGTGTCTCATATGAATATAACCAGCTTTCAATATACCGATTTCACGTAAATATCTGCTAGCTGGTGATTATCGTGTGTGGATCAACCAAACATTTTTGTTTATAGAATTTCCTTCATATGCCTGAATTCAAGTCCATTTTTGTTCAGAAATTTGTCCCAACCTGTAGCTGGCATATTTAGATCCTAGTCCTTGGCATATATCCTTAGTGAAAGAACTCTTTCAAAACCATTTGTTCCCAGAGAAAGTATTGCCAAGTGACATGTTTTTGGCGATTTTAAACGGAAAACATCACTGTTCGTAGGAAGAGTGAATCTGTATGTAGTAAAAGTTAAGAGATGCTTCATCATACTTGCTAGTCACCTAACATGCTAAATTGGTTTCTCTTCATCAGGGATATAACTCTGTCATTTCCCAGCTTTGTGGTACACTCTGAAGTTGATGATTCAGAAATATAGGCTGATCTTAAACTGCTGCTTGGAATGTATTCTCGAAAGGCACAACCACTGCAGCAATAAACTGTATATTATGGCTTCAAGAAGCACTACTACCTCACCGCATCACGCATAGGCGAGAATATTACAAGCGGTGGCGCGGTGGGGGGTTTTTACAAACATGATGCATCACTCTATTGTACAGGAACGAAGCTCGGTATTCTGATACTTAGACGAGTTAAACCATGGCGGAATAGGCTTGCATTCCACCAGCAGAACCTTCTCTGGCTAGGAAACCAAGCATGTAGAGAACATGTAACTGAGGAAAACTGTTTCTTTCTTCTTTGCTCTGAATTCTGAAGTATTTTTCAGCAGTTTTCACCTCTGTGGTTGAATTTTGGTTCCTGTAAAGGCAAGAAAAATGTACTGTCTCTGTGTGTGTTCTTTTCTTGGCTACGCTAATACGTGGTACAGCTGTTACACCCGAACAAGATCTCTTGTTTTGGCTAGCTCTCAGCAGTCAGCACTCAGCACTACTGCAGTAAATTTGGTTAATGCTTCTTTTTAAAATACAACTAAAGAATTTTTAAAACAAAACTTTTATACAAAAGAAATTATGTTTCATTGTCCTAAGAGAAGTGATAATGATTAAATTATAGTATTACTCAACACAAATCTTCGGAACGAAGGATATACATGTATCTTGTCGCATTTAATGAGCATAAAAACGTAATTTTTCTATGGATGTGAGAGGATACATGTGTATCCTCGATTCAGAGAATCTCCCCTTCTGAGATTGTGGAAATTTCATAATTAAGAAAATGGTAAATTTTGGCATAATTTTTATTAAGGGCAGCAAATTACTACTTTAAAAACCATAAAATAAAAATAAACTTTTGTAGACACAAAATACCCTCCATTAATTTGATAGCCTCCAAAACTAGTTTCAAAATGGGGGAAAAAATATTTCATACTCATCGAAGCTTAATCACCAACTCTAAACCCTTGCTCCAAATCTATAGCCTCCAATTCTAGTTGTAAAGCCTCCGATCCGATCATTGTTTCCTCTCATATAAAGAGCAACTCCTGCTATTGTTGATCAAATCTCCATTGCCGCACGTCCGCCTACAGCTCTACCACGGCTGTGGTAAGAACAAGACGACGGTTGATTGAGGTAACAAACAGTGAGGGCGACGTTCAATAACATTGTTCATGGTCTTTTGTACCTGAGTCTACATCTATCCTATCTCTGTAAGTTTCCTTGATTTCGCTTCCTCGATTAATTCTTATTTCAATTTCACATAAGCGTTCTACATTAAGCAGCATTTACTCTCTGATTAATTTTTCTCCAAATTCCTCCATTTTTAATTACTTGTTTATTTTTTTAGGTTCCACATTCAATACTAAAAAAATGAGAAATATTTCACATTTCAAATTTAAATTTTTTTTTTTCGTTTATGCTTTTATTAAAAAATTTTAAAATTGGATTTTGTGCGCGAGGGAGTGGGTGAGTATTATAATTGGGCCTTAAAACGAAACGGAAATTAATTATCCAGATATTAATGGTTAAATTAAACCAACTTTTTCTTTTTTTTTTTACTCCTTAAATATTCGCCATCCTTAAACAGCTCGGGTTTCCACTATGAATCGTGAATCTTTTCGATATGCCACCGGCGTCTGAACCAATACTCAAAGTCGTATGGATTCTCTTAATTTGTCTTTCAATCGCTGAAACTGAACTAGAAAAGGGGATAGAAAAGGATAGAAAAAGACTGAATCTTTAACTTGGTTCATAGAGATAGAGAGATCTTCTTGTAAGTTGTTGTTGATGATGCTTTTTAACCTTTGTGGGCCGATCAAATTTTGAACCTTCTTCTTCTTCCGTTCCAGGTTTGATTCCGGAAGCCCTTATCGCATTTGTCTTTCTTTTGTAGTGGTTGCTCTTCTTCACAATTGCTGAGGTAGGATTTTCCTGTTTTGACTTTGAGGCCCGAAATTGAGAGACTTAGATTGACTTCAATAGCAAAACGGGGAGAGAACAGGATCTTGGTGCCATTTTACCTTCAATTCAATTTCCCTCTTAAGTAATGGTCCCTTTTTTGAATTTTTGTGTGGTTCTAAGTTGTAAAAAATTAGGTATTGTTCAGTGTCACTGTCTTTAGAAAGTAAGTAATGTTTGTGTGATATTGCTATGTGGTGCAGTTTTTGTCAGTTTGCATTGTTTAATGTGTGAACTGCTCTAGTTTGGATCACTTCATTGGTAATGCAATCCACAGTTAAAAAGGAGATAACTTTGAAACGTCGGAGGTCGTTTTCTCGTGACATGCCTGTAACTGATCCAAAGGCAGTGCAGCCACTGGATGACTGCATTGCTTTTCCTGTGGAAGAAATAGTGCAGTACCCCTTGCCAGGTTTTGGGGCTCCAACGTTGATTAGTTTCGGCCCTGATGATAACTCGGTCGCCTACTTGTTCAGCCCTGATCAGACTTTGAACAGGAAGTTGTTTGTGTTTGATCTGAAGAGCAAGAAGCAAGAATTGTTTTTCAGTCCTTCAGATGGTGGACTTGATGAGAATAACTTATCAGCAGACGAGAAATTGAGAAGGGAGAGATCAAGGGAGCGTGGGTTGGGAGTGACACGGTATGAATGGGTGAAGGCAAACTCG
Organism: Leptodermis oblonga; assembly: GCA_016801395.1. Taxonomy (NCBI): domain Eukaryota; kingdom Viridiplantae; phylum Streptophyta; class Magnoliopsida; order Gentianales; family Rubiaceae; genus Leptodermis; species Leptodermis oblonga. The sequence goes on from CM028756.1 coordinate 45,702,682, forward strand.
AAAAGGAAGTCTGTTATGGTGCCTTTACCTGGCGGGGTTTGTTCTCTCCTCTTTTCTGTTTGATATTGTGTTCTGATTACGTTGACATAGATTATATGGAAGCATGAGCTACTTCATTTGCATTTCACTCATAATATGTGTCATTGTTGACTTGTTATAAATTGCATATCCTCGTTGCATGATTCAGTGAGAAACTTTCATTCAGTATCTTAAATGGCTTCTCACTGTGTCATTTATCTGATGATTTATCTCATTTTGCATGCATGAATTCGCTTTGGATTGCTCATCTCTCCTATTTGTAGTTAAATTGTTAAAATTTGAGGAAACCGACATACCAAATGATGAAATAAAATTGTGCCAATTCTGAATTGCTGAGAGCTACTTCTACTTCCACGTGGCTCTATCTTCCCAAAAGTAGCTAAGTTGAGACTTTGCCATTTGTTCTTCTTGTGGATATCTAACCTGCACCTGTTGCTCAATGGACAGTTATATCTCCAGGATCTTCATCGTCAACCAGAACTCAAGGTTCGTAGTGCTGCATCATCTCCAATTATTGATCCTCACATCTCCCCTGATGGCACCATGCTTGCATACGTGAGGGATGGTGAACTTTTTGTGTTAAATCTTTTTTACAATGAGTCAAAGCAGTTGACATCCGGTGCTGATGGAAACAATGTGGTAAGCTTGCTTTACTTGGCCTCTCTGTAGTTGAGGATGGTCTAGTTCTGCTGATGTGGTAGTAAAGATTATTTGTTCTGAGCACTATGTCCTTCCTGCTGTTTTCTTAGACTGTTGTTTTCCATTATATTATATAGTTCTCAATTATAAAAAATGATGAGTATTTCAACCTGCTGTTTTCTCAGACTCTGTTGTTTTCCATTATATTATATAGTTCTCAAATTATAAAAACATGATGAGTATTTCTTGTTTTGGCTTTTCCAGACGCATGGTCTTGCTGAGTATATAGCGCAGGTGAGAATTCTTTTTCTTTAAAAGTCCTCTTTCTTTTGGGGTTTTAACATTTCCAGTTGTTTAGAGCAGCTACTAGAACAGGAAAACAGCAGGCTTAATTTGTTTACCTTGCTGATTTTAGGAGGAGATGGAACGAAAGAATGGTTACTGGTGGTCTCAGGACAGCAAATTTTTGGCATTTACTCATGTTGATTCATCTGAGGTACCTCTGTACAGAATCATGCACCAAGGTAAAGGTTCTGTTGGTTTAGATGCACAGGAAGACCATGCTTACCCATTTGCAGGAGGAACTAATGTGAAAGTTCGTCTGGGAGTGGTTTCTATTGGAGGAGGTCCTGTTACTTGGATGGACCTTCAGTGTGGAGGGAAGGACCTAACTAACAATGAAGAGGAATATTTAGCTAGAGTCAGTTGGATGCATGGAAATTTTCTTTCTGCTCAGGTTCTGAATAGATCACATTCTAAGGTCAAGATCCTTGAGTTTGATATCAAAACAGGGAATAGGAAAGTAATTTTGGAAGAAGAACACGAGACTTGGATTAACCTACATGATTGCTTCACCCCATTAGACAAAGTACTGAATAAGTATCCCGGAGGATTTATCTGGGCAAGTGAGAGAACTGGATTCCGACACCTGTATCTGCATGACACAGATGGAGTTTGCTTGGGACCTATAACTCAAGGGGATTGGATGGTTGAGCAAGTGGCTGGTGTAAATGAGGCAGCTGGCCTCGTATACTTCACTGGGACTTTAGATAGTCCTTTAGAGTCTCACCTATATAGTGCCAAATTATTCCCTGAAGCAAACTGTCCCCTACAGGCACCCAAGAGGTTAACTCAAGGAAAGGGAAAGCATGTGGTAGTGCTCGATCATCATATGCAGAGGTTCATTGATATTCATGATTCACTGGATTCACCTCCCAAAATATCACTTTACTCCTTGCATGATGGACAATTGATTATGACTTTGTATGACCAACCCCTCAGCGTACCCATGTCCAAGAAACCACAAATTGAGCCTCCAAAGATTATGCAGATACCAGCAAAAGATGGAACTGCTTTATATGGGGCGTTATACAAGCCCGATCCTGAGAGATTTGGACCTCCGCCTTATAAAACTATGATACAAGTCTACGGTGGTCCCAGCGTACAGCTTGTGTGTGATTCATGGGCAAACACTGTTGATATGAGAGCTCAGTATCTGAAAAACAAAGGCATCTTAGTATGGAAGGTTGGCTTCTTTGCTTTATTCTACTAGTGAACCCACTTATGTATCTATTTATTTATTTGTAGGTCAGATTTTCATCACGAGTTTTGTCTTTTCAGATGGATAACAGAGGCAGTGCTCGACGGGGACTGCAGTTTGAAGGTGCACTGAAGCATAACTGTGGCCAAATAGATGCAGAGGATCAACTAACAGGAGCTGAATGGCTCATCAAAAATGGATTAGCAAATGAAGGTCACATCGGATTATATGGGTGGAGCTACGGTGGCTATCTTTCAGCGATGACTTTGGCAAGGTTCCCTGAGGTATTCAGATGTGCAGTTTCTGGTGCCCCTGTGACTTCATGGGATGGATACGACACATTTTACACCGAAAAATATATGGGGTTGCCTGCTGAGAACCCTTTAGGCTATTTGTACGGCTCTGTGATGCACCATGCTGAGAGAATCAAAGGGAAGTTGCTTCTCGTGCATGGTTTGATCGATGAAAATGTGCACTTCAGGCACACCACGAGGCTTATCAATGCGTTGGTTGCTGCCGGGAAGCCTTATGAACTGTTGATTTTTCCAGAGGAGCGGCACATGCCTCGCGGCCCCAAGGACCGGATATACATGGAACAGAGGATATGGGACTTCATTGAGAGGAACTTGTGATTGATGATGTTGTTTCAGACAGCTTGTGTTTGAGGAAATTTTGGGTTTCCAGACTCGAGACTCCAGGCTTTAAGGTTCAGTTTCCTTTTTATTACTTTGGGGTTCCATGGAAATAAGGGGCTTTTCTCTACTGTAACTTAGCCAGCTGAATCAGAATGTTGTACAAAATGTGGGGAATAATACTCTCATTTGTTGATACCAAATAGTACTCAATAATTTGACCACCTTGACCTTCTTAAGTTATATCCTTTCTGTACTTTTTATATAGTGCTTTTTTTTTTTTTTTTTTTTCAAGTTAATCCCGTGACATAACTATTTTTGAGTCACAATAGTCTCGAAACTTGACTTTTTGAATGATAAGATGCGAGCAATAGTAGCTTTGAAGATGAGTTGAACTTCAAATGAATGAAGCTGTCAACATTGAAAAGTTACGGTCATAAATATGGTAAGTCGAAACATAACTGTGGTAAAAATTGTTTTGCAAGTAGGCTGTTGCTCAAGTCTTCACTTCCATTGGCATTTTTCGTTTTTACCTCATCTGGAATAATACGACGCTTTTACCGTTTCCATTGATGTAAAATCTTCCCAAGTATTCTCCAAAAAATGAGAACGAAAAGCATGCTTTGGTACGATAAAATACAGTTTGTTCTTTATAGGTTACTTGACAATTTTTTTAAATATTTTAAGAAATAGGCTGTTACCCTTACCGGTTAAAAACACCCAATTAACAAATGTTTACAAATTTTGTGTTAAAGTTACTTTCATTGCACTGTTAATTTTAGTATGTTTTACTCGATTGAACACTTTAACTATAAATTAGTGGGACAACACTAGAGTAAACGATAAAAAACGTCACTATATTTTGTCATAGTTCACACTTGTGTCATCGTACTTTTTGTTAGGTCAAAACATCACTAGATTTCACAAAATGCGTGGAAATGTGCTGAATGATGTAAACTGGAGAAGTTAATTCTGAGTTGGAAGGGTGAGCAAATTACCCTTAAAAATAGCATGCGAGTTGCACATGTCTCTCCCGCCTTTTAAGTTAACAGAGAGATTAGTTTAAATGACGTATTTTGTATAAAAAAAATACAGGGTAAACTGTTTTAAATAATTTCCTTTTTAAGTAGCAACAAAAGCACTCTTTCTGCCTATTTTCTGGCTTTGTTTTAGTGTCATAGTTTTCTTTAAGCTGCGGTAAATTCTAGAACTCTCGCTGTAAAGTCAAACTGAAGCTAGATGGATGGGCTTTGAATATCCCCGTGACTTGCGGTTAAAGTTTATATATTCACCGATCTAAATCTATACAATCCAAATATATCTATATGCCAGACCAAGAAATACGACGAGTCTTCTTCTTGATTCTCTTGACTGAAATCTGCAGGGTGTATATATAGTTTTGATCACACTGGAGCTGATCAATGTGATCGGAGATGGAGAGGGAAGGCTTAATTGTGGATTTTAGATAGAACCCCTTTATCCTCAGTATTAGTATTTCAGATTTCTGTTTGTTTCTGCACAATCACAAGCCTTGATTTGATCCCTTTTTTGTTTTGTCTTCCCCTTTCCCTGGTAAGAAGTTCGATTTTTTGTTTCCGGCGTTGTATTTCCTACTTTAAAATACCGAGGACTTGAATTTGGAAGCTCTTGGTTCAACTGGTCCATGGCATTTTTAGCTTAATTTCTCGTCCTTGTGGCTGCATTTTTTGGATTCAGGTTCTCGGACGGTATATTTTGGTTTCTTGTTCGGGTGAAATACTGAATTCCTTATTTGGGTTTCTAGGGTTTTAGATTATGGGGATTTTTAATTGGCTATACTAATCAAGAACCAAGCTTTACGATTACTGTTGATTTTTAAAATTAAGGGTATTACTGTTTGGTATTAGAGGGAAAAGGAATAGTTTTTTCTAGGGTGCAATGTCGATCGCCAGTGTGGCTCTTGGTCTTGTTTATGAAGACTATTGGAACTTCCCTGCTGCTCATGTCTTTGATAAGACTGGTGCGTGGTTAGATGATTCCATCTTAATTTTTCTGTCTGTTGGTGGCTCTGTGATTCCTATGCGTGTGCTTGGTTCTGATTCTATTGCTTCCGTGAAGCTTAGAGTTCAAAATCACAATGGCTTCTACGTGAAAAAGCAGAAACTTGTCTTTGATGGTAAGGAATTAGCTAGGAACACTTCAAGTGTCAAGGAGTATGGTGTCACCGATGGAAATGTGTTGCATTTAGTACTTAGGTTATCTGATCTTCAGGCCATTACTGTTCGAACTGTATGCGGGAAGGAGTTTGAGTTCCACGTTGGCAGATCAAGAAATGTTGGATTTGTGAAACAGCAGATAGCTAAGAAGGGGAAAGGATTTGGTGATCTCGGGGATCAGGAATTATTACTATGCAATGGTGAGGAACTTGAAGATCAGAGACTCATAGGTGATATATGTAAGAGTAATGTAGCTGTGATTCACTTGCTTGTCCGTAAGTCAGTAAAAGTCAGAACCAAGCCCGTCGAAAAGGATTTTGAAGTCTCTATTGTTGCTTCGGAGCTTGATGAGACTAGGGTTAATTCAGTAGGTAGTAGAAAATCTGAGGAGGAATTGCTGGCTGAGAAACTTGAGGGTTTATCAGCGAAGTCTTTGGAGAAGGAATTTATTCTCGAACCTGTAGTAATTAATCCCAGTACTGTGTTGTCACCTGTTATTAACCAACTTCTTAATGACACTTACAGTGGCTTGGAGAAAAGTAATCCACCAATTAGGTCTTCTGAGGGTTCAGGTGGTGCTTATCTGATGCAAGATTCATCTGGTCAGAAGTACGCTTCTGTATTTAAGCCGATTGATGAGGAGCCTATGGCTGTGAACAATCCTCGAGGGCTGCCCTTGTCTTCCAATGGCGAAGGCTTAAAGAAAGGGACGCGAGTTGGTGAAGGGGCACTGAGGGAAGTTGCTGCATACATCTTAGATTATCCAAGAGGTAAACATCACTCTAGCCGCAGTGATCATGGTGGTTTCGCTGGTGTTCCGCCGACTGTAATGGTCAAGTGTTGGCATAAAGAATTCAATTATTCTGAGGGATACGACATGAAAAATATTAAGATAGGATCCCTGCAAATGTTTATGGAGAACTGTGGAAGCTGTGAGGACATGGGACCTCGCTTGTTCCCTGTTGATGAGGTACACAAGATATCTGTGTTGGACATTAGGTTAGCAAATGCAGATAGGCATGCTGGTAACATTTTGGTTCATAAAAATGCTGAAGATGGTCAAGTTCAGCTCATTCCAATCGATCATGGTTACTGCTTGCCAGAAAGTGTAAGTGTGCTGTGAACACTATACATGCTTTTGGCATTTTCCCTCTGACAATTAATAGAACTTAAGACCATGAGAACTTAGAGATTATCTTTTAGTTTGAAGTTAATTTGACTTCCTTTGCTTTGTTGTATATGGTGTGTACCTTTTGGTTCAGTGATGCTTCTGTGAAAACATGTCGACTAGGACTCTTTTCTGTACTCTGATCCAGAGCATGTAGTCGGCCCCAACGGTCTGATATACTAATTGAAAGTTGTGCGAGTTCTTGTGTGACAGTTGAGTTGGAAATGGCATAGTATATTTTAGCTCAGAGGTTCATGGGAATGGCAATGGTACAAATTATTATGATAATTTACATCTTGAGCTTCTTCTTGCTTTGTTTAGAGGGCCTAACCTAATGGCCATTGCTTTTCTATCCTCTGTTTCTGCTTTCCTATTTGCAATTTTCCTTTCTTCTCTGGGCTTTTGTTGTTTCTCAGAGTTGTCTTCTTGCTGCAGTTCGAAGATTGCACTTTTGAGTGGCTCTACTGGCCTCAGGCGCGCCAACGATATTCCGCAGAGACAGTTGCATATATAATGTCGCTCAATGCTGAGAAAGATATTGAGCTGTTGAAGTTTTACGGATGGGAACTTCCATTGAAATGTGCACAAGTCCTTCGCATCTCTACTATGCTGTTGAAGAAAGGCGCAGAGAAGGGCCTTAGTCCATTTGCCATTGGAAGCATCATGTGCAGGGAGACGCTGAAGAAAGAATCGGTCATCGAGCAGATCATCAACGAAGCGCGGGAAGCCGTCCTTCCTGGAGCTAGTGAAGCAGCATTTCTTGAGTCAGTATCAGTGATCATGGATGGTTACCTTGATAGATTGTCTGCATGTTAGTTCATAAAGTAAATCTCTGTAGATAGCGTTTGTGCATTCCATGTTTTTCTTCTGTAAATTACTATTGAAATCAAGTGTTGAGGACATTTTCTCATCTAGTTTTTTGTTTTGTTTATGCTATAGACGTAATAACAACTTAAGTTGTTCCGGTTGTCCTACTAAGTGGGTTTGGCTGTGCGATTCATATTTTATCATCATGTACGGTTTTACCTATCGTGTGCGGTTTTACCTTTAGTGAGTTAACGACCATGCATAAGGTATATTGCAAAATTTACAGTGACTAGTTATTCTGTGTCGCTTTCTGGTTAACGTTCCCTAGTTTTGGTTTCCATTAAGAGTCGAGTTGGTGTGGTACACAGACCAGTTCTATTCAAGTTTGTTGAAGAGGTGAGGTCATTAGTTTGAAACAAAGTAACGTGTACACGTACTTAATTAGTTAGTAGAATTTTACTGAAGAAGAATCCCATGTCACCGACAGATGATGATGCATCACTTTTTCACTACTTTTCCATCAACTGGTAATACTATTTTCTTTACCACGACATTTTTGAGCCCGCAATAAGTGGGTCTGAATTTATAGTAATTGACGAGACAAAATTACACCATTGAGAGAAAGTATACATGAAGTACATGAGTAGAGCATATCGAAGATCTGATCACGAAACTACGCCTTAACCAAGTGATTGAACTAAAAAAGCTGTTAACATATGCCTATGGATCTCTCACCTTCTTAGAGGCATCGGTTTAATTAACCAGTGAAATTATTCAACATATGAAGGAAAAAATAGAGCAGACAACAACTACATATAGATATATAGACATGTACCATCCAAATAATACACCCTTTTTTAGGTCGATAGGCCCGCCATGAAAGCAACACCAGTTGAAGGTAGCCATGACGACCCGAAGATAAACTGAGCAACCGTGAACTTGTTGGCCTCCGCCACCGTGGTCAACACATGATATCCCGGCCATTTCACCCGTTGACCCAGAGCCGATCCCGGCCCGTAGTTCATGTACTCGCCGTAGTATAGTGTGTCGAGTGCAAATGCGGCATTCCATTCCAGCCATCCCCTCGGGTGAACATGATCCCCAATGTTCGAAAGCATGACCACCGTCCGGGAATACAATTTCCACGGCCGGCCTAAATACGTCTGGAAGCTACCTTTCGACGCCTCGAGATCGGCGGCCGCCTGGATCCGGCACGCGTGGATGGAGATTCCGGTGTTTTGATTCGGGTCTTTCCGGTTCTGGGCCGTAACGGTGTTTTTCTGGGACGGCATTGGCTTCCGGGCGATCAAGCTACAGTTTTGGAAAACAACCGCAGCGTTACCGAATATGAAATCTACCGTTCCGTAAACGTCGCATTCCCGGTAGAATTGACGCTGGGAGTGGACGTATAAGGTGTCTTGGTATCCGACGATGCTGCAGCGGTAAACCACCGCGTGATCTGCGCCGATGCGGAGAGCCACCGCTTGATGTTTGGCCGGACCAGCCCAGTTTTCGAAAGTCATGTCCCGGGCGATGAAGCCGGCACCGGTTGCCGCTGCATTTTCAAGTACGAAATTATTAATTTCTTCAAACGACAACTTGAATGCAGGTAGTTATCATGATATTCAATAATGGAATAAACAAGTTGATGATCTGTGAGAAGCCATAACCAGAGAATGCCCCACCTTTCAATAATGTGAAATTTCAATTTATTGTTAAGGTCACATCACTATCCTTAATATTCTAGTGCAGAGGTGGGTAATTCGAAATGCAAGAAGGCAAGGCGACGAAGACTTGAACAAAAGGAGGAAAACGCACATGTACAGTTCTTGGAAGCAAATGCAAATTAAAGGTCATATACATTGTGTCACTTAGTCATATTTAGTGACATTAAATCTGTCGCATTCTAACTAAATTTAGTGGGTCTTTTGCAAATTTTATTATCTCCCAGGGCCAGAAATCATATGCAGTGGGCAAAAACAAAAGGATAATGTTCTCTGCACTATTCTTTTTCAGAAAGGGTAAAGGAAAAGGAAAAGAAACAGAGGAATGGAGACGGGAAAAAGTGCAAAAAGAGATGTTCTTTTTCCAAGTTAAAAGAATAATGATGGGATGCGATGGAGATTGGAGAGTGATAAGATAGGCACCTAACTCAGTGTCTAGCAATAGCAGTTAATCTCATTCATTAAAACGCTCACCCAACTCATAATAACAACGTAGAAAACGCCATGTTCTCCGTCACATTTGTACGACGGCAAGGAGTATATAAAAATAAAACAAATCTATCCAAGCATCAATCATGGTTGTATTAGTCACTAGAATATCGTGGTGATTGCCAACCAATAATTCCGTGCAAGATGGTGACAAATGATACGGTAAATAGGAACCGAAGAACATAAGATAAATAAGAACCCAAACCAGCGACCGACAAACAAACGTGAGATGCAACAACAGAGTATTTTGATACTATAGGTTATGTTCTCTTGTGTCAATTTTTTAAGAATCATCACTTTTTTTTTCTAAAATTTTACATAAAGAAATAACTTCAATTTTTCAATAATTCAAAATTAAAATTTTTAAATTCCTTCTAAATACCTACTCACATAAATTCAAAAAATAACACAATCATTACACTTTTTTATCTCTCACCTACATAATTTTCCAAAAAAAATTCACTCCAAAAAATTTCTAACAAAAAATTTTCCTCTAATTCATCCACCAAAACCACAAGAGAACAAAGGTGCATCAGGGATGGCTACCAAAGTACTACCACTTTACTAATAAAGTATGAAACGAGCTAGAATTACACGTCTAATATATTATGTCCAATATTATCTAAATCAGTGAGTGGAACGACTTACTAAATTGAGCATAATATTTTGAATAGATAATCTCGTCAAAGAGTCATTCTCAGTAACTGGGTAAGAATTCATGTAATTTTTATTACGCTTGAACTAATTAAAAAAAAAAAACCCACAAACCACTGAAACCAAAGAAAGCTGCAGAGAGAAAAAGGGTGAGAATATATACCGAATGACGCGGTGTGGAATGTCGTTATTTTGTCAGACACGCTTTTCCCACCTGAAATCACCGTTTTACCCTTACCGTCTCCGATGAACATCAGGTTGGTTTTCTTCCTCCCGACCTTCAGAATATCCTCTTCGTACCTGAAAAAAAAAAATTTGCAGTAATTATTTTTCATTTCTGTAAAAAGCTAGAATAGTAAATCCCACTGACTAATTTTTTGAAGATTAAGACAACACTAAGCAGGCAAAGTTAACGTACAAACACGCACAAATGACAAGCCATGCACACTCAAAACATTAAAAACTGGTAGTTTTCTTCCAGTATGAATATCATATCCCCGAATTGATTATGCTAAAAATAGCTTCATGATTTCAATTTGAAGTCATGGCCATAATCATCACTTTCTATCGGATAGTTACGCACTCAACCACATGGTCACATGTATAACACAGTACACTAGTTAGTACATAATTTTACTTTCAAATAATGTCTTTTTACTGAAAAGTATTTAGTTAAATGACTAATTGAAATCATGCCACGTGTATGACTTATGAACTCCTCCCGTGGTAAGGCTACCAAAGTCATTTCGGGACAACAAATCAAAAAGGGAGTAACTAAAAAGTTGAAAGGATAAAAAGGGTGTTGGAAAGCAAATCAAGCATTAAACTTTTTGGAGTAGGTCACGTGAACTTACTTTCCTGCCCTCACGTAGATTATGATCCGGCGAGTGCTGTGTTCTGGCGCCTTCTTGATCGCCTCCGCTATCGTCTTCACCGTTCCGTTGCCGTCCGGGGAGACAATTATGTCGGCCTGTACCGCCGAAATAGGCGCATCGAGCAACATTCGGTCCCTCCTCGATAACCAATGCGGGAATTCCTTGTGTTGTATCTCGTCTTCCGACGACAATAGCCGCCGGTTGCCGATCGGAATTCCCGAAAAATCGTCGTTTCCGCCGGCGGCGGAGTAAATTGCCAGACAATTACTGACGAGCTCCGACAAATCACTCACTTTCTGCGACATCTTATCCTTCACGCTGCTCCCGCCGACCTCATCGAAACCTTCCGAGCAGGTGTCCTGGTTGGTCAAGGCGGCGCTCAGCCACGTCCGCACGTCCTCGCCGGAACCCCGGGAATTTCCCCCGAGGCTGTCCATTTCCGGGGCGACGGAGGTCAACGATCTCGCCAGTAAGTCAACAGAATCGGCCAAGAGCTCCAAGCAATCGTCAAAAGCGGAGCGGGCGCTCGTGTCCATGACCAAATTGCTGATGTCGGTGACGTCATACAGCGCTTTCCCCAATCGCTGCAGCGTCATGTTGACGGTAATGTGAACGAGGTCCTGGTCGGAGGCGGTGAGGGCACCGGGGAAATTCACGAGCGAGTCGACGCAGAGACTCGGGTACCTCGTTTTGCTGCACGTGCGCGAAATGGCCTGGGAAGGCTTGGGGTGGAGCACGGCTTCCCTGGACGCCCTGTTTTTCAGACTGACCACCACGGCTGCGGAAACGGCTGAGGCCACGATGAGTACGGCGGCGAGAATTATGATGGGCTTGAGCTTGGTTCTTGGAGGAGGAGTAGAAATTACTTCGCCATAACGGCTGGAAGAGGGTTCTCCTCCTCCTCCATCGGAAACTAGTTTGCCGTAACCCATTAATTACAGTATTTAATATCAGAATTGAAAATGCGGGAGCAATAACAGGAGAGGAGTGGAAGAGTGGAAGTGGGAATTGAATGAAAGGGTGGATATGGACGGTGGTGCTCAGCGGCGGTGTATAAATAATGAGATTATACAACTTTGATTATCATAATAATTAATATTTGATTGATTTATATAAATAAATAGAAATAGAAATGGAAATATATAGGAATTAAAGTAAAGGACACAAGTCCTACGATGTGTGTTTTGAGAGAGAGAGAGAGAGAGAAAGGAAAGGAGAAAGTTTGGTCCGAGGTCGATGTCTAGAGCTGTATTAGCTGGCTTCTACTACCTTTCTTTTCCTTTCCCCAGCAACAACAAACACCCCTCTTAATTTCCTTCTTTACCGTGGAGCTGTGGATCGAGACTGGGTCTGAGGGCGACCCAACCCTTTAAATTTTGATTTTGGTCTTAGTTTTAATTTTAATAATAAATTTAATATGTTATAATTAATTTTTATTATTTTTAATATAGTATTTTATTATTCATTTATATATTTTTAATATATTTTTTATATTATAAAATTATTTTTTTCAAATCAAAATTCAACACAACCAAAAACAACATGCTACCTTTCCAAATCGAGTTTAATTTGTTACACTTTTTGAACTAACTTGTTTTGATTATTATAACGTGATTTGTGGGAGGAAATGAAAAAAATAAATAAAAATAAAAAAACCCCTGGTCTAATAGAAGTAAGAATTGAATTTTGACATCCAATCATTAAGTGACTCGTTGTAATTAAATCACTTGCGTGTTGCTTCTTTGAAATTTCCCTTTACTATAGTCCTATGAATTGTGTGGGGAAGGGGAAGAATAAGAATTAAAAGCAAACAAACATGCATGACGGTGGGGGTGTGGCATATTTGATATATATATATTCCGTTCTTTTTGACTAGATAGGTTGATTGAATATAATAGGTAAGTTTTGCTTTGTCTTGTGGTTTTTATTTATTTATTTATTAATTATTGTTTATTTAGGAAATTGATTAAATATAGCCTCTTTGGTGGATTATTTTAATTAATTAATCCGTGTGCAAGACAACCCCGGCCGGTTTCAACTTCCGAAAACTAATTGCCTCATTTGTCCTAATTATGCAATTGGGAGATTGAAATTAGCACATTATTACCACCAAACCATTGATATGCCAACCTAATTTGATTGTTACATATATAATGAATTTTTATTTTTGGTACCATTCGAAGTTGTTTGGCTGTCCAAAATCATTCAACTTCCAAGATTCTATATATTATTAATATGACCAAACATTATTATATGTTCAATTACATATTTTAGAAGAGTTTTCGTTGTAACACTAAAACAGTAATTAGTACGGGAGAAAAGGAAGATTACCTATCTAGCTTCTGTATGCACTAATATGTATACGCAGTTATAATTATCATATCAATTTTTGCGACAAAAATATTAATAATGAATTACTACATTAGTGTACCTAATAGATGTTGACTGAGGAGTCAGGAGGAGGAGGACCTAATAGTATTATATTGACTTAGCGCATATATACAGTTTCTGTATTTGATGGATCAATTATAGTTGAAAATGACTCCTTTCTCTTTTTTTTTATTTTTTTTTTGCGGTCATTTATATACTTTCATGATAATTTTAATAAGCAAAAATTGTAATTTTTCTTTTTTTTTTTTAAATATAATGCAGAGGTAGGAATCGAACCCCGACATATTGATGATATGTCCTACGCTCTAATCAATGAGGTATAAGCCCGTTCCTGCGAAAATTGTAATGATTTAGAGAGACTGCGGTAATCAAGAGAGTAATGATTGCAAGAGAGAGGGAGAGAGAGCATATGTAAATGACTACTCCCATAATGAAAGTGGGGCGTTACTTCTCAGTCGTCGGTGCAAGAATTGAAGAAGCCATGCTATGTATAGTCCAGTTTTGTACTAGTACGCCGTTGAAAACTTTGACAAATATCAAAACAAGTGGCGCAAAATGGGAATTCTCAGAAATGGGCGGTACCACAAATAAACGAGTAACTCTAAGCAGTAACGTCGTCCCGATCTTTTGGTAATACGCGTGGTAAAATTGTTTATATATATCGTGTATGGTGCGGTACATGTGTAATTTTATTTGTTACAATTATGAATTATCGATGTAATTGCATCGTTAAAACAGAGTTGATGTGACGCAAAACGTCCGTCAATGGATGCTTCTTGTGGCCCAATGCGAAATCTTGAACAACAAGGTCTAATCTTGTAGCAGCTAACCAAAGAGAAAGGAAGTAAAACTGGAAACCGGGCTGAATGGCTCGGGTTAATGCAGTATGAGAGGAAACTGCAGACTGTGGAATATTCCGGTGACAAATGTAAATGAGTAAGAGAAATGAGGGGCTTTCCCCCCGGTGTAACTCCGACGGTCAAGACTGGGTCATGCCAGTTGAACAGTCATGATTTGCACTTTCACCTGCTCCTCTCTTTTTACCGTGAAGTGCACGTTTTCTGCCATCATGGCCTGCTTTTATGGCTTATTTCTCATCAAAGGTATGGGCAATCCCTGCATATATTCAAAATATATACATAATCTTATAATGATTTATTATCTACTGTGTTAGAGGCATATCTTGTTCCGATCTAATTCTCTAAGCTCGGTTATGGTGTAAATAGGGGAGACCAGTAAGTCCGACCTAATTTGTTTTACTAACCTAAGCTTGCTCCTTCGGCTCGGTTTTAAGGAACTGTCCGACCTAAGTTTGGTTTTGGACCCTTTATACATCTTTTTCTCCTTACTGTTTATCTTTACTTTTGTCGATTGGGCCCTGCCCAAAGAAGATTCAATTTTACGCACATCAAGAGTAAAATTTATAGTAAATAGGTAGGTGAGAATTAATCAATCAATCATACCTTTTCTTTTTTCTTAATTTCCAACAAACAAGGAATTAAAGGATGGACTCCTCAAGTATATATTTTCAATGTTTGATTCTGTACTTTAATTGAAAATATTAAATGTTGGTACTTGACTTGATTTCTTACCATTACGTAACCTTATCTTCTTATTGACTTGTAAAGTGTTCATAGTATGCATGTAGGGATCACATGTAAATTAATATGTTTCACTTTTATTATAAATTATAATTATACCAAAATATGTAATTTTTTAAAGCGTTTATTAAATAGTTAAAATACAGTTCTTCTATTTGAAATAAGAAAATATTTCATACGTGTCTACATTATCACTCTTGAGTTTTAGTAGGGAAGAAATCATTTATATACATACACCTTTTTTTCAAATATATGATGTATGATGTAAGCGTGACGTATGGATGCATTGGCTTAGTTTGCAGGTTTCGGTGAAGCATTTTGAGATTCTTTTGCCAATCGTGGTCCCTTATTGGTACCTTTCCAGTTTCCACTATTTATTATTTTAGACTTCTTCATTAAGATACAACTTATTATTAGTGTCAAAGGGCTTGTTCTTTTTCATCGTTTTGAAAACGATTTTGAAAACAAGTTTTAAAAAATAATTTTATAATGTAAAAAGTGTATTGAAAATGTAAAAAGATTAAATGCTGAATAGTAAAAAGTTGTATTGGAAATGATGAAATATAATTAAAATATATTAAGTTTACTGTTGAAACCAAAACCGTTTTCAAAACAGAACAAAAAGAACAGACCCTTATAACATTTAAAATAATTATTTTTAACATCAATTTATTCCACTTTTATATCTTTTTTGATTAAGTATGGGCAAATTAAGGACCGCACATGATTATATTATTAAAAGTAAGATAAGTAAAAATTTTGAAAACAATTAATTAATAAGGTGGCATAATAAACTATTTTATTAGAACAAAAAAATAATTTTTAAAATGGACAATTTAATGGAGCGGATCAAATATTTAATAAGGTGGGGTAATAATTAAATTTAAAAGTTTTTTTTTTTCTTTTTTCTGGTGGTTCTGGTTAAGTTATTATTAGTATAAAGTAGGGGTATAAAGACAAATGCTTTTCCGAAGCCGCCTCACTTCATCATGTCACGGGCTGACCCAGTAATAAAAAAGGAAGCACCCGATCGCGAACCCGAATCTGTTAATACTCTTTATATCATGGCTTTTTAAAAGCCTACATAACGTAACCAACAAGAAACCCTAATTGCATGAGTTGATGAATCATGGTTCATGGAAACTCAAGTTTAATGAGTGATTATGGTTGGAATTCTGCATGATTACTCAAGTTTACTGTTTTTTTTTCTGTTCCACGACGACAGTACGACTCGTTTATTTTACTATAAGTATCATTTCAAATGCGTCGAGTATTTTGTTTTTCAAAAGAAGTATCGTTACACAATAATATATCGTCGCAATGAAACAACAAAACGTGTTATGTGGCTCACTATAAATCTCCAAACTTTGAATTATATATGGCTTTTCAAAACTAATTATTGAAAATGATACTATAAGATTAAAGATTATTAATTGCATTGATAGGTGGAGACTACCACGCAAGTGTATAACTGTATTTGTCTTGCATGTATATATTTATATTTCGATTTGAGCCGCTCGACAATTATAATTTTAAATATTTAATACTATTATTTTATATATTGTCACGTTATTTACTATAAAATTTTATTATAAATTTTACTGTGTATATCATCATGGCTCATTAATAATTTATGAGAAAGGTGTAGGTGGCCTTAAACGGACAAGTTGAGAGGGAGGACAAAAGAGCATGTGCATATTTCCACGGCTATGGGGACACAATAAACAAAGGCTCAGCCCAATCACATGGTTGACTTGACTGTTAATTATTTTAAAAAAACTTTTTCTCCTCTTTTTAATTCTCTGCGATTTTTTAGTTTTTCTAATGCCGTTTAATTGGTTTTATTTCCCCCCTCTTGTTGAGCTAGGAAAATGGTGGTTCGAATCGATTGATATAATTCACTATTCAGAGCAATTTATACGTAATTTAACAAATTTTTATTTGAAAATTAACATTACTCCCAGTGAATTATTGTATTTTGAATTTTGTTTGAAAAAGTCCTAAGATCAACTTTTTATTTTTATACCCCTTCTATTGCATTAGAATAGTCAATTTACCTTATTATTCATAAATAGTAATATTACGAGACTCTATCGCAATAATTAGCCTGTATTGAAAAAGGAAAGAAGAAAAAGAAAAAAAAAAAAAAAAAAAAAAAAAAAGAAAAAAAGCGCAAGGCCGGGTTGGGTCATGAGTAAACGTGGAGGAACCCACATCATTAGCGGATAAAATGTAGAAAGCAATAACATAATCCGTACAATAATCATGGGATTGTATGAGTTGTATATTGCAATATAAACAAAACGAAACAAATCAAATCAAATAAAAAATGTATCTATTTATTAATTATATTTGGGATTGTGACTTTTCCTTTCTTTTCTTTCCCATCCACTTTTGGGCTTTCTCATTCTGGGCCTATCATCCAATCCCTTTTTAATCTGTATCTATCGTTACAAGTTACAACCATGACATTTCATTTTGTGTTTTCCGACAATTTTAGTCACGTTAATTTGGTTTTTACCATTTAAATTCAACTTATATTATCTATGAATAAAATAACATCTAGAAAACTACAAATCCTATGAGATTTAGGCTTTGTTCTTTTCCGAACATAATCACGAAAAGTATCACTTTTTTCACAAATATATTACACAAAGAAATAACATCATTTTTACAAAATTTACACTTTAAAATTAAAAATTTCCTCTAAATCCTCACTCACATAAATTCAAAAAAAACATAATCATTATACTTTTTCTTCTCTTTCCTACACAAATTCCCAAAAGAAATTTCCTCCAAAATAAAATTCTTTCCTCACCAAAAAATTTCCTATCCATAGTACTAAGAGAACATAGCCTTAGAAAAATAAAAAAACAAATTCTTTATATGTTCGTACTATGCGTCACAACTGTTGGAGCACTGGCTCGTTCTTGTAGTCTAAGGATAAAAATGAAGTAAACATGACCTTAATTAATGTGAGACAGTACCGTACCATAATTATAAAAATAATGAATTCTTAAATGTTGTAAACTGTCACGATTTATTGATCTCACGTTGCCAAGGTACGAGACTTGAAATTGTCATAATATATTGATCACACAAGGTACGAGACTTAGGGGTAGCTTATAACTACTTAGGCATCCTCCCCTCTTGAACGTATTTTTGAAGGTGAATTCTACCCATAGAATCACAACATAAACATTGGGACGCAGCCCATGGCCATGTATTTCCCTGTTACCACATTTATGAATTTATCCAACTCACACCACATATGCCTTTATTATGGTCAATTATAGACCCAAAACAGTGCAACTTTCCAATTGAATGATGCGAATGCCGCCCCCAATCCCCATCCAATAGTTTAAATTAAATTGATTCATGATGACTCATTGATGCGAAACCACGATCAATTAATTAATGACCATTTTGATTTTTTTTATTAATCTCTTCTCCTACTTAAATATATTTGGTCAATTAATTACTGAAAACGTTCATTCTAAATTTCATTTTGTTTTCTCTGATAATTCTCCATTTCAACTTAATACTAAAGTGGTCCTTAGGGAGGTAAATATGAGTCACATATTCACATACTATATCATAGGGTCAGAGAGTACGATTAAGACTTCATTTTGTTATATTGGACTATTGGGCGTTTCCTTGCTAGATTATGCCCACTCTCATGACTCACAAGTCCACTTTCTGTTTTAATCAATCAATTGTTGCCTCGCACAATCTAGAATGATATTTCTATTGATCTAAACTTGTACTATTGAACGCACAATACATATTTTTATGTAATAATTCAAAAAATGACGGTAATGGATTTCGACCTCATCATCCCACCCTAAGGAGATCTTAATTAATTCTCTTCAGTGGCTAATTTCTCTAGAAGGAGTTGGTTAAATCCTCTCGGGTCCATATTTGCTGCTTTTTGCAACCCAAACTCCAGTGTTTGGTGAAGTTAGCTATACGTACTTGCTCCGTGTGGGTAACAAATTTATAAATAAAAAAAAGAGAAAAGGAGGTATCCACAAACGCTCTTTTACGGGTCTTTTTAGGTTTTTAATAGCAGATCTACATGCATGGATTCCGATCTGATCAATTTATGTCACCATTTCTAGGCAATTCTATCTTTTCAATCGATCAAATCCATTCCAAGAGTTATAATTGAAATATACGTGTCCTCATTTAATAGTTATATCTCGTGATTCTTGTATTGTATTCTGGCATGTAACAACAAAGCATGCATGGAAATCTAAAAAAATAACAGGGTTGGTGGGAGGCAAATTTAAACTATGAATCTCATCGGAACTGGTGCAGTTTGTAGTCCAGATGAAGATCCGGCCTCCACCATTGGCTGATCCCATGAGCTTGCTTGAAATCCAGGCAAGGGCTATTATTAGTCGTGACGTAAGCCGAAGGAAGGAGATGAAACGCATCACAATCATTCAGAATACTCGCAATGGAATTCTGCGTCGCCAGCTTTCCGATTTTCCCTCCGGCGATCTTCATCATATTCTCCCGGTGCCCAAAATACCCAATGTATTCCGAACAGATCGGATCGGAAGGGTTCACGAACAAGTAAGGAACCCACGCCGACAAAGCAAGATGATCTTTCTCTTGCCGAGGTTTCACGGACACGGCGGCGGCAAGTCCGGCGGTGATCAAACTAGTCGCGATCCGGGCGCCATGCTTCAGCTTCTCATTCTTAATCTTTTCGAACGGGAGTGAAGTAAACGGCGGATTGAAGAGATAGGTTTCGAGATGAAAGCCCATTTTCACCATGTTTCGGCCCACTAACAAAGCAATCGCGGAGCCCAGAGAATGTCCAGCTAGCCAGATGCTTCCTGGGCTTGTTGGGCCTGGCCCATGAACGAGGCTCTGAACAGATTGCAAGCCCAGTTGGAACCTGAAGCTCTGGTGAAGGCTGTTGAGGATTAACTGGAGATCCAACTTCAAATCCTGTGATCTGTTTCCTGGTTTGTTGATTGTGCCTCTGAAAGCAACAACGTATTTAGGATAATTTTGGGCGTAGAAATAATTAGGGCAATTTTTGAACTCGTAAATGCAGCCAAAAAAGGATTGATCTTCGGGATCAACCAGCATTTGGATTAGCCGGAAATTGAAGAATTCCCACCACGGCGGAGCTAGTACGTTTCCGCCGTGGCGATTCGCCCGGCGGTCACGCTCCGCCACGTAAACGCCCTGAACTAAGCTAGCTGCGATGGACCTTCGATGATGAGGGTTATTCCTGCAGCAACAGATATAATTATGGAACTTTTCCTTAATCCTTAAAGCTTATTAACGTATTTTCATGGAATAAGTTGTGGATAGCTAATGTGCTTACCAATCGAGAATGCCGGTTAGATGCAGAGGTCCTGAAAACCCAAAGATTTCCCTTTCAGATGCCATTTGAATCCCTCTCTAGTGCGTTAATTTCCCCCTAATATCTGTCAGATTCTGAAAGAAATTAAAGAAGAATGCATAAAGCTACGATTTTTCCAGAGCTGAAATGCTTATGCACCCTAAATGTAAAATGTTCGTGCAGAAACGATAAGGATCAAATCCAAATCAATCTTTTAGCGATGAAGAAAATGAATAATTGCATGTAAAGGTCAACATTAATCAACAATAACTACAGAATCAATAAGAGTATATGTACATTTTCATGGATGTTAATTATAAGAAAAGAACAAATACTACATTGATGATTGATCCCTTCAACTTACATGTTACAGAAAAACGATTCCCAGAAGAACGAGTACGTAGCTAGTCAAGTACTCGTTCTATCATCTTTTCTGCTATCGATCGATCTCGTCTTCTTGGCATCTTGGGACTTGCAAATGCATTCCTCCAGGGTGAAATGGTATCTGTTTTTGTAAAAAATAGAAGAGAAAAAAGAAAAAGAAGAGAAGCGAAGATGCTTGGAAGGCGGAAAGGGAAGAACTGGGGAAGTGCAGGAAGGAGAAGGAGGTACAAGGTACAACTGACAATCCGGCAACCTCATAAAAATAGTTAATTACACGTCGGATTTGCGCAAGTTGGCCATTTTTTTATTTTATTTTAGAGGAAGACTTTCGAAGTCGATGAAAGTCAATGGCTTTGGCGTTTGCAAAATTCCGAGTAAGGAAGGAGAGTTAGAATATGATAAACTTCTAACACAATATTAATATTCCTCGTACAACTGTTTATACAATTCAAATTAAAATATACTTTTTTTTTTTTTTTAATAGAACAGAGGGATTAACATGTCACACGATAGCTTAATTTGCAAAATATGGAAACACAGATTCATTGAATGTCATAAAACAATAGTTTATTATACAACCCCAAAAGTTGAAATTAAACAAAAATAAATCAACTGAAAATTTTTTTATCACGTGAATGTCAACGTCAAACTTTTAGATAAATTTTCATTGAATATATCATCACTCATACTAAAATATCGTAGTGTGTGACAGGGACGATTTTAGGAGGTCTAGAGGGTTCTCAAGATGATATTTATGATCTATTTGAAAGCAAATTTGAACCCTAAAATGGAGCAAAAGTAGAAAATAATATACTCTTTTCGTTCCACTAAAATAGTTTAATTTGTAATGTTGTTTTGTACTATCATGGTAGGGCTAGGATCGATCATTGATGATGTTGTAACCGTGATGGTGTGAGCCATGCAAGACCACATGAGCTAAACTTACGTTCGGTTTATTCTCTCTTTCAAATTGTAGTTTGGATTAGGGTTATGGGATGATTTATAGTTAATAATGTGAGGGGGAAAGGTTGGGGTGGTGGTAAGGGGAGGGCTTTGCAATCATGTGGTCATGTGTTCGATTACTAGAGATGTAAATATGAAGAAAAAAGAAGAAGAAGTTAATAATGTATATTTAAGTGAGTATATGCATGCAAATCATGCATTTACGTGCGTTCGGTTGATATGCTACTTCGCCTTTTATCATATTCTCCCTATTCTATTAAAAAATTATAATAATACAATTATTTATGAGTTAACGTGAAAATAGATTATTTTATTTAGAAAATTCGAGTAACAAGTCCAGCATATATATTCTTTTCTCTCCACTTCCTATGTTCATTTTTTTGACATGAATGTATACAAGTTTATTGTAGTGGATAAAACTATCTTATTTTATGAACGTTCTTCTTTACATTAAAAAGTAAAAGCAAATCAAAATGAAAAGGCAACCAAAATACCAATGTTGTTTGACCGGCCCGGACACCGACCCGGCGAGGCCAAAGGGTCACGACCCGGAGGGTCGATCAGGGTTGACGTCATAAATGTATTTTAAATAATATATATTAATAATTCACATAAATATATATATTATATTTTTCATATTTCAACCTTTAAAAACATATTTTTAAGTTAATTACATATATTTGTCATATTTAACAACTAACTTAAATATCAAAGTTATATCAAAATTTATAACAAAAAATAAATGTAAAAGGTTTCAATAAATTTGTTTAAAAAAATATAAAGTAGCCAAAGGCAGCAAAGCAAAGCAAACAAGTGAAAGCACTGAAAGGGCAGCAAAGCAAACGGGAAGCATTATATGGGATGGAGTGAAAATTTTGTCAAACAATTTTATCCCACATAGGAAGAAGAGAACAAATTGAACCTATACAAATTCTAAAAATTAAGAAACACAATCAAAATATTGGGCTATGAAAGGCCCAGGCCCATTGAAAGCCCATCATTTGGTTTTTTCTCAGAGAAAATGAAGAAAACCGAAGTTGGGCCGGGTCACGCCGGGTTCCGGGTTTGACCGATTTCCTTCAAATCGGGTTTCTCTTATAATTTACCTCGCAAGGCCTGCGGGTCGACCCCCGGGCTGGGTCGAGCTAAACAATACTGCTAAATTCATACAATTATGAACAAGCTAGTAGCCAAATTTTTTGTTACTTATAAATGGTCACTCAAAGGTAGAAGGTTCAATTCGTATTTTTCAGGAGTCTTTTCAATTTCGTTCTTCCTTTCCTTGCAGTGCCTGCCTCCTATGTAAATAATTCATTCGATTTACAACTTATTTAGAATTTTCAAGTACAAAATATAAAATAATATTTTGTTTTTTCTGTCACTTGTTTTTTAAATTATTAATACGTACACAATCATATTACTAAACATAAACACAAAAGGTAAAATGTTTAAAAAAATAAATTTATTACGGGGAATTTAGCAATAGAACAATGCCAGGGACGCAATTGCGAAATTAAAATTGTAGAAAGGGTATGTTCTGAATATGAAAATTCTTGACGGGCCCATTTTGAAATCCTTAAGTAGCGTCTTCTGGAATTTTCGACTGCATTACAGCGCCTTCTTCAGTTCTCACTCACCGCCGAGCACAGAAGAAGAAGCTCACCGCTCTTGATATATAAGTAGTCTCACATTCGCCGCCGCAGGTCTACTGAAAACAAAAGTAGGGCAATCGGAAATCGAAAATCGCGGGAGCATACCAAATTTCTTAAACCCTAAACCTAACCCTAGTTGCGAATTCCGGCAATGGCGATACTCTCCGATTACGTCGAAGAAGAAAACCAGAACACTCCGGCATCGTCGGGCACTGCTTCACAGTCGACGCCTAAACCCTTCAGCGCGGTTCTTGATCCGTCCAATCCGTTAGGGTTTCTGGAGGCGGCGTTGGAGTTCTTGGCTCGGGAATCGGACCTCTTCAAAAGCGACGAGTTGGTAAAGGATGTAAACGCGGTGGTTCGTCAAGTGAAGGAAAGGGTCTCGGCTGAGGAAAGGAAGAGAAGAGCGGAGGTCATTGAGAAGGCGGAAAAGAAGATCAAAGAGGAGAAACCTGTGACGGCAGCTGCGGCGGTGGCAGAAGTGAAAAAGGAGGCGAAGGACGATGATAAGGGCCCTCGAGGTACTTTCTATGTAACTGTTGCACAGCATTGTATATACATGATTTCAGATGGTGAAATCCACCTCCTGGTGGTCAATTCAGTCATTCACCGAGCCTGTTTTTGCATTTTAAACATTTGTTTGGTTAATCTGAATTTGCTTTTTCTGAATTCCTTGGGTTCATTTGAATTTGTGTTTGGACATGCATTTGTGTAGAAACAGTAGGGTTGGGAGTTTGTAACTGTAGTTTTTAGGGAAAACTTAAAATGATGGGGCTAGAACATCTGCTGAAATCTGATGGGGCTAGAACATGTGAAATAGCTCATCTGCGGATCTGATGATTATAAGTTTCTTTGTTATTACTACCAGTAGATTCTCTTTTACTTTTGAATGTGGCCTAGGGACATTTTTTGTTTTGTTTTCAAGAGTTCTTCTCAGCTATGTACATGAAGTAAGTTTGTTCCTTTGTGTGAGGCTGAAAAATGTATTCATGCCAGCTAGGACTTAGTCTAAGTTTGCTGTAACTGATCAACAGATGGAGATTGAAGTGTTAGTTTAAGCTTGAAAATAAATCTGATGGGGCTAGAACATGTGCTGTGGATCTGATATTCATAGATTGCTTTGTTACTTTTGCCTTTTAAATGTGTCCCATGACATAATAGATTTTGTTTTCAAGAGCATCTCAGCTATGTTCTTGAAGTAAGTTTGTTCTGTGGTGTGAGGCTGAAAAATGTATTCGTGCCATCTAGGGCTTAGTTTTACTCTCTATCTTTCTCACTAACTGTTTTATTAACTTTTGATGGCTGTCTTTTGGTCTGTTGCTACTTATGTGAACAGCTCCCAACAAAGGCAATGGACTTGATTTGGAGAAATATTCGTGGATTCAGTCGCTCCAGGAGGTTACTGTCAATATTCCTGTCCCTCCTGGAACAAAATCAAGGTTCATTACATGTGAGATAAAGAAGAACCACTTGAAAGTTGGCCTGAAGAATCAACCTCCGATTATTGATGTAGGTTTATTTTCTGATATCCAGTTCCAAAATTTCATCCGAGCACCTTTTAAGCAATACTCTATTAGCTTGATCGGCATTAAGCTAAGTCTCATTTGTTTATCTGTTCATCTTTCTTTGCTTATTTCTACAGGGTGAACTTCATCTGCCAGTTAAGGTTGAGGATTCCTTTTGGAGCCTAGGTATGTGCACATTTGAACCAAAATTGTTTACAATGATCTACTCATCATCCTGCCTTGGTGTCAAAAAGTATCTCGCAGATCTCTTTCAATAGGATTTTTTTGCCTTCCAAGATACAGTTTGGGTCTCTTTTCTTTTGTTCACTTTGTATTTGCTGCTAACCATTAATGGATTTTGTCCTTATGCAGAGGATCAGAAATCTATCTCTGTGCTCCTAACCAAACATAACCAGATGGAATGGTGGAAATGTTTGGTTAAGGGTGACCCTGAGATTGATACTCAGAAAGTGGAGCCAGAGAACAGCAAACTATCTGATTTGGATCCCGAAACTCGGTCGACTGTGGAGAAAATGATGGTTGGTCTTTGATACTTTTGGATATGTTTGGTTTCGTCATAATCACGTCTGTTTTATGACATAATATGCATGTTTCTTTGAAATATTCCTGATTAGGCTATTAAATTTATTTGACTGATGGAAGCTCTTTGTTTACTGTAGCATATATTGAAAATGTGGATTTTCTCCTACTTAGTAGTGTGTGCCACGTATTTTATTTCATGAAATATAGGCATGCTCTCTCCAACACTGCAAGAGAGCTGTAGGCATTCTTCATGAAATATAGGCATGATGGTTGGCCTTTGATACTTTTAAATATATTTGGTTTCTTCACAATCATGTCCGTTTTATGACAAAATATGCATGCATCTTTGAAATCCTGATTAGGATATTAGATCTATTTGCCTGATGGAAGTTTTTTATTTACAGTAGCATAGCTTGTAAATGTGGATTTTCTCATGCTTAGTAGTGTGTGCGATGTATTTTATTTCATGAAATATAGGCATGTCTCTCAACCACTGCAAGAAATCTTTAGGGATTCTTGTCTAGATTTTCCACCTAAAATTACTACTAGCTAAATAAAACCTTTTGGGGCTATGGAGAAGACCTAAAACTGAGCTACAACAACTGCCTCAGGAGGTACTCGTGTGGTGTGTGAAATCCATGATAGGCTCCATTTCCTGGGCTAAGGCAGTTTTTGCGGCACGTCTTACCTTTTTTAAATCTCTCTTTTGCCATTGTCTATACTCGTTTTCTGAAATGGTCTATGGGCTCTTTGGATATTGAGTGTGGAACATCTTTGATTGTGTTCTACAGTTTGATCAGAGACAGAAGTCAATGGGCCTGCCAACAAGCGATGAGATGCAGAAACAAGATGTTCTGAAGAAGTTTATGGCTGAGGTAAACATAAAAAATTTGCTCTCTTATAATTTTGTGGTAATGTGTGTAATGATATTGAAATTTGCTCCTCTGCAGCATCCCGAAATGGACTTCTCCAAAGCGAAGATAATGTGAGAGTGTGGGCATGCCTTAACCAAGCAAACATGTATGGTAGATAGATTAAAGTAGGTGTATCATGCTTTTGCTTACCGCTTGGTATAGGTGGGCTAGAATTTTGGTCGAATGCTGTGCAAACAGTTACAAACTCTCATGTAATGCATAACTTTACGGATGCTTTTGGTAGTAGTGTATGGTTTACTTGATGGTGGTTGAACAGTATTTTTGAGTCATCCTAGGGGATGTCTTTCCCATGGTCTGGGAATGGAACTGTACTATTTCATGCATGCCCTTATGAAAGGGATGGATGTAAACTTGGATAGGGCTTATGAACTTTTCTTGTAAATGATATGCTTTCAGTCTCTCAGTGTGATATATAGGGGTTCCCACAACTTTTTGGCAGGGTGAAATGATGGTTTTTAGTTATGGAGGCTTTTACTTTTCATGCAGTTTAGACCAATAAGTAGAGTTTTTATTTGCATAATCTGGCTGCAATCTGACTATCTAAGGAGAGACTCGGATTGGATTTGGCAGTGGTTATGAAAGTGCAGGACGGCCATGTGGAAGTACATAGGACGGGAAAAGATCACGTGTGTCACTCTCGCATGAGGGAGATTGTGAGAGTGACGCTTGTGCTATGTAGCGTCACAGATGATGGCCACGTGGACGTACCGGAAATAATGCAGAATAAGTGTGGCTAAAAGCACAGGATTACTAGGAAGACAGAAGCGGTAACTTAAATGTGAGGTGCAGCTGCATCTCTAGTGTTCTTTTCTAGGGGGTTGCTACTTGTCTCCAGGATAAAGGAATCTATAGCAAGGGACAATAATTATTGGAAGTAACCTTTCACTTCAAATTCAAACCATCATCTGCACCAATGATGTTGTGACAACTTCCCCTGTCCAAAGGGTGAGGAGGCCTACCCTTCGTTACTTCTCTTTCAACCAAAAGGCGAAGGTCACGGTCCCCCTTCGGCAAATCAACCAAAATCGTCCAATTTTTAGTAACCTAATGCACCAAGTCGGCAAGTCCAATCTAGCAAAATGTTCTAGTGTAATTTGTCTTTCTCTTGCAATAAACTTGTTTTGGAGGGTATACGGGGTCCCCATAGAATAGAACCACTCGACGACAGATAATTGAAGGAGATGGGCTGCAAGTTTCACGCTATCCCATCGGGGGCCAAGTGGACCTCTCATTCCTCAAATGGTCCTCGTACATAAGTTCCGGAGTTGTCTGTAGGGTTCAACTCGTGATTTCAAGGTTACAAGTCTCTCTCATCGTAACTCCAACCCTTTTCCTATATCTCTGGTGTTTCTTTTGATTAACACAGGAAGGGGGTCGCATTTGAAGTATGTTGCCAACGATCTCTTGGTAAATTGTACAAGTAAGATCGTTGTGGCTCAAAATTCACAGTTTCGAAAGTTTTTGAAGAGAGAGAGGGAAACATACAAGCAAATAGAAACTCAAACAACAATGGCTTGGGTGAAGAACTAAGGAGGAGAATGGTAGTACTTGTTTGTTTGTTACTCGTCGGTTTCATTCAAAAAGTCAACTTCATATTACTAAAAACAGTAATATATAGTAGATTTTTTGAACAATATGGAAAAAATATGACATGGGTAGTCGCTTGCGCATGCTTAGGCCTTCCACAGAAAAGTCCGCATAACGTAAGAATCCAAATGCCACACACACTGCATAATTTCCCATGGATGTTGCCACATTAGGTCTAGAGTGCATGTATCATCTTTTATATTTTCATATTAATAAATATGTAGTATAATATATTATGAATTTTAAATTAGAAAAGAAACAAGGTTAGGTTCAGTTGGAGTCATCAAAGGTTTAAACTCGAGATCTCTCAACTCAAAAGATTAATTCTTGGTTTACTAATAATATGTGTGGCTTACGATTCAAAGATATTTACTTCCTCTATTCTATTAGAAGAGTCTACTTTGTAATAGGTAAGCAAATTTGTAAAAAAAAAATTTATTTTATATAAATAATATATATATATATATATTGTGGTTCGATATAGATATAATTATAAAATTTTTAGATAGAAATAAATTATTAAAAAAATTAACACAATAAAAAGCTTCAAATTAAGAATTCTTACTCACGCATTGCTCGCTTTCTTCCCTTTACGGGGATCGAAACCTGACATTTCTATCTTATGTCAAAGCACACTCCTCAACTAAACATTACCTCCAGCTTGATGCGCGATACCTCTTATTCCCGCTTTTCTAGAAGAACTAAAAAAAAAAATTCATACTTTTCTTTCTACTTTTATTTTCCTTCTAATTTCTGAATTCCAAGTTAAGAGAAAAGCTAATATTTACTGTTAAACTAAAAGGAAATTTTGTTCTATGGTCCCCAATAAATAATAGAAAATTGATGCATGCAGGGAAAATTTTAAGGAATTTTTTCGAGAAATGATGTGGCAACCCTAAACCCTAAATTTTAACGAGAAGAACTAAATTTTTCGAGAAAATTTTAAGAAATTCCTCAATGGAATTGACATTGGGAATGATTGAGGGGTCAATAGCAATGGAAATGATTGAGTAGTCAATTGTGCTTGGTTAAAATTGTGTAATGGATATCATTGTGATTGATAGTGCTTGGTTTAGCTCATCATTAGCAATCAAAATCAGTTAAAATTTCAGTTTTACGCTTTCAAATATATTAAGAAAAAATCAAAGTGAAGTAACGAAGTTAGAGAGAAAAAAATTTAGAGAAAGAAAGTGAAGTAATAAAGTTCGAGAGAGAAAAATATTAGAGAGAGAAAGTGAAGTAATAAAGTTCGAGAGAGAAAAATATTTAGAGAGAGAAAGTAAAGTAATAAAGTTAGAGAGAGAAAAATTTAGAGAGAGAAAGTGAGGTAATAAAGTTAGAGAGAGAAAAATTTAGAGAGAGAAAGTAAAGCAATAAAGTTAGAGAGAAAAAAAAGTGATAAAGTTAGTGAGGGAAAAATATTTAGAGAGAGAAAGCAAAGTAATAAAGTTAGAGAGAGAAAAATATTTAGAGAGAGGAAGTGAAGTAATAAAGTTAGAGAGAGAAAAATAAAATATTTAGAGAGAAAAAGTGAAGTAATAAAATTAGAGAGAGAAAAATATTTAGAGAGAGAAAGTGAGGTAATAAAGTTAGAGAGAGAAAAATAAAATATTTAGAGAGAAAAAGTAAAGTAATAAAGTTAGAGAGAGAAAATTATTTAGAGAGAGAAAGTGAGGTAATAAATTTAGTAGAAGTAAGGGCATTTTTGAAAAAAAAAAATAGAGCTACTAACTCTTCAAAAAAACTGAGAGGCTTTTTGGGTATTAAAAAATAAGGTTTGGTAGTCCTCAATGGGGTTGGGTGAATATATAAGGGGTATTATGTATTGGAATTAATGGATTGATTGAGGAATTTTGATTCCCATTACATCCAACCAAGCACCATCAATCGCATTCATTACCAAGTGACTTTCATTGCAGAGTTCAAATACATCCAACCAAGCGGTCCCTTAGAGAAAACGTAGATGTTACATCATTTTTTGACAAATTTTTCAGTATGTTTATCACCACTCTAAATAACAATAGAAGACTCCCTAGTAATTAAATTCGTTGCTTCTCACTTTGTCGTACATTTGAAACCAACACAGCAGTACAAGTACAAACGTGAAACGTACTAGCCATTTCTGTGATGAAATGAAAAAATAGAACTGAAAATTTTATATATTATATGTTGGGAAATTAAATTAAGTTTTTTAATTAGTTGTTTCCTATTTAGTTTTGTATTTGTTTTGGGTAATGGAGTAGTATTTGGTAATAAAGGAAATTGGAAACATATTAGGATTTGGGGTGATTTTTATTCATAAATATAAGCATTGGGTATAATTTGTAATGAGTGTGAGCGAAGAAGAGAAGACTCGTCTTCTCACATTGTTTCAGAGAAGAGGCTTATGTGATTTGTTTGTTGGTTTATAAAGTTGAGTTGATTGGGTTATTATTTTTAAGCTTTAATTTAATCTTTTGGTTTCCGTGCATCAAAGTTAAATTGAGTTTGTCTTGATTCGGTCCTCTTGATTTGGTGCATTTAAATTACATCAAAGTTGTTTTAAATTAAACCGAAGTCAGTCGAACTTATGACTTGATTTTTTCG
Organism: Leptodermis oblonga; assembly: GCA_016801395.1. NCBI lineage: Eukaryota > Viridiplantae > Streptophyta > Magnoliopsida > Gentianales > Rubiaceae > Leptodermis > Leptodermis oblonga. The sequence continues at coordinate 45,732,956 of CM028756.1, forward strand.
TGAGTTCTTCGACGAAGAAGCTTCGATCGTAGTTTCTTGATTGTTCTAGTGGGTTAATTTTATTTTGGGTCCTACAAATATTAATGTCAAACTCACGTTCGATGATGAAGTATTAATATGGGAAATAGATAATATAAAATATATATTATGGAGCACACCACACTTATTCAATAATTAAATAAGTAAAACAAAAGAGCTTGTGCCATTGAGTGGTGGGCTAGTGGCCCCTCGTATTGAACTGATGAGCGATGATTCCAACATTGCTATTGAAATTAGTGGGGGGTTTTTGCATGAGCCAAATTAACACGGTTTCCTTGTTGTTTCAAAAAAAAAAAAAACACGATATCCTTGTAATGTAACAGAGTCAGTGGCGGAGTGAGAACCCTAATGTCGAAAGAGCAAGGTATTCAAAGCAATAAAAAATTTTAATATAACAAAATATTTTACGGTCATTCTCATAAAAAATTGTTGTGCTTTGTCATAAATTTGTACTGATAATTCGAGTTCATTTGTATTGAAAATGGAATAGAGAAATACTACAATACTAAATTTTATTTTTCTTTACTTTTATCCCTAATTACTTTAATTTCTAGTGGAGCAAAATCAGATATTTTTGTAATTTTTATATACTACCAGGCCCCTGAATAGAGTTTTGGCATTTTTTATTTGTATTTTTATTTTTAGAATTTAAGAAACAAATAGAATGAGTCCATCTTTACAGCATTGAAATCACTTGTATCCAATAATAGTGTACTTATCAAGTTTCATTATCAAAATGATATTATTTTTAAAGTAACTCATAATAGATATATAATTATGAGTACAGATGATCTGGTTCTCTTTGAACCACCATCTAAATGGGACCGGCGCATTAAGCGGCAAAACTCTTGAATGTTGTTAGTCAATTTCAATAACCGGTGGCCGGAGTTTGGACCAATGTCTAACATTGAACAGAAATTTCGCGTAAATATTCGCATCCATGTTTATATTAAATCAATTAGGGCAACGCCGTGGGTATCCCCCAACCCCACCCTCTCCCGGTGGTGGTGCGGCGGGGACCTACATGATGGTGGAGGAAGGAGCACAGCCTAAAATTGGATGGATGGATTGATCGACAAGGGATAAGTGGCGCCACCACTTTATTCCAAGTTCTTGCGCTGCACGTATAATAATGATAATACATTGTTGTTAATGCATATTGCCGTTTCACCACTATTGCATTTTGCATATGATGCTACGAAATATGTTCGTTACGGAATAATTTTGAAAACATGTTTTTAGAAAAAGAAAAATATATATAAAAATTGTGTTAAAAATATAAAGATATATAGTTACATAATAAAAATTTGTATTAAAATAGTATATATATTAAATTTAATGTACAAGTCGAAAACAAAAACAAAACAGCGAAAACGAGCAGTTCCGGAAAAAGCCCAATTCCCACATTGCCCCAAACTACGTGCTTCTACAGAATTCACCTTCTTTTGGTATTTGCCGCTCAACTTCTCATAATTTAACAATATTCTCCAAGTGTCACCATGCAAAATTTACACGAACAATCAGTAAATGGGGCGGCGGTCCCCTAGGCGTTGCCAATTCTATTTGTTTATACTTTTATTATTACAAATTTGTCCTCAAAATTCGTTGAAAGATTCCCACTCTAAATTAGATCGACTAGGAGAATGGTTCGACTTTTCTTCTTCTTTTTTTTTTTTTTGAAAACAAATGGTTCAACTTAACATTCATCTAAAAATATTTATTTTTGTCCCCGCTAAAAAAATTTGCAACATAACTGTTATAACCCTCGAATACAATTTAAAACAACCCTGAGAAGAGAAATAATATCTTTTATGTTTTTTTGCCAAATAAAACAAGTTATTTTCAATTTGTATCTTGTGATTGATAAACAACAATGTCATTGAATTCTTTTAACCATAATGACAAATTAAAAAATAATAATAAATTTCCATCACTTTGCCTCTTCAACTAGAAGAGTTTATGGGTATTTTTAGGGGTAAGCAAAATAATTCAAAAACTGTCCGAACCGTTGATCCGATCCGAAATTTCGGATCGAATTTTTTTTCGGATAATCCGAAACCGATCCGAAAAAAAAAATTCACAAAAAAAAAGAAGCTAAAATGAAACAAAGAGAACCACGGATTTCGGATAAAGCCCGGTTTCCGATAAAAACCGATCCCAAACCGCGCCACCGGATTAAAATCCGAAACTGATCCGAAACTTCGGATTCGGATCGGTTTGGAACGGATTCGAATCAGTTTTCCTTTTGCTCACCCTAGGTATTTTGATGTTTTTGGCACTGAGTTATGAACTGAGATTGTCCAAATTGATCACGAGTTTGAGTGATTGAAGTTCATACATTGTGAACGCAGCTGTGGATTGGATTCGTCATTGGAGCAGCCACACAATCAACAAAAGTAGCCATGGCTTTTCCCTTCATTTCTAACCAATATTGCCCCGAATAAATCAGTCACACTCAACTTTATTTATTTATTTATTTTTCTTTCTAATCATCAATTATTACACGTAAATTTCAGGGTTGTAGGAGGGGAAAAAAGAAGTCTACACGGACGAGCGCAAGTTTCTACCAATCTACGCACAAATATGACACTAACCAACAGATATAGGCATTGAATCATCAACTTCTAAATAGTCCGTCATGCATTATAATCGCTTGAACACTGACTCGTTATTAATCAACTTAATCATTGTCAAACTGTTTTATTATTTGATGCCACGGACACGCCCCCTCTCTCTCTCTCTCTCTCTCTCCTTCATCTTCTAGGCTTTAACTTGGTAAACAACAAAACGATCCATCTATTTTGGGGGCCATTCGGGGCAACAATAGGGTCCCATATTTCCATTAACGTTTCATTCCGCAACTGCAAATGAGAAAGACAAGGATGCACTATAATACAATCACCTACAGCTGTTTTGCTTTCTTTTCTTTTTCTCTTTTCTTTTTCCATCTGGACAAAGACAAAAGCATCCCATCTCTTTCTTTTTCCACTCAATTTATACTTTAATTTTCTATCACCACACCAACCCCGAATTGAATCGTTACAGGGCCATAAATTTGAGAATATAAATGTCATATTTCATTATTTAATAATAAAAGTTGATGTAACTGTGATACATACAAATTTAATTATTTGAATAAAAAATTATTACTGTTTTGGATAAATTTCATACTAAAATATGAATTTGATCTTGAATTTGTCACTAAAATTCTAATTAAAGCCTCAGACGTATTGTATCTTCACTCGAAAATAATAAAATATTTATTATTTATATGAGGAAGATAACTCTCGCGGAGACAAAATTTCTAACGATGAGATAACGAATAACTCCCATTAAGGAGAAGAAAATAAAGTAAATAGAAACTGATAATATAAAATAAACAATTTCTCCCATCTCTTGAGATGTGAGAAGAATATTAGAAAATTTGGAGGAAACTTTTAGGGTTCTATTAAATGTAATAAGATATTGTAATAGTGAGAATGATTAAAAGAAAATATTCGTTCCTTTTTTCTCCTCCTTATTTATGGCTAAATATGTAAGAGCAGTGTTTTTTTTTTTTTTTTTTTATCGAAATTATAAAAAATGATACTATATGCGTCTCAATAAATAAACAAATAAATTCATATTTTTCTTTTTTGAAAAGATCCCAAATAAAAGAGTAGTGCTTTTATTTTATTTTTTAAAATACTTTTTATAGTCTTGTTTAAATATGATTATGTGTGATTAACAATTAATTTTAACATTGAAATTTTTATTGCAAATTAGACTCTTTTATTAAGCTAATTTTTTTATTATAAACATAACTCTTTATATGAGATAGATAACACTTATTTTAGGTATTGTATTTAAAACTTATAAAATGTAGTATATTTTGAAACTATACTTTTTAATAGGAAAAATATCAAAAGTAGTCCACAATCTTTATTCCTATTTCAAATGTAGTCCACAATCTTTAGTATGTATCAAATGTAGTCCACAATGTATCCATTTTGTTTCAATTTCAGTCAAATTAATGAAAAATCTATAAACTTAACGGTCAATCAATTTGACCGTCAGTCAAACCCGGTTTTGACCCTGTTCATCTTCTTACCAAAATTTTCGATGAACAGTTCCGGTACTGTTCATCTTCTCAGCTGAACAGTCCCAGTACTGTTCATCGAAATTTTTTTTATTTTCCTTCTTCTTCAGATGAAGACCCAAACTGATTGACCGTTAAGGGCCTGTTCTTTACACTGGGCCAAGAACAGGTTCTGGCCAATTTTTGGGGTTGAGAGCCAAAATTTTTCCAAAATGTGCTAAACCCCATGTTTCGCAGAATAAGACTCAACCCCGGGTCTCAGTTTTTGGGTTGAGACCAAAAACTGAGAACTCGTTTCTTTCCCCTCTTCTTTCTTCTTCCTCCTTCGAGCCCGTCGTCCTCTTCCTTCCCGGTTGTCATCTCCCCCGCGTCCGTCATCTTCTTCCTTCGCGAAGTCCTTCGACCTCCTCCCTTCGATTCGCGCCGAAGAGTTGCCATTTTTTTTCCGTCGCAGCTTTTATTTTTTTTTTTTTTTTTTTTGGTTCTGCAACAATTGCTGCTGAACTTTGGTTCTGCAATTTGCAGATTAGCTGGAATCGGGGAAGAAGAAAGAAGAGAGAAAAAAAAAATTACAAGGAAGATGCGATGAACCGGAAAAATGGAAGAAAAAAAACGAAGATGTGATGAACCTCTTCTTCTTCTTCTACGAAGAGTTTACTGCTGCCGTTGTACTCCCTCTTGTGAGCAAGGGTGAGAACCGGAAAAAATGGAAGAAAAAAAAACGAAAGGAAAAAAAAAAAAAGTTGGGGAAGAAGATGAACAGTGTCACCGACACTGTTCATCAAAGTTTTTATAAATAGGCCCCCTGCTATTTTCTGTTTCTTAAATGACAGCCCCAACTTATTTTTTTTTTAAATTAAATAAAAAAAATTAAATATTAAACTATCTTAAACTAAAAATATTGTGTAAACTTAAATATATCATTAACATTAAAAACAATTACTATGGACTGAAATATTATTATAATGTAAAAATTAGTTTTTGGTTGAATATGTAAAAAATGAAATATTGGGGTTTTATCTGAAATAAAAATAAAAATTTTGGAAAAAAGTATTGGAAAAAATATTGGGTTCAACCCCATGTTCTTTAGCTTGGGCTGAGAACTGGGTTACAACCCAGTTCTCAGAACCTTATTTCTTAAAAAATGGGCTAAGAGCCAGTTGGGATGAGAACAGTTCCTGAGATCTGTTCTCAGAACTCCCTAAAGAACAGGCCCTAAGTTTATAGATTTTTCGTTAATTGGATTGAAATTGAAACAAAATGGATACATTGTGGACTACATTTGATACATACTAAAAATTGTGGACTACTTTTGATATTTTCCCCTTTTTAATATAAAAGAGCAAGTATATGAACAATATAAATTTTCAAAAATTAAAAACTGAGACAAAATTCATATAATAATAATAATAATAATAATGAATACACCTTGAAAGGGAAAGTATGTAATGATTTACAAAGAGAAACACTCCACTTCCAGTGCCTACAGAACCAAAACATCATATGTAATTGATGACAAGCAGGAAAAAATTGTTGTATCTTCTTGCTAATAGATTGGCCATTGAATTATAAGATGGAAAATGTGACTATATTAAAATATCGGAATTGATATTCGCAGTAACTGTTTCGATATTTGCAGTAACATTTTCCTGTAAAAAGACAAAAATACCCCTAGGCAAAAAAAAAATTACAAACCATCACGGGCTGCAAAAAAAAAAAAAAATGAAAAAGCAACTCACGGGCTCTGCTCCGTTTAATAATTCCTGCAAAGCAGAGTCGGGTGGAATCACAAAATCGGATAAAAATCGAGACGACTCGAATCGGAAAAAGGTTAGTGGCTAAAGTTAAAATGTTTTGCGGTATTGTTTTAGATAGTTGGTTTGATTATTTTAGTTGTATTATGTCCAGATGTGTTAGTATTTTTGTCGAAAATGTGAATTTTTTACCGGATTGGCGAAGATCCGCCCGGTGGTTACTGCAAATATCAAAAAAAAAAAACAAAAACCCAAAATATCACCGGTCGCGGGCGATATTTTGGGCCAAAGCAAAATATCGCTTTGGCCTAAAATATCGCCGGCGCCCCGCGATATTTTGGGCCAAAAATATCACCGGCGATATTTTGTTTTGTTTTTTTTTTTTAAAGTGTTAGGGGTATTTTAGACTTTTCACAATAAAATGTTACTGCAAATATCGAAACGGTTACTGCAAATATCATGCCCCTAAAATATATACTCTCTCTGTTTCACTCAAAGAGTCTACTTTCAAAAAAAAATCTTATCCCATTTAAAGAGTCCACTTTAAATTTATTTACATTGCATACCCTTACTAATATAACAATATGTGGTTCAAAATTAACCTTACTTCTAAAGTAAGGATATAAGTGAAAAATATAATAGTAAATTACTTATTTTAAGTGTTGTACCTCATAACTCATAATAAGTTATACACATTTTAAAGTGTACTCTTTGAGTGGAACGTAAAAAGTAATTTGTTTCATAGTCACTTTGATATTTTATGCCTTCTTTTCCTCGCCCTTTTACTGTTTGAATAGTTAATGATAAGAGGCAGAATCAGTCAAGATATGGAAAAAAGAAATTTAACGAGTAAATAAATGCATAATAAAGGTGAAACATGGGTTGAAGGGTCCGGAAACAACTTATCCGATATACTACTATATATTTGGATGTGAATGTGATTTGGTTGAAGGCGAATTTATTTTGATTTTTAAGAGTGTGCTTACGAGTTACCACTGGCCAAAAGTCCCAATCGACATATACAAATAATCTCAGTGCTCTGTCGAATAAATTTATAACTTGTATTGAGCAATCAGAGTTCTCTCAATTAACATATTACGATAGAGAAGCCACCGACAAAAATCACTAAACATATTTGTGGCGATTCAAGAGGTGGGTTTTGGGTTTTGTGCGTGAAAATAGAAATACAAATTCATCGCTTAAGTAATTTGGAGAAATATGAATCACCTCTTAACAAGATAGAATTTAAACATTATAGTTCTAAAATTATGCGAATTCTCTTTTATGAAATGATGGTCAAACACATCAATTATGTCGATATTAGATTGATTTTGGTCAAAATTTGGGGCATGAAATTACATTGAAATTTTTATTTAAAAAAATTAAAGAAAAATAATTTTTAATGTTACAACTCGTGCATATAATAATTTTTCATGATTGGCGGTGTCTTGTTTTTCTGACAGAAAAATAAAAGCAGATGTATAAGTGACATTAGATTAGATGTTAAGTATATTATCATCAAGCAAGTTGCAAACTTGTTAATCAATTTTGCATAAAACATCACGTCGAGCTATTATATCTTTCGCAAATTGCATTAAGCTTTTTGAAGTTTGAATTTTATTAGCGATTATGATTACTATTTGTGATTACATATAACTGCAGTCTTCTTTCTAAATCATCGTAATTAAGATGATACTTGTATTACTCATGTTTTGGACATATTTTCCATGGAATAATTGAGAACAACTTCCAAATTGTAATTAACGCTCAAAACTAATCATGACATTTCAATTCCTAGAAATATCTCTCATTTTATATTAGAGATAATTAATGACAAGTTTGAAAAAGCATTATCAATTTAATTGGGTGTTCAATTTGGGAATTTGGAACAATGGAAATGAATTGATAAAAAAAAAAAAAAGTTACATTGCCGTTTGGTTTGAGGGTTTAGGAACGAGTGAATGGAATTATAGGAAGAAAAAAAGATGCATTTAGAAATTATACTCACACATAATTAGAAATTAACCAAATCCATTAAGGGTGATGGATTTTAATCTGATTATCATTTCATTCTACCATACTGTCAAACACACACATATTTTCATCCTAATGATCAAACCAAACGCCTCATATGAGTTTTATTCTTGACCCAGTGATTTGATTAATGAGCTTTAGTGAAAAATATAAAACCGCCCCACAAATTTGGAAATGAGCGAAACCCATCAATAATTCGTGAATTTTAATGAGAAATGTGAAATCATTCCCATGTAACTAAAATAATATGTAAAATTAAAGAAATATTTAGTGGCACCGAGTGATGGGGATGATTCGAAGCTTTTTATATGAAGAAGACATGACGAACCCTATAAAGTGTTCACACGACGAATATGTAATACATAGTTGCATCAAGCTACATATGTTGATACAATTAAGTTTGTTTATATTGTCAGTATTTTCTTTTCTCTTTATTTTTCCAAATATGGGAAGTTAAGGTTGTAAAATATGATTCTATTGTTTGCCCATTGGAGCTTTTAAGTATGTGTGCTCAAATTCTATTACCTTTTACATGCTTTTATTTATAGTACGTCATCCCACAATTCTCATTCCCAGCATCTATAGTGTATTTGGGGCGCGAAAATCAAAATGTGAACAATATAATAGTTTAGACAGGAATTTTAAATTGACGTTTAGACAATATAATAGTTTAAATTAGTATATTTGTGTACGTAACAAACATAAACATAGAAATTTTAATTTTAGAAATTAGATGTTCATTCCCTTATTCCCATTTACATTCTCGCACGCCATTCAAGTAAAAATTAAAAAAAAAATGAAAAGCTCTATTATATTGTTGCTTTCATCTCAATAAAAAGCTTATGATTTTAGTTTATAGATTGTTACTAATATAACTATAAATGGCTCTATATTTAAACTTTAAACGGGATGAAAAATAATAATACAGGATAAAAAAATGATGATAAATTAATTAATTTAAAAATATTATACGATAAAATATATAGGAAATTATACATTCCCGAAACATAACACTTTCATTGAAATGGAAAAAAATACCTTTTTTTTTTCTTTTTTTTTTTGGTTTTGGTGAATTGCACTGCAATTCACCAGGACTGGATCCGGCAACTCATGGACCACAGGTGTTACATAATATTCGATAACGAAGGAAATGGGTGTTTAGTGAAGTTCGAACTGGAGCTTAGATGCGCGTTTAAAGTTTAAATATCGTGGGCAAATTATTAAAAAGACAGAAGACATGGAGATTTCATGAAAAACACAAAATAAATCTTCTGGCTTAAAAAAATAAAAAAATAAATAAACAATAAGGTTTGAAACTAAATATATAGGTATTTTACCCAAAAAATATTTCTATAATTAGTAATAATTGCAAATAAATAGGTTTAATTAGTTTTTTGCACCCCTATATTTATAAAGTTAATTGAATTTTACCCCCTCATTTTTAAGAATACATCGTTACCCTGAAATGTCACTATTTTATAGAAAACTTATATTTTATAATTTTACTAATTATGCATTATAATTTATATTTAATTATGTATAATTATAATACTATAAAATTTGCATAACACACAAAACACTGCCCTGATAAATCGTGAGGTTTTTTTTTTTATAAAAATTAAAAATTATAAAAAATAAAAATAAAAACAACAAACGAGTTGCATTTGACTTTAAATCTAGTATTTCCCAAAGTGGCGGGCATCCTTGGGTGGGTTTTTCTAGTTTAACTATTGGAGGATGCTGTACGTGGACCTTTTCGAGCTCCTCCAATAAGGATTAGCAAATGAGCTTTGACATCCTATTTCAAATTCTCAACATTTTTTTTTTTTTTTTATAACAATTCTCAACATTTCAATCTACCAAACGGCACTTCTTTTTCCAGATTCTTTGTTACTTAGGTCTAATATATATTTTTAAATATATAATTTATACGAATTTGACGCGTAATAGTATAAAGTAAGTTATTTGTTAATGTTTCCGTGTTAATAAAAGAGTCATATTTTAAAATTGTGCAATTTTTATAAATTTTGAAGTACAATATTTAAGTTAAATTGGGCAGTATAGTGTGATGAAGTTCTTATTAGTGTTGTATTTTTACTCCTATAATTATAAATTATACATAATTATGTAAGTTAAATTTTCACACAACAAAAAGGACTCATTTCTTAGAAGATAACAATGAGTATAATTTTGAATCGTCATCCCAAGTATACTTATATAACACAACTCTAAAACACACTTCCGTTTGAAAAATATAGCTTAAATTCTAAATGCATTTTTGAAATGTTGATTCGCATCTTGAAGGGATTTTTTTAATTTAGTTAGCTCAGACATATTTAACTTCTGTTATTCCCTCGGTTCCTTAATTAGAAAAAGTCAAACAATGTTATTATTTTTTAGTCAGAAAGTACAATTTAAAATATAAATTTTTATATCGAAAGAGGAAATTCATTTCATGTATACTTTAGATTACTTTAAGGTAAATTTCAAAACAAATTTCTTCAACTATTTTCAGGGCTAAGAGAAATATAAAGTCGGTTTTCTCCTTTTAGAAAAAAAAGGAAAGAATCGATCAGTTTACCTCATTTGCACGTACATACCCCTTATCCCCTCAGTTGCGCCTGGAAGTGGAAGACAACGACAAAAGTTTTAACTTTCTTTTTTTTAATTATTATTATTTTTTTACCCGCATCCTTAAAGTTCAAACTCATAATTTCAGTGTTACAAGGCCTTCCTATTCACCATCACTTCAACCCTTTCCCAAATTTGTTCTTTATTTCTTTTATTTTTATTTTTTTTGGCTCTTAATAAGTCAATATACATGCTACTATTTCTCTTTGATGTAACAAATTCCCAATTACTCCATTTGTTCTACTTGAAAATTTCAGTGGTATAATTATTATGAATCACAAAATAGGACTTAAAGTGAACTTTTTTTTAATGAAATGCAAAGAATATTAAACTTGTATCTTGAAATGGGAAATTTTTTACCCCTCATTCAAAAAGTATATGTTTGGTACATGGGATATGGATACACATATCTCAAAGAAATATAAAGTATTTTTTTTTTCAGAAAAACAATTATTATATTTATTTTATACGAAGAGAAAAGTTATGTTTTAATTTGTATACCATTATGATTCCGTGATTCAATAATTACAATAATTATATTGCTAGATTTTTTAATAGGAAGACCAAAGTACTCTATTTTTTTTCCTGAAAAATTTTACTTATTTTATTATTATTATAAGAAAATAGAGTATATAGAAAATGATGAAATTCCATACAAGTTTTTGTTCATTTGAAGTTTAGCAATATGGACGAATAGGACTAAACAGAACCGGGAATAAATAATTGAAGGTGATACCAGTTGGAGCACACAATCCTTCTCCCACTCGCGTACTCAACGCGTGTGATGCTCCACCCACATACTTCAATTATGAATAATTTGTAGTTAAAACAACTTAATTCAAATAGTCATTAGTTTTCAATTTTGTCGGGTTGTCTCTAGGATTCATTTAAACAGAGTGGCTTTAAATTTTAGATAAAATTTATGATTAACTTTTATTTTTCATTATATATATATATGTATATATTTTATGCAAAATTAAGGTCAAAATGAAAATTAAAATAGTGTATAAGAACTCTTAAAATTTGTATTTATTTGCATTAATCACAACCAAAAGTTAAAATCTCTTTATTTAACTAAAAAAAAACATAGTTTGTAAAATACATATTTTCATAAGCTTTAAGATTTATGAATTATAAATTTTTATTAAATACCTGTACAATATGTAAAAAGGAAATTTTTTTTTAATATATAAAACAGATAAAATGTATTTTATTTGTATAATTTGACGTGATCCCTTTAGGAATAGATGTGCGCGTGGACGCAAGAGAAACGGAAAGGGTAGCACGTGACAAGGAAGAGGAGAGTTGCAGAGTGGACAGAATCAATAATAGACATATGAGATGTGAGATTAGTGCAATTAATCTGTGCAGAATTAGAATATGCAACACTGAATAATGAATGATGATGAAATTTTTTATATATTATGACTGATGGGGTCACCGTACTGTATTTTGGTACCACTGACGTTGATGTTCTCTCATTTTTTGTCCTTTTTCGTCTATTGCTTTCATTTTTCTTTTTTACCAAATTTATTTTGGCAAGTACATTGACTTTAAAATACTTCTCGTCCCGATGAATCGTGTTCTTAGTTGACATCATGACTCATAAATAGTTAATATGCAGTTTTAACTCTTTAGTTTAGTTACCGTCCGATAGGGTTTTAATCATCTGTAATCTTTTACGTGATGTTTTATGTTACATGTATTAATAACTAATTATAAAATATTATTGTTAACAGTATTTATTTTTATTATGTAAACTTTTTGTGACTAAATTTTTTTTTTTCGTATAAAATATATTGAAAACTTTAAAAATAATATCATGAGATTATATTTAAAGAAATGTAAGGACTTGGCGCTGCCTAAGTTTCCACTAAGCTAACCAAGCTTATGTATAAAATGTCAGACTTATTTAATATATACGTAAATTAAATGCAGCTATAAATAAAAAATCTAGACTCATAGACTCTGACGAGTCTAGAGATTTCGACCGAGTCTAGTTCGAGTCCATATTAGAATACGTTTCCAATTGGGATCAATTTTATGCATTCGACGGGCTTGTTCTTTAAGTTTTAGTTTTGGTTTCAACAGTAAATTTAATATATTATAATCAGTTTTTATCATTTCTAATACAGTTTTTTACTATTCAGCTATAATTTTTTACATTTTCAATGCACTTTTTACTTTAAAAAATTATTTTTTTCAAACAAAAACTCAACCCAACCAGAAAAAACAGGCCTTTAACTCATGTGAGAAACAACCATGGTACGTTGAACTTGAATGCTGCAAAAAACAGGCCTTTAACTCATGTGAGAAACAACCATGGTACGTTGAACTTGAATTTGCAGCATTCGTACTATTTTAATTGAATTTTTAACCCCAAACGTACTTTTAGGGCCCCTTATTTACCACACGAAATTGTGGACACCCGATGCATGTGCGTTTAGTTATTAATGTTTTTGGGTCAATTTATATATATTGCGAATTCGCCAAAACTCAATCCTAACCGTTTATCATATGTCGAGTTTGTATTGTGTTTTCATGTCGTGTTGTGAGATAAATTGTCAATTCTGTGTATTATCTTAATTTCATCATAATGATGGCCGCGAAAAAAAAAAAGAAAAAGAAAAAGACACTCAGGGGTTTTAAAATTTGTATTTCAAAGGGGGAGAAAAAAGTTACATTCAGTCAGCTGCTGTAGCTGTTCACAGGAGGATACCAGTGATTACATTTTCATTAGGGGCATGATATTTGCAGTAATCCGTTTCGATATTTGCAGTAACATTTTCTTGTAAAAAGTATAAAATACCCTTAACACTTAAAAAAAAAAATCCCCTTGTTGGTTTTTGAATTTTTTTTTTGCCTAGGGGCATTTTTGTCTTTTTACAAGAGAATGTTACTGCAAATATCAAAACGGCTACTGCGAATATCAATTCCGTTTCATTAATCCTTCGATTGGGTCAGTAATCACATCAATTTTAAAAATTATCATTCCAGTTGGACAAATGCTCTATAGCGACCTTCAGCCCCTTTTTTATGTTTTGCTCGAAGTAAATGATTGTGACTGATAAAAAAAAAACAAACTAATATCACCATCTTATAGTAACTTATTTTATTTTATTTTATAAATTTCATAAATAAATTTTCGTATTTAATTTGATGTAATGTAATCCACGGCCTATACAATTATTTATCGATTAGAGTCCACAACAAGCTAGAGAGTTTTTAGTCTGATCGTAAATATTTTGGCATTGATATTTCGTCACCCAACTTAATTTTGATATTTCGTCACCTGAACATAATACTATCGTAAATTCATTATCTTATTACATAGAAACGATATGTGATATACTCTCGATAAGTTAGATGCTAAATTTGATATTCGTGTTCGTTTAAGGTGATAATAGAAACAAAAATGAAAAGGTCAAAAATGTAAAAAAACCAAAAGAAAAAAGAAAGGAAATAGAAAAACAACAATGTCCTACCACGATAAATTCTGTCACCTAAACCGGAAGAACCAAGGAACCATCCAAAAGGAGATTCTTTTTCACCCCCCTCGGCTTGCTCAAATCTTCTCTCATGGAAAATAAATAATTTATAAATAAACAAATAAAGTTTCTCTGTCTTCATTATGGCTGTGTCTTTCCGTCTGAGCAAGTGAGCAGAGAGCTGCTACTACTGCTCCCACACTTGGCTTTTTTTGTCACTACAGTTACTACATCTTTCACTGTTAACTATTATTATTTGACTTCTATAAAGAAGGCCCTCCTTTCCCCCATTTCAGCTCTCCTCTCCATTCCATTCCCAGCCGCACTGAAAGCAGAGCCGGAGGGACTATTTGTACTGATTTTCCAAGAAATGTATGCTGAAACTGGGCTCATGCTGCCTTACTTCCAGTTCCAGAGCAGCTTCCCTCAACAGTTTGAAGATTTCTCTTGCTCTTATCAGAGGCCCAATGCTTTACTGGTATCCATTTTCTTTTTTCTTTTCTCCTTCTCTTTGGCATGGGTTTTCTTGTTTGGTTTATGCTTAATTAAGTGAAGTTGTGGAAGGGCTGAAATGGGTTTACGCTATTTGGACTGGGAGCACTTTCAATTCTCTGAAATTTAAGTCAATTTTTGTTCCTTTGAGGTTTTAGGGGTTTTTGAAGTGATTAGCTTTGCCTGGTTCATCATAATTGAGCAATTTGGCGGCTGAAAAATTGAATCTTGTTGATTATTGTGTTTCGATTGTCAGTCCGTTAAAATGTCTGCGACAATTTTGGAATAAAGGGTCGACAAATTCAGGTTTTTGAATTAACATGGAGCTCTCTTTCTGTGAAAGAATTGCTTTTTGTTTACTTTTTTTAGTAACTTTAGTTTTGTGTACTCGAAGACTTAAAAAGAGTACATATTGGGGATGCGCTATAGTCCACTTTTATGTGCTGGATCGGTAATTGTGGGAGGAAGAAATGGTAAGGGAAATATATATCACAGGCAGAACTTCCGTGTTTCATACTTCCTTTCCCATCTTTCCTCTCCCCATAAAGAACACTAGTGGTAATCAGTTATCATCAGCTTCTCCTTTTAACCGTTTTTAAGTGTTCTGATGTCAACTTGTTGTTCAGGAATTCACTTTTCACCGCACTAGTGTAGATCAAGAACTAAAAAGTTGAGAAAAAGCTAGAAAAGTCAAGCCTCTCCTTTTAGTGTTAGTGTTCCCTTTGTTGTTCCTTTTTGGTTTAAAGTTTGGATACGAGAAAGAATATGTATATAATTTCAAAGAATAGTTTTTACACTTTGGAATATTTACTATCTTCATACCTTGTGCAATTCTTCGCATTTTTGCTTGTTGGATACTAACTTAATTATGTTGTATAAGTATAAAAATTACCATAGCTATTTCTGGACATTTATATTTCCTACTGATTTGCTTTAACTGGTTCACAGGGTACTTTATTTACTTTTCTTTTGTGTTTTTTAGTTTTTTGGAAAAAGTAACAAATGTTTGTTAAATGCTACTTGGTATTTGCCGTTAGAGTTTCTTGTGCTAAGACTCTTTGAGTGCAAAAAATCTGTTTAAGATTTTGCATCTTCAAATTACTTATCATCTGTTGAAGAAGCACAGAACTAATACAAATGGTCATCCCTGTTATCTTGGTACTTCTTGCTTTCAATATGTATCTCCACTTTTTCTGACTATGAATTCTGATGCAGGACAACCTGATTCAGGCATCGTCTATTTCAGAGTATGACTTCGGGGAAGAGGGAGATCTTTTTAAGGCTCCAGCACCAATAATTGAAGAACCAGGTATTGGCCTGGATCCGATGACGGCTGCAATATCAATGATTTCCTGTGATGGTGATGTAATTACTTCCCAAGACCTCAAGGTCTCAGATATCGACCCATCAATTGATAATGGACAACTTCTCAGTGAGGTTTTCTATGAATGCAAGAAGGATATCCTAGCAAAGGAAGCAACAGAAGCAACTCTACCAGAACTTCTGGATATCAAACCTCCAGATGAAAGTTTGATTGCTGGAGGTGATTCTCTTTCTCAAGGGCTATTCCAGAAAAGTGTTAGTTCAGGTTGCCTAAACTCGATGGAATGGATTCATGGTGCTCCGAAAGGGCCGAGTTTCCTTGACTTTCCCGGATTTGACTTGGGGGCTGTCTATGGCATGCGAAGATCTTTAAGTGAAGGAGATATAAAGGTCAAGTTTAAGTTATCTTTTGAATTGTCTTCCTTTTATGGTTCATTATTTTATTTCAATCTTGAAGAAGAAGTTACATGCGAAAATACATGTTTTAATGATCTGGAGAAATGGTAGGGCAAGAGATCATGATCTTGAAATAATAATGAATCAGATATACTTATAGAAGAGTGCACTATAAAATCATCAAAACCAAATACCTAAATAATGGATTCTTGTTACGTTGGATTTCTGAGTGGGTGAAAAAGACTACCTGTCAGTAGTAGATGAATTCTTTATTATTTTCAAATAAAATTCTTTACTGGTTCGGCCTACCATTCTAGTATGACCTGTTAGTGGCCTCCATGTGAAGGAAAATCAGTTTTTTAGGAATACTGTTTGTAGGCTTTTTGGAATTTTGATCTGTTTATCCTACGTAGTAGTGTCCTGCATGAACATAGATGTCTTTCTGGCTTTCACTTTCGACACTGGTGTATTCACAAGTTTTATAGACCTCCAAAATTGCACTGATTTACTCTCAAGACCTGTTATCATGAAGTGGATGGATATTTAAATTTGTAATAGTTCAAGTAGGAGTGTTCCTGGGGTAAGTAAATAGAGTTTAGGTAAGTTATATTTTTTATTGCTCCAGAAACATTTCTTGCTTCCAAGGTGAAGGCTACAAACTGAGAAATGTTTAGATGGTTCTCACCTTTTCAGCAGGATAGAGCTGGATCATTGATAGTGAGTTTTTATGGCAGACTCTTGGCAATGGTAGCGTAAACCTGATCGCTTCTCCTGCTGGACAATCTCAAACCATTCCCAGTTGCACGTATGAAGCTCGCATGGAAAAGCTCTCCAGATACAGGAACAAGAAGACAAAGAGGAACTTTGGAAGAAAAATCAAGGTGAGCTTTAAACATTTTTGTTTTCAGAAATAAGGAATTTTGATTCGTCCCATTTCCCTTATGTTTATGTAGATATTATGTATGTTTTCTCTATTGGCGATCGATGTTTCCTTCTAGATTATATAGATTGTGAGAGTCTGCATAGTGTTATTTATTTCTTTCCTTCAAATTTTTGCACCATTTCTGGTGATGTTCTCATATTGTATTCGTGTACTTTCAGTATGCTTGCAGGAAAGCCTTGGCCGACAGTCAACCGAGGATTCGAGGAAGATTCGCCAAGACAGAAGAACCTGACACTTCCAAGAAGCAATGACCTTTTTAACTCTTCTTCCCAAAACTAAGAACCCCTGTAGAAAAAGTAGAGTTTCACTACCTAGACCTGAATCACCACCCGATGGAAAAGTTACGAAGGGAGTAGTAGTAGTATATGCAATAGTTGGTAAAACTTGATGGAAGAGTAGAGGAAATAACGAATAACCTCTTCCAAAGATGTAATATCCTCTACTAGTGAGTGATGTGTATATAAGTTGCCTGTTGAATAAAATGTCAGTGAAGTACTGTTGTGTATGGATGGACCTCAGATTTTGGTGCTCGAGTTTCACGATCTTTTAAAGTTATGGTACACGGTTGAAACACAATGATTATAAACTTTTTCCTGTTATGGAGGCCTTTAGTGCAAAAGTGGCCGCGTTTGTGCCATACTCCATGGAGGAAAAGTTTGATATGGGGATGCTACTTTTTAGATTTTTTTTTTTTTTTTTCATCAATGGGGGCATGTTGATAATGTACCTAGTTTATTATTCCTACCCAAAAGAAGGAAAAAAAAAAAGTTTGCTTTAATTGGTAAGCAACTCCCGAGTCCCAACAGACGAATGGGTTTCGAGCTTTTTAGTATGGTGATAATGACCGATCTGATTGTTATGTCTCTAAGCTCTTGAGTATCTGCATTCACCAATAGACGAGTTTATTATTGGTTTCTAAAATATTGTTGATGCTGTTAGTGTTAGGTATCAATAGTCTATCGTGTGTATCTTTTTGCTATTTAGGCTTGGTACGTTTTCATCATTTTTGTCTGTGGTTTCTATAGTAGTATACTTCCTCTTCCCGCACTTTGAGTGAGATAGAGGGAGTAATATTTTTTTAATATAATTTTTTACTATTTAATTACTTTTTAAAAAAATATTTTTAATACAATGTTTATATTTAAAAAAAAAATCTTTCTCAACTCTCAAGTGTAGGAGTACTATTTTCATGCAGGTTAAGCGGTCCAAATTAGTCGTTCCCTTTCTCATCAAAATAGTTTTGTCTATAAAAATGTATAACTTTTGTAATGGGTTTTAGTGTATCAATCGCAATATACTTTTAATATTTATAAAATCATTGTCAAACAAAAAAAAAAAATGAAAGAAATAAAAAAGTTCAAGATGTTATAAAAAAGTTCAAGATGTTTTAGATTATCTCTCTTTCTTTTCTTTCTTTTTTTTTTATTTATAAAAAATGTGCTTATTTATTGGCAGTGCTGAGGTACATTGGCCCAAGTAAACTTTTTATGGAAGGTGGAAGGCCCACTTTTGTTTCAACATTTGCTTAAAAGATAAAATTTTGCTTGGGCTTCAGCTATGGTTGTTGTCTAATTTTGATCTCTTTCATGAAAATTTTCTTTTAGTTTTATTTATTTTTTAACATAAAATTTTGTTTTACTTAGTAGTAACGCTTGTACCATATAAAAACTAGTGTGCTAATGCAATTAGTAGAACTTTATCATCCCTAATTGGTACTTTTGTTCAATAAGTACTGTACTGTTATTACTTACAGTTATATACTCATTCCGTTTCATTACAAGTCTTCAATTTCAAAAATATTTTTTCTTTTAGAAGATCTATTCATTTTCAAATTTTTACTCCTCATATATTTATTAATATAATTATTTATAATTTACAATTAACATACACTTAAATATAAAGACATATATTTAACAAATGATGTTAAATTATTTATTTTGTCCATTGTATATTGACATCCATAAAAAAAGAATTATCCATATATAAAAATAAATTTCTTTAATAAAACAGAATTAGTATTAGCTAAGAAAATTTAATTTCAAAGTAAATATCACATTAATCATTGCAATTTTATTGTATCATGCTACAAAAAGACTTGCAGTAGGTGATATACTCATACAACCCCACAGCTCCCCCGTTCATGGTTCGTCACCATACAAGCATAATTAGCTGTTACAATTTTGAAACTTACAAACTACTCGCTGCGACCATTACAAGTTGGTCAACAACAACAATTCTACTACAATTTCAATTTTGTTAAAAGAGTTCACTTTGAAATGTGTATAACTTATTATGAGTTGTGAGATACAACAATTAAAATAAGTAATTTACCACAATATTTTTCACTTATATCCTTACTTTAGAAGTAAAGGTTAATTGTAGACCACACATTATTATATTAACAAAGATATGTAATGTAAAGAAATATAAATTAAACTATTTAAGTTAGGTAAGATATTTTTTTATAAATTGACGTAGAAAAGAGTATAATTTTAAAATAAATTATTTTAATAAAACGTAACATACACCATAATTCTAAGAGACCAAAGCCACCAAACCAAACCATCAAAAAGGGCATTCCGGAAAGTGTGCTTTGCACGAACACAGTACTAGACGCCATTAGAAGATGGCAAAAGAAAAGCAAAAGAATCACCTTAAAATTGAGCTACTCCTCACTTGCAATCTTCTCTCTCTCTCCCACGCTTGAAAAAGTATTCACTTTTCATTTCAGGTTTCGTATCTTTCCCAATAATTCCACTGGTCAATCCCCTTCAACTCCAAACGACGGCCAAAGGTCAGGCCGGGAATGCTAAAAATAGTGAACCCAGCCCCCACCGAAATGGTCCGCCACCCCCTTCAACACCTCCGGTGAACGGCAGAGCAGAAGAGCGGTCTGGTGTACACCACCGGCATCATGAATATGGCCACCAATTATCTTATTCTTTCAATCCATCTCATCAGATACTACCATTACCAAAGCTTCACCGACGAAACGAAAGCACCGGAGTAGAGAACCAAGTCGCCGGTCAAAACCAATAATTAAAAAAGAAAAATACAAACTGATAAAAGTAGTACTATAGAAAATTTATTTTTTATCGGATACCAAAATTTTCCAACAATGGTGGTTATCAACTTCGGTTCTAATCTTTTCAGATCGGCAGAGATCCAACTCCGGCGTCCCATTTATTCGAATTGGATGCTTCACTTCATTCCTCATCCCACAAACAAATGAATCCTTAAATCCTAAACCTTGTCATCACGAACAAAAAAGAATTCTTAATTCCTTAGTCGGTACCTCTTTTCAGTCGAACAGACAGAGCCTTCCATCCTCGTACAGACTTCCATGATTCCACTGCTCGTTGCACAAAAAATCAAATCACGAAAAAAAAAACCTCCTCAACCAAATCTAAGGAAACCCAAAATTATTTCCCCCTCCCCAAAAAAAAAAAAAAAAAAAAAACCGCAAAGGTTCATTTATCAATTCTCCATTCTTCTACATATCCATAGCTAAAACTCTTCTCCAACTTCTTAGGAACAACCTCTGCCAAAAAAAACCCAACAAAAATAAATATGTATATAGACGGCCAACTCACCATGTCTCACGTTAATCCCAAACCCAAACCTTTGTCTGAAACACCCCTTATTCCTACTCATTTCCTTTGTATTATACCACTACTACATCACTCTATACGTACACCAACTTCTATCTATATATTCCGATGCCGCTCGCGAGAAAATCTTTCCAAAAAAAAAAAAAAAAGAAAAGGGAAAAGCGGATTAATTTTTTGAGAGCAAATTAAAATAAAAAAAAAATTGGAATTTTTTTAGTATTACATATTTTAGTATTTCGCCTCGCTCACATGAGTAGTTGTCGTTGTTGGTGGTGTAGAGAGAGAAAATAACAACGAGAGCTGCGCGAAACAGAGATCCCCTATTCGGACGCTTTCTCTATTTTCGATCTTTTTTTTTTTTTTTTTTTTTTTTCTTTTAGTAATCCTTAGGAGTGGATTGTTCGGTCAGTCTCCGTTGATGAATTGGGCGACTGCGTTCCGACATTTGAATTTGTTTCGATTGAGGTAAACAACGAGGCGCTTCTCGCTTGCGTGCCAAGTTTCTGCGGTGTTCTGAGTGATTAGGGTTTCTAGGAGGGGGAATTAGGGTTTCTGGGGAAAATTGGGGGTTGGAATTGGAGTTTGGAGGGGTGACGGAGGGAGATGATAATTAAGAGGAACTTGAAATCCGTAATGCCGAGTTTGAAACGTTGCCGGGCCGCTGATTCGGGCGGAGAGGATGATGAAAATTCGGGGAATCGGAAGAAGCGGAAACCTATTAACGGGTATTATCCACTGCACCTGCTCCGTGAGGTTGGCGCTGGTGCAATTCCGTTTAGTGGCTATGGTATACAGAGAATTCTATCACAGGGAGGCCTTGCCGGAGCAACGGCTGCGGCGACGACGGCGGCCTCTTGGTGCGCCGGGGTTTCTTACTGTCCGGGGGAGGCGGAGTCCAAATTGAAGGATAAACCAAGCGGCAATAGAATAGTGCAGGAGCCTACACGGCCGCCGCTGGTGAGGACTTCTCGAGGTCGAGTTCAGGTTCTTCCTTCTCGATTCAACGACTCAGTTCTTGATAATTGGAAGAAAGAGAAGAGCAAAACTACTGTGAAGGAAGAGGATTCGGATCCTGAGTTTAATCCGTATAGGGATAAATGCAACTCAAAAAGTTCCAAACTTCGGGTAGAATTGTCGAGTTCGAAGATTACTGATGATAGCTACCGTTGTCGCAAGGTTCCTCCATTTTTGGAGGACGGAATGGGTGAGTTTGGGTCGCAAGGAATGAAGAGTTTGAGCGTTAGGAAGTATTCTAGCTCCCGGAGCACACTAACTTCGTTGCATGAGCAGTTGGTCGAGGGTGAGGAGTACGAGGAGTTCGAGGAAGAAATAAATTTGAGTGGTATTGATGAATTCTCTAAGGAGGAGGTGAAGAGGAAAGGCCGGATATATGGGCCAGACAACTTTGGTTCCGGTGATGTAGTTTGGGCTATATCCGGGAGGCATTCTCCTGCTTGGCCAGCTATAGTTCTTGATCCAGACACCCAAACTCCCCAACAAGTTTTGAATTTTCGCATTGCGGGTGCAGTTAGCGTGATGTTTTTTGGTTACTCTGGTAATGGGACCCAAAGGGTAAGTTTTATGCTTTCTAATTATCATGCCCGGTTTAGAAAATGTTACTGAAACTTTGGTGTGTGGCAATTGTAACTGTAGGCATGTTTGATCGATGACATTTATTGATATTGCACATGTTAACGTACAGGATTATGCTTGGGTTAAACGAGGGATGATATTTCCTTTTGTAGACTATGTAGACAGGTTTGTAATTCTTGTCTTTGCTGTACTGTATATAGTCTTGAACTGAGTCGTTTTATAGTGTAAATGTGGTTGAAGCTTTGTTGGTGTAGTTTTCAGGGGCAGACATACTTAAACGATGGGAAGCCTAGTGATCTTAAATCTGCCATAGAGGAGGCATTTCTTGCAGAGAATGGATTTAATGAGATGTTAACCGTTGAAATTAATGCAGCAGTTGGGAATTTAGGTTATCTCCAGTCGGTAAATAGAGGGGTGTATGAGGCGTCTGATTCAAATCAGGATCAAGAGTGTAATTCTTTGAACAAGGCAAGTTATATTATTACAAATGCTTCGGTAAATAACAGAACTGTGGACGTATAAGGAGAGATGTCTGCTCTTTTAAAATCTGTCTTTCAAAAATTGCTCCTTTAAATGTAACATTTTTCTTTTTCTTTTATTCCAGGAGCTATTCAGAAAGAAAGAGACAGAATCTTGTGAGTCCTGTGGATCGAGCATCTCTCCCAAAATATCAAAGAAATCGATTGATTCAAATCTCGCAAGCCATCTCTTGTGTGCTTCTTGTACCAGGGTTGGTTAAATAGCCTGGCTTACTCTAACCAAAATTATATTTAGAGTTTTGTATATTCTTTTATTTATTCTTTTTTTTGGTGCCCATTGCAGTTAAAGAAAATAAAGCATTACTGTGCGATATGCAAAAAGATTCGCAATAATTCAGATAGTGGGACTTGGGTGAGTCTGTCGAACTTTATACTACACTGTTGCACTTAAATCCATAAGATTAATTTTTGTACTTCATAAAATTTTCGTTTTCCTTTATCTCATACAATTCGTTTCTTTTACCATATCAGGTACGCTGCAATGGCTGTAAAGTTTGGGTGCACGCTGAGTGTGACAAAATTTCGAATAGGAGTTTCAAGGTCTTCCTTCATATACTGTTTCCAGTGTTGCCTTTGCTTATTTAAAAGTCAGTGGTTTACCATGTTCGTGATAAAAAAATGAATTGCTCTTTGAACCTCTTTTCTGTTTGGCACTATTTTAGGAACTTGGAACCACTGATTATTTTTGTCCTGAATGCAAAGCGAGGTTTAATTTTGAGTTGTCTGATTCAGAAAATTTGTTCTCTAAAACCAAGTAAGTTTTTCTTTTTTGTTCCATCTTTCTGTTGTTTATATGGTCACTGTCTTGGGTAGTGTGGTTTCTGAAATGTGGATGGTGTTCATGATTTAGAAATAACAAGAAGAATGGTCCTCCTGACAAGGTTTTGGTAGTATGCTCCGGGGTGGAAGGCATCTACTTTCCTAGCCTTCATTCGTAAGTTTTTGCATTATATGATATGCTGAAAAGTTTGTCTTTATGCTAATTATTTTGCCTAGAGTTCTTTCCATCTTTGCTAATAAGTCCTACGATCTTTTCAACTCGATTTTCTTAAGCGTTACTTATGATTATGAAGATAAGTTGATAGTGCAAGGATTACAGTCATGTGAAACAAGATATTGATAAGGTTATGGTATTTTGTGATGTAGGAATTTTACTAGCCAAAGAATGATAACAAGTAAAAATTGTAGAAATGGTTGAATGTGTTAAATGTTGTGTACTAGCTTTCAATAATTTTCAGTTTTGGATATTACTTGCAATTGAAGCACTACTGCAATAGGCATGGAGAACTTTATTTCAAATAAACTTATATTTCCTTGCGTCCCTTTTTATGAATTGACTGTATAAATGATGACAGACTTAGATATGAGGACTACTATATTTCGTATATTTTTAAAAAAAAAATGTTAACACTCTTACCCACTCTATTCTAGTGTCGTTTGCAAATGTGGCTCTTGTGGAACTGAAAAGCAGGCACTGAGTGAGTGGGAAAAGCATACAGGTTGCAAAACCAAAAACTGGAAGACAAGCATTAGAGTGAAAGGTTCCATGATACCACTAGAGCAATGGGTTCGTATTTTAAGTTCTTTGAATACCTTGAATGTTTTCTACATATTCATTTCTGATGTGGCAAATGCTTAGTTTTTTTATATGCATCAGTTGTGCGCGGGTTATGCCTGTCTTTTAGTTTCAAGTTGCTATGTTACTTTTATGTATTGCTAATCTATTGGTCGAGCTATTGGCAAATAACCTGAGTATTTGACATTATTGTTAAGATAGCATAGTTTTCTTTCACCTATGCAAATTGCCATCATGCTCTCAGCGACTGCTGATTTCAGTCCTAATCTCTCTCCTTGCAAGGAATATTTAATGGCATTTATTTGGCTTGTCAGATGCTAAAGGTTGCCGAGGATCATGCACGTGGTGTTGTTTCTGTCAAGTCTCTTAAACGTCCTTCAATTAAAGTCAGGAGGCAGAAACTGCTTGCATTTCTTCAAGGTATTTCCTTTCGCTTAATTTTATTCTCCCTTTTATTAAAGCATGCAGTTTCTTTTGGTGTGTATATTCTTGACAGGAAATGACTTCTATATCTTTTTGATCTCATAGAAAAATATGAGCCAGTTTATGCCAAGTGGACAACAGAGAGGTGTGCAGTGTGCAGATGGGTTGAAGATTGGGATTACAATAAAATAATCATATGCAACAGGTGGTGTTAAATCTGAGTTTGATTCTCCGGTGGCTAGAGATCTGTATCTTGTCTGGTTATAGAAATAGTTGAACTTTGACTCTCTGATGTGCATATGATATATGCTACTTATGTGAGTGAATGGAAGATGTTTCTAATTATCTTTTTGGTTCTATCAGATGTCAAATAGCTGTTCATCAGGAATGCTATGGTGCAAGAAATGTTCGTGATTTCACTTCATGGGTCTGTAGATCCTGTGAGACACCTGATATTGAGCGGGACTGCTGCCTCTGCCCTGTTAAAGGCATAACTTCTACTTAAGTCATAATCAGTGCTCTAAAATGTGATTGATATATATATAGACACACACACACACACACACACACACACACACACACACACACACACACACACACTCACTACTTTTCTTCCTTTTGAAAATTTGAATAATTTAATATGCAGTTAAAGATCCCGCCTGAAATTAAACTCTTAGTAGGACTTTTCTTTCTGTGAAGTTCCATGATTTCCAAAGCTTTGGTGACAATGCAGCTATCTGAAGCTAAGAGAGCTTTTGTTTAGGAATTGTTCATCTCTTATTGCTGCATTATGACCTCCACCGCAAACTTTTTTTTAGTACAAGCATGACATATTATTAAAAGTTTGGAGCATTTTTAACGCATTCGCTATTGTATTAAATGAGTTAATTGTACTGTGACCGTCGCTTTGATGTTTTCCATTTTTAAAATTTCGTTATAATGATTGATAAAAAGATCGAATTTCATGTTTGATTAAAAATCTCATGACTATCTTTTGGAAAATTTAGGTGGAGCTATGAAGCCCACTGACATTAGTCCCCTCTGGGTTCATGTCACTTGTGCTTGG
This sequence comes from Leptodermis oblonga, assembly GCA_016801395.1. Lineage (NCBI taxonomy): Eukaryota > Viridiplantae > Streptophyta > Magnoliopsida > Gentianales > Rubiaceae > Leptodermis > Leptodermis oblonga. Next base: position 45,758,942 of record CM028756.1, read on the forward strand.
TTTCAACCAGAAGTTTGTTTTGCAAATGATGAAAAGATGGAACCTGCCACAGGCATCTTAAGGATTCCTTCAAACTCTTTCGTGAAGGTAGAATTTAAATGTTATCTGACTTCAGTAATTAGGATATTTTAGTGTTTCTCTCCTTTCCAAACTTGACAATCTCACTCTCACTCTCCTCCCACCTAAGTTGCTTGATGCTACTTGGGGGACATGTTAATGAACCGTCAAGGGGTTACGTTTTCTTAACATTATTGTATTACTAAACTGTAACTATTAACATGTTGGCATGGAAGCAGCATTACCTTTTGCCTCGTGTGATTTAGTTATCTGATTCGTTTAACAAACCTGAAGCTTTGATTCCCGTTTAAACTCTGAATACCTTCAATTTGTTGTGAAATTTTGTTTCTCAGATCTGTGTAGTCTGCAAGCAAATTCATGGATCTTGCACACAATGTTGCAAGTGTTCCACTTACTACCATGCAACATGTGCATCAAGGGCTGGCTATTCCATGGAGGTGAGTTTATTAGGTTGCCTTGATCTCTGAGAAAGAGTAACAATTTTACTGTCAGCTAGGTGGTTTTCTTACAAAGTGAGACAAATTAACATCTCAAATACATGCACATGAGAAGTTTAAAAAGTTATACATTGTTTTCATTGTGCACTGAGAGAGCATTGATTAGGAGAAGTGAAATTTTTAAAGTTATGAAGAGGTACACAAAAAGGGATTTATGGTCAAACAAAGGTTTTGATAAATGGTCTTACTGCTTATTTGCTTTCTTTGTTTCTCGGTTAAAGTAGTGCATAAATTGATTTCAATTCAGTTGCTAACCACGCGAAAAACTAAGTTCGCTTCCTTCTTGGACTCTTCCGTTAGAAAGTTCTTTATATGCTTTTCAATTTCCCCTTTGGTTTGGGTCAGTTTTTTCTTTTCATTTTCTTTTTCTTTTTCTGTTATTAAGCTGAATAACGAGGTGATGATTTTTACAGTTTAGGCGACTGTGTTTTCCTGTTTGTTACTGATATGTTTAATTGCAGTTGCATTGCTTGGAGAAAAACGGGAAGCAGATCACCAAGATGGTCTCATATTGTGCCTATCATAGGTATTTCATCTTTCTGGATTGGTGGCTGTAGTACTCTAGAATGAGAGAGAAGGGAGTTTGTAATACTTTTACCTATTTTTTTTGTTCTGATGCATCATTGGCATGTTTAGCACCTCTGGCCTCTAGGAGCAGGCATGGGCAAGTTAACACTATTTTATGATTTAGTGGGTACATGAGATGTAATTAATGGTTCATGTTTGGATTGACTCCTTAAGGGAAATGCCATAGATAGATAGAGATGGTATCTGATGTTTATCTGTTATTTCTATGGCTGTGCATTTTGTTGCAGGGCTCCAAATCCAGATAATGTTCTAATTATTCAGACTCCTAAAGGGACTATCGCGACTAAAAGCCTGCTTCAGAATAAAAAGAATACATGCTCTAGATTAATTTCATCAAACAGGTTGAAACTTCAGGAAGCTCCAACAGCAGAGGTTAATGATTCCAAGCCTCTCTCTGCAGCTAGGTGTCGTATTTACAAGAGAGTGAATAATAAGGTACTTCAATGTTCAAATGGACCATACCACTTTGTCACATTGTGTTACAGTTAGGGAGGCCTTACCATGATAAATTGTTCTTCCCATTGTTATTATAGAACCTTCTTGTTGAGGGTCAGATACCATCTGATGACTTAAGTGATGTGGAAGTGCTTTTCATGATTTTTCATTGTGACCCTCTAATGGTTGAGTCATGGGTTGGAGTTCTAGTGTTATTTATTCCCCCACTTTTTGTTCCAGATGCTTCTTTTAGTTACATTGTCTCTTTGGACATAAATAGCTGTAATATTGTGAGGTTCTTGCGCCTATCTAAATATTTTGATTCTGTTATTTGATATGCTGGTAGCCCCCATGGATTTAACTGCGAAGTTTAAGGTTTAATTCTGATCCTTTTTTTTTTTTCTTCCCTAACCTGCTTTCCAGGGTGTGAGATATACGGAAGAAGCTGTTCTCCACAATGTTATGGGACCTTTTCATCATTCTTTAAATGCAATACAGAGCTTGAATGCCAACCGCGTAAGTTTCTTGTAATTGGTTTGCACATCAGAACCGTGTATGGAGTTAAAATGTTTAACTCTTTGATCCATTACTTCAGGAAATAGAAGAGCCACAGAATTTTTCTACCTTCAGGGAACGCCTTCGTCATTTACAGGCAATTTTACAATACTTTCTAACAGTAGTTTTCACTGTCAGTTTCAGAGTTCTCATTTTGTATTCTGATTTCACATTGCCTCCTGTAGAGAACGGAAATGGATCGTGTTTGCTTTGGAAGGTCTGGAATACATGGGTGGGGCCTGTTTGCTCGTCGGAATATTCCTGAAGGAGAAATGGTATGTCCTTAAAGCACCTAGAACAAGTGGAAGAGAGACTGATTGGAAAAAAGGATCTATAGTTATCACGTATTGAGGGCTTATCTTTGGCACATCTGTGGCATCTGTGTTTCTTCTTGTTGGTTTGATTAAGTTCTGACATTGGTATGCATTGTGTGTTACTTCCAGGTTCTTGAATACCGTGGAGAGCAGGTCAGGCGCAGTGTTGCTGACTTAAGGGAAGTACGGTATCGCAATGAGGGCAAAGATTGCTATGTAAGTTGCTCCTTATACTCGATATTAGGAGAAAGTTACTGCTTGAGTTTCTCATCTTCTGTTGTTATGACACCCTCTAATGCAGCTATTTAAGATCAGCGAAGAAGTTGTAGTAGATGCTACCGATAAAGGAAACATCGCACGCTTAATTAACCATTCTGTGAGTTCCTATTTTAGTAGGGTCTCGATCTTATTGTTATATCATTACAGTGCAATATGACTTCAGTTCCCGAAAAACCGAAGAACTAGCCCTAGTTATTTGTTATTTCACTAATTTCTGATTGTTTTTATTTGGTTTGGGTGGGAACAGTGCATGCCCAACTGCTATGCAAGGATCATGAGTGTGGGAGACGATGAGAGCCGGATTGTACTGATTGCCAAGACAAATGTGTCTGCTGGTGACGAGTTAACGTAAGCGCGCACACACTCTCTCTCTCTCTCTCTCTCTCTTTGGGTATTGTTTGCTCTTACATTTGCATCATGCCTGAATCTGTTTGCCCAAATGTTGCAGGTATGATTACTTGTTTGATCCTGACGAGAGCGAGGAAGTGAGAGTCCCTTGTTTGTGTAAAGCTCCAAATTGTCGCAAGTTCATGAATTAGGTTAGAGTAATCAGTCATAGTCACATTCAGATTACAGTACAGGCATTTTGATTGTTTCTCCGCAAGGAGCCTCTAACTATTGGTTTCTTCTTCTGGACCTCACAGCTGGTAACATCTCTAGTTTTTTGTGCTTTTTTTGCAACCCATTTTTGATAGTTCTCAGAGCAGAATAATTGTAACCAAACTACCTTGGACATAAGGCAACAGCGATGTATAGATAGATCGGGGGCCATGTCTAATTCTCTGGTTATTTAATCCCATCTCAATTTTCTTTTGGTTAATTTCCTACACAGCCCTTGTGTTTGTTCTGTTTATATTGCTTCCGATTAAGTAAAGTATATACTGGTTATTTTATTCTGATTGGGAAAGTTCGTGTAGCGTAAAAAAGACACTAGTATTTTGCTGCTTCTAGAAGTTAAAAATACACGAAGGCCTGTTCTTTTTACGAAGGCATGTTCTTTTTGTTTCGTTTTGAAAACGATTTTGGTTTCAACAGTAAATTTATTATATTTTAATTATATTTTATCATTTTTAATATAATTTTTTACTATTCAGCATTTATTTTTTACATTTTCAATACACTTTTTATATTATAAAATTGTTTTTCAAAACTTGTTTTCAAACTTAGTTTGAAACCAAAGATAGGATTATGTTCTTTTTAACATTTTCAAACTTGGTTTGGAAAAAAGTTTTGAAAATTTTTTGATTTCAAACTTTTTTTAAGAAACATGAGTTTCAAAACAATTTTTTGAAAAAAAAGTTTTGGGCAAAAATTTTTTTTTTTCTCTATCTCCTTTCCCCTTTCACCATTTCTCCAATTTCACACCTTCCACCACCACCCACCACGCCGCCACTTTTAATGAAGAAGAAGAAGAAGAAGAAGAGAGTGAAGAAGAAGATGAGAGTGATGTAGATGAAGTTGGAGAAGAAGAAGAAGAGGAAGAAGGAAGGAGAAGCAGAAGAAGAAGAAGATGAGCTCACGGCGGCAGACGGCGGTGGACGGCGGTGGGCGGCGGTGAGAGAGAATAAGAAGGAGAAGAAGAGAGATGAAGAAGAAGAGGAAGAAGACAAGTTAGAGGAAGAAGAAGAAGGAGAAGAAGAAGGAAGAAGGAGGAAGAAGAAGGAGAAGAAGAAGGAAGAAGATGAGAGTGATGAAGATGAAGAAGAAGAAGGAGGAGGAGAAGAAGGAAGGAGAAGAAGGAAGAGGAAGAAGAAGAAGATGAGAGTTTGTTGGGGGCGGCGGTGGGTGAGAAGAAGAAGGAGAGGAAGAAAGAGGAAGAAGAAGAAAAAGAAGAAAGAAGGAGAAATGTTGTAATTTTATTCACAAAACTCATTCAACATCTACTTTTTACATTTTTAATACACTTTTTACATTATAAAATTATTTTTCAAATTTTGTTTTCAAACTTAATTTAAAATCAAAAATAAAGAACAGACCCAAACAATTTAACAAGCACTGGCCCATGGTGGGGACGAATGACCGGATAAACTATGGTTTTTGGCGAATTCTTGGTGGGCCTTAGACTGGGTTTTCTATAAGTTCTCTAATTGGTTTTATATTTATTTATAAGTATTTGATGTAGCCAATATTGCATTGTTAATTCTTATGAAACTATTTTGTAATTTTTCTGAAGGAAGCTGATCTTATTTTATTTCTTTAAGTTCTATTTTTAACTTAACACTTTTAAATTAAAAGGTTTGTGCTGAAAGAGAAATAACGAAGTTGAAGAATACGGAAGGAGCACGTAAAGAGCAAATATTCAGATTATTATTAGTAATCCTAAAAGTAGTTGTCCTTGATTTGTTCTTATGAGAATATCCGTCCTCTCATGTTTTCACCTGTTAATCTGTTCTTCCCTTTCGATTTGATGCTTCTCCGAGTTAATATCCAATCATCACAGGGCCGTATATTATGTTCAGATAATCTTTTTATCCAAAAAAATAAGTTAGTCTTTTCATTTTTAATATTATTTCAAATATATAAAAATTTAATTTATACTCGACGTCGTCGTCTACTTATTTCCGGGGGAGAAAGCGACAAGAAGAGATATTTGGAGGGAGGATGTAGAAATTCATGTGGTAGACTCGTGTATAAACACCGCAAGCTTCCACTCCCACGCAACTTTCGCACGCTTTCCCTCTCCTCTCCTCACTTCTTCTTTATCTCTCTCTGTATATTTGTCCGTATGTGAATACACGCATAATATAATACAGTACTACAATCGCTACATTTTTGCTTCCAATTTCATTCCGCTCTTTCAAAATTCCATCATCCTCCGCAGCTGATGAACTTCTTGCCTCCTTTTGTTCATTGTGATTCGTATGATGCTTTGGCGATAACGATATCATGCTCTGTCGCTTCGTTTTCGCGATTTTGAAATTTTCAACTGCGAATTGATTCTGCCGGGAGACATATCATATTTCTGGTATTGTCGTTGTTTTAGTTACCGTGAGATGGTGGCGGCGTTGTTGAGTGGAGTTCGTGTGACGCCGCCTCCGGAATGCGTCGTTGAGTTGCCCTGTTTCGGCCTCCGCTTCGTCAATTCCTCGACTAAACCTAATTTCCGTCGTCGAATCAACGCCGCGCCGGCTATCTGCGGCCGCTCGAGGTGGAGGAGATCGGTAATTGCGTGTTCGGTGTTTAGAAGTCCTGCTGAGTTCGAACACAGCAGCTCTGAGGATACTGTTACGAGTACTTCCGGCGGCGGTGGAGGAGGAGCTGCTTTATGTGATGTTGAGGATGATTTTAGCCACGTCATCAAGTTTAACATGTCCGATTTGAAGATCAATGATCGCGTGAGCCTTGGCCTCACCAGCCGTGTACTGCCTTCTGTCTCTCTCATATCTATTTTTTACTCGCAAACACTCTGCGCGCACTTATTTGTCCTTTCAATTTAGTGTATAGGTTATTCATTTAGGTTAGTTTTGCCTGTGTGTTTTCAGGCTGACGAGATCATTTTTGAAGCTACGGTGAAGGATATCAATAGGTTAGGTTTCATTTTAAGCTGATCATCAAATCTGAGATTAAGTGCTTATTTATTTATTTGAAATTTGATTTTATATACTTGGAATACAGTCCACTGTATAACACGAAAGTTGTGCTTCGGAGGCTCATGAGTGCTCAGGCTAAGCGCAGGGGACGAAGAGCCATAGAGGTCTGTGAAAATGTAGAAATTGAAAGCTGTCTTCTAAATGGCTTCTGATCTGTGTTTAATAATCTGTTCTTAATTTGCTTAGGTTTTGAAGAGACTCTCTCACCGTAGATTAATGTATCATTCTTACTCAATGCAAGTTTTTGGCTATGTCTGTTCACCTACCACCGATGACAGTGATTCGTTTACTCTAGTCCACGGGGTAGGTTGCTTTTTTCTGCTTGTATAATAATTCGGATTCATGAAAATCTGTATTGCTTCTGCAAGTAGAATTTAGTTTGATTGGTGTAACATAAGTCTGCAGATTGGATTGACTAAGAGAACGAAGATTTTTTATATTGTATATATGTTTCGTTGGCTCGGAAGAAACTTACGAAGAACATTGATCCTTGATCTTCTGCTATCTCAGTATCATGGCAGTTTTTCTTTAAGACATTGGTTGCAACAGTCTGACTGGCTTCCGACATTAGAAGCTACTCTTGCTTTGGATGGGGAATCGGCCAGGAAGGTAGGAGATGACACAGTTGGTGGACCTGCTGTTTCCCGACAATTACGGCTCATTCGGATTTTGATGAGGGATCTTTTAATTGGAGTAAGGCTTAGTTCTGAAATCTATATATTCTACAGTATAGATAGTAGGTATATGTTGTTCAATTGATTTGTTTGCTTTTGTGTTCCTATTTCAGGTGAATTATTTGCACAGCCATGGACTTGCGCATACAGAATTGAGACTTGAAAATTTGCATATTAGTCCTGTGGATAAACATGTCAAAGTGAGAATGCTCTCTTTTCTTTTATTATACTGGTAACTAAGTTAAGTGCCTTTTATTGGGACCCTGACTGACCTTTCTTATTTGTTACTTGATGTGTTTGTCACCTATGCCTTGTGAGAATTTCGATAAGACATCCTGTGTTGTTCTTAGTTCATATAACTTGGCTTCTTATGAAATACTTGTATCATATACTTCATGCTTTTATATATACACATGAATGTCCTTTCTGTACGGAATTAGCTAGACTGGTTCTTTGAACAAATTCAATCAGAAGTTCCACCATGTTTCCTTTAATGTAAATACCACTCTATTTGGTAGGTTTGTCTGGACAGACTCCTATGTTTTATGCATTGCCAACTTTTCTCCTTTTTAATAGGTCGGGATATTGGGAAATGCTGCTGATTTTAATGAAAGTTCAGAGAGCACAATGATAAGTAGCAATATGGACCGACGGAAAATGATGATTGCATTTGACATGAGGTTCATTAAATGTGCTTTATGTTTGGATACATTTTTCGCTGTCAGTGTGGTATAGTATATTCACCATTTCTCTTTTTGCTGGTATTGTTTTCAATTTTGGTTGTTGTTTAGATGCGTTGGATTCATTATGGCCAAAATGGTGCTGAGAGAACTCATGGATTCTTCATTATTTTTGAAGTTCAAAGCATTCCTCAACAAGGTATTAAATGCTTTAATTTTAAAAATATACTCGCATAATCAATTTTTCATTCATTTTAATTTATTTCATTCTTAATAGGGAAATGATCCCTCCTGCTTGCGTGAGTTCCTATTACGCACTATCAATAAGAATTCACCTACAAACACTGGACTTCAAGTCAGTACAATTTCCTTCTCTTGTATTGATGCACTTCTGCTGTAATATTTTCCATCCTCCTGAAATTTAATGCCACCTTGTCTTTCTTGCAGATTCTTGATAGAAACGGGGGTGCAGGCTGGAACTTGCTATCACTTCTCCTTGCCATCAAACCTTCAGAGAGAATAAGGTAGGCTACATGCTGTGAGTGAACAAGCATTGCATAAATAATAGAGAAAAACTTGAAGAAGCCGCAAAAACATTGCGCACATACATCTGTTTTGTGGCATTCAACATATTTTTGTATGGTTCTCTCTCATTCAGCTTTGCTCAGGTATACAAGGAATTAGGATAGAAGGGAATTTGAAATGTCTTCCAAGTAATAATTTGAAGACTATAACTGCAAGAGATTGGCATTTTCACCTCTAATTTTCTCAGTGATTGGTATTTCATTGGTTCTGTTGGTTACCATTCTCATATGATTGTTGATTATGCTTTTTCACCAGTTGCTTAAAAGCCTTGAGACATCCCTTCTTATGTGGACCAAGGTGGAAAATACACCCATCAATGGACATGATCAGATGGAGTCTTGGTTCAACTGCAGTTCGCATAACCGAGGAGTACATTTACAACCAGCATCAGGTAGGTGAATATTTTTTTTTCTTTTGTGAATCATTCTTCTCCTTCGTTGTTGGGCCGCAATCTTTAAAGTGTGTTAAATTCTGGAAAGGCGATTTCTTATCCTGTCATTATCTTTACTTAAGTACTGAATTAGGAGTTGTAAGGAAGTTAGTATAAAAAGTATGGTGTTTGCATAGTCCACATCATAATGATAGGTAAAATTTGGAGATTCATTTGTATACATAAATATTGCTGAAGTATATGCTCGATTCTGCTTTGTCATATTAAACTTTGAATTACGTTGTTAGTAAATTCGCTTGAACACTTGCTACATAGAAACAGTGCATAATTTTGTCATAATCTGTTCAACACATACTCTTATTTGCTGAGATTGTGCTTAAGAGACATCTCTGATCATTGATCCTGGTGTATTTCACCTTCATCATGATAAAAGTTTTGCTGTAAAACAGAATTTACCATTTGGGAAAGCAATCTCTTCAGATGAGAAGATTTTGGTTCCCATTTGTAACCGTTAGCAGCCAAATAGATAGCATATATATATTAACTTCAGAGCTTAATATCATACCCTTTTGGTGTTAATTGGGTTTGGAAACTTTGTGGTTTTTTTTCATTAATATGATTAAGCCTTTCCTTGGTCCAGCGAAGTAGGCTTGCGCAATTTATCGAGCTGATGGAAATGTTAAATCCCCGTTCAAAGCCAAGGGTAATTAGTCTAAACCTTTAAGATTTCATTTATATTTGTGTCATCTAGTTATTATTCTTCCGTTTTTTTTTTTTTTTTTTGCTTTTACGCCGCCTCTCCTACAATTGCAGAATAGGGCAAACTACATAACAATTTCCAATGTTTGGGCTAAATTACTTTCTGATCCCCTTTGGTTCTAAAAATTATAAATACCCTTTTGAGTGCAATTGAGATGTTATATTTTAGAAAGACCAAGGCTCTTTGGACAAAAACTTTAAAAATATTTTATAGAAGTTTTTAAAAAATAAATAAATATGCGTTGAATTACTGTTTTGTAAAAATATTTTTATTTAAAAATAGTTTATAGAGGTATTTGGATTAATATTTTTTAAAAAAGTTTGACAAGTAAAAATAAAAAATAGTGAAATAATACATTCATTAATGCAATTAATTAATTGAAAATAGCCATTGAAATTGGTCTATACAATTCAATGGTTGAATGATTATACAAGACCAAATTCAAGGGCTGAATTATTTTTTTAAAGTGACTATAGTCTCATCTTGCTCAATTACATAGACCAAATTTAATAGTTAAACCACGAAGAGATTGTAATTTAGCTTTAAATATATATTGTATTAATATATTTAAAATATAATGACAGGATTGAGACCTATTTTAAATAACTTTTGAAAGAAAATGTGTATTAGGAAAAGAAAATAGAACGGACAAGTAGTTCAAAAAGATAAAGCTCTGATTGGACAAGTACTTCAAAAATGTTTTTAGTGTTTTAGGAGTATAAAAAACTTAAATTGGTGTTTGGACAAGAAATTGCAAAATGTTCTTAAAAAATAATTTTTAAGTAAAATGCATTTAAAATACACTTTTTGAAGTACACTTTCAACATATTTTATAAAATATTTTTAAAAACTTTAGTCATTTTAAGTTGAACTTGCGGGTCAACTTGTCTTGCCTCCAACCCCGGCCCCACCCTACCCCCGTTTCGACCTCGACCTGGGCTTCGTCCCCTACATTGACCCCACCAGGCCAGGCTTGACCTTGGCCCCACCCCCGTTCCGACCTCTCCCCAACCTTGACCTCCGCCCCGCCCATGTTTTGACCTCGGCCCCACCCCCGTTCTGACCTTGCCCCAAACCCCAACCTTGGACCCACCCCTGCCCCGACCCTAACCTCAACCCCGGACTTGACCCTGCCCCGACCCCGGACCAACCCCAAACCCGAGCCCGATCCAGACCTCGACCCCCATCCCAGACCTCGACCCGACCCCAGGCTCGACCACGTCTTGAGCCCGATCCTGACCCTAACCCAGGCCCCTACCCACCAAAAAAAAAATAAATTATTTATATACAGTAAACATAATAATTTTTTGCATCAAACATAATTTAAAAATATATTTTTTCAAATAGTTGTCCAAACATCTTTTAAACTATTTTTAACTCAAAAAACGTTTTTACAAAATATTTATCCAAACACGTATTTCACTAAAAAAAAAAATTCAAAAACATTTTATTTTTAAAACACACTTTTATAAAAATATTTTTAAAGTACTTGTACAAATGGAGCCTAAGTGATTTTCAAAAAATACTAATCATATTTTTATGTAAAAATGTAAAATACTTTGTTCATAAATAAAAATTACTCGTCGCGTAATTAAAGCGATTTTTTTTTTTTTTCTAAAACCAGGTTTGTAGTTAATGACGGAGGATATTTTATTTTGTCAACTTGCTTATTTATGCATTTTCTGGGGCATCAGCATTGGCTGGAATTACTTCCTGGAAAATGGCGGCTTTTGTACTCCACTGGCAGGCACATAGGGTTGACCCTTCGGCAGCCTCCCGTCCGTGTGCTTATTGGTGATGTGTTCCTGACAGTGTCGAGAGACTCAAATCGACATACAAAACTTACATTTGTCTCCGATGTTGAATTCACTGTTTTAGTTGGCTACGATTGGCCCCATAATAAGGCCGGACTAAGCGGAGAACTGAAATCGGAGTCCAACTTCCGGTTGAAATCTGGGAGGAGGACATATCTAAAGCAGGAAGATTCCCCTAAAAGATTTCCACCATTGGCGACGAGTGCCGAGGATACTGCATTAAAAATATTGTCCGGTGAAAAATGGAAGAAAATAATTCCCACAGAAGAATTTCCTTCAACTCTTCCCGTAGTGAAACTTACCTCGAGTGACATAGAATTGTCAATGAGACTCGATGAGCCATTAACTAGTGATATTGAACTCGCACAGAAGATTACTCATGAGGTGCGCACACAGATTCCCCCAGAAGTATTCGATCTTTCAAAGATCGTCTGTGGTACATATGTGGATAATAGGTTGCTTGTTCTTAGAAGTGTCAATGGATCAGCTCTCATCTTCACAAGGTCGTGTAATTAAAAGGCCTGAATAAGAGACTATTACAGCCTAAATGGAGCTGAATGTAAATTACGAATAGGGTTTAAATGTTTCTTTCTGTTTATATGCTATCATTTTCCTTTGCTTACATGCGGAGCACTACTCCAACGAACAGAAAATTTCAAACAAAAAGCCTAACAAATGCGACAGACAACAGAGAGATTATAAAAGAGGATGGACTCAAATTTCTAACCCTTAGGCAGGCCAAGTTCTTCATCTACCCATTCCACCACCTCCCAGAATCCCAAGCCATAAACCTAACAAAAGTGCCCGACAGCAGAGATTATAAGAGAAGGACTCAAAACTCTTTATCCCTAGGCAGGCCAAGTTCATCTACTCATTCCACCACTTCCCTGAATCCCTGCAATTACTTGAAGCACAAGCTTATAAGCGCGATACTTGAAATAATAGTCTTTTGAACATAACCAATTACGCGGTAACAAAATGCATCAACAATCTTAACATACTATTTCCTACAAATACTCAATGGTTTATAACAAACCTGGATATATTCTCTCTCTAAATAAGACCCTGGCGTTGCAGATCAGTGTAGGTCTTCTTGTTATAAATGTTACCCTCTTGATCTTCATATTCTTCTTCAAGATCAGGGCGCCACTTGTTCAATCCTTGCCGTGCCTGAATTTTCTCCCAAAGTTGTTTGGCTTCCTGCACATCAAACAAAATGTGTCCCAGGCCACAGGAAGAATTAGAGCATAATCCAAAATTCATATTATTAACAACACACACCGCACAAGTTGGAACTAAAACATGCAGTTTATCATGTCAACAAGGTCACGAGTACTTTTAGATGTTATTTCAGGGAAAACTTGACCTAAAGCATACATTCCAGTCGTGATCTCAATCGGCGAAAGGAAAAGGAGGAAGGAGAGATGTGAAATTTATCATTTACTCTCTTCTATATCCCTTCTTCAGGACAAATGTAAACCAAAGTTGGTGAAATATATCAATAGTGTTTCCATTTTCTACTTCTTGACTTTTGATTGTCCTCAATATATGAAATGACAAAAGAGTCCGAGTGCTTACCTCAATTGATGTGATCTCATTGAAATTCTTTGTATTTGGAATACCAAGGCATCGCATCCCATGCTGATGTCTCCATTCCTTGAAATGCCGCTCATATGCCCTACGACCCCAGTAACTGTAGTTCCCACAAATCTCACATTTGAATTCCTGCCAAGGATTCGGAAATTCCTGTTAGATCTTACCATGCAACATGATAAGTAATCGAGAAAAAGGCAAAAGGTCAAAACCAAAGAGGCCATGGTAAATCACAAAACCGCCAGAGTAATTTTTTCACCATGGAACCGTTCAGCTGTAAAAATTGCACAATTAAAAACAAATACATTCATTTTCTTTTAAAGAAATCTCATTGGAAGCCTATACCTTATCAAAGCAGTAAACATATATGCTGACCATCTTTTGGGAAAAATAATACTATTAGTAATGTCTTAGTAGTTTAGTTAATTATCATTTCATTAGAGTTATGAATGACTTCATTACCATTTTAAAACAATTAAATTTCTTCTTTATAAAATAATTTTTATAGGAATTTATGTTGAAAGCTTATACCTTTAAAGCAATAAAATTTTATGTAAATCTTTTGGGGAAAAGATTATTAGTAATATGTGTTACTTTTTTGGTTAATCATCAGTCATTAATGTTACTCCCCCTATTCCAATGGAAGATCATATTTCTAAAAGGTACAACTTTTTATTGATTTTGAGATGGAACACATTTTATAAGTAATTAGTCACCATATTTTCCACTTATGTCCTTATCAAGCATGGATAAATGGTGAATCACACATAACTATATTAAAAAAAGGTATGAAAAGTAAAAAAAATAAAAACATGGCTCCATTAGAAACAGAAAAAAAAAAGAGTTGAAGTAGGACTCTTCCATTAGAATGGAGAGTATAAAGGACTTCATTACGATTTACAGAAGAAATCAGGAGGAAGGCCACACGGTGCAATTATCTATATGGTGCTTAAAAACAGAATGTTATAACCCAAGTCTGACATAAAGGAAAAGAAATCAGACTTATCCCATTGTTCATTAAAATATTTTTCAAAAACTATTAAAACTTTCAAAAAAAAGAAAAAAAAAACATGCAAAGAAGCTATCAGCATCACTAACAGAGTAGTTGTTTTACTATACCTGACCAAGCCCATGAAGCTTATATAACCAGTATGGTATAGGTTTTCCATCCCATCCCATAGGCAACTTAAGGGGATTATAGATCTGCTGTTCCTCATCATCACTTTCAGATTCTGCTTGTACATCGTCCTGATTATAATAACAAAACAAAGCCGCACGACATGAGGAAAACAAATCGTATTAAGTTATTAACCTGGTGATGACAAAGACCAGGGCAAATATTCTGAGCCATCTGCCTAAACAGATTATCATAACATAGATAATACAACTAAAGCAACCTAAACAGTAAATTAAAAACCAATTGAACAGACGTCAGGAACAGAACATAGAATGACTTTACAAAGCAGCCTAGCTCAAAAGAATAAAGTATTGCGACATGGAAACAACGAAATAACCTGCACATATAAAACTTTCCCAATGCAAACTTAAGATGTAATGTAGAATTGCAGATTGAGAAAATTAAAGTATCCTCGTACAGGTTTTAACAAGAAATCTTTGTGCGTGATTTTTTTCACAACCTTGATATACAACAACAAATAAGCCTTTGTCCCACTGTGGGGTCGGCTATATGGATCACATCTCGCCCTCGTGTACGGTCATATTAATTGCTCTACCCCATTCTATATTAATTGCTTCTCTGTTTTCTACCCGTCTTACTGGGGCGTCTAGAGGTCTACTCCTACGTACATGGTCCAAACCACCTTAGGCGTGTTTCTCTCATTTTTTTCCTCTATTGGGGCTACTCCTACTTTGTTTTTAATGCTTACATTACTTATTTTATCTAACCTAGTATGTCCACACATCTATCTCAACATTCTCATTTCTGCGACCCTCATTTTTTGTTCATGTTCATATTTACTCGCCCAACACTCCGAACCGTAAAGCATCGCCGGTCTTATAGCCATTCTATAAAATTTTCCTTTTAGCTTTTGCGGCAGTTTACGGTTACAAAGTATAGATGACGCACTTCTCCATTTAGTCCACCCAGCTTGAATCCTATGTGTTACATCTTTATCAATTGCTCCGTTTTTTTCTATTATAGATCCTAAGTATTTAAAGCTTTTCGATTCATTTAATTCATGTTCTCCAATTTTAACTTTTATAGTATTGTTATCTAAGCGATTACTAAAGTGACAATGCATATATTCAGTTTTAACTATACTTAGTGTAAAACATTTTGATTCTAAAGCTTCTCTCCATGCTTCTAATTTAGCATTTACCTCTTCTTTCGTTTCATCTATTATAACTATATCATCTACAAATAACATACATTCAGGGATCGCATTCTACATATGTTTAGTAATCTCATCAATTACTAAAGCAAAGAGATATGGGCTCAAAGTTGATCCTTCATGTAGGCCTATGTTATTTGAAAATTCACCAGAAATTCCTACAGGTGTCGAAATTCCTACAACCTTGATATAACATATCCAAAATGGGTAGATATCGTCGCAATATAACATAGCAACAAAAATGAGTTGATATCACATTCAGTGCTATTGCAATATATCTAACCAATCCAACTGACTTAACATTAAACATAGCCAGTCTTTTGCAGCATAATCAATAAAAACAGCTCAAAGCATCTCCGTAAAATAAAATATTTTTGTAAAGATCCTCTAGATCTACTCGTGGGGGCTGGATATATTTTGAAGTAAAATTTTAGATCTTACCTCTTCACGTTCTGCTTCCATTTCATCATATGTCAAAGCTTGCTTTTTCTCTACATTTTCCTTTGTCCGCGTAATTGTCTGCACAAATTCACCAAAAATATAATAAGAATAAGAGCAATAGAAAGCCAGATGTCAATTAATCACCGCTAAGCAACTAAACAACTTGAGAGAAAAACATACGATAAGCCAACCCTTTAATCAAAGAAGATGCTGCAAACTTACTTCATCCAACAAGCCACAAAGTTTTTCTACTTTGGCTTCCATCAGAGCTATCTCTTTAGCATCTTCCGCTGGCTGTGCGGCAGGAAAGGCAACATTCTGTTCTGATGTACGATGACCTTTGGCAAAATGTTTTCTGTCTAACTTCTCAAGAGGTGTATGCTGAAAAAGTGGGTATGAAATCAAATAGTATTTATTTCAGAAGCCGGAACTACATCAAAGAACAAAATTATTAGGAAGACTTATCTTCATCTTCCAGCACATCCATAAAAGGTTAGTTCCTTTTATATGATATTGTCATCAACATGACTAACAATCTAACTTTTGCTTTGAAATTGACACACTACAGCAGGCTACACCATGTCATAATGACTTAGCAGAGTTACACGTGAAAATGGAAGTTTGGAATCAGTTAGGTTAACCACCTCAATGTTCAGAATATAATGTAAACCCATTCATGCATATAAGACTAGCATCAAAGATGAACACTGATACCCTAGGTTCAGGAGCTGAAAAGCATCTAATGCACCGCACTCAAGGATATCATATTCAACAAACATTATTATTCACAATTAGTATAAATAAAGGTTTAGCCTTCTTGCTCTTCTCAGTGAATACAAAGCCATATAGACAAACAGACTGATAAATGCAGAGAAGGACATAGAATATCAAAAGGTAATGATGCTTATATTGCTTTATATACCATTCACGAAAAACAAAAGAAATAGGAAAATTTTGTGCCATTCCCACCTTAGTAAGGAAAAGCCTCTCTGCACGCTGCTGAACTGTACCTCCTGTCTTTAGACCCAAAGCAGCTAAGGCCTACAGGAAGTTAAAATCATAATCAGTTCGAGCTTCTACAGAACATGCAATCAAGATTTTATATATTATAAAGCAGAAACAAAGAAAAGTACAGGTCTTATCCATAAGTAGGTTATGGAATAAAATCGTGCTCAATAAAATCAATCTACAACGCTGCCTGCCAATTAATTAACCCAGTTCATGCGTTCAAATATCTTACTAAGTGTTTCAAACTTAATCTCATGTCTAGAGATATGAACGACATAAATTCAGAAAAGAGAAGTGTTAATGAAATTCTAGAGATTCCATTAACAAAGCATCAAGAACATAGTAAAATCCTGAAAAAGTGTATGATCTGGTACCTCCTTTAACTTCTCAGGTCCCACTTCTATCAACTCTTCAATCGTAGAATAATAATCAAGATCAATCACAGTATGCTTAGCAGGAGCATGCCCATTTTCTTGGCTTCCATTCTCCCATCCTTCCACTCTGCCACTCATCCATTCCTCTTCAAAGTCTGCAGTTACCTACAAGAAACTGGAAATTCAGGAAATAGCCCAGATGGAAAAATTACAGTCTTCTAGAGGCAAGAATGAGATTGATCAACATATCCAAAATTAAGCTTAAGCTTCCAAGACTCAATCATCTGGTCAACCTGATATTGAACAACTACCATTCTTAAAAAGGAACAGAATATGTAAATATCCCTCAGCAGAATTTGTAGCTCCCACAATAGAAAGCCTAACCTTTTCGTTCAAACCTAAATAGACTTCCCTGAAGTTACATTGAACTTCAGTCTTGGGAAAATACATAACCGACTAACAATTAAACTCTTTGCAAAACTCATTATCCTGCAATTTTTTCAACCACTTCTATATCATAGATTAGAATGTCTTTGCCCTATTTGACAAACCAGTTGGGATATAACCACCCTAAGTGTCCTCTAAAAGTTACCAGGAAGGGCCATTTGACGATGTAAGGATACAAGTTATGCAACATATAAGTTTCATTGATCAACCAACAACATGTGCAAATCCAAACCATCTTCTCCATCAATACATATACACACAGACATAGATACAACTATATATAATTATATAGAAGGGAGAGAGAGAGAGAGAGAGAGAGAGAGAGAGAGAGAGAGTAAACCTTTGAGAGCATTCTGTCAATGTCTTGCAAAGGTTCTGTTCTCTCAATGAAATAAACCAGATACTCCACTAGTTTCTGCAGATATTCCCTGTATTGCCTATACAACAGATTAAGGACACATCAAGCATAATAATAACAGGTCAAGAAAATTCCAGGCAACCCACCCCTACCCCTACCCCCAAAATATATATATATATATATTATATATGAATCTAATAGGAAAATTTTAATGTACACTTTTAACTAAATTTTGTCTGGACACAAAAAAACTAGCATAAGGCAAGAACCCCAACTTAAAGAGACCTAAATAAATACATCATTTTAAACCGCTAAGTCAATAGTATCTACGTACATGTTTTAACATCAGTCTCCATTGCATTTCTCAAAATAGGGCTTTCAACTCCGAAATCCAAGACAGTTTGTCACTCTAAGTATCACCACTCTGTTTGCATTTTAATCTTACTTCTAATACAATTATGGGGGAAAATGAAATTCTAGGTGACCACCAACCATTTATTATAACTCCTTACCTCCAAGATTCAGAGAAACAGATATTGCATACAACTAAAATACAAAGACATCTACTACAGAAGACACATTAAACAACAAAAACATACAGAAATAATACCTCGTAAACTTGTGCTTGGGAGGAATCTTATGTGGTTGTGAAAAAATATCAAGATAAGCAGTGTATTCCATTGGCTCTCCAAATTTTGAGTTAATATAATCATTGTACAACTCATGCAAGTCAAGGTATCGCCCCATAGCCTCCTGAAAAAAAAAAACAAGGACATGTACTTGGTAAACAAACAAACACAAGAACAAAATTCATCAAATATTAAGAATCAATAAAGTTCTTCATCATCTGCTCATATCTCCCTGCTGCTGAAAAGATGCATAAACAACAGCCATGCATGCACCAAGTGACACAAAGACACAAAATAGAAACAGCCTAAAGATATTCTGAAAATAGAATTACAAGAGAACCTAACCTCTCCACTGAATTCAATTTGAGGTTCCTCCTTAAGAAGCTGTTCATACTCATCATTCACATCAACAACACGTGCAGCAGGATGCCGTCTGTGGTACTCACGAATCTACACTTGGAAAGAGACAATACATAAGACTATATAATCAAATTCTCGTTTTATTTAACAGATTTATAATTTCTAACACAATGTTATACCAATCAATCATTGACCAGATGCTTTAAGAGTACCAGCACCATAATCTTCTTGTAATGAGCTTAGATAACCAATCTCTATACTAGATAATATCAGTGCGCAAAAATATGTAACCAGTCCATGAACTTAAACACTAAACTAAAAATAATCTAAGCCAGGATTATAAAATGATCATAATCTCCGCAAGTCGGCAGAGTAAATTCAAAATCAAAGTTCAAAAAATTATGAGTTATAATTTTGCCCTAACATAGAATTTTGTATGTAGGAAAAAAAAAACAAATACGTCAAATTAGCTTTCTACCTCTTTCAGTCTATCGTAGAATGCACTGAATACGTTAGTTCCTGTGGCAGTCTGTCCTCCGAGAGCAGCAATCTCATCCTTCCTCGCACTGTCTTTATCTTCGTAAATCTCAATCTACGACGAAAAAATATAAATAACATAAACGATTTCAGTAAATTTTTACGAACAAATCAATTCAATTACCAAGAATTAAAGATGAAAATGCAGGAAACAGTAGCATTACAAGCTTGTTAGTGGTCTCGGTGATTTGGTCCATCATGTGTCGGACGCGGTGGCTCTGATAGAGGCGGTCTCTCGCGGTAGGAGGTTCCGACTGTAGATCCTTGACGATGAGTCTCTCTAACCGCTCCGCCTCCTCGTGCGACGCACGCGTCACCTCGAGTAGAGTCGACGACATTTTCGTCCTCTTCTCTCGTCTTCCACCGCTAGTTCAGTGACCTAGGGTTTTTGGTCGCCACCGGCCTCTAAAGGCTCTAGACGCCCGAGAGCTGTGTGGGGCGGGAATTTGGGTTTCTGTAAGGATTAAGAATAACCAGAGAAATACTGCTACATAAAATCAGTAAAACATAACGAAATTAGTACCCACTTTATGGCGGTGACAAGATAGCGGGCATTATACATATGCGCTTATACATTTTGCGATAGTCATACATTCAATGTCTGATTTGCCCTTTTCTTTTTCTAACAATAATTAAAAATTACAAATGTCAAATTATTTTTCATTGGCTAATGGCAATCAACAAATTGAAAATCACGGCACAAAGGCTCTGTTCTCTTGCCAACTTGGTTAGGAAATTTTTTGGTTAGGTAAGAAATTTATTTTGGAGGGAATTTCTTTTGGAGATTTGTGTAGAAAGAGAAAAAAAAGGTGTAATAATTATGTTTTTTTTTTAATTTATGTGAGTGAGTATTTAGAGGGAATTTTAAAATTTAAATTGTGAATTTAGTAAAAATGATATTGTTTCTTTATGTAATATTTTTTAGAAAAAAATGATACTTTTCTTGATTATGTTATTAAGAGAACATAGCCAAAATGTAAAACCTTTTATAGAACGTAATGTGTAAATCAACGTATTAGTGTAAATTATGCCTTTTTACCTTTTTAGCAAATTAATTGTAAGAAAATAAATAACAAAAAACTAATGTTTCTTATTTATATTACCTTACAAATTGCATATTTATATTTATGAGATTATGTTTTTATATTTTTAAACTAGTGTTTTTCACCTTCTAAACGTACAAATATAAAGTGAGAAGTATAATATAGGTTTGGTTCGTTTTTGTATTTTTAAAAATATGTTTTTGAAATTTATATTCATTTCATTTCATTTCACTAGAAAAAGTTATTTTGTAATATTGTTATATAATTAAATAAGTATTAATTTTTCATCATCCTCAATACACATTACTACTTTTCAACTACACATTTTTATATTTTCAATACACTTTTTACATTTAAAATCATTAGAGCAGTGTTTTTTGTTTAAAATAAAACCCTCTTTTTTTTAGAACTAAAAAAACAGTATAAGAGTTGCAAAAGGTATAAGTGAACAATAATTTCAAATTATTTATTTTAATTTTCATATTCATACAAAGTAGTAAATGAAAAAAAAAAAAAACTGGATATCTGGAATTTTCAAAAGAGTGGGAAAAAGAAATGAAAAGAAAATAAATACATAATGGAGGGAGAGTTTAGGGTTATTTTCCGAAATTAAACTGGTAAATATAGCACTAGAACGACGTAAGTGTTCCCGCACTTCCAAAATTACTGCATCGAATCATCAAATTGTGCCTCCTTTTGTGTCTAGGAGTAGAGTTTATCAAGAATTTGTTGATCCGAATTGCCACGGCCCTGCGGAGGAGATCCGACAATGTGGAAGCTGACTCAGTCCTTCATAGGCGGAGATGAAGATCAGCAGCAGCAAGAAGACAACATTTTGGGTGATACAGAAGGCCTCTGTTCACTCTCCCCGACACAGGTACGGCCAGTTTTCCTTGTTCTTTACTCTCTCATGGTTCAAGAACTCCAAAGCTTAGTTAAAATTTGATCCTTTTTCTTGTTTATTTATTGGATAAACAGAGAGTCTATGGGTTCGCTGCCTGTTTGCTTGCTGGCTTGGTTTGTACGTTCCTGGTATGTTGGATCCCAATTCCCAAATGCTTTATTCCTTTTAGAAGTTGATTTGTTGGCTGAGGGGTAATTGTGGGGCAATTGCATTTTTTGGCCTTGTTGTGATACTGCAATGTACTACTGCTTCAACTTTAACTAGCATTTAAGAACATATCATATTGTTCCTTGTTGACTTCAATTTGTTAGCTTACTAGCTTTCAAGGTAGTTATGGATTGAGTATTAAGCTGATTTATCAGTGTTTGCGTTACCATTCTGCCATGATTGATTGCCAAGAAGGAAAAAAAAAAAAAAAAAGCGCTATTTCAGACAGGCTTAATGACCTCCAAAGTGCTTGATTTAATTAATGTTCATCAATCCTTCAGGTACTAGTAACATAAAATTTTCACTATTACCATTTTGTTGATTATCACAGTACTCGGCTGTGTGGAGTGACTACATAGTGTGTTTTCTTTTCTAAATATTTACTCTGATTCGTTTTTCTGATGCTTTTTTGCAGTCTATGATTGTTTTCCTGAAACCCATCAAATTTGCTTTGCTATTCACATTTGGCAATCTGTTAGCGGTTGGAAGGTAGGTAATGACTGATTCCTTAATAAGTTCTCATGAAAATTTCACAATATTTATGTGCTGTGCCTTTTCTCCTCTCTCTTTTTTTTTTTTTTTTAAATTTTGTTTCCTGAAGTTCTGAATGTGGACCTATATTGGCAGCACAGCCTTGCTCATTGGACCTGCACAACAAATAAGGATGATGTTTGATGGTGTTCGCCTTTATGCTACGTCTGTATACATTGGGTGTGTTATTGTGGCTCTTATCTGTGCTCTTTTGGTAAGCTGGTGGCATTGACCGACGTGCATATCTTAGACTTTAGAAATTGGTTCAGTCAGGGATAGTATAGAAAATCAACATGCTTTCAGTAGCTCATATGCAATCAAAAACCAGTTTCACGGTATATTTAAGCTGTTTTTACTATGCTTAATTTTAATGTGGTAATGGGACACGTACCTACTGATCTTGTTGCTCCTCCTTATCAAGAATTGAATAACTAGAAATTCTACAGAATATTTTTGCACATTTACTGAAATTCTCCCAGAGCCTTTAGCTGATATTTGGACAGTATATTGCATTGATAAACAGTCCCAATTAACTAAATTATCTCGGATGACTAAAACTTCGTCTGCTTTTCATGTTATACTTTTGAGCTTTCCAGTTCCAAGTATTCTCATTTGAGATTGGAACATGATGTCCTCTCATGTTATATGGTTGAAGCTCCTTTGTGATCTGGCTGCTCTTCCTTTCCCTTAACAGTTCTTTCTTTTTTTGGTGTTCTACTTGTGGTTACTATTTTGCAGATCCATAGTAAGATTTTAACAATCATTGCAATCATATGCGAGATCTGTGCTCTTGTCTGGTAAGTTCTGTTTCAAAATCCAATGTTCTTGCGATCTATTTTGCATGCGTTGCCCCCTTTAGGAAAGTGAGATTACACTTAGTTCCCTCTTGAAACCAACCAACTCGCCCAGTGAATGAGAGCTCCACTTAAGTTTTAACTATCTTATTTTCAGGTTTTGGGATTTATAGTTGGGTTGAGACAGGAGTATAGAGGTATGGGATAGTGTTTTTGAATGGTTGGGCTTTGGAAATGTGGAAAGACTCGAAGGATATTTGCTATTAGGTTCTAATCATGTTCATGATTCTGACCTCTATCTACTTCTTTTGCCAACCTTCGCTATCATATTGAATGTTGCTTGCATCTAATAGACCATTATTACTTGATGAAATTGTATTTGCCTTTTTAATTTAAATTCATTTGGCCATTGTAACGTTTCAGGTACAGCTTAAGCTATATTCCCTTTGCGCGAAGAATGGTTTCTGATGTGACAATCCGTCTATTTGACACCGAAATCTGAGACCTTCAACTCCCAACATTTGGTTTGTGCAGTCACTGATTTGGTTTTACTAACAAGATTTTGTCTTGAATCTCGCCCCATCCTCGGGTTGCTGTGGAAACTGTCGCCAACCCGACTTTGATTGTTGAGCTGTTAGAGTTTGTAATGCGATATATTATGAAAACTTGCCCTCTGATTCTTGGGCTGTTTCCTTGAATGCAATTGTCTTGTTGTGTTTCTTTGGGCAGCCATGGTTGTGATTCATTGATTCTTGATCATAACTTCAAATGGATACTCTTTTTCTTTGTAAGTGCTGAGTCTTTTTCAAAATGCTGTCATGATGCCACAGGATTCCTTGTTCCAATGCTTACCTACCTCTGGAGCCAGCTTCTCAACAACCAAACAGTTTTACTAGTAAGTTTCAAGGTTTGTTGATTATTATTAAATCCTAAACGTCGAGTCAACATCCTCGTCTTAAATACTCACAATGTCCGATCCCACGAGGAAGGAACCATTCCAAGCTTTATAGCTTTCAGACTGCTTTTCCCTTTTTATCTTTGGGGGAAAAAAGGATTCTTGTTGCTAATGCTGTCGTTGGGGAGAACCGGAAGCGGACTTGTGGAGGACAGACGTCGGTAAACCGTTTCAAGATTCGAAATCAGTCCACGAATCTTTGATGTTAATCCAAACGAGAGACTGACTTTTTTCTCTTTTTTTTTTTTTTTTTTTTTCCGAATTCAGCACTAAAACATGGCAGGAGTTGTGAGGAGAGAAATAACGAAGTTGATGAGCCGCATGCAACGTCCTGTCAGCCTGCGTACTAATGTGCAGAAGTTATGAATCAAACTTTCAACTTTTGGGTAACATTATATGCATCACAACTGTTATACATTGGCTCGTTCACTAACTTTGAAGATGGCAAAACATGTTCAGCAGCTTCCTTAGAAAATATGGCTTGTTCAAATAGGGCTTTGATGTAATAAAAGTAATTTAGTTTGGTAATTGCCTCAATTTCCTTAGTCATCAGATTTGAGAAAATGTTTTTTTTTTTTTTCTTTTTTCCTCAGAATAACAAAGCCAAATAGTGACAATGTAAATGATATGATTATGGCGGAGGAGGGCAACAACCCCAACGAAAGAGAAATGTGTCATTTTTAGTTCTATAGTTGTAGGGACCTCAAGGGGTGTGGTAGTATTCAGACCCTCTAATTTCATCTTTAAATGTTATTAATAGTGTATTTTTAATTGTCAAAAAAATTATAAACGAAATATATATTAAACTATCATACAAAAATTTTATTTATATATTAAATCTGATCATAAAGATTTTGTTTTATTTTGTCAGTAATGAAAGATTAATGACTTGGTAGTTGGTATAGGCTCAACTCTTGGCATTACCTACCACAAAAAGCCAAAAGAATTAGGCCCGTATGGCAATCAAAATTTTCATCTCATTTCACTCTCATTTTTATTATATAATAATTTATCATCAATCTCAATACATTTTTTTATATTTTTCAAACACTTTTTAATATTTTTTAATATAATTTTAATAATTTTAAAATGCAAAACACCTTTCAAAAGGTATACCATACGGAGTCTTACTTTTTCTGGAAGCGCGGCTTGCTTCGAATTAGTATTTATTAATTTATTAAAGCGGTTGTTGTGGAAAAGTTAAATCCGCCTTCCATGCGTGGTTGGTTCGGATGTGGCCGCAATACTATCGTTATTATTGTGCTAGATAGTGATCATTTGTTCTGTTTTTCACGTTGGAGTTTGTTGCTGTTTTTTTCATTTTTATTTATATATATATATATACTATTTTTGTCACTTCCAAGGTTTGACCCTTCTATTCAAAGTTTTAAAACCCTCTTTTCATCCCTGCCCCCAACTTTCCTTGACCATCGTTTTTTTTTTTTTTTTTTTTTTTTTACTATAACAACATGTTATATGTCAGAGTAAAAATTTGTTAAAAAATTTATTGTTAAATTAAATAAACATGATTTTATGTATAAATTTGGTTTGCCCGAAGAATTATTATTTTGTCAATAAGATTACATTTTATTTACAAACTTTTTTCTTAGATAACCCCTACAAAAATTGCGGAAATTATTTTTCTGTATACTATTTTATTTTAAAAGAAAATTAAAAGAGTGAAACTTTATCTTCCTCTCTTATTTTAGATAGAATGTTTCATTTTAACTCGAATGAGAATCGTATGGATTTTTTTTTTCATTGAGAAAATAATATTTATAATACAGTTGCAAAAAATCAAACAAAGCATCACAAGATTTTTATTTTTATTTTTTAAATTAGGTCGTTATTAATTATCAGCTAGCGTGCTTGACTTTGCCAATTGCTGGACGATTCGTTGAAGGAAGCAAATGCAACACATTGGCGGACGATGTCAAAATAGACTACAATGATTAGGATTAGTTTAAGACTTTAAGTTAATAAGGATTTATTGCCTAAACTATTGTTGAATGTGGCTAGGCTTTTTAATTATTATTCCTGTTATCCCTTTTTTTTTTTTTTCTCTTTTTGTTCTATCAAGTGTCTATAGTGGGGTTGTACTTGCCAAGATTTTAAGATTTTACTATTTTAATATTTCAAATCGACCCTAGATTCGATTCTATCATATTCTAAAATGAATTTATTGAAATCATTTAAATAAAATGAATTTTTAATAATTTATTAGTAATTTGACACATTATATATTTTTTTTGTACGATCTTACAATCTTAATCCTATACATACATCGATCATGTGTGAGATTCCGATATTGTAAACTATGATTGTTAGTTGAAGTATTAGAATAATAAGCATTCAAATGTATGCCATATCAAATCCAAAAAAGGGAAGAAAAAAAAAATTGTATCCCATACCTGTCGAAATAAAAATATTTAATTCAGAAGACCAAAAGATTCTTTGGTTCTCTCATGTGCCCCCAGGCCTAAATGCGTTTATTAATTTGAGAGGTCACTAGTTGAAAATTTTGTTCCGTAAAAAATTTTAAAAAAATTATAGTTAACGCCGTTGGATCGGCACGTACGTGTGGTTTGCCTTTTTGTTTTTATATTATGTGATTCATGCTGATTTTCTTTGCAGACAACTCAATAAGTGACACTTTATGCATCACAACTAGTGAAATACTAGCTCGTTACATAAACTTCAGTTTTAAATAACAAACATGCATGCATGGGACGAGAGCATGTGTCCCTTTCACAGTTTGACTTTCAGCAAACGTGCAACAGAGCTCTACTTACTATTTAGTAGTAATTGCAATCGTGGAAGTTGGGAATATTTCAGATTATTTAATTTAAATCCTTGTAAAGTTGGGCAAGTAGCAAGCAAATTCACACTTTTGTTTTTGTTTTTCCTTTTTATAATAATATTTGAAATGGGATCGGTGGGTGGAAGGGAAGGAGTTAGTTGGTCACCCTTTGGAATCAGGAAGGAGTCGTCCCGAGCAGTTGCCCAAAAGATTCAAGGTCCCCTCGTATTAACTAACGGCCACTTACCTTCTCTCTTTAGTACCCCCTTATTCCGATTCCCCCTCTCTCTTTTTTTCGTTTTTTTTATTAGATACTCTTTTCTTCCATTCATAGAAGACAAAATAATCGATACTGATCAGTAATTAATCACAAACGAATCTATCGCAAAAGTTGCAAAATCGATCAGAGATATAATAGAGTATACTTATTTTATGGATTGATTGATCGGCAATTTGCCGCATATTTCCTGCCGTTGATCGGTTGACAGCCGACCATATCAGTTTTTAATTTGAAGTGCTAATAAATTAATGAGAGTTGATATTTAGAGAGACAAAGGGTCAAAATTATAGTTTTTTCTAATGTATATTTGCTTGTTTCTAATGTATATTCTCTCTGTTTCATTATAAAGATTCATTTTAACCAATGTACAACTTATTATCAATGTCAATATACAATACTTAAAATAGATAATTTGACATTATTTATTCTATTTATATTCTTACTTAATATTTAGTAGTAATTATGGACTAATTGTGTACCACACACAATTATATTAATAAGAGTATGATAAGTAAAAGATTTAAAAGTAGACTATTAGACTATAACAAAAAATATTTTTAAAAGTGAATTTTTTTAATAAGAAAATTTTCACAGTAATATAAAAGGAGTATCTGATTAAATAAATATGACATAAATATATATTATATTGGCCAAAGGCAGAGTAAAAAACTAGAATCAAAGCAGTAAATTACTTTCTTTTCTTTTTTTTCCCCCAAAATATCTTTAATTAATCAAACCGTTTCCCTTTTTTTGCGCTTGGTCCCTCACTTAGGGTGAGGCTGTGACTCTGAGACATAAGTCAACTTCGGTTTGGAAATCGGAACATTGTTTACCAGCTTCGGACCAAGGTCCGTGATCAGGTTCGGATTGCCGTGAGTAGTTAGTTTATCAAATAATTTGTTGGACAACGAACGACGCTATGCCCCTGCATACAGCCATATACCTGTAATGGAATATACTTTTCACGTACGAATTTTCTATTGTAGGTTAGTTGGTTTCTCACCCACTCACCCCTTGAAAACGATCTATTTCCACACTTGGCCGATTGTCTTTGTCCTATACACCTTTTCTTTCCTACATAATAAAGGTAAGATTGACATTTTTATATAATGCACAATGAAATACAATTAAAGTTTAATTATATTATATTGTTTATTTAT
Source organism: Leptodermis oblonga (assembly GCA_016801395.1). Lineage (NCBI taxonomy): Eukaryota > Viridiplantae > Streptophyta > Magnoliopsida > Gentianales > Rubiaceae > Leptodermis > Leptodermis oblonga. The sequence goes on from CM028756.1 coordinate 45,786,954, forward strand.
AGAATAGTTTGACTTTTGTTTTCTATCTTGAAAAACATGTAATATTGCTTTAAGATTGAGCAATTAACTCACAACGAAGTTCAGTTTGAATCATGACGAGACAAAACATAATAGATCAGTTTAGCCTTTTGAGTCGTGATTCAAGACTGGTGGTATTGATCATAACCCTAAATATAACCTTAGTTTTGTGTCGGTACGATTGAGACGATGTGCAACATTATTTTTCTTGAATTAAGGTTCTGTTCTCTTGTGGCTTTGGTAGAGGAAATTTTATTAGAGGGAAGTTTTTTTTTTGAGGGAAGTTTTTTGGGAAATTGTGTAGGTGAGAGATAAAAAAGTGTAATGATTGTGTTTTTTTTGAATTTATGTGAGTATGTATTTAGAGGGAATTTTAAAATTTTAATTTTAAATTGTTGAAAAAGTAAAGTTGTTTCTTTGTGTAAAGTTTTGGAAAAAAAAAAGTGATGATTCTCTACCAAAGCCACAAGAGAACAGAGCAATATCACATCAATAATTCATTAGTCCTTTTATAAATGTAGACAAAATAGTTAATTCAGGCTGAAATAAATGGGCAAACCGAGCAGGACATGATCTATAATTTGCAACTTGCAAGAATCCAGAAATGTCAAAGATTCAAGGGTGTACGTTGTAGGTTGTACCATTCCAGAAACTCAAATAAAAAATATAAAAAAAAAGAGGTTAAACTGCCGTCCTAATTTTATTATTACCATTTTATGAATAAATAAGTATGCGGGCAGCAAGAGTACATGTACAAATTGAAGTTGGGTAAAATATAATAATTGAATCTCAATTAATCAAGTTATTGATTACGTAAGAATTCCTTGTCAGTTCCTCATCCTTTTAAGCTTATGGTCATTTCCATCCTTGACTTTCATCTCGCTCGTTGGAAAAAAATCATTCAACTCTTTTTACCCAACTACCACCATACCCCTCAGATTCTATGTATCGGGTACCAAATATATCATTTTTGAGTTTAATAAGTATTAATTAAATTTTTTTAACCCCACTGAAATAGTACATTTGAGATGTCAGGACATAGGATTTGATCTCTTTGTTAGTGTATTTAACGTACAAAAACAATAATGAAAATGAAAGACATTTCATAACCAATAATAGATGAATGCTCCGTTAGAATAATAGTAAGCTATTTTTTTTTATAAGATATAATCGTTTAAATAATCATATTCTTGTATGAACAAAAACATATGAATTTTAGTTTCGTAAATTACTTGCAAATTTCCTCATTTTTATTCGTGCACACCAAATGCATCATGTGATTAAGAATTAAAATGTTTAATTGTAAAAAAGTAAAAGTAATAAATATCTAATACGAATTATACCATTCCAAACTCTCACTGTGTAACATCAATTTAGTATGTCACAATCTCGAATAAGAACAAATTGAAGGGACCAAACGCGGAATTTGTGCCCTTCCTCTCCTACGCAAGAAGGATTGGTACTTAAACGGGTTGTGGCCCTTATGGGCATAATCAATACGTGGTCGTTTACTATATATACTGATAATCGATCTGACAAGACACAGGGTAGAATCAAGGAATCATGAAACCTTTAATAAATGTAGGGCCTGTTCTTCTTGTTGTTCTCAGACCCAGTTCTGGCCTTTTTTTGGGTCTCAACCCAAAAATCTAACCTAACCCCATGTTCTTTACCCAATTCTCAAACCCAGTTCACAAACTTAATTCCCACTGCCGCCGCCGCCCTCCCGCCGCCGAGCTCCTCCTCTCGCCACCGTGTTCCTCCTCCCGCCGCCGCCGAAATCTGGCCTCCTCTTCTTCTTCTTGGTCTTCTCCTCCTTATTCGTCTTCTTCTTCTTCTTCAGCTTCTTCTTCTTCTTCTTCTCCTCCTCCTCCTCCTTCTTCCCGCTGACCTCTCCTTCAATCGCCCAGATTCAGTTCACAAGTTCAGACAACCAAGTCCAAACAAAACGATATCTTCATTTATATATTCTTTTTCCATGGACGCCCTTTTTTCTTCCTTCAACAGAAACAACAATAGGAACAAGCCCAGATCTCACTTTTCCTCCCTAATCTCCCGCTGATTTGTCTCCTCTGTTGCAACCCATTTCGATTCTCTGCAAAATAGATTCTGGGCTAGGCTTTGTTTTCGTTCTTATGGCGACGTTGCAGAAATTCAAGTTGCTGGCGACGCAGTGTGCGGTGGCTGGGAGTCCCACGAGGAGCCCCTCGGCGAGCCCGGTGATACACCTCCGCCGGAGGAAGACGCTTCGCATGCTGCTCACCCGCGGGGGGAATGGAAGCCGGAGACTGTCTCGCCGTGAGATTGGTTCGCCGGATCGGGCAGAGGAAAAGAGGAATTCACCAATTCTTATGGCTGGGAGTCCAACGAGGAGCCCCTTCTTCTTCTTCTTCTTCTTCAAGCTCAAATGGGTTTGATTGAAACAGAAAAAAAAAAAAGAAGAAGAATTTGATTTTGGGGCTTTAGGTTTTGGGCCGCCGGAGGCGGCGGTGACGCGGCGGCAGGGCGGTGGTGGAATTTGTGTGCTCGGACCCGGGTCTGAGAACGACGTTTCTTTGTTTTGGGTCTCAACCCATTTGGTCTGTACCTAAAAACTCAGAACCGGGTCTCAAACCCATTAAAGAACAGGCCCGTAATGTAAGTGCGAATAATGATTCTAATTAGAAAAGAAATCGCGCCTTCAATCGCACAAAAGAATTGTTCAAGGAACAAGTCAGTAGTCCAACGGTTATGATGTATATTAAGTCACTAAAAGTTCATGTTCAATTTTTGTCTCTGTTAATTCTGTTTATTTAGAGCAGTATACTGATAGGAATCTATATGCAGCTTTCCCAACTTAGTTCTTCCCCTCTCATAATTTTTGCCTTTAATGTAATAGTTAATATGATAATAAAATAGTATTAATTAAAAATAAATAAATAAATAAAACTGTCCATTTTCAGAATTACGTTTTATTTCAGGAAGGAATGCGAAGGTTCAAGAAGGGCACAGGCACAGGCACAGGCACAAGTTCCTTGGTATAATTCCTTCCAAAAAAGAGTCGCTATTCCGTATAGGGCTGGCAATATCCGACACGACACGACGACACGACACGAACCCGACACGATATAAGCGGGTTTGGGTTAGGGGTTTTCGGGTTGGTGGGTCAAACGGGTCGACCCGTTTAACCCGTATAATAAACGGGTCACATTCAGGTCAACCCGCGAACCCAATTACGACCCGTTTGACCCATCTAAATAATATTAATAAATTATGAGGTTAAATTTGTAATTTTGAAAAATTAGCCTAACCCTAATGTTGTAATGTACACCCTATTTCTTTCACTTATTTTTTTTCCCCTCCCTCCTTTTATTTTTCTCTTTCTTTCCTTTCTCCCTCACGGCTGCACTACTTCTTCTTCCATTCCTCATTTCCATATTTTTCTCTTTCTTTCCTTTCTCCCTCACGGCTGCACTACTTCTTCTTCCCTTCCTCATTTCCATGACCGACGGCGACTACTCCCTCCTTTCTCTCCTTTTTTTTTTTTTTCCCTTTCTTTTCTCTCTTTATTTCCTTTCTCCCCTGCACTCATCCGAACCTAGATCTATTTTCCTCTCTTTTCTCTTCTTCTTTTTTATTTCTTTTTCTTTCTTTCCTTAGTCCCACCCATGACATCTATTTCCTTCTACCCCTCTCTTCTATTTCCGTCAACAAATGGGTGGTGGCGGATTAGAGTTAACATGTTCTATGGGTTATTTGGGTCACCTATTGACCCATATAACCCATATAACCCGTATAACCCATATAATTATATATAGGTTTTTAGCTCATATATTTGGGTTCGGGTTTATATAATTGACCCATATAATAAATGGGTCGGGTTCGGGTTTATATAATTGACCCATATAATAAATGGGTCGGGTTCGGGTTTACAAGTATTAACCCGCCAACCCGCCAACCCGAACCCGCCAACCCGAACCCGACCCAATTGCCAGCCCTAATTCCGTAGGCATCCAAACATGGCGAATCGCGACGCTGCTTAGGTGGATTACATTTACACATGGGTTGCACTTTGACCGTCGATGAATAAAGAAAGAGCCAATGATTATGATTGAATAATAGTATTTATTAGGGAATACAATAGTATATAACTTTTACGTGGACTCCTTCATTGCAAATAATTAAATAATAATAATAGGAAATAAAAGGGCAAAACAAAAAAAGACTGGGTGGGGTTAGGGGAATCGGAACTGTTCACTTTTTATTGAAATGGTTTGTCAGAATGTCGGTATCGGAAGAAGGATGAGAAACACCATTACGGAAAAGGACTTTGAAATCGTCGGCTTCTTTGGCTATAAATCGTCCACGTTACTTGTAGGGTCACGGGCATCACAAACTACATTGCTGACACTCTGAACATTTTCTTTATGTTATATTTGAAACTTTATTTTGAAAAAATAGTTTTATAATTAATTTTTATTATTTTTAATATAATATTATATTATTGAGTTATATTTTTTTATATTTTCAATACACTTTTTATATTATAAAATTATTTTTTTAAAATTAAATTTCAAACATTGTTTAAACACAACATAAAGAAAAGCCCCTTACAGTGAGAAAAGAAGCAAAAAGAGTTACAGTATTGAAATGCATCAATAATGCTCCTTCGTTCCTTCCCATTCAATGAGTTTACTTTCGCAAACAATTCTCCTGAAGAGAGTTTACTATAGTATCGAACTCAGGAGCTTCGGCGGAGATCCATGCTTCTGCAATATCCTCTCCGTAAGAAACTATGGCCCTGTTTGTTTTGATTCTCAAAACATGGTTTTGAGAAAAGTTTTAATTTTATAATAATTTTTCATCATTTTCAATACACCTTTTTACATTTTTCAATACACTTTTTTACAATTTTAATACAATTTTAATATTATAAAATCAAAATAAATCTCAAAACCATGTTTTGGAAATCATACCACACAGGACCTATGCTTTTGTTCAATTTTTGTTTTAGTTATGTCTCATAATAACTCCAGAAGTTTCAAAATTTCAGGATTCAATTGATACTTTCACAGTAGTGGAAGGCTGTTGTGGTCCTATTATAAGCCATTGAGAAGTAATAAAATATGGATCTTTTGGTAGATTTTCCAGCTTGGCCATCCCTTTTTAGATCTACCACTTAGTTTTTTTTGTTTATTCGTTATTTTCATCGTCAATGCTAGACACGTTTGGGAGATAAAGGACACGAAAACATTTTCCAAATCATTGAAAGTGTTACAGCTGCCATGTCTTCGGCGGCGGATTTTTGGTTGCCTTGCGGTGGGGCCGGCACTTCGTTGATAAAATTTTGCGTTTACCCTTTTGTGATCAGGAGAAAAACATCAATTAATTTATCATAATTTTTTATAAAATGTAATGTTATATTTATTTAAAAAATAACAAAAATAGACCCCGTAAAAAAGAAATGTAAGAACACTATCATAATCACGACTCAGGAGCAATATGAAAAATGTTAACGTCGATACAGAATTGAAATGATCATAATAACCGCTTGGAATCGTAATTATGTTGAACGGCGTGGCCAATGAGGGATTAAAATAAAATATATGGAAAAATGGCCACGAACAAAACAAAGCAAAGCCAATAGGAATAATGTAACAGTCCAAGATTAACAAATTAAAAAAATAAATAAAAATTAAAGGCAACAACGAAACAGATTCTCGTGGAAACTGAGAATAACATTGATGAAATCTTATTCCAAAATATTATAGATTAATTAACTCCAAAAAAGATTTTTTTTTTTTTTTGACAGCTCTCTAAAAAACAGCCACAGTGAAGTTAACGATAAAGCTAGCATTTTATTGTATTTTGTTTTGTGTAGTACGATTTAGTCCCACCCTACTACACATGCAATATTTTATTTTTTGAGGAATAGACACACATTATTATTAAATCAATATGAACAAAATCGTTATATACTTATACATGCTTCTTTTTACCTGGTAGAATTATATAAATAATATTTTTAAAAAACAATTATTTAAGAAAGTAATTTACCAAAGAGGACAGGGAGCAATACAAATCAGGATACATTGATGTCTGTAGTTGTCAGCTCGATTGATACCTGTAGGGCTGGCAATATCCGACACGACACGAACCCGACACGAACCCGACACGATATAAGCGGGTTTGGGTTAGGGGTTTTCGGGTTGGTGGGTCAAACGGGTCGACCCGTTTAACCCGTATAATAAACGGGTCACATTCAGGTCAACCCGCGAACCCAATTACGACCCGTTTGACCCATCTAAATAATATTAATAAATTATGAGGTTAAATTTGTAATTTTGAAAAATTGACCTAACCCTAATGTTGTAATGTACACCCTATTTCTTTCACTTCTTTTTTTTCCCCTCCCTCCTTTTATTTCCATGACCGACGGCGACTATTCCCTCCTTTCTCTCCTTTTTTTTTTTTTTTCCCTTTCTTTTCTCTCTTTATTTCCTTTCTCCCCTGCACTCATCCGAACCTAGATCTATTTTCCTCTCTTTTCTCTTCTTCTTTTTTATTTCTTTTTCTTTCTTTCCTTAGTCCCACCCATGACATCTATTTCCTTCTACCCCTCTCTTCTATTTCCGTCAACAAATGGGTGGTGGCGGATTAGAGTTAACATGTTCTATGGGTTATTTGGGTCACCTATTGACCCATATAACCCATATAACCCGTATAACCCATATAATTATATATAGGTTTTTAGCTCATAAAATAAACAGGTTAATGGGTTGGGTTCGGGTTGCACTTTGTTAAATGGGTTGGGTTCGGATTTATATAATTGACCCATATAATAAATGGGTCGGGTTCGGGTTTACAAGTATTAACCCGCCAATCCGCCAACCCGAACCCGCCAACCCGAACCCGACCCAATTGCCAGCCCTAGATACCTGTACTACTATTTACTCGTTATTTGTCAGCTACACGTAACGAGATCGTTATCTCCAAGGGAACCATAGTTTTTCCTTTCTTTTCTTTTTTTTTCTTTTTTATTAAAAAAAAATCGAATTAGTGTCATTTATTAATTTTCTAAAATATATTTTTGGGTATTAGTACGTCTCTACTAGGCTACACACTTGTTTTGCACCATTTATACCGTCCATCCGGTCCATACCAAAAGTCGAGAGAGTAAAATTTTTTAAAATAAATAGAGTAATATAGACTTAGAAATCAATTACAATAATTTATGTGACATGCATTCATTGGTCAATTATGTGATATTAATAAAAATGTAATCAATGAATGCATGTCACGTGAATTGTTATAAAAATTTACTATGATTTGTTGGTAAATCTATCATTAGTCAAATAAAGTTAACAAATTTTTTTTTTCCAACTTACCTTGTTTTAACTCACCATAACAAAAATTACAATATTTGAATATTTTATTATTATTTAAATGAATTTCGTAATATATGTAAAATTTTTTTCTAAAACGACTTATATTCATAATCGGAGGGAGTCTAATGTTTTCGGTAAATGACTCCACTCCTAACTCCTATACAAATCCTTATACAAGTATAATTTCTTAATTTGATTAGAAATGTTATTCTTTAATATAAATGTAATAAAAAATAAACTATTTTAACGGAACGGAAGAGAAAGATTAAGGCCCCATATGACAACTTTTTTTCCATCTCATTTCACTCTCACTTTCATTTTATAATAATTTATCATCAATTTCATATTTTTTTACATTTTTCAAATACTTTTTTACATTTTTCAAATACCTTTTTATATTTCTAATATATTTTTAATAATTTTAAAATTCAAAACACATTTTAAAATCCACACCATACCATAAGAGGCCTAACCGTCTCTTATCTGTTGGAGGACCGGCGAGATTCGAAACCGCTGTATTGTCGGATTGCAGCAGTTAGATTCACAGTAGCACACTGATCCGAGTTCTCTACCCCTTGATAAAGTCCATGCCTTATCAGGTTTGTGTTTGACCTACTGTATCTCCACCTACTACCATCATTAATGGCGCGCGACTAGACATTTTGAGCTCTCATATTCCACCCTCCCCTTGTGCGCTCATAAGTTCATAACTTTTAAATTTTTTTTTTTTTAAATTTCTTTTTACAAAACAATAAATGTTCATTTGCTATTAAATTTGTTTTATTATAATGGTTCATCTAAAAAAGTCGAAGTATCAGTTAACATCCTCATTTATTGTACTGTCGAGATATTGAAGCATCCTATGTAACGCACACAGGATACACATACTGAATTCTTCAAAAGAAGAAAACAGTGGACGAGCAGAAAATTCAATAGAAAAAACAACAAAATGGAGAGAAAGTCCAAAATCCAAATGGACATGGATGAGTAGGCCATGGAGTTGACTGTGACATTTATAACAAGGAAGGCCATTCAATGAATGTCACCACAGCATGCGAGTGTTTGGTTATTTTCCTGGTAAATTTGTTGCTGTTGACCATTTCAATTATTAAGCTGTGAAAGATTAATGGATTTCTTGTATTTGCTGACGAATTAAGATATTAAATTGACCAGTATATCTTTATTAAAAATTGGAACCATCTCCTATGTTATTTTTATCGATCATGGTATGGTTTTAGAGTTTTTGGCAGTAACAATCTGGTTCATAATTTTGGCATTGCCAATCGGTTGCAGTTGGCCGCATAATACTTTAATCGCAAAACTGCCGCAGTTTGTATGCATAAACTTTAGGCCGCATCTCTAGACACAACAATAAACTGCCTTAAAAATATATTAGGACTCTTAACTAATCTCTGTTGCTTTCTAGTTGTTCTACTCTGATTTTCGTCATTCCAAATGTCACGGTTACGTATGAATTAATACATCGCGGTCAACTTCCTTGAAAGCTCAATTTATTTTTTATAATAAATGATGTGACAATAAATATATTTACTGATGAATAATATAATATTAATAATTTTTTTAAAGAAAATGCTCAATAATAATTTTAGTTAAAAAAAAAATATCACTAAAGATTCCACTTGAGAGGTTTCTTATTACAAGAGTCTAATTTCTTAAAATTAATCAACGCATGAAAAGTGAGAACATGAACGAAACAAATGATGCAAATTTAGTTATTTTTACTATTGCACTTTATCATACATTAAAGTTGTAGATTTATCAAACTTTGACTTTTAAGTGAACCAGAATGAGTAACATGTCTTTTTTTTTTTCATTTGCGTATCATTTAATACTCGAAATAGAATGGATTAAGTAATTAAGACCAATTATGATACGTAATTGGCCCTGGGTTAGGTGGTTAGTGACAAAGCAGAAGAAATCAAATCTTACTAATTAATTACTTACCAATTAAACGTAGAATACAATGCGATTCTTTTTTTTACCAGACACGAGCCGCGGAGCCTCGGAACCGAGCCTAATCGCGGCCAACGTTGGAAAATTTTCACGGTGGACACTGGCCCACCATGAGCGGTTGTCGCGTGCCGCATAGGCCACCGATGACACGTGGAGGGCCAATAGCTGTCACGTCACCGGAGAGAAATTTTTTTTAGAACTCGAGGCGTGGAGCCCACTTAAAATCCACACCTCAGTGTAGACCCCACCTGAACATCTAGCTAGCCCAAAGTGAAGAAAATTTTATAAAACCAGAGCCCAGGTTTGAGACCGCACCCACCCTGAGCTCTTCTCTTCTTTCTCTATATAATCCAACACCTGGGAAGCGTTGGGAGTTCACTCTTTTTCTCTCCTCTTTTCGTTTCCAGTTTAATTTTCTCATTTCAAGTTGTTGTTTCTGTTGATGGGTTGCGGTGGGAATCGTAGATAGGTTCTTTCCCATTTTGATTTTGTTGAAGTAGTTTTTATTTGTTTGCTGTTCTGGAATTTCGGTGGTTTAAGTCTGAACTGTAAAATATTCGGTTGATTCTATCTCGTAAACATCGCTTAGGATAAGAATTGCAATCCTCATCGACTTCTAACAACCCTTCTCACCTTTTCGATTATTCCTCAGTCAAAGTTGAGAACGTTTCTCAACCTCCCCACACCATCTCCAATCGGTTTTTTCTTTTTGTTTTTTAATTTGTCGGAGTTGCCCGGAGGTGCGCGCTTGATTTGCTGGGAAAATCGTTTGTTTTGGTGATTGGCTTTCAGTAGCAGATCTGCCATTTGTTGGATCGGTTAGAAAAATCTCCTGTGAATTTTTAACTGTGCATAACTTATCTTCGTCTTCTGTTGGGAGGATTCGACTGAATTTGGTGTGAACTGCAACTGGTTGGAGCTTGAGAAATATTGAATTTAATTTAAAATTATAAAAGTTCTGGTAGAATGTCGGCGGCGACGTCGGGGACTGGATCTTTGATTCAGACGGAAACCAATGTTTCCCGTTTACCGTCAGTCACTAAACCCTTCGTCAACAATCAGCTGAATCTGGTGGCTGCTATTAACAGAGGCTTCTCTAAGTCGGTGTCGACTAAAAAGAAGTGTGGCGCGACTGGTTTGCCCAAAACCCAGTTTTTGGGATGGAGATTACCAAGGGCATTGGGATCGGAAACGTCCCATCACTGGCAAACTGATGGTAGTGGTAAACCTCCGAAGCTAAGGGTCTTCCAGTTGAAATCAGCGATGTCTCAGGTGCCGGAAAAGCCGCTTGGTCTTTACGATCCTTCCTTTGATAAGGATTCATGTGGAGTCGGCTTTGTTGCAGAGCTTTCCGGCGAGAGCAGTCGTAAGACGGTACATAACCAAAATCACTATTGTCAATTTGTCACGATATAACTTTCGACAATATAACTCATGCATATAGCTTACCTATGATTTTATGAATTTTATGATTTAGGTGACGGATGCAATAGAGATGCTGGTGAGGATGACGCATAGAGGTGCTTGTGGTTGCGAGGAAAACACCGGAGACGGAGCTGGCATCCTTGTGGCACTTCCGCATGATTTTTACAAAGAGGTTTGTCGGCACTATTCAAAATTGAAATGTTCATTTTTTTTTTGTTTGTTTGTTATACGATGTGTTACTCGATTATAACGGGAGAAAAAGTTCTTCATTTGTTTTGACTCGCACTTATGTTCTTTCTGTTTATTGTCGTTGTCTATTGTTTATTGTCTAACAGTGGTCTGGATTTTGTTGGTTCTGATCTATCAGGTAGCCAAAGATGCAGGCTTTGAACTACCGCCTCCTGGAGAATATGCAGTTGGCATGTTGTTTTTGCCCACCTCTGATACTCGAAGAGATCAAAGCAAAATTGTATTTACCAAGGTAATTTGGCCACTGTAGTTCTAGCACTGAATTTTAGGTGGATACTATGCTTGAGAAAGATCTCAGTTGATTTTGCTCCATGATTTTCGAAGCTGACAAAATTTTTGGTTTTCCCCGTTTTTTTTTTTTTTCTGCTAACATATAATTTTTCTTTCGAAAATGTACATTCAACACTATAGGTAGCTGAATCGCTTGGTCATACTGTACTTGGGTGGAGGACTGTTCCAACCGACAATTCAGGATTGGGCAATTCTGCTTTGCAGACCGAGCCCGTGATTGAGCAAGTGTTCCTTACACCCACTCAGAGGTCAAAGGCAGATTTTGAGCAGCAGGTTGTTGTCTATCTGTGTATGTTGTTTTTTGCTCGTCAGTTGATGACAAATTCGAAGACTTCTTACTAGTTTTTGTCATGTGCAGATGTACATATTGCGTAGGGTTTCCATGGTAGCAATCCGAGCTGCATTAAATCTCCAACATGGTGCTGTGAAGGACTTCTATATATGTTCGCTTTCTTCCAGGTTCGTGCTGTGCATAATTGGTTACAGTTGCGAGTACATTTGTTTTAGAAAGCTTTGTTGTTGACTGGGTTATGCACTTGTAGGACGGTAGTCTACAAAGGTCAGTTGAAGCCTAATCAATTGAAAGATTACTACTATGCAGATCTTGGCAATGAAAGGTTTACGAGCTACATGGCCCTGGTAATTATATATTCCATTCTCTTTTTACTTTTGCTGACTTCATACTTCACAACCAACAGCATGGGATCAACCAGTTAACTGACGAGATGAAGGTTGAGGAATGACTTCTGAGGCATTGACGTGTGAATGATCTCCTCTTAAGTTCTTCCACACCTTTGATCACTAAATGAATTGGATGCGGATTTGGATTCTTGGGTGAGTTGGTAAGGAACGTAATTATGAACTAAATCCTGTTTCCAGTACTTGGTGGCTTCTTCCCCATGATCACTTATAGAGGGTGAATCTTCCATTGGATTTTCAAGACGATTTGGTGGCCCTGATGTGTAGAACTTTTCCACGTAGCCCAGAAGAAAATTTTAGTTTGATCTCGTGTGGGTTTGGGCATGACATTTAATGTAGCAATGCGATTTGAATTCGTGCTGATAAAACTCTTCCATTGGATTTTTTTTGCAGATACATTCCAGGTTTTCAACCAATACCTTTCCGAGTTGGGACCGTGCTCAGCCTATGCGCGTCTTGGGCCACAATGGGGAGATTAATACACTAAGAGGAAATGTGAACTGGTTAGTGATTTGAATGCTCTGTTTTATGTTGATGTCAAGACCGTGTTGTTGGGGGAAAAAGTTGCACGACTGATTACACACTTCATGATCTTTACTTCTCTGGATTGGAAAAATATGCCTTCTTTTTAAGCATGAGATGCGTTTGTTTAACCAGGATGAAAGCTCGTGAGGGTCTTCTTAAATGTAAAGAGCTAGGTCTATCAAAGACAGAGATGAAGAAACTTCTGCCAATTGTGGATGCCAGTTCATCTGATTCAGGTTTGTTAATTTTTTCTTCCCAATTCACTTTTCATATTCTCAACGCTACCATGCAAGCCAGTTATCTTGATTCGCATTCTTTTCATCTTCCAGTGGGATGAGTATTTCATCCGCTAAGCATCATTCTTGAGATAATGTTTCATAATTGGAAGATCTCATCAGTATCCCATATTGAATTTTATGTTTGCTGAATCTCTCTTTTTCACGTATCAGGAGCTTTTGATGGGGTACTCGAGCTTTTAGTTCGAGCTGGTAGAAGTCTTCCAGAAGCTATAATGATGATGATTCCCGAAGCCTGGCAGAACGATAAGAATATTGATCCTAATAGAAAGGCGTTGTACGAGTATTTCTCATCCCTTATGGAGCCATGGGATGGGCCTGCTCTCATATCATGTATGACCTATTAAGGATATGAACATTGGATTTGTATAATTTCATTGTACAGTGAGCTTTGTTCTTATTTAAAGTTGCTTGCAGTTACTGATGGTCGGTATCTTGGAGCAACATTGGATCGAAATGGACTGCGCCCAGGACGCTTTTATATCACACACAGTGGCCGCGTTATTATGGCTAGTGAAGTTGGGGTTGTAGATATTCCTCCTGAAGATGTATCAAGGAAAGGGAGACTCAACCCAGGCATGATGCTTCTGGTTGATTTTGACAATCATGTTGTAGTTGATGATGAGGCCTTAAAGCAGCAGTATTCACTTGCGAGGCCGTATGGCAAGTGGCTTAAGAGGCAAAAGATCGAACTGAAAGATATAATAGAATCTGTTCCTAAATCTGAAAGGGTCTCTCCACCAATAGGAGGAGCTGTATCGGTGAGCAAATCCTTTAGTTGATGACTTCAGTTTTGAATCCTTTTGTTTTTGAAAAATTCCCCTAATGCTTCTTTACGTTTAGGCATCAAGTGATGACAGCAACATGGAAAATATGGGCATTCATGGTTTACTGGCTCCTCTGAAGGCTTTTGGGTATATTTCTATCTTTTTATTCAACAGTGCTTGAACTCCTCTTGGCCTTTTTATATTTCTCTGTGGGCTTCGACATAATCATAGTGCTCTGCTTGCAGTTATACTGTTGAATCCTTGGAGATGCTACTACTGCCTATGGCAAAAGATGGTACTGAGGCTCTCGGTTCAATGGGAAACGATGCTCCCCTGGCTGTCATGTCTGACAGAGAGAAATTGACATTTGAGTATTTTAAGCAGATGTTTGCCCAAGTGACCAACCCACCTATTGATCCCATCAGGGAGAAGATTGTTACCTCCATGCGATGTATGATCGGCCCAGAAGGTGACCTTACAGAAACCACTGAAGAACAATGCCACCGCCTTTCCTTGGAAGGCCCTCTTCTGTCGATTGAAGAAATGGAAGCAATCAAGAAAATGGACTACCGAGCCTGGCGCAGCAAAGTTTTAGATATCACCTATCCTGTAGGCCGTGGTACTAAGGGATTGAAGGAGACTCTTGATCGGATATGTTCAGAAGCACATGATGCAATTCAAGAGGGGTATACAACAGTTGTACTTTCTGACAGAGGTAACATATTTTTGTCACTGTAAAAAAGTCTTCTTCTTTCTTCCAACAGTCCTTACTGCTTATGTTTTTGAAGTAAACCCTTAAATAAGGAACATGTATTGATATCTATTTTTTGCATTGGCCAAACTCTAGCCTTCTCACCGGCTCGAGTTGCTGCGAGCTCATTGTTGGCCGTTGGTGCTGTTCATCATCATCTTGTGAAAAAGCTCGAGCGCACCCGAGTAGCACTGATTATTGAATCTGCTGAGCCCCGAGAAGTGCATCACTTCTGTACACTGGTAGGATTTGGTGCAGACGCCATTTGCCCCTATTTATCCGTAGAAGCCATTCTGAGACTGCAGGTTGATGGGAAAATTCCACCCAAGGCAACTGGTCAGTTCCATTCAAAGGAGGAGCTTGTCCAGAAATATTTTAAAGCAAGTAACTATGGCATGATGAAAGTTCTTGCAAAAATGGGAATATCAACTTTGGCATCTTACAAAGGTGCTCAAATATTTGAGGCAGTAGGTCTTTCGTCTGAAGTTATGGAAAGGTGCTTCACGGGAACACCAAGCAGAGTTGAGGGTGCGACTTTTGAAGCTCTTGCACGTGATACACTTAGGTTACATCAACTGGCATTTCCACCAAGGGGTTTCCCTGCTGGCAGTCCTAATGCTGTCGCCCTCCCAAATCCAGGTGATTATCACTGGAGGAAGGGTGGTGAAATTCACCTGAATGATCCTCTGGCTATAGCAAAGCTTCAGGAGGCTACCAAATCAGATAGCGTGGCTGCTTACAGGGAGTATTCGAAACGCATACAAGAACTGAACAAAAGCTGCAATTTAAGGGGACTTTTGAAATTCAAAGACTCGGTGGTGAAGGTTCCTTTGGAAGAAGTTGAGCCAGCAAGTGAGATTGTAAAACGATTTTGTACTGGAGCAATGAGTTACGGATCAATATCCCTTGAAGCACATACAACTCTTGCTATGGCTATGAACAAAATTGGGGGGAAGTCAAACACAGGTATAAAATTTGATTTTTCTCAAAAAATTCTACTCCCTGTTGTGCCAGGCTTTGATACACAAGTGGTCTAAAGTACAAGGGGGCACAGTCTTCTTTTTTTACATACAATTTGCATTTCCAGTTCTTGTAATATCTTCTTTAATGCCAGGTGAGGGAGGTGAACAACCATCTCGGATGGAGCCTCTTCCAGATGGTTCAACAAATCCCATGAGGAGTGCAATTAAGCAGGTTGCGAGTGGAAGATTTGGTGTTTCAATTTATTACCTTACAAATGCTGACGAGTTGCAAATAAAATTAGCGCAGGTACAGTTTCTTCTTCGCAAGATTTTTCCTCTTATACATTTTGTTCTACATTCCAACTGTTGAAATTTATCCATACCTTTTAGTTCATGTGCTCTATGGACTATAGGCGCCTTGTCAATATGAATTTGTGTCCATGGACAGATGATGCTGTATCTTTAGCTGATACCTGCTTTTGGATTTGGTGAGATTTATGAGCTAAACGTGTTTAATGTGGAAAGATGATTTATAATTAATTTCTTGGTTAAAATCCTCGCAGGGAGCAAAGCCTGGAGAAGGTGGTGAACTTCCTGGGCACAAGGTTATTGGTGATATTGCTGTAACTAGGAATTCCACTGCTGGAGTTGGGTTGATTAGCCCACCTCCGCATCATGACATATACTCCATTGAAGATCTCGCTCAACTAATTCATGATTTAAAGGTAATTGTATCATGGTAACTTTGTGTAGTGGTTTCATTATGACATTTGTTTGTCATGCCATTGATAATGGACCGTGCTTAGGTATCTAGTCCCTGACATTTTCCTCAATTTTGCAGAATGCAAATCCTGGTGCCCGAATAAGTGTGAAATTAGTTTCTGAAGCCGGGGTTGGGGTAATTGCTAGTGGTGTTGTGAAGGGTCATGCTGACCACGTCTTGATCTCGGGTCATGATGGAGGTACTGGCGCCTCACGGTGGACTGGTATCAAGAGTGCTGGGCTCCCATGGGAACTTGGGCTTGCAGAAACTCATCAAACCCTAGTTGCTAACGACCTTCGCGGGCGGACAGTGCTTCAAACTGATGGTCAACTTAAAACTGGAAGAGATGTGGCAATTGCAGCACTCCTTGGTGCTGAGGAGTTTGGCTTTAGTACTGCCCCCCTTATAGTTCTTGGCTGCATCATGATGCGTAAGTGCCATAAAAACACTTGTCCAGTGGGTATTGCCACGCAAGATCCAGTTCTGCGAGCGAAGTTTGCTGGGGAACCGGAGCATGTGATAAATTTTTTCTTTATGCTAGCAGAGGAGTTGCGAGAAATCATGTCTCAGCTTGGTTTTCGAACACTTAAAGAAATGGTCGGTCGTTCAGATATGCTTGAGCTGGATCAAGATCTTGTCAAGAATAATGAAAAGCTCAAAAATATTGATCTCTCGCTCTTACTTAGACCTGCCGCTGAGATCCGGCCTGGTGCTGCCCAGTATTGTGTACAGAAACAGGATCATGGTCTTCACATGGCCCTGGATAACAAACTGATAGATTTATCCAAAGCTAGCTTGGAAAGAGGGATTCCAGTATACATAGAAAGGGGGATCTGCAATGTGAACCGGGCTGTTGGTACCATGCTTAGCCATGAAGTGACAAAGCGCTATGGCATTGAGGGGCTTCCTTCTGATACAATCCACATAAAATTCAATGGCAGTGCTGGCCAAAGTTTTGGAGCCTTCCTTTGCCCTGGTATGACACTGGAACTGGAAGGTGATAGCAATGATTATGTTGGAAAGGGGTTATCAGGGGGTAAGGTCGTTGTTTATCCTCCTAAAGGAAGCAGGTTTGACCCAAAAGAAAATATTGTGATTGGAAATGTCGCTCTCTATGGAGCGATTCAGGGTGAAGCATACTTTAATGGAATGGCAGCGGAAAGGTTTTGTGTTCGCAATTCTGGGGCAAAAGCAGTTGTGGAAGGTGTTGGTGACCATGGATGCGAATATATGACTGGTGGTACTGTAGTTATTCTTGGGAAAACCGGTAGAAATTTTGCAGCTGGCATGAGTGGTGGAATTGCTTATGTCCTTGATATGGATTCCCAATTTCAATCTCGTTGCAATGCTGAACTGGTTGATTTAGATAGAGTTGAAGAGGAAGATGATATCTTGAATCTGAGAATGATGATCCAGCAGCATCAGCGCCATACAAACAGCATACTAGCAAAGGAGGTTCTTGCAGATTTTGACAATCTTTTGCCTAAATTTGTAAAGGTCTTCCCTAGGGATTACAAGCGCGTGCTTGCTACCATGAAAGAGAAGGAGGCTGCCAGAATTGCTGCTGAAACAGCTGCAAAGGAAGTTGAGCGGCAAGAAAAAGAAGAATTGATGAAGAAAGATGCTCTTGAAGAACTTAAAGAAATGGCCGCTAAAGCTCTAAACGAAAAGGCTAATCAGGTGAATCGATTTTCCTTTTGGAGGCAGCACAGTTATTTCTTCTTGAAGTTGAATCTACGCTGTTCTTTTCTTTGATTTGTTAATAAAATGTCTTCCTGGCTTCCTTTATACTCTGTAAACTTTACTTCGTAGATCTCATTTATGAGTTTTTGGAATTAACAGGTGCAAGAAAGTGAACCAATGAAGAGGCCGACCCGTGTGGCTGATGCTGTGAAGGAGGGAGGTTTTGTACGATATGAGCGAGAGGGTGTTTCATATAGGGATCCGAATACTCGGATGAATGACTGGAACGAAGTAATGCAAGAACTAAAACCTTCACCACTTCTTAAAACCCAGTCTGCTCGTTGTATGGATTGTGGCACACCATTTTGTCATCAGGTATAACTCCTTTCTTTGTATCTTGCTAATCTTTGTTGACGTTGCTGAACAGTTTTCTAAATATTCGTCATCACTCTTTCATAAATATAACAGGAGAACTCAGGGTGTCCTCTTGGGAACAAGATTCCTGAGTTCAATGAGTTGGTCTACCAGAATAGATGGCGTGAAGCATTAGACAGGCTTCTTGAGACTAACAATTTTCCAGAATTCACTGGACGAGTATGCCCCGCGCCTTGTGAAGGTTCTTGTGTACTTGGTATAATTGAAAACCCTGTCTCCATCAAAAGCATCGAGTGTGCTATAATAGACAAAGCCTTTGAAGAGGGATGGATGGTGCCCAGGCCTCCACTCAAGAGAACAGAGTACGTTCTCAGACTTTCTAACTTTATGGGGATATGGTTTCTTTTGATAGTATTCGATGTTTGTTTGTTGTCTTTTTTTTCCTGTATAGAATAATAGTGCTTTTAATTGAGTCACTAATAACAAATTCTTTTACAGGAAGAGAGTTTCTGTCATTGGAAGTGGACCTTCTGGTTTGGCCGCAGCTGATCAGTTAAATAAGATGGGTCATAATGTTACAGTATATGAGCGTTCTGATCGAGTTGGGGGTCTTATGATGTATGGGGTGCCCAATATGAAAGCTGACAAAGTTGATGTAGTCCAGAGAAGGGTTAATCTTATGAAAGAAGAAGGCATCAACTTCGTTGTAAATGCCAATGTAGGAAAAGATCCTTCATACTCCCTTGACCGGCTACGAGAGGAAAATGATGCTATTGTTTTGGCGGTTGGATCTACGAAGCCAAGGTTAGTTGGGTTGGATGAACATTTAATCACAGTTCAGTGGATATAATTGTTGCCTTTGATGCTAAAAAAAACTCTCAATTGCTGTGACACAGGGACCTTCCTGTTCCTGGACGTGAGTTCTCTGGCGTCTATTTTGCCATGGAATTTCTCCATGCCAATACTAAGAGTTTACTAGATAGCAATCTACAGGATGGGAATTACATTTCAGCAAAGGTTAAGAAGGTGGTTGTTATTGGGGGAGGTGATACCGGTACTGACTGTATCGGTACGTCCATTAGACATGGTTGCACTAGTGTTGTAAATCTAGAGCTTCTTCCTCAGCCTCCAAATTCTAGGGCCCCAGGCAACCCTTGGCCACAGGTTTGTTTTATGTGATAATTGTTATCATTCTCTTGTTGATCGAACTCTTTACTTTTTGCTGATTTAAGCTTCTTTCTGTGTGTTGTATATAGTGGCCACGCGTGTTCCGGGTAGATTACGGTCACCAGGAAGCTGCTGCCAAGTTTGGGAAAGATCCAAGAACCTATGAGGTATTAACTAAGAGGTTTGTGGGAGATGAGAATGGTGTGGTTAAAGGACTGGAGATTGTGCGTGTCCAATGGGAGAAAGATGCCAGTGGGAAGTTCCAATTTAAGGAAGTTGAAGGCTCAGAGGAGATCATTGAGGCTGATCTAGTTTTATTAGCCATGGGTTTCCTTGGTCCTGAATCGGTTAGTATTTTGAAATTTTGAATATGTTTGTGTGTTTTGGATATAGTCGACCCCAAATAGTGGGACAACGGCGTACTTGGTGTTGTTGTTGTGTTTGTGTATTTTGGAATGGCTGCTGACTGACTGTTGTGTGTTGTTTGAATAGACCATAGCAGACAAGCTTGGATTAGAGAAAGACAACAGGTCCAACTTCAAAGCCGATTACGGGCGCTTCTCAACCAACGTCGATGGAGTATTTGCAGCCGGAGACTGCCGGAGAGGCCAATCCCTGGTGGTATGGGCCATCTCCGAAGGGAGGCAGGCGGCGGCGCAGGTCGACAAGTACCTCATGAAAGATGAAACAGATTTTGATAGCAGTAGGCAAGAGGAACTTGCGAAGGTACAACAAGAGAGCAACAAGCAAACCATAAGGACGTAGAAGAAAACAACAGGAGAGAAGTGTAAAGTTTCAGTTATTGCTAGCTTAGCGTAGTATGCGATGATGAAAATATAGTTTTCTGTAATATTCTTCTTGAAAAAGACAAAAGACGCCATTTTCGTTGGGTGGTCAGCTCAATCTTGGGGTCATGGCTTTGGAAGATCATCGCCATGGAAATAGGAATAAGCTACCAAGCACTAAAAGTAGAGTTTTTTCAGCCATCCCATCCCAGAAAGTAACAAATACTAGTGTTACATATTTTGGACCAGGTAGGGGTGTGACTTCTTGTGAGCCTTCAATTTCAGATGAACTAGTTTTGAACCTAAAGATTTTAGGGTGTTTTGTTTTCCCTTAGTTATTATTAGTCTTGATAAGAAGTTTAGTACCTTTACGAAGGTGTCCGTGGCCATGGCTATGGCGCCTTTGTGTGTGTTTTAGTGCAAGAGAAATAATGTACAGTTTAAACTTTTCCTTTTGCAACCCAAATTTTCTTCTGATTTTCGATGGAATGTGTTGCCTTTTAACTAGTAACTGAATTTCAACCTCTCGGCATCCTCCGGTCCGGCTGGAGTGCTGCCTCCCCGAATCTTGGGTTTTCTTCGGCGAAATGCTCTGGATTTGGCATTGAATACAATTACTAATCTAATTGTTATCCTAGTCTCGGGTTTTCGTCGGCGAAAGGCCCTGGATTTAGCATTGAATGGAATTACTGATGTAATTGTTGTAGAGGTCAAATTACTTTAATGACTTATCATGCACTTTAGCCGGATTGTAATCTCAGTTGTTTACACACGTTACTTTTATTCACTATCTTCTTTCTTACCCATTGTCTAAAGTAATAATAAAAAATAATAAATCCTATATAAGCAACTAATTAGACAGGCCCACTTCCGTCAACAAAAAAAGAAAAAATTAGACAGGCCCACTTTTCAAAAGAAAAATTGGACTAATATTGAGAGACAGCCCAACAGGACAAGAGGCCCAAGATCCAATGGGCACTCACGTGGCAATTTCCCGGACTGGCCAAACCAACCGACTCTCCGCCCCACATACATTCCGAGCCGCCTCACTCCTCCTTTCTTTCTTTGCCTCTTTAAACTTCAAATTAAACCAAACCTTTCAGTGATTTTCTGCTCTGTTCTTAGTGGTGAGCGAGCGAGCGATATGGCTAGCAAATTAGCTCGTGTATTCACGTCGATAATCGTCGAGCAATCCGCCCCTAAATTGGGATCATCGTACGGAAGTTCCGAGGTTTTCTTGACCTCGATGGGTCGACTCATTCACTCTTCGACTCGGCTGTTCCAGAATCATCCATCACAACAAGATTATCATCCGCCTCCTCCTCCAAACTACAAGGAAGAAGAAGATCCCGCTAAAATGGAGACCGCGAATAAGCTTCAAGACGAGGACGCCGACGGAGAAGATGATGGAGGAGTCTTCGTGAATAAAAAGACCGGTGAGATTGGTGGCCCCAGGGGCCCCGAGCCCACTCGATTTGGCGATTGGGAAAAAAATGGCCGCTGCTCTGATTTTTGATTTTTTTGGTTTCTTTACATGAATTTTATCTGCAGCTTACAGTGTTTGATGTTACAACATTATACCTACTTAATAATAATAAAATAAAAGTGATTAGTTTATGCAATTTGTTGTCCTTTCTTGTATTTATCGAAAGAGATTTGTTATGAAATAATCGGAATACTTTATGACTTTTGGTGCGCATCTCCTCTGGTATTCTCAGTTGACTGGAGATTTTGATTGGGTTTAAAAAATCACTAACCTAGAAGGATAGTTAGCTATAGTTGCCCTTACTTTATATGATGTTATATAACTAGTGATGCATATTGAAACTGGTTTTCTTCTTAGGGTGTGAGTTCTGAAACAGAGCAGTAATTCTTCCTCTGTGTTTATGGAAAAAGCTGAAAACTCCTTGCATATATATCGAGTCCAGCCAAGGGGGTTGATTTCTGCATAATTAGGAGGAAAAATTAGTATTTCAAGCAAGACCCTCGAGTCATTGGATGGTGAAAGTTTCCAGCTTGCTTTAAAAACTGTCAAAAGAAAAAATAGGACTGGTTGATTTCTTTTCCAAAAATTTCCATCTACATCATCTCACAGAGATGACTCAGATGGTTGAATAAGGATTTTTCTTTGTTTAAAAATAAATAAAGGGTTGCCATCCATTTTAAACCCTTTTATTGATATTTGCAATATCTATTAGCACTTTGGATTACTAGATTTAACAACCCCTCCCCTCTTTCCCCTTACTCTCTTTTTGTTGAAAGTCTCCATCTTCCCATCTACAGCAATATGAGCATTCATACCCGAATTTTTGCTTTGGTTTGCTTCCTGGTCCTGGCAGTCTCATCCTACTCAGAGATCTGCATGGAGTCAGGATGTCATCAAATCATGCCTAAGCCTCCGATTCGGTTTCCGTTCCGGTTAAAGTTCAACCAGCCGGAGCAGTGTGGTTATCCCGATCCGGGTTTTGACTTAACCTGCGATATCTCCAGGAGGAGTACAATTCTCCGGCTCAAGAATTCATCATTCAGCGTCCAAGCCATAGACTATTCTTCACAAGAGATTTTACTAAATGATCCCGAATTTTGCCTTCCTAAACTCCTGTTAACGCTGAACCTTTCTGGTACTCC
Organism: Leptodermis oblonga; assembly: GCA_016801395.1. Classification (NCBI taxonomy): domain Eukaryota; kingdom Viridiplantae; phylum Streptophyta; class Magnoliopsida; order Gentianales; family Rubiaceae; genus Leptodermis; species Leptodermis oblonga. The sequence goes on from CM028756.1 coordinate 45,809,679, forward strand.
ATTTAGGGGAGCATATGAGCAAGATTTCACCTTCTTTAATTGCTCCTTTGATTACGGACAAGCTTTCCCTGCTTTGAATCCGATTTCTTGCCTCAGTAATAATAACTACACCGTTTTTGCTGCTACGGCTGCTGGTACTTCGAACGTATATCAGTCATATGCAGCTGCTTACTCGTGCAGGGAGATCGCAACCGTTTCTGTCCCGGTTGAGTGGCCATATCCGCCGGCTAGGTCCTCTGATCTCAGTGAAGGCATTAGACTCGCCTGGGATGAGCCAGGGTGCCGGAAGTGCGAGTCCAGGGGTGGGCGCTGTGAGCGTAAGGGCAATTCCACTCACGATGCTGACTGCACAATTCATCCACGTGGTAAGTTCTTCATTTTCTTCGTTTGTTGTTTATATGATGGGTAATGAAAACTGAAAACTTGCAAAAGAGTAACCATTGAAAACTTTGAATTGAAGAATGAAAAAAAATCCACCTCCATAATTCCATTCATGCTCCAAGGTTGTGTTGTTCTTTCAATTTTGCCCTCGTTGACTTTGAATTGCAAGTCCCGTTGTCCATGCTTAAAGACTTAGTCAACGGCCAAGCATTTTTTTTTTTCTTTTTAAAATTTTTTTTACCAACCACCGACTGGAATTAAATAAGGAAAAGATTGTCAAGAATGACTAATGATGAGAAATGGCGTGTTTTCTATTGCAATTTAACCGATACAATATTTGAGATTCGTTCTATGAAAATAGTATACTTTAAAATTATACCTTATGAATCATAAATAGTATCACTGACTTCTTATATTGGAACGGAAGGAGTATGTTGTTTTGAAATACAAAATGTAACATTGAAACATTAAAATTTAGCATTTTGGAAAGAGATATTTAAACAAGTGTACAAAAATTGTATATGAGATGGTTAACTATCATTAATGAAGAGTTTTTAAATTATCTTTATTTAGTTTGTAAATGCCTAAAACGACACTTGTTATTCCAATTTCAAGGGCTTCCAGGAGGTGCTCGATTTGCCATCACTCTGGCAGCAGGAATTCCCGCATTTCTGTTCAGTATTGGGTTCGTGTGCTTTATCATCAGCAGGCTCAAGGCCTGTGCCAGGCGACGCTACCCAGGCCCAAGAATCCAGATCACCCCTATTGTGGCCCCTCAGCCCATTATCATATCGGGCCTGGATGAGGCCCATATTGAGTCCTTCCCAAAAACTGTCTTGGGCCAGAGTAGACGCCTGCCCAATCCAGAAGACAACATCTGCCCAATTTGCTTAGGCGAGTACAAGCCCAAAGACACGCTCAGGACCATCCCTGCATGCCGACATTGCTTCCATTCTAGTTGCATTGACGAATGGCTTCGTTTGAATGCAACCTGTCCGGTTTGCCGGAAAAATCAGAAACAGACGCTTGCGCCGGAGGCGGCTCCAGCGGCTACTTCCGATCCTGATGTCGTATAGAAAACGACTCCACAGTTTTGCTATGGAAACATGTAGCGAACTCCAGGCAGAATCTTTTGCAAGAAGTTTGTACATTTGCATTTATTGACTTGAAATTTTCATTATGGTATGTGCTTGATGAAAAACTGAAAAAGAATAGACGGTCTCATGTCTAGCCTGAAAGCCTCGATACGCGTGTTTTCAATATTAATATTTTAACATAATCGCCAAACTTTAGCTAAACTCAATGTTTCAGCACGGTAAGCGTGTTTCGAAAACACAATACGGGACTATAAGACACCTTCTTCAGCAATGCTATCTAGCTCGCTACTGAAACTGCTTCCATTTGAAGTTGGTGAATTGGCATCTACATTTCCAGCATTTGATGAAGCAAAAGGATTTGGTGGAATGACAGGAAGGTTTTCTCCTTCTAGTTCCAGCATCTGAATCACAGCTTTCATAGAAGGCCTGTCAGAGGGATACCACTGAATGCACCAAAGCCCAACAATGGCCATTTTCTTGAATATATTTTTCTCTCCTTCTTCATCAATTTGGATTGCAATGTCTTCTCTTTTCTCCAGTTGATTGTACATCCATTCTGGATAGTAGATTTGGCTGCTATCGTTTTCGCCCGCCCTGCCGTGGAAATTCCTCCTTCCTCCAACCATGTCAAGCAACAACATGCCAAAACTATAGACATCGGATTTATAAGAAACGTTTCCATAGTTTCTGGAGAAAACTTCAGGCGCAATGTAGCCTATTGTCCCCCTTGCAGCGGTCATGAACACTATACTTTCTTCCTTTGAGCACAATTTCGCCAGCCCAAAATCAGCAACTTTAGGACTAAAATTGTGATCTAGAAGGATGTTCTGCGGTTTAATGTCGAAATGAAGGATTCTTTGGTTGCATCCCTGGTGAAGATAATCTAGCCCTTTTGCTACGCCAATGGCGATTTCTCGCAGCTTTTCCCAACCTAATGACTTGCCCTGCTTCCCTGGGGAGATGAACTTTTGGAGGGTATCATTTGGTAAGAATTCATATACAAGAGCCCTTCTGTATCCATCTGAACAAAATCCAACCAACCGAACCACATTTATGTGATGTATTTTACCAATTGTACCAACTTCATTGATGAATTCTTCGCCATTTCCTTTGATATTGTTGAGGACCTTCACAGCCACTATAATTTCTTCAGAAAGCTTCCCTTTAAACACTGTTCCATAACCTCCCTGTCCTAATTTGTGCTTGAATTGATCAGTTATTTTCTTGATGTCAGAATAAGAGAATCTTATAGGCCTCAAATCTTTGTAATCCTCCAGAAAACGTTCAGTCTTCTTCTGCTCCTTTTTCTTTCTTTCATTTCTTGCCAAAAGGACACACAACACCACAAAAATAATCAGAGCAATGCACGCAGCCACTGTCACTCCAGCAATGAGTGGTTTTTTATCAGATTTTCCTGGAAAAAAAAGAAAAAAGATTAGACATTACTGAACTGTAGCATTGTGCTTTATTTGCTAACAAAAGGGTACGTAGTAAAATACGTTATTCAATTCATTTGCTTATTGACAAAATGCAAATGGAGAAACAACAATAATGACAACTTTGTTCCGCTACGGTCGGCTATGTAGAACAAATCTCGTCATTGTGTAATGCCCAGACAGATTGGATCTCCAACAATGGAGCATTAGAGCAAAATGGTCCAACCTTTCCCAGTATAACCAAAACAGAAACTAATAAACAGAAAGAATAAAAGAATGTAAGGACAAAGGTGAACTGCAGTACCATTCCCAGGCTCAACGCATTCCGTTTCGCCATTTGTGCCATTACTTTTTGGCGGCCTACAATGCTTTCCTTGCAGCTCACAATGCCCACAAGATGGATTAGACCAATTGAGATAAACATAGTTATAACTGGGATCATAGTACTCTTCCCCGGTGAAAACACCCGATGGAAGATAAGAAACATTATACATCTTCGCACAAGACGAAAGGATGAACTCAGACAGGTCACGCTGAGAATCAAACGAAATAACTCTGTAGCCCGGAGAGCTAAGGCAAGACACGACCGTTCCATGTATGGTATCATATTCAGTGCCGTTTGAAGAAGCAGAGCAATTAAATAAAGTGAATCCCCCGTCGGAAAAGAAATTAACAACCCCAAATGGAGAAGCCGATGAATTTACAGACGGAACTTGCCTGGGGAGGCAATTAGGGGCACTGAGGTAGTCCATGCTAATCAATTGGGACTTATAATCTATCTCTTTGATTCGGGCTTTCACTCGAAGAGGGATTACTATATTACTGGCTGATGCTGTGATTGGGTACTGGAGATCGAATTCGGTAGCGCCGTCGGCGGAGCAGGACAGTTCAAAGTCCGGTAAGCCGCAATGGTCTGGCTGACGACCCTTGAGCCAGAAAGGGTACCGGATTTCTGGGCCGGAACTGTTGCATCTCGTCGGCAGGCACTCATCTTGGGCAGCTGCAATTCCTGCTCTTCCTCCTCCTCCTCCGGCGAGTAACGCTATTGCCAGAAAAATGAAGATTAAGGATAAGCTGGCCATAGCCTTACAAAATCTGTTGTTTTCGTTTGAATTAAATTCAAGGTGGTGATTGAATGCTCGAGCTCAATCACTGTGAGAATCAAAAACTTCGAAATTGAGACTAGTGGTTTCGAACCATGGCTCCTGGTTACAAAAAAAAAAAAGTGCAGGAACTTGCGCGTATGGAACAAATCCACCTACGAATAAGATATCGTTGTGTTGACTATTATTCGCATTCATTTGACTCTGTGACTTTTCTTCAGAAATTGATTGAGTCCAGTTGGTCAACTCTCTGCAAGTGGATAATGTTATGTCCCCAGCATTTCAAAAGGAAAAATTGCAATGTTGGTCCCTTTTGTTTGGATATATTATACTTTTGGTCTTTTATATTTCATTATTGCATAAATAATCCCTTTTGTTTGCATGTTGTTGCAGTTTTGGTCCATGTAACATGTTATAGCTAGTTCTAAGTGGTTAAAGGGGAGGTCTACTATTTCTGGGGTTTTTTGAAATGATAAAAAAAAATTAGAATTTTTTCGTAATTTTTATATTCTTTAGTGACCCGTGTAATTATTTTTACTCATTTTTACCCATGCCCAAACTATATATCAGTTAGCTCGTTCTCAGCAATTTCAGTTCGTCTATGCAATTTACTAAATAAGTAAAATTTATTACACAAACCACTGCAAATATAGAAATTATGAGAAAGTCTCAACTTTTTTAAATTTCAAAATTACTTTTAGAAACCATTGATCTTCAAATTGATGTGTTAAAACGGGCCATAACAGGTCATTTGGACCAAACTGTAACAACATACAAACATAAGAGATTATATTTTCAACAATGAAACATGAGGAACCAAAAGTGCAACAAGTCCAAATAAAATGAATCAAATTACAATTTTTCCAATTTCAAAATATCTTTTAGTTTTGGAAAATACCAACATATTTTTTGAATTTATGTGAAAATTTTAAAATATTGCAGAGGAGTTTACAATTTTATACTCCCTCCGTTCCATTAGAAAGATCCAGTTTGAGAAATATTTTTTTGTTGCATTAGAAGAGTCCACTTTCAATTTTTTTACACCTCCTACCCTTAATAATATAATTATATATGGTCTACAATTAATCCTTACTTTGTAAGTAAAGATATAAATGGAACAAATGGTGACAAATTAAGTATTTTAGGTATTGTACCTTGACATACATAATAAGTTATACTTAATTAAAGATGAACACTTTTAATGGAAGGGATGAAGTATAAATTTAAAAGCATTATATGATGCCTTAAACATTTTAGCTATTTTGATATTTCCCCTTTGTTGATTGTAAACATTTTAGAAGCTATTTTGATATTTCCCCTCTGTTGATTGCTCTTCACTACACCAAGTCGAAGCGAAAGTGAAAGTAAATGATAAGCATAGATGAAAACTCGATAATGTGTCATAGATCGCTATTTTAAATCACTAAAATGATTTATCTGTGCGACCACCAATGCACATTAAGCAAAACTTTCGTTAGCTCTCATCCCACACGTCTCAACCAAAATGCACCACATACCATAAGCTTGGCCCGTGACACAGTGCCAAGTGGGCAATACCATTGATCAATCGTCGGTCAAAGAAAACTAGAACGGAAAATGACATTTTTGGTACTAAAAATTTGGGTTGTTTGCAACTTTATTACTAAAAATTTACTCAGTTTCAAATTTGTGCTTTATGTTTATACTTTGTTGCATTTTTAGTACCAATACCTACTATAGCAGGTTTTATGTAGTCAAATCAAAGTCAAAGGTAAATTGAAGGTATTTTACAAACTCTACACTTTTATAGGGTTGAAAAGATATTCATCAAATATTATTTGCAAAACATTTTCTCGATTTTTTTTCTCCTTAGTCGACGTACAAGTTTTCTTCCGACTGAGGAGAAAGAAAACCGCAAAAATGTTTTGGAAATTATATTAGAAAAATTATATTTTTAGCCTTCACAAAATTATAGAATTATAAAATACCCTCAAATTACCGTTGATTTCGGTTTGACTACGTAAAACTTGCTGTAGTAGTTACTGTTACTAAAAATGCAACAAAGTATGAACATGAAGTACAATTTTGAAACTGAGTAAACTTTTAATACCAAAATTATAATAAACCCAAACTTTTAGTATTAAAAATGTCATTCTTTCAAACTAGAAAAGCGATCCGAAGTTGGTCAATATTCAACAGTTTTCCAGGGCATAAGAAATTAGCGCGTAAAAAACACTTTTCCAGGTCCTCCCCTCCACAACTAATCAAATCAGTAATCACTACTACCATATAACAAAAAAGAAAGTAGCGATTACTTCATCTGCATAAGAAAAACTCCATAGCCGTTTTCTTTGAGATATGTCGAAGCAAATCATTCATTCTGCTCTCTGTTTTCTACTCCTGTTTTGCCTCACAATCAGCAGCTGCAAAGCCCAGAATACTTGTGCTCCATCTTCCTGTGGGGATATCCACAACATAACCTTCCCTTTCCGTTTGAAAACCGATCCCAAGAACTGTGGCGACTCCAAATTCGAGCTCGACTGTCAAAACAATCGCGCAGTGGCGACCTTCAATTCCAAGAAATTCAACGTCCTTTCCATCACTTACAGCAATTTCTCGATTCGACTCGCTGATCCCAGTTTAGATAACGGCAACAATTGCTCTTTCCCGTCCTACCCTTCTCTTTCGTACGATGATATCCCGTCCCTCGTGTACGAAATATTGGGTTACAATATTCCGGTAGTATTCGTCAATTGCTTGAAACCCATAACTTCTCTGTCTTCCCCATACGTGGATAATTCTTTCTGCAGAGCTGACAGAAATGGGAGCGCGTTTTCGAATTCTTCAAGGGTTTTTAGCTATGTCGCCGTCGGGGACGGTTTGAAGGTTTCCGATGTGGAGGAGTCTTGTGGGGTTGAAATGATGACCAGCGTCTCAATTAAAGGGCCGATTCAGAACAGGAATTCATTGTCGGGGATTCATGCGATGTTGGCTTATGGGCTTGAGCTCTCTTGGTCCCGTATTTTGTGTCGAGAATGTGAGGCCAGCCTTGGATCTTGCAGTCTCGAAGATAACACTGTTACTTGCAAGCATTATTGCCGTGAAGACACCCCACTTTCACAGCTCGGATTTCACTGTAAGTCGTACTAAATTAGTCATTCGTGTTCTTCTTCTGCACTTCTAATAATTCCCTTTCCTCTACATTCAATATGTGTGTTAGTTAAACCTCGAAATTATTTCACAATCTCTGTTTTGGTCTCAATATAAAGGAAGAAAATTAGAATAAAAGATGGAAGCTCTTGTCTTCAGTTGCTTTTTTGGCAAAGTTGTAAGCGTTTCCTCATTTTGCTGACAATGCTTCTTTGGAAATGCAGGTAAACTTGAGTTCTATGGTGTTTACATTGCACTCTTTGGCTCTATAGTATTAGGTAAGAGTTCAATCCCAAAATGTATTATAAATAGTAAGGTTTCTTTACTGGTTCTAATGGAAGTCAAAGGAACCTCAAATGCCAGATCTTTGAGGTGCCCTTTGTTCCTACTTCTTTGCATTTGAATGTTCTCTTGAAGAACATTGATTGTTGCGAAAGGTTTTTTCTCATTGTTTTATCTCATATTTATGCAGGAGGACTTATTGTACTGAGATTCATGTGTGGGTTTCCATTCTTAATCGTATTAGTGGTGCAAAAATGGAAAAGACGGCACCTTTCGGCTGATGAAGATATTGAACAGTTTCTTCAAGGTCAAACCAACCTATCTCCCATTAAGTACAGTTACTCTGAGATCAAGAAGATGACAAACAACTTCAAAGAGAAGTTGGGGGAAGGAGGTCATGGATCCGTGTTCAGAGGGAAACTTCGTAGTGGCCCTTATGTTGCAGTGAAGATAATGGAAAAATCAATGGCAAGTGAGCAAGATTTTGTCAATGAAGTTGCCACCATTGGAAGAATTCACCATGTAAATGTGGTGCAGCTCATTGGCTTCTGCAACGAAGACTCGAATCGTGCTTTAATATATGAGTTCATGCCTAATGGTTCTCTTGACAAGTATATTTTCCCTAGGGGAGGGGAGTCTGTCTCCTTGAGCTACGAAAGAATGTTTGAGATTTCTCTTGGAGTGGCTCGTGGGATTGACTACCTGCATCGAGGTTGTGATATGAGGATTCTGCATTTTGATATTAAACCTCACAACATTCTTCTTGGCGAGAAATTTAACCCAAAAATATCTGATTTTGGGCTTGCAAAACTGTATCCAACCGATGAAAGTTTCGTATCCCTGCCAGCAGCAAGAGGAACAAAGGGTTACATGGCTCCCGAACTGTTCTACAAGAACATTGGAGGAGTCTCATATAAGGCGGATGTGTACAGCTTTGGAATGTTGTTGATGGAAATGGCAAGCAGAAGGGAAAATGGAAATCCAGGAGCCGAAAATGTTAGCCAGATTTATTTCCCTTCTTGGGCTTATGACCAACTTCAAGCTGGAAAGGACATACATATAGGAAATGCCAATGCAGCAGAAAGGAAATTGGTAAAGAAGATGATTGTAGTGGCTTTGTGGTGCATACAAATGAAGCCTGTTGATCGACAACCTATGCACAAAATTGTTGAGATGCTAGAAGGAGATGTTGATCTCCTGCGTTTGCCTCCAAAACCTTTCGTAGCACCACGAGAGATGGTTGATGAACATGAGATGAGCACATATTTAGGATCATCAGTGGTATCATCCATCGATCCTAGCCTCGAGGTTGCAAGCCCTCCCTCTTTACCGCTCATTTATTGATGTAATTGTTTCCCACAGGACTGTGTAAATCAAAACCATTCTTTTAAAATCTTTCTGATCAGTAATATTTTGTTATTGAGTGGCAATCTGTAAGTTGAAGCCTTCTTGTAGCAATAGCATTGATTGTGTGTAAAATCTGTTCTTTGAAACACAATTTTGGAATTCCATAATCAGTGAGCCTGGGATTATGGTTTTGATCTAGAAGAACAGCACCAAGTTTTATGTCCAAATGAAGAACAACTTGTTGGTCGAGATAATCAATCGCTTGGGCAATGCCAATAGCAATTTGCTGCAACTCTTCTCAATCCAGGGGTTTGTTCTTGTTCTGCTTTCCTGATAATATGAATTTTTCAAGCGAACCATTTGTTTCCAAAAACTAAGGCTCGTTTGTTCCCAACAAACGTACTATCATTCTTTTTGGGACAATTAATGTACATAAGTGTTACACTATAAAACACAAATAACCGCATTGCATATGTATTAAAATAGTGTTGTATTTGAATAAAAGTAACATACAAAAAATGTGATGCTTTATGCGGTAAAAAAAATGTGGCTTAAACAAAAGTGTTTCTGTAGATATTTACAGCAATACTTCATAAGTGCTGCGGTAAATGTAAGAAGTGTCGCCTTAGATATAAGGAAACCGTTACTCATAAAACTGTTGTTGCAATGCTCAGAATATCCAACTTTTATAATATATATATATATATATATATATATCAAACCAAGTTAATTAAAAATTCTAACTTCACTTTCATGTAGAATGCTTTTGAGCTATACTATACATTTAATAATAATTCTGTATGAATAATATAGTGAGAAAAAATAAGAATTACATATGATATTTATATATTTAGAAGAAGTATATGATAGAGTAATAGATATAATGTGGCAGTAATTAAAAATAAAGAGGTAAGAGTAGTATACATAGAACAATAAAATAAATGTATAAATATATAACAGTATGTGTAAGGACACCACTGGAAATTTCATTCTTCCTTGAGTTTTTTATTTTATTTTTTGTTACTTTTTCAGTAAAATAAAATCAGAGTTTTGCCTTTTTGGGTAGTTTTGAAACTATTATGGAAAGATTAAGCGTTTTCCTTTGAGTTTTGGCTTCTTCGTCTCTTTTAATTACCTTTCATTTTGAAACATTTTGCATTGAGTTTTGTTTGTTTGTTTTTTTTTTATTTTTAATTCCTATTACCGTGACAGTACTTATGGCTGGTTTCCTTAAAAAATTTATATAAAAAAAAAAACTTATGGCTGGTTAAGGAAGTTAATGGACTGGGCCGCCGGATCCATGAGATCAATCAAGACAAAGCGCGTTTCGAAAAGAGAGAGCGCGTTTCGAAAGGAGAAAGCGCGTTCTACGTAGGAAATACGCCAACAATTGCCTATAAATTCGAACACGCGGGCCTTCGCGGCACAATCAACTGTGAAAAGAAAATTTTCCCTCTCTTTTTCTTCTCTGAATATGGTAGAAGTAGAATTAGGGCATTCACGAGATCGATAATCTCGATCCGGGAGATGGAGGGGATTCCCTTCCCGATCAGCGACGCCGCAACACCTCATCGTCATAATCCTAATCGGCAAGACGATCACCGTCGAGGTGGAGGGAGAGTTCGGATGCGATCGACAACGACAAGGGTAAGATTCAAGATAAGGAGGAGGTTATACCACAATTGACAACGTGAAACGTGAAGGCGAAGATTCAAGATAAAGAGGGAATTCCTCCTGACCAACAGATACTAATCTTTGCTGGAAGCAGTTGGAGGACGGGCGAACCCTAGCTGATTACAACATCCAGAACGAGTCGACTCTTCCCTGGTTTTGAGGCATCGTGGTGGCATGTAGATCTTCGTGAAGGCAGTACCGGTGATATTACCCTGGCGGTGTCGAGACACAATTGACATGTCAAAGCGACGAAGAGGGCATCCCACCCGACCAACCAAGGTTGATATTTGCCGGGAAGCAGGCTTGAAGATGGGCGCACACTTGCCGATTATATATTTAGAAAGATTCTCCATCTTGTTCTCCGTCTCCAAGGCGGTTGTTTCTGTACATGCTTTGCATTAGTTACTCTGTTGGTCTGAATTTCGATCGATCATGCTTATATACTGTTTTTGTTAATTGTGTTTCATATGGTGTTGTAACATTATAGTCTCTCACCATTGAAATTGTGTTTCATATGGTGTTGTAACTACAGATTTAAAAGACAAGCTCTTTTGGAGGTTATGCACTTCTCTTTGATTATTTTCTAGGGTTTACCTTTACTGCGTGCTGTAATATTTTGAGGTATATGACTCCTTTTTTCCTTTTGTTCTACATAACTTAGAATTTGTTAATTAAATGTTGGTTCTGAATTTTTTTGTTTGTGTTTGCAAATTGCAGACACCAACTTTTAGAGTCAGGAAACATATCACTGCAGGGCAATAAAATCCTGTTCCCCGGTTGAGATTGGGGTATACTATAATATTTTTCCTCAAACAGAAACCTTGTTCCTCAAGTTTTGCATTACACCTCTATTCTATACTCAAGAGGCCTATAGAAACGATGAGGGCAACTTCTTCAATGAACTTGCATGTGGGAAGCATGGCTTCTTCTGATCAACTGGAGTTTTATATCCACCATTTGACCAAAAGGGGGTGTTACACTTTCATGTCATGTCAGTTCAGGTTGTTTCTGGTCGTTTCTATCTATTAGTTCTTTAGATAGACAATTCCTAAGACTTGCCTGTAAGGGGTGGGTAAATAAGCCAAATTTGAGTTGGTAAAATGATTTTGATTGCTTGTTCAGGGTCTAATGATTATCGATCGGTCAGCTGTTTATGGTTCTAGAAGTCTATGTGATCATCACAGAGACATGAGATTCGACATCCATAATATGAGCTACGAGGTAAATAAATTTTGTGCTCTTACTGTTTTAATCTCATTACTGCAACAATTGATGAACGTTGATTTTGTGACTAAAATAGAAACTCCTTGCTATCAGGGATAGGATTGGGACTGTGAATACTGGCTTGTCTGAGGATCTACTCCATGAGAGCTTCACAGAATCGATATAATTGCGCAGCAGATCAGCCACGGGATGAAGGAGAATGTGTGGTTTGCTTGGTGAGAATTTAAAGATGTAGTTTTAATTTTTTTTAGAATTGTGATTGGAACACATTCATCCTCTTCACTTGTCTTTGGTGAAGGATTGATTGATTGATTTATTAATGTTGACAGGAGGCTGGCCAAGTGGCTATAAATCGAAGAAAAAAATCGCCACCTATCAAGAAGGTATTACCATAGGCAAACAAGAAGTTGAACAAGCAAAAGTAGCAATAACTAAGGAAGAGGCTGAATTGACAAAGTTGAAGAATGAAAAAAAGATACTTAGGGGCCTGGTTAAACATCTTAAAGGTATGTTGCTTCATTTCACCTTATAAAGTTGTTGTCATTGACTGTGTTATCCTGTCTTATCACACGATTTCCCATATACCTGCATATTCCTCCTTCAATGCATAATATACATCAATGGTGGAACTTGAAATTCCTTTGCTTCACGCTTTTCAAGTTGCACTTCATGCTTCGATCCTGTTCTATTTTGGAACCATATAAGGGTGATTTTCCATTACCTACCCTGCAAAGGGCGAGGCATAGTTACTCATTTACAATAATCACTTGAGTTGTGGCATATCCTATGTGATTTTGGAATGTTGAAATTTGCTCGAGTCCTAGACCTGAATTGATTTTCATTATTTCACCACTGATATGACCAATATCAATTTAATTTAGTTCAAGTGTTGGTTAAATATTTTCTTAGGATCACTCAGTTTTTTTGCTTTTAGTACTGCAGAGCGTTAAGAACAAATAAAAAAGGCAAGAGGAGAAAGAAACATTGCGAAAAGAAAAAGAAGAAAAGGCCAAAAAAGAAGTTGAAGATGCCAACTTGAAGGAAAAACAAACAGGTGAAGAAGCTAAAACTTCAGAAGAAGATTATGTAAATGCTGACACCCTAGATAAAGTTCGCTTATTGGAAGACTCTCATTTATCACAGGTAACCTGGACCATTTATGGAACATTGAGTGGATACAGTTTTTGCCCCCCGTTTTGGTTTGGGGAACAGGGACTGTTTTTGCGGACTTTTTTTATTTTTATGGTTTGATAGCTGGTTTTCTGTTGTATATCATATTGGAGGATTTTCTGTATTACGGACTTTTGGACTTCTGATAGGATGTAGCGGAACACCATGACAATCCTGAGAGTGAGCCTTTGCATGTCCGTCACACTGTGGAGGAGGAATCCCCTAATGGGAGTGTAGAACAAGTGGACAAGGATAATTTTCAGGTATCGTTTAATAAAAGACAGATGATATTTGGTTTTCTCCTGATCTGGACATCATTTTGACATTATTCTTGATGTATTTATCGACAATATATAGCAGATTGTGGAGAAAGATGGCGAGTTTACAGTTGAAGATAAACCTAGTGCGGATGCTGGAGGTCATGGAAGATTAATGTACTTATCTTTCATTATTATTATTATTATTAATATTCTTATTCACATCTCTTTCCTGCAGGAGCATTCCATGGAGGATTTTCTCTTATATTAATAAGTTTTCAATTGTTAATCAATTTGGAGTATAGATTCATTGTTTGTGTGATCCGTTTCATGTTCTGCTTTACAGAGGAACAGATCAATCAGATAACTAGTTAGTACCTATTCTGAAATTGTGCAATATCTTATACTCCCCGTCCCACTTTTTTCGAATAGCTTACGTTTGATTTTTGCTGTTACAGGCTGATGACGTATCTAGTTTACATTTCAATACTCATTTCCACTCTTTGGCAGTGTTCATTTGGCTAACGAAATGTAAATTCCAAATGAATAAGATTTATAATTTTGTTGACTTTTCCTCTGATTTCCATTATTTAAACTTCATCTTCCAATCTCTGATGTTGGTTGCAGGGATGATTTTGGTATCATCATGCTGAGCCCGATTGTCTGATCCTATCCCAGTAAATGTTTCATACCGAGTGGGTATTGGCGCTATTATTGTCAATGAGAAAAGAGAGGTACTTTGAATGAATAAAACATCTACTATGTAAGTGCTTATTGGTACCTTCAACAATAGCTAATGTTGGTATGTGTATTTTCTTTAATTCACTTTCATTCTGCTCCACTTGTATGAGAGAGCTTGCAAAATCCTTGCATTGCATGAGCCTCAAACCACAATTCTCACATGGAAGTGCAAGGAGCTTTGGGTTTTTTTTTTGGTTCTCCAGTTGCTTGTTGTCAGGAAAAGAATTGTAGGCTCAAGTAAAAAGGCATATGGAAGATTCCTACTAGAGTGGTTGATCAGGTAGTTGTTTCAGCGTAGTCTTTCATTGGGTCTCTGATACTTGCTGTTGTGTACTTTGTTTAAAAATATAGAGGGTTTGAACTTTTGCGGCGATGATAATTTTGTGGGTGCAATCAGAAAAGTCGAAGAATCAGGAGTGAGTCAATGTTGAATATACTTTTCATTGGTTCAAATCTTTAATATGGTCTCTTAATGATTAATCTTTGCCATTTACTTCTTGTATTCCCAGAATGACAAAAGTTTTTTTTTTCTTTTCATCCCTTGATCGTCATGTTGACTCTTTGATGTTAAGTTGATTATGGTATTCGCGTAAATTAAGGTGGTTGAAACTTTCTGAATCAAATATGTGTTGGAAAACTGAAATCTGAGTAAGTCATCTTGTTAAATTTGCTTGCTTGGAATTTTTAGTTCTGCTGCACTGAGATTGAATAGGGCTTTGTGTTGGTCTTTAATCCGTGATTGCGTTCAGGAAGTCGGATTTGCTTGTTCTTATGCATGCTGCGTCCTTTTGTCATATGAAATTCAAAAGCAAGACCATACATGTACTCTGTATTTGCAACAGGTAATCTCTGCCCTCCCGAACTCCTTTTGGCTCATTGATTCGTACAAAAAGCAAAGGTCGCGTGAATTTACACAGAATTGGCAATGTGAAGGCGAAGATTCAAGATAAGGAGGGGATTCCTCCTGACCAACAGAGACTAATCATTGCTGGGAAGCAGCTGGAGGACGGGGATCTTCGTGAAGACGCTTAATTTTGTAGTATCGGTGATTTATCAAAGCTGAAGCTTAGCAAACATACTACAACAACAAAGCCTTGTATAGCTCATGCCTCGCCATCGTGCACGGGTAAGACACACAGACTACTTTATTTACTTGCAATCTTGAACAAAGAAAGTGACTGCAGATTACAACAAATAGGCTGCTAAATCACCAAACTAAACAAACATAAAGACGAACCATCAAAGAAAGTGGCTTTTTCTCGCACTAATTAAGTTGCATGAGCCTTCTTTGATTCTGTTGAGGCAAATGGATTAAGTGGAACAACGGGCATCTCCTCTCCTCGTAGCATCTGAATCACTGATTTCATGGAAGGCCGATTCAATGGATGCCATTGAGTACACCAAAGCCCCACGACTATCAATTTCCTTTTGACCTTATAATTGTATTCTTCTTGATCTCCATCTATTTGGAATGCTATCTCCTCTCGTTGATCCATTTCATTGTACATCAATTCCGGAAGATAAACTTTACCTATCTGCTCTGCTGCATTACTGTGTAGCCCCCTTCTTCTAACCATTTCAAACAGCAAGATCCCGAAACTATAAACGTCGGATTTAGGCGTTGCATTCCCAAAGCTTGAAGAGAGTACCTCTGGAGCAGTGTATTCCATCGTAGCTTGTAAAAACTGTTCTTTGAAACACAATCTTGGAATGCCATAATCGGTGAGCCTGGGACTATGGTTTTGATCTAGAAGAACATTACCTAGTTTTATGTCCAAATGAAGAACTACTTGGTGGAGATAATCAATCCCTTGGGCTATGCCAATAGCAATTTGCTGCAACTCTTCCCAATCCAGAGGTTTGTTCTTGCTCTGTTTTCCTGGGAATATGAATTTTTCGAGCGAACCATTTGGCAAGAACTCGTAAACTAGAGCTCGTTTGTTCTTCCCATCAGCGCTGTAACCAACGAATTGCGCTACATTTTTGGGTTGGATTCCTCCCATTCTGGCTAATTGGCCAACGAATTCTTCGTTTTTACCGCCTGAACTGTTAAGAACCTTGACAGCAACTGTAATCCCATTCGTGAGCTTCCCTTTATAGGTAGTTCCATAACTTCCTTGGCCTAATTTCTCGCTGAAATTGCTTGTCATTTTCTTAATATCTGCGTAGGAGAATCTTGTGGGATTGTGAGCTTTATAGTTCTCCAAAAGGGTCTCAACTTTCTTTCCATCTTCTATCTTTCTCTTCAGGAATATGAAGCCACTCAGTAAAACAACAGCTAGCAGAAAAAGAGAAAAACTGATAGCCAAACCGGTAACAAGTGATCTCCTTGAGATACCTGTTAATCATATAAAACTAATATTGTTATAACATTATAAAGTGATATTAGTATTGAGAGATGGGTAGCCTTTATATGAGAGGCTACACATACGAACTCGTAACAGACTCAAACTAGAAACAAACTCCAAATGGTATCAGAATCATATGAAAGTGTACCTTTACAGCGTTTCTTTGGAGGATGTTCTTCAGGTTTGCCAAAGCAGTAAGTTTCTTCCGGGCGAGTAGTGCTATTTTTTTCCAACCTACAATACTTCCCTTGGCTTTCGCACACGCCACAGGATGGTTTAGACCAGTGCAGATTTACTTGATTAGGACCATAATATTCTTGATGGTTAAACAACACTTCTGCTGTGACATCAACAATGTCGTAAATCTTCAAGCAAGACTCTAAGGGAAAGTCAGAAACTCTAGAGAAGGACGAGAAGGCAATGACGTCATAACCATGGCTGCTGAGGCAACCATACAAATGTCCATGGTTCAAATTCCGCTGGGTATATCTTGAAGAACAATTGAATAAAGTGAAATTATTTTGGTAATAAGAGTAAGAATTCTCAAACATTGAAGAACTCAAAGATGAGTTCACATGATCGTCAGGAAGTTGCTTCGGAAGACAAGAAGAATTCAGGGCAGAAATTTGTATCATCTGAGACTTATAGTCAATTTCCAGGACAGAAGCCTGAACTGAAACTGGAAGTACAATGTTATTATTAAAATTATTCTTAGTTGAAGCTCTTACTGGGAATTGAAGCTCAAACCTAGTATCATTGTTTCTGGGGCAACTCAGCTCAAATCCTGGATAACCACAGCTCTCCGGTTGACGATCTTTAAGCCAAAAAGGGAACCGAATCTCCGGCCCGGACTCTCCACACCTTACCGGTGCACATTCATCTGGAACTATTGCCAATCCAGTTCCTGCAAGAACTAGCAAGAACAACAATTCAGCGAGGAAGAAAGCCATTTCCAAACGGCCAATGAAACTCAAAGTTTTCCAATCGTGTTAGTATTCCAGGCCTCATATATCCAACGATTCCAACTCCAAAAACCCTTCTTTAACGTTTTGAATTATAAGTTCAGTTAACTGCAGTTGAATATTTTTTTACAATGTTTATCTTCTGGGTTCCCCACTTTATTCCATAATAGAGACGCAAGTAAACAACTTGCGGCCTGTGGGTCTACTTTGACCCGCAAAATTAATACAACCGAGTACCAAGTGTCAATTCAATAGCTTTCAGTCAGCTAATTAGGAATAGAATATTGATCACGATCTTCCCTTAATGACGACTATGCACATGGAACTGAGAGAGAAAGTTTAGTTTCAATTAATCATCATTAACTATGGTTGAGTCTTGAGAATGGAGTCACTCGCGGGTTTCCTTACGATAAAACTATTGAGAAAAATAACGTTCAAATCTTCAACTACGCGTGAATGCCCGAAAGTTCAGACGACTGTGGAATTGTATGTAGTCCAACACTGCAACCTTATCTTCAATGATTTGATAGTTACCAACCAAATTAAAGTAATAATAATTCATTGGAATTCATCTATATTGATATTCTTTCAGTTCAAGAACTAAGAAGCAATCTCCTTCTGTTTAGTCCAAATGTTAACAGGAATCTCTCTTTCAGTGTTCACTCTTCTTCTTTGTTGCTTAACAAGCAGCCATGGTTCTTCCTCCTGTGTTCCTTCTTCTTGTGGGAAAATCAACAACATAAGCTTTCCTTTCCGCTTGAGAAGCGATCCCAAGAATTGTGGCAGCCTTAAATACGAACTCGAATGCCAGAACAACCAACTCGTTCTGAACTTGAATTCGATGAATTACCAGGTGGAATCAATCGATTACGAGCGGTACACGATAAGATTACTCGATCCTTCTGTGGAGAAGAACAACCCCTGTTCTTTTTCTCTGAATTACACTGAAAATTCAGATGTGTATTTAAAAGATGCCTACAGTGATTACAGTCCAAATGCATATATGAACATCCCTTTAGCGTTTATCAACTGTATGAATCCTGTGAATTCTTCCACGTATGTAGACATTTCTCTCTGTACTAGAAATGGAAGCTCTGGCATTCATAGTTACGTTGTTGCTGTAGAAGACTTGCCCTTGTCGGAATTGGAAGTATCCTGCAGCATTGAGAAGGTGATACCGATCGTACGTTTGAAGAGCACGAACTACACTTCTCTGTCGAGCATCCACGAGGCAGTGGCTTCTGGGTTTGAGCTATCTTGGTACTATCCTCTGTGTTCAGGTTGTCGCGGTGATTGCAGCATTAATGACAATTCTTTGAATTGCGAGGCTTCCGACATTTGCTATGAAGACACCCCTTATTCCGAAACCAGTTTGCGCTGTGAGTTAGCATTAGATTTTGTTCTTTGATTCTGTTTTTGGTACAATCAAAGTATTACTCACTCACACTGTATATGCTTGAATGATGCAGGCCGTTTCTTGACTTGGTGGCTCCGTAAGTGTCCCAAATCCCTCCAACCCCCTCATCGACTCATCTTCCCTTATAGTATATATTTAATTGTTTAAGTTTGACAACGTTTTTTCATAGTCTCTTGACATTTTTTTTCTTGCTAAATGGCAGCATACATTGTGTTCTTTGGTGTCTTTCCAATTGGTAAGCCATACAGTTTGCTTCAGTGACTCTTGTAAACAATAAAATGGGGATCAGTTTACACTGACTTAAATCTTTCTTTACGAACCTGCAGTTGGGATTATGGGATTAAGATTAATCTTTGGGCTATCTGGTTTCATTGCATTGCTCGTGTATAAGAGGAAAAGGAGGCAAAAATGGTCAGAATGGGAAATGGTTCAAGACATAGTAAAGGGTCAAAATCAGTTCAAGCCTATACAGTACAGTTACTCTGAGATCAAGAAAATGACCAAGAATTTCAAAGAGAAAATGGTCGTGGGAAGTCGTGGAAATATATTCAGAGGAAAACTCAGGAGCGGTCCCATTGTTGCAGTGAAGACGATGGACAAAGCCACAGCCAATTCGGAAGAATTCTTAAGATTTGTGGCTGCAGTTGGAAGTGTTCATCATCAAAATGTAATGCAACTCATTGGGTTCTGTTCTGAAGGACAGAATAAACGAGCTTTAGTATACGATTTGATGCCGAATGGTTCAATTCAAAAGTACATTTCAGACTCTGGGTCGTTGAGCTGTGAAACTCTGTTTGGGATTTCTCTCGGAGTGGCGCGTGGGATTCACTATCTGCATCGGAATTTAGACGTCGAAGCTCCGCATTTGGGTTTCACACCTCATAACGTACTTCTCGATGAGAATTTGGTGCCGAAGATATCCGATTTTGGGGTCGGGAAACTATTCCCGGAATTGGGTTACGCAGCTCCGGAGTTTTACTATAAAAGCGGCGGAGAAATTGATCGGAAAGCGGATGTTTATAGCTTTGGGATGTTGCTGGTAGAGATGATTAGCGCGATGAAGAATGTGAATTCCACTGGCAGACCAGAAGGGCAAAATGAGTCTTCTTCTTCTTCTTCCTGGGTTTATGAACGATTGGTGGAAGGGAAAGAGGCCTTGGAAATAATCAGAGATGGCAGTGCGGAGGAGAGAAAGATGATGAAGAAGATGATCGGGGTAGCTTCTTTGTGCATCAAGATGAAGCCTGATGATCGACCTTCCATGGATGAAGTTGTTAAGATGCTTGAAGAAGAAGATGGTGATGATTGAAAAAGCGTTTGAGATTTCTGTCTTTCTATGTTAACCCTTTTCACGTTTGTAAAATTAGTTTTTATGGTCTTCCCTTCATTTTCTTACGTATTAATTAATGACATGTGTCTTATATTTTTTTAAAGAAAAAATTTGGGATTCACTGAACCCCACCCTATAACTGGGGCTCTATTACATTTTTTTCCACCGGGATTTAGAAAGCGCAACATGAGAGAAATCAATCGTCCTACTTAGGGCTAAGAACGAACACGAACGTTCACGAATAAGTTGGGGATCGACTCATTAAAAACTCGGTTCGAGATCGTTTATTTATTAATAAACGAACACGAACAAAATTTTAGGCTCGATTAATAAACGAATAATAAATGAACAAAAGGGAGCTCGGCTCGATTACGTTCGTGAACAGCTCGATAAGGAAAAACAATTTTTAAGAAAGATAAAATACATATATAATTTATCATTCATACATATAACATGAAAATAAATTTGGTGCAGTGGTAAGACATCAAAAGAAGAAACAAGGGAACTAGGGTTCAAATCTTCACAAGGCTAAATTTATTTTATTTCACAATTTGAGGTGAATTTCACCCAATCTCACATCGAAAATGAACAATTTTGAGGTGAATTTCACCCAATCTCGGAAATGAGAGAAGATTTGGGAGGAAAATTCCTTATAAATAGATGAGCATGACACTTATGGCTGAGAACGACATGAACAAGCTCGGCTCGGCTCGATTAATAAATAAACACGTCAAAGCTCGGCTCGGCTCGTTATCACCCCTACTCCTGCTAACAGCTTGACTGTAGCTTCGAACAACATGTATGTTATACTTACGACTTGTTCTTTCTAATAATTTAAAACATGATTTTGAAATATTTTTAAAAAATAATTTTATAATATAAAAAATATTAAAAATATAAAAAAATATAAACTAAATAATCGGGGTAAAAAATTACAGTGAAAATATAAAAGTAATTAAAATATATTAAAATTATTATATAAGCAAAAAAATAAAACCAAAACCAAAACCAACGCAAAACCGATGCCCTTCCCCCTTTTCTAACTTCTTTTTACTCCTTTATGTGTGGGCCCCATATAAACTAGAAGTGTATTAACACATATAAAGTGATAAGATTATAAAATCAGAAAATGATGAAATTTTCTAAAATTGGGAATGTCCATTTCCCATTTTTCCTCGTCATTGCCTTCTAAATATGGTCAATTGAATTTATTTCATACTTTTGACCAATTATTAGTATATAAATTAATTAAATACTATAGTCAGTCTCGTAACAGCATCGTTCAACAATAATTTTAGATGTATTATTATAATATATTACCGCTAAAGTTAGTGTATGAGTCACTATTAAATAATTAAATAATTTTGTAATGAAATTGTAATATTACTTATTAATTTATATTCTCTTCGTTCTATTCAAAAAGTTTTTGCTTTCAAAAAAAATATTGTTTTATTTAAAAAGTTTATTTTAAATTTATTTACATCATAAACTCTTACTAATATAATAATATATGATTCACAATTAACCTTTACTTTTAAAGTAAGAATATAAGTGAAAAATATGATGATAAATTATTTATTTTATATGTCGTATCTCACAACTCATAATAAATTGTATATATTTCAAAGTGAACTCTTTGAGTGAGATTGAGAGAGTACGATTTAGTTAAATAACATTTGTTTGGGAAAAATAATTATACAGATTTCATGTGTCTTTTTATTACTCCATAGCATTTTGAAACCTCATATGAGGTTTAAATCATTTTTTGCAATAAAAAATATATATATTGTTTTTAATAAATTTTTAAAACTTTTTTAAAAAGCAGAATCTCAATACAGGCTGGCACTCTAGTTCGCAGACTCCGGTAGACTAGCTGGGCTTTATGGTGTAGTCGTGTCACCATATTTGGGCTCCAGTACACATTTTCTTTCCAACTTTACCGAATTTGGGAACGAAAAAAACTTTCCAGAATTTGGGCCACCATGGACCACGATCCAGAAGCCATACACTTGGCTGCGCAACTTTTTTCCCGTGTGCATCGGTACTCCTGCCCTATTATTACCTATATATATGATGGCAATCATTTTAATTTTAAAATAATTTTTGCTATTTATTTGATATAGAAAATGTGAAATAAACATTTTTTTAGTTATAATGAAATCTCTTTCTTATTTGTCATATGGAAAGAGACTTTAACTACATTATTGTACGGCAAAAGAATGTAATGATTTGAAATATCAATGATTAGTATTGGATATATAAAAGTCGCCGAGGCTGGAACGGCCGATGCCAGCCAAAGATGACGCTCGGATATATAGCTGAGCCACAAGAGTTGAAGCCTAACACAAGGTATAGGGATGAAGAATGGACCTCTGGGGATTAGACGCGTGTCATGAACACGTGTAACATCCTAATTGGTCTCGCACGACAATCAAGGAGACTGTTAGGCTTGGATAAGGGAATATCCTCACTGTATCTTCCCCGCGACATCATCAGCTAACGTGGCCCGTCGCTTCTCCTACAAGTTGCTTGGAACATTTTTGCCTATAAATACTCGATCGCTTTACTATATTTAGGTACCATTGCGATATTTGTTAAGATACTAATTTAGGCATTGGAATGGAATCAGAAAGTTAGTCCCGACTGCAGGTATTACAAACGGAGTACGAGCTCAGAAGATTCAGCGAAAATCCTGGATTTAACACTCAGCAAATATTTGCCTTGGAAAACATATGACCTATGTTACAACTTGTAAATATGGATGGTTGCCCAAAAGAAAAAGAAATTATGGATAAATATGGAATTTGTTGGTCTTGGAATTCATTGGTTTGGTAGGCAAATATTTACTTGACAAATAAACATTGGAAACCTACACGTATTTTTGCAAATTCATAGAGTATATTTTATTTCCTTTATTTCTTTAAGTCTAAAGTCGACTTCTGTGTTTTTGCTTTCACTCCGTAAAATATACTTGATGAATCTCGCTTCAACTAGTTGATTACGCTTCAAGTTAGATAAACTTATCTTTAATGATAACAAAGTTTAACAAAGTTTGATTGATGCTGTTGTAGGTAAAATAGGAAAAATTACGTTGCATTTTTTTAAAATAGTATAATAAAACTATCATAAATTAATGTCCTTTTTACATGTGCATCTCTAAATATATGCAATTTTTACGTGATGCAATAGATGTATCGAATAATCTCTGTTAAGATAAGTTGAAAAGTTGTTCACTTATTTGACGTAATTTTTTGGATACAATATTTGTTCCGACCCTTTTACACCATACATTAAATCAAAATAAAAGTAGCTAGGAAAGTGTGAAAATTAGGTGCATACGAGAGAGGCTCATGAAATGTGTAATATTTAGACACAAAACGATTGCATTTTCCTTCTGGGTTACTCATAATAAAGAAAAGTGCAAAATCACGTTTACCTACTATGACATTTGGCTAAACTACCAATTAGTTCATATACTTTATTTTTTTATAATTTGATTATATCGCTAATTGCTCTCAGTCAATCTTAAAAATGCACATAAATCTCACAAAATCTTTTGTTAACAATTTGGCCAACTCCAAAGATATTAGTAATCTTACAAAACACTTGTAAAGGGTATTGATGAAATACTAACATACGAGCTTCATATCATTTAAACGCTTTATGTTGTCTTCTATTATGTACATATTTGGCTCTCAACCATTTTTAATAAACAATTATTGTGTACCTTTTCAGTAGCGCATGTTATTATTATTAATATGTAAATTTACATGGAGTATGAATAGTTACAACTTACAACCATTATGACCATTTAGGGAATGAGCATAATGTTAAAGAAGAGATAATGAAATGGAGAGTTATGGAAGTTAAATAGGGAGTTATGGGAGGGTGAGAGAGGGGGTTATGAGAGCATAATAAAAATAAGTTACGAAATAAGTTATTAGAAGTTATAACACGTAAATTAATATTTTATTATATAAATTTCACAAATAGAATTTGATAAGACTAGCAAAAGATAAAGTTGGGCAAGTAAATCAGGTTGTATCTCGAAATTTAGTCAAAAAATTTTTTGTAGAAAAATACTCGTATAACACTATATATTTAAACAAAAAAATAAAAAAAGATCCCGTGTGATAAACCTCAAAAAATCTTACACGTGGTACGAGGTCCCGCCATGAGGCACATACAACCCTAGACACGCGTATGTAAGAAACCCCACACAAGAGGCAGCTAGTCAAAAATAGTCCTCAGTCCACCAAACCCCACCAGAGAAAAGATACTCCGAAGTTTGGGAAAAGGAAAACTCTTGCTAACCGCCCAATTCTTCCCGCCACGTAACTCCCTTCTGAGATCCAAAGGTGGAGCCGTCTCCACCCTAACAACAAACCTACGAACCAAAATCCTCCCGCCACGTGCTCCACGAAATCAATGGCGTTTCCACACGTACGCCGATCTACAGTCCGAGTCAATTATATATGGGATGCGGTTTCCCAATACTAAACCGCCGATTTCCAGGTGGCCAACGCAATCAATGAAGAATTGTCATCGAATGGCCCACCGCCGGACCCGTTAAAGAGATACTCTGCCCTTCTCTTTTTTGTCAATTCAACAAATTTCACATGAAATTAAGTTAGCGTACAGATTTGGATGATTCGGCGGAGGAGTTGTTCTTTCGGCCAGAACGGGATGATTGAGAACTTGAACATCAGCCACGCTTCTCAAACGCCGGAGAATGGTTGCCGGGCGGCTGCTTTATCGCATACCCACGGCGTCATGAAAGAAAACGCGGCTCGCGCCGGGAAATGGGAGCTCGATGGGGTGATGGTGCGGGACGGGCAGTGTTCGAAGAAAAAGAGACAAATGGACAGCGAGAATGATAATAATAATAATAATAATAATAAGGGTGTGAAAAAGAGTTCGGGTTTGAATATGAAGGATGGGTTTAGAGATAAAGACGAAAGGGAAGATCGGAGATGTTGGTCCCACGGTTTTATTTCTATGATTGGGAGGAGGAGAGAGATGGAGGATGCCGTGGCCGTGGAGATGGGTTTACCGACGGGAGGAGGGTCAAAAGAGTACGATTTTTTCGGCGTTTACGATGGCCACGGAGGGTCGCGGGTGGCGCATGCTTGCCGAGAGCGGTTGCACAAGTTATTGGTGGAAACGGTGGCACTTGAGAGGGAAGGCGATGATCTTAACAAAAAAGGAACCGAGGACGGCGGTAGTGGCGGTGGCGGTGGAAGGAAGAATAATAGTGGGATAATTGAGTGGGAAAAGGTGATGATGGAATGCTTTAAGAAGATGGACGATGAGGTGAACCAGCACGGGGCGGCGGTTGCCACGATGGGATCAACCGCCGTGGTGGCGGTGGTGGGAGAGGAGGAGGTGGTGGTGGCCAACTGTGGCGATTCGAGAGCGGTTCTCTGTCGAGAGGGAGTTGCGGTGCCGTTGTCAACCGACCATAAGGTTCGTTCGAGGATTAATTACGTTAGGTAGATCTGCAATTCTGCATGAGTGTACGTTGTGAGTAAACAACGCACAGTATATTGTTCGTGACATTTTCACTTTTCTTTACCATTAATTGAATTCTCCTATTTGATTTTTTCTTTGTGAAGTATTGAAACTTTCGAATTGGACCTCCTAAAATTGGCTTGTTCTTATTTATGACACAGCCTGATAGAGCGGATGAGTTGGAGAGAATAGAGCTGTGCGGAGGGAAGGTCATAAATTGGAACGGCCAGAGGGTCCTTGGCGTCCTTTCTACTTCCAGATCTATAGGTATGCCAAATTAATGTTTCTTCTTCTTTTTGGAAAAGAAAAACAAACAAAACTTAGGCTCTGTTTGGTTTTTTTTTTTTTTTTTTTTTTCAGGAAAAGTCACTTTTTTTTTACTAAAAAAAATCTATATTCAAATATTTTCTATTCCCTTTAAATTTAATTTTTAAAATTTAAAATTCTTTCTAAAATTACTCTCACATTATTTTAAAAAATAATCAAATCATTACACTTTATTATACAATTTTTCATAAAAAAAAACTCCCTTCAAAATTTTTTTTTCCAAAAAACAAAAATTCTCTGTTTGAAATGCAATCCAAACGAAATCTTAAATTTCAATTGTAGAGTGTAGAAGATTTGTATATATGTATTAATAAGAGTATTCGAAGGAGAATGTAAGAATGATTGAAAAAGGAAATTTAATACTGGTATCAATTGATTTAAATCTTAGTTTAGATTTTAAAATTATATTAAAAATTATGAAGGTTTATAAAAAATGTAAAATATTTTATTAAAAATAATAAAAATTACAAGATGTAAAATAAGGTTCAAATCTTGGTTTGACTTAAATTATCAAACACGGCCAAATTCAGTCAATCGAGTCGGTACATCGAATAAAGCGGTGAATACAAAAATATTGAGTTTATAAAAATGTTAATATTATTATCGAATCGGATACTAATTTGTCAAATAATTTATTACTATAATATATTTACATATGTTACACCGACATTAAAATATAGTGAATATAATATTATTTTTTAATAAAATTATTATCATAATTTTTTTGTGTTTCATTAAAAAAGTCATTTATATTATTATTATCTTAATCGTGAGAAAAATCATTTTTAAATGTTAGAAACTAATCAACGATGATTTGATCTGACCATGCAGGGGACGAGTACCTGAAACCATACGTGATTCCAGTTCCTCAGGTCACAGTGAGCCAACGAACCAAAGCGGACGAGTTCTTGATTTTAGCCAGCGATGGCCTGTGGGATGTCATCCCAAACGACGTCGCCTGCCATGTTGTGAGGAGATGCCTGGATGGCAATGTCAGGAAAAAGATCCCTCCTCACCTTCGCCAGCAGATGGCGCAATTAGCCAAAAGGGCCGCCGGAGCGCGGGCTCATGATACCAGAAACGGAGGCCTCGCGTCCGAAGCAGCCTCCATACTGGCGGAGCTAGCCATTGCTCGCGGCAGCAGAGATAACATTAGCGTCGTCGTCGTTGAATTGGAGAAACAAAAAGCTTCATCTGACGTGGGTGGTGGTGGTACAGTACCGGCACCGGCGGGAGAAAGTAGCTCCACCGTAGATCAGAAGTTTTCTTCATGACGATCGATCGAACGAGGATTAATGGATAGAAAATAGAAATGATTGGGAAATTTGGGAGCGTAATGTGGAGGATTAAATGTGTACGTAATCCTTTTTCTGTTTCAAAACAATATCATCAGTGTTAGTATACAACCTGGGTTTCGGTGGATTCATAGCATTTTTCCCTGGCGTGGGTTGATATTTGTTTTTGTTCTGGAAAAAGCGATCAAAGTGTACAGCAAATCTTTGATTAGGTATCTTTGGTGATCAGAAGTGGGGTCCGGACCGTCCGGTTAGTCTAATCTGATCAAAAGCCGCTTTTTTTTTTTTTTTTTCCTTTTAGAAAAATAATCTGTTGTAACTTTAATTTAATTAATTAATTGGGCCATTTCGAATCAACGTGTTTCATATGACTCGCGAGAAAATAATAATTATCCAACATCCGTGTAAAAGCAAAACACGGAACAAAATCTGAAAGTCCAACAGGAAAAAAAAAAAAAAAGAAGTTGCTTAAGATGAAAAAAGAATTAAGAAAAATCACATTTTTGTACCAAAAGTTTGGAACTTTCACACTTTTGGTACAAATATTTGACAAGTTTTAAAATTATGCTTTATATTAATAGTTTATTGTATTTTTTAGACTAAGACATGTTATTACAAGTTTAAGTTTGTTGTCAATGATAATGTGAGAATATTTTGCAAATTTTACAAGTTTGTGTGGTCTGAAATATGATTTTATAAACTACAGGTAGAATTTGTAGAATAGCCGTCGTGAAGACAAATTTATCCTCAAATTTTGTGGTTGTCACTAAAGTTATGACAAATAAAAAATGGTCATTATTCCTCATATCAATCCAAGGTTATGTCGTCATTATTCCTCATATTCCTCAGGTTTTTGTACTAAAAATGCAACAAACTAGAAATATAATTTTAAAACTTGTCAAACATTTGGTACCAAAAGTGTAAACAAGCCAAACTTTTAATACCAAAAATGCGATGTTTCCAAAAAGAATATATAATAAAATAGAAGATATTCTCAAGCTTCATTGATTGGCATCAATTAAGGATAAAGCATCCTATATTTGTTATAGAATAATATATACTTTTAACAAACGCACAAACTTGTATATCGTAATTATGTTTTGATAATACGCGTATGAAGTTTAGCATTGCTTTTATCATAATTAGGTGTGAGTTTCATTATTTTGTTTTGCTTTTTCATAAAAGTAAATTGATTTAAAATAGTAGAATTAAACTTAACGGATGAAACAAAATAAAAATTGTCTTCAACTTTTTTTTAATGCATCATTATATTTCATAATCCTAACAGAGGTAATAATCATATATTATATATATATATATTTTTTATGTGATACTTCTTCTTCTTCTTTTTTTTTTTTTAAACATGCAATACACTATCAACTACACTCACTAACATTATAAACGTACACTATATTTTTGAGGTTAATCTTGACACTTGCATGTTTATAAAAAATATAAATGAAAATAATTCAAACTGCGTGTAGACACACTATGTCAGATAGTACGACATGTCAGGTAAAAGTTTTTGCGTTATTTAAATAAAAATAAAAGTGTATTACAATTTTAAAGAATGGTTTAAGTGGTATTTTCACATTAAATTCATTTTTTATAAGGATTCACAAGAATGTCATGAATTATTATAAAAATTAGTCCAATTATAATGTTTATCATTACTCAGAGGGTAATAATAACAAAAATCACAAGCAATCGAATTATGATTCGGTTGTTCAGCGTAAAATCATGGGCTTTCCATGCCACAATCAATTACCAAAAATGGACTTATTTTTATGCACCAAAATAAAGCAAACCCAACAGCAGGGGCAAATCCGTCAAAAAAACTTAATTTTCACGACTCATTTTATAAAATATGGATAGTGTAAAATGAGGAATACCAGTGCACTGTAAATACGTCTATGTCCCGCTTCTCTCCGTTGAGTTCACGCCATCTTCATTTTCCTTTTCCATCCCCCTCACGGAGAGCAAAAACTCAAAAAAGTAGACCGCTACTGGAAGTTGCACATCGCTGTCTCTAGTTTCTCTTTTTGATTCTCTTTTTTCCCGCCCACGGCGAACTCCGAGCTGCGCAGATTGTGCTTGAGGACTATATATTCTCGCAACCGCGATTGTTACGCCGGCTGTATACGCAATTTACCGGCGTTAGTCCGCCATTGGAATAAGGTTTGTATTCTCTCTATCTATCTATCTCTTTATTATTATAATTATTTTTACTCGCTCAGTGATCGCGCATTCTTCTATGCACAATTATTGAAATATATTATCGAATTCTCCTTTTCGCCTCATTATTACTTTAGAATTTTAATGGCGGAGTTGCTGTTTGAACTTGAACCCTAGCCTTCTAGAAAAGTCTTTAAAGTTAAGTTTTTAAGGCTCGAATTTTCACTAAATTTAAGTAGGTATTTGTACCGATTAATTAATTTACGTCTCTTACCAAGCGATTAAAATTTTCTTTTGTTTTGCGCTCGATAAATTATTTTTTTTTGTGCAAATTTTTAAATCTCCTCAATCGTGAATCTTCTAACGAAGCTTTTACTGCTCCTCATTTTCTAATTTCTACTTTCTCTGTTTGGCCGCGGAATCTTTATTTTAAAGTTCCGCGTGAGTCGTACGCTCTTTATTTCTCTTGTTATTTATTTATTTTTGGCTTCTGGTCGTTGCACGAGGCTATCTGTGATTGATGTTGTTATTGTGATCATGACCTCAAGTTATGCGCCGGAAGAAGGTTGCAGTATTCTGATTGTTTTGTTGCACTAGCTTGGCAGTTAAATTTTAATTTGGATTTTGTACTTTTCCTTCAGAAATAGTACACCTAATTTAATTCCAGTTTACTGTTTTGTGCTTTCATGATACAGAACTAAGAAAGATAATCTAGTTTATTGCCTTTTTGACTTGAACCAGTAGTCATGCTTCTGGACGTGTTTGAAAGAATCTTTCTAATTTAATAATTATTTTCATTCCACTGGCGGTTACTTGGCTGGTGGCTGTTGGCTGTTGCAACTGGTATTAAAGTCATGAACTACCAAACTTTCTTTTTCGTTGATTCTATTCGTGCTCTGTTGGTTGGTAAACTTCTTTTTTCTTGTTTTTTTTCCCTCTTACTTTATTAATATTTGTTAGACTTGATAGTTGATTTGCATTTCATGGTTACTGAAACTAAGCTTTTCCAAATGTCCATATGTTTCCATTCTTTGTGTATTGTTATGTAATTGGATACAACTGTCTGAATACTAGAGACTGGAGACCAAGAAGAAGAAGAAATTTTATGGAGGACGTTGCAGTAAGAGATTTGGAATGCCAGAAGACTATGGGTGGGAAAAATGATGCAAATAATGGTTCTGAAATGGATGATATCCCTTCTTGTTGTCTGAAGGCCAGGGCATTTGCTCCCGAGGATGAAGCCAAATGCCATTCAACCGTTGTGTCTGGATGGTTTTCTCAGCCTTCGCCATCCTCCGGTCATTATTTTATAATGCCTCCTTCTGTTTTAAACTTCGTTTCCCTCTGTTCTAGTTTGATTACTTCTAGAGTCATTTCTCTGTCAAATTTGATTGTTTTTCTTGACTCTTGTTTGTGTTTTTTTGTTGCAGAGAAATCTCCCCAGATAACGTATTTTAACAATCCTATGTGGCCAGGTGTGCACATTATTTACCCTGTAACTTTTCCTTCATGGATCTTGTATGCCTTTTTGTGGTTTTAGGCAGAAGCAAAATTTCATAATTTTGATTAATTTTGCTTGAGGTTCAATTTACCGTATATTTACATTTGTTATGCCTTTTCATTTTAAATTTTCAACTTGTTAGAAGTGCCAAAACTTTATCTCACACATAAGAGGAGATAACTGAGGTTTATTACAGTCTGGAGAGGGTCAGACCTTATGCACTACTTCTCTATGTAATTTCTTCATTTTGTCTAATGACAGGCCTATTTTCTGATGTAAAAAAAGAAGTTTTATTATACATTTTATGTATTAAGTTCATAAAAGACAAAAAGTTGAATATGGCACTTATGCTGAATAGTTGCTTATTGGTTCTCAAAGACAAAGAAAATGCCCTGTAGAATGCTACTTGGTTTTACATGTGCTGTTGGTCCAATTTTAAGCTGTTGCCAGGATTTTGAATATACGTACGTGGTAGCTCTACCATGGTCTTATGTGTGCTATTAGGTGAAGAATGCTACCACTTTGAAATACTTATTCCGTGGTTTGGGATTTGAAGTTTAGCACATAAGTTGAGGAAAACAGTTGCATGTGTTTCTTATCTTTTTCGAAGAGCTTCTCTTTCTTTGGACTTCCCTATACTTGCGCCTTTGTAAGGAATGGTAACCTTTATACTTGCCTGTAGGAGAAGCACATTCTATTAGAGTGGAGAAGATATTGTTTAAGGAAAGATCAGAGTTTCAGGAGGTTTTGGTTTTTCAGGTGCAGCTTTATTCTACTTATTTTAATAGTGTTCTGGGTCCTGTTATCTTTGTTTTATTTATTTTCTAAGGATTCTCTTGACTTCCTCTGACCTTGCAGTCCTCAACCTATGGAAGAGTGCTCGTGCTAGATGGCATTGTTCAGTTGACTGAGAAAGATGAATGTGCTTATCAGGAGATGATAGCTCATCTTCCTCTTTGCTCCATTACATCCCCCAAAAATGTAATCTTCCTGATAGAAACTGTCTTGGCTTTTTTCAAGCTCATCTTCAAATATTTATCATTTTTGTTTAATTAAGAGTCAGTTCTTTCAAATTCTCATGAAGTCCTTTTTTCCCCTGGTGGAACAAACTTGTGCTTGTTTTGCACTTTTGACACTAAAGGTCTAAAATAGTGTCCTTTTATCTTAAATTTTAACGCTTCATTCCACTATTATTGTTAATTTTTTCATGAATTGTTATGATGTGAAAATATATAGGATTTGTAAATTAGTTGGTTACTTGTAATCAAGAAATATGTAGTCAGAAATCGTCCCTGTTGAGTTTTATATAAATTGTGGATTTTGATGTTCAGCAACTATACTGAATATCTGCTTTCTCTATAGCTTTAGGGTGGGGTAACATATATTTGCTTTTCCTGTCCTGAAGAATCTTGTCTGCTGTTTCCAACAACATCCCCCCCCCCCCCCCCCACCCCTTTTCTAAGAATACTTGTTCTTTCACTAATCCAGTTGTAAACTACAGGTTCTTGTTGTTGGTGGTGGTGATGGTGGCGTTCTTAGAGAGATTTCTCGTCATAGTTCAGTGGAGTTGATTGATATTTGTGAGATAGACAAGATGGTTGTTGAAGTGAGTCTTGAAGTAATACATCTTTGTTGCCGTAGGTTTTAGTATCTGAGATACTATGTTGTTGTTCTATCATCGGTTGTAGGTTAGTAAGAGGTTCTTTCCAGAGCTAGCTGTTGGTTTTGAAGATCCTCGGGTAAAGCTTCACATTGGTGATGGTATGCAAAAGGCCCTTTCCAACTTTTATTTTTTATTTTTTTATTCATAGTAGATGGGCTTTACCAAAAATATTCCCTTCCTTTGAGTTCTTTCTTTATTCTTGTTTGTTGTTTCCATATTCATTTGCATTAGTGTGGTAGCATAGCATAAAGGCAAGTTATTTCCATGCACTGGGAGCATGGAAGCTTATAAGTTATTATCTTAGTTAAGCTGAATAAAATGTTTATGTTCTCAAGTAGGTATGTAATATCCAATAAACTGTCACTTTTCCTCATTCATATCAAATAACATGGTTATGGTTATTTCTTTTCATGATTTGAATAGCGGTTGAGTTTCTAAGGCGTGCACCTGTTGGGAAGTATGATGCAGTCATTGTTGATTCTTCAGATCCCGTAGGTATGTAAGTTTAGTAATGATTCACCTGTATGAATTTGCAGTCTAGAAGAAGTCTTCTAAATATTTACCATTTTGAGGGATCAAAACATCCAATGAACGAATTTTCATCTTTGCATTTGCATTGAACTGGCTATTTGCTTGTGTCAACATCCAACTTTATCATGTAGCCCCTTACATGTATTCTCTTCTATGAATTTTTCAGTTTGAATATAGATGGTTTTAGGAGCTGGACCTTTTCTTGTCTCTCTGTTAACAGCGATGGGCTTACATGTACCCCCTCTCCTACATGTTTCTGTAAAAGCATTATTTCCTCTTGAACTTTACCTTCACTATGGTTTCTTCTTTTTGTTTTCTCTGCATAGCAATGTGATTTTATTTTTTGCAAGGATTGCTGTGGTTTTGGAGTTGGAATAAATGAAAATGGAAGAGCCATTTTTGTTCTGTCTATTTTTTTCCTCCGTTGTTGTGAACGAATAGATGTGTAAAATGTTAAAACTACCTTGGAGGCCATGGTCAAGTTTCATCCCAGAATTTGTTCAATAGGATCATAGTAAACTTAGAAAATGGTGTGATAAAAAATTGAATCTTTCATTTTCAGGTCCTGCTCAAGAACTTGTAGAAAGACCATTCTTTGAGACAACTGCAAGAGCATTGAGGCCTGGTGGGGTTCTCTGTAACATGGCGGAAAGTATGTGGCTTCATACCCATCTTATTCAGGATATGATTTCCATTTGTCGAGAAACATTCAAGGGTGCTGTTCAGTATGCTTGGGCAAGTGTTCCTACGTATCCAAGGTGATCCACGCATAAAATTTGTGAGGAATTTGTTGTTTCATGTTCTGTTAATATTTGTTATGTTGATTGATCTCCTTAAAATGTATAACGTGGCTTCAACTTGACATTTCATTTCATGCAATCTCATTGTTTCATTTGCTATTCTTTTTTTTTTTTTATTTAACCTGGATTCTCTAGTTTTTATTTTCGATTCACACCCAGCCTTCCTTTTGGTTGACCTGTTACTAAAATGTCTGTCATGTTCAGTGGCATCATTGGATTTTTGATGTGCTCGACCGAGGGCCCTGCGGTGGACTTTTTGCATCCTGTCAATCCCATTGAGAAGATAGAGGGAGCTGCCCAGCATAAAAGAGAACTGAAATACTACAATTCAGAGGTAAACTCATGTTCCGTTGCAAGGCTTTTACTTATATGTTACAAGAAACGTGTTCCTGTATGTGATTAGAGTCATAGCGAGCCTTTGTATTAAATGATCTTTGGTCATCATCAGGTATTGTAACTCCTGCAGTTGCTGATCTCTAAGATTAGCTGTGTTATAATAGTATGTATTCTTCAGTTTAGCATTATGTGAAGCACGCACTCAGTCTTACATGTATAAGTTGCTTCTTCTGACAGATTCATAGAGCAGCCTTTGCCTTGCCATCTTTTGTGAGGAGAGAAGTTGCCTGTCTTCGAGATATCCCTCCACAAGAGTTTAAACCATCCCTTCTTTGATGTCATTATTACAGAACATTATTATACCCCTATCACCATGGTCGCCTTGTGTGGATGCTGGGGTTAGTTCATAAGACACATTTGAGAATTATGATCAAACATATTTCTATTTGTAAAAGATCTCTACTAGGATCTATTTGTCAAATGCTGAGATGCCTGCTTTATTTTATGCACTGTCACCTCATATTCTGTTTTTTTAGTGGGGTGGAAAGAATAAAAGAAAAACGAGTAGAACTCGAGCCTACCTCGTGAGAAGATATGAATCTAGAGGATGGCTAAATGTAGTACATGTTTGCCACTTCATATTTTTCTATTAGAATTTGGTAATTTGAGTTACCATAAATCTTGAAATTGATAGTGATCCTATTTGACGTAACGCAACTGAGTCTAAATATAAATCTCATTCATGATTTATGTACTGTGCCGAAACCTCCTTTAACTGAGTGTAGCATTTTGTCTCTGCAATGTATTATGTTTGTATTAAGTTGAAATCCTGCTGTGACTCAACAGTAAAGCACAAACAAATTGATCGTAAACAGAGACCAGAATATCAGAGGGAATGAGAATGAATGCAAAATTTGTATCGAAATGTAAAAAGCAAAACAAAAACGGCTATTCATAAAAGGCTTAAAGCGTTGCGTTTAACCTTTAGCTCAAACCAAATCAGAAATCACATCCTTGATGATTTTTCTGTCTTATTCACAGGACAATATCTGAAGTATGGCAAAACCTACATAAACTTTAGCCTAGTTCCTCAACTGATTGGCATGAGGAAATAAAATACAATGGCAAGCCTTTCTGTTTCTGTAGCGACACCGGTGAAACTCATTCCAGTCCCACCCCAAAGACGCCGGACGACGGCCCCTTCTCACCAAACCATCGTCCCAGCCAGGAACAACAAACCCGACTTTGAGAGCCTGAAGGACAGACTAATCAGCCATGCCGATGCCGGAGACATCAAACAAGCCATCTCCACGCTGGATTTCATGGCCCATAATGGCCTCACTCCTGACCTCACTTCCTATTCCGTCCTCCTCAAATCCTGCATTCGCGCCAGGAACTTCCATTTCGGAAAGCTTGTCCACTCCAAGCTCCTGGAGTCGCCGCTTCGGCTCGACTCCATTGTGCTCAACTCCCTCATCACCCTGTATTCCAAGAACGGCGACTGGGCGACGGCCAGAAGTATTTTTGAATCCATGGGGGAGGATAGAGACTTGGTTTCTTGGAGCGCTATGATTTCGTGCTATGCGCATAATGGCTTGGAATTGGAAGCCATTCGGACATTCTTTCAAATGGTTGAATGCGGGGAGCATCCTAATGAGTTTTGCTTTTCGGCCGTGCTGCAGGCTTGTTCTAAAGCTGAATATGGTTTCGTGGGGATGGTCATTTTCGGGCTTGCTATGAAAACTGGGTATTTTGCGTCTGGCGTGAACGTGGGTTGCGCGTTGATCGATGTGTTTGCGAAAGGGTTTGGTGATTTGGAATTGGCCAAGAAAGTGTTCGATCAAATGCCTGAGAAAAACTCTGTTTCGTGGACTCTCCTGATTACTAGGTTTTCTCAATTGAGTGACCCGCGAAGTGCGATTGAGCTGCTTTTGAATATGGTCTCGACAGGTATTGCCCTCGACAGATTCACGTTTAGTGGGGTTTTATCAGCTTGTGCCGAATTGGAGTGGTTATTCTTCGGGCAGCAATTGCACTCTTTGGTGATCAAGTATGGTCTGTCATCGGACGTTTGCGTCGGCTGTAGTTTAGTGGACATGTATGTAAAATGCAGTTGCGAGAGACCCATGATTGATTCGAGGAAGGTATTCAACAGAATGCCCAGCCATAATGTCATGTCTTGGACTTGTATCATCACTGGATATGTACAGAATGCAGGCAGGGATTTGGAAGCCATTGAGCTGTATCGTATGATGATGGAGGATGGCTTAGTTAAGCCTAATCATTTCACCTTCTCAGCTTTGTTAAAAGCTTGCGGAAATTTATCCAATTTATCTATGGGGAAAAAGATATACGCCCACTCTGTGAAGTTGGGTCTTGCGCATTTTGAGATTGTGGGAAATGCCCTGATTAGCTTGTATGCGAAATGCAACAGGACGGAAGATGCTAGGAAAGCATTTGATCTTCTATTTGAGAAGAATTTGGTTTCTTACAACACCATTGTTGATGCTTATGCGCGGAATCTGAATTCTGAAGAGGCTTTTGAGGTTTTCAGTCAAATTCAGGATGCTGGTGTTGAGGCTGATGCTTTCACCTTTGCTAGTCTCCTGAGTGGAGCAGCAAGTGTAGGTGCAGTTGGTAAAGGTGAGCAAATTCACGCGAGGTTGCTGAAGGCAGGGTTCGAGCATAACCAATGCATTGCTAACGCGTTGATCTCCATGTATTCTAGGTGTGGCAACATAGAAGCAGCCTTTCAGATCTTCAAGGATATGCCGGATTGGAATGTTGTATCTTGGACCGCTATGATCACGGGTTTCGCGAAACACGGATACGCCAGAAGGGCTTTGGATTTGTTCAGTGAAATGCTCCTGGCTGGTGTGAAACCTAATGAAGTTACATATGTTGCAGTGTTGTCAGCTTGTAGTCATGCTGGAATGGTAGACAAGGGATGGAAGTACTTCCATGAAATGTCCGATGAACACGGCATAAATCCTAGGATGGAACATTATGCCTGCGTTGTTGATATGTTAGGTCGATCAGGTTTTCTTGAGAAGGCCGTTAAATTCATAGAGTCCATGCCTTTTGCAGCTGATACCTTAGTCTGGCGGACATTGCTCGGAGCCTGCCACGTCCATGGAAACACAGAACTGGGGAAACACGCTGCAGAAATGATCCTCAAGCAAGATCCAAACGACCCGGCAGTGTACGTTTTGCTGTCGAATTTGTATGCCTCCGGGGGCCAATGGGAAGAGGTAGCAAAGATCAGGAAAGGGATGAAAGAGAGAAATTTGTTGAAGGAAGCTGGGAGTAGTTGGATAGAAACAGAAAATAAGGTGCATAAGTTTTATGTAGGTGATACTGAGCATCCACGAGCGAAGGAGATTTATGAAGATCTGGAACGGTTGGTTTTCAAGATTAAGGAGATGGGTTATGTACCCAACACAAACCTGGTACTCCACGAAGTCGAGGAAGAAGAGAAAGAACAGTATCTGCTGCAACACAGTGAGAAATTAGCTGTTGCATTTGGCCTCTTAAGTACATCGAAACCAAAGACGATTCGGATATTCAAAAACCTCCGAGTCTGTGGAGATTGCCATGCTGCTATCAAATACATATCTTTGGCCACCGGAAGAGAAATCGTGGTCAGGGATTCGAATAGGTTCCACCATATGATTGACGGCAAATGTTCCTGCAACGATTATTGGTGAATTCGGAGGAGTTCAGATCACATGTACCGATGATACGTTTAAGAGAATTACATCGGTTGAATCTGAGAGGATACCCATGCATTCTCAGTATAGGTGATATAAGTTATAGCAGGTCGAATGTGAGAGAATCCATATGTATCTCCGTACTGACGATATTCCCTCAATTGGGAAGAAGCAATCCCTTTCTTTTACTTGGAGTCCTTTTTCTCCGAGTGAATTCATAGCTTTCTCATTTGTTGTGGAAGATTAGAGGCTTTACGTTAGCTAGTTTTAAATGATGTTTTTTTGGTGGGGGGGGGGGGGGGGGGGGGGGGCAACGACGTTATTGTCTTAGGGATACAAAGCGAGCGTAACCTCTACATATACATTACAAATTACAATATACACAATGAATCAAAATTACATATCACAACCAAACTATAGTATTACCTACCTAATTAATATCAGACGTAAAATCAGGCTCCGCTGGCTTTTGGAGCAATATTGGCGATACCCTCTCCGGCATCCTTGCTTTCCGAGCACCATTTCGCCGGAGAGCGCGAAGCGCATTAGCTGCGAATCTCGAGGCGTAAATGGTGGCACCCAAACTGGGAGAACTCCCTCCATTCCTAGCTAATGCATCTTGCAACCTATTTTCTTCCTCGCGGAGAGATTCTTCAATCTTCTTCCTAGAGTAGCGGCGCCACGCTGCCTGTATAAAGCAAGCTGCCCAGGTCCTCCATTGCTGAGAGTAGAACCTGAAAGTGTGGCGAAGTTGCTTACTGTGGAGCCGCCTGAACTGCGAGGCCACAAATTTCAGATCATCAGCCATTAGAGCAAATGCTTCAACCTCTGACAGAGCTTGCACGGTTCTAGTTGAGATTGGTAGATTTGACGATGAATGAGGATCTAAGGCCCAAGTAAGAAGCTCTTCTCCACAAAAGTCACCCGCTTTCAGATAATCTGAGTTGAAAAAGCCAGTCCTTCCTCCATTGGTGGTCATCGTAAACAGCTTGCCGCGCATTATGAACAGCATCTCGTCAACTGGATCGCCCTCCCTCACAATGTAGCTTTCTTCAGTGTATAACACCGGTTTCAGCCGATCACACAATGCATCCAACAGTTGTTCATCCATTTTCTCAAACATGGGAACCTTAAATTCAAAATGCAAAAACACAGAATCAATGAGTGAATCAAATGAATGGAGTTTTTTTTACCTTTCTTACCAAAGAAATTTGTAAACATAAGTTCCTTTGCAAGTGTAGTGATGATCAACTGTAATTAATGATGTCAAAGAAAGGAAGAAAAAACATGCAAAATACCTTAACCATTTAAACTAATATGAAGCATGACCACAAAGACTTGAGATGCTAATTTTTCAGATCAAGTTAACTAATTGTGCACTGAAGGTATAGAACAGAAAGTAAAAGTGATGCAAAAGAATAAGTAACACACCCGCATCAACAAAGCCAAACAAAGATGACGCTTTATATCTCTTCTAAGGTCTTTCGGCAGATTTTGAATCAAAATCTCCTCCTCAACACCTCTGGTTTCTTGCCATCTGTATTGTTCATATCGCCTTATTCGCTCCCTCAAATTTTCAGGAAGCAAACGATGGGACATCCACTGCTCCGCATCTCGCCTTTTCACTCTCATCTCCTCTAATCTTAACGTTGTAGATTGCAGATACGTCTGTAACACAGAAATGCATGTTTTTCAGATAGGTGTAGATGTGTAGTAGAATTGCATGATGCAAATTCTTACAAACAATCTCATCACGGTTTTAACTTCGAAGAACCAAAATCATTAGCCTAAATACAGTACAATGATATTAGTACAACTGATAATAGACGAGCAATCCCATTACATCATTCAGCAAACATCACCAAAGCAGTCCCAGTGTTAGGTGAATCATTATTCAAAAGAAAGAAAAAAATAATACTCCCTCCATCCCAATAAAAAAAATCCAATTTTTGAGAATGTACAACTTACTATCAATTAAGGTACTATACAGCTACATTACATATGATCATATAGAGATAGGATTCTTCCATTGCGACAACTAAAAACTGACAAGGATATAGTCTATTCACTTCACCTGCATATTTCCAATGAGAAATGAAAATAACACCAACCCAGAGATGGAAATGAAGACTGCAAAGCAAATTTCCCAGACAAATGTACTTGTTTTCAGATTCTGGCCAAGAGAACTGCATGTACCATCAAAAAAGAAAGTCAGAAAATCAGATTACTTAGACATGCTACAAGACCATGGAAACACAGTACAAGCATCAATTAGACTAGCATCATACTACACCAAGGCCTATGGACAACAACTTTAAAAGTGATCCTAGGTTGTATTAAAAAAATTTGTTATGTTGCTAGGCAATAGAGTTTTTAAAGTCCAAATGCAGAATGATAGTACCTCAGGTTTTGGAGGCCCCACCAGAAACAATAAAAGAACTTCTTAGGAAAATCGGTTGATTCCACAATACCGGACTGAAGGGCACCGATGAAAATACCAAAATCAAAACGAGTAGGATCTGGTGTTTCTATGGGGCAGGACTGATTTAGAATATCTATAAAAGCAGCATGATCATCTGGACAGTACAATGATGCATGAACACAAGCAGTTGTATTACAAGCTTTCTGCCAGCAGGTAGTTTCTCTTTCAATGGAAAACAAGTACCAAAAGGCTCCAAGCAACTGCAGAAGTAGCCAAAAAATCAGTAAATAATGAAATATGATAGTTATGGTCATCCCACCAAAACTATCGTGATCTATTGCCTACAATTACAACTTCAAGCAGCTTCAGAAAAGACAATGATTGCCATGAATATAAAGAACAGAAAATAACTAGGAACCTAGGCAAAGAAACTTACATGACTGGCAAGCATGTAAAGAAAGAGATTAAATGCAGCTCCAGCCCATGCTGTTTCTGTCAGTATACCAGATGTTCTTGTCACTTCTTTATAGAGTGGATAAACTCTGAGAACCCTCGGTATGTATTGGAAGAAGACAACAAACTTTAATAAATTCTTAGTATTCAAAGATCTTGCACCCTTCAGCTGAGGAATGACTATTAATATAATAGCCTGTGAAGATGGAAACAATATTAAAATCCAGCATGTATCTAAGGTTATTTGAGACACAGCTTCTATTAAAGAAAGTATCTTGTATTTTGACCTTTAATAAGCAACAAAATTTAACCCATTAACTTAACTGCTCAAGAAAACCATGCAATAAACTCTACTTTTACTAACTAGCAAGAGTTGGTCAAAGCAAATCTTTAGTATTTGTTACCTGTGGCAGTGGAAGAACCGCAAGGATGTCAATCCAGAAGTAGGATGACAGATACTTCTTTGCAATAGCCCACGAATCTTCAACTAAAACCCCTCTTCCAAACACACGTGAAGAGGGGGCGATAAAACCCGTCCGAAATTGAAAGATAATATGAATGAGGTAAAATATGTCAGTGAAAGAACGCAAAACACTGGCTGTGACCTCCAACTTTTTGTCCAGACCAAGGCACTTCTTATCATTATCAATCACTGGAATGTAAAAGAATAAGGGATCCAAGGAGACAGCAAGCACACAAAAAATGACAAATATCTTATTCCACCTTTGAAGGAATTGCCCTTGTGGATCAAGTATTCCCTTATTAGATTGTAAGCCTTTGGGCAAAAGGCTACTTAGAGAACAGGATCTCACTGATTCCTTAAAACTCTTTATCCTTCGGGAGCCAATTTCAAAGCCTTTATGGAACTTATCAGAAAACGAGTACTTTGTTCTTTGAAATTTCCCCTTATCAACTCCATCTTTAATTGAATATCCGCCTTCAGAGCCTGCAACTGATTTCCAGTCCTCGAACCTGCATGCAAAATAATTAAAAACTATCACACAGATACATTGAAAGCACAATAAATAGTTGACAAGTTGAACATTTTCCTATTATAATTCAGTCAAATAAATGGCGAATTTCGCTGTTGTTTCAAATTTGGTGCATCAATCACCAAGGAAATTAAAGTAAATGCAAGCTTTTCTCAAATTTACTCTATATAATTCTTAGCTTCTCATGAATGCTGATCCTCTTACTTTTACTCCTTTAACAGTTATCACTGAGAAGACACAAGCATGATACTACCAAAAAGAGAACTAAAATACCAAATTGCACACAAACCTCACAAACTTCTCCTGCTGGTGATTCATAGCTTCAATTCTTACATATCAACACAGCCAATAAAAGCTGACCTCCAAAGCACACAGAAACAAAATTCTTCATGTACAAGTTGCTTTTGATGTTGTCTCAACCTAAACAAAACAAAACAGAAGTTCATGAAAAGATGGATGAAAGGCCAGCAAAATTTCCCAGAAGGCGGACCATTGTACAAGCTAGAATGATAGAATCTCACACTTGAAATTTCATCGAGAGAAACCTCTCGAAGCATATTTGGAAAATAACCCAACAAGGCAACTGCAACTGAAATGTGCAAAAACAGAATTTTCTTTTTCTTCTTTTCTCTTCCAAAAATACAAAGTAACTGAATTTACTCCGATGACAAACCTTGAAACTGACCTTTCCTTTTTTTATTTTTTTTCTTTTCCTGTTCTGTCTTAAAGTGGAAAAAAGGAAAGGGGAAGAAAACGAAATTTGTGGAGGTAAGGTCTATAAGGACAACTGATTTCTAACCACTGTATTTCACAATCAACCTCAAGCCCAAACATCAAAATTAAACCAGAAGCATACTTTCCATTCCAGCACAAAAAGCCCAGAACGTTTAGAAACCAAAATTAAAATTGAAGCCATAAGAACCACCGCATAAACAATACAATAGATTCAAGTATCAGCCAAAAAAAAAACTAGATAATAAATGAAACAAAAATAACTCACTCCGATCAACATAGAAGCAAAGTATTGAACTTTCTTCCGTTTTGCAGTAAAATTTGTGCAGCAAAGAAAGAATCAGTAACGGAGGCCAACCCAGAAAGAGAAAGAAAGTCAGTCAGAAATTAAATATTTCGCAAATCAGCCTGGCCCAAAAAACAAGTCATAAACAGAGACAAAGACCAGATTGCATAGTTGGTTGATACTTAATTATATTTATACAACAGAAGTT
This sequence comes from Leptodermis oblonga, assembly GCA_016801395.1. NCBI lineage: Eukaryota > Viridiplantae > Streptophyta > Magnoliopsida > Gentianales > Rubiaceae > Leptodermis > Leptodermis oblonga. Next base: position 45,852,519 of record CM028756.1, read on the forward strand.
TCGAGGATATTTCCCAAAGTTGAAGAAGCCCACTTTACCTATTCGCAATTACTGATGATGGAAATGAAGTGCAGCGAAATAATGAATGAAAATGAGTTCAGTCGACGAGGACGATGACTGTCGTCAACCACTTGCTGAGTTGGGTTCCCCCGAGTTTATGGGTTCGGATTAAAATATGATATTTTTCTTGCTCTGTGTCCGTATTGGGGAGATTTAAATCTTTTTGAAAAAAAGAAAGAATAAAACAAATTGCCCACTAGGCTGCTGTCAATCATTCAGTACGACTGTACGAGAAATACAAAAATGGAAAACTCTGAAAACAGTGAAAACTTGGTGGGTTGGGGATGATGATCGCTTGGACAATACTCTCTGGTAATAACATTAACACTGAGGAGGAAGAGTATGACTTCGCCCGCGCATTTACAGTTATAACTCACGAGTTTACGAAGCGATACTGTTGGGGGTTGTCCGGATCGGGTCCCACTCCAAGACTTTTGATAAAAAGGCTGCTATGGGAAATATTTTCTTTGGTAAATGTACTCAAGATTTTGTAAATTTTCAGTACCCCTGAATTTTTCAAAATTACCTTCAACCCTACGATTTGTGTTAACATAATGATTAACATTGTTGATTTGGTCAACTTATCATTACCCCCAATCAATTTAAAAAATAAACACAAATTTCAAAAAGCTTTTTTTTTGTTATTTGAGAAAAATTTGTGCATTCAATAAGTACTGGTAATTTTTCAATATGATACACGTAAGTATTATACCTTTGGGACATCAGATAAAATTTGTAAGAGTTAACAAATAAAATAAGAGTAATGATACTCGTTTTAATTAAGTCATTACTCATTTCGTCTCATTTAAAGAGTACATTTTATATTACTATTTTCAATAATACAAATTGAATTTTTTAAGTGAGTTAGAGAGAATACAACTTTTTGTAACAATTGATGAGACATATGTTCATTGGCTACATTTTTCGAAGTAATTATTAATATCACATTTATGGGTGTCAAAAAAACCCACTAACCCAAAAACCGCCCAAATCTATTGGGTATTAATCCAATAAAACTCACTTTAAAAAATAATGGGCTGGGTAGGCTTGGGCTAAATATGTAATGGGCGGATTTAGGGTAGCCCATTGGGTACCCTAAAACCCACCCATCATGGGTATCAAAAATACCCATCCACAATTACCCTTAAAAGTATAAAAATAAAAATAAATAAAAAAAACCAACAACTCACATACTTTAGTGTGCCCATTTTATTTTTTTCTTCAAACTTATTTTTTCTTTTTCTTTATTTTTCGTGTCCTACAATTACTTTACGTTTTTTTCCATTTATTTTTTTATAATATTTTTAAATTACCTACTTATAATACTAATTCAAAATTTGTTCGGGTTTAGGGCCGGGTTTGGGTTTGGGCCGGGCCAGTTCAGGCCCAATTTTTGACCGATTTCGGGGCGGGCCCAGTTTCAGCCCGGGCCCAGTTTTGGGCCTCGGGATCAGTTTTGGGCCTCGGGCTCAGTTTTGGGCCTCGGGCCCAGTTTTGGCACGGGCCCAGTTTCGGGCCTTGGGCCCAGTTTCGGTGTCAGGGCATGCACGAGTTTATATAAATATAAAAAAATTAAAAATTGTGTTTCGACAAAAAAATTACATACAATTAAATATAAAAGTATATAAAATTTAATATTTCAAATTTTAGAATATATTCAAAGAATTAAAATTCACTTTAAAAAAAATTAAAATGAAATTAAAAAAAAATTTTAAAATTTTTTTTATTAATAAACTATTAAATAAGCATTACATTTTTGTATAATGGGTATTATGGGTACCCATAGCTACCCATTACCCATTTGAGTTAAAACCATTAATTGAGTGGATAATGGGTACCCATTACCCATTAACTTAACACCCATTTAATACCTGCCCAATACCCGCCCGTTTGACACCCCTAATCACATTATTGACCAGTAAATACATGTCACATATGTTGTTGTGAAATTTTGTGATAAATTAGTTGAAATTATTTTCCATTATTCATCGAGTAATAAAACCTCGAGTCTTTGTTATATAAATAGCAGAGTATTATTTTCCTACCATCGAGAATGGGCCGGGCCCAGTGATAAGAGTCCAAATTGAATGAGCAGTCTAAGTCCAATTTTGAACTTGACAACGTGAAACATGAAGTCCAGCCCACAAGCGTACAATTTCACAGTTTCGAGGTTTAATAAAAAATCGACTTCTAACGATATCACGGTCAATTTCCAAAAAGAAAAAAAAAATCATATAAACTATCTCATCTATCACAATAATATAATTATGTCCCTCATAAATAAATATAAACATAAATTTCTTTTCTATCAAAATAAAATGAGTAAATAATAAATTATTCCAATATTAACCCAGAAAATGATCCATTCAATTTGATATTTTTACCATTTCTTTTCTATCAATTTGCATTCTAGTATGGTTATCACAATTTGGTGAAATGACAGTTGCAAATCTATAATATTATAACTCTCAAGTGAAAACACGTTCAACATTATGGACCATAATTTATGAATTCAAATAGTACTACTAACTTTGCCAACATTTTGAAATAAAGATTAGCAAAGGTCTGACAGGCATATTCACGGTGTGAAAATTTGCATGTCTTAAAGTATACTATTAATTCACGGTATAGTATATAAAAAGGGGTGGACATCATCAGCATTGGTGTTTCATGTGATGTATTTCCATAACATTGTTTAATAACGTGTTTGTGGGCGCAATTGTGCTTGGCCTAAACAATGTGTAAAGAGGCGTCCGTAACGTGATGTTTATATTAAGAGGTGCTAGCACCAACACTTGTGATATTCTCGAAGTGCAAACTCCAACTTGGTATTAATAAGTATTTGCAATAGTAATACTAGTGTTCCCCATGTGACACCCCAAATGACTCGATATATATTGAAAGAAGTTTTTGAATGTACAAATATGATAAACGTGAATTGTATTTTGGTTCCTACACCTATAATTTACAGTCGATAATGGACCTATGTTTGTGATAAATCACACGAGCAACGTGTCTTGAAATTAAAAGGTTGAATCTCACAATCATAACTATGAAAAGAGATTTTATAAGGTAGACATTAGCTAAACGCGAATGGTATTTTGGTCCCCACACATATAATTTACCATTGCTAATGGACAAATGTTTGTGATAAAGGTTAAATTCCAAACAAAAAAAAAAAGAGAAAAAAAAGAAGCAATTAATACGCGAGGCCATATAAGGTACTATTTCCATTATATTCAAAAGGTCCAAATTGAGATAATTGAAAGAAGTAGTAAATTCTCTAATTTAATTAATATTAACATAAATGTTTGTTGAAGAAAAAAATAATAAATGCTATTAGATCTGTAGTAATCGAGATCAATAATGCAATCTGAAACCTTATTATTATTAATTATATTTTATTGAAATTTATAATTGAAAAAAAAAAGAAGATAAAGTTTATGATAAGAAAATGAAATTTATCATTAATATTTCGATCCTATCCGAACGTAAACGTAAGCTGAATTGGTCGTGGTCAAATGTTGTCACGTTGGCACATGAGTTATGAGTAGGATCGATCTCAGCCAGGTCACTCGGAATTCTCCCGCGCTTAAAATTGTGCCATGCAGCCGATGAGTTAGTTGGATTGTAGCCAGCTGGGGCGCTTCTTCACAGTAAATGCGTTTTAGTATTATTGCTTTTAAATTAATTAACGAAATGATTGCGAGGTTGATGACAACTAGGCAAGCATTACTAGTACTGTAGTAAGTAACGGAACGGCACACGGAACTCACGTTTTCAGGAAATGCATCCCTTCATTAATTAATTAATTTGTTTTTCTGTAAAACAACATTAATTAGTTGTTTATCTTGTCATTTAATGGCATTTTGTTTTTCCTTCTTTTTCAATTGCTACATTGTGTGGCTCCTTTGCACTGATTTAACTGTAAACATTATTAAATATTTAATTTTTAAACGGTTCATTTGTTATTTTTAAATGTAAATGAGTCAAAAAGTGAAAATTCATTTAATAAATTTCAATGATTTTTTTTTTATTTATAAAATTGATTTGTCCCATTAAAATTAAGTTATAGAATGCGAGACAATTGTTTTTCGTTTTGATTCAAATATAAGACGATATGAGTTGAAACCAGCTAGTAACAAAATAACGTTGTTTTCTTCTTCTTTCTCAATTGCTACACATATTGTGTGGCTCCTATGAATTGATTCAACCGTAAATATTATTATAATATTTAACTTTTAAACAGTTCATTTGTTATTTTTAAATGTGTATTGTGTAAATGACGTTTCAGTCAAAGTGAAAACTCATTTAGTTGGTTTCAATAACTTTTTTCTTTAAAAAAATGCATTTGTCCCATTAAAATTAAGTTACAGAATGTGAGACATTTGTTTTCCATTTTGATTCAAATATAAGATAATCCGAGTTCAAGCCAGCTAGTAACATGATAACGTTGTTTTCTTCTTCTTTCCCAATTGTTACATTGTGTGGCTCCTATGCATTGATTCAACCGAAATAATTAACTTTTAAGCGGTTAATTTGTATTTTTAAATGTGTGTTGGGTAAATGACGTTTCAGTCAAAGTGAAAATTCATGTAATTGGTTTCAATGACTTTTTCTTTTAAAAAAGATGATTTATCTCTTTCTTTTTTTTTTCTTTTTTCTTTTTTGAGGTTTGTCCCATTAAAATTAAATTATAAAATATGAGATACACGAGACAGACAGTTATTTTCCATTTAAACTCAAATATGAGATGATATGAGTTGAAGCCAGTTGGTAACATAATAACGTTATTGGAATTGAAACTTGAACCATAATAAAAAAAACAATACTCTTTCTGTTCCATTAAAAGTGTTTAATTTGAGAAATATTTTTTGTTCTATTAGAAGGGTCCAGTTTGAGTTTTTTAACATCTTTCACCTTTATTAATATAATTATGTGTGGTTTACAATTAATTCTTACTTTTTAAGTAAGGATATAAATGGAACAAATAGTGACAAATTAAATATTTTAAGTATTGTACCTTGACATCTATAATAAGTTGTGCCTAAGTAAAGATGAACTCTCTTTTAATGGAACGGAGGGGAGGGAGTACATCACACACACAAACAAAACAAGACCACCTAAAAGATGTGATAAACAACGAAAAATAAATAAAGAATCAGTCAATGGTCTTTGTAACAGTTACTATTGAACGAACGAAGGAAACGGCGTCGTTAAGTAAGATTGATTAGAAATTTATTAATGAAAAAAAGGTGGTAATATAATAATGTAAAAGGAAAAAAATAGTTTAACGGACGTAAACGCTGAAGTTGCAGCAGCAGAGGATCATATCGTAACCATAAAATGAGTGGGTTCAGGTTCAGCAAGAGCGCTGCCACGTAGCCACTTTTCTTCGGTGGCGAGCTTTACGAGCCTTCGCTGCTGAGCTGATCAGGCTTTTCCCCTCTTCTCTTCTCTTCTCTTATGTTTTCTTTCTTTCTTTCTTCCCCCACTCTCTCACTCTCAGCCACTTTCACAGCTCAAACCCACAAAATCATTCCTCTGAATATCCACCCCTCCTCCTTCTGTACTTTCAGGATTCTCTCCACTCCTGAAGGCCCCATCCTCTCTCGTCTACTGTTGTATCTTAGAAATAAAACTTGTAATTTGTGTATTTGAAGGTACGGTTGGTCGAATTTTTCGTTTGAATTCGGATCTTCTGCGATCCTCCGCCGTTTTGTTTTATATTTGCAGCGATCCGATTTGGTTTTTTACGATGGTTGTTGTTGATTTTAAATAATTCTGTGCGGATGATGATTGAGGTTGACGGATGAGGTGGATTTTTTTTTTAAAGGTAATTTTTATGATGTTAGGGATCTGTGTTGTATCAGGATGTGTATCTTCCGGTGGCACGCTTATGCGATAAATCTGACTGTAAGATCCGATCCGTATCCATATTCTTGATTGGTATGGATATGATTAGGGAGGTCTTCTGAGGAGGCAACTAATTCAATCAGGGTTTACTATAACGCAAGAAAAGTTACAAGGAATAACTGAAAGTTGTAATTAATTCTGCCTAAGAAAATTGACATGAAAAGAAATGAATATCATTCATTCATTAATTATTTTCGTTGTTGAGGATTTTGTGTTGCTATGAAAGAAAGTGATGTAGGGCTTTAAATGGGGCTGGTTTTTTTATTGATGGTCCAATTTTTCTTTATTAGGTCAAAATAATTGGGTGATCGAGCCAAGGGGAGAGGCTGTCTTTTAGATGTTATGCAACAACTGTTTGAGGTCAGTGTTTATACAGGCTGGGCGGTTGAGGAGTTACGCTGAAGGGAGGCTATTCAGCTATCCCGCGAGGAATTTGAATGCAACTCGGAGCTTAGGTTTTTTAAGGGAGTGGAAATTATCAGCGTTCAAAAACATGATGGTCGATACTGGTGCTGCTGCTAAAGGAGGGCCTATACGTGATGTTTCTCCCGAGAAGGAAGATGATAGCGGATATGCCAGTGGAGGATGGAAGAGGTGACCGAGGACTTTAACATAGTTTTATTATTTTTCCTGTCTGTGTATTTAGCTGTGAATACGTTTGTCTAGGGTTAGTTTATGATCTAAATATTGAGCCACTAGCTGGGGTTATTCACCATAGCATTTATGCTAACATGCATTACATTGGTGACATTCTGCCATTGTAAACTCCTGCTCTTTTGCGTAAGCTGTCATGGATGCCTGGCTTCATATGTCTTTGGGGCGCTTGAGCATTTGGTTCCTACTCAATTTGTTTCTTGCAGAGTTTGGCAATCAACTGCCTCTAAGTTCTATTTACATGCATTATACCAAATCTTGGTTGCGTGCTCTCTATGGTGGTTGTAATCTTATAGCGTTTGGCAACCAACTTTGTTTTGTTCAATTTCTTGCATTATTCTTAATCCTGCTTGATTACATGTTGAGCATGTGGCGTATGTTTTTTTTTGAGTAGTGTCCATGAGTTGTGCTTTTTGTCCCGTCTCATGCATTATCTCCCTTCTTCCTACTGCATCTTTTTTGTTCTCTACAAAATTTTCGGTTCAGTTTAGGGTTAGAGTATGTCTCATGAAATGACTCGTCTCTCAACAACTGAGAGGTGAGTGTTAAGCTTGAAAATTGTACTTTTATTGATGAAGCAGAAAATGGAAATTTCCAGTATTATATAACAGTAGGAGTAGACAGATTTTTTCCGTGCAGTATAGTCCTCAAGGCATGACTAAGAAATTTTATTATCTTTCAAGTTCAAATGCACTCCAATGGCATATTAATTGTGATTTCCTGGTGGAACATGGGTTTTCTGGTTCATGGAGTTATAAATTAGAAAGGTGAGGTAGCAATGTTTCCATGGATAATTAAAATGAGAATTCTTCTATCATATCTCAGTTGTACAAGTAGTGGATGGAAGCACACTTGTTTCTGGAAAAGATAATCTATAGTCTTCTCGCTTAAATCTTTATCCTTTGTTCGTCTACTTGTTTTGCAAGCAAGTTTTTCTAATGTGTACTTAGTCATGATGCTATCTTGTTGGATAATCTATGATGTGAAGTTGGACCTTTTAGTTGCTGATTCCTGGGGTTTGTAATGAACCTTTTGTTTTTTCTTTTTGGTTGGGGGGGTTTGTAGATGTACATATGTGTATTTACTGTCAATTTATTCTTCGCTGGCAGTGACGATGGGAGACTCAGTTGTGGATATTCAAGTTTCAGGGGGAAAAGAGCTAGCATGGAGGACTTTTATGATATCAAGACTTCTAAAATTGATGGTCAAACAGTGTGTTTGTTTGGGATTTTTGACGGTTAGAAATTTTATTATTATAAACCTGAAAATGCTATTACAATGCTTGCTTGAATCGTGTGATGATCTCTTAATAGATTGCCTGTATAGTTGTCTTTGTTAGTACGACAAGAAGTAAGCCTATATCCCACCATCTGAGAAGCCTTTTGTAGTATGAGTATGATCAGTATATTTAGAAAGCTATTCCTGGTTTTTGGTGTTATATCTCAAACTCAAAAAGATAAGGAGGCTCATGTTCCATGCTTTTAATGCTGGTTTCCATGTACTTGTACTAGTTGGTTAAATGACATTTCTATAAGCAGATAGAATGTTTGAAATCAAGCGTCTTCTTTCAGTTATATGGGTTAATGATAAACTAAAATATTTGATTATGACCATAGAAGTTTAAAAGATGTGGAAAATTGGAAATAACTTATATTATGTGACGATTTGGTTACTAGATATGTTTGATGTGACAATGCCTGAGCTATATGCTGAACACCTGTAATTTTCCAAAGATGTTCATTATAATTTATTTTTTCTTCTTTGAATTGTGTATTATCATTTCATGACTGGTGGTGCAAGAAAATGTGTCTAAGCTGCATGCTCTTTCACTGAAGGCCAATATTTTCACTTGTTTTAGTCGCAACTGTTTTCTTTTTGAAAACTAGAACTCATATATTCCTTCTTAGTCTTTTAACTCTGGTTTGAAATTACAGGTCATGGTGGTTCTCGTGCTGCTGAGTTTTTGAGGGAACATCTTTTTGAGAATATTATGAAACATCCAGAATTTATTAAGAACCCAAAATTGGCTATAAGTGAGTTGGTGTAATTTGTTCATCATTTCTATGCTGTACTGTTTTTAAACAATGCTGATATTGTAGTCGCACTACTTGGATCGTCATGGTGTTTGAATTTTTATTCCATATGATGCGACAATTTCAGGTGAAACTTATAAAAAGACTGATGCGGATTTTTTGGAGTCTGAAAAGGATACTTTTAGGGATGATGGTTCTACTGCCTCTGCTGCAGTTCTAGTGGGCAATCATCTATATGTTGCCAATGTTGGAGATTCTCGAACCATAGTATCGAAAGCTGGGAAAGGTACTTGGTTCCTGCATTGTGCTTTTCATTGCTTTTATTAAATATAGCCTTTGGGGTTTCTGATCTTAACTTGTGGATGAAAATCATTATTCCTTGTACACGTTCAGTGTGTTGCTAGGGTTTCAGTTGGGGAGAAAGAACTCTTCATAAGTTCTACAAGGAAGCTAAACGAACAGCATTTATTACAAATCTTGACTTGTAGATAGCAAGTTAAGTTAATGCATCACTTGTGGTAACAGAATGAAGGGTTGTATTTTCTGGATGATGTTTTTAATTATTCCATTAGAGATGTATGAAGATAGCAAGATTTGAGGTTTTTACTCCAAAACTGTGAATCTGAAAGTAAATTAACCTTCTTCATCAATGGCAGTTTTATGATTTTTACTAGACCGGAAGGACAAGATTGTCCAAGGGCTCCATCTGATGTTCAATTTCAAGAGGGCCATGTAGATATATGCAGGAAGGAAAGAGTGCTAATTGAAGTTATATACTAACATTTCATCAAACTTGTCAAACACACATGACAGACAACTGTTGCATTGCATTTATTTTTCTGCAATTTTCTAGGTGTTGGAAACTGTGTTAAATTGAAATCAGCTATATGTGCTCTTATCTTTTGATGAGTGATTTGTTATGATCATTCAGGTAATCTACAAATTTAGCTTTTTTGCTATGGTTTCTTATTTTAGCTTCATTTTGTTACATGACAGCCATTCCTCTTTCTGAGGATCATAAGCCTAACAGAAGTGATGAGCGAAAGAGAATTGAAAATGCTGGAGGTGTGGTTATGTGGGCAGGTAATAATTATTCATATCTTATTGGCAAATCCTGCAAAATCTAGGTAGGTTGTGATTTTTAATGAACTTGAGCTATGGAGCTAATGTTGACAACATTTTCTAATATAAAGTTGGTCTTTTGTCTTGGCTTACTAGTGACCTGCAGTAGATGTAGCATGGAAAAATTTTTGATATGTTTATTCTGCAAATTTTCTTAAGCATTTTAGCTTGAGAGTGTTTTATTATATCTTTTCATTTTCTTTTGTTTCTGTTTTGTTTTGTGTTCTGGCCCAATTCTCGTTCTCTAACTGTTTGTATCTTACCTGCTTTTGAGGAGCCTTATGTGGCTTGACAAACAGGAATGGATGAATTGGCTTTTGAAATTCTTGATGGGTTAAATTTAATCAACCTGAAAGCAAACTGATGATCTGAATATACTTATTCTCATACATCTTTGGTATCTACCCTAGTTTCTAAATCTCATTATAGCATTTCAGACTTAATTATTAAAGATGGAGCTGTGAGTTGAAAGGTGTAGAAGTTGAAAGGAGCTTTATAATTCTTTGACTTTTAGTACATATGCTTATGTCTTAAATATAGGTTAAAACCTGTGAGGCCCAGCTTAATTGAAACTTGATTTATTGGTAGGTACTTGGAGGGTCGGAGGTGTATTGGCAATGTCCCGTGCTTTTGGTAACCGCATGCTGAAGCAATTTGTGGTGGCCGATCCTGAGATTCAGGTACTTCATGCCACTTCAATTGTCGTCATGACTTTCTTTTTGCGAACCAACCTGTAAATATTTCTTTTTCAATTTATACTTGGCATGCTCTGAGAGAGAATGGAAACCGGTGTCTGGCAGCCATTTTGTTAGGAAGAAGGCATGAAGGAGATACTCCCCTATTTTCACTCTAGAATTAAGCTTATTCTTTTTTACATATGTCATCTGTTGTGTTTGAAGAAGGAAGTCGAGCTATAGGTTAAATGCAGAGATCAAATGTTTTACTTTGTTTTTAGGTTTCAGTTTTTTACTATCTGCTTACACCAAAAGAAGTTACTTTAATATTTCCTGTAATTTGCTTTCTTTTTGGAAAAAAAGACTCACATTTCCTGTAAAATGGATTAACCTAATATACAGATAATGTTACAACTTGAGATCAATATCTACCCAAACATTTGGAAGTTAGGGTGTTGCCAAGACTAATGAAAGGAAAAAAGGGTGGCAATGGGAAAATTAAGTGTACTTTATTATGACCCTCAATCATAGATAATTTGGATAAACTGCACGTGTAGACATAGGGCAAGTGAAAAGCTCTAGCATTGTTTGCTTTTTAAGTTGTGAAATTCTTTTTACAGGACTTGGAGGTTGATGAAGAGCTAGAATTGCTTGTACTTGCTAGTGATGGTATATGGGATGTTGTTCCGAATGAGGTTAGTATGGTGAATTGTTTATTAGTTATAAACTCCTTTGTAGCGAAGAGTTCGCGTTGCATGGAATTTGTGTAGAAACTGTTTACACACTTTAAGCCAAACAAGTAGAAACTGATTGGTAATTGTGGCCTGTGGTAGTAACCTATTGGAAAATCTCACAAAGTTAACTTTCCACAAGCGGTATTCTAACATTTCTATCATGAATGTTTTTATGGGGAAACATGTTTGTTTTCCTTTTCTGCTAAAGTTCTGGGGAGATGGGTAGTGTCCATCTTGATTCTATTTAGGACTTGGATATGTATTCTGAGAAGCATGTTTGTTTCGTACTTTGTGTCAGGATGCCGTTTCACTTGCACGCAGTGAAGAGGAACCAGAGGCGGCTGCTAGGAAGTTGACAGAGGCTGCCTTCATGCGGGGAAGTGCTGATAATATCACTTGCATTGTGGTGAAGTTTCACCACAGCAAGGCAGATCCAGCAGCAGAGGAATCATCTCAGAATGAATGAAGACATTTCTCGGCGGCCATTGCCTGTGCTATTCTTGCCTCTTTTTTTGAAGTGGTTCCTACATGGGGATCTGCTAGTTGATTACTGTTGAATGTGCACAGATGGAGAAGGCAGCGATTTGTTCATTCATTGGTTTGTTTCTTGTTTTACCTCAAGTTGGAGGTATCTGAGCTTGTGGCGGGGTGGCTGTTTCACCTGGGGAATTCTGATTGGGATGACGTAGATTCGGATTTCAGAGAAACTTTTATGAACATTTCTTCTTCCAGCTTTAGGGTTTTCAGTCCATCTTTGCTTTCTTCTCATCTTGTTCATGCATAGAAAACATATAATTTGAAGATATTATGGACCATTGAATTCAAAGTGCAAATTTACTTGCCTTACTGGTTTTTCTTCTTTGGAGCTTGTGTTTCTGTTTCATTTAAAATCACTCTAGTCTATACGTCATATGGTTGGTCATGCTCATGCTTCCTTTCTCCTCTTTTTTATTTTATTTTATTTTTTATAAAAAAAATGTTGTTGGGCTTTTGAAAGTATGTTTTCAAAAATATGTTGTGCGTAAAAAGTGGGCTTCAGAAATATATTTTCTTGGTTAAAACAATATTTGGAAATTCCAGTTTATAAAATTCGTGCTCCTGTATAGTGTATAGGTTTTAACGTGACTCATGTCGGAGCTGGGATTTAACTTTCTTACACATTCAAAACACCACGTGATCAGTGGTCTTCCGCTCATACACCAACAGAAGTTTCCGGCAACCTCAGCAGACTAAGCGGAATTCAAAGCATGCTTAGGAGCAGCGCTTAGAATTGTGCAACTTTATTCTTGCGCATGTAACCTCTGTTTTAATTGTATATAAAGTTTGTTTCAAAAGAATAAAAATAAAACAAAAGTAACACTCTTTCAAATTAAAATTGTATGTACCTCCTTTTTCTATCGAGCGCTGAATTAAAACATATAATGAGCACGTTAAGGCTTCCATTTGTAGTTGTGATCCCCCTTGAAATTTCATTCTCCCTTTCGGAAGAGTAATATCTACAACATATGATGAAACTCACTGAAATTCTTGTTGACTAGTCATAATTGTTCAATTATAGTTAATCAAATATGATTATATATAGTTAATTATGGAACACGGATTGGATGAGATCCAACCCAAGTACTCAATGCCCAATTCAATTGCCTAACTCGGTCCAGGCCATGCCTAAGCCCCGAGAAGAGAACCTAGCGCCCCTAAGGGGCCCAGGCCTCAAACTAGATCCCTGCTTGAATAAGGTCCAAAGGGTTTGAACAAGGAAAAAAGTAGAGAAAACCCTATCGAACTCTACTGCTATTAAAATCAAATCAACACCGAGATATGGAGGATTTACATTACATATTATCGGATATGAAAAAAGCACTGAGATATCCTCTTACCTTGTCAACCAAGGCCTTCGACTATATATCATATTCAGGTACGCAATAGTCTGCAACCCTAATCATATCACTACTCTAGACTGCTTACTGACTTAGCCATAAGAATCGGTACACATCAGTTAATAATTATTATACAAAAATAAGTGAAAATTATACTGTAGTTAATCAATTATTATTATTATTATTTTGTAATTAATCAATTGTTGTTGATTTAGTTGTTAACACATACATTAATAGGAAACTTGGCCATTTGGGGAAAAAAAAATGCAACAATTTATGCGTTGTTCGTAAGTGACTAGAAGTGCACTTTTTACTCTCTCCATGACTAAGAAAATAAAAATAATTATTATTGTAAAAAATAATTATGCATGATTACTTTCAAAAACAATAATAAATTATGCATGATTTATAATTTAAAAAATAAATCACAATTGACAATATATATATATATATATTCCATATATCCTATTAGAAGAATCCATTTTCACCAATGCATAACTTGTTATGGATGTTAAACTACAACTCATAAAATAATTAATTTGACACTACTTGTTCAATTTATGTCATCACTTTTAAGTATATAGGTTAATTGTGAATTACACATAATTATATTAGTAAAGTTTTGAGGAAAAAAAATTTTAAAAATAAACTCTTCTATTGAAACAGAGAATATGTTTGAGTGTGAACTTTATTTAGTGAAACGGGAAATTAATAGATAATTTATTTTACATACTTCATTTTATAAAATTTGAGTAAATTTATCTACGGAAGATGAAGGGAGATGCATTCCACTTGTTTATTTTATAATGCAACCGAATAGGGTTTGTACAATTGATAAGATCGATGTGTATTTTTTTTTATCTACGAAATATGGACCGTAGGATCGATATGATTAGATCGAGATGTTATAATGCGGCGGACCTACAAAAGGAGGAAAAAAGTAACCACGGTTTCAATAAGATCAATGTGTACTTTATCTACGAAATGTGGATCGTAGGATCAGTAAGAATAGATCGAGATATTATAATCCGACGGACATGCTATTAGGGAGGAAGAAAGTAACCATGGTATGTAATTAAACTATAGTCATGAACTGTGGTTAGGGTTAAAACCAAAAGTGAGTGAAAATATAAAAGCCAATCCTACTTAATATTGAAAGCTGTTTTTTGGTAGGGGCATTTGAGAGTTGTTCTTGGCCTTTGAGGGGGTTTTGACTAAAAACTTTGAGAGTTTTGAGTTGTGCAGAGCAAAGGGTCTTTTTCCATTTCAATTTGGTGGGAAAATTCTCAAACTTCAACAAGCCAAAAACAACAATTGGGGATTCACATGCACGCCTTGCATGGGTAAATGCTCAAATTTAATTTTTATGTATGTTTTCCATGTCTTTTCGGTTTCCCAATTATTGCGCGAGCAAAATGTTCATCCGATTTCTAGGGTTTCCCGTTTTAATGAGTGTCAGATTTGTTTCTTTTCGGGAAGTGTAATTCGGCGCTTGCTAGTTTTGAGAACGCAGCTCCGTCTTAGATCCACTGGGGAATTTTGTAATTTGAATTTGATTTCGGGTCCATCTTCATTTGCGAGTGGTTTAAGTTTTTACCGGTGCTTTTTGTGGAATTTAGTTGTTTAATTGCTTTCTGGAGCTTATTGTTATTGGTAGGTACTTTACTGTTAAAAGTTGTTTACTTCTGCGGTTTTTGCACATTTTATTCCTGGAAAATTGGAAGCTTCGAAATGGATTGATTTTGTTCTTATGCTAGTGTTGATTCTCTTCGTTCTCTGTGGTTTTCGCTGGGAAGAGGGGCTGATTTCGTTTTGTTTGACACGTGGGTTCTGCTCAAAATCCTTTGTTGCAGAGAAGTTTGTTTTAGGTTATTCTATTTTTTTGCTCTTATTTTGCCATCGATGTGGTCTTAGAATTACTGATATCAAGTTCAGAAGATTGTACACAATGTATTGATTTGGTGAATAAGATTGCAGAAAGACATTTCTTTGTTGATCTATTTGCAATCGGGATTCTGATATCTCTATTTACAAATCCGTGCACTTAGGTTTTCATGTCATTGTTGCATAAAATCATACACTTGCTACCTTTTTTTATTGTTTTCCTTTTTGTTTCGATTTGGTATTTAACTGATTTTTTTTTTTTTAACTAGTTGTCTTATCTGTTATGTTTTCCATTTGCCCATCTCTATGGATCAGGTGTTCGGATTCAAAAATATTTCTTTAGTAGAGACTGGGCCATCCATTGTTATGAAGGTTTAAGCTTCTTTCCTGAAGAGTTTGGTTTTCTGGTGTCTTGGCCATTGTTCATGGAACCTTAAATTGAGGCTCAGCTACTTGTGTATTGGAAAAGCATCTTTAATAATGGAGTGCAACAAAGACGAGGCCCTTCGTGCAAAGTCCATTGCTGAGGGAAAGCTAGAGAATAAAGACTTTGCTGGTGCCAAGAAATTTGCTCTGAAAGCACAAAGTTTATACCCTGGGCTTGAGGGCATTTCCCAGATGATGACAACGATTGATGTATATGTGTCTGCTGAGAATAAAATCAGTGGAGAAGTAGATTGGTATGGTGTGCTTGGTGTAACCCCCACAGCTGATGATGATACGATAAGGAAGCAGTATAGGAAGTTGGCTCTGCAGCTGCACCCTGATAAAAATAGATCTGTTGGTGCTGATGGTGCATTTAAACTTATATGTGAGGCCTGGAGTATGCTGTCTGAAAAATCTAAGAGGCTAGCATACAATATGAGGAGGAGTCCAAAAGGATTCCAGCCAAATGTTCAAACTCATGCTAGTGGTCAATCGGTACCTTCACGAGCAAATGGATACCAGAATCATACACAGAAAACAGCTTCAGCTCCAAAGAAGCAGAATAACAGTTCCCGGGCACATCCCACATCAAATTCTCGTACATCTGTGAGAAATGATACTTTTTGGACTATTTGTCATCGGTGCAAGATGCACTATGAATATCTTAAAGTGTATCTCAACCATACTCTTCTTTGTCCAAACTGTCATGAGGCTTTTCTTGCTTCAGAGACAGCTCCACCTTTCAACCAACCCAAGTCATCAAATTCGGCCTCATTTAATCGGCATCAAAGCTCTAGTAACTCTGTGCCTTCCAATAATTTCTTTGATTCAAGAAGAAACGCTGCTGCTTCGGCTAAAGATTCAGGATCGACTTCTAGAAATGTTCCCCAAGATAGATTTCCAAGGACTGCTACTGTTGGCAGCACAGATCCTTCAATTGCTGCTAAAGCTGCCAATGTTGTTCAGCAGGCACATCAAAAATTTAAGAGAGAGTGTGATGCATCACAGGATGTTGCTGGGAGTGTAGGAGTTCACTGTTTTTCTTTTGAAGGAGAGGGATTGGCCAAACGGTCACGACTAGGTGAGGATGGTTATCGTTTTGTAGCAAACAATTCAAGCCAATGGACTATGGGTAATGGTGGTTCTGGTCAGTCAGGAACAGGAGTACCAAGGAGATCTGGGGCTGAGTTTCATGGTTTTTATGCTGCAAACAGTAAGCCCTATGGCACGAGAGATCTGACACCACTTGAAACCCGAAACATGCTGATGGATAAGGCACGAAAGGAGATTTGTAAGAAACTAAATGAATGGAAATTACAGGCTTCAACCAAGGCTATGGGTAATGAGAAATTGAAGGATAAAGATAGAAAGAAAGAAAATGGAAAGAGTATTAAGAATGATGACGGCCATGTTGTAAATGGCTTTGTTGGGTCAGCTGCTAACCAGTTAGTTGACCGAGCTAAGAATTCTGCTTCCAACTCCAGTGGTGGTGGTATTGTAGAAGTAAATCCTTCGGCAGAAGCAATGAATGTTCCAGATCCTGATTTCCATGATTTTGATCTGGACAGGGCAGAAAACTCCTTTGAAGACAATGAAGTTTGGGCTGCCTATGATGATGATGATGGCATGCCTCGTTTTTATGCCATGGTTAATAAGGTGATATCAAGGAAGCCATTTAAGCTGAGAATTAGCTGGCTTAACTCCAAAACAAGTAGCGAATTTGGTTCACTGGACTGGATTGGTTCTGGTTTTTATAAAACATGTGGGGAATTCAGATTCGGCAGGTATGAAACATACAAGTCCATTAATTCTTTTTCACACAAGGTTAAGTGGTCAAAAGTACGTGGAGTTGTTCAGATATTCCCCCAGAAGGGAGAAGTTTGGGCAATCTATAAGAATTGGTCCCCTGATTGGAGTACCAAGCATACGCCTGAGGAATTGATACATAAATATGACATGGTGGTTGTACTTGATGACTATAATGAAGAAGGTGGTGTCTCTGTTGCTCCTCTTGTCAAAGTTGCTGGTTTCAAGACGCTGTTTCTTCCAAATTTCGACCCAGAAATGGTAAAACGGATACCAAAAGAAGAGATGTTTCGCTTTTCTCACCAGGTGCCGTATTACAGGCTGACTGATAATGAAGCTCACAACGCCCCAAAGGGTTGCCTGGAGTTAGACCCTGCTGCTACTCCATTGGATCTTCTGCAGGTAATAAATGAAGGTACTAGTGGAGGAGATGTCAAGGAACAAGAGCACGTTGCTGAAATTAAACCGGTTAAAAAGGCTGAAGCTGTATCTGAAGCTGAAAAGGAAGGGATTGTTGAGAGTTGAGATGATCACAGTGACAAGTATTTTGACAGAGTGCATATTCCTTATTGGTTGTGCTGAATGCAGGCATGACCTCTCAGACAAGGAGTTCGGGATTTTGGTGCAGATTGGCACAAACAGCATCACTTTCGAATCATCAGTGCTTATGATGCAAATAAAGATTGGATCGTGCGTGTCCCTGAATTCAAACTTCGTAGGGTTCGGGTACCCCGAAAATTATATTTTCCATCCCCAAGTTTTGAATCTAACTCCATTTTTTGACTGCGAAGTGGTTTTTGTTTGTATCAGGATATATAGGTCATTGCTTCCTTATTATACCATATGGTTTTTAGCTCAGTGTCTATACTTGTTTTTTTTTTTCTTTTCCAGAGAAACATTTTGTTAATCTGCTCATGGTACTGATTTTATAGTTAGAGAAAGTTCAGGAACTTACTGTAATCTGCTATTTGAAAGTTGAATAGATCAGTAATTTTGAGCTTCCTCTCCTTTTGGTTTCAAAATGAGACGGTTCATTTTTCCAACTACAGGTAAAGAAGAGTTACTGTAGTTATAGGAGAATTTAATGTTGTCAACAGTTTAATGGCTTGGGAACTTATTTGTCTGTAATTAGCTTATTCTGCTAGTCTATTTAGTGACTTTCTTTGATGTATTGTTGATAATGTTTTTCTGCCTTACACAACATGCAGTGAAGATCATTAGTCTTTCTATTTAGTGCCTTACATTATCCGTTTCATTAAAAAAATCCAATTTAGAGTTGTAGACTCGTAAATAGTTATATCATTTGAGTTATAGCCCATTATGACAAGTTAAAAGGTTCAATAATAGGGTGCGCAAATGCAGGAACATGTATTAGTGTGGGATCAATAGCAAGATTTTAGGCTTTTCTTTAGCAAAAATGATGAAGCAAAGTAGCTAAAAGTCTAAAAGGGATTGATCTTTGATGCTCAAAATCGAGCTGTGGAGTTAGCTTTAGTTTAAGAATGAATGAATCAAGACGGGATCTTGATTTAAGGATCCACACAAAATCTATCTTTTAAAAGGATAATTATTATTGTGAGTTCACGCGTAACGTAGGAATCGAGCATTAATTTATTGGTTAGTAGTAAATGTGTTCATGGCAAAGGTCACGAGTCAAAACTCTATTCAAAAGTAAAATAATAAAACAAAAAACTGTGATGTCTTCCTCTGATATATTTTTATATGAAAAATTTTCTGATATATTTTCCTTTATTTTAAAAAGGAAAAAAAGTACCTTGAAAGTTGAACATATTTTGTGTGGAGAATTTTGAAGATATTTGAATATAACTTGTGATATATTCAATATTGATGTCAATAATATCATTCATCTTTGATGTAATGGAAAATGTAAACATGATTTCACCACTATGTAATTCATTTTGAAAAGAAAAAAATATATATATATATTATTAATTTCTATTATTTTATCATGAATCTCATAAATATGATAAATGATATTTTGCATTAATTTCAGTGCAATCACTCAATTTTTTAAGGCTCACAAATTAATTAATTATGATTACTACAATTTTATAAGATTAGATAAATGGTGAAATAACAGTACATGTTCACACTAGTGGAATATAGAAAAATGGATGTCAATAGATATGGCATGATATTTGTACTATATCCATTTATGCTCTAAACTACTTCCCATAACCGAATCAATTTTCACATTTGGTAAATGCAATAATACCATATTAATTACCACAATTGAATCTGAAATTGACAGTTTAAAGTAAAATCGTCCAACTCCTTCTTGACTTCTAACCCCCAGGTCCCACCGCATCTACATATATACATGATCCTTCTTCCTTCTCTATTCCTTTCCTTCTCTTTTTTTCTTCCCCTTTCTCTTCCGTTTGAATTTACTTTAATTCGATTCTTCAAATCTCTGCCTCAAGCCGCTCGTTCTTAAACTCAGCCCAAAAATCAGTAAGTTCTCTTTACGTTTTTGCTGTTACTCGATCTTCATTGTGTTTCTGAATTTAAATTTGTGTTTATGTGCGTTACGAATTGGTAATGAATGGTAGCGTACCTTGATCGATAATGCTTGAGAGAAAAAAAGTTTGATTTAAAATTGCTTTCTCCCAGTAAGTACATAGAATCTGATTTGCTTGTCTTCTTCTGATTTTTCGTTTTTCTTTACCTATACTTTAATGTGTGAAGCACTCTAATTCAACCGGCCGGGCCGGCGGCACTGGCTTGCCGGTTACGGTTCAGCTGAGTTGCTGTGTATGCTTTTGAGTGTCGATATAGAAATAATTTAAACTTAGATTCCGATGATCGTCAGTTTTCTTAGACATTCAAAATCTGCATTTTGAATTTTTGATTCTAGAAGTTTTGCTTAGTGGCGGCTTGGTTATTGCCGCCGGCGCTTTTGTGTGTTGAAGATTCCCAGTCTAGGAAGAAACCAAAAAAGCCGTTGGTTTGCTGTTTTTGTGTCATTCTTTGGAGGGAGCATTCTTTGGAGGGAGCAGAGCAAATCAAGGTTCTCTCCAGTTAACTAAAATAAAAACCAAGTCAAAATTCTTCTTCCTTCCTTCCTATCAAGTCCCAGGCACTTCAGGCGCGCGCGTGTATTCAACTCACCTTTGTTCATAAAGGTAATTTTTTGTATTATTCAATCTCTAAACAGCACAAGGATTTATTCCTTAAACAAATTTCTATTTTAGGAGAAAACTTATCTATATAGAGGAATTGGGAGTAGATTTTTCTACAATCTCTTATAATTAAATTGACTGCACTCACTCAAATGCCTTTTGAAAATATACAAATTTTTGTCCCTCAACTAAAATACATTTTTTCCCATATCGAATCACCACAATATTTTACTCTAAAATACATACGTATTTGTAAAACGTGGTGATACAAACCCATAATATTTGTTAAACAAACTCGGAACATATTTTAAATCAAAATGAGCTTCTACATACATTTTTTTTATAATTTACTTGTAAAAATCGTCCAAGACTGATTTAACAACTAGTCAAAATTAATGTTGAAAGATATTTTCTTTGACCAAAAGTATTCTTTACTTAACTAAGTTTCTCTTTTCTCTTCTTTTTTTAAAAAATAAATAAATAAAAATCCAATTCTAAGATGCTTTATACTAAAACTCATTTAGATACGCACTCGGGTATGAAATCTGTTTAAAATATTATGTCTAATCATGTTCAAAATAATAAAATGGTGTATTGTGAGTTTAAAACAACTTATTTTACATAAAAATATTTAATATAATTCGATTAGTTTAGTTTCCTTTTAGGCAGGTTAAGTTTTGGGGAGATACGTGTGGCGGGTGTAGTTTGCACCGCACACGTGTGGTTCGGTAGGGCCCGTATGTTGACTGGGCTGAGCCTCTTGGTCATCTACTCTCTAGGCCCACTAAAAAGTACCGGTCTAGGTTTACTTTTTCTCTTTTTATCTGAGTAGATGAGGAAATGAATCAGAGGCCGGCCCACGGATGTTCATTTAGAAGCCACTGAATTGCGACACATGTGCCCTTTTTTGGTTTTTTAACAAAAGAAAAGTGTCTGATCTTTCAGAAGTCGGCGGCGGGCCCAAAAATTCTTAATCTTTTAATCTCCTCGGACGGAAAAGCCCCAACCGTCGCCGACTCTTAGAATAGGTGTCGCTTTTCTTGAAACGACCCTAACCCGTAAAACCGTTACAGATGTTGTGTTCAATTTCAATTCACTTAACTGATCCATGCCATCGCGTGCTCATCACTTTAGACTCTAGGCCATGTTCGTTCTCATTTTGTTTGTGTTTAAGTTTTATTTTTACAGTAAATTTAATATATTTAACACGATTTTTATTATTCAACTAAAATTTTAATGTAATCTTTATATTAAAATTTTATTTTAAATTTTTCAAAAAACGATTCGTAACGAACATCCATTGGATGAATAAATTACCTATTTTATATAAAACACTATAAGATTTATTCAAAAGTTGTATTTCTTTTTACATGAATAAGAAAAAAGAAATATTTTGTGATCTGAAATCATGGATTCAAACTTGACGTTTCAAGAGTTAATTGTTTATAATATAGCCCACATGAAGAAAAGCAAGTTTTTGAAACCATTGGCTAAAACAAGCAGTTTAATTAGGTAACCAGGATTATCATGAAAGCAGCCAAACACCACTTTTACTCAGCTTTGATTGGCATTTGGCATTCCTAAACTAAAACCACAAGATCGTGTCTCTTTCTCCCGCATTTCCTTCTTCCAGCCAAACCAAAACCTACGTACGTGTTTCCTTGTGAGACAAGTCGTTTGTTTAGCAGAGTAATTTATTAGTGGCAAAAAACAAAAAGTACCTGAAACTTAAAGCCCGGGTACTAATTCTTTAGAGTTTTCCATTCAAGGCCAACCACTCGATTTTGTCGCTTGATTATTATTTATTTCTTCCATCCCATGATAAGAGGTGTTAGTCCTAGATTGTTCGAACTATATTTAAAGTGAATCGTTCTAATGAAGCAGACACTGTTCCGAGTTCAGAGACTCCAATTTATTTATGTCCTTTGGCGAGAGAAAGAGCCAAAGGAAGTTAAAAGTCGTTATCCTAACCTGCACAAAAGCTTAGTCCTTTCCATAGTTGAAGTAGCTACGTGCCGGTGGTAAAACAAAAGGCCTGCGGGGAGCGTAGACATTCACCATCATCATGTTGTCCCACTTTTGAGACGTTATCTTTGTCACATTTTAACACTTTTTGGTCGGACTTCTGAGAACTTTCCCTCAAGGGGTTGAAATTTACATGTTTTTCTCCGTTTTCCGCCAAACATGACTACTCCTCGTTGCTTTCTTTGCCATTTCCACCTTCAAACTCTCAAGTCCAGTTACCAGAGAACTCTTCTTTCTCTTCCTGTCTATCAATAATTGTAATCCTGTGGGCTTTAAAGAATTTCTTCACCTCTTTTTAGGGAAAAAAAAAAGAAAGAAAATATCTTTGACAAACGTAGTTTGGTCTTAAGGGTTTACGCTTAACACTATTAATTTAGTGTTACTTCTGTTTTATTAGAAGAATTCTCTTTCTAATATTGTTTTAATAATTTTCCCTTGCTTTATTCGTTAACTGACACTTCAAAGAATTTTCTATGTTTTTTTTATTAAACGAAATGTGTTGTGGATTAACTATAACGACAAATTAGTAGACATTGTCAAGTAAGTTACTGTCTTTTATTTTCAATCAAAATGAGGCTGAAAGGCTTTCCTTCTTCTCTTGTCTTTGTTTTTGTTTCTATATATATTTGTCCCTCGGCCAACCGCCTGCAAGTGTTAAAATTTCTAGGTGAATGAAGAGAACAATAATGGAGTAGTACATAATGGTGTTATTTATTAAGATCGATGTTGCTTTCGAGAGAAACAATACAAATGATAGGGTCGTTATGGAGCCGTATTTTTAATTATTTGTTTTCCATTTGGATGTGTCTTAATTGTATAATGGCGAGATATGATTTATATAGTCGACAATAACGTTGTTATTGTTGTCTTAATCTCAAGCAAGTACTTTTTATTAGGGTGAAGAATCTTAATTAAAAGAGGATGAAAAATCATATTACGTTGGATTGGGATAGTTTCAAAATATCATTGGGAATTTTCTAGTATCGCATCAACTTTATAAGCTTGTTCTCTCTTTAAAAATCTTAAAATTAAATTGAATATATGAAAAGGAAAAAAAAAAAAAAGGTACATTATAAAGTTATCTCTATAAAAGGAGTAGTATTACTTTATTTGATTAGGTGAGAAGTCCTTGATTTATTTTTAATTAGTCTCCTTGCAAAAGTAAGAGCCCAAGTCATAACTGTATTTGACCATAAAAATCAATTAAAATCAAATCTACAAATTCAAAGAAAGAGCTTAACACTGTTCAAATCAAATTAATAGGTTAAATAGGGTAAGTAATTCATATCATGTCCGAGTTAGCAGGTAATCGTGTCGACCAATTTAATTGTTAGTGTTACTTGTGTCGGTCAATTTAACATGTGAGCCTGCCAAAACTATCATGTCATGTTCTTATGTTGTATAAGAAACTACTTGTGTATATTGTGAATTTAAGTTAACAGGTTCCTGTATTCACGTCTGTAAATTCTGGCACTACTCGTTTAATTATTAACGTCGAGTGGTTAACAGATGAGACATTTGGTACTTATATGCCTTTGGCTTTCATCCTGGTACACATGCTTGGATGGATTTCTTTAAGATTTGGGAGACAAATAAAAGAGGGAATGTGTGTGAAGATGCATGGTAGTTATGTGGAACGATTTTTCTTGACTCATTAGCTAGTCACCCTTGGATCTGGTAGGTCTAGCGATTATAACTTTGTTAACTTAATTAACTGATTGATTGTGACCTAGCTAACCTCCACTTTAATTATACATTTGATTGAGACCTAGCAAACTCAATTAATGGTCCCTTTTCAATTTTTTCGTGCATTGTTGAGTCATCGAATCTGACTTTATTCACTAGGATATATATTTTTTTTCAATTTTAGTTTGCTTCTTTTCCTGTCATTTTCCCCTTTTTCTTAAATCAAATCTTGTCCTCAAATTAGTGAGTTTTTTTTTAACTTCCTTCCATACCATAGAAGTAGATGTCTCTGCTCGAAAAATTATTCTGTGCATACGTGACGCTTACGTTTTAGTATAATTGACACGTTCGATGATTTGAAGCCCCCCAACTGAGTAACCTTATGCGGATTAAAATGATTTAATTGCCATGGAAAAATTTGATCCGATCTTTGGTTTTGTTCCGCTCTATTTAGAGTTTATTGTTTCAATCAAAATCAATTAGTGGAGAGAGTCATTCGTAATTTTCACTCTAAACGTTTAAATTTTATTATTATTACCCATTCATTCATTGACTTGGACATTTTATGCCTTTGCAATTTGCATAATGTCAAGTGTAGCAGATCTTTTTGTACTGCTTAACGTCCCTTTCTTTTTATTATTTATATAGGTTTGTTATTCTTTTTTTTCTCCCTCGATTCAACTACCACATCTACGTGTCTTTTGTTAAATTAAAAGACTCTAAGTACTCAATGTTGACGAGTTTTAGGACCGTCAATTTTATTATTATTTGGAACCTAACTGGAAGACTCCTCAATGTTGTTTGTAACCAACGTAACTTATAAACCGTTAACCTAGTTTATTCATAATTTTTTCTCCTTAATGTTATTGTCGTAACAATAATTTGTTTAAAAACCTGTTGCAAGAGTAAGTTTGCTTATGTTTACCTACAATTATTACTCCGACAATAATATCACATTTTAATAATTAGGTTTACTTAATTGATTACATTACTAATCAACCGGGATTATTGGTGTTAATTTCGTGGGTGAGTGCGTGTTTTTAAGGTAGCATGCGCCTTGGACTCCGTGTTTTTTGTCTTAGGTGGGAGCACAATAAAATAACAATTATAATATTTTAAATAAATATATTGAGTTTATAAATTAAAGGAAGACAACCTATTTAAGTTTGTGGACTCGTAACTGTTAGCCTCCTCCTCCTCCTCCATAAATACAATTCGTGTTGAGAAAGAATATATAGTATTAGCCGCCTCCGCCACCTCTTCCGATCCTCCTCCTCCGCGTGCTCCACCACCTCTCTATTTATCTCTTCCAATTCTCTCGTGTTAGAATAGACGGCTTTTGTCGGCGACGGTTGCAGAACGGGAACTCCATTAGAAACTCTCTGGTACGATCGATAACTAATTTTGCTGGCAGCATTGATATGATTACATATGACTTTTTCTTAAAGAGTTCAGTTCAGTCGTGACTTTGGCATCTGGTCATAAAATCTGTTGCTTTCAGATTTCAATTCTCCATAGCCACACATTTCCCCAGAACGAGAATAGCTGAAAACAAGTTCGTTTGTCTTCTCTTTTTTTTTGAAATTGCTTTTTAGTTTACTGCGTGGTTTGTCTGTCGTCTTTTCATTGCTCATCTCCATCGCAGAGGTTATTTGATTTTTTTTTTCTTTTTCTTTTCGGTGTTTTTTACAATTATAGATTAATGAATCCTTGTTTAATTAAATGGATAATCAAAGAAGATACAGATTATTTGGTCCCAGTCCAGCAGTTAGATGATACAAGAATATTCAAAAAGTTGCACCAAATTGGTCCCCATTAATTAAAACTAGATTAAAAGAATCCTCTTTTATGTGTTTTTTTTTTTTTTTTTTTTAATAAATTAATTTATGTGGTAATTGTGACAGGTCGATGAAGATGAGAATTAAACGATTATATGAAGCTATCGGATTAGGCAGTTGGTTTGGCAAGACCGACGCCTTGAACCTCAGTCTGCATATCTTCGGAAAAACCAGAAACGATAAGATCGAACCCCGTGACGTCGATGATTACGCTCCATCAACTGACACCATCAATGCCCAGGATCATGAGGATCCCAAATACATGCATTGGCTGGTGAGTATAAACTACAAACTATACAACCTTAAATTCATGTGAAAACAGTTGAGTTAGCAGAGGCCGAGGAGGCTAAGTGTTGGTATTCAAATTGAGCTTTTCCTTTTCATTCGATTTTATCCGATGATAATCTATATCAGAAGGATCACCCGTCGGCGCTGAGAGTTTTCCAGGGGATAATGAATGCAGCAAACGGCAAGCAGATTGTCGTTTTCTTGGATTACGATGGAACTCTCACACCCATCGTTGATGACCCCGACAGCGCCTTCATGTCCGATTCGGTAAATCCTTGGATTTATTTATATGTTGTACATTTGTTGATTGATGATAAGTTGTGAGTTCCTGATCATAACCGCCTATCACCTCCGACTGACCTGTTTGTTTATTTGCAGATGCGCTCTGCTGTTCGGGAAGTAGCCAAGAAATTTCCCACCGCTATTATTAGTGGTCGGAGTCGTCAAAAGGTACTACAACCAGAAACTGTTCCAATTCCATTCATTAAATACCCATTTTTTTAACCCAAAAAATAAAAATAAAAAAATACCCATGACTCATATATAGATTGGATTGGTCGAAAAAACTTTTTAAAAAAAACAAAACTTATTTATCGTCGCTAAATGTATGTGACTCAACCCCACGTAGTTTATTTATTAATTTATTATTATTATTTGTTTGTTTTACAGGTGTATGAATTTGTTAAGCTGGATGAGTTATACTATGCGGGTAGCCATGGAATGGACATCATGGGACCTCCTATGCTATCCAAGTCTTATGAATGCGAGTTTCAGACAAAGACCCTAGATCACAAAGTACGTATATTAAACAAAAGATAAAATAAATTAAAGTCACTAATTTAAATAATTCTGTTTCATTTGCTAAAATTGAAATTGGATTCTTCCTTGTGTTTTATTATGTCACTCATTAATAAAGAATTAATATGCAAATAAATATTGTAGGGGAACGAGCTTACCATTTTCCAGCCTGCTAAGGAGTTTTTGCCTGCAATTGACGAGGTGGACTTTCTAGCTTAATGAATGTTATTACCAATTGAACCTTTAAATTTTGTAATTTTTTTATTTTGTTTACTTAAGACATGATATATAGAGCTACTTCTGTGTTACTTTGTAACAGATTTTAAACAAGTTAAACAAGCAAACAGACGACATTAAAGGATTGTATATAGAGAATAATACCTTCTGCATTTCTGTTCACTACAGACATGTTTCGGAAAATGTAAGTCTTTCAATGAAGTGTCATATTTTGAAGTTTACACTAATTACATTGGACAAAGATGAAGGGAGTATTTTGTTTTGTTTCGTGTGACATGTAAAATGAATCCTTACTTTTTGTTCCTGCCTACGTACACACAGGATTATGCAACGTTAGAACAGACAGTTGTCTCAGTACTTGGAGAGTACCCTCGGTTTCATCTGACAAGGGGAAAGAAGGTTCTGGAAATCAGACCATCCATAGAGTGGAACAAAGGCAATGCGGTGGAGTATTTGCTCGATACACTTGGTTTTGCTAATTCTAGCAACGTTTTCCCTATTTTCATTGGAGATGACAAAACTGATGAAGACGCTTTTAAGGTACTAAAACCGACATTAATTAGTAACTGTGTCTATTACAGTACAAAACAAAATCTTTATTTTGATTATAACTGCTTAATTTTGGAACAGGTTCTTCGCAGCAGCAAGCAAGGGTGTCCAATCCTGGTCTCCTCCACTCCTAGAGAGACTTGGGCTTTATCCTCTTTACATGATCCTTCCGAAGTGCTGTCGTTTTTGCTAGGTTTGGCGAGGTGGGGACCAATGGCTATGGGGTCGTCTCACTGACACTGCAGTCAGATGTTTTGTCTGTCCTATTTCTATCTCTCATGTCTATTATCTCCCAATAGAAAATAGATATGAAAGGCATGAGTAAGGCAAACAGAATATCTGATCTCGACTGAAGTGTCGGGTTTATCCGTTACGGTCTTTGTGTAAATATTTATAGTCCCATACATACATGATACACCTTTAATTTCTACCAGCTTGTTGGGGGAGCTAGTTAATTTTAGGCAACATTAGATGGAGTATAATATAGGCTTATTAATAATGATAATACAGGTGGCGCTCTTTTATCATATGTCGCCAGATATTAATGCTCCCAATAGGCCTTTGATCACTGGTGTTTCTGTACCGTAATTGCAAGTCTGCAGTTAGGGTCTGTAATCCATCGCATAACTTATTTATGTATGGGCTTTCTATTTCTGGCAATAGAATACAAAAACCTTTCCCTTGAATGGCTGATGATTTTCTACTTCCTTAGGCCTGTTTTGAATTGTAACTTGTGATATAGAAATAGTTATATTACTGAATTCTCATGCATTATATTTTACCTCTTTCATATAAAGAGTCGTGTTTTGAGTAATAAAAAGACAATTGTTTGACAACTTTTTATTTTTTTTAGTGAGACTCTGTTAAAAGAGTTCAAACTTTTTGGACTGAGGCAAGAAAACAACACAGACAACAGAAGAGGAAAGGCCCAAACTTGTAGCAATCAACAACACAGACTGATAGGATTTGGGTTTACTTGGGTTGGACTAACTTTTTTTAATGGTTAGCTTGGCTTTCTTGGATTTGGGCTAAAGATTCTGGAGCCCACTTAGAGTTTTGACTTTGTGGTCTCCCTCCTAGTTGTTCTGCCCTTTTAAAGTTGCCGTATAATTTACGTATTTGGGTTTCCTCATTTCTGCCCAGCGGCTTTTTTCCCGCCAGCTTTACACCATAAATAGACAGAATTGACAGAGTTAAAAATCGAGCCCTTAATCATTGAGCACAAGCTCGTTCCTGCCCAGTTAGTATTGATTTGATGACCACTGGAGGATTCCAGCATAAGATAATGATTTGCAGCTTTGAGTACTGAATTTTCAATGTGGTTAGGACGAAGCTCAAGATACTTTTCAACTAGCGTTGAATACGAACACGAAAGCATTATGTATAAATTGAGACTTTAAACTTTTTGGCGAAATTACAGTCCCGTTAAATAAACTATTTTAGTCATTGAATGACAAATTCAACAACTTAATGATTTATTTAATAAGAAGAAAGTAATTTTTACCTACAAATTTTATACTTGTTTGAAACCTTGATTCTTTTTCCCCATAGTTTGGAAGTGGAAGGCATGCAGTTACTGATAATTAATTGAGGGTGGAATTGGAAAGGAATATTCTATTTGCAATGATAGAAATTAGCAGGAAGACGCAAGCAACCATCTTCTAATGATTTGGTTAGAATCAAACCCAACATGAAAGTGTCACTTCTTCCTTAGTATTATTAACCTTCCCTTTCATTTGATAAATTTTCATTATTTTTAATGCAACTTTTTATACTTTCAATTAAGTATTATGAGAATGTAATTTTGTATAAGTTAGTTATGTATGAAACTATTCATTCGGTAGCAAAGACTAAGTGAGTTACAATCTCGAATTTAATGGTGGAACCAAATCCCGCAAGTTTGGTGGGACAAAATATTTAAACAGTAAATTAAAATATACATATATATAATAAAGGGCTATTGTACAAGAGTTTTCTCTAGTACTTGCATTTTACAAACTATATTGTATTAGTTCATTAAACTTGTAATTAGATTTATTAATATATTTGTGTAAGTTTGTACGAAAGCATCTTCCATTTTGCCTTTATTCTCGGCATGAGATCATATGTCTCAATTACAGTGTCCCTTCTTGTGTCTCCTCTCACATATGTGGGAGGTCCATTAGTTGATCTCAACCCCCTATTGTCTAAAGGTTTTGGTGGGCAATAGTCTTTCTATTTTTATAAATTTCTTCAACTATTGTATAAAAATTTTAGAAGTCTGGTGGGACAATTGCCCTACTAGATTTGAACGTAGCTCCGTCAATACCTGAATTTTATTTTAATATAAGTTTTCAATATTTCTAAAATAAATTGAATTTAAAAATTAAATCACGAATATTTTTGACAATAACATCAAGGATATAATAATGGTAAGTGATTTCCCTGCCTAATTGGAATGCTTATATTGGAGCTTAAAGGTGAATAATTAAAGGTCAAAAGACTAAAAATCAAATTATCACGCTGACAAAGTCAAATTCCAAATGGATGCAACTGATTCATCCATAATTAGTCCCTTCGTATTTGCTGCAATTCTGGAATCCACTCCTTTCACTATCCCCCACTTAGTTTATTAATCTTCTATCATTTTCAGTTCAATGGAATATGGGATAGCATCTTCTTTTCTTCTCTTTTTGTCTACTCAAGTTTGGCAATGTTGTCTTTCATGTTTCAACCAAAATAAATACTAAATAAATAATTCAAGCCTAATTAATCCATCCCTTAATTAAAATTTGGGATATTGTTAATTTTCAGTTAGATAATAGTAGTTATATATATATATATATATATATATAAATTGATAAAATGTGTATTAATGGTCTTGGAAATCGTCCAATAACGACTGAGAAACAAACTCACGAGCAGTGCCCTGTACACACTCAGCAAAAGGGCATGCAGCCCCAAATTTAGCTAGAGTATTTTTAATTTTGAGTTGGATTATAGTAAATTTCTTTTTTCTTTTTTGTGTTGGTAAGGTAATTTCAAAATTAATAAAGAAAGTGATGATATATTGAGTAAAAATTCATAAAGAATTTGTATAGTGAATCATGTGACATTCACATAAAAAAAAATATTATTGAGTATTTAAAATTTAAATTATCAAATGATAATTATCAGGTAATACCTCGTTGTTACCTATATTTTTTTCGTGAATATTCTGACTTTCCAAATTATTTCTCGAATGAAAATAATACAAAACCCGGAAAAGACTAAAGAGTACGAACTTGGAAAATGACTGGATAAAATATCTAACATCCAACCAAAAGGTCCCCTACTCTCATCTAATGTAAATGAAAGACTTCCGGAAGGGTTCAGCAGAAACGGACTCATCATGCTCTTTTATCTTTGAGCAGAATCTGGTCAACCAAGCCGAGTTTGCAAGCATCCCCTTTGCCTTTGGCTTTGGCTTTTGTGACTGTGATACTTTCAAATTATTATATTTTTCTTTTTTAATAGAAGCGTTTATTTTCAATTTTTTATCTTCATACGTTTACTAATTAATAATACGTTATTCATAATTAATTCACATTTCAAAAATAAATATATTAGTAGAATAAATAGTCTCAAATTAACTATTTTAAGTATTGTATTTTGAAATCCATAATAATTTATTATTATTTTTTAAAAAAATCAAACTCTTCTAATGTAACGAAGATAATAGACTTTTTAAACTGAATTCTTTTAGCGAGATTTATTGATGTGCCCTCAATTGAATCTGGACAGGTTCTTTCAACTACTAGTCCTTAACTTAACCAAGCCCTGCCTTTGATCAAGGACAATCACAATTTATCATGACCTTTTTTCCATGTAATATTCATCATTGACTCACTTTCAACTTCAAATTTATACTAAGTTTCTCGGAAATTTCACCTTAGTACACACAAAAATGTCAACTTTGTTATATTGTTAAGGTTGCCACAAATATAGTAGTATTATTTTCATAATTTGTTTGCTCTTTGTCAAAAAAAAAAAAAAAAAAAAAAAGAAAAGATAAGTTGAGCTCACTTTTCGAACGTTATCCACGAACAAAGAAGTCTTTCCTTCCACTATCTAAAATGTCTTCTTGTGTTATAAACTTTGAACTTGGACATATACATTGGAATGTCACCCGCGCCACCATTTATCTATAACATATCTGTTTTAATTGAAAAATCACGAAATATTACTGTTTATAAGTGTTATCATCGCTACTATTTTTCCGTCTCATATATGTTTTCAACAGAAATGTTACAAACACTAATTGTTTAGAAGTTACAAAATACAAATTAAAACAAAAATTTATCAATGAAATTGAAGAAATACCAAATAGAAAAAAATAACTTACAACTCGAAATGGAATGGAACTTATAATTCAAATAAAGAAAAGGGATTTTGTTGGGTGAGCTTAATTCGTGAATTACTCAGGAAGGAAAGGATAAGCATGTTAAGTAAGTATACACGGCAACGTACGACAAATGATTAAGGCCCCGTATGGTATGCATTTTGAAAGGTGTTTTGAAAGGTGTTTTGGATTTTAAAATTATTAAAGTTATATTGGAAATATAAAAAGGTGTTTTGGAAATGTAAAAAGGTGTTTGGGAAATATAAAAAGGTATATTGAAATTGATGAGAAAGTATTATAAAATAAAAATGAAAGTGAAATGAGATGAAAATAATTGTTGACATACAGGGCCTAAATAACCAGCATTTCAGATTACAATAAAAGGGAAACTAACTGCATTGCGTTGGGTCACGCTTTCGGCGGCGCAAAACGACAAAACAAGAGCACTGGGATTTTTATTTTTGTTTCTTTTTCCAATATTGTTACTAAAACCGCCAAATGAGCACGTCACGTGAACCGAATACGTAAATATACAGCCATATCGGGGGCAATTTCGTCTTTCCAGGACTGTACGTCACTGCCAGCCTACAGTGGCAGGACCAGCAAATACGGAGGATATCCAAGGGTGAAACGGGAAATTAAACACGCGGCTTCCATTTTCCTGTCCAGATACTAATACTAATACTAATAGTACTGGGGGGATGAAATGAAGGGACGAGCAAACAAACAAGACCAGAGAGATGTTGATAAGACTCCGTAAGTCACAAGAGTGAGAAACAAATTGTTTATTTTATTAATTTAATTGTATACTACAACTACTTTGTGCTCATTAAATATTAAAATAAACCGTAGAATACTATTTTCTTTGTTACGATTCGGTGCATCAAACTATAAAATACTCTGATTGGAAAATAAAAAATACACACTGTATTATGTGAATTGTGTGGGGGGCGTACCTGCCGGCAATTTATATATTCTCTTAAGGCAGGAAAGAAAAAAGATTTTTAAAGAAAAAAGAAAAAATAAAAGAGAAAAAGAAAAAGGAAATAGAGTTTTTGTAGTATAGGCAGAGCTGGGGAGGCGAATTTGAGGTCCATAGGTCGGTCTACTGTTATGGCGGTGTTGCGGAATTCGGAAGCGTTCTGAGTTGACTCGATTAGTTTCACCGGCGTTTCTATTTCAGTTCTGTTCTGTAATTTTTTTGTTTTTTTAAATTTTTTTATATTTTTTTATTTTCCGGCGGCTGTTGTGAAATAGAGAAGCCTGCTTTCTGTGGCTTTGGTATTGGTTTGGCGGAAAAAATGAACGCGGCTGAGAACGGATTTAGCGGAGTGGAGAGGGAGTATATCAGGAAGCATCACAATCATGAGCCTGCGGAGAATCAATGCAGTTCCATTCTCATCAAGCGCATCAAAGCGCCGGTCCATCTCGTATGTATTCGTTCTCTCTCTCTGCCTTATTGCGTTGTTATTTTGTGTTTCGGTGACAGCTTGATTGGATCGGTTGGTTGACTAGATTTGGATGAGGCTCTGATTTATAGTTTGATGAAATTTCTAGAACTTTTGCTTTGTGATTTGGGAGATATGACGAATTTCTTGTTTTGAATGCGTGATTTTATCTTTTTCTTTGCCGTTCGAATCCGCGGATTGTCTCTGTCGTTATCTCAATTCGCTTGCTAGCTAAGCTAAAGAAAATTGAGAGAACATCGAATTTGTTAAAATTATTTTATGTTGATTTTTTGATCGTTATCATTCTAAATTTCTAATATTCTATTGTTGTAATTGTAGGCGTAGTTTTGAATTGTTGTATTGTTGGAGATATATTTTTGAGTTCCTATTTCAGTAGAGGTAGATTTAGTTGTCTGCATATTAGCTGTATTTAATTCTATACTAAAAGAGAGGAGAGAAGAGAGATTCACTTCTCTTGCTATCAATATGACCGTAGTTCTCTATATATTAGGTATATTTAATGTTGTACAATTGAATGAAACTTAACTTTGCATCTTGATTGTTACCTTGTGAAAACTGAAAACTGGGAGGACAGTAATTCATGTTCATATTTGATTGAAAATATAACGATAAAAAATGCTCAATGTTTACAAACGCCGTGTAATGCTGAAGATTTGTATCTCTGTCAACTCTACATTTGGAATTTCATATTTTTCATTTTCTAACTTGTTCATATTTTTCCCTAAAATGCTTAGTTGCTGTGCCTCATGACGCCAAATTTCATGGAATGTAGTTTGCCTTCATACTTGTTATCATAACAAGTGTATTCCAATGTCTAACTATTGGTAAATTTTTGTCTCTTCTAGGTTTGGTCTTTGGTGAGGAGGTTTGATCAGCCACAGAAATATAAGCCCTTTGTCAGCAGATGTGTTGTTAGGGGAAATCTTGAGATTGGTAGTCTTAGAGAAGTTGATGTCAAGTCAGGCCTTCCTGCTACTACCAGCACTGAGAGGTTAGAGCTTCTAGATGATGAAGAGCATGTTCTCAGTGTGAGATTTATTGGAGGCGATCATAGGCTCAGGGTATGCTTCTCTATTTCTGGTTCTAGTTTTACTCCAGCATCCTTTAGAAAATGAGATGCTTAACAACTTTTTCAGGGAGCTTCTCAGGCAAATTGAGTCTAGTTTATATATTTTATAATGTTTTAGCACTGCTTGTTATTATGTTCTGCAAAGAATGGGATATATGGTATTACAGTCTCGCTTTGTCAGTAGAGCTTGATATGAATCCGTGATTTTATTGAGTTATTCATAGACACAGTTCCCTAGTTTCATGAATTTAAATGGCAGGTCCTGTTGTTGTATGAGACTATTATTCTTTGCTATTTGTACTTCTTTAGATTTCCATGAACTTGTATGGTTGTCATCTGTAAGTAGCAATCAGACTCTATCATTTGAGTGGACTACTAGTTCCTTGCATTTCCAAATCTCATACATTTCAGTTACTTATAAATCAATGACATTTTCATCTTGCAATGGATCTTATTTACCTTTCGTAGTCACCATCTGCAGTATTTCTTCTCCCACCTCTTCTAAGAAACTATGCTTTATTTTGATGTACCTGGTATCTAGTATCTTATAGGCCATTGATATCTTTGGGACCAAATTTAGTGCAGTTGAGAGTAATGTTATTACTTCGGCATGGATTAGAAATTTCAAGTGATCTGGCTATTGCATTGATGTTACCAGTAATGAGATACCCTATGTGGTGTAACTTATATTCATGTGTTTTTGGGAATAGTAAAACAACGTGAAGCATAATTCTCATATAGATTCCTTTTGTGACACCTTGGAGGGGGTGGTTATCACAACATTTAGTATTATATTATGACTTCATTACCCAACTATCAATTAACACGTAGCATTTTGCTTCGCCTGGCATGTTATGCGTAATCTTTCCTTGACAGACATTTGGTTGGTTTCATGGTTCTGTACTTTATTGTTTATATACTTTCAAGTCTGCCACTGTCAAGTTCTACGTGTACAGGAGAACTGTCATTGATTGTCTGTATCAGTATTGAAACTCAATTGTTATTGTGCCTTTTAGGGTCAGCATGCAAAAATAAGATAACTGATGGAACTCAAGTAGACACGATGTGGACATTTCATGTTGTCATTTCTTCTATGGTAATGCATCAATGATCTGATTCTTAATTTTGTATTCTTTTGTTCCTCCTCTTTTGCAGAACTACTCATCTATTATTTCAGTTCATCCAGAAGTCATTGATGGAAGACCAGGCACTTTAGTCATTGAGTCATTTGTTGTTGATGTGCCGGAAGGAAATACGAAGGATGAAACTTGCTACTTTGTTGAAGCAGTGATCAAGTGCAATCTCAAGTCGCTTGCTGATGTTTCTGAGAGGCTAGCTGTGCAGGACAGGTCTGAACCCATTGATCGGGAATGAATAAGGTAAGAACACGAGTTCTGGGTTAATGTTTGCCAAGGATGAGGCTTCTTTCTAGTGTTTTGAGGCCTTCGGAGGCTGGCTGTTTGGGGGAAGCTGGTCTGTCCATAGTGAAACCCACGTTATTTTGTTCCTCTTTTGTTCATTATATTTGTTAGTTTTGAAGTCAAATTTGAACAACTCCCTGTTTCTAGTAGCCCAAGAACCACAGTTTTTACAAGTTTTCAGACCCCAAAATGAATGGCTAATGCATGAGGAAGGCAATGTTTTTTATCCGTCTCAGTTTTTGTGGGTTGGCCTCTAGTGGAATATCGTGCTTTAGGCTTGTAAATAGAAGTGTATGTGGTTGAGGTTGTATAATTGTGGTTCTATTTTTGTATGCTATACTTGTGCTTTTGTGTTATGGATGGGAGGTTGGATGAAACATTAAGATTCAGGGTGGCACTGCAGTATATATAAACTCAAGATTTGTTTTACTGTAGCACAGGAATTTTAGTGGTACACTTGATTTTTAGACAAAAAATGTTGGTCGGTTGGTTTTTCAGTAGAAGATCTTTCCATCGAATAACCCTCTTTTGGCCAATTTTCCCATATACATTGGTATCAGATTAGACTTCATACTGGTAAACTGTGAACGGTGAAATTGTGAAAATTCCTTTGTTATTATGTGATCTCAGATTTTATCTTTGATTGATGTGCCGAACATTTCTTCAGGTTCACTTTAATTGGGTTTTTTTAAAGTAAACATGCTTTGCTTTCTAAGTTATTATTGGACTAGAAATAGCATCTTACATGAAGCGGGTTACTGAAACTAACCATTTTTTTTGTAGTGTCGTGTTCGGGTCGACTGGTTCTCGTGTCAACACCCCTCAACCCTAACCTTACTCGTTTAATTATTTATGTCAATCCATTTTAACTCGTGAACATTTCAGTTTGTGTCGTGTTTTAGTACAGCTCGTGTTGGGTTGATAGGTTTCCGTGTTTAATTATTCGAGTCGACTCGTGTAACCTATGAATCTGTCACGCTTCAACACTTATTCGCTTATATCGTGTTGAGTTTGTGTCGTTAGGGCTGACAATCTCTGACCCGATACGAACTCAACGCGGTATAAGCGGATTAAGGTTGAATTTAGCGGGTTCGCTAATTATATTGATCGACCTGAATAATACGAATAATTAAACAAGTAATGTTAGGGTTGAGAAAGTCGACATGTGAATCCACCAACTCGAACCCGACACAAGAAATTTATACTACAACATGAAAACATGACACGAACACGAAATGCTCGCGGGTTAAATAGGTCGGCACAAATAATCAAACAGGTAAGGTTAGGGGCGAAGAGTGTCGACACGAAAACCAAGACACGAATTGCCACCCCTACATGTCGTATCAGAAATTACCATATTTTTAGTAAGACCAATCTACTCAGCCGAATATGGAGGTACTTTATGGCAAAATAGGCCAATTTGGTCTTTCACAATAAAGCGATCGATGGAACTGCTGTGAAACGACTTATTAGTCGATTAATAGATCACTTTGGAATGGCATATACATCGCACATCCTGGATCAAGTAAAAATCTTGGGTTTTCAACAAGCTACTGCTACATCTATTTCATTAGGAATTGATGATCTTTTAAACAATACCTTCAAAGTGATGACTAGTTCAACATGTTGAACAACAAAGTTTGATTTTTGAAAAACACCACCATTCTGGGAATGTACACGCAGTAGAAA
Source organism: Leptodermis oblonga (assembly GCA_016801395.1). NCBI lineage: Eukaryota > Viridiplantae > Streptophyta > Magnoliopsida > Gentianales > Rubiaceae > Leptodermis > Leptodermis oblonga. The sequence continues at coordinate 45,890,277 of CM028756.1, forward strand.
AACTACGTAGGGCCTGTTCTTTTTCATCGTTTTGAAAACGATTTTAAAAATAAGTTTTGAAAAATAGTTTTATAATGTAAAAAGTGTATTGAAAATGTAAAAAGTAGATGCTGAATAGTAAAAAGTTGTATTAAAAATAATGAAATATGATTAAAATATATTAAATTTACTGTTGAAATCAAAATCGTTTTCAAAACAGAACAAAAAGAACAGGCCCTACGTCAATCCATTGAAATCTGGTATGCTACAAGTGAATATTTGCGACAGGAGATGAATCCAAAATTTAGGATGACTGACCCCTTTAATCCCGTTCATATAATGTCTTTTTCAGACGCTCGAGGAAATATATCTCAGGTACATCAATTAGTAAGTATGAGAGGATTAATGTCGGATCCTCAAGGACAAATGATTGATTTACCTATTCAAATCAATTTACAGGAAGGACTTTAACAGAATATATAATCTCTTTTTTTAAAACTATAACTCGATAAAGATCACGTGGTCAAAAATGACTATTTTCTCAAAAGCAAATAAGCAGTCCAGAAAAATGAGTAGATTTACCAGTATTAGGGGCCTGTTTTTTTAATGAAAAATTTGAGTTTTAGTTTTGAAAAAATAGTTTTAAAATGTAAAAAATGTATTGAAAATGTAAAAAAATATAGTTAAATAGTAAAAAATTGATAAAAATTAATTATAATATATTAAATTTATTATTAAAACTAAAACTGAGACCAAAATCAAAACTTAAAAAACAGGAATGAGAAAGTACTAAGAAAAATTCACAAAAACAGGCCCTAAGAAAATGAGAAAGTACTAAGAAAAATTCACAAAAACAGGCCCTAAGAAAATGAGAAAGTACTAAGAAAAATTCACCCTTCTTATGGGCGACTATAAATGAATAGGAAGCAAAATAGTCCTTACTACAAGTCTCTGAATAGACCAGGATGTAACTATTGTACATGTGTTACAACAAAAGGGGAAGGTCAGATGAAAATTGCAGGACTTTTGTACAAAACCCGATCTGCTTTTAGCAAGTATAGACGCTATAGCTATACATCCTTCCCGGTTGCTGCAAAACAGCATAATGGGATGAGATTCACAATGAATCTCAAGCCAAAACAAGTTCCTCCTGTTCTTGTTCCTGTTGTTGTGGTTCTGGTAATAATCCTTCACCGGATGGAAGAAGTATGCGTTTGATTTGTTCTGAAGTCAAAGTCTCGTACTCGAGAAGTGCACTGGCCAGCACATGCAATGCTTTCTCATGCTGCCCAAAAGAACCATGTGCAAAGTTTTTAGTTCATTTCATTTACCGGCCGTGCAAAATATCAAAACAAAGAACCACACCACAAAATGCAACGAGCTTGTTACATGTCAGGAAAGGATGCCGCATCACATAATTCATTTTATTTCCTCCCATGTTAGGCCTAGGAACTAGGTTATTTTTGCAAAGAAAATTTACTAAACCCACTTCGTTTGTTTGGAGGTTTTGCAGACTGATTTTGGAGTTTCAGAAACTATTTTAAAACTCAAACTCGTATGGCCATCGGTTCAAAAGTTTGTTGTCCAAAACCTTGTTTCAAAAACAAATTCTTTTTTTAAAAAACCAAACACTATTCTTCTCTAAACACAACAAACCTTGAGAATAAATCTTTTTTGATGCCTACTATACTACATGACCAAACAAGATTTCGAAAAAACTATTTCTCAAAAATATTTTACTAAACATAGCTTTCTTTCGTTTGCTTATTTTTGAAAACATGTTTTTTATAACCTGTTTCCAAAACTTCTCTTAAAACCCTCTAACGAACAGCCCCTGGGGTCTTGGTTCGAGGTCACGCATCCATGTTTCAGGCCAACTGCAGATAAATGGGTTAAACTACCTGTGACTGGCCATGGACCCTAACGTAAATTTTACTGCGTGGAGGAGACATTATGAAAACCGGTCCACCAACTATTATTAAGATAAAATAACCTCCGCGTTCCTTTTATTTAACTCTATCAAGTGGAAATTAATGGGGGTCACCGAGAAGCAGCTTGGATATTTATTGCCAGTTTCAGATGATATATAGCACAAAAGAGATTTGGTGCATTTTGGAAGTAGCGCACAAGTGAAGAGGTAAATGGTCTACGAGATCTAGAAAACTAACCTTCTTTAGCAGGGATTTGACACGATCATAAGCTTCTCTCAAGAGTTTAACTACCTGAAAAGATCACCAATGAATGGGTTGATAAAAGTACATACCATTTCGTTACCATATGCAAATATGAAAATTGTAAAATCATACTTCAGCATCGATCCGAGATTGCATTTCGGAACCCGGTCTCTCTTTGATATGAACTGGTCCGATTGCGTCACTCATCCCACAATTCGATACCTGCAAAGAGAAGGAAATACAGTTAATTGTTCAGTATCACTAATCTCATTATGTATTTGAACCTGGGGAAACAGCACAGATACAAACCATATATTGAGCTAATTCTGTGGCTGTATGAAGGTCGCTACTTGCTCCAGTAGTTATATAATCTTGGCCGAAGATAAGCTCTTCCGCAACCCTTCCTCCCATGCAAACATCGAGACGTGCCAATAACTGCTTCTTGCTCACTGAGGTCTCATCATTTGATGGCAGTTGTGTAACCATTCCCAGAGCAGATCCACGAGGCATTATTGTTGCCTTATGGATTGGATGTGCACCTTCAGTATTAAGAGCAACAATTGCATGTCCACTCTCGTGATATGCAGTCAGCTGGGGGAAAGGAAAACAGTACCTTGTTGATATCATGCCATGGAACCTCAACCAAATCAAGCAGTTTAAAAAACAAACATGCAGGCAAGAAAAACGTATATTTCATGTTCAAGCAAATTCCAGTAATTAGCAGATCCGAAATAAACCAACAATGCTTTCAGGTATCATAACCTCCCAGATTCAAGTTAATCCAGGAAGAAAAAAGAGGAAGGTTCAAACTATTTGGCACCCTAAGCTGTCCTACATTGGCCTTAACAATGAACAGGTAACATGCATCATGCATGTTGAACTTCGGCTAAAGTTGATGTTTAAACTTTGAAAAGAACCAAGCTAAGGAATTTTCTTCAAACCTAAATCTGCAGTAAACAATTGACGCACCTTTTTTGAATCTGCTGAAATGTACATTGTTTTCCGCTCTGTTCCCATTACAATCCTGTCTTTTGCAAATTCCAGCTGCACAGAGGTTAATTTTTCAGCTCCTTCAACAGCAGCCTTGATAGCAGCGATATTCACCAAGTTTGCAAGATCTGCTTCAAAGTAAAATTTAAGGAAATAACATCAGAGCTAATACCTCATATGCTCTCATCTCTACCGAATAAAATCATTTTAAGCCGAGGTGCACTAGTATTAACATAGTTACTAGATGCTCTATCAGAAAAAGCAAGTTCAGAGGCCATGCACTAAAACTTGCCACATACAGAAATAATTACGCTAATGCCAATCAACCTACATCATTCCTATCTGACACAACAGAATTTGTTTATCTCCAATAGTTTCAACCAGAAAAGAAGAATACAACCACATACCTGCCCCATTAAACCCTGGTGTACCACGGGCAATGGCTTTCACATCAACGTCATCAGCCAATGGTTTATCCTGCAAATAAAGTTCCAATATCTCTTGGCGGCCCCGCACATCTGGACTAGGAACAACAATCTTGAAGAAAAAATGTGTTTCCATTAGAGATGGGAAAGTGCAATTCACTTATTCCAGAAAGAATTTAGATGAAATAGCATAATAAACTCTCTAGTAAATATATAGAAGACAGCCTACAAAAGGGAACTTGGGAACACTGTCAAAAGTTCCATGCAATTACTTAAGAAAAACAAAACGGTTCCACATTTATATCATTATAATCTGCCTTGCGTGAAACTGTTGTATCAAGATACGGAAACAGGAACGTCCATGAGCTACGTTCTTTAATTCAGTAATCTAATGGAGGGGGAAAATATTTGGGAAAGATGCCCGTGGCAGGAGAGACTAGGGATAAAGGTGGTTAGATATCTACTGTAAGTTTGAATAAAGAAGCAAAAAATTACAGACCATCTTATTTCAACCAAAATTCTATTTTTGAATCATAAGTCTAGAGGAAAAAACTGAACGGAGAGAAAAAAACACTGAAATAGTCAGTTTGACCTTTTTAAGGGGGTGCATGCGTCAGGGGACCGTGAATGTATTGGCGCATGATAATAATGAGAATTGAAGCCTGGTGTACGGCTGGGAAAAATTAAATCCCTCATTCACATTTCCCATAAGTTCTATGAGAAGTACCCTGAAGATTCCACGGTATAGGGAGTCAAGTAACTTACATGACGATCGAATCTACCAGGTCTTGTCAAAGCTGGATCAAGTATATCAGGCAAATTTGTGGCAGCCATCACAATTATTCCCTGAAACAGAATGAAAAAATTAGCATTCAATAGTAGAATACTCAAAATAGCATAGAACAGTACTATCTAGCCTACAAAGGTACCTCATTCTGTTCAAAACCATCCATTTCGACAAGCAATTGATGCAACGTTTTCTTTGTATGGCCTTCCCATTGCTTTCTAGTTGATCCAACAGCGTCAATTTCATCAATAAAAATAATGCACGGAGCCTGTAAAGGAAGACCATAGAAATGGAACTCAGAAAAAATTCCGCACAAAGAATGCATCCGTACTCAATTACCACTGAAATAGTGAAATGCAAGTAAACAATTTGTATGCACAAGCAGCACAAAAATTAAACAAATATGGAATCATAAGAACAGGTTCTCAAAAATCAAAAGTTACCCCAACTAGGTGCTAGTCCTCTTTTCAACTACTGTCCTCAAAGAAAATTTGTTATACACAGGAAAATACACAACAAACTAAGAAGTTAAAGTGAAAATACTACTGATGTACTCCTGATTCTAAGCAAAATGCACAACCAAATGTTACAAACTAGTGTTAGCAAGAAACAGATACAGAAGCAATAACAGACCAACCTTTTTCTTTGCTGCTTGGAACAGGGATCTTACTCGTCGAGCACCTACTCCAACAAACCTATCATAGCAAAATGAAAACTACACGGTTATACTGGTAAAGGATATCATTTGAGCCTACCGTAAAAATAATCTCAGAAGCTTCACACGCTCAAAATCTCCTTCATCGAACATCTAGCTATTTTTTGGTATAATTTAATTTTATCCAATAAATCAAAATCATACTACACGATACTTATAAATTCACAAGGGCTAGCAAACCAAAACTAGGATTACTTAGCACAATCACCACTCCCAAGAAACAAGGAGCAAACTGAGCTCTTAACTTTGATCAAAGTAGGTCTAAGTCTATACAACACTCTACACTGCTCTAAAAGAACTAAGGGTCTATGTCTCCATAATTCAAATGCTTCAACTAGCTCGACATGAAAAATGATCTCTGCTCCTGCCCCCAACCCCGCACGATAGAGTAAAAGAAACAAGAAGACTTACATCTCTTCAAATTCAGAACCAGCTCTATAAAAGAAAGGTACCCCTGCTTCTCCAGCAATGGCCTTCAATTTAAGCATGATTCCAATCAGTATCAGGTAATTAGAAAGAGTATAAAGTTCTTTTTAAAAACAGCAAATTGTGGTACATTCCCAAAGGAGCATAATAAAACATAAATAAAAATGTAACCATCCACAACAATATGGGAAAAAGATATGTATCAATTAAGCTGAATAAAAATAAAAAAATTCTTTCAACTCTACCACATACGCCAATAGCAACTTCGAGGCAAGCTTAATTGTATTTAGAATCACAATATTTTGTTTATTACTAATTAAATCTATTTTACTCTCCAGGACAATGATGCCCTTTCTACCAAAAATGGCAAGATTTTCAATTTTCCAGTGATTGTTTGGGGACAAATTCCTTTCAGAGAAAAAAGCCAAGTTGACTTGAAAAGTGAGAAAAAAGGAAAAAGAGATTTCAGCACACTAGTTTTACTTGCTGCTAAAAAATGCTCTAATGGACTCAAAGGGAGAGTGACATAAAATGCAGCATAAAGGGGTTAACTTGTAATGGTTTGGAAATCATGATCAATTTTCTCATTATCTTTTTCCCATGTATCTTTTTCATAAACTTCTCTTCCCTTTCAGAAGCATTACACTCAAGCTCTTTGGTCCGTTTGGTAAATTTCAGCTATTTTTCATTTTAGACTCCTTATTTGCCTCCAAAGAAAAAGACTTTCAGTCAGTATTGATATGCCATACATAGCAACTAAACCACAAAAGTGTATATCAATGTGACCCATCATATGCATGAAGATGCAGAGTGAAGATGTTAAGAAGGTAAAAATTAGTCAACCAAATGGTCGAGCAAGTACTTTTGAAATAGTTGCATGAGGTAAACAAATCATTTCACCAACCACTACACTAGGAAAGCACCATCTTACCTTGGCCAACAAAGTTTTTCCAGTCCCAGGTGCCCCAGTTAAAAGAATCCCCTGAAACCATTGTAGTCTAGAGAATGATAACTATGAAAAAAGTGCTTTCATAAAGCACAGCATCATAACAATGATATGTGAAAAATGAAAAAACATGAAGAGACCTTTGGTAGTTTCCCCCCTAGTCGAGTGAACTTTGCAGGATTCTTGAGGTATTCAACAACCTCCTCAAGCTCTTCTTTAGCATCATCACAACCTTTAACATCCTTGAACGTTTTGACATTCTGCAATGCAAAGTTTAATGGACAACAAAATTAGTCAATGGAAGAATCTAATACATGGCTATAAACATGATGAAAACACTCCACAGGATATGCACTAGTCTATTAGTAGGTAACCACAGTAACCAAAGCATAACAGCCATTCTCATTCTCAAAGAAAGCATACAGCATAGTGTATCATGTATTCTACAAACAATAATATACACACATATCTTCTCATTTGGGACATAGAGGATGAGAGTTTGACAATCACACGTTGAGATAACAACCTTTTCAGGCATTATTTCTTTATTCAAGTCTTTTGGGGAATAGGAAGAACTTGAGCCAACACCTGAAGTTCCTATCCCACCCAAGCTCCCAATATACTTCTGAAGTGCAGCAGCACCCATTACCCTATAACCACGAGAAAAGTTTAGTGCATCTTATGTTTTGTAAAATAAAACCCAGTGAATACAATCTACAAGTTACAAAACCTTACCACACCAAACCAACAGCAACCGTGAATAAGATTGTAGATATGAGCTCTTGAGCAAACCGTGATGATCTGTTTGACACTTTAGGATCAACCTACCAGGCAGAAAATCAGACTTGCAAGGCTAAGATTCAACATTGCATTCAGATCATTTATGTATAATAGGAAGGAAAGGGAAAATACGACTGCATAACATCTTACTCATAATTAAACAATTAACATCAAGGAATTGCCGAAATTCAGTCTTTATAAGCTCCTCACCATCACAACATGTAGAGGCCGCTTATCAGATATGCCAAGGCTAGAAAAAGATTCATCCATGCTCCCTGAAGCACGCTGCTTTAATTCTTGCAACTGCAGAGTTTCAATATCCACCAAATAAGACAAAGGAAATTCTAGAATAAATATGTCAATAAACAAAAGAGTACACCAAAATCTCTTAAAATTTAAAATTCCAAATTGGTGGAATTTGTGTGAAGATCTAAGAATTTATTTCAAAGGAAAAAGTGGAAGTTGTGGAGAAAACCAGTGGGAATTGATGGTTCAATTTAATAATCCATTGATATAGGATTCCAACAAGCAGATTTCCAGACAATGTCACTTAAACTTAGCACTTTTTCCATTTTGTCACAATTAAAGCAATAGAGCTAATAAAAGGATAATAGACTAAAAGAAAGCAACAGTTAAGTAAATACCAAAGAAGGAAGACTGGAAGGCTTTCCAGATTGCTCATCAGGAAGATAGTCTGCAATGGCATTAGTTGCAACAATAGCTTTGATATATTCTGCAACTCCTCTACTGTCAACTGCATGATCTCTTTGCTCAAAACGGCGAATGACTTCCTCAGGACTAAATAAGAAAACATAATAATATCATCAGAACTCCGTCATAAAATATTATCGTTGCAGGTTTATACCCTGCTAGAAACATTATGCACTCGGCGGCCAACCAAACCATGAGTCCTCACCTATCGCCCATTTTGCTTACTTTATTAAGTATTTCTGCAGTCTAAAATATATGAATCGTGTAGCTGAGGAAAGCACCAATCATTACCACAAACAAAAAACAGTTTGAAACAAACATGTGCATCTTATTCCGTCCAAATTTTCTCTGGCTTCTTCTCTAATTTCTTAATTATTATTTCTCGTGATAGTTCAATTATTCAGAAAAAAATATTAAAACAACGGAAAAAAAATAAGAAGCAAAAAACTGAAAGATTAATTTAAGAACATGATTCAACGCTCAATCAATATATTCAGTCTTAATCCCCCGATTTTCAAAGGACAGCAAAACTACACGCAACATCCTAATAATAGTAGCACTTTCATTGCACAGCAAATCGGTAGAAAATGAAAAAGAGAAAACATAACAGGAAAGAATAAACAAAGACCTACGTAGAAGAGAAGAGAGTCCCGCCCTAACCTGTGCTTATTGAGCTCAGTAAACAGAGCACTCTGCGCGGTAACATCCTTGGGATTTGCGTCGGCCTCTAAAATCAAGCGCTCCAGACGCTTCTCTTGTTGCCAAAAAGGCCACCAACTGAGCCATTCGGAAGACATTAGTTTTTCAAAACCTTTCCTGGCCATTGCGAAAAAACCTACTAATAAAGCAAGAATCGGCAGCTTCGTCTTCACCTCCTCCACTTTGGCATCAGCGCCGCCGGAGTCACCTTCCTCCAGCTTCGCTGACTCCTGCTCCAGCACTACCGCCTCATTCCCGGCGTTCTCACCTGAAGAGTCCTCGCCACTACTAATAAATTCATTATTCAAAATTTGATTCTCGGAATCCAAACTCACTTTATTGTTATCATTACCGTTATCCGATGATGTTAAATTAACGTCGCCGGCATGATGCAATGCGCAGTTTACAACAAACAACCGACTGTGGCGGCAAATACAAGACGAATTAAGTTTAGAAACAACACCAAAAATTAAATTACAAGACGAATAACAACGATGAGGAGAAGCGCGGGGGTTGGGGAGACGGAGGCGGTAAGAACTACAAGAAGAAGTAGAAGGCGAATGGAGACGAGAGAGCGAAGGAGGAGGTTTGTAAACGAGAGAAGCTTGAAGCGTGGTGGTCATGGCTTCCGATTATCGGAAGGAATCGATCAATGTAGGGGAATCCTAGGGTTTTACAAGCGCAGCGGGTAGGTTTTATTCTACCAAGTTATTACAGAGAAAAGAGAGAAGCAGTGGTAGTGAGCACCACAGATTAACGAAAGAGAGAAACCTTATCTAATCTAAATCTATCGGGGGTCGATGGGGTGGAGGAAGGAGGGGCTTTGATTGAAATTGGCGCTTTTGCCTTGCTGGCTTCCCGCAGTCTTTTTAATTTAGTCAGGCTTTTCATTTTCTTCCATCTTTATAAATGGTATGCAAGGCGGCATAACTTTCTCTCCAAGGAAAATATATATATAATAATACCTTCCAAAATAATAATAATAATCCTGACCTTGCAACTTATACATTTTCAGTCTAAAAATGCGTCTCAAACTTTACTTTTTGATTTACAATTATGTTTTAGTCGTCTCAAAAAAATTTCTGATCAATTATAATACAATTTAATCAATCAATCCACTTAATTGTCATTTTTTTTTTTTTTGGTCACCTTTATTCTTCTCTCTCCCCTGAATCACCACACCAGTCCGGGCGCCGGTGACCAAACTAGCAGTCCAGTGTCAGCTTGCTTGAAAATTGGCAATTCGATGCAAGTGTGAAATTCTTTAAGAACATACATAGGCAAATAACCCTCGTAATTTTCTTAAATTAAAAAAAGAGGCATAATTGGACAGAAAAATGTAGATTATCAGGAGAGGAAAAGGTACCATAATAAGCCATCTGTATATTTCACAATCAAATATTTAACTCAAATTTGTACTTGTTAAAAACTTCATAAGTAATGATCATTTTGTCAACATTATATAATTTATATTATAAAATAAAATTATACCATACCAAACCAAACTGTAAAATCAATAGACCCGAGTCTCAGACTTTTCCTCATAAATTCAGTGTCTCCCGGAAAGGTCAAAAAAAAGAAACTGACAAATTAATGTACAATACATTTAAAACTGCAACAACGAGAGTTTTTGAAATCCTTTCCAATCCACGATAGTTGACAGGCAGAATCTAGCCAATTTAGTTCTTAGATTAAAACTAGAAACGACAAAAGTGTGAGATTTGAGAACACTACCACATATATGCCTGGCATCAGACTAAACCACTCCCAGATTAAGCTTCTTCTCTAACAGTCCACTTCAACAGGATTGCTATTGCTGATGATAAGGATGCATTGGTGCTGAATGTGGTGGCAGACCATTCTGGCCGTGCATGGGCATCATTCCAGCCCCCATGTCATTTGAAGGCTGCTGAGGCATGTAAGGGTGATTGTGCATCTGCTGCATGGACATCGGTGGAGGTCCTGCTGGACCAGAGGAGTTCCAGCCTCCTGAAGGCTGCTGAGGCACACCAGTATGTTCATGGTGATGATGAGGAGGGGGAGGAGGATATTGTGCCCCATTGTACTGGTGAGTAGCAGGAGCTCCCATTGCATTTTGATTTGGTTGCTGCCCCAGAATAGATGGCTGAGGGTTCATCATAGGTGGATTTGATATTGTATAGTCTCTGCTACGATCATTGTTCACCTACAAGTAGAGCATATCAAAACAAATTAGGGTTTTCATTACATACAAGTCAGCAGATGAAAACTTTCATCCCACTGCACTTCAGACCCTTATACTAACATGAATACCTTTATACTAAGATCAGTGTGCCGAGAATAGGAGATATGAAGCTTGCAGTATCCGCCATCATATATGCAGTGTCCCTCCAAGGCTTCCTTCGCAGCAACAGCTGTCTGGACATCTGCATAGCCAAGTGGTTAAAACTAACTGCATATCCTAATTAGGATTTTGGTTTTACCCACAGAAATTGAAATAAAAGAGTAAGTGATAATAAACTGGAAAAGTATTCGGAATAGTCATTCTGAAATTGATATTTAGCTATAGTTGGAATTGCTCCCACAACTGGTATTTGGTTTGTGGAATCTTTTGGCATTTGGATGAGAACCAAAAATCCACTTTTGGCAGTGATATCAAGTACAAAAATATTTTAATTTATTCCAAATATTTTGCCTAATACACCATAGCTTTTCAAGAGATGGACAGATTTACCAGGATATTGTATCAATGCCTGAACACCACCATTCTTATCAAACATTGCAATCTTTAATACAGGCCCAAAAGAAGAAAAAACCTGAAACCAAATAGAAAACAAAGATCTATAATCAGAAGCAGAAGAGAGGGGGAAAAAAAAGAACTAATATCTACAATGCCCTCACAAATGAGGGGCTTACCATATGCAGAACATCCAAGGTAACTGCATATTGCATGTTCTCAATTGAAGCAAGAAGGACATTACTCTCAGGTTCCAGTTTCTTCCCATCTAAGCCTAAACTGAACTGAAGAGAATGAAGGTTTTTTAGAACAATTGCAATAAAATTAGGAACTACTTGACAGAGGACATACAAATGGAATATTAACAATCAGCTATGAGCTAAACAATAACAATAACAGCGTAAGCTTCAAACACAAAACAATTAATAGGCTTAACTGTGCAAGTTGGAACTTACATAATCTAAAAATCATGCAAAATCTAAAAGCAACAGAAGTTAAAATTTGTTAAAACAGGCTGCAGTAGCTGTATACCTGACCACTAGCATCAATCGCTGAGGGGGCAACAGGAAGGAGAGGATTAGTATAGTCCCTGTAACAAAACAAAAGCATGCAATTACACTTCCTATGTGGAACTCAAAATAAGAGTCAAATAACAAGATTCATTCAACATCCTGCATCAGAGACTAAGCTGAAAATGAATGAAAGCTATTTTTTCTCAATTGTTATTATCTATAAATGCATTAAAAACAAAGTGGAGGTAGGCCCCACTAGATGAGAAATTGAGGAAGATGCTTAAAGTGATTTGGACGTGTCTAAGAAGACCTCTAAATGTTCCAATTCAGGGTGTTAGAAATAGAGAATCATGAACACAAATAAAAGGGGAAAGGTAATAACTGAAAAGATGTGTGATTTAATAATTAAAAAGTACATGCTGTACTCAAATACAAAAGAGAACATATGTTTTGATCGAACACTAGGATGAAAAATATGATCCACTACAGCCAACCTACATAATGGTTTAAAGGCCTAAACATGTTGTGGAGTTCTTTTTTTTTTCCTTTTTTTGTAACAATTAAGTACAGGGGGAAAAAAACAAAAAAAGAAAAGCGTTCAAAGTATTACCTGCTACGATGAGACTGAAATTTGACACTCAAATCTGTGTGAGCAGAATATGTAATTCGAAGGGTACATGGTCCCAGTTCTGGAATTAAATACCTGACGCATCAAAGAGTAAAGTCAGACAATCAATAGATAAGCAGGATTAATAACAAAAATAAATTGCAAATTGTGATAAGAATGGATCATCACAGCACAGTACCAGATCTGAAGTAGAGAATATTCACAAAGCAGTGTAAATTATATAAGCACATGATAACTGTATGAAACATCATCACTGAAGCAACAATCTGACAGACATCAATTCACATAAAAAATGGAGATTGGAAAAAGCAGGAACTCAAAGCCCACTTAAGTCACTAGGCTAGCTGCAACTTGCAAGGGAAAGCATGACAAAAAAAAAAAAAAAAAGCACTGCTTCAACCCAAGTCAAAGTCATTGGGAACAAAGAAGAACGCATAGGCAAATTTTAATTCAACCTAATATAATTGGATAACAGAAAAATGCAAGGAACTACATCCTATGTGAGAAAGAACAGTATTATTCTCAAACAAAAACAAACAAAGAACTCATAAGCTATTACAGTACCCTTCTTCTCCTTAACCTACTAATCACCCATCAATATATAAGACCCTTACTACCTGCCGAAAGTGCATGACTACAAACCAACAAGAAAAATATTACAACCATAACAATCACTGAAGGGTGCCCAAAACTTTAAAAACAGAACATAAATGGGGTAAGGAGCATGCATGTACCCCTTTCTAGTAGATTCTTAAAAAAAGCTCCTGAAAGGTGTTCAGCCCCCATATGTGCAACACATCTTACACATATATGATCCACAACACTGGGCTACATCCCAAGCCCAAAATTAAATCCAACATCACCTGGGAATGCTTCTTCCATCAAGAGCATCCTTCGCAGAAGAAGCAGTTTCAGCATCTGAAAATTGGACTAGAGCCTGGAAGAGAAATAAGAAACCATCAGCAAATATAAATGGTGTCTTAGGATGCAGTACATAACATTTCTTTTTAAAAGAAAAGAAAAATGGAAAGTATGCAATTACACATACCTGAAATCCCGCAGTCTTTTCAAATGTGGTGATCTTATGCACAAATCCAAAAGCAGAAAATACCTGAAAACAAAAATAATTTTAAAGAACATGAATGGAGTTGATTACATTTCAAATGACTATATAAATACAAGGAAATAAGGATAAACAACAGTGTAAGTGGAAAATGTGAAAATACAGAACCACAAGCAAGTAAAAGAAAGTATAACACAAAAAGATTTACAGTATAAAGAGACTTAAAATAATCAACTAAGCTTGAGTACCAACGTCAAACAGTAGAAATAATATCAATCAAAAGCCACTCAAGGAAAACTCGTACTTTTTGAAGTGCAAAGAAGATAGACTAGACTTGGGACACCACCACCTTTCCCCTGCCCCAGAAAAACAAATAAGGGGAAGAGGGGGGAAAAAAAAAAAACCACACCACCATAGAGGTGGCATCATCAAGTAATATAGCACTTCACCATGAAAGAGCAAGAGATTTAGAGCTATAACATTTAGCATGGTTTGGAGCCTAAGGGAAGGAAGTGACAGAATAAAACAAAGATGAGCAGATGAAAGTAAGTGACATTCTGTCAAATTGGTTTTTTCAAGAGAATTCATTTTAGCAAAAGCAATGAAAATGAAACCATTATCTTGTCATTATGTACAAACAGGATATGTCAATTAACTTTTTCAGTCATAAATTGCGAAATGCTGCAGACTTTGCCAACTCATCAAGTAATGAGCTTAAAATTGTGTGATAAATAGATTTGAAAAGTAATAAAATATCTCCAAATTTTCTTCTTTCTTATTGAAGGGAACAACAAGATTGAGGCTTTGTTTGATAACCATGATTCAGCACTTAAAATGAATGATTAAGAGCTTATCCGCATTAACTGTGTTTGATAACTGTTAGTCATAAGTCTTAATGAATTAAGTGGTTCTGAAGTTACGTGCTTAATCGATGAAGTGCGTTTGATAACGAAAACTTAAGTAACTTAATTAAATAAGTGGGTCTGAAAAACAAGTATAATTCCAGCCTAACAAATAAGTGATGAGCGAATCACTTATGATTGAATTTGAATCGAAAAATTTTTTTTTTCTTTAAATTTTCTCCTTTTTTGTATCATTATTTCTTTTTTTATGTTTTTAATACTTTTTAAATTTGATCGATTAAAAAAAAATCTAAATAAATTAATTTTATAACTATAAAAAAATTTAAAAATAAATTATCAGCTATTTTTATAACTTTATTAAAAAATATATAAATTTCATGTTACAAATAAAATAAATATTTTTATTTTTAATAATCTAATAAGATTTAGACTTCAGTCTTCAAATTTAAAATTTTATCAAACAGAGTCATCTAATGAATTCAGATTTCAGACTTCAGACTTAAGTTTTCAGACATAAGTTTTATCAAACGAAGCCTGAGTAATCTTCTTTCATCTATGATTACCACATAACTGGAATCTATATAATCAAGAGAGTTGGAAAAGTAGGCATAGGAAATAAATAAATTGGCTAAATAAATAAGTTTTGAAACCAAGACATGCAAAGATGAGCTGAGCAGAAACATTAAAATATTGTTCATTGATCTCTCAAAAAAAAAAAACAAAAAACAGGTCATTTTGCTCATGAATCTTACTTTTCAAATCTTTTTCCCAAATCAAAGGGTCTTAGTTTTCTCAAATACAATAAGCCCTACAGTGATGATTGATTTAGAATCTATGAGTCTAATTTTTGCAAAACCAAAAGAATCTTAGTTTTCTAAAACACAAATAAGCCCTACAGTGATTATTGATTCAGAATCTATGAGTCCAACCCTGAAGTGGGAGAATAAAATTAGAGTTACACCATGCATATAAGGTTAATGACTAAGACGATTGAAAATATCCAGAGAAACCTCTAAGAAGATACCTTAGGAAAAGAGGGACAACAATATCCTATATTCAGTATTTCTAGTGTTACAGCAACCAGGGAGGCGACAAGGACCACACATACGCAGGAAAAAAGAAAAAGAAAAATTTATCCCACGCTCTTCAGCTAATTATTGATGGAAAAGGGAAGAAAGAGCCAGCAGAGAGAAAGAAAACAAACACACATTCGCTCTTTCTCCCGATGCAATAAGCTGCCATTGAAGATATTTCCTTGACAAGGACCTGCTGATCCATTCACATTCGTGTCAAATAAAGCTTGAGCCGGACATAAACTACAGGCAAACCACCAATGACCCCAGAGAATTTGGTCCTACAGATTATACTTCTCTAAACATGACCTTGTACCCAACACATATTTACTTACCAAGTGAAGAACATCAATGCTAACGAGGCGTGCGTCATTACCCTCAATGGTTACAAGGAGTACATTCCCAGCAACATCTGCTGTAGTTTTGTTGTTCACTATTTCTTGCCTGTTTGAATACTGTAGGTAGACGGTTTTCCCTCGTACCTGAGCAGGTTCAGAGGATGAAGCATAATATGATATCATTGCAATGGCTTGATTCAATTCTGCCTGCAAAATATTGAAAAAAATCAAAGCAAAGCATCAGAAGCACTACCATTGGCTGAAGTTATGCATAAAGTAATTCAAAGCACAAAAGGGAAATAACAAACAGCAACTCTTACAAACTCTATAAATGCTTGATTTCGATTTGCTCCCACATTACACTTGGTGTTGACAACTTTACCAAACGGCTTGCCTAATTCAATGAGTTCCTCCTCTGTACACTCCCATGGTAAATTTCTCAAGTGGAGGACCTTAGATGGGGGCTGTGTGTAGCGGAACTGAGGCTGACTGGAAACAGATGCCATTCCGCACCACAAACCCTACCTACAAAGCAACCAACCAACAATATATAACAAGTCCATTCAGCCTTAGCAGTAAATCTTAAACACTAGTCCATAACCCTAAATAGTTCAAAGAGTAAACCACCGTAGACAAAATTTTAGCCTGAACCTTCTACCAAAATCACCACAGTCAAAGTTGACCGGCCAAAACACCTAGTTAATTCCGAAAAATTGAAGCTCATCAAATACTTACAGACCAAATAAAAGACAACAGAGAAGAACACAGCTTTAGGACAATAAATTATGAAACAAAAGGGGGGAAAACCCTAATTCCAAAACAATTATGCAATTAAGGCACAACAGGTAAAACAGATTGCATCACCGCCTCTTGCCTCCCATTAGGGTTAATATAACACAATCAAATCATCATCAAATACATGTTTCTTAGCACTTAGACGGCCCTTGCTGCCAAAATTTGAATGACGAGAGCGGAATTAGGTCAAAATAAACAAAAGGGGGAAAACTAAGAATTCACCTGATTGAGTAGCAAGAGAAACTAAGCGACGGAGGAAGAAGATTCCGGCTGAAACCGATTGGTACGCGGGCGGGGACTGTGGTGAAGTCGACGAGATGCCAAGCTTGACGCCGGGTGCGGTTTAAAGGGTAAAACAGCAGGCACTCCGGAAGATTGCGGGATGAGATAGGATTACTACTATAGTACTCTTGCTATTAGTAGTGTCGGACAAATGCCCCCAAAGCCCACCAACGCATGCCTTAGGTTTTTTCTTTTTGCCTACTGTACCATGGCATCAAACACATTTTTTTTATTTATTTAAAAATACATGTATAATTATGATTATTATTGTTCTGCTTTTTTAAAAAATAAATTTTTTTAAAAAAATTTGTAATCAAAATATTAGCAAATTGATGATCACAGCCGAATCGAAGAGGGATGACATGTCAGAAAAATGATTGGAGATATCTTCAAATTACGTTCTGATGTCAAAGTTAGATAACCGATGATTAATAAACTATATGAGGTACTAATTACTGAGAAAAAATTTGTATAGTCGATGATATATCACAGTATTTATAGACTTTAGTCGGCGAACTTTTGTAACTTTGGCCGTGAAGACAAATGAAATCGACCAAAATAACATGGAATTGACGTGATATGTCCATCCGATCATCCCTGAGAAATGGTTGGTGGTGTGGAACCGAGGAATGGACGAGAGTCTAAGGCCTGAGATCCACCTTCAAAATTTGACCAAAGTAAGATGGCGAAATTGTGTACATTTAGTTGCTAAGACAAATTGAACCAACTAGGGTTATATGGAATTGACATGATTCCTCCATCTGATCATCCCTAAGATATGGTCAGTGGCGTGGAACCAAGGAATGGACACAAGTCCGGGGCTTGAGATCCGCTTTCAAACTCTGACCAAATTAAGATGGCGAAATTGTGTTCCTTTAGTCACCAAGACAAGTGGAACCAACCAGGGTAATATGGAATCGATATGATCCGTCCATCTGGCCATCCTTAATATATGGTCGGTGGTGTGAACTGGGGAATTGACAGAAGTATAAGGCCTAAGACCCACTTCCAAACTTTGACTCAATGTCCTTTGGGCCGGGAAGGCGTCCGAGGCCATTAAACGCCTTATTGCATTATTTAAAATATGATGTGAATGACGTCATATGTCCTACTCTTGGAAACTGATATCACGGGGTAAAGTGTTATTGGATCTCTTTCTCCATGATATTCATGGTTTTTCCTATTCAAGGCAGTAGTTGCCCATTAAGATGATGGCCAATTTCTAATAGGTCTTATTAGTTTTAACTGTTAACTATGTCCATGAATTTCGTAGAATCACCGACGATGTCATTTAGGGGAATATTGCAGCCGGTTGCTTGTTTGATGGCTTCTCTTGCTATCATTGCTTCTGTTATGGGAAATAATGTATATAAGTGGGGCAATAACTTTTTGGCTTCACCGAAAAAAATTCTCTCCTCATATATATATATATATATATAATATATATATATATATATATATATATATACAGCCCCAATCCTAAAACTTATGAGGCCTCGGGCCAAATACAATAAGCGGGTCCTAAAATTAGGGGTGGCAATTCGTGTCGTGTCCGGATTATCGGGTTTGGGTTGGCGGGTTCCCGTGTTGACACCCCTCAACCCTAACCTTATCCATTTAATTATTCGTGTTATTCGTGTCGACCCATTTAACCCACGAACATTTCGTGTCGGGTCGGGTTCGTGTCGTGTTTCGTGTTGTAGTATAAATTTCTCGTGTCAGATTCGGGTTGGTGGGTTAACGTGTCGACTTTCTCAACCCTAACCTTACCCGTTTATTTATTCGTGTTATTTGGGTCGACCCATATAACTCGCGAACCTGCTAAGGCTCAACCCTAACCTGCTTATATCGTGTCGGTTTCGTGTCGTGTTTCCGTGTCGTGTCAGAGATTGCCAGTCCTACCTAAAATCTAAGAAAAAAATATAAAATTTGAATGATAGTAAAGTTTAAAAATTTAAAAGTTTTAAGGAATTAGAAAATGTTAGGGTTGGCTTGTTTAGAACTTTCAAAAAAAACCAGTCACTGATTTCCACTAAAATACCTGATACAAAATTTAGTAAAAAAAACTATAATGCTTGTGGGTCATATTTTTCCTTTTTAAACAAAAATACTTTGGACCTTTATTAAAATATATATATACATATCCTTACAGTTTCTATAAATTTGGGTTTGGACTATGAGTCGTTGCTCATGCTTGCTACCTCTTTGGACTAGCTTTGTTTATGCGGCTCCAATATAGCAACTCTCATTATCTGGGGCCAGTGCGGCATCACAAAACGAGGCTGCCATCAAACTGTCATGAAATGTGGGATACATAATTTCATAGTGCAAGCGTGATTTTTTTTCTTCTTCTTCTGAGGGTTCTTTGGAAGTAGAACGAGAATGATCACGGTCAACCGAATGTGGACGTGAGGGCATAGTAGGCATTCTTCAATGACACCTTATTTTATCTTAGTGGTTATATTTTATAATTGTATTTGGAGAAAAATTAACACTACAATTGTATATTAAAATAAAACATTTCATATTTTATAAAGAAATTTGAAATAGACCGTGGACAAAATTGTCTTAATCTTAATCGATAAATTATTTTCAAAATAATCCTTTCACCATTTTTACTACTCCTAATCCTCTTACAAACTATTTTGCAATCTCTGATTTCCACAAGTCATTGAACATCTTAAATTATATGACTACGCTAGAACGGCAAGAGTATGCGTCGTGCTAGCTTATAAAATATAACACCAAAATCAACAAAAACAACCACGAAACCTTTTATCTCATTACACCAAATTTTTTACTGAAGTAACACTACACAAATCGTATTATGGTATGGACCATTATGCAAATCTAACAAAGATGGACAGAAAAAAGTAATTTGGGTGTGGGATTTGGATCAAGAAAGTCACTGAAAATTTCTCAAGTCTGACCACCAACAAGAACATCTTTGTAAGGAGTTGGGGGGACAATGTTAACCTTCCTTTCCTCAACAGCCCTTTCCCTTCTCCAAGAGGCATCCTGTGGCATGAAAGGGACCTGGTCTTCTCTCAAATGGAGCAGTCGCTCTTGCGCGCCGCCTCGCAGCTTCTCGAGCCTTAATCCGCTACCTTGCTGCATCTTGAACACTTTCACAACATTGGTTAGGCCCCCAATGAAGAACAACAGGCTCCCAGACAAGCCTATCCATATCCACTCCTCACCCTGTACATTGACATTCAAGTGTCAATCCAGATCAACCAAAAAATATTAAGTTACAAACACTAAGGACGTGCTTTGACTTAGCTCTCCAATTTCTATAAGGACATAGTTTATCCCACTAAATGTGTACGGTGTAACATTTTTGTACCCCACAACTTAAATTAACATGAATCACGATTGATACACAATTAGTGGCCAGAGGATCCAAACTGCGGCTTACCAGTGGTGCAATGCCAAGGTGACTATATGCTGCAGGGTGCTGTCTGCTATTGAGAACAGCTCCCACAATAAAGAGCAAGCTTCCCATTAAGAACGGAATACAGACGCTGTCTTGCAAGATTTGAACATGCCCATCAGCTCTCTCATATATCTGACATGAGTTGAGGATTGAACCAAGCAGCCATAGTGTAGATCCAGCAATCAGCATATTTAAAGCATGTTGCTCCATTCTATGAGTTCCTCCTCTTTCAGCCTGCATTTGCCAGAAAGTCAAAACCCGGAAAAAGTTGATTATCAAACAAAGCAGATAAAGAAACCAACCATAAATATCAATCTTATATAAACAAATTCAGCGAGGGTGGGAATCAAGAAACAAGAAACAGCAGGTGAATCAAAGACAAGAAGAAACAACCACCTTAACATTAACCACAGCTGTGGGTTACATTCTCACCTAACAAATACCATAGTGTGATGCAAAAATTAATTCATTCTTGTTCCAGGAACAAAAAGAAAACCCAAATCTAGTGAATTTGACTTCCAACGTTGGCAATTTAATATTGCCAGAGAAATTCTAAACTTTTATTTGCGAGCTTCTAGGATATCTTCGTTATGACCAATAGCCCCTCAGTTCAGTAAACATATATGGCCCGATATCTTAAACAGAATTGCAACAGGTAGCAACAAAAAGGTTATCTTCCATATCTAACCATTGAAGAAAATTTGCAACATATTTGAAAATTGAACATAACACAATTCCATGACACCTCCAATAAAATCTCAAAAATCATGCTGTGGAGTCAAGTCATAATGTTAAGGCCATTTTCAAAAGTGGTAAATACTAGCTACTCACGCCACGATGTGACCTGCAATGTTCGAATTCTTTAAACATTGGCACAAGCTGCAGTACCACAGGCAATGGTCTAAGCTGAAGAATTGCAGCTCTTGTGCACTTGCTCTAGTGCTTATTTGAAAATTCAATTAAACTGTTCATTTTTCTTTGATGAATTGCAACTCCAATTCAAATCTGACGGCCTATGATGTTTATCGAAGGATCAATTTGGTCAGATTTGCTGCAGAAAATCTCACTACAAGCCCTAAAAATTTATTGTAAAACTTTGTTTGTGCTCTGTTCTTGCGTTTTGAAGACTCAAACTATACTGTATAGAGTTTGATTTATTCATCTTCTCCTAAAAACAGTAACATAAAACTCCACTACTGGAAATTCAGTAAGTAATATGGAAACTAGAGAACAATTCAAATACGTTCACAATCTTCCAACAAATTCAGAAAGTCAGAAAAACTATCGATCCAAAACACAGTATCGACATGAAATTGAAACCAACGCGAATTAAACACATACCTGGTAGAGAATGAAGAAAATACCGAGAAAAAATAGAACGGTCCCCAAGCCGATGACAAGAGGCGCAGTGAATTCCACAACAGCGAGCTGCGTATCGTACTCCATGAGGCGGAATCTATAATCAAACCCAGCCAGATGAGCAACGAGATCATGTACATTGACTATGGTGATAATCACCAGGGCTATGAGTATAAGAACAAGCCCCGATTTGGGCTCGCCGGAAAATTGAGCAGAAAACCCACAGATTAGCATCACCGACGCAAACACATACAGCCCCGCGTTGATGTACTCCAATCTGTTCCGGAAGAATCTGGAACCGTACATTCGGCTCTCACGTGCTGACACTAGCTTCACCATAGCTTCTTCCTCAATCCTCAATACACAATCCTCTTCTTCAATATCTGTATACTTTTTTGTGTTTCAGTGTTCAGTACTCAAAAATTTCTCAGCCAAAAGTCCTAATTGATTTGATTTTCTCTGTTCTCTGTCTACTTAGAGAAAAAATGGAGATGATTTTTAGGGACATGGAAATGGAAGAAAAAACAGGTTCCCGAGGTTACGTGTCTTCGTGCATGCTGTACGTGCAAGCAGGGGTTCCTTTTTTGGAATTTCCTTTTTAATTTCTCCCTATTATTCTATTTTTTAATTTTTATTTATGTCATGCCCAACCACGCTTTTTGCAACGCTCCAAGAAGAAAGCGCCCACCACTACTACGGGTTAATAAATGCTACTATATATCTCCAACCATGAGGGCATCAATGTTACGCCTTCTGGTCTTCGCCTCGCCGGTCGGTCGCCGCTAACTTTGAACGGCACCGTAATCGCCTCGTCACGAGCAACTTTGAACGTTGTTCACTTTTACGGTGGACATCTACTGCTGAAACAGGGTTATGAAGAAGTCCTTGTTATTAGGCAGTAGCTGGAAGCATCGATGTTGGAAATGCGTGTCAAGATTATATTATACTCAATCCGGCAGCCCACAGGGATCCTATAGCTCTGGCTATTACGAGGGTATTAAATCGGCGAACATCAATATTACTCAGTGCGTTAGAATTGGCCGACTAGAAGAAGCCCGAAAGCTGTTCGATGAAATGCTTGATCGAACCGTTGTGACATGGAACATCATGATCTCTGGCTACTCGAAATGGGGTCAGTTTAATGAATCACTCTCTCTGTTGTCTCTGATGCACCGCTCCGGAGTGAAGATGAACGACAGTTCTTCCTCGGCAGCACTGAGCGCTTGTTCCCGTGGAAAGTTATCGTGGGGAGGTCGCCAAATTCATTGTTTGGTTATGAAATCTGCTTTGGAGAATTTTGAGTACGTAGGAAGTTCTCTATTGCATTTCTATTCTAGCTGTTACGACATAGGAAATGCCAGGAAAGTGTTTGATGAATTGCATGAGAACAATGGATTGCTATGGAGCTTGATGCTTGTGGGTTATGTCCAATGCAATCTGTTGGATGACGCATTGAGTGTGTTCAACAAGATGCCGGGCCGAGGTGTTGTTGAATGGACCACGTTGATCGCTGGCTATTCAAAGAGTGACGGCGGGTGTAGGATGGCTTTGGAATCGTTTCAGAGGATGAGAGACAGTGGTGAAGCAGTTCCTAATGAGTTCACTTTGGATGCTGTCCTCAGGGCTTGTGGAAAACTGGGCACTTTGCCTGATGGGAAAGCTACACATGCGCTTGTGATAAAGTTGGGCTTCGAATATGAACTTTCGCGTAGTGGTGCTCTGGTGGACTTCTACTGTAGTAATGAAGTTCTAGATGATGCCAAAAAGGTTTATGATACTTTGGACCATCCATGTTTGAACATTTCCAATACTTTGATTAGAGGACTTGTAACTTTGGGTAGGATTGAGGAAGCTGAATTTATTTTTAGTGGACTAGTTGAGAGGAACCCGATTTCGTATAGTTTGATGATCAAGGGATATGCATTGAATGGTAGATTGGAGGATTCAAAGAGCTTATTTCTGAGGATGCCAGATACAAGTTTAATTTGCTTGAATACTATGATTCATGTGCTTTCCAAGTATGGGGAAGTTCATAAAGCCTCAGAGCTTTTTGAGGAAATCAAAGGAGAGGGAAGTTCTGTGACATGGAACTCTATGATTTCTGGTTCTATTGAAAGTGAGCAGCACGAAAGCGCAATGAAACTATATATAGAGATGCGGAGGTTATCAATCGCCTATACTAGATCGACATTTTCTGCTCTGCTTCGTGCGTGTTCTTGTCTTGGCTCTCTTCAACAAGGGCAACAGATTCATAGTGCATTGATTAAAACTCCCTTTGAGACTAATGTTTATGTTGGTACAGCTTTGGTAGACATGTATTCAAAATGTGGGAGCATTGCTGATGCACATAGATCATTTATCGGCATTGCTCATCCTAATGTCGCAGCCTGCACATCGTTGATACATGGTTTTGCACATCACGGTCTTGGTTCCAAGGCAATCTTACTCTTCGAGCAAATGTTGAGGCAAGGCGTAAATCCAAATGCTGCAACTTTTGTTGCTGTTCTATCTGCTTGCAATGGTGCAGGCCTTGTCAAAGAGGGAATGAGGATTTTCCACTCTATGAAAGAGCGTTATGGTTTAGCGCCCTCATTGGAGCATTTCACTTGTATGGTGGATCTTCTCTGTCGATCAGGTTTGCTGTTGGAAGCCGAGGAGCTCTTGAAGGAGATGCCATTCGAGGCCGATGAAATTCTACTGATTACGCTGCTGAATTCTTGTTGGTCTTGGATGGACATCGGTATGGGCGAGCGAGTAGCGCAAAAGATGTTCACTTTGAACTCCAAGCCTGTATCTACATGCGTCCTAATGTCTAACATTTATGCCGCGTTAGGGAGATGGGGGGAGAAGATGAAAGCGCGCAGATTAATGATAGATTTGGAAGCCAAAAAGGATCCCGGTTGTAGCTGGATAGGTTTAAACAACCAAATCCATTCATTTTATGTAGATGATAGAACTCATCCATCTTGTAATATGATTTATGCAGTTCTAAGGCATCTTGCAGCAAGTGTAGAATCATTTGCACAGTTTCAATATTTTGGTTCAGAACTAATGTAACCTCCTGTGTCAGTCCTGAAATGATAGAAATTCTTTTGTAGTTCCTTAATTATGTCGCGAAAGACTACAATGTTTTGAGATCGGACCCTCTGGCTCATTTTTACCGTCTTATTGGATCAACATTGAAAGCTAGAAACAAAGTACAACTATTGATATCCCTCCGCAAATTGATTTTAGATCTTTTTGGTCTGACCTATTCATGTCTACTTCACTCACATGTCACGTCATGAGCTCACTTTCATATCGTGAAAGCATAGACAGTGAAAATAGGGATGAAACCGACAGAATATAGCATGGGCTGCAATGCAAACTCGTCCATACAGAAATGTTCAGGGAAGTTTATTCATTCCTCCCGAGAAGGTCATGGTTACTTGATCTTTTTCTTGCTGAAGGTGCTGCTGATTTGGCTTTTCGATAATCTCCACGAAATGGTTTTGTGTTGCGATTTCTTGATCACCATCTTTTTCCAGGTCCAATGTTGATGATGGTTCTTCCACGATTACGCTTTTTCTGTACTTGCAATACAGCAATAGCTGAAATATACCTAAAGGGGAGCCAACCAAATTTGGGCACTGCAAATTAAAGAAAAGAAGAACGCATGTAAACTTAGTCAGAAAAGAACACAGTGAAAACGTACAATGTTAGAAAATAGACTCATCTAATGGAATGGAGGAAAATATATATAGGTCTAGATTTTGTGACAAACCGCGAGAAAAAGATCATGACCAAGCAATCCGTATGCCATCCAAAGCGAACTTGCAAGAAACGAGAAAAGTGACAAGGTGAATGGCATAAATTCCACGCTCCTTGTTTGTATCACTCGTTTCTGTCCATATGAAATAAAGCGTAAAACAACTGTTTACGAGTCGTAAAGTAGTATTCATTCAATAAAAGTGCTTATTGCTTACCACAACAACCAGAGGAGAACCGTACATGCCCACAGAGGCTACCAATCCAACACTTCCCACAAAAGTCTTACGTTGAGAATGGCCATGAATTGTAAAAGCTGACAGTAACGCAGTTGCGCAGAACACAAGGATCACCGATGTCGTCAAAATCGCAGCTTTTTTCTAAAGAAATATATAATAATATATTAAATTTACGATATCAAAAAAAAAAAAAAAAAAACGATGAAAAGATCTTTCAGCTTATTATAACTTGCCTTTTCATAGGTTGGAGCGAAGCATAAGTAAGTGAAAATGAAGGAGAGCTCCAAGAAAATCCCCAACCCATTAATGGTGACGAGGGGGAAGTTCTCCCAGCCACGGCTCACCACCGGCAAACCGTACCAAGTATATATGAAGCAATTCAACAAGGCAAGGGCGTACGGAACGCACGAAAACTCCTCCGTACTTTTCTTTCTCACAACTCTTCCAAAAGTTACTCTACAAAATTACAAGAAAAAGCGAACGTATATAATTTAATTTCATTTCATTAATTAATCATCATGTAAGTTCCATGATATATATATATATGTATGTATTTACATTGGTGCTGCATAAAGCAACATGGAGGCGGCATTTCCTGCACAAATTAAGAAATAATTAGATGCTTAAATATATTAATTAATAAAAACATTAATGCGCGCATGCACACTTTGTACATATATATGTATAGAGTATACGTACCCATTATTCCTACGGCCAAACGAAGCCACATCTCTTAGGTAGATTGAATCGATCTGGTAATTAAACAAATTTTTTTTAAGGATGAAAGAATTGAGGAAGAATAGAATGATGAAAAGAGTTGAAGAAAGTGTTGCACCCACAGTACTGTTCTGGGAGCAGGGGGTGTATATATAATAGAAAATTAAATTAAATGATTAATCAATTAATTATTAAAATACATTTTCACAGGGAAAATATTAAGTGGAAATTAAAATTTGTGGGTTGAAATTGAATTGCATGGCGTTTATTAGAAATTTGGTGATCAAGTTAGCCTGTGAGAATGAGAGTGAGAGTGAGACAGAAGAGATAAGAAGCCAAAATTCATTCGCTCTACCAATTTCTGTTTGGTTCTGTCGCGAGTGGAAATGCCAGTGGACTTCCACGAACATTTTTTGTTTTGAGGACACGTGGCGCAAAACTATGGGACTAAAACTACTGAATGATATGTTGCATTTACGAGTTGCCATGATTCGATCTCTTATATATTTCACAAAGTCGAAGGCCTTAAATGCCATATGATGTAACTACTGGGTTAAACCCTTGGTTACAAGGTACACCTATTTCCTCCCGTTTATCACCGTTCATTTGAAATTATTGTTCATTGATTTAACCGAATTAGAAATATTATTCACTACTTTTCCCTATAAAAAGTAAGTACCTTGTTGCCGAACCAATTAAAGCCGCCATGAATGATACTCTCTCTGTTTCATTATAAGATAAACAGTACAACAAATTTAACCCTTTTAATGGAACAGAGGGGGTATATATTATTAGCTTCTCCAGCAGTTCGATTGTATTGAATGAATGCATACACATAGGAAGGTGGAGTTTCTACGTTTGGACATACTACTTTTACGAGACATTGAATGTTTCATGTTTTTAAACTTCAAGTAGTTAGTAAAAGGAACCGACTAATGCTTCGTCGGTTGTGATGTATAGCGGAGCCACCTAAAGATTAGAGGTTCGATTGACTATGAAATATAATGATACATTAAAATAAAAATAAAAAAAGCTAAAAGTGCAAAACAAGAGTCACCTTAAGTACTATCTATAACTATAACTATATACCTAGCTACCAAGATAGGCTATATTAATAAGGCCAACTAGAAAGCTAAGCTTACAATTGAATATCAAATTCTTTAATAAGTTGTAGCATATCGTACGTGAGAGACCAAAGATATTAACATATATTTTTCAGTTCCAATATTATAACGTGGACTATTTTAATAAAACAGAATGAATAACAGAATCGAACTAAAGTACTTTTATTTTAAAGTTGAAATCTGAAATTTTATTGAAGACGCTAGAAAAAT
The DNA here is from genome assembly GCA_016801395.1 of Leptodermis oblonga. Classification (NCBI taxonomy): domain Eukaryota; kingdom Viridiplantae; phylum Streptophyta; class Magnoliopsida; order Gentianales; family Rubiaceae; genus Leptodermis; species Leptodermis oblonga. The sequence continues at coordinate 45,918,011 of CM028756.1, forward strand.
TCTTTAGAGATAGTAGTATTATTCACAAGAATATGTCATGTATGATCGTTGTTTGTAAGTTCTTTTTTTCTTCTTTCTGCTCCAATCATTAATTTAAGGGGGAAAAAAATTAAAAATTAGTGTACTAGCAACTCAATGTATATTAGTGGAGCATTTTTATGATGACAATGATAATTCCATAACTCAAATGTATATTGTTTGCCATGAATGGATCCTTGCATTATGCGTCTCTCTCTCACTCTATCTTAAATTCCAGCTTAACACTGAGACTCAATAGTATAGTATATGATGCTGGTCTCTCTTATTTCCCGTCCCATTTAAAGAATCTATTTTAAAAAATGTACAAATTATCATGTATTATATGATACAATTGACATCATATTTTTCACTGATAAATTAATCGTGGATGAAAATTTATTATATTAGTAATGTAATGTAAACAAATATAAAGTAAACTCATTTAATAAGACAATTTTTTTTTCTTTTTAAGTGACATCTTTTAGTGAGATAGAGAAAGTATAATTTATTCTTTGTCACATACAAGTTGTATTTCTCTTAAGACAATTGGGAATTGATCGTGTTCTTCAGGAACACTATGGACAGCTCAACTTTTATCCCCTTGTGGCTGGATATCATTCTAAATTTATAACTGTATTAATCTTCCAATGTGGTTTTTGTCATCATCACGATATCTTAAAGTATATTTATATATATATATTTTCTCTGTTACACTACAGGCTGAGAACGAACATGAATATTCACAAATAAGCTTGAGCTCGACTCGATAAAAGCGATCACGAACATGATTTTTAGACTCGATAATAAATGAATACGAACACGAACAAGGTGTTGAAAATTCGTTAACGTTCATGAGCATGTTCGATTAAAATATTAATTATATAATATAAATAAAATAAGCATATACAACGTTAAAATTTTAATTAATTCAAATAATTGAAACTTTCTATATATTTATATGTACATAGATATCAATATATGAGTTTAAATTGAATTTTGATTTGTATGTAAGTTGATTTAGTATATTTAAATTAACCAAACATTAAAATTTTCTGTTAGTTAATGCGTGATAGAACGCATACAAATATTCAAGAACAAGCTTGGTTCGGAACGATTAATAAATAAACGAACACGAACAAGATTTAGACTCGATAAATAAATGAACAATAAATAAACACGTAAAAACTCAGCTCGACTCGGCTCGTTATCACCCCTATCCACGACCATCAAGGACTAGTGAATAATTATTTATAAGTCACAAGTTGTAATTTCAAAAAATTGATAGAATTGAGAACGTATATACTCTATCTCCATTAGAAAAGTCAATTTTTTAAAGTAGAACGATATTATAAACTGGACTCTTATAATGAGACGGAATGAGAGAAAGTTTGGTGGGCTTGTGGCTGCGTAAGTCCACCAAATCGTAAATGTCATGCCGCATTTGGAGCAAGATTGATGATGTCTACGTATCTGCCAAAATATATACATTTAAAAGTGTCCCAAGTGCGCTTGTACTAAATTTGTTTAGCATGCAAGAATTGAAGATAATCTATGGAATACCAGTAAACCACAATCGTCCAATTGTTCCTTCATTTTTGCCTTTATAAACACTTAAAAATTGAATCGGAAAAGAAGGCAATTATGTTGTTAAATGGAACGATGTAGTTTCCAAGTGAATATTTCTGAGTTTAATGTTGTTTTACTGACTTTGACAGGACGTAACAGAATATTTTGGACTCGTGATCTAGTTTCAGACTTTCAGCACACCAACCCATCCCACATTGTCATCTTGGATCGATCGAAGCAGGATCTGCTCAGATAATTTTTTCTAATTGCTTTATTGGTGGAAAAAGATAGGATTAAACAAAACCTAAACGTTCGTTTAATATGTATCTCAATGTGCAATTCACAAGTTATGACAAGCAAAAAGGCCAAGGCAGAATATATTTCCACTGAAATTCCCCAGTCAATGGAACATGTCACCCCAACATTATCGACCATTATCTTCCTTCAATATTCCTCAAATCGTGAACATAAAGCAGGGCATATCCCCTCATCTTTCAAGAACTCCTTAATTACCACTACTTTTTTCTAACTTGTCCCTTTCTCCCTTCCATAAGTCATACTAAACTCCTCCCCCACCCCACCCCCCAAAATGACAAGTAACTTTTATCATGTCGTGTCAGAAATCACCACCACTCTATCAATGACATTTTGGGTCACTTTTAACATGTTAGATTGTTGGCCTTTTTTTCTTTTCAAAGAAGACAGAGAGAGTATCATCCATAAACCTATTTGCAGGGCACCTTACTGCAGCAGACTAATCCACATTCACTTGAATTCTTAGCAAAACCAAGAAAAAGTGAGTTCAAATGGCAAGAGTACATACTTGCAAATTGCAATAAGTCAGTAGTGTAAACACATGGCATTCAGTGTATAATAATCATAGTACAACTACAGCAGTGCTATTGTTAATAAGAAACCATATTAGGGAATCCAGCAGAGAGTTAGCTATGGTCTGTATAATTGATTTTTGTACATGTACTTAAAAGAGATCAGAAGAAAAAGGTGAGGAGAAGAAGGGGAGAAAAATATATATACCAACAGGGTTAAAGGTACTTCCCTGTGAGAATTTAATGTGTGACTATGAATCTAAGATGCAACTGATGTTTAGTATACAGCAACAAGGGAGTGCAGAGAGACCAAAGGCTGTGACCATGTAGGAGAAGACTTGTCCATGAAAATTGCTTCTTTTAGTTGACATAGCGGCGTAGATAATCGACGCGAGCCGGATGCTTGAGCTTCATGAGGGCCTTGACTTCATGCTTTCGCACCATTTCACGCGAGATGTTCAAGTTTCCTGCTATTTCCCCCAGTGTTCTATCACCTTTACCATCAAGACCATATCTCTGTCTTATCACTAAACTCTCCTTTGGCTTCAAAGAATCAAGCTGTGGCAATATCAGATGAACTGGTAATCAGTTTAGAGTATCGAAGAGAAGAAAATTGATTTCTGCCTAAATTTGTTTTCCTAGTTCATTCGGATTATTAGCATTTATGTGCTAACTGAACAAGAATCATGAAAACAAGATCAGAGTATCTGATTTCGTTCTATTTCTTTGAAAAATTTTATCTTTTTACTTTTTCAGAGTAATAAATGGAACTGGAATCATTGATAAAGATTAGGCTGTGGAATCAAATCCAGAAACAGTAAAAGTGAAACTTAACTAGGCAGAGGTGAACTTTCTCTGTAGTAATGAAATGAGAATCAAAAGACTCACAAAAGGAAGAGAAAATTACCACATCATCAAGAGCAAGTCTGAGAAGAGCAGGTTGCCTCCGTTTCTCTCCTTCAACGCCATCAACATCAGTAATCACATTGATTAACTCTTCCTGGGTGACTGAATGCTTTGCATGGAGAGAGAGAATAGGTTTTGATACTCGCATCACTTCATGGTATCTTTCTGGTGAAATTCCAGCCCTTTCTATAATCTCATCTTCAGTAGGCATTCTCTTAAGTTCAAAAACCAACTCCAACTTTGCCCTCTGTATATCCGCTCTGACCTGCATCAAAGGGTACATTAAGGGTTTGATCTTAGCCCTGCTATTTAGAGAAAGAAAATACCATTTCGAATCACTCTGTCAAATCCAAGAAAATGCAAACATCTAAATACAGTTGCAATGCAAAACCATAAACCCAAATACCAAGATTTACTAGACGATCAAGCATTTAAAGACTTGAGAACTTACTGACTCAAGACCAAAGGGAACTTTGGTGAAGCTTGACACTGTCATGGACCGAACAATGGCGTGTCTGATCCAGAAAAGGCCATACGTTGAGAGCCGGAACTTTCTTTTCGGTTCAAAGCGATCAATAGCTGTGATAAGTCCCTTCACCCCTGCCTGACAGAGGTCTTGGAACCTCGGGCCATTAGAAAAGTCTTGAAAATATTTGTTCATCACAAACATCACAAGGCGCAGATTGTGCTGCATTCAATCAGACATGATCACTTACTTATGAATTTGGCCACAAAATAATAAGGAGCATGTGAATGATTGCAACATTGGCTTTGATGGATAATTCAAAATGACAATTGAGAACGATTTGATGGATGGTATGCCCGCATAAATGAAGAAGGATCTTAGTAAAGATCTGAATTATCCATCTTTTGAGATGTCTAATTAGCATTCAATTGTTCCCCTGCTTATTATAAAATTACAATGCCATGTAATTTTACTAGAATGAATGGCATGTTATTCAGAATTAGTACCTTGATCAATTTGTTTCTTGCAGCTCGACCAACTTGAAGTTCCTTCCTTAGTTGAATGACATCCAGGTTTGTCGCCTTTGCTAATTCACCATCTGCTGGTTCTCTTCCCAGCTCATTTTGCAAGTTCTCTTTAACTTGAGCAATCGCCTGACCAAATACAAGAAATCCAAAGTCCCAAATAAACTATGAGATTCTTAAGAAATGAAACACCAGGTTCAGGTGAGTTCTTAAAACACATATTTGTGTTTCATTTTCAGAAAAAAAAATATATGTTCTCACCTTCATAGGTTGCATCAATTTAAAGAGCCAGGAATGCTCAGAAGCGGGGAGAACGGGTGGAATCTTCATCTTCTTCCAGTCTAAGCTGGAAAACTTGGTAGAATCTGAATACTCTCTAACTAGCCTATATCTTTCATCATGGTCATCCTTGGGGTTGGCGCATTTTGCTATTAGGGATGAAGTAATCATTTCAGTATCTTTTTCCTTCCTCAAAGCAATCCTTTCAGCAAGATTCAATCTTTGTGACTTCTTCCTTCGACTCCTTACCAAAACATTATTACTTCCTTTCTCACAGTCCACATTAGCTTCCTTGGTTCCCTTCCTTCCCCGTCGCGTTCTCTTCATTCCATAGTCTTGAACTTCTACATCAGAAACAGAAGTTGCAGGACTTCGCTTGAATATACTTTCAAGTTTAGCCGCAGCCTCATTGTAGTCTAATTCTAAGGTGCTTGGAGTGGCTTGCTCAACAGTGACAGCTTTGACTCTCTCTGGCCTCTTCACCATTCGTTTAAGTTTCTTTTTAATCTCTTTAGATCCCTCTGAAGGCAAAGAAAGGCATTCCTGCGGCACAACCAAAGCACCATGTTTTGTCTTACCAGTTTTAAATGACAATATCGACGGTCTTCTTGGCTGGGATGTATGTGTTGGTGATATACTGTTCAAACCCAATGGACTTCTTGCAGCAGAGCTTGAAATAGTCACAACTCCCATGAGAAGTCCGAATTAGTAAGAAAATTGGCGCAGAAGACGCAGTTTTTTCACTCCACCCTTTATTCCTGCTAGCACGAACTGTGCTCAACAATTAGGTTACAAGCAAGAATGCAATCACAAAAGCTAAAATGATCAAAATAACGCACAATTAAAGCTTGATACAGTATCAATCAGTTAACAAAGACTACAATATTTCTTCACAATCACAAGGATCAGTCGATGCCCTAAAAAGCAAAAGGCCATGAACCTATGAATAGGTCTCCCACGTTCTGAACAAGATGAACAGCTCCAGCCTCCATAAACAAACAGTACTATAATATTCTACATGAAATTTCCATACCCTCCCCACAGATCAATATCATACAATTAACATTCCAATTCCAATTTTCTATGAAAATTGAGCAGAAACTATAAGGAACTAACGTATTTACTAAAATCAACAACAGTCTCCGGTCAAGCAACCAATAATTCATACATTAAAAACGCAATGCAAATCGTTTCAAAAAGATGAATCGGTGACAGAACAATGAATGCTAATAATCGTACCGGAGCTGGTGAAAAAACAATGTTCTGAATTCTGATCAGTCGCCGATTTCTCTGGTTTTAGTACTAATATTCCGGTGGGAAATGTTCAAGGAATCTGGATTTCTGGACTCTAATCAGTATAGTATTTGTATTTCAATTTTCAACATCATAGTCAGTCAGACACGGGGCGGAATTATGGTGTCCACAAGCTTTTTTGTGCGAAAATATCGACGGCGCAAATTGGAAGGCTTTGAGATCGACGGCGGGGGAAGCGTCCACGAGGGATGGCCAAGGAAGTAGCCCTGACGTGGCCCGTGCCACAGCAGAGAAAGATATGTTAGGAATTCCTCGTGGCAAATTCACAGTGGAAGATGAGATATTTAGAGAAACACTTATGGATATTGTTCTTGACACGTGGATGGCTTTCATTGGGTTGAAGAAAGTGTAGGACCTACCTTTTGTTTTGGGTTACGGTGGCCTGTGGAACACGTACGTCGCCAAATTCCAGCCAGCCATTTATAATTTTCGTTGAGCATAAATTAATCAACAAAAAAAAAAAAAAAAGGGAACACGTAGAGTCAAATTCAACATCACATTTTTTAATAATTTTATAAGAGCTAGTTGTAGATACATTGGAATGAGAAGAATCTAGAAGGCCGCATATTTCCCAATACAAGCATCACCTTCTCTAAAAAATAAATAAAAATTCATTGTTGCTAGTTCAAGTTACTAATTTGTCACGATTTAAATTATTATTCATTTTGTTTTAACAAAAATTATGCTTAAATTTATACTATATACTATATGGTTTAATAGAAAATTTTAATAATACAATTGTTTATTAATTAAAATGTACAATTTTAAAATGAATGTTTTTATAAAATAGTGACAATACCTTATGATACGTTTGAACTATTCTAATCAACTCGTTATTTATAAAACAAGAAATCTTGTTATTTTTAAAACTAATGCACAACACAGGGGCAGATCCAAGGGGTAAGGTGGTCTCCGAACCTCTCCAACTTTTCGTCCACCATTACTATATGTATATATTTAGCTATTGATTTTGTTTATAATGTTATGTAATTGTCAAAAAATAAAAATTTATTTATATGTTAAAACTCTCAAAAATTAAAAATATATATATTTGGTTCAGTCAACACACCAACTGTTAGAAGTGGAAGGTCTAGCGCAAAGCAACCTCGATCCTAGGAACAAGTTAGTGTCCTAACGATTGTGATATATGGTAGACCACCCAAAGGTTAGGGGTTCGATTCCTATTTCTATCAGTTTTGCATATTTCGAGTGCAAGCTGACAAGACTCTGTAGGAGTTTTCTATACTTCATTTTTCCCCTCCTCTCAGCCCCTGAATTCGATGTAATAGATACAAGACTATAAAATATAACAATAATTGAATTTAAAAAAGAAAAAGAAAAAACAACCTCTCTTTAAAAAAATATATAATAATAATAACAATAAGTATAATGATACACAATTTAACTAATATCCTCAATTTTCTTATAATAAGTGAGGTATCATGTATTAATTGGTCAATAATATAGTATTAATAATTATTTTATAAAAGTGTAGCCAGTAGCTGCATGTCACTTCACTTGCTATGAGAAAGTTGAAAAGATTAGTTGAGTTGTGTATCATTACTTAAAAAATAAATACTTCATTCTCATTAAGTCCTAATCTATTATATCAAAGGTAGAGGTTGTAGGGAGGGAAAGAACGAAGTGAAGAGTCTCTTACAAATAGGTATAACTGACAAGTGTAAAAATCGAAGTCTCAAAATTTAGGTTGCTCGCCTTACGTACTGACCGCTGTGACACTAGACCGACCGTTCCTAAAAAAACAACCTCGGTCCTCAAATGAGTCAACTCCCATTTTGCTAGTAATGTAGACTTGCCCCCCATCAAACATCAAACGGAAACCCGCTCATTGGGCCATGTAAATTATAATCTTTTTAATGTTGTCCAAAAACAAAATGTAGATGATCATTAATCTATTTAAGTGGGCCTACTAAAATCAGGGATTTTGATAATTAAAATAATTGGTTTGGGCCAATACAACGAAATTTCTTTTCCTTCAAATACTACTCCGTTTTTATTTTCTCCCCCCATTTTTCTTATAGCAAGTCCAGAGAAAACAATGTCCATTTTATTTATAGAACAAAAACATGTTCTGGGAAAATATGAGTTATGAGTTGTATTGGTAAAAAAAAAAAAAAAAAAAAAATCATCTAAGAAAGTATATTAGAAATATAAAATAGTGTAGTTCAATAGTAAAAGTGATATTAAAGTGATGAAAATTTTACTAAAATATATTAAATTTATTGAAAACTAAAACCAAAACAGAATAAAACAATGAAATACTAACCGGCATTAGTCCACTAGAAAATTGCTCTTACTTTAGATATATAAGGGAGAGCTACATCAATAGTGTTTTTACTTTGATTTAGTCCCAATAATGTCAAATGTATTAAAATAAAATAGTGTTATTAAACAATAGACTTAGAATATTTGTATTAAAAAAAAAAAGAAAAGAAAAGGACTTGGAATAACGACTTCAAATATTGTTATAACTTATAATCCTATATAAAATCGATGGAACTATTTTAAATCTATTTCTGAGCCTATTCTTTAGGTTATTGACGATCAAGTTTTGACAGAGGAGATCACATTTTTTGTTTGCCTAACTTTTATCTTCTGTATCTGCTATTTCACAATTAAGATTTAAAAGTGTGACCCAAATATTACCTAATGAGGCTCATTCATTTTGTTATTGTGAAAGAGTATACAAGAATTGTGTAGAATACAAACAGAAGATTTCACGGGATAACGACCCTTGTCCGCAGTCAAACTGTAAAAAGGTCAAAAACCAAGCTTTTGACCTGCCAAATCACAGTCAACCTCGGCCAATCCAAGCCTGGAATTGGCTACATCAAACTCCACCCATTTGTTTTGCTGGTGATGGTGCCCAATCACGTATGCCTCTATTCCCAACAGTTCCGAGTTCCCAAAAGTCAAGCAATATATCTCGTCCGTTCCCCGAATTGCACCCGGAACTTTGTACAGCAGATTTTCACCCGCAACCCTCAATTCCGCCCCTGGAAACATCAACGTCACGGCCGGCAATGGCGGCAAAGTTACTCGGCTCGACTCGACTCGAAAACACAAATCCATCGCCCCTTGAAACACAAAGTTTGGCTCGTTTAGCAGCCTCAGCGAGCTCGCGGTTTGCTTCATGTATTCGTTTTTTAATGCGGTGTAAGCCTGGCCGAGTAAGAAGGTGAATTGAGTGCCGGAATCAACCGTGGTTTGCCCGGCTCCGGTATGGTCGGGTACGAATATGGATTTGGGCAGCGGTAGAACCGTATCCGAGACCTTGATTCCATCGAGTTGAACCGTGTAAGCAAACCGGTCGAAACTAGGCAAACGGGTCGACATTTGTACCAACGGCGTATAATTCAACCGCTCGACCCAGCTGAAATTAGCCGCCCCGACTTGCAACACACCCGAACAGTCTCGACCCGATATGCAGTAAGAGAATTGCGGGAAACCCAGTTGGGAAACAAAAGATAAGGTGCCCCGATTCATTCCAATCAACCCGGTTGTTTTCGAATCTTCATCTGGCGTTGAACTCGAGCTAGAGTCCATGCACCCGAATACTAATCCGGGTATACCCGAACCGTCAAGCGCGAAAGTTTCCGTTGCGAGATTTCCTTCAACGGAGGAGGAATCCGCGTAGGAGAGCACGGCGTGACAGAGCTTATTCGGATCGCAAGAAACGGGTAGAATCAGGTCCCGGGTTCGGGTCATGCATGTATCATCGGAGCAACTAATGGGCGAATAAGAAGCGGAGAATTGCGGGTTGAAGACGACGGCGACGGCGGGTGTGGTTGCAGGTTTGGTATTACAGTGAAGCCAAGAGAGTTCACTCCCCGTGTCGAGGACCATGGTAACTTGCTGTGGAGGTGAGCCAACGGCGAGTGAAACCGTAAGAGAAACATTATGATGAAACCGTAAGGAGGAGGAAGAAGATGATATTTGCTTTGCTTTGAGAGATAAGTGTACTGGTTTAAATTTAAAAGAAAAGCCCAGATTATTCGACTGCGTGAGTATGATGAGTAGGCAATAGATGAAAAACCGCACCATAAACTTACCAAACTCCATAGCTTTTTTTTTTTTTTTTTTCTTTCTTGGTTTGAAAAAAGAACAGGGGAATTAATAAACATTTATTGAGTACGTGTTCGTGTGGTGGATGCTGAAAGTGAGAACAGAAGATATCTTTTGTGGGTGTCAATGGTGGTTGGTTGGGTTGCGTCTTATCGGTGATGGCGTTTTTAATAATGGAGGATTTTGGTTGGGTTTAGGTAAATTAATTGTCCCACCAAAATAGCCTAAATAGTAGTAGTAGGAATTGAGTTTATTAATACGACCAGAATTACTCTTCTGCTGCTGCTGCTTCTTCTTCTGCATAGTTAGGAACTGCCCGAATATACTGGCTTGGTTGTTACAGTCTTTTTCGTTTCTGTATCTTTCTGAAATCCCTGTTCATACCGTATATGTTCAGTGAAATGATGTCATTTCTAAAATGAAAGCACGTGCGTGAATAAGAAGCATGCAAGACGTGTGTGGTGTAAAGAAGCTGCCTAGAATCACATCTGATGTCTAAAATGTGTAAAGAATTTCGTTTATTTTGCATCATGTAATGTTACCTTCGTGATAATAAAACGTAACAAATCATTTTATTTTCTCATTTCTACAATTTTTTTTAATCACAATTACATAATGAACCAATATATTCTACAATTTCTGTACTTAGAGAGACGTTTAATTGAGTTATATAACTATAAAATTAGAGTACATAAACGCATATTTTTCAACGTAACCAGAGTATTGCATGGATAAAGTCGTTAATCACGAATTTAGTTCTTATGTAACATTTGAACGGAAGTATTATGGAAGAGAGGCCAAACCGAAAGTCTTTGCTTTATGGGAAAAGTTGAACCGTCGGTAGTCATGAAAAGTGGAAACGTAAAATCATTAATTATTCATTCATGCTGTCAATTAGTACTAATTCCTGTAACAAAACATCACTATTTTTTTTTTCTTTTTCAAACCTTAAAAATTAATTTAATTCGTTGTGATTTGTCCCGCTCCCATGTCATATAAAAACGATGACCATCAATGAGTATCGTCTTTGTCAATCGAATTATATACGAGTTTTTTTTATTAATAAAATGAAAAATCTGCAAAAATGAAAATATGTAGTTTGAAGATTAATTCGTATGGACAGAGAGCTACATTCGATTTTGGTGAGTAATTGACCCGCTAGGCTTGATAATTTATTATAAGACAGTTTTGATATTTACAAAATTTATAAAAATTGCAAGAGTATTGCCCCACTAAAAATTTTGAAAAATATTGTATAAATGTTTCGCCTCATCAGACTTGCGGGGTTCGACTCTGCCGCCACTACTAATGTACGTGAAGCTGGGAGTGGACAGAAAAGAAGATTTAGTCAAAGCATCGGTTGTAATCTCACAATCAAATTAACAGGTAAGGATTATAAAACATGCATGTATTTGTAGTTGTAGTTGTAGTTGTAGAGCATCACAACAATTTAATAAAAATTTATTCTTAATTATTTATTAGTCCCAATCCCAACGCCTTCTTCTTTACAATTGATTACTGATACCTACTGCCCGCTGGGTCCTCCAAATTTTAATTGTGTACATAAATATAAAGTTTAGAGTAAAAGAATTCAGATTTTCTATCCCCAAAAATAATGTGTATTTTACGTCTAAATACATGCGTATTTTTAAAGTATGGTACATACACTAATATGATATTATGTTATAAAAATGTGGCATACACGGACTGTTACCAATTGGTCAATGTCCTAATCGAAAATTTTGCAATATATTTAGATTTAAAAGTTTTTATTGGACATTTAAAATTCAAATTACCAAGCTAATGTCATATCATTCCCTCGACGTTTGCATTTTCCTAAATAAAATTTGATCAATTCTGAAAGTCGGTTTCGACTAAAGGTGAGACGATCCCTAAAAACGACAAACAAGGACTAAGGAAGTAAGAATGATAGTGACTGCGCCTTTAATAAATCTGAATTGTTATTTGTAGGCATATTTTTTTGTGAAAAATTTAAAATACTTTTGGGTATTTAAAAATAAGGCTTTTATCATTTACATTGAGAAAATAAGGCTTTATAATGTGAAAAAAAAAAAATTTATATGCCTGTAAATAATAAAAAAATGCTTGCAAATAGTATGCCCCTAAGAAATTGCTGTGTAATTTACCTAAACTTATAATGCCCAAAGTTTAAGGTAGGGTAGCCACTTTAACGAGGAGAAGAAAGCCAACTAGGTTTTTTCTTTTATTTTCTTTACTCCTTCGTTGGAAAGAAAAGAGATTTCCAACAATAACTTTCCAATCATAGACTTGTGTCTTGCTCTAAAAGTATAGGAAGCATTTGTTTTGAATGACAATAGGTATGAGTTTGATAGTACACTAGAATTGAATGGCAGGTTTGGTTGAACTTCTTATTTCAAAACATAGGATCGGATAGTGACTTTTTCTGTCAATTCATTCCCCCGACTCCCAACCCCTCAAACAAACCGCTCCCCTTAGCCAAAGGCTTTCTGGGTTGGGTTATGATACAAGGTGGATGAAAATCCAACTGACATTGTAAATCTAAATCCGGTGAATTCTTCAGGCAGATCAAAGTATAACAGCGTCAAAAAGGGCAACTTGCATAAATCCCAGTTGAGGCTTCCTAAGATTTTGGGAATTACCAGAATTCTGGGTTGTTCTAATCTAATAGCAGGATGCATCTTAGAGTTAGAGGAGGATAAAATGTAATTTACACCATCATATATATATATATAAATCCAAATCCAGCAAGATAGCATTTGAGGTAGAATCTCCTGCAAATAATGTTGCTTCACTGAAAGAAGAAGACAATACCGTTACTATGAGCATATAATAAACTTGATACACAGTCTGAAAAAAGATAAGATATACTTTACAAGAAATTTCTCATTTCCACCAAAGAATAATAATCCATACTTGTCTTTCAAGATTCCTACGTTGAAATTACCTTTCTTCTGAGTATTCCAGGAACAAATGCAACCATACAACAATTAACGATTCCAACACTAACTACACATTTGTGAAGAAAGAAGAACAAAACGAGAGGTAAACAAATAGGGAAAAGGAAATCACTTCCTTCATTTCCTACAAAATTATTCCAGTGTTCTTTTCATGGCCATCCTCCAATGTTTTTATCTTACACTTACCAGAATATCATCATCATCACCCCAAATCAGGACTGTTATATTGGGCAGAAATAATGGAAATTTTGAAAAAGCTTCATCCCAAGTTTAGCTATTTACAAATTCCAAATAGATTTTGACCTTGTTGTGTCCACAAACAAACTAGTAGCTTTTCATCCCCGACCATGATGATCAAAACGCGGGTAGAGCTTACCATCTTCGGTTACCACCATTATTAACATCAAAGGCCCAGTGCCTACGCCTTGTTGGCCCGGAGCTAAATACAGATGAAATTGAACTACTTCTCCGGGTTATTCTTGAATCGGAACTCGAACTGGAGCTTGATGAGGCACCACCAAAACAGGAAAACAAGCTCTGAAAAGCCCTCCTCAACCCCCGGCTTTGCCTAGAAACCACCCCTCTTGAGCCCCAGGATATCCTCCTTGGAATTCCATTGTTACTGAAGCCACCGTCCATCTCGGTATAAACCACAGGGAGTTCTCTCTCCCCATTTCTTCTTCCCCCAGCAAACCTTCCCACGGCGAACCCACCACCTGGTAATCGCCATATGGTCAGACCGACTGTTTCATCATCATTTCCAACACCAACACCTGCAGCATTCGAATCATTGTTGGATGCTACGCTGGGTTCGACCACATCACGAGCATCTGTAGGCAACTCATGTCTACAAACTGGGCAGGAATTTCGCAGAGAAAGCCATGGAAGAATGCACTCGGAGTGGTATATGTGCTTGCAGGGCATTTCCCGAGCCTCAGCGCCCAACTCGAAGGCCTCCTTGCAAACAGCGCAGTGAGATTCAGTGGTTATATGGCTCTGATCAATCTCAACCGTAGGCATTGACTCAATAGCTGCTTTTGAAGCCGGAGGATTGTCAATTCTCCCAATTCCATTCGCTTCAATCTGTGCCAGTTGATCCAAAAGCCTGTCGAAACCCGACCCACGCAAGAACTCCGACATGCTGGCAGGCAAGGGTCTCAGCCCAGAGCCAGCACCGTCATCGTAATACAACTCAAATCCTCCGCCAAGCCCAACCCCACCCCCGCCCCCTCCACCGCCGCCACCACCATCAGCCGGACCCCTAAGGACAATTACCGGATTAAACGGAGAGCGGTCACCGCCGTTCCTCCTGCTCCTCCGCAAACTAGGGCTAGAACCCGAGGCCGACCCAGAACCAGACGCCGTACCCGGACCTTGACTCGAATCAGGATTCCTCATCATGTACATCGCCGCAGCGGGGAAACGACGCCGACGAGAATCGGAAAGCGAAGATCGAGCAGGGGCCTCGATCTCTTCGACAAATCCGCCATTGCAATCGGGACAACTGACGGAATCCAGGTTCCAAACCCGCACAAATCGGCTGCACCTGTAACACCAATACGACGGAGGCATAGACATGAATAAATTGTAAAGAAACCCTACTTCTGAAAACAGATCCGGCGAAGAACCCGAAAGATCGAAGCTTTTCAACTCAGCTGAATTGAAGAAATAGAGCAAAAAATCAAAATCAGAGAAAAATCGCAATCGCAATCAAAATTCAAATTGTTACACGAAATTAATAAACGAACATTTTTGCCCTTTGTGATGGGATTGAAAGGGAATATGTAAAATTAGGGATTGGCGGAAAAATATTCCGGCGGAGATAGAAAGAGAGAGAGAAGAAGGTGGTGGGGTTGCGTTGGGTTGAGAAAATGAGGTGGAGAGAGTATTAAGAGAGAAAGGGAAAGGGCTAAAACTGGAAATACATTCTTCCCGAAGATGGTTGTGATATTTAGAGTGTAATCAACGCTTCAGCGGTGGACACGTGGCAAGCGTGGGTTTTTTTGTCTCTCTTTAATTAATTAAATGTATTTAGTACTACTAGTGGGATGGAAAACTATCGGGTGTTTTCTAACTTTTAAAGTTTGTTAATTTGACGTGTTTTCTTTATCATTGGCCATGGTTTATTTTTTTTATTTTTTTAAATTTTTTTATAAGGACAAGTTAGTTTAGGGTACGTTTTGTTCGTAGAGTAGAATAAAAATGAGAATGAGAATGATAATAGTGGAGAATGATAATAGAGGGAATAATAGCATTGGTGTTGTTTGGTTTATAATAGGGAATGACTATTATTAACATAGATAGTGTTTGGTTTACAAATAAACTTTTAGGAATAAAATTTATTTTTATTTGTTTTATATTTAAATTTTAATATATTATAAACTATTTGTGTTAAAATGTATTATAATGATGAATTTTAGCACTTAAAATTTTTTAAAAATAAAAAATACACACAAAAAATAATTTCATAGGGGAATGATTCCGAGGGGAATGGATGATTGGAGAAAAGTTAGATTTGAAAGTGGGGTCCGGGGAATGAAAACCCTCAACCAAACACTCATTTTCATTTCCATTCACATTCCCCACTCCCAAACCGCCCAACCAAGCACACCCTAATACATTTGCTACTCCCTAATGAGACAAATATAATAATAATTTGATCATTTATTCACGCATAAGTTAAATTTTTTTTACATTTTTATTATCAAATTTTACCTTTTCAATAAGGAGCGTATGATATTGTTTATTTATGTATTTTTAACTATTTTTAAAATATTATTTGCTAAAACTTCTTCTAGAAACTATTGTTGTGATTTTTGTTCAAAAATAGACACATGGTTGTTGAAGCCTAGATCCGCGTCGAGCTCTAGAGGTCGACCGCAGCTGGGATACTTGTAGCCGGGACTAACTCCCTGATTACACTCTGATGCATAAGTTCATACCTTAGCAAATATCGCAGTGGGCGTCGAGTATTTATAGGAGGCACTGTTCCAGCAGCTTGTAGGAGAAGCGACTTGCCACGTCAGCCGATGACGTCGCTGAGAAGATACGGTGCCAATCGAGAAATTACATGTGTTTGGGACACGTGTTCTCTCCCGAAGGGTTCATTTCCTATTGATGGACCTTCCGTTGGGCTTTACCTTCTGCGGCCCAGCCCCTTGACCGGGCGTTGTCCTAGCTGACTTCGGCCAGATTAAAATATCCAACAATTAATTGTCATGATTTTTATTCAAAATAAGAAAAATATTGTTTTTATATTGAGATTATAAAAAATATATTAAAAATAGTATTCTTTCGAACTCTCGACCTTTGAATAGTTCTCTATACGTTATAAGTATCACACTTATTTCACTTATTGGTTGAGATTATAACATGGTACGTGACGTGAGTTATGGTTTGGTGTGGGTGTCTTTTTATTTATTTATTACAAGAGGATGAACAACAATATAATAATACAAGTAAATCGATAGAAACAAAGAGAGGAGCCTATTTTAGTAGTATTTGAGATGGGCCTTTGTTGCCTGTTGAGACCGATTTTAACCTACTTTGGTCGTCCTTCCCCCAATTCCATACATTTACTATGTTTTGAATTTTGATCGCAGGCCTCGTGTGTCTAAGCACAGGATTTTTAAAGGATGGGAAGCATTAACATACGGCCCCGCCTCCGCCAGGCCATCCTTCTCCGGTGGGCTGACTCCGGTGGATGGTCACCATTGAGTAGACACATTGCTAATGTTGAAACACGATATGTCTCTTGGATGGTTTGTGTACGTAATTGCTATCAAAATTTAATGACGGTGTAATTAACACCATACATTATTACTGTGTAACTGTCATTATACTTTATTGTTTTGTAATCGACATCGAGCTTTTAATGTTTGCCCTTTTTAGCTGAGCAATTAACTCCACCGTTACAGCTTATTCAGCACTTAATGTATTTCGTAACTACAATCTCCATTTATTTCGATGTCCAATGTGTTTCGATATCAGCATTATATTGTGGACTTTTATCCTTCTTGGATTAAGCCCAATCCGAGATTCACTTTTAAACACAGGAATACTGTTCTAAAACTGTTAATTACGGTTCAAAAATCGAATATTTTACTGTTTCATTAGAGGTACAGCCGAAACCGGTCACTAGGGGACGGCCGAAACCTAACTATTTTTAAATGCTTAAAACATGTATCACTAATACTTTCTAATTAGCTGGTCAAATTTATGAATACAACCAATTTTCCTTATAGTTGCTTTTAAAGGTATTAATTAATTCCATGTGAAGAAAATATTTAAGTTTACATTATAGTGCCTCGTAAATTAAAATAAAGAAAGAAAAAGGAGGGGACGGGTTTTTCGATCTTCCAACCCTCTCCCTGACTTATTATCCGTGTATATTTAACTATCAAAAATATTATATATATACTTAACTATCAAACTTTTTCATATTCGTATCTTGGTCTCCTTAGATATTTTTTATTATAATTCCGTCACGGTTAGTGTATGCATGCACTAGAACGGTTTAGTACCATTTTGACATGCCGATGTTCACCTAACTAAAACCATTATGAATGGACATTAGCATTAGGAGGAAATAATTGACGTTTAAATATATTAGAGAACGTCTACTAACATATTAGGTCGAGTACCGCTTCGGACTCACATGAATAAACTCGAAATTTTGTTTTAAAATGTACAAATCTTGATAACGACACTGATTCAATCCATGAATCGTTCGTTTCACATTCTATATTTCAAAGATAGATTTCGTAATAAGCTAATCAAAAGAAAGTTCCATAAGTACTGCAATCTACCTTAATGAGGAAACTTATACTTAACTGTGTTTCCTTATTTTTGAAGTGTCCCCAAAATTTGTGTTATTAATTAATTTGGCATTTGATTGTTGTATATTTATTCATGAATATAAAGACAAAACGTTCACTTTTTTTGCCACAAATGACTGGACATTGATTGAGATTTCAATTCCCGGACAAGTTACAAACCAAAAGATTGCTTCAATTAATTAATATCGAATCTAATTACATCACGAAATTGGTAAGATTTTAAAATATTATTCGGTAATATAGTAAAATATTTTTTAAAAAAACGTATTAAACTATTAATTGAGATTTTTTTTAAAGACATAAATTAATAAATAAATAAATTATGTGATCTTTATTCATGAAGATATATTACAAGAGAAAAGACAGTCCATTTACTTTGTTATTATTTCAGATTATAAACTTTATCCACTGAGAATAGGGAGAAAGCGAAGGTTCTGCATGCACTTGTTGCTTGCTTTGCACGTCAATTGAAACCACCAAAAAAGGAAGAAAAAACGAAGGACGACTAACTTGACATTTGATAAGAAACACTTCTATTGTATCGATCCATGCATGCATCCAGATAAATCATAAATAGTTTCCATATCCTTATATCTACGTTTGATGGATATATTATCCATATCGATATATCAAGATTTTGGATATTGTATGAAAATCCAAATAGCAATCTACCTGATAATCCGTTCTTTTCGTTAGAAAAGTTATTTTTTTTATTTATTTTTTTTTTATGTAGAAGCATTATGTTTTAACATTTTTTTGTTTTTTTTAATCTATATATTGTTCGTAATTAATTCACATTTGAAAAATAAATACATCAGAAAAATAAAATAAAAAATAGTAACAAATGACATAATTTGGGCGTTATACTTTTCCAAATGAAACAGAGAGAGTATTGTATAACTCAGTGTATTCGGGTAATATGCTTCTATAATGAAAAAAGTACATGTTTTCATTGGATTAGCTACTCTCATTGTTGCACTTGTAGTGGCAACCATATCCATTTAAACTTTTCCCTTGGTGCACACAACAACAAAGAGAAGCGTGATCGTTGAATTCATTTGCGTTCCATGTCGGTTTCCATGTAGGTATGTTAATGGATTGACCAATATTTAGATCACATTTTTTTTTTTTCTTTCAAAGTCAACATCTTGTGAAACAGGTTCATGGTAAACCCCACTAGCTGCGAGTATTATACGTGCAATTTTTTTTTTTTGGATGAGTTTAAACTTGTGACCTTGCGAAAATTCTCTCTGCGCACGTGCATATATTAATATTCGAAAGGAAATGAAAATCATAATGGGCCTCGCCGGGAATTCCGAAGCCCATCCAGAACTCAAGTTTAGAGGATCCAATTGCATCACAGTCCAGCCCATCTGGTTTCACGGTTGACGTCGATCGGAAGCAAACTCCTAAAATCAGTGTATTATCGGTGTAATTTGAGGTTAAAATTTGTCCTAGTTGACAAAGTTCATGTGCAACTATGTTAAAATGCCTCGCCAATTTTATACGCTTTAAATACAGAATCATTTACATGGAGGAAATTATATTTCACAGTAAAATAAGATTTATAAATTACAATTATTCAACATAACTCCATCAGAAAAAAAAAAAAAAAATCCCCAGTACAAAAAAATAAACTATTTGTCAAAAAAAAAAAAAACCAAAACGACTAAAGAATAGAATACATGCATGCAAGCATGCTCGCTTGTTGTACAAAAACAGGTTACATTCAAAATAAATAATATATCAATTCCTTTTTTTTTTTCTTTTTTCCAAAAAAAAAAAAAGAAAAAAGAAAAACCCTCTTGATCATCAATGGATTATAAAAGGCTTAAAAGCGCCCACGACCTGCTTGAATCCGCCGACCAACTTGTTAACTCTTTCAACGACGGAAGTTTGCGACACTACCCCATCGTTTCCGGCGAGAACCCGGTACTTATCTCGCCGGGTAAAATTCGTGCACTCGAAACCAAGCGTCGCCGCCAAAATCCTCTGCACATAATTAGCCACGTCGTGGGGACTTTTACCCGAAGAGCAAGTCGCTTCCACGGGAAGCTGATTTAAAAACGTCACTTCATAAATAGGTCTCGGATTCATAAAGAAAAAAATCGGATCCAAACCCTTCCAACCCCTAGCAGTTGTCGCATGGAAAAACCCGACCCGGTAGTTCATCGCCACGGGTACGATCCGATCAGTTAGTTCGGCGAAAAGTTTACTGAATCTCAATAAGAAAGGTTCTCTACACGTTGTGCCTTCGGGGCAAACCACCAAATCTCCGACTTCGAGTTGTTGTTTTATTTTTGCCGCGTCGATGTCACGAATCCTCGTTAATCGAACTGTTGGGATTGGGGATAGGATTTCGCTTAGCCGCGAAATGGAGTAGGTTACCGCGGGGATTCTACGCTGGAGGACGGAGGAGAGGACGACGGGGTCCATTAGGGTTCGGTGGGTGCATACGAATAGGACGCCGGAGGTTGATCCTCCGGGCGGCGGAGGAGGTTTTCCTTTGACGATGACTTTTCCTCCGAATAACGGAGCGATTCGTCGGATGGCCCACATGGGAAGCACTAAGCCGACGGCGATGCGGATCATTGCTAGTAAGATTCCCACGGGGATCCACAAGAGGATTAGTAAGGCGTTGAATGGCGTGGGCCGCATTGCTAGCCGACCGTCGTGGAAGATCACCGGCAGTGGGCGGATGAATTGGTTGTCATGGTTTTGATTGTTGTGTTCGCTGGGGGCGATCGGCGGATCGAATTGTTCCTGTTTACATGCAAGTGAGTTCATAACATGTTAGACCCATCGTTCCTTGTAACAACACGTTGAGCATGATAATTAATAAAGTATTATAATATATTAACGATGAAAATGAAAGGGCAAACTTTTCTTATAATAATTACTTATATCATGCATACGGGATATACATTGACATATATTTCTCGATTTCAATAAAAGAGTTAATATTTCTCGATTTCAATAAAAGAGTTATATTTCGAGAATGAATACTATAGACTATTAGGTTACGAACCTTGCACAAGTGTAAGAATAAAGAGCCATCGTAATCGGGCCTTCCAAGGCCGAAGCTAGGTTGTTCGTCTCCGAGCAAATCAGCAACTCGT
The DNA here is from genome assembly GCA_016801395.1 of Leptodermis oblonga. Classification (NCBI taxonomy): domain Eukaryota; kingdom Viridiplantae; phylum Streptophyta; class Magnoliopsida; order Gentianales; family Rubiaceae; genus Leptodermis; species Leptodermis oblonga. The sequence goes on from CM028756.1 coordinate 45,938,914, forward strand.
TCCGAAATCGAGTCAAAATCGCCATTGATGAAACCAGTGGCTAATCCAAAACAATTAACCCCAAGTTCACTCCCAACAACCTCGTCAGCTCGCAAATGCTCCTTCACGAACCTCTCCACCATTATCCTAGGCATCTTCGTCACCACTATTCTCTTTTTCTCGTACAAACTAAACACTTTCCAAGCTTCCATGTCAATATCGTCGAAGTAAAACTTAGGCAAAACAGCCCGAGAAACCGCCTCAATCTCCGATACAGGAACCCCGGCGGTGGCCGCGAAGATCATCAACTTCAGGCCGGCGTCTCTCCGCCCGGCGACCTCCAGCAAACGGATCACGGGCCACAGTAGCAGCAACAAGGCGAATCGGAGTACATTTGATGCCTCGAAGGCAACCAACATGAAATACGAAAACGGGTCGGGATCCTTGATTAGGGTCCCTTGAAGCTCCGAGACAATTACCGCCATGATCGATCAATGTTGATATTGATATTGACGATGACAAAACAAATAAATCCGTTAACTACTAGGAATTATGGGACGTTGGTGAGTTGATGAAAGTGGTTTAGGGAATTGAGCAATGCTTATAAGGGATGTAAATTTTGTAAGATGAAGGTAGATTGACCGTTGCTCTAATGGAAGGAACAGGGGGTTTATCAGTTTCGCAACTAACAATGTTTGCATGGCTTTTTGCTTTATTTATATTCAATACTTTGGTCCGTTTCCAAGTTTTCTTCGGTTGATACAGCTACAAAGGAACGGTAGGATTATACGCCACGTTAACAATACCTAAATAACATATATATATTTTTTTTCGGGCTTTTCAGTATTGAAAAAAGGGAAAAATATGTGTAAAAATATTGATAACTTAACCCCAACCAACTCAAACCCTATACGTAGCGGAAAAATGGCAAGATTAAGGAATTGAGTGGCCACGTGGACCCACCAAAAACGTGTCTACCATGGGGAATTTAGGTTACTTACCAACGCTGACACAATTTCGGCTGCACACGTACGTACGTTTGACGTTTGACCGTTGTTAATTAATTAATTGGTAAAACGAAACGGCCCAATTTAAGTGATTTTAAGATAATTAATTTGAAAAATTCATTCTTTGATTCAATATATAGTACGCATGAGCATATTCTAAGGTTTGATTCTTTTATGTTTTATTATGTGGGTTTTATGGGTTTATTAATATTACTCCCTCCGTTCCATTCAAAGAGTCATATTTGTAATACAGTATTACAAACAGGACTCTTTGAATGGGACGGAGGAAGTATTAATTTTGAATTAATTACCTATTATTTCATTTGCTGCTATTTCTTAATTTAGTTGCTTGCATGCATGAAATACCACGACTTGGTAGCAAGTGTAGCGTTTTGGGTGATATGTATATATCCTACGTACGCATTCGAATTATGACACGAATATCAAATTTAGAGACTTATTCTATCATTTAGTAGGTAAATTTAATATGCAATATAAAAAGTTAAAATTAATCTTGATACATTAGTATTGTGATATATGTAGAGTTAAATTCGATACACTAAAGGATGAAGCAATAATCGATAATTAATAGACTAAACTCGATAGTAGATCCGCATGAGTGTGAGATTTGTCGGTTATAAGTTTTTCCGAACTAATAAAATTTCATTTCTAGCAATTTAAATCTGCATTTTTTTCAATTGATAAATAATTTTGTTTATTTTTAATATACTTTTAAAAAAAAAGTGAAAAAAAGAGCATCCATCGTACATACAATTATACAAGTGTACAACTATACAAGCTAGCTGGTGGTTACCTGGCTGACCGTATAAATTAATTAATAATAAATTTTGATTAGAGATTAATTACTTGTGAGGAAAAATTAAGGTGGAATTAAGATATATAGTACCGTTAGAAAAGTCTTTGGTAGATAAGAAAAAAAAAGCTTTGCTCTTAGAGTGTGAATAGATATAACCTAAGAACACTTGTTACTTACAAGCCAAGTATTATTCCTCTCAATTATTCTTACAACTGCTGTAAAACGAAGATGGAATTTGTCAAACTGAATGACATAGACTCTAACGTACGTTCTGATCTGAAAACACTTTGGTCAAACAAGGAAAATTTACGAACCTACTGTGTTTTTTTTTTTTTTTTTAATGAAAAACAGAAGAGTGTATTTATAATATAAATCATATTATATTTAATCAATAATTGAGAATATCTATATATATATTTAGTTAGTGTAATATTTTTATTCTTGATTTCCAGAAGAAACATATAACTGGAGGTATGGATATAATTCGATTGATAATACAAATTGAAAACGTGTCCGAAATTTGAGAAGTAGGTTGGAATCTGCCTCTCTTTGATTCTTTGCATGGACAACAAGGGATTGCTCGTCCTCTTAATTAATGTTTTTTTTTTTCTTTCTTCCTATACCTTTTTTGGTTATCACATTTGCTTCAAAACGTTCTCATTCATTGTTGGTGTTGGTGATGAATAAATTAGTTTAGTTTATTTCAATTATTTAGTGGGTAAAACTACAGTCACTGAATTATTATTATTTTTTTATTAAATAATAGCATATATAATTACATTAATAATATATAATAGATCACTATCAAGAAGTGAATTAATTCATTAAAGGACCATACTGTAAATGTAGTATTAAACACTGGGTCACAAGTTTTTGTCGTGCTGGTACAAGTGTATGTATCATGCCCAAACTAAATAGAATGTAAAACGGTGTCGTAAACATCATAGTAACGTCCGTATTAGTAGCAAAATTGTATGGATAATTGAAATTGAAAAATATTGATGCTTCTTCTTCTTCTTTAGCAATCCTAGGTAGATGTGGGCCAAACGGAGAAACATCGACAAATGGGCTCAAGTCACAAAATTGAGCCCAAATGAGAATTTCGCACCCTAATGAAAGCCCAAAACACAACAACTGAAACTATTTATGAGTACACTTCAAGCTTGCTTAAAACAGAATAAAAAAGCTGACACAAATAAATAAATAAATGTATTGAGAAAGTTAATTTGTCAGAAAGAAGTTTTCACTATTTCCAAGATTATTAAAGTCCCCACATTTTATCCTTCTTTTCCTCAGAGTGGCGGTGTGCTTAGTCACTTGTGAAGCACCATCGTGCATGTGACCTAGCGAATACGTATACATTTTTCTTTTTTAAATTTTTGGTTGTGAAAAATAAAATGACAATATAGGGTTTGTTCATTTTTGTTTTGTTTTGAAAATAATTTTGGTTTCAACAGTAAATTTAATATATTTTAATCATATTCCATCATTTTCAATATAATTTTTTACTATTCAGTATATACTTTTTACATTTTCAATACACTTTTTACATTATAAAACTATTTTCCAAAACTTGTTTTCAAACTTAGCTTGAAACCAAAGATAGAGAACAGGCCCATATACTGTGATATGAAACGGTCGGAATGTAATTCTTGTTTGACAGCAAAAAATCCACGTATTATGGCTGTGTAAGAATAAAAACGAGAGGATAGATAGGTGATTTTTTAAACTAAAAATTTCTACGTTTTGGTTGATATATGAAATCTGATAATTTAACTAATATTTTATTTTTTAAAAAAAATAATCTAAAAATTTATTCATTTATTAATGATTTTTTTCATTATAGGATAGTATTAAATTCTGGCATGTCAAATGTACTATTCTTTAATCAGAAAAATATATTATAAAAATACTTAGGTATTTTGAGGGTTCCGAGGTTTGGGCCATGTGTGTTATGATTCTCAAAATCATATTTTGAGAATTATTTTAATTTTATAATATTAAAAAGTTTATTAAAAATGTAAAAAAATGTGTTAAAAATATAAAAAAGTTTATTGAAAATAACAAAAAAATATTAAAAATGTGTAATGCATCTCAAAATATGATTTTGAGATACATTACACACAGGCCCGGTAACAGGTGGATTCATCCTGTTAGTGATTAGTGGCATGGGACTGAAAATCAATGAGCACTGAAACTATGGGATCTTTTTATTTAGAAATAAAATTGTCAGTTTTACAGATCCATGAAGATCGTTTGACTGCCTGACTCAGCTCACAGTATTGAACTCCATTGGTCCATGCCTTGGCCTCATAGCTAGGGTTTTAATATTTCAGAGATAAAATATGAGGTTATTATAGAGAGAAGAAAATAAGGTTATTTTAATAAGTGGAATAATGTTGTTTCTTTTAAAAGTGTTTGTTTTCAAGGATGGCAGATTATACCGGGTCCATTGTACTCTTATTCGTGTCTACTTTCGATTACTAAATTTTTGTTTCGTCCTCTTTTATCTAATAAACTAATGAAAGTGGTTATTATTAATCTAATACATAGTCATTGCGAGCGAACCATGAGGTTAGGCTCTGAGACTCGTACTATTTAAATATTGAAAGAGTATTAGTTACACTTTTTCATCTTAAAACAAATTAAAGACCAATTAATTAAATAATTTTGATTAAATTTTTTAAAAAAATTTTGGCATGTCCTATCTCGATGTGAATTGATGGGTTGTTCCAATATTAAATCCCGGCAGCTCTCGTTTCTCTCATGCTCCTAATTGCAGTTTCAAGTCAAAATTAGTCTTATTTATTTATTTTTGTTAATATTGATTGATGGCGATGTAAATATGTAAATGATTTATTCCACCATAAAAATAATGGGACAAATCCGTGAGATCAACAATAATTCGTAATACATCCAATTAGGGGCATTCCCCTAACCAAAAATGATTTACTCTTACTCTTAACTCTATCTATGCATGCTTTCAACTCGTAGCGTGTTTGTTGAACCGTCTGATGGTTCGATTAAAATATTTTCAACAATTATTAAATTCTTCGTTAGCATATGATATTTCAGAGGTTAAAATATATATACACAATACATTATGCTATGCAATGTATGTCAGGCTAAATTCAATATGTGATACATAAGTTATAACCCGTATAATATATATGAATTCAATATCCGATGCATTATGGACAAACTTGATACATTAGTTAAACTCATAACTGTAATATACCACAAACCATGTTAAATTTAATACGCGACATATCATAGATTAAAATTGATACGCGTATTTTCATAATATTCACACGATAAAAGATAGCTCATACGATAATTGTCATTCCGAACTTATTTGTAAAAATCTGGGTTCATTCTCATCCCTACAAATATTTGTTGCTTCTAGCATTTCAATACTCCAATTTTCACTTGTACTAATTTCAACATTTGCGAACAGAACATTTTTCGAATTTTCTTTCTCTCTTTTAAACATTTTAACCATTTTGACCTTCACGAGTCTTCATCACCGTATATATAACCATTTTTAAAGGGACATAAAAGAGAATTGGCTACGATATTACGTCCATCGGTTCGCATAAATCCTCAAATTTAGCATAAATTGTTGACTCGCTGCTACTTTTGACGAACTACTTCTGTTAATGTAATAGAATTATGAATTGTGACGAAAAAGAAAGTAGATTATAGAAAGATGCATTCGTTTATCATCGATCTGTATTTCTATTTCATCATCGCAGCGGCAAATGTTGTCGGAGTCTGCGGTTCGGTTCGATCAAGACTCCAAGTTTGATACGAATACTGCTCCATCCGTAATACGTATTTCATCCGAATTAGGCCTGGCAATTTAATCCGTGCCCCGTCAACCCGACTCAACCCGCCCCCCTTTTTAACCCGTTAAGTTGGGTCGAATGGGTTACGGGTTGAATGGGTCACAATTTAACCCGTATCTAACGGGTTGGGTTGGGATCAACCCGTAGGTTGCATTTTTTTCCCAACCCACCCAACCCTGCAACCCATATTTTTTTTTCTTCATTACTAACCCGCACGGCTCAGATTGCATCTAAAGCAAATATGACCCGTGGGTCACAAATCATATGTATGCAAGTATGCATACATATGATTTCGAAATTGTTATACGCAGTAACCGTTTTACTATTCGCAATAACATTCCCTTATAAAAAGTCTATTTTACCCTTTAGATAAATAAAAAATACCGCACAACATTTGATTTTATAGTCACGAGTACGATCCATATTACACGGTATGTAAATAACCTACACATTTTTTCGAAACGGGATAAAATTTTGCGAAAATACCGCCCACAAAGGGTGGTATTTTCCCAATGTTCATGTGAATAGTGTGAAATTTTATGGAAATTTTTTTTTTAAATACTTAAGGGTAAAATAGACTTTTCACAAGGGAATGTTACTGCATTTAGTAAAACGGTTACTAAGTTTAGTATGCCTCTATAAATTGTGTGTGTTCCGCTATGTGTGTTTGCTATGTGTGTGTATGCTTTGTGTGTGTGTGTGTGTGTGTGTGTGTTTGGTTTGGGTGCCCCCAAAGCACACACTGCACACAAACACATATATGTTTTTAATTCCTTTCTTAATTTATTCACAGATTATATAAATATTTTCATATATTATTCATTTAAAATATATTCATAACCAAAAATTAATTTTAAATAAAAAGTGAAATAACTTTCATATTAAACATGTCGACTTGTTGGGTTAAAATGAGTCATGATCCTGTGAATTAGAGAGTAATTTAACTCACTTATATATATTCGATTCATTTAGCATATATAAATAAAAAATATGACTCTATATAAATAAGTATTTAAAAAATATTTTTATAAAAGCGTTTTTAAAAAGGTTTCTATAAGAAGATTTTAAAAACTTTTAAATACAAATTTTCACAAAAATATTTTTATAGATAAAAATAGTTTAAAATGTGTTTGAATTAGTATTTTAACAAAATATTTTTATTATAAAAAATGTGTATGAATAACAAAAAAATAGTAAACAGAAATTTACTACAAGTAATTACTATATAATAAATTTATGTATTAATAAATTAAAAATAGAATGATAATATTGCCCTAAAAAATTGAATTGTTCGTAATTGATGTTGATACTTGTGTATTTCTAATTTTGTAAGAATAAAGAACAAAAAATAACTACTGTATAACAAAAAGCAATGAAAAATAATACCAACGTGATTGGGAAAAATGAGTTTGGGGTGGGGGCTCTTGGCTGGGGGGGGGGGGGGGGGGGGGGGGGGGGTGGGTGATTGAGGGCATGTACTGTGAGGGAAATGGGGACGAGGGGATGAGTGGGACTTCGGAGTGAGGAATTGAGGACTGAGAGTGGGAGGGAGGGGACGGCTTGGGTAGTTTTATTTTTTAAATAATTCCTAGTCAACTACGGGTTGAGGTACTGGTTGAACGGGTTATAACCCGTCGGGTTAAACAAATTTGATCTATTGGGTCAACTAATTTAACCCGCGGGTTGAGCGGGTTATAACCCACCCGAACATGACCCAACCCGTCCTTCAACGGGTTGGGTTAGGTCATGACCCTTTAGGTGCGGGTCAAGGATTGACTCAACCCATAACCCACCCAACCCGCCCAATTGCCACCCCTAATTCAAATACATTTTGGTTGGTTGTTCCACGCGCCACCGATTCGAAGCTCGGTAGAATTCATGAATGTTTTTAGTAGGAGTTAAACATAATTAAAATATGAAAACAAAAATTTATATTCTACCTGTTGGATTGTCTGATTGTGCATGTATAAATTTTAGGTTAAAAAATATATCTTTTGTATGTTATAAAAACATGTTTAGTAATTTTAATTTATGATATATCATGTATTGAGTATAACTTATAATATATCATCTACTCTCTCTCTCTCTCTCTCTCTCTCTCTCTCTCTCTCTCTCTCTCTCTCTCTCTCTCTCTCTCTCTCTCTCTCTCTCTCTCTCTCTCTCTCTCACAGAGTCTCACCCAAAGAGTCCACTTTAAAAATAAAAAAAAAATATTGTCTCATCTAAAAAGTTCACTTTGAATTTATTTACATTACATAACCTTACTAATATAATAATGTATGGTTCACAATTAACCCATACTTCTAAAGTAAGGATATAAGTGAAAAATATAGTGATAAATTACTTATTTTAAGTGTTGTACCTCACAACCCATAATAAGTTGTACACATTACAAAGTAGACTCTTTGAGTGGAACGGAGGGAGTACTAAATTTAACATCTGATTTTTGAGTTTAATCTTTGGTATATCGTTTATAGCTACAAATATATTGCTATTATATATTAACGGAATTGTTATTTGTAGTGACAATTTTACTATTTGCAGTAACATTTTTTGGTGAAAAGTCTATAATGTCCCTTAAGTTTTTTTTAAAAAATAAAAGAAATCCTTTTCAATCTAATTATGGCAGATAATCACGAGGACAATTCATATTACACGGTAAATAAATAATCTATACATTTTTTGTACGTAAAATTGGTTTTTTAACAAAAAAAATAAAATAATAATCTATACATTTTTCATGTTGGATTGGATTTTTTCCAAAATACCGCCCACTTTGGGCGGTATTATGGTCCAAAATACCGACCCACTTTGGGCGGTATTTTGGTTCTTGTAAATAGGGGGCGGGATTTTGGAATATATTTTGTCAATGACGAGATTTCTGGCCAAATATTTTTGTCAATCTCGGGTCAGATTGGGTTTTTTTTTTTTTCTGTTAACAAACAAACTTTACATAAAAAAATGTATAGATTGTTTACTTACCATGTAATATGAAAAATATTATAAATTTTTTTTTTTTAACTAAAGGGCAAAATAGATTTTTCACAGAAAAATATTACTGCAAATAGTAAAATTGTCACTACAAATAGTATGCCCCTATATTAAAACAAGAAGTATTGCTAGAGCCTTCTTTCACGCAGAGGCTCCGGGACTCGTCCTACGCTGCAATACTTGCAGTTAAACTAACTCCCCGATTCCACTCTGATGGCTAAGTCAGTACCTTAGCAAATATAACAGGATAAGACTAATCCACTAAGTATTCATTCCCTCATTTCGATGAAGTGATCGAGTATTTATAGGCTAAGATGTGAGGAGTATCTTCAAGAGGAAGGAAGGGGACTCGTTATCAGATGGCCTTAGGGCCGCCCCTGGCCAAGTGCGAGGTGTGCACGCACTCAGGGACCCCCAATTTTATAGGGCCCAATTTTTTCTAAAATTAATTTTTTAAAGAGATAATATTAAAATTGATACTTTTAAAGAGAGAATAATTATACTCTTAAATAGAAACTTAAAAATATTGTCCCTTTAAAAAAAGTTGTACATGTAATATAAAAAGTAGTACATATTTTTTAAAATGAAAAGTACTGAATTTAAGGGTAAAAGTAAGGCATATTTTAAAAAGTAGCACATGTAATATTAAAAGTAGTACCTATTTCTTAAAATAATAATAATAACAATAAAATTTCACTTTTAACGGTATAAATAGTGTTTGTAAAATAAAATATACCAAATTTAAAGGCGAAAATAGTGCCTCTTTGAAAATGTAATACATGTAATCTAAATAATAGTGCCTACTTTTAAACTAATTTAAGGGTATAAGTAATGTGTAAGATAAAAAGTAGTACATATTTCTAAAAATAATACTAATTTCAATTTTAATGTTATTAGCACTTCTTGTAAAATAAAAGGAATAGTGTATTTCTAAAATTAAAAAAAAAATTTAAAAGATGAATTAGTGTTGCAAACGTGTACACACAATGCAGTTGCATATCCAACACTCGTACCGTTTAGCATTAATGGCTCTTAACATAAGAATTCTATTTTGCATTTACAATAATAAAAGGGTCCAAATTTGTATTTTTGAACATGGCATTTATTTATGTAGGAACGCCCATGGATGGCCTCATCCTTACTTTAACATATTTATTCCCTTTTTATCCAATAACAACCGCTTACTCGGTCATGTCGAACCAAATCAGCAAGGGACGCGTATATCGCGAAGGTTTCGAGTAAAACAACTTGACCTCTTTCTGGGCTCATTCAACCCACGAGGCCCATTTACTCACAGGAAGTTGTTCCTTTCTTGTCCTTATTGCTTCCCTAACATCGGCCATATTTATATATTCAACAAGTATCACGACCTATATTATATTATTTATTGATGAAAATATACGTATCGGATAAAAATATAGTCGTTCGAACTTCCTAAAATAATATTAGAGAGAGTTTTGATGTAACACGAAAATACATGTCAATCTAAACACTTAAAATAAATGGCATATGTACGTTATAAAAACTACCATGAACATATTAAAAGGGTTGAAATAAAAATGTAAGACACAAATAATTAAAGCGCGACTTCATGCACTATATATGGCTTGTATGCACAACAAAAAAAATATTGATGTACTATTAGGATTTAAAAAAAAAAAAAGTTTATGAAAACTAGGGTTTGTCTTCGTGTTTTTGTTTATGGTATTGAAAACATATTTTTTAGAATAGTTTTTAATGTAAAAAATGTATTAAAAATGTAAAATTATAGTTGAATAGAAAAAAGTTATATAATAATTCATGAAAAATAATTATAATACCTTAAGGGCCTGTTCTCTTAGGTGTTTTGAAAACATTTTTCAGATTTATTTTCAAACAAAACAAGTTTCAAAACGTAGTGTAAGAAACACTGTTTTGAAAGTAAGTTTCAAAATAATTTTCAGATTCCCTGCAACCCAGAATGAACCCTTCTCCTTCCCCAAATCCACCTTGTATATTATACACAAAATCAGTAATCAATTTACAGGGACAAACTAATGAACCTCAACATCTTCGGTTGGTAGCTGTACAGGTGCAGAGGAGATTAAAATTGAACCCATCAGTTGGACAAATTTCAACATTGCACAAAGGCAATCACAGAAAGAAACAGGACAAAACAATTTGGAAAATTACATACCACCTCCACATCAAATTGCAAATAGCAGAAATGAATGTATGAAAGCAGCAAATCAACAACCAAACCAACATCAGCCAACAAAAATTTCCATACGTCTGTACACATATATATGTATAGATAGCAGAACCGATTCAATTGCAAAGCCATGCTTGAATACCGAGTTTGGGGAGAAATTTTGAGATAGGTCAACAGTGCAAACTACCTACAATTCGGAGATTTGAGGGACTGCGGAGCCTGAAATACGGGGTCGAAGAAGTTGTCGCAGAGGGGTATTCACAGCTGCAGTTCGGGCCGCTCAACACGTATGTTCGTCGGCTATGAACAAACGAAGGGTCGACCCCGTTCCCGAATTCTAGTGCCGACCTGAAGTTGCCGTAGGTGGGAACCGGAGTCGAGGACGGGCAGCCGGCGCGAAGTAGCCGTCGGCTGCAGCCACAAGAGTCGTACCACGCAGGCGAGAGTGGAGATCTGTTTTGGTTCGGGCCGCTGGGTTCGTCGAGCTGCTGCAGAGTTTGCTGCTTGCTGTTGGGGGGGAGTCGCGGAAGGGAAAGGTGAAGGGAAGAGAATTTTGGCAGTAAAAATATTTTGGAAATTTTCTGGGAACCGAACAAACACTTGGGCTTTTTTTTTAGTTTCAAACCAAAAAGTGGGCAAAATTGTTTTTAAGTGAGCGTGCCGAACATGCCCTAAATTTACTGTAAAAATAAAAAACAAAAATACAAACAAAAAAGAAACTAGCACCTGATATTTTTAACTATATTAAAAAATAAAGAAAAAAAAAACTATCTTAAAGATACAATAACTTATTAAGCAAAAGATGCAAACAAAATTTTAATAAAAGTATTATTAAAAAAAGGTTTAAAATATAAGAATTATACGCTTTTAAAAGAAAAGGAAAAACGTATTTCTGTTAAAAAGAGGGCGTAAATCGTTTAGGTCGTGAGGGAGTCACGAGATAGAGAACTGGGAAGTGCGGAAACGGCAGTGTTTTTAGCTGATACGTGGGGACCACGCGTGACACCTGACAATGCAATCGGCACGCCCCACCTGCATTCCCCCTTCGCTCACACTCACCACGCCGACTCGCAACACCGCGGCGCGTGTGATTCCCATTCCTTTTTTAGTTTATTTTTCTAATTTCCTTAATATAAATAATAATATAATTTTCCGCGATTACTGACGTCCCCTGCCGCAACAGAAAGCTGGCTCGGCTCCCTTTGTCTCCGCTCGTAGGCGGTGCGCCGGTGACTTTTTCGACGCAGTCGTCACCTTCTCAAATACACTATTTATATTTAGAGAGTTACAGAGCTTTAAAATCGTATGGAAACAACGAGGTTATTTAAGGTGGGTAGTTGTTGGATGGCAAGGTGTTTTTTGTGCTGTATTTATTTACATTTACCACCGTTGGATTTGATGTGCAACTCAGTAAATTCCATCCAAAGGTATCTATCATTTGGACATTTGGTACTTTCTCTATGAAAAATCCAATTTTTGTCCCTTGTATTTTTCTAATTTGTACTTTTGGACACTTTTCATTCAAATTATAGACATTTTATCCTTATTCTTTCGAGTATTAACATTTTTAGGACAAAAAAATGGTTAATTGAGAATAATCAATTGTATGGTTTGCCAATGTTAGGGTCTTCATCTACTTCGAATAATGCTTCTTTAAACAATATTGCTAGCAATTTTTATACAGTTAATTCATAATTTTTAATGATCTAACTTCAAAAGTATATTTACCTGTTTTTATTTATACCTTATAATGGACAAATATATATCAAACACATTTTTTAATTTGTTAACCATGTCCAATTTGCCTTAAACTGCCCATAAAATGCTATAATTCAAAATTTTATGGATTACAAGTTCAGACAATAGAGTTTGCCTATTGTAAGACTAAAATTTGAATAATTTGCCTTAAGTATTAAAACCTTATACGAATGACGGAGAAAGTGATATGTGATAATACGCGCTATGCAGGTGCGTTTATTGTTTTTGAACTCACATTGTCACTGTTACGAGTCCCTTTCAGTAACTGCTCATTTTTTCCAATATAAGATATTTTTTCTTACTTGGGACAAACTACTTCATTATGAAACAGACTTAACGTCAAATATGACGACTAAACTAACCTCGTGAAGAAAATATAAGTTTTTTTGATAAATTATTAGTTTATAACAAATGAAATGCACAGTAGTGCACGCACGATTACGCGTGTGGATGAGTAAGAAATGAACAAATAAATCCTCGTTCCAAATGAATGCATAGTAGGTGCACGCACTATTACGCACGTGGGTGGATGAATAAGAAATGCACAGTAGGTGCACGCACTATTACGCGCGTGGGTGTATGAATAAGAAATGCACGAATCGATCTTTGTTCCAGTTGTTCGATTAGAAACATAAACGAATCTTCACTTTTGGATTCGGTAGAGACACGTCGCTACATACGGTATCATTTGACGACTTTACACGTTGATTGACTTGACGATTTTTTACCAGTCTTCGACATATTAGCTGTTCCCAGATATTATCGATCGATTTTTTTTCTCGCTTTTGAAATGTCTACACGGTATCGTTTATGTATTAATTTATTAAATAAAATTAGAATATAGCAAAAAAGTGTTATTATTATTTTTTTTTGGCAATTTCTCAATCTAACAAAGCTTGAAAATCTTTCATATCCAAGCTAACCCTAATCCTAATCTCACACTTTCGCCAAAACTATAATATTATAACATTATTATGCCAGAATTGAAATATTACTAAAAATGGAACCCTGCCTAGAAAATATCCACATCCGAATAAAACTACGTTGAAATGGCAAAAATATCCAAATTCAGGCAGGGCGAAATCCACCTATAGATCCTTTGAAAAAATAAAAACCGTAACCCATGCGGCCATGCCGTCGTACTGTCTTCTTTTTCCATCTCTCAATCTCAACCGCCCATCTCTTCATCCAACGGCTCAGGATACCCCCTCCCTACCTCTTTATAATCCCCCCCTTACCCTTCTTCTTCACATAAAACACTGTTTCAGTGTCCTTTCTCTCCACACTCCGCTCCCACCTTTCTCTCTCTAGAAACAAAACCCTCCCGATATTCTCTCTCTCTACAGAATGCCTCACTCACCGATGCTTAGCAATCGCCGATCTCTCTTTCTCTGAGAAAAACTCGTATTCCGCTTCAATGTCGTACCGTACTTTCTCCGTTCTGTAATTAGTCCATGTTAGCTTAGGATTTTCTTTTGATTTTCAGCAAATTTTTCCAGTAATTAAGTTGCTGTCGGGGAAGGAAAAAGTCAACCGTTTTAAGTTAATTTTAACTGTAATTAAGCTCAGAAAGTTTGAGGGTTTCGAGGTTTCAGTTTCCCTCTCCGGATATTGAAGTGTGTAGATAGAGATTAAAAATAAATAAATTTATATATACATATTTACTGATGATTACCGATACTAGGATGATGTCTGAAATCGGAATGCGATCGGTGATGAGAGGTGGAGCGGAAGATTATCGGGATGAGCTGGAGATGTTGCTGAGAGAACAACAGAGAAAGCAACAAGAGGCCAACGATATTGAAAGGGAGCTTAGCATTTTCCGAAGCGGCTCCGCTCCGCCGACTGTAGAAGGATCTTTGAGCGGCTTATTTGGTGTCAGTGGTGGCGGCGGCGGCGGAGGGCTTGGCAGGAGCAGTGGTCTTTCGGAGGAGGAGGTCAGGTCTGATCCGGCGTACGTTAAGTACTACTATTCCAATGTGAACCTTAACCCTCGTCTCCCGCCTCCTTCACTCTCCAAAGAGGACTGGCGGTTCACGCAGCGTTTGCAAGCTGGTGGCGATGGGGCCAGTGCGGCCGGCGGCGGTGTCACCACATTGCCGGCTGTTGGTGATAGGAGAAAAGTGATTATGGGTGGTGGTGACGACGATGGAGGTCTTGGCGGCAGGTCACTGTTCTCGATGCAGCCGGATTTTGGTGGGAAGAAAGAAGAGAATGTGGTCGACTCCAGGAAAGAATGGGGTTGTGAGGGACTCGTAGGTTTGCAAGTAATGGGATCCACGAGGCGACAAAAGAGCTTTGCCGAGATCATTCAGGTGAACAAATTAAGAAATACTCTTTACCCACCCTTGTTCAGGTTCAAAAGATGTTAATTTCGTAACTGTTGATTATCCGGAGTTGATTTGTGATTCCGTTGCCCGTTTATGTGTGTCTGTCGACAAGCTATGGAAGTTAAGGGGTTTGATAAGGAAATGTGTATTTATTTGTCTCCTTGCATACGTTTTCAAAATGTAATTCTGTATCGTTCTTTGCTTTTAGGTTTTATTATACTTGGATAATGGCTGCGCTAATCATTTTTCATTAGTGTTAGTAATTCTTTATTAGATTTGTTCTGGTTGTAGATTTACAGATTTTGATAGTGTTACAAATCTTAGATGTTACCTATTGCAGTTTATCTGATGCCTTATTGTTTTGTTTGAGTTTTGCCATGCTTGCCTGAAGATGTGTATACAGTTCTTTGGAAGGAGCGGTCATGTAACTATTATATCTGCTGACTGTAAATATTTATGTCAGCAGTGTCTGTAGTGGCATCAATAGTTTCTCTTGAATAGTTGACTACTGCGTTTTGCATGCTTCAATAATAAAGTAGCAAAATTTTAGCTTCTTTTGTTGTATTCAAATCATTTCTCTAATATAGCAGGTTTGAGGGGATTGTTCCTTCTTTTTGTGCCAAGGTGGTATGTCTGTTTGAACTTTTTGTTTTGTTTCCCCACTATGCAGGGAACTTGTTAACTTACTAATATGCACAAATCTGTAATTTTTATGGTTGCTCTATTTCAATCTTTTATAATTTTGATGTTGAATTGAAACTTCAATATTTTTGCAGGACGATGTAAATCAACCGACATCACTTTCTGGTCATCTGTCTCGTCCTGCTAGCCGAGCATTCGATAACATTCTGGAATCGTCTGATCCTCAGTTTATCCATCTTGAGGAGTTGACATCAGTGGATTCTTTATATTCTGGTGTAAACAGCCAGGGGATGTCTGTGCTCCAAAATGTTGACTCATCAGCTTCTCAAAGTTATGCCTCTGCTTTGGGTGCCTCATTGTCGAGGAGTACCACACCTGACCCTCATCTCGTTGCAAAAGCTCCTAGTCCTCGCATTCCTCCTGTTGGTGGGAGTAGGTCCCTTGACAAAAGAAATATCAACATTCTGAATAAAACTACTGATGCTTTCTCGAATGCAGATGTGCCTACAGAGCTTGCTCCTGCCTTCTCAAGCATGAGTTTATCGGTAAATACCATTTTGGATGATGAGAAGCATTTATCATCTCAAACTCATCACGAAAAACTTTACAATTTGGAAAATGATCAGAATGCTGCTAAACATCGTACACTCTTAAACAGCCCCGGATCAATGCAATTTCATAAATCTGTTCTGCCCTCTGCTGAGGCATACTTTAAGGGATCATCCATGTTGACTAGTAATAGGGGGGGCAATTCACCGTCTAAGTATCCAAATATTGATAATCCAAATTCCTCATTTTCCAACTATGGCTTGTGTGGTGCTGCAAATACTGGATCGCCATCCATGGGGAACCAGCTTGGTGTTGGTAGTCTATCACCTTTGCTTGATGACATTGCTGCTGCAAGGGCGATGGGTGTTGACTCTAGAACATTGGCTGGTGGACTGACTTTTGGCCCCAATTTGCTGGCTACTGCTGCAGAGTTGCAGAACATTAGTAGATTTGGTAATCAGAATTCTGGAAATGCTCTGCAAATGCCTCTGATGGATCCTATGTACCTTCAATATATGAAAACAGCTGAGTATGCTGCCGGATATGCTGCAGCTCTTAACGATCCTATGTTTGATAGGGAGTCTGTTGGGAGTTCATTCATGGAGCTGTTGGAGATGCAAAAATCTCAGCTAGAAGCATTGCTCTTGCATCAGAAGTCACAGTATGGTCTTCCCTATCATGGAAAACCTAACAGTTTGAATCATGGTTATTATGGAAATCCTGGATATGGTGGTGTTGGTGGTTCCTATGCTGGAAGCCCAATGGTAGGCCAGCTTCTTCCAAATTCGCCAGTTGCGGTCAGCAGCCCTATCAGGCATGGTGAACGAAATTTGCATTTCCCGTCAGGAATACGGAACTTCAATGGAAATATTGCGGGATCATGGAATTTGGATCTTGGCACTAGCCTGGAAGAAAGTTTTGCATTATCATTGCTGGATCAGTTCAAGAGCAATAAAACAAAGTGTTTTGAGCTCTTAGAGATTGCTGGTCATGTTGTTGAGTTCAGGTATACAAATGTGGATTATTCTTTCTTGTGCTTTGTGTTATTTGTAGAGTAGTTGCTCTGATATATATGATGTGTAGAAAATCTAGTTTGAGAATTTGTGATGGATGGATAATTATTATCTGTACACAATATTACTGTTTCTGACTACATTGAATGCCTTGTTTGAGCAGTGCGGATCAGTATGGTAGTCGGTTTATTCAGCAGAAACTTGAAACAGCTACCACAGTGGAGAAGGACATGGTTTTCCATGAGATTATGCCTCAAGCACTTTCTCTGATGACTGATGTGTTTGGGAATTACGTGATCCAAAAGGTGAAGTTGCCAGCTTTTTATCTTTACCTCTGTATATATTGCTCTGTATTTGGTACGCAGATTACAATTTGGTGATGTTACATGAAGTCTGTTGCAACAAATCATGTTATTTGCTGGGCTTATAATTGTCTTGGTCAATTTCTTTTCCAGTTTTTTGAACATGGAAGTCCAGCTCAGATTAGAGAACTGGCTGAGCAGCTAACTGGCCATGTTTTGGCACTTAGCCTTCAGATGTATGGCTGCCGAGTGATCCAGAAGGTATCAAAACTTTATTGGAGTTAATATTGTTTTCTTCAAAAAATAGCCTAGTGTTCTTATTCTGTAATCAATTTCCTCCCTCCCTTTTGTGTTGTTATAATCGACTGCTAACTTATATCTCCTCTTATTGCCGAAACAACTAGTATAATCCTGCATCAAGGAGTGGATGGCATTAGTTCTTTTTTCTCAGAATTTGTTGGTTTGACCTCTTAGATGTGGGCCACTGCATAGCATACTTTATTTTATTTATTCAACTGCAGATTTGTTGTATCATAGGACTTAATAAAAAACTGCATACTGTTGTTATGCTATTTGTGAAACGAGTTTTTATTTTTGCAATGCACCTTTCACACTTCCAAAACAACTTCTTATATTTGCAAGGGAAACTTTTTACATTTCCGAGGCAAAATTTATAAGGACAATGTTTCATCTCTCCATTGCTTATTTAGGAGAGGCTCTAATTTTTCCTTTTGGCCACTTCTATGAAGATACTGCGTTTTGAGAATGTTTTGTTTGTTCAGGCAATAGAGATTGTTGGCCTAGATCAACAGAAGAAAATGGTAGTAGAGCTAGATGGTCATGTTATGCGCTGCGTACGTGATCAGAATGGGAATCATGTCATTCAGAAATGTATTGAGTGTGTTCCGGAAGATGCTATTCAATTCATCGTTTCAACATTCTACAATCAAGTTGTGACATTGTCAACTCATCCCTATGGTTGTCGGGTTATACAGGTTACAGACTAAACACATTTGTTAATGTGAACACAAAATTCCTATTGTGAGTTCTGCTATGATGAATGCTGATACTTGCTGGAAATAATGTGTGATGTTGCAGCGAGTCCTAGAGCATTGCGATGACCCCAAGACGCAAAGCATTGTAATGGATGAAATCATGCAATCTGTTTGCATGCTAGCCCAAGATCAGTATGGCAACTACGTTGTTCAGGTTGCATTTCTACTTTTTATCTCAGAATGTGTGAGGTCTTTGTTTAAATTATAGTATGCAAATCGGTCATCTTTACCTATTGGTAAGTGTTACGTGTGTAGTGCTTTTCATGATGCAATCACTTGTCCCTTCTCATCAAGTGCTGTAATTGTCGCTTTTTGTCTTTTTTGCTCTTCTTCAAAGGTAAATTTTGGGGTTCAGTTCATTATTCTATGACCAGTCAACCATGCAGAAAGTTTCTAGGAAAACTTTGAACACAACATCTTATGTCTTATTATCTTAATCATCTGACTGATGGGTGATTGATCTTATATTTTTAAAAACTCCATATGGTAAATTTGTAGCATATGGACGAGCAGCTTCCATATTGGTGGGTACACTGTAAGTTCTTATCTATTAAGGCTGTCTCATACATAATGCTGTGTCTAATGCTCATCAAATAACTGACTCAAATGTCAATGTATTGCATTATTACGTGGGTATAAAAATTAGCTATATACTCATGCTGTTAACTGATGTTTGTACTCAAATGTGCTATTACTCCCCTATGAGGATTGCTTTCTGGCTTGGTTCTCAAGTTTTTCATTGATGTCTTTCTCGGTATTTCTTTGTGTAAATGATATTTGCTCTGTTATGTTTTGATTTTAACTCATTTGTTGTGACAGCATGTACTGGAACATGGAAAGCCAGCGGAGCGCACATTGATAATTAGTAAACTAATGGAGCAGATAGTCCAGATGAGCCAGCAGAAATTTGCATCCAATGTGGTGGAGAAGTGCTTAACTTTTGGAACCCCTGAGGAGCGCCAGACGTTGGTGAACGAGATGCTTGGCTCCTCAGATGAAAATGAGCCCCTTCAGGTTAATTTCCGTCTGCTCTCAGAAATCTTACCTATGCATTTAAGCTTGATCTGGTTGTATCTCTATAACTTATTCTCAAACTTGTATGCTTTTTGAATTCTTTTTTCACAATGATAACGGATCTCTGGATGTTTAAATCATCAGACCTTTTAGAGATGCAATTTCCACTTTTTGTTGGTTTTGGTGGAAACAAAGAGAAATGTTGCATTTTGTTCAGAAATTATACTAGGTTATGATGTCTGGACTTTGAGATTTTGATGGAGCAAATAATCGATTCTGTTTTCCCTCAGTTAGTTGATCTTAGTTAAAAAGAACTGACACAAGCTGATTAAGAAATGTATTCATTATTCTCCATTCTCTATATATTTGCTTTTGGCACTAGGTTAAGATTTATTTCCTCTAGTTCATGATAGACCTAGAAAGAGGATTCCGTGACGTTAACTTTGATTCATTAACTCTTTTTTGACTTGTTTCTTCAACTTCAGGTGATGATGAAAGACCAGTTTGCTAACTATGTTGTACAGAAAGTGCTGGAGACTTGTGATGACCAGCAACTTGAACTGATTCTTAATCGAATAAAAGTTCATCTGAATGCACTGAAGAAATATACATATGGAAAGCATATAGTTGCTCGTGTAGAGAAACTTGTCGCTACTGGAGGTACAGATCATCTCTTTTTTGAGTTGTTTTTTCTCATTTTACATATGGAATTTGATTCTTCTTTAGAATGATGGTCATTGAGCTGCTTGCGGGCAGAAATGTTGAATTGAGTACATTTTACTTTTAACAAGATTTGCTGGTTGTAGAATATTAATTTAATCTTTGCCTGCACTAACTTAAAGCTTGGTGTAGTTAAATACTGGATAATTTGTAGCAAGACACAAGGTTAATCATGTGTTGCTCTGGAAGAGAATTGCCTAGCCAATTTCAATATAGGTTCACATTTTGTCTGAGCAGGCTCTCATTGTCGGAAAATTAGTAAATATGCGTCACTTTAACTGTTTTTTTGCTGCGAGATGATGCTTTAATGGTACCTTTTTAATGATTTTGCAGAGAAGAGGATAGGCATCTTATCCTCCTATTCTGCTGCTGCTTAGATGGCGTAGGAAGGAAATTGTACAGCTAACAAAGGCGCGAGTATGAGAGACCCGCCTAGCTTCGGCTCCATCGGTTTATATTTGAGGGGGATGGAGCTTTCCCAAAATAAGCTTGTTGGTTGTACTCTTAAGAATGTACATTGTTAGTCTGAATATATAATATATATATATATATATATATACCTAGAATCAGGTTAGGTGAGGCTCAGATGATGAAGGAACCTGATGCCCCTGCAGAAATATGATAAAAACTCTTGTACAAGTTGTAAGGGTGTAAAGAGGAAAGGAAATGTAGTAAAGTGATCGGTGACTGTACAAATATGTTTGCCAATGTGCAGTGCAGAGCTGTGATGTTTTAGGAGGCCATAAATTTTCTTATGTATCAACTATGAACCCATGATTTTCCTTTCACAGAAACTTTTTCTACCTTTTATTAGCTTCTCTTAAATGTTTGCTTACTTGAAGTGGGTCTACGATCGTTACTTTTTATATACAATATGAATTGTCATCTCTATCTCTTTTTATATATAATCTGAATTGTCATCTCTATCTCGTAAATTCCATAGTTTACTAAGAGAATCAAGGAGAAGATTTGGACGATCAAACAATAGTTAGACTATAAGATGTTTCTTATCGTTTGTGCTGCAGATTTAGAACTGTTTTTTGGCAGGGCAGAAAGTGACGGCATACGCTGATGCTCTGCATTTTTGAAGTGCATTGGAACGATCACAAGCGTAAGAATACGCCCGGGGGCAAAGAACCTTAAACATTTCTGCAGCCATGGAAGGTTTGCATTTCCGGGCGTCGCTAAATGCACCGGTGCAGCAGTATTCCGGTGACTTTGTGGCCAAACATTCACTCTCGCATCCGACCACCACTCCGCCTTCAAGCTGCACCGCCAAGGACACCGGACAAACAGCATTCAAATCGGCCTCGCAGGCAGCAACCCCGCACCCATGATCTTCACCGGCACAGTTCGCTGCCGCCGGAGCCATTGAAACGGGAAGGTTAAAACCATCAACCAAACTCACATCGTAGTAATGATTAATCGGATCTTGCGAAGTCCCCAGCGTCATTTGGACTAATGTCGCCGGAGGTTTCCCTGCTTTGCCCCGGCACTCAAGGAGACCACCGCAGTCTCCAGTTTGACACCGACCTTTACCGCAGTTGTCAAAGCAGCAGCCCCGACGGCCCCATATTCTCCCGGACCAGTTTTCCGGTGTCTCAATAACTACTCTTTCGCCGCAGGGGAGATGGAATCCGCCGTTGTGAGGAGTTTTCTGTCCTTCCTGGGCAAGAATCGCCGGCCAAACGCTCTCATTGCAGTTGTTCGCTATAACAAGTCGGGTTCCATCTGCATCCCAACAAAATGGCAATCAAGTAAAGTCAGTACTAATTGTGAACATCAAAAACAAAAACAAAAACACAAACGCATGACATGCATTAGAGAAGTTAAGTTCGTACACGATTGAGGGATGAGTGTTAAAATGCAAAGAGTAAAGCAGAGAGGCATGAGAATCGGCATTTCTTCCGAGCACCAATGATGAAGAAAGACAGCGATCGGTTGAAGGATTCTGGGTGCAAATTTGATAAATACTAGTGATGAAGAAAAACTGTAACTTCTTGGAACCGAATGCGAAAAGACGAGACATGGGAATGTTTACGTGGTTTCTACTTTGAGAGAGAAGGAATTGAATGAAGCCTCCCCTGGGTAAACAGTTTCTTTAATTCTTTCCGTTTTTTTTTACACTGAAAAGATGGTATTGCGCAAACAAAGTATACTCTTGATATGGAGCGGTTGTATGGCCCAATGGGCCTGGAGTGAGAAGCGGCCCAAATGGTTCCTAAGTCGGTTTGGGCTGTGTCATGAAATCATGAATGTCAATATGAGCCTCCAGTGACATATAAAGGTAATTTAGACACCCACCCCTCTTGAACTAGTTTTTGAGTGTGAGTTCTACCCAAATTCTTGACAGAATGCCGGAATAAGGAATTTTTATGGGCTAATTGAGTTGTAAAATAAAGCCATGATTACAATTATGTATCGAGCAATCTCCAATCACAAGTATAACGAGATTCTCAATCCAACTCAGTTTAATTAAAAAATTTATTGTTCCGCTATAAGGGTCATTAACTTATTATCACTTATGAGAAGAAGTGACACCAAAATCTATTAATCAAAAACTCATGTAAAGAGTTATTGTCACTATTAGAACTACAAGCTAAGGAAAAAAAAAAAAAATCCTAGAAGCAACAACCCAAACGTCGTCGTTTTGTTATGATTATTCATAGACATTGAGCAACCATCCAAATCGGTTCACTTGAATATATTTGACCGTATTGTGTGTACTGCAAAACCCGAAATTAAGCCCCCGGATCTTTACTGTAACCGGTCCATCCGGTCACCCAATCGATTTTTCGCTCAATTATAAATATTTTCGTCAGAGATCAAACCAAACCCTTCCGGACCCCTTTCCCAACTCGGGCTAGCTCTGCGGAAAAATCAAAAACCAAGTAAGACATTCTCTTTGCTCTTCTTCGTATAAATATTAATTGCTACTTGCCTCTATACCCCCCGCTTTAAATTTCGAAGCGAAATTCTTGTTCTTTGTAGTTTCTGGACATGTTTATGAGAAGGATGATGCGAGGTTAATAACAATGGCGGATGATTCTTTGTTTACTTTGAGCTCTTAAAGTTGATTGATAAAAAGGGGTTGCGAAATTTGGGGGGGAAATTAAAAATGGATTCAAATTCGGAACCAGTACCTGTAACCCCACAGAAACATGATCCCGCCTGGCGACATTGCGAAATGTATAAGAATGGTGTTAGGTTTGAGCTTAAGTGCTTGTATTGTGGGAAGATTTTTAAGGGCGGTGGGATTCATAGGATTAAGGAACACTTAGCTGGGCAAAAGGGCAATGCCTCTAGTTGTTTGAGAGTTCAACCTGATGTTCGCCTTTTGATGCAAGAGAGTTTACGTGGGGTTGTGATGAAGAAGAGAAAGAAGCAAAAAATTGCGGGAGAGGTGACCGATTATAACCAAATTGTGGTAGGTAGTGCTAGTGAGGTTGATGCATTAGCCATTGATAGTAGTAATTATGATAATTGTGGAATGAACACTGATGTTAACTTGGATGCGCTTGGACAGGATTGTAGTGTGTTTGAGAGCGGGGAGGAAGTTGTTGGAAATAAAGCAAATGTTAGGAAGAAAAAAGGGAGAGTTAGAAGGGCATCCGGTTCTGTGAATCCAAATGCAATTGTAGCCAGTGGTAATACAGCTATAACTTCAAAGAAGGTGAATAGTCATGTTCATATGGCAATAGGGCGGTTTTTCTTTGATGTAGGGGTGCCATTAGATGCTGTAAACTCAGCTTATTTCCAACCTATGATTGATGCGATTTCTGCGCAAGTAGATCGTGTCATCGGTCCCTCTTATAATGACCTTAGGAGCTGGATTTTGAAAAGTGCTGTTCAAGAAGTGAGAAATGATGTTGACCAATGCACAGGCTCCTGGGGGAAGAGCGGATGTTCTATTTTGGTTGATGAATGGGTTTCAGATAGTGGTAAAATTTTGTTAGCCTTTTTGGCATATAGCTCTGAAGGAACTATATTTTTGAGGTCTGTGGAAATATCAGACGCCATAAACTCTGAGGACTCTATGTTTGAACTGCTTAAGGCAGTTGTGGAAGAAGTTGGTGTACGAAATGTGTTGCAAGTAATTACCAATTGTGAAGACCGATATATTGATGCTGGTAGAAGACTTAGTGATGCTTATCCCACTGTTTTCTGGTCTCCCTGTGCTGCTCACTGTGTAGATTTGATGCTTCAGGACATTATGAAGCTGGACTGGGTGAATGAAATACTCGAACAAGCTAAAACAATATCGAGATTCATTTATAATCACAATGTTATTTTGAACATGATGAGGAGGTATACTTTTGGAGTTGATTTAGTTGATTTGGGGTTCACTTGCTCTGCAACAGATTTCATGACATTGAAGCGGATGGTTAATATAAGACACAATTTGATATCCATGGTTACCTCAGAGGAGTGGATGGAGAGCCAGTACACAAAGAAACCAGAGGGATGTAGTGTTCTGGAATATATCAACAGTCAATCATTTTGGTCCACTTGCGTATTGCTTACCCGATTAGTTGATCCACTCTTGCGACTTCTGAGGATAGTTGCAAGTGAGAAAAGACCTGCTATGGCATATGCTCATGCTGGAGTTTACCGAGCCAAAGAAACTATTAAGAACGAGCTCACTGATAAGAAGGATTATTCCATTTATTGGGACATTATAGATCAAAGATGGGAGCCGCTTCAGCGTCATCCTCTTCTTGCTGCTGGTTTTTACCTAAATCCCAACTTCTTTTACAGTACTCAAGGTGATTTACTTCTTCATATCAGGTCTCTAGTATTTGATTGTATAGAGAAAATGGCTCCTGACCCAAAAGTTCAAGATAAAGTTGTGAAAGAAATAACCTCCTATCAAAATGGTGCTGGAGATTTTGGCCGGAAGATGGCTGTTAGAGCTAGAAACACTTTGGTTCCAGGTAATGATTTATACATTTTAAACAGCTGCTACATGTTTTCTTCTTCTGTAGCGATGACTTCTATTTCCAGTGTTGTTACAAGTTTCTCCTACATTTTGCAATGTAATCTGATTATTGAGGCAGATCCCAACTCATAAATATGTACCGTCCTAAAGAAAAATCTGGTTTTGAAACTGTACAACTTATAGAGTTTTAAGGTGCATTGGCTATTTATTAATCTTTTTTCCAACTTATACCTTTATTTTTTAATGTTAGCCTGCACACAATCACATCAGTAAGGTAAGGTTATTAAAGGAAGAATTTTTTTGAATAAATAGTTTTTATTCTGGACAGGGAAATGTTGAGAAACAAAACTCTTCCATTGGAATGGAAAGAGTATTTAATATACTGATTTATATCTGTGACTTGATTTGTCCCAATTACCTTTTCGAATATATGGTAACTTGCTTTTAAGGTTACAAATCTGTTTTACTTTTCTAAAAGCCAAAGCTTTCTTTTGCAATTTACTTAGTTGAATGTGTGGCAAGGGACTTCAATAATGTTGAGGATAAAACATGCAGTCATCCTCTTTGGTAATCAGTTTGAATTGAAGGTAAAATACTCTTCATATCTTCAAATGTGCACCTCATGAGTTGGGGGACACTGGACAAAATTGTTAGAAAGTTACCCTGTTAAGGAACTCTCTTAGGGGTTCTCAGTAAAATGTGCTTTTATAAGCTTTGCACTCTGAAGTTTAGTGTTTTCTTGCTCACTTTCTTGCAATTTGATCCCTGTAGCGGAATGGTGGTCAACTTATGGTGGCGGTTGTCTGAATCTTGCACGTTTAGCTATCCGCATCCTAAGCCAAACTTGCAGTTTGATCTACAGTAAGAGAAATCGAGTGCCTTTTGAGCAGATGCATGAAACCAAAAACTGCTTGGAGAAGCAGAGGCTTAGCGACCTTGTCTTTGTTCAGAATAACTTGTGGTTGCGGCAAATGTAAGTAGAAAAGCCAAATTTTCACGTTTTAACTGTAAAATAAAGGTAAGAGTGATGGAGAAAATTTGAAATGAAATT
Organism: Leptodermis oblonga; assembly: GCA_016801395.1. Classification (NCBI taxonomy): domain Eukaryota; kingdom Viridiplantae; phylum Streptophyta; class Magnoliopsida; order Gentianales; family Rubiaceae; genus Leptodermis; species Leptodermis oblonga. The sequence goes on from CM028756.1 coordinate 45,965,120, forward strand.
GAATGTACTGATTGTCCTTTTCTGATTATTGATAGGGGGCAAAGGAACAAAGAACAGGACATTGTAGACCCTATATCCCGCGAAAACATTTCCATTGTCGAGGACTGGGTCATGGGGAAACCATTGTGCTCGGAAGACTTGGAAATTTGCGATTGGATGACTGTCGATCCACCTTTGGGCAACACGATGCTCTTAGGATCACCAATTGATGATGTTGAAGCCCTTGGTGCAGGTAAATGGTGGTTATTATTGTATATACATTGACTTATCAAGAAACTCAGCAGGCCTAACGCCATTTGTTTATGGACAGGTTTTGTTGACTATCAAATTTTTGATGGGGTAAAAGACAGTGAAGGAGAAAATGGAGGATAAGGTATCTCTATTCTCTAATGGTAGTAGTAAATTGCAAAGGGACTTCTTGCAAGGAAAAGAAAGTCCCAATATCCCTGTTACATTGTAAATACCTGGATCTAAGTGCATCTGCTGACAGCATTACGCCTGGGGCGAAATGTGTCGAAAAGAAAGCCTCTCTTACAGTTGCTGCTCTTCTGATGCTATGTACTATAGTATATTTGTAGCTGGAATTCTGTTTCTGTACATTAGAAGTGTTTTCATAAACATCTCAGCCATTTGTATATTGAGATGAGCTAGCTGGGATTGCAGATTTCCCAGATAAAGCGATTCTCAGCTACTGATTGTTATACTCGTGGGGGAATAATGCAAAAAGCTCAGAATTTTCATTAAGATATGCTAATATACATATACAGGAAGCTTGAATATGCAAAAATCTTGAAAGCTTTAAGATTCTACAATAATCTCTTCACTGGAAGTGGAGATGCTGGAATAGCTTCAAGATCTCCATCGCCATCGCCAGATGCAGGCGATGTCCACGCATTTAGTTTATCAAAATTTGATGAGGTTGGATATGAATGCACGTAATCCTCAAACTCACCACCCTTTTTCCCGTCGGACTCATCGGGCGCCGCCAACATGTTCGGCAACGCCACCTCTCCTTCCAAGTATCTCACCACCTGCCTCACGGTCGGCCTCTTTTGAGCAGCATTGTTGGAGCACATGAGCCCTAATTTAAGCACAATCATCACTTCTATCTCATCGTAGAGACCTACTAACCTAGGATCAACAACCTCAAGAATGGTCCCTTGCTTCCATCTATCCCAAACCCAATCCACCAAAACCAACTCCTCTGGCAACGCTTTCGCCTCGATCGGCCTTCTTGCACAGACAACTTCCAGCAACAGAGCGCCGAAGGCGAAAATATCAGAACTGGTGGTGGGTTTCCCAGTCTTGGTTAGCTCAGGAGCTAAATAACCCAAAGTTCCGACAACTCTAGTTGTTCCTGGATTTGAACCATGATCATATAACTTGGCTAATCCAAAGTCTCCAAGCCTTCCGTTCATCTCAGAATCCAACAAAACATTGCCTGCTTTGATGTCTCTGTGGATCACAGTTTGTTCCCATCCTTCATGTAAATAAAGCAGCCCAGAAGCCACACCGTTGATGATCTTGAACCTCTGTTCCCAGGATAATATTTTGTCAGGTTGATGATCAAAGAGGTATTTGTCTAAGCTTCCATTAGGCATGAAATCATACACAAGAAGCAGATCGCCTCTTCGCCTGCACCATCCCAGTAATTGAACCAAGTTCCGATGCCTGAGCCGGCCGATACTTGCGATCTCCGATACGAATTCACGCAAGCCCTGCCTGGATTCGTGGTTTATTCTCTTGACTGCGACTTGGACATTGGATTTGGGAAGAGTTCCTTTGTAAACCCGCCCAAATCCACCGAATCCCAGGAGCTCTTTGTCTCTGAAACCCTTGGTGCCTTTCTTGAGCTCTTTGTAGGAAAATCGATGCGGACCCACCACACGTTCCCAATCCTCAATCACATCCATGTTCTTGATTCTCCTGACGATGTACAGAGACAGCATGACTGCGAATAACATGAATGCGACGGCGGATATAGATGCGCCTAAAATCAATGCGGTGTGATTCTTTGGAGGGGCAGGAAGCGAAGGAAGTGAAGACAGATCTAGAGATTTAGCTTGCCCATTCATCTTGAAGCTCCATCCGAATATATAGTGAGATGAAGCAAGCAAGCCAGTCGAAGCAGAGAAGCCCACATACATGTAATCCTCGAAATACGGTGACAAATCCACATGAAAGGAGAGGACTGAATTACTGGGTTTCGTCGAAGACAATGAAAGAGTGACATTGAGTTCATTATTCGTGGAGTCGTAGTCAATCCAAGCCTGAATCGTCTTCCCGGACTTGAGATTAAGGTCATGGACCGTCGAATTTCCGTCGTCGGAAAAGTAGCCGGCGCTCACGGAGGCGTTTGAATCCAAACTGTTGATGTCAATCCCAATATGATTATCATTAATGTCATTGAATTCAATATCTCGCACGGTATCAAACTCAACAGCAAACAAATGATTGGTAGAGTTGCCATTGTCGGTCGTATTGACCAAGCCCAGATACTGCCGAGGAAAAGCCCCCGGGAAATCCTTCGTGAGGGAGACGACGAAGGCCAACCCATGCCCACCGAGATTTGCATACTCGGGAACCATCCCAAACGCAAAAGCAGTTGAAAAGGAGAAAACCTTACCAGTTGTGCGATTTTTGAAGAGAATCGCATTCGATTGGAAGGCATGAGCTACTAACAACCCTGTGTCGTTAGTGAGCCTCAGGATACCATTATGTTCAATCTCTGCAGCACCATTGAGGGACATATTTTGCGCTGCGTGCTTGAACCCGCCATAGAAGAGCTCATCAGATTGAGAAAAAACAATTCTTGAATGAAAAAGGAACACCAAGAACAAGAACGAAACTATCCCCAATCTTCTTCTGCCCATCAAATCAAATAAACAGGTTAGAATTAAGAAACTCGAAGCAACTGTGTTGAGTGGCAGTTAGATCCACGAATTTTTGAAGGGTTTTAGCTGGAAAGATTGTTGGTGAGGTAAGTTAAGTTATGTATGATTCTTGACAAAGAATGGGACATTGTTTGGAAGTGATAGAACAGAGAAGCAGCCGCATAAAATGATTAAAAAATATCTATATATATATATATACACACACAGAGGGGAGAAGAGCATGAGGAAGATGGCTAGGAGTGGTGAAGAGGAAAAGTGTGGTGTGGCGCCCACTTCATCTTTTTAACACCGACTTCGTATCGAACTAATGTTTGGCTTAAAATTTCATTGGTTTTGTTATAAGTTTTAGTTTTCTTTTAAATTTCAGAGCTCGTTTTTTCTCAAATATATACAATCCGTTTGACATGACATATTTTTGTCAAACTCAATTTCATACATAAGATAGGTGTATAAAAGTATTGAATCATTGTGACAATTTGTGTAATTGGAGATCTAAAAGTCATTCCCTCAAAATAGTGTTTAAATTCTTGACTTGTTGTGTGTAGAGTAGATAGGAGTTTGAAGGTAGTGCCGTAAATATTTTGAGAACGTGATTTTTCGTCAAACTAATTTATGATGTGACTACTCTCTTTTTATTTTTTATTATTATAAATTTTAACTAAGAATAGAATTTTTGAAAAAAATACAATTAATTTGATTATGGGGTCTAGGCAAATGTTTATATATATATATATATATATATATAGTTATTCTTTTCTAAATATTGTATTAGCGCAATGTTTATTAGACTGACCAGTGGTTTAAAATTCATATATAGAGATCCCTTTGAAGATATTTGATAAAATTAAAACGATATAGAGAAAATTAGTATAGCCCAGCACAAAAATGACACGCATAAATTTCTAACGAGACTATAAATACTGGCCAAGCGTGCAACAAGGGAATCGTCACGAATCTGCTGCACTTGAATCCATGTAAAATAATGCAATTTGATAAACCATCGAACTTAAAATTTTAAAACCACCATTCTAGTATGGGGAAAAATCAAATGTACTGTTATTTATCTTTTGATTATGTAACTTTACATAAATGTCAAGATACAATAATTAAAATAATTAATTTATTACTATTTATTTTATAATGTCTTTATTTTTTAAGTGTGATTAATTATGGATTACATGCGTATTACTATATTAGTAAATGTAGGAAGAGTAAAAAAATTGAAAGTGAATTTTCTGACTTAAAAAAAAAAAATTTGAAAGTGAACTATTATAATAAAACGAAGAAAGTAGTTTTGGTTTTATATTTCTATTCATTGAATGTATTATGTACAAAATGGGAAATAATTAGGAGACTGAAAATATAAAATGAATGATGCTGCATCACCTGATTTATATTTAGTAGTTTTAAAATTATTCAGTGATTTTTCACCATGTGAATATCACGTCAGTCACTCTACAATTTCACTCTCTGAATTTTTACTGAATGTATCATCACTCATATAAAATTATATAATAATAAAAAAAATGGTAATGGTGGGAGGAAAGGAATAGAATTGAGTAGCGACGGTGATTGGTGTTGCTGAAATGCAATAAGATGAAAAGTAGAGTGCCAATTGTCAATGGACATCATCTAGTAATGATGATCTGCTTTATTGAAAAACAGAATTATTATTTGCAGTAACTATTTTACTATTTGCAGTAACATTTTTCAGTGAAAAGTCTATTTTATCTTTTAACTATAAAAAAATGCTACACACCATTTGATTTTATAGTCACGAGTACGATCTATATTACATGGTATGTAAATAACCTACACATTTTTTTGGATAAAGGTGGTTTTTCTGGCCTATGAACGGGATTCTGAGAAAAATCCCTCCCGGGTTACTGCAAATAGGAAAATACCGCCCACAGTTGGCGGTATTCTAGAGAATACCGCACATGCTAGGCGGTATTTTGCCAATGTTCCTGTAAATAGTATGAGATTTTATGGAAATTTTTTTTTAAAACTTAAGGGCAAAATAGACTTTTCACAGGAAAATATTGCTGCAAATAATAAAATGGTTACTGCAAATAGTATGCCCCTTGAAAAAATATATAAACAATATCAGCTGAACCTTGTAAAATAAAAGCAAATTATGATAATATATAATTCTCAGCAACTGAAATTTTCGATCCGATCCTATCCGAAACAGCTAAGATACCATCCGATTATGAAAACCTCGGAGATTTTTACAAAACTTACAAATGAAATAATTAGAAGGCACGTACCATCTATAATTGGAAAAATTATTGCAGGCATCCGTTGCATTCTAAATAATAGTGCAGTAAACTTATCAGAAATCAATAATTAAGAATTATGTCGATTTATAGGCCCCTTAATCCCCATAATAGTACTCTTTCCTTTTATTATATCTAATTGCAGGCATCCGTTGCATTGTACGTGGTGCGCGGGATTCACCAAATTGAAAGTAGAGGGATTGGTAGGTGTCTTCAAATTCAAAAAGTAGTATTAGACTATTAGTATTCATCGTTGAAGGTCAAAGTATGTTGAGTACTTGGTGGGAATGGAGGACCATGCTGTTTGACTACCGAAATTCCATTTGAATTCATTCCCAACTGCCCCCGCCCCTCGGTCGCGCTCATAATGATAGTAAGTATTCCTTTTGAAATCGATGGGATGCTAGAATGGTTGTAGGTATAACTCTGATGGTCTTTAAATTTATCCCCACGTTGTATTTTTGTTCTCAATTCTTTATTTAAATTTGGACTAAAATCAACCAAACGTGAGTATACACGTGACGGACAGAACAGTAAAATATTTAAATTTGATAAAATGATATGTGGATGGATACGAAATTACAAGAAAAACTGACGAATCAAAAGTTCCAAATTTATTTGGGTTGAATTAATTTTTATCTAAATTTCAAGTTCGAAAAGGAGAGTATAATATAAGGTCAAGTTTTGATGCCAACGTGGTATTGTGTTGCGGGCAATACACGGCCAGGCCTATAAGCCTCCTACTCTACTCTCTATTGTGTTTTGGTCTACCACTAGGAAGCGTAAGTATTTATTGTTTAAGTTTTAGTTTCAACAATAAATTTAATATATTATAATTAATTTTTATTATTTTTAATATAATTTTTTATTATTTAATTATACTTTTTTATATTTTGAATATATTTTTTATATTATAAAATTATTTTTCTAAAAACTCAAACCAAAACTCAAATAGTCAATAAAGAGCCTAAACCTTTCAGGAAGCTTCCATTCCATATGTTGTTGTACTTCTTCAAACTTCAAGGTTTAGTACTATAGTATGTAAATCATCCCCCACTCCCATCCCCACCCCCACCCGACACCCACAACCACACCATATGATTTGACTCCAAAATAAGAAAAGTAGCATTTCTTCTCCCTTTAATTTTAGTATAATCATTTTCGTTTAAATAAAATAGTACAACAAACTGAACTCTTATAATGAAACAGAAGGAGTAGCTGATAGAAAATATAATAAATGACTTATTTGAAGGAGTTCAAAGAAAGAACATTATTTTCCAACAATAGTTTTTAACAAAAAGTTTCATGTTGGGCTATCTGATACATCGTCGTCATCAAATTAAACCCTTATTACTATCTCCTTTGGGCCGCCTAAAGATTGCGTGGAAGAAGGTTTTATGTTGGGCTTCCTTTTAATTTTAAGCCCAATTACACCCTAATTAAATCCAGCCCCAGTTAAAAGTATCAGGCTGCATTTGGTGAGGGGAGAGAGTGATAATTAATTTAGGATTAAAATTTATATGTTTGGTTCGTTTATACAAATTAAAATTTAACTATTTATTTTCATTTTTTTGCGTCAAATGCATTCCCATCGGACCATTTAGAAGCTCCCAATAGATATATCTATGCGATAATCATAGGGAAATGAATAAATAAAAAAAATAACACAGAAATTAAGGAGGATTAATTAAAAAAAAAAGAAAAGAAAAACACACTCTTTCAATTTAATTGAACAAGAGCGGTAATGTATAACAAAGAGACACAAAATTAAATTACAGGACAGAAAAACAGAGGAAACAACACTTAAAAATAGACTCCTTGACAAAAATTATAACCTCACTTCACTCCCAATAATATTAATGAACAATAATAGCTAGAAAGGCCTCTAAAGATTATAAGCGCAAGATCCATCGTCACTCCTTGCAGTGGGATCGAAGTTGTTAGCAATTGGGTCAGTGCATCCTTCTGGAACTGGTAAATTCACTTGCTGCGCTGCCGCTCCTGCAACATTCAAATCCACCATTAATGAATCCATTTCTGAAGCATTCATCCAAATTCCCAGAATTTACAGAGCATATTTAAAGGGATGCAAACCTCCTATTTATGAAGGCCTCTAGCATGGAGAGGAAGAAATCTAACCGTAGAAAGATCCACTCTCGATAGCATCCTTGTTAGCATCACCAAGAGCCGCCTCACTCAAATACTTGTCGGCCAATTGGACTCTCTTCACGTTCTCCTGTTCTTGCACAAGCATGTTTCCGTATTCCAGGAGCTTCTCCAGTGTCATTTTTGGCTGCTCGAATGTCGGGGGTCCTTCCCTTGAATTCACAAGCTTCTTTCCGATCACTTCCACTCCCACTCCTTCGATCCACTTCCTCACTTCGTCGTCGTACACTCTGGCCCTCAAAGCCCCAAAGAAATCTGCCAAATCGAAAAATTAGAAACCTTTCTTCATAAATGGATGGTAATTAATGGTGGGATTCGCTTTGCTTCGCTTACCGATGGATTGACCCGGGAAAGTGTCGACGAGTTTGACGATGTCTTCCTCGGCGACATTGTCAGTTCGGAAAATACCCTTGCACACTCCGACACGGTCGTCGCGGGTGGGTGCCCAATAGAATTTCTCCATACGACCGTCACGGATGAGAGGGGCGTACAGGGTTGAGAAATCGTTACCGGTGACGATGATGGGGACACGTGGATTCTCTTCCTTGTTGTACATTCCGGGGAGTTGTACGTTGGTGGGGTTATCGGCGATGTTCATGAGTGTGGCGTTCACCATCTGGTTGTTCACGGTGTACTGGGTGGTTCCGCCCATACGACCGGCACCGGCGTCAAGATCGTTGATGAAGAGGCAGCACATCTTTCCCTTCTTGATAATGTCGGCCGCTTCCCTGTATCTTTGCCTGATGAGCTTCGCCGGCTCTCCTGCGTTTCCACTTTCCAACTCTCCGGCACTCATCATGATAGGGCTGAAATTCATTGATACAAAAAAAAAAACACTTGGTTTAATTTGCAATTAAAATCAGGTATAATTTGGGGATTTGAGAAAGAGAACTCACTTGATTCCCATCTTGGCGAAGACAAGCTCACATTGGAAAGATTTTCCCTGACCTTTGCCTCCCCAAATACCCAAGATCAATGGAACCTTGATGTTGGGCAAGGTCATGAAGTTCTTGGTGATGTGAATAACAAGCTTGTCCATGAAAGCAGGGGCGATGTAGAAACCATTCATGTTGTTGTCAAAGTTGTATCTGTGCAAGAGGCATGGATCATCAATTTGTGTATAAATTGGAAAAATGTTTCATCGTGATTTATAAACAGCTATATCAAAAAGGATGAAACTTACGTTTTAAGTCCCTGGCTGAGGTATTCATAAGAGTTCATGACGGCGAAGTGAGTTCCCTGCTCCATTGGGGCTTGGAACAGAGAATCAACCATACCCTTTCCTCTGGTAATGTCTTGTTGATCGTCGGAGATGTCGTAGGCAAGCCCCGCCCATCTGTCCGGCTTCTTCTCTTTTTCCACATCGCCCTCAGCAGCCATGATTCTGAAGCTTACTGAAGAAGTCTTGGGGGCAGTGAAGGAAGAGTTCACCTTCTTCAGAGTGCCGCCGAAGAATGCCGAGGTTGGAACTGCGCCTCCATTACCAGCTCCGTTCAATTTTAGCTGCATTCAACCAACAATTCATTTCCAATTTTCCATTCAGGAACGAACAACCAATCAAATACACATCGACAGTACGCAACAGAAAAATCTGATCAATATGCATATAGGTTTTTGCCTCTCTATTTCAATAATAACGTAGAAACATGAAATTAAACACCATTAAAGCTTAAGCATGCATCTGGTGAAGTTATATTTGTCTAATTAAGACGATCCCCCTTTCACTATATAAGCTTCTCATGTTCTTCTATTATTCAGTAGAAATTAACATATACGCGGAAGAATTGAACAAAATAGCACGTACCGGGGCACCGTTGACAGCTCCGACGGTTGTGACGGCTGCTGCCATTTCTGCTAGCGATCCCAGTGAAAATGAGAGAATCGTAAGCTAAAGTGAGCGGCGGCGGAGGAGGAGGAGGAGCTGGTGCTTTTTGGACTGTGGGGAGAGGAGAGGGGGGGAAGGAGGAGACTTATAGTGTGATCGAGTGTACAGAAATTGAACAACTTCGGATTAGCTTTTCAAATCGTAACGGCCACACACTCAAGATTACCCGCCCTGCCACGTGGCGTGCCCTCGTTGATTGGAGTTGAATCCTCAAGGAATCTTGAGGTTAGCATTTTAGGTTTCTTCTTCTCCACTTAAAAAAAATTTTCGCTATTTGATTGGGTTTGGGTGGTACCATAAATGATAAAAACCCTCTTCAATAATTCACGTAAAAAAGTCTGCAATAAAAACAAGACAAAAAGAAGCTGAGCTATAACGTTTCGAGAGATTATTCAGTACATCTGTTGTACCACACCACGTAAAATGATATAACCAAATTGTTGGAGGCGTATAAGGAATTGTCTGTATTTGGAAGCTGTGTGTGCTCCACAGAGGTCCATTTTCTGAGTGGCGTTAATCACATCTTTTTCTTTCCAGAAGTTGTTCTTTAAGGGCCAAAAACCAAACTATCTCTTCCCATCCCATCTGCTTTTCTAAGCTGCAAACTTTGGAGATGAGCGATTGGAGAATAGGTATGCATAATGTATGGTGAGAATCAATTGAACCCAGTTTTTATTGATTTGAATCCTGCCTTGCATCAGATAATGTGATAACGATATTACCTCTGTGGGTCCAACTCCAACCCAAACTAATCACAATGTACTTCTTTTTACTCCTCACGTACTAAATAAAAGTAATTGTTCATTTTGAGCAATAATTATTCTCACATAATTGTTTTTTAAGCTTTTTGTTTCTTATTAATGAAAATTATTTTTATTCACACCCAAAGAAAATAAAAGGTAAAAATATAAGTCAAATGAATAGTGACATGTGCATTTTTGAAGCAATAGTTTTTTAAAAAAAATTATAATGGCAAAAAGAAAAAAAAAAAAAACCTACACTTAATGTAATCTCTTAAATGGGCTCAGTTTGAAGGTCCAATTACGGACGGTCAACGACGCATGGCCCAGGGAAATGATACAAGCGTATGTTTTAAGTGTATTCTGTACGGCCCATTAGGCCTAATCCACCAAGCTGGTCCGGCCATTTCGCTTGTCATAATTATTGTAATGTTTTGGATCCGACGTTTGAGATCAAATCTTATGTGTAATTCTACTTTGTCAACCTTCACACAAGAGAAGATTGTGAGGATACACGTAAATAAAGTAGACAGAAGATTTCAAGCCCGCGAATCATTGAAATCTCTAATAAGAGATTAAGAACTCAAACCATATTTACGATAGGGATGTCATGTTTTTTTATACTTTGCAAATAAATCTCATAACTTGCGCATTGTTACAAACTTACAGATCCCAGGACCTATACAAGCATACTATTGTAAAGTTGCAGTCAGGTCAATTCAAGCTGGAAAAATTCGACTTCCTGATCAACTTATGACGAGAAGCATAAGTACATGACTCCATAGTCTCAACTCAAGAATTCAGCAGTCGGATTTCGCCACCAAAGAGAATTAAGGTTCTCCTTGAAATGAAAGGATGGTTCATCTCCAATCCAAAGTTGCCACACAAATGTACATTGTACACTCACGGATACAAGTCCAGATAAGCAGAAGCCTTATTCCATATTGTGTGGAGCACAAACTCCAGAAAACATGTGCACCCACTCGTACAAGTTTAGATCAACAAGAGTCTTACTCCGTATTGCATGAGGCACGAATCTCAGACAAAATGTGCATTATGCACCTACTCGTACAAGTCCAGATCAACGGGACACTCACCTATGTTGTGTAGAGAAACAGTACACCAAAGAACTTTGAGGCAGCAAGCAGTGGTGGTGATCAGATTGCAGTAGATGAGGTTTAGAAAAAGACAGAATGAGGACAGATAAGCCTATATCATATAGCAATTAGGCTACTTGAGCAGACGGAAGATTGCATGATTAGTTCATAATACTAATAGAAAAACACACTTTCATCGTTAAACTCGAAAGTGGGAAAGGCTCCCCTCCACCATCTCATGTTCGTTCTTTTCTTTATTCCTCTGCTTAATTCATCCCGTGCATGAATTTCACTCAAAAACATAAACAAACAAAAAACCAAACACACTTTAGGCATCTGATCTGACAACACCTCAAATTAATTATTCCCTTTGTTTCATCTCTCTTCCTATGGCCAACGTTTTTAAGGTTCCAGAGTTTAAGCCATGGATGAAGCTGCTTGGCCTTAACCTTGTCCTTTTGCTGTCTGAAGGGGCCGGCCATTCCAAGGTCCGCCCACCCCATCATCATGCATATCACTTAAGTGGCCAACAGCCAAACATGAAGAACTATACACATTAAAATACTACTCTCTACTCAACTCAAGCATGATTACGCAGAGAAATGATCAGTAGTATGAATGATTCTTGATTGGTTTTCTCCTTCATGTCACTCATTAATGTCTGTATCATTTTTCTACTTTTTAGAGCCCATTTTGAACTTGTCGTTATTAAACAAATGAAGGGGGAATACTTTGACTAAACAACAACATTAGTTTAAACTAGTAATCAGCAATTATTTCTCACTTTGGAGCTCAAATACGGAAGAAAACAGTAAGCACACAATCAAGTTGTTCAAGCTTAACTGGAAAAAAAACCACTTTTAAGTAAAAGCAACAGAATAGTAAGGCTTACCCAATTTGTGAAATGAAAATGTTGGCCACCAAGGAGACCTAAAAGAATTTACTTTACAGGTAAAGATGGAATGTATCTTAGCCCCAATCAGATCAGCCGTGTGCAACTGCAACCCCTTTTGGGATGTGATTATAAAGCTTTGTCCTCACCCTGAATCAAGCAAATCCCAACAACTCAAACCTGAAAAAAAAATTACCAAAAATAAAAGCTGACAGATCAATAATGACTGGGACTGGCTCTTCTTGTGGAGCATGCAAGTTCTTGAGAAGAAGGTGCTCAAAAGAATGTGTGTTCGCACCTTATTTCTGTTATGAACAAGCCACCAGTCATTTTGAAGCAGTGCATAGGGTGTTTGGCGCAAGCAATGTCTCCAAGCTATTGCAACATCTCCCAGTGCAAGATCGCGGCGAAGCTGCTCTTACCATCTCTTATGAAGCCCTGGCAAGGATGCAGGACCCCATATATGGCTGTGTTGCCCACATCTTTGCACTCCAACAACAGGTTTTTTAAACTCTTAACACGTTCTATGTACACGATTAATGATACTCATCTCAACTGGGTCATGTAGAATGCATTCGTTGCCTACATTTTTATGAAATAATTATGTTTCTGATGAATCCCTTCTTACCATTCATGTGTTGGCCCGCAGGTGGCATGCCTGAAAGAGGAGATTGAAATGATCGGGAATCACATGGCTACTCTTGCCTACTCGAACCCTGAATTGGCATTTTCTTGTAGTGACATGGTTCAAGAGAATTACATGAACGAAGAACACATTGAACCACTTGCACATACAGGAATTCATGGTTGCGACCACAGCCATTTGATTGGAGAGCTCCTTCCTCAAGCCAATGCATGGGAGGCCGCTATCTCCCAGTTCTGTTCCGACTCAAACAATATCTCCCAGACGCTCATTCAAGAATTTGAACAAACAGTTCATCAGCAGTATTTATGGACAGAAAATTGCAGCAACAGCGTCTTCATTTGACAAAAAGTTGAACTATATATAAAGTCTCCCAAGTAAGACACAATTTTGGACTATGATCTCTGCCTCTGGGGTAAGCTATTTGAAAGAATTTACCAGAAAAGTTGGGGGTTTGGTTGGGTCCCCTGATTGTTGAATTGAATTTGAACCCCAGTTGAGTCGATTGGTCAAGAATCTTCCAAACCCAACAAACCTGTAAACAGAATTTTTCACTAGTTTGGATTTGCTTATCAAAATATTGTGATATCTATCTTGAAATTCACAAAGATCCATAGCAGTTATATATATGTCTCTACTTTTGTAAAGCAATGCAATGAGTTTGGAAACTGTCACTTAAATAAAGAGAAAATTCTGACGCCATGCAAGAAAAGGGATCGATCATATCACCAACAAAAACTCAAATTAACAGCAGATTTACGAACAACGCTAAGGAATTTCCCACAGGCAGACGGGCCGTTTTGACTCCCGCAGCTCTTTTCATTACTTTCGTCAAACAGAATCTACTGACATGAAAACAAAAACTGGGAAAAACATAATTGAAATCAAAGAACACACGCGATTCTCCATGATAAAAGACTTATTATTGTCAACACCCTTAACTGAAGTTCTGGAATATTAACGAATAATAACAGAGTGCCACGCGAATATCAAACATGACTGGAATTTCTTGGTGAAGTTGAAACCTCGTAGATCTACGGTAAACTCGACCTTGATCTCAGTTGGAGTATGATTCGAAAAGCTTAGGAAGAACACTGCAACCTTGGGTCGTTGCGTTTCAACTTGGATCGTGCAATATTTGAGTACTGTACTAAGAAGTCCAATCATTTACGGGCCAATTAGTTGGGCCTGATAGATTTATATTTTAGAGAGCTGAGCCCAACAGATTATTTCTTTTGCCTTGAAAAAATCATTCTAAAATTTAATGTACAAACAATAATAGTGTGGTACATGAAAATTTAGAATGATTTTTCACATAATAATCACATGAAAAAATGTTATTGAATACTTATAATTGTATGTGTCAAGTGACTGACTCCAATCATACGACTAGGTTGTTAGTCACATAAATTTTTTCCATTCAACATTTTCACTCCCCTTTTGCTTTTCGAGTGACTCGGTGAATATTCAAGGTGAAATGGTGTAACCTCATTTTACATTTTTATCTTATATTTTTTTCACTCTCCTAATCACTTGTGTGCAGACTAGTATAAGATTATTATTATTTTTTTTAAATGATAATAATGACGTACTAAATGGTCGCATGGCCCGTCAAGACTTGCGTGTGGGATCGTAGAGTTCCAAACCAAGAAAATTATGAGTCGAGTTTGAAATAGAATTCCAATCTTCCCAATACTAATAATACTAGACAACAATTCAATATTGACTGCTGGGTGAGTCAACCAAAAACTGGGGACATTCTGACAAAATTAAATACCAGCTCAGCTGCGGTTGGGAAACAAAGTTGTCGATGTGAAGCTTTTGTCCGAAGGGACTCCAAACGTAACGAAACGAAACGAAAGAAAAGATCACACCCATCCATCGATCCTTAATTGTTTGGTACTATCAAAAGATCTCAATGTTAGAAGTCGTAAACATGGGCCGATCGATTTGAACAACCCCCTCACCTACTGGGAATGTTCTACTTCGAAAATTCTAATGTGGGGTGGGGGAGAGAACCAACGCATTTAGGTGAACCAAGAGACGAGAAATTAAGACATTAAAAATGGGTGCTCTACCTAGAATTGGATCATATTCATAAGGTAATCCAACTAACACATTCATGCACTTTCGCATCAGCAAGAGACAACACACAGACTTCCTTTCCTTATCACGCTGTCTCCTTCAAAGATCTGGTCATCCATCATAATTGCTCCGCTAATCAATGATGCTTCTTTCTCCCCTTTCCATCCCTGTGTTGTTGTTTGTCGTTTTCGTTCCACTATTTCTAATAAATTCGAATTTATCAATCAACCAATTTCTTGATCATACTACTACTATATAATTAATGTACATATAGTATACTTACAGCAAAACTCAGAATTAGGCAGTAAGATGTTGCAGTTTGGTGTCATGGAGGGATGGATGGATGAACATGGAACAGTTTCAGTTAGTACTCACTAGATGCTCAGTGTCTGAAGGAATCTCTCTCTCTCTTCCAACAATAGCAAGAAAACAAGATTGAACTGACATGGACTCAAATAGATTCATCAACAACAACCAACACAATCTTACACACAGTCATAAGCAAGTACAAGTTATATTCATTACAAAAGCACAGGAAGTACTGTATAGTACAGGGCCTTCGCTAGTGTAATAGAAAAATAATGTGGCCAAAATAAGGAAAGAAGATATAGGGTTTCTACAACAAAATATTACTTCCTCGTTTCATTTGGAGGGAGATTCCAGTGATACAACTGTTTATAAATCACGAAGTGGAACTCCAAAGTGAACTCGTCTAATGCTAGAGAGGAAGTATATATTTTTCTATCTGACTTACATTAAGGGTTAATTACCGTATCTCTCAACAGAAAGATCAGAACACTCCAAAAACCTATGTATCTTCCAAAGATTCCTCAACAGCACTGCATGTGTTTATGT
Organism: Leptodermis oblonga; assembly: GCA_016801395.1. Taxonomy (NCBI): domain Eukaryota; kingdom Viridiplantae; phylum Streptophyta; class Magnoliopsida; order Gentianales; family Rubiaceae; genus Leptodermis; species Leptodermis oblonga. Next base: position 45,980,656 of record CM028756.1, read on the forward strand.
GTGTGCAATTAGGGCTTGTGTATATTTCTGCCCGGAAAGTTCCTATCACAACTAATGAATATGACATATATTTGCAGAAAGAACATCTCAACAAGGGAACTGAAACACGATCAAGATCCAGTCCTTGGTTAAGAAAGGGAACTCAAAGAAAGAAACAGTTGAATTTTTAACTCAGTTCATAACCAGATCCTCTATATCAGTGTACCCTTGTTAGGGGGTACATGGGATACACAAATACAAGGGATTGATCTTATATATAGTCAACAACAACATTATAAGTTTAATGTGGTGTCAATTTTAATATTTTTTTATAGGTCAATTGTAACCAAGATGCAACAAAGCATGTGAGACAAATAACAAGTACTACTTTGATTGGCACTTGTGCATACAAGAGCTTCCAGATAAGTTTACCTTATTTTGATCTAGAATGTCACGTGCCCCAAAATCAATATTTTCAAGAATCTATACATCAACCCACATTTCATGTAAGAAAGAATGATTGCTACACAATTTGGATGAAAATCAAATTTGCGACATAAATAGATATATACATAGATGATCAACTGCAAATGTGAAATGTCCACCATTTTTATCCAGCATTGGAAATGGACCCGGCCAGTCTCAAGATATATATGAACAAACAAGACTGAAATTACCTTGCGTCTAGGCATATATGAATTGAAGGCACTAACTTTTTGAGAGTGGAGAAATGACTAATAATGGAAGAATGCATGCATATATATATATATATGAACAAATTATGCAGCAGCTATCAATCTCTTTCATGACAAGAATCAAGCTAAAATTGAAGCCAGCTGCCAAAGAATACATTATTATTCATCACATTCTTACCATATTCATTCCATGTCTATCCAGAATTGCATGGAGATTTGAAGAAGTAAACGCTAGAGAGTTCATTTCACTATCTATAAATATAGCTATCATTAAGGATCAAATTAATACTACTAAACATTACTAGAATTAAGTTACAAAAAAAGATGAACAAGCTAGTTTAGTACTACTACTACAAAACATCCCATCAACCTAAATTATTCCCTAGCTAGATAATGCATTAATTCATACAAAATGGTCAAAGCTAAAGCTTAGCTAGGCTTCTTTTCTTCTTTTTCTTTTTTTTTTTTTTTTTTTCCTAAATTGATCACACCTAATTACTCTCTAATTTCCAATTCCGACCAAAGCCTCAATAAGGAGGAGGAGGAGGAGGCCTCCAAAAGACCTGATCATGACCGCCCATTTGACCATTGGGAAGATGCATATTAGGTGGCACACTATATAATGGCATAGAAGTTGCGGGATCAGCGGCCATACCATGAGATTGAGAACCCGAGGAAGTGGCTGTGGCAGCAGCCGTGGCCGGAGTAGTATTTGTTCCGGTTCCGGACGTTGGCTGCAATTGCATCTCTTCACCGTCCCCCGCCGCCTCATCCGCCTCCAAAGGCAGCCTCTCGTACGTTGCATTTGAGAATGTCGCTGCTATAACCATCACCGGCCCGGAAGCGACTAAAGGCCCGACCACCGTGCCACCCACAACCTGCCCCTGACCGCCGGCTAAGTACACCGTCAAGCCTGAAGCTCCGGGGGGAGACGGGGCGGGTAGAAATGCGCCCGACAAGGATAACACTTCGAATCTGCCATGGAGGGTTATGACGCCACCGGGAGCAGCCGGTTGACGGAAGGTCACATTCGTAACAATCCCGCTTCCGCTCAGCACCGACACGCCGCGGTGGCGGCGCTGTGCGAAGTTGGCGATGCTTTCCGCCACGTCACTCCCGCTGCTTATTTCGAGGACGTGACTCCGGAGAGCGTTTGGGCTTTCCTTGGTAATCACAATCGGTGGCTTCGGTTTGTTCTTCGAACCGGGCGGCCTCCCCCTCGGTCGCCTCCCAGAACTGCCTCCGCTCCCCAGTTCGGATATCTCGAGGCCGCCCGGATTTTCCTCTTCGTTTTCGTCGTCAGGGTTTTGGGCGGTTACGTTAGGGTTGTTGTTGTTGTTGCTTCCGCTACTGTTGGTGGCGGTGGTGGTGTTGTCCATGAACTCTTGCTCCCTTCTCTGGTTGATTCCGGCGGCGGCATTCTCATCTTCGGCATTAGAGCTCCGGAGATGAAGAGATGGATTCATTGCCACGTTTCCAGCCCACCACCTGTTGTTGTTGTTGGCCATGACCTTCGTCTTGATTAGAAAAAAAGCTATCTAAGGAAGGAAGGCAGCTAGAAACTCTTAATAAATTGATATACTTGTTGGTTGACCCTTGTTTCTTCCCTTTTGACTATAGATATATAAGCATTAATTAATGGATGGATATAAGATAACAATAGAAAAGTTCCGTTGCCATGTAATGGCAAGTTACTTAATGGTTTCTTGTAATTGACTGAAATTCTGTTTTTGTTTGAATTGAATCTACAAAAATGAGATCTTAAAAGCTTATCTTAGACACGACTATTCTTCTTTGCTAACCGACCACGACCAACGACCAGCTACCTAGCTAGTTTCCTTCCTTCTTCCATAACCCACACTCCATCATCAATGAGCAATCAAAACCCAAAAGAAAAAAAAAAAAAAAAAAAAAACAACCCAGTTCTTATGAGATTCCAGATCTGTTTGATAGAGCAGCTAGCCAAGAACAAGAAGAAAGAGAGAAGATAAAGTAGAGAGATCTAGGAAAGAACAAAAATGCATTGTGCTACAGTAAAACACGGAGCCAAAAAGGTGTTGGGTATGCTCAATTCTGATGAGGAAAGAGATGGAGAAAGATTTTAAGGAAGGAAATCCTTCAGATGGCAGTCAAAAAAAGACTAAAACATTGAGAGAAAGGAAAGGGAAGGGAAGGCAAGGCAAGGCAAGGCAATTTCTTCATCTGAGGTTGCCTCCAGTGATGACTAAACTAGTAGTACAAAAAAAAAGTACAGTAATACCAGAACTGAGAAGCTTTCGTCTTCTTTCTCTTTTTTCTTCTTGGGGCCTATCTATCTCTATCTAATCTGGCTGTACTTGTAACCTTGCCTTTTGCAGCTTTCCTTGGGTATTCCCTCCCTAGGGGCGTATTGCCTACTCCAATACGGTCGTATTCTACCCTACGCATACGAATTCGTATATTTCGCCACTCAATTTAATTCACTCATTTTTTCCTTTTTTTTTTTTCTATTATTTTGAAAATATATTTTTATAATGTAAAAATTGCATTTAAAATGTAAGAGATTATAACTGAATAATAAAAAATAATTGTAAAAAGGCAATAATTCGGAATGTTATAGTTGACAATCAATTTTAATGTATGTATCAAAATAATTGTGTCATCAATTACTACTCTTATTATTATGAATAGGATGAATAATGTATTACAAAATTAATACTAACATTGATAGTCACACTTTGTATGTAATGATGTAATGCGTTAAATGTCACATTATTAATTATGATGAAAATTGAATATAAATTCATAGAAGTGAATATCGTTGCTTTATACTCCCTCCGTTCATTAGAAATTGACTCTTCTAATGGAATAGACAGAGTATATTATATTATATTTATATTTTTGAAGTTATATTTTTTAATTTATAAACAGTTGTATTAATACATAATAAAAAAAACAATTGAAGTAAAAGATTAGGATATAATTTAAAAAGTATTCGTTTTTGTAATTTGTATTTTGAATTACAATAATTTTGTGAAGGAAATACTAGTGAGCATATTTGTCAGTCATGAATTATACAGTAAATATAAAATAAAAAAAATTTTGAATTGTTATATGAGGAAGAAAATTTTGACTTGGACTACTACTACTGGCTACTGCTGCGTTAAGATAACTAACAATGTATGGGTTTGACGTGCACCGGTACATCTACGGCGGTATTCCTGTTCCATTTTGGCTTTCCTTAGTAAACGGTTTTGGACCGTCAATTTTATGGCTCAAGTTCCAATCACCTGCACTCGCTTCCACGCCTCTTACTGTAACTGCCTAGTAAATTTACTTCTTAATCCTCCATTATCAAACAAGTTTCCCCTTTCTTTTCTTTTTTTTTTCTTTCATTTTATTACTTTCTAATAATAATTTGATTACAATAATAAGTGAAGATAGAAAAAAATAAATAAAAATAAAAATTGGAAAAGCAAAAGTCAATTGGGTTGGTGAAGGAAACACTACCTTTTAGTTATGCAAGAATGGCCTCGCATGTATTTCTTTTGAAAGGTGTTTTGAATTTTAAAATTATTAAAGTTATATTAGAAATGTAAAAAGGTATTTGGAAAATGTAAAAAAGAGTTTGAGAAATGTAAAAAGATATATTAAATAGATGAGAAATTATTGTAAAATAAAAGTGAGAGTGAAATGAGATGAAATTATTTATTACCATACGAGGCCTAAGACACTTTTCTTTGTTTTGGACACTTCGAATTATCGGACTGATCTATTTTTGGGCAGCTAGTATTACTTGTATTCCATGTTAAGTAACCTAATGTAATATGCGTGGATGGATATGATTGGATGTTACATATGAATCATCTCTGATAACAACTAATAATTCGAATGTACTGAATAATCTCCCGTTTATGAATTCGTTGATCAATGAAACATGAAAAAAGGCGGGGTCAATCAAGTTATGGGGTTACGTAGGGGTTTTATTTCTTTGGTATTTGGTAGAGGTGGGCGCACACACTCACTCCGCCGAATCAACTTGACTGAGTGTGTTTATCCTTTCCAGTATCCCCATCTCTATCAAAACTCTATCCATTTATGATCTATCCTATTCATTACTCCATTCAAACGACCTTCGGGCTTCTATGCACTACGAATCCAAAAATTTTAGAGAAGTCTAATATGCATATAAATTTATCTTTGCTAATTAAATATATTTAAAAAATTTTAAGGCAAAAATAGTAATAAGGGTCAATGAAATGGTTGGAAGAGTCTGAGAACCACCCTACCCCTGGCTCCGCCCCTGCTTGTATGTTTTAAAACATGTGTTTTAAAATATGGGTTTAAAAAATAATTTTAAAATGTAAAAAATTATAGTTGAATAATAAAATTTTTTATTAAAAATAATTATAATATATTAAATTTACTCCCAAAGTTTGAAAAAAATACAAATAGCTCTTAAAATTTGGTAAAGTTATTAATAGCTCTCTAATTTTGCATGCTAATGTAAAGATATCTTCCGCAACCAATAGTAAAGAATTAAATACGGATTAGTATTTTGTCTATTATTATAAACTTAAAAATATGATATTTTTGACAAACTTTAGGAAGTGTGTAGTCATAACACTACGCGCGTTTAACGTGCGAGAATGGAAAAGGGGGAATGAGCATCTGATTTTTAATATTAAAATTCTTATGTTGTGTATGAACATGAATATTATAATTTGAACTCCTATATCATCTAAAATGTAATATAAGATTTTTTTAATGAAAGTTTATTCATTCTCATTTGTGAGATGCTCTCATTTCCATTTTTGAACGCCAAACGCACTCTAATGTAATACAGTCCATTGAAAGTTTGAAACTTAGACTCAGTCCGTTTTCATCGTTTTTGTTTTTATTTTTATTTTTTTCATTGTAACTTTATTAGAATATGAACATTTTTGTACTATTTTTAATTATTCAATTATATGAAAAAATATATTCTCTATTACTCGTAGTACAAAATAAACTCTTTTACAGAGAATGAACGAGTGGTAGAGACTAAATTGATTAGGGAGTGACATTATTGAAGGATGCAAAGAAAAAACGAGTGAGAGAGAGAAGTGGCGGCTGGTTGGGTGGGGTAAAGTTATTTGTTGAGTCTTTGGGGTGACTGATTCTACGAGTCTAAACTCGAATTTAACAATTATGGTTGGAGTCTTGGGCTTGGGGTGGCCGGTGAGGCTTGGAGAGGGAGGGAGAAGATGGCAGGAAGGGCAGGGTTTGGGGGTATGATGGAGGAAACACGTCAGCAAATGATCAGTAGAGTCCAGAGGGGGGAAGGGGAGATGTGCCGACAAAGTACCGAATGCCAATGTCTGCATTGTCTGAATGATAATGCACAATCTGGGAGCATCTACTAGTCCTTTTCCCTCTTCACCAACACCGAGAAAATCTATCTCATGCTTGCCTCCCCCTTCCCTATTTCGAGAGGAGATTCTACGTCCCGAATGGTACAATGTCCCGAATGGTATAATGTCTCTTTCATATTTATAAAAAAAAAATTATAATTACTCTATTTATTTTATTCAAAAATTCACTTTATAATGGGCCTATTTTTTTATTTTATTTTAAAAACGGTTTTAGTTTTAACAGTAAGTTTAATATATTTTAATCATATTTCATCATTTTCAATACAACTTTTTAATATTCAGTATCTACTTTTTATATTTTCAATACGCTTTTTACATTATAAAACTATTTTCCAAAACTTGTTTTCAAAACAATTTTCAAAATGTTCAAAAAGAACAGGCCCAATAATAAATGAAAAATATATACTTTTACTCTTCATAGATATAAAAGGGCAAACTGAAGATGTCAGTTGCCCCGCCCCAATTCTCCCCTCCCCTATCTTTTACTCTTTCCATCTCACTAAACAAGTTTAATTTTAAAATATAAAAGAGATTGATTTTGATTTTTTTTATTTCTTATTCATTTACTAGTATAATTATATTTCATTCATAATTAATTATCTTTTAAAGAATTATAGGTGTTATAATTCTTTAAATTAAAATATAAAAGAGATTGATTTTGATTTTTTATTTCTTATTCTTTAAAGAACATTGATGGCAACAAATATTGATAAATTAATTACTTTAGGTGTTATATCCTTTATCCCACAAAATATTATACATTCTCCAAATTAAGCTCTTTTAATAAAACAAAGAGTATCACTTTTTCTCATCTCGGGCACTTTTGTTCTCATCTATTGCTGCATGGGCGGAACTAAGAAGGATGGCATGATTCTTGAACTCCTCCGACTCCCTCATATAACTTTATTAGGCTATTAGTAGTGTATATTTAACTGTTTAAAAATAAATAATGTAATGTGACTCTTATTATATATAAATAAATATATTGGCGGTACAAATTACTATCCGCTTCCACTTTAGGGTGTGCTTGGCGCGCAGGAAAGGAATGAGAATGGGGGTATTTCATATTCGGAAATCGATAAATTTCTCATTTAAAGGAATCTAGATTGCCTTCTAGATGATATAATAGTTGAAATTATTAGATTCATGTACGTACCAAACATAAAAATTTCAGTCTTAGCAATTAGATGTCCATTCCCTCCATTCTCATCCCAGAGTGAAGGAAATACTCATATAAGCCACTAGGGATGTTCATAAAATAGCCAATCCAAATAAGTCAGCCAATCCAAACCATGTAAGGTAAGTGGATTGGCTAATTATTAGTGACTGTTATTTAAGTTTTTAACTCAGGAGTCAACTTTATGGTTGACAAATTAATGTTAGTGTTTAAAACATTAATCTTTTGTGTTTGACTATTTTATGATTGTAAGATTTGGACTATTGGATGAATATGTTATTTTTTTTAATGATGTATTTTTGGAAGAATTTTTTTTTTTTTCTTATTTGGGCCCCAAACCAAATAAGTCATGGCTTAAATGGTTTGGTTTGGTTTTTGCTTTAACGGTTTGGTGTTTGAATACTGATTTTTTAAAAAAATTTTAAAACCCGAATAAGTCAATCTCAATAAGTCATTCACCTGATTAAAACACGAATGAACACTCCTATAAGCCAGTGTTCATAAAGACGTCAAAAGAGGAGGGAGCTAGCAATACTTTAATGGGCTCAACTCAGTACAGTTCCGTCTTCGACTAATTTCATTTGGGCTCACTCTTGAATTTTATCATCTGGATTTGGGCTTCACTAAAATTTCTTTTCCAACAAGTTTACAACTTTTATAGCTTATCATCTATTAGTCCAAATCACATTTTATTTAATACTTTTTATAATTTTACATTTTTTTTTTTTTGGATTACAAATTTTACATGTTCGAATACATTGTTAATATTAGAAATTCAAAACTGAAACACATTTTCAAAAATTCAAAAATAAATATTAAGTTGTTTGATCAGCTTAACTTATATGAAATAAATGATTTATTATATATTTATATGTTATACTTTTATATTAGTGTAAAACATAGGAGTAGAGATATTTCTTCAAGAATGGGGAGAACATTTGTCCAAATTTTTTTGTAGGTTTCAAAATATAATCTTTTTTGTTTATACATTTAACTTTCTGAGTATAAATTAAAATGAATCAAATATAATTATATTAGTAAATATTTTTAAAAAATTAAAATAATCACTTTTCAGTTTTCATCAAGGCGAAAACATTTTTTTTTTTATAGTTTCATTATTTATTAATATTTTGGGACGGGGATTATCCAATCTCCATCCATATCAGCAATGGCGGTTCTCAACGTCTGCTTCTTGTCGCCCAAACTCCCTCCAAATTCAATCTCGAAACTCCACAGTCCTTCCTCAACCTCCGTTCCTCACTGCCTCAATCTCAAACATTCGCGAGCTCCTCAGCCTCAGATTCCTCTACTCTGTTTCGGAGAATTATCCAGAGCTGGCTTTCTCGCCCTTCTCTCTGCTTCCCTTGTCTTTGCATCCGATCCTGCTCTGGCTTACAAGGTATTTTCTCAGATTTTGTTTGAATTACTCGTATATAGATGCCAAATTTCTCCCCATTTATGTATAATTGTTGATTTGGGCTATGAAAAGGGTGGAGGTCCGTACGGTTCCGAAGTTACTCGGGGACAAGATCTTACCGGGAAGGATTTTAGTGGGAAGAGTTTGATCAAGCAAGATTTTAAAACGGTATGTAAACGCAAGTGAAATTTCTGGTCTTATTTTGATGTCTAATTTATTCTTATGTGATTCATTTGTTTAGTGATGCATTGTGGCGTGCCATTGCCGATCAAAATCATTTGTGTGATTCTGTGAATATCGTCATTCTGTTTTGAAGTAGGAATACTGCGATTTGCACTGGTTGCATAAGTTTTGTGGTATTTGTATGTTGCAGTCAATACTTAGACAAGCCAAATTCAAAGGTGCAACATTGGTCGGAGCTAGCTTCTTTGATGCTGATTTAACAGGTTTAAACCTTCGAACTTTCGATTTTTTCTCATCTTTGCCTTGTTAATGCCGTGATGAGACCTTATGTTTACCACTTAGTTTGCATTAAAGTCACCCTTTGCAGTGGAAAATGAAAATGGAAATGCCTTCCTATGAAAATACATTGCATTAGGACCCAAGGTCTATGCTCTGAGAGAATACCTTGAAACTTCTAATTACTTCAAACGTCCATCTACTGTATTTGCTCCTTCATTGCAGCTTTAGAGAGTGCTCACAAATTTATGTTTCGTTCAGGGGCTGATCTTTCTGACGCTGATCTTAGAGGTGCTGATTTCTCTTTAGCAAATGTGACAAAGGTATAGGCTTTTCTGTAACGATCATATGGTTAATCACAATTCTTAGAAATTTGGGGTTTGAAATGGTTGTACAATTGTTTCGTATCAGTTCTCACGATCAGTGGTTTTTCATGAGAATCCTGGAGATCTCATTCTCAGATAGTAGGCTTTTCATGCCAAATCCCTGGATTTATGTTTGTAAATTTTGAGAGTGATGTATTTCGGTCTAGATACCAAATTGTAAATTGTAGCTGCCTATTTCGTAAAGCTTTCGAGCTTTGTGATGTAATTGTACTTTCTGCAGGCAACTTTAAGCAATGCAAACTTGGAAGGGGCTCTTGCAACAGGAAATACTTCTTTCAGAGGATCAATTATAACAGGTGCAGGTAAGACGTCCTAAGAGTAAACTATCTGAATTTAGTATATACAATTCCATAGGCTGGATTGCCATTATGCAATGCAACTTCCAGTAGTGATATAATCGTTTTTTTACGCCGGCCAGACTTCACAGATGTTCCCCTCAGAGATGATCAACGGGAATACCTTTGCAAAGCTGCAGACGGGTAATGTGGTAGCTTATCTTCATCTTGACTGATTTCTTTTCGCCCATTTTAGCTTCATCTGAATATGCACACTTTACTGGCAGAGTGAACCCAACAACTGGCAACGCAACACGAGACACATTGTTCTGCAAATAATATAAATTCTTGGAGGAATGTGGAATGGGGAAGGAGGTGGAAAGCATTGGAACAACTGCAACCATTGACATTACTGGTATAATATCATTGAAAGGAACCAAAGGAATGTAATTCTCCAGTATTTGACATCCTGATTAGGTAATTTCTTTTGCATCCTTTCCCATGTACGTACTCATATCATTGCCAGCTTACCATTCAGTACAGTGCCATTAACGCTCTTTCTTCTAATAATACTTTACAGAAATCTTTTTTTTTTTTCCCCTTCTTTGACATATTCATACTACAAGTATCAAAATTTTCACTACAGCCAATTAGGAAAGGGAACAGTAGATATTCTAAGTGAATTATAGTCAAAATTGTATAAGTCTCTATATCCTCCAATTATTTTAAGAGTTACAACATACCTAAATTATTTGCAAAACAGTGGAAGCAGTAAGGAAAATCTAATAGGTCATAGACTCTTGCTCATCACATCTTCTAAGCCCCATCTCCATAGTGCCATTCTTCACACTTCTAATCTCACTGCACCGCCTGCGAGGGCTCTGCACGTACATGCATTAACAAACCAGTCAATTTTGTGGCAGAAATATGGCTAAACATATAGTCTTAATCTCTTTCTGTAAGCACATGATCTATCCTATTCTGTAAATGCTAACTGATTGCCTTCCTGCTCATACCAAATGGTCACAATTCATGATTTACTTGAGAATGTATTGAAATTTGGGAACATGCACAATATATGACTGGTGAATTCAAGTCACAGGGAAGAATGAAAGACAAACCTTCCATTCCTCAGCGTCCATTTTAGTGGCCGAGACTATAATTCTTTTGACGGCCAACGCTCGGCCATAGTATAATGTCTCACACCATTCACCTGGCTGATCAACCACCTTCCTGTAACTAGTCACAGTTCGACCTTCGCTATCTTCGATTATCGATTCTAAATAATAAACAAGTGGCAGTTCACAGGGATCAGAGGTCACTCTCCGGCAATTGAAAATAAAAGGGCCAAGGCTGTTAGTGCCCCATGTCTGGAAGGTCATCAAAGGTTTCTCTAGCTCCACTGCTGGTATCAACTTAGGGTATATCTGCACGGCATAGCCCCAAGAAAGGGAGACAGACCAATCATACTTGAGATGGTAGCAGAAAGACTGCTGCAGAAGCTGGCCAGGGTCAGCATGGTATGCTTGGAGCATGTGTCTTAGTGAGTGAAATTGGGACAGGTTTGGATACAATGGATTCACATAGTCTAGGTGGTGGAGTGACACAACTGGTGCCAATGGATGTGCCGCCAGAAGACCAAACAGGTGACCTCGAATATCGATCTGAAACATGAAATCAAATTTCTCAGTTGAGGCTAGAAAATACTCATATCCTCGTCTTTTTAGTCTATCATCTTGGACAGGGAAAACAGGATGATTTTCCAGGAAACACCACCTCATTTGATTTTGCATGCGAATTATACATAGATAGAGAAAGGGGTAGAATAGAGAGAAGATTTGATCTCGTTTCGTAGAATCATACCTGGTGGAATCCACGCTCCTTAGTTAAGGGGACACCAAGATCTTTTATGCAGGCGCCGACCCTTGCATCAGAGCCGTACAAATGGTTGTACCTATCGAGACAACGTTCCATTATGGTTGATAATCTGGCTGCTAAGGGGTAGCTGATCGCAAAGCCACCACCGCCGAAAGCCATGTCGAAAGAATGCGCAACACCTTGTTCTACACTCTCGGAGATCCCGCCGATGTAGTACATCTGACGGTGATCATACTTCGCTAACACCGTAAGCAAGTTTTCCGTGAAGAATACCGTGTCATCATCTCCCATGACGAACCACCTCACGTCAGGAAGCCCGAGCCGGAAAGAATCCATCACGATCCGGGCGAGCCGGACCGCCGAATCGGCTTTCGGGCGTGTACGGTTCCAATCCGATGAAATCTTACGCGGCGGGGAGTTTTTGGGCCACAGGGGTTTTCCCTTGGGTTGTCCCTCCAGCCAAACGTAACCGCGGGTGACGTTGCGCTGCCACCAAAGGCTTGAATACTGGCTCCGTTTGTTCCACGTCATGACCGACCCGCCAATGCCGAATACTATATGGCTTATGTTAGTGGGTTCGATTTTCTGGCCATCCGGTTCCGGGGCGCTACAGGGAGGAGGAGCCGGGGGGCAGATGGAGGTGACATCTGGGACGGACGTGGAGGTGACGTTAGGGGTGGAGGTGGTGGAGATGACGTCGTGGATGGTGGTGGAGGCGACGTCACGGAGGGGGATGGAGGCGACGGCAGGGATGGCATTCTGGCATTGGGAAGACCAGGAAGAACTCATGAAGAAAGAGGAAACCATCAACAAAAGGGAAACCAAGAAGAAAACAAGAAAGCCAAGTTTGACGGAGGCTGTTAAAAGGTCAGCTCCCTGGGATGGAAATGCGAGAAGTCTGCTATTCTTTAAGGATTCCTGACCCATCTTCTCCCGAGTCGAATAACCTCGTACGCATGAGAAAGATTGTGAATGTGATTCAGAACGGTCGGAATTATGGTATATTACAATTGTGTTTGTCGGAGAAAGAGAAAAACGGAGGAATTCCGATTCGCGGCGAACAGGAGAGGAAAAAGGAGAGAGGAAGTAGGGTGGAATATGAGCGGAAACAAGTCCAAAATGAGCAAAGAAACCGCAGAAGTGTTGGGTGGATTAGATTGACCGATTGAGGAAATCGATTCCTATGGCGGAGGAAGAAATGAAACTGTCCCAGGTTGCTCTGATCGTCCTAATTTTATACATATGTTGCGTCATCAATTGTCTTTTTATTTTTTGTTTTTATTATTTTGCAATTAAAAACTAATAATGCCATTACATAATTAATTGCTCAGTTTTATTATTATTGTTATTTTTTTTTTTTGAAAATTCCAAAAATTAAATCCCTCTGTTTTTTCGTTTGAAAATCTAATGGAATCAAGTTTATGCATGCATGCACGAATGGACACACTGTAAATACTAAATACTCTTTTTTTTTTTTTTTTTTCTCATTAAAAGATAGATACTAAATACTCTATCATTAGCTACAACATACACAAATATTTTAATCAAGAAACGCCGGAAACTAAACCTGAAGGATGATGGACTTTTCCTTCCTCGTCGCATCTTCTAATCGCCACCTCCATAGCCCCATTCTTCACGCTTTTTATCTCACAGCATCTCCTTAGAGGGCTCTGCATGCACGTACAACAATACAAGCATTAGGTACAAATTAAGTGCCAGACCACAATAAGATGGTGAAGTTTACAAACCTTCCATTCTTTGTTGTCCATTTTCGAAGCTGCGATCACAACTCTTTCCACGGCCGCGCTGTTCAGTTTCTTACACCGTACCTCCTCCTTCTCGTCAACAAACTTTCTGTAAACGGTCACAGTACTCCTGCCACTCCCATCCACACTAACCGATTCCAAAAAATACACAAACGGCCGTTCGCAAGGGTCGGAGCTCACCGGCCGGGTGTTGAAAACAAACGGTCCGCTGCTCTTACTGCGCCACGTCGAGAACGTCTGCAACGGCTTCTCTAGCTCCACCGCCGGTAACAACAAAGGGTAAATCTGCACGGCGTAGCCCCACGAAATGGAGACAGACCATTTATAGCCACGATGGTAGCAGAACGAGTGCTGGATAATCTGGGCCGGGTCGGCCCGGTATGGTTGGAGCAGGTGTATTAACGATTGTTGTTGGATCATGTTCGGAAACAATGGTTTCACGTAGTCTAGGTGGTGGAGAGACACAAGCGGCGCCACCGGATGCGCCGCCAGAAGACCGAACAGGTCACCTCGTACGTCCATCTGAAATGTCAAAATGCAAAAAATTGATGACCCGGATCCGAATTCGAATTTCGAAAAAGGAGAATCCAATTCTCACTTTTTCAGTCAGAATAAAGCTTGCTACATTGAATTCCCACTTTACTTCTAGGTGTCGATGGCCTAGTAAAAGAACTATCATCAGTAATCGCACCATTAAGGATCAATTACCACTAACGTAACGTCCCATTAAAATATTCAGTAGTACCATAATTTTTCTTAATAATAAAATAAAACTGGGTTTCGATTTGAACACTTCTTTATTTCGTTTTACTATAAGAATTCAATAAATATATTTAGTTGATGAGAAGGAGTGTGTCCATGTTTACTAACTATGCATATGCATAGAAAGTGGAAAATTCAACAACCCAAAAAGATGTAAAGTATTTTCCGATTCCATGAATGAATCATGACCATGTGAAGTGACCCAATAAAAGAATTAAAGGGACATCGTTTTCTAACAAGACATATGAAGAGCACTAAGGACTAGGGACGAAATAAAGGATTTGAAGTTGAAAGACACGTGGCTCAGTTTCCCCCCACCTTAATAAACACAACCACTGTACAATTGTACGCCCATTTCCTTAATAAGTCCCTATTTTCGAAAAGAAAAAAAAAATTTGTTTATTGGTGTTAAAAATTGAAACAACACCTGTCCTTATACAATAAAATTAAAATTTTCATTTTGCCCTTCAAAACTTTTGAATGGTTTATTTTATTCATTTCCTGAATTTACGGGACAGATGATCCATTCTCCTAACAAATTAAAGTTTCACTCACAAAAAGATAAAGAAGGGACAGAAAAAAAAACTTCAGTTTAGAATATTTTGCGCAAAAAAAAAAAAAAACGACAGAGTGGTCAATGTGTCACGAACCAGTAAACATTCAACACGACTTAAAAACGACCAAACCAGGCAGTTTAAAGTGCATGGAATTGCGTAACCAAAGTTACCAAACCACATTAGAAGCGTGACAAGTGGAAGTTAAAATTAAAAACCAAAAAAAATTGGACACTGCGACATAAAACACACCTGGTGGAACCCACGTTCCATGGTTAGCGACACACCAAGATCTTTCGCACAGGCCCACACCCTTTGATCCGAGCCGTAGAAATTATAGTACCTGTTCAGACAGCCGTCCATTACGGTTGCTAATCTCGCCGCTAAAGGGTAGCTGATCGCGAACCCACCGCCTCCGAAAGCCATGTCGAAAGAATGCATTACGTCTTGCTCCACGCTCTCGGAGTTCCCGCCGACGTAACACATCCTCCGGTGATCGTACTTCCCCAACACCGTCACCAAGTTCTCCGGGAAGAACACCGTGTCGTCGTCTCCCATCACGAACCACCTCACATTCGGTAGCCCGATCCGGAAAGAATCCGAGATGATCCGGGCGAGCCGGACCGCCGATTGGGAACTCTTGAATTTAAACCGGGTCCAATCGGACGAAATCCGATAAGGTGGGGTAGTGTTGTAGGACCAAAGCGACGTCGTCTTGGGTTTCCCCTCAAGCCAAACGAAGCCGCGGGTGGCGTTGGGCTGCCACCAGAGTCTGGAATATTGGCTGCGTTTGTCCCATGTCCGGATAGACCCGGCAATACCGAATACGATGTGGGTCAAGTTAGTGGGTTGGATATCCGGGTCATCGAGAGCGGTACAGAGGTGAACAGGGGAGACGGAGGAGAATTCTTCAGGGATTGGATTCTCCAGGCATTCAAGAAACCAACAAGACTGACTGGTGAAGAAGGTGTAAGCCACCAAAGCAAGGGAGACGAAGAAGAAACACGAAAAGCCAACTTTAACGGAGGTGGTCAGAAATTTGTTACCGGGAGATGGAAGTAAGAAACTTTTGCATGGCTTCAAGGATTCCCGACCCATCTTCTTCCCGGTCGAATTAGAAAACATGGATCATGACGAGAAAGAAAGCTTCGAAGTTATGTAATTAAGCATGATCAAGAATGGTGTGTTGAAGAAAGAAAAGTGGCACTTTGAGTAGCTGGTTCCATGGAGTGGAAGTAACAAAAGAAGCCCAGAAAAAGCCAAACGGAGCGAAGGCTAAAATTAGCGTGCGGATGGGGGGTGGGGATTGAAGCGTTGAGTGGGAATTTAAAAATGAAAAAAAATCAATGACGGACGGAAGAAGCGATAAGAATGTGGCAACCCAGCACCAGGTGTGGTAGAATTTCGTGCTGCTGGTATTTATACGTGTTGCGTGATGAATGGGTTTACCTCGTCATTCAGTTCAGTTTGCCCAATGTTTTCTTTATAATTTGTATAAATAAAGTACTGTACTAGAATAATGTAATTAGATACACTTACAATAAATAAGATACTAGGTTCACTATCACAGAATTCCTCAGTGGAGGTGCTCTTTTGGAGGCGGGTTCTCCAAAGTGGGGGTGCAAAGGAATTGGAGGCGAGTGCAATCTACATCCGCCTCCAATGATTTTTGGAGGCTTCAATAGTATCTATTCGAGGTTCCAATTTCTTCGCACCCACCTCCAATTCCAAAATACGAAAAGAAGGCGGGTGCTTTTTTTGCAACTTTTCTTGTATTATTTCAAAAAATTGTCTTTGTTTTGGATCGCTGAAAAATAATTTTGAAAATTTGTCGAGATTCAAGCAAGACAATAAATTAGTAGGTAATAAAAATCACAAGTTTTAGAAGAAAATATATAAATATCTACTTTCGATTTTAACTTTAAATATAAGAGTATATGTAACCTAGTGGTAAATTTAATATGCAAGTGTCAAGTGATTATGTAGGCGCGAGTTCGATTCCTAATAAGCGCATAAATTGAAAAAAAAAAAATTAAATTTTGTGCTGCGTGAGTTTTGGAGGCGGGTGTAACGGACACCAGCTCCAATAACCATTTATTTTAGGGGTTATTGGAGGCGGGTGCAAAATCCATTATAATGGTTATTGGAGGTGGGTGCCTTTACCATTTATTGGAGGGATTAAAGGCACCCGCCTCCAATAACCCCCATGAAAGGAGGTGGGTGCACGCACTGGAGGCCAGTGCACACTGCACAACCCCCTCCAAAACCTCTCTACACTCGCCTCCATTCACCTATTTTGCACTAGTGGTTAGAAGAAGAGTGTCTTATATGTAAGAGTTCAAGAATAAATATAAATTAAAATTATCAAAAATTTGCTAAATTAATTTTAAAAATACAATGGATGGATGCATCATAAATTTCCCTATATGTCATTTTGGGAAGTTCCCACAATTGCTTTGCAAATTTGATCCCTTAGGCAATAATGTATTTTCGGTGTCTCCCAACTTCTTTTCCGTCTCCCCCATGTTTAGAGTCGTCTAATAGACCAAAAAGTGTAATAATTGGATATTCAATAAATAAATAAATAAAACAAAAATTAAATAGCTAAGTATGCTGGATGAGAAAAAGAAAAAAAAAGAAGTTGTAATAAATGCTTTTATGGTTCAAAATGCCAAGTGGATATGATATAAAAGGAACTTGGGCATCCTCCCCTCTTGAGTTAACTTTTGAGAGTGTGTTCTACCCAAGTTCTTGACAAGTGGTATTAGAGATTGCCCCATGTTTCGTCTGCGTTTGCGGAAGGGGTGACCCGAGAAGGGACAATCTACGGCTAGAGTGGGGCACTCAGAGTGAACCGCCGGTGGACGAAAATGGTGACATGAGAAGGGGCGACATACGCCTAGAGTGGGTCACTCGGAGTGAACCGCAGTGGACTTCGGGGTCACTCGGAGTGAACTGCAGTGGACTTCGGAACGGAAGCGTGGTGGTTGTCATGACTCCATGTATCTCACATTGGAGGTATGAGACTCCAATGTGTGATATAAAAGAAACTTGAGCACTCTCTCCTCTTGAGCTAGCTTTTGAGGGTGAGTTTTACCCAAGTTCCTGACAATATGCTAAATGAGAAAAAGAAAAAAAAAAAGAAGTTGTAATAAATGCTTTTATGGTTCAAAATGCCAAGCGGATCTGATGGACCATGAGGCCGTAAGCTGTCATGATTCATAGTATCCTATATGGAATGTATGGAACTTTCATATAGTATATAAAAAGATAGCTCAAATTTTGAGGTGGGTTAATCCCAAAATTCTGGCATAAGCTTGTAATTTATTTTTGGGCCCAACTAGTTTGGACCCAAAATTGAGGAGCGTTATTGGGCTTATGTGGGATATGTATTCCGGTCAACCTTTGGCGTGTTTACTGTTTCCATACATTTTGTTCTTATTTGACCTGGGCTTATTGGGCTTTTGTTTATGTTTTGGGATTTTGGCTTAAAATAACAAGACGTGCATTAGAACGAAAATTCATTTATAGAGTTTTAGCCCGTGGGCCTTGGGTATGCTTAAAGAGTCTCGTGCACCAGCAATAAGTTAGATGTACCCCAAATCAGTCTTGTCCCTTCGCAAAGATCCTCAATTGTTGTACTGTCAGGTGACTCACCTGCATTGTATGAGACAAATATTCAATAAAACTTGTTCAACAAGATAAAATTAAAAAATAATTGATGGTTCAAACCAAAATTTAATTCACAATCTAATTTCACTCAACTATTATACTCGTTCATATTTCAGTTTCAGTTAATAAACCAAGCAACCCATAATACTTTGTGTGACTATTTCACAATTTTATTTTTATTTATCCATTTCACTCACAATAATATACTCTTTCGTTCAAATAAAATAGTTTGATGGTACAACTCTTTATAAGTGATATATATAGCTACAATTAAAAACAATATTTACTATAGTGGAATGAAAGGGTGGAACTTTAGTGATGATAGACTTAGCAACTTTTTACACGTGACAATGTAATTATTTGTCAATTATGTGATATTAATAAAAATGTAATCAATTAATGTATATCACGTGAGTTGCTATGAAAAAGGTACTATGATTTGTTGCTAAGACTATCATTAGTCGTGGAACTTATATGTTGTCCTCACAAATGTCTCTAGAAAGGCAGGCCATGAACCAAAAATTATACACCAATTTGATTGCAACGGTTTAGTACTTTTGCTGACTTAATCAAGAAAAGAAAACGGATACGTTACATTCGTTTCCCAATAAAAGATTATTAATACAACTACTCTGTATTATATTATATGGTGATGGAATTATTCAATTTGAATAATACATGTTTTTGTACTTTGTTAATATTCCGTCCATAATAAAAGATTATAATTATGTTAATTAGTTAATTAATTGGGCGGTGGTTTGGGCCAAACTTTATCAACCATGCGTAGCTCAGAGTGTCACGTCATTACTAGCCCGGGATCTTATACTCCATCCGTCCCACTCAAAAAGTACACTTAAAATATGTACAACTTATTATGAGTTGTGAGGTACAACACCTAAAATAAGTAATTTATCACCATATTTTCCACTTATATCCTTACTTCTAAAGTAAGGGTTAATTGTGAATTACACATTGTTATATTAGTAAGAATATGTAATGTAAATAAATTCAAAGTGGACTTTTTAAATAAGACAATTTTTTTTTTGAAAGTGGACTCTTTGAGTGGGACAGAAGGAGTAATTATTTATACATTAATTAGTGGGTATCCGGCAACTATTAGAGGAAATTAAATAATTATAATTATAATTATAATTATAATCACTTATAGTTTGTACTAATATTTAATTCCGTTCGAAAGTGTTTCTAAGTGATTTTGTTCTTGTCCCATTTCTTCCTTCACTACATGTTGACACTAAAGACATTATAGATGAAACCCCCCAATGTAGGACAATTTCACTGAGTTATTTAATTTATGCACTTAATTATTGTTTTATTTCAATCATACATTATCAACTAATTAAGTTAAAAACTTATATTTGATTGTGTGACGATCCGTGTATCGAGTTTAGTACGTCTTCGATGAAAACTCAGGTATCGAATGTATCGTTGTTATGTTCTGAATTGAATTAAATCTTCGTTAAAACACGCTTGTCGTTTATAGATATGGACAAGGGTCTCTTCTTAACTAATTAGTGTGGGGTTAGCCTTTTAGTGTGGTAGTCAATGATTGAATTAATTTATAAAGCTAGCTAAACGGAGGTCGATTGATGCATGTCCCCTCACACATAAATGACAAATGATATACATATATTTTAAGGTTTT
This sequence comes from Leptodermis oblonga, assembly GCA_016801395.1. Lineage (NCBI taxonomy): Eukaryota > Viridiplantae > Streptophyta > Magnoliopsida > Gentianales > Rubiaceae > Leptodermis > Leptodermis oblonga. The sequence goes on from CM028756.1 coordinate 46,000,731, forward strand.
GGAGTTGAAGGACGTTATTGTTTGCTTCTAGCTTTGAATTAGAAGAATCGTTTGCTGCAAGCAGTTTCAAGACTTTAATCTTAATTATTTGAGCATATATAGGTTTTTGTTTTTGTTTTTTTAGATAAAATATGATTAAATTTATAAAAAAAAAATCGGTTACAAATTAAACGGGACTTTTGAGAGCCTGTGAGCTTTTCTTAATATATAAATCTATATTTCTTAAAATATATTTGTCTCAAAAAAATAAATAAATAATAATTTGTTCCCATTCTTTTACGATTCATATTCTTGTATATTAGATTACATATGGTCTCTCTAATTAATTTATAGACTTAGCATGCAAATGTGAAAATAAAAAAATTGGCAAATTTTATTTAACAATATATACTCTATGCTTTAGTTAATTAGTTTTTTGACTTGAAAATTAAAATTGACGTGATAACGAAGGAAGAGTCTAAAGGCTAAAGATTCCGCAGACAGTTGACTAAAAAGACAAAACGGGCCGGGATCGATCATTATTGTGGAATGACCAAATCAACCTCCGACTCTTTCGTAGTTGTACTGTACTAATACTAGTACTACGTTAATCTCTCTAGCTCCTTAGTTGAAAAGGAATCAAGTTTATGATGTAAGAACTCATTGTAATTACTCTCCACAAAATGCCTTTGTCTATTAATTGTTGGATTTACTCACATGGACTCTTTACTTCTATAGACAAGGTGGAGTGAAATTTTATTAAACCAAGGAGTATAAAGTTTTAAATTAAAATTTCATCGTTGTCGCACTCAATGCGTTCGGCTTGTTGAACCATTCAAACCTTAAACGAGTAACATAAGTGGTCTGATTTTATCCGAACTCTAAATTCGATCAAACTTAGTCAATACTGAGTTTGGACTAGGAATCGTGAGATCGAATTGAACTGTTAATTATAAAATATATTTACAGTTAGAATTGTTTATTTACGACGTTCTAATTTATCTCCGATTATGATTACGTTTGTAAGCTAGTATGAGAATTAAGGTTTCGAGATTTTTAACCCTATATACGCATGATTTACTAGTTTATAGTATAATTAATTAATCCCAACGATATGGATGAAGAATGAACTTGAATTATACGGCAGTTGCACTGGTTGACCCTCGTCGTACCCTCAAATGTTTTGCTATACAAAAGAAGTATAACCACACCGAAAGATCCAAAACTCCAAAGACACAATCCCAGCGCACCTTCCAAAACCATTCGGAGAAACAACATCACTCTTTGCCTTTGCCTCTCCCCAATAGATTCTCTACTTGCTTTCGTGCATTCAATTACACCTAAAAATATCTACTCCCTCTATCCGTTCCGCTAGAAAAGCTCATAAAACGTACAGTACTAGCAGCACTCGACTTTTCTAGTAAAAACAGACCGAGGAGTATTAATTCAATTGCCCCCTCCTCCATTGTATATATAAACTCACCATCTACAACTCTCTCTTTCTCTCATCTCAAAACTTCTAGCTCCAAACTCTTGAAAATCTTTGTAATCTCTCTATATCCATTGATGGAGCAAAACATGCAGTTCTTGATGTGGATGAAAAGCAAGCAATTAGTCATGAATTCCCACAGTTGGGAAGAACAAGCATTTGCAGAGGATGCAGCTGGCCCTCTTGGAGCATTTGTGTGGCCTCCAAGATCATACTCTTGCACCTTTTGTAGGAGAGAGTTTAGGTCAGCTCAAGCCCTAGGTGGTCATATGAATGTTCACAGAAGGGACAGAGCCAGGCTTAAGCAATCCCTTTGTAATGAAGAAAATCATCAAGATCAAGATCAAGATGAAGGTAATCATAATATTAATTCTCCACCTATTTCATCATCATCTCCTAGTAGAGATAGTAATACCGCCTCTAGGGCTTCAAACAATGGTGTAATCTCGCCCGGGAGGGTTTCAAACAATATCTTAAGGGAACAGCAAAGATTAAGGTTCCCTTATTCTAGGAATATTCATCTTCATGATGATGATGGTGATGAAGTTGAAACAACTTTGTCTGTGGGAATTACGGGCTCTAACTCTAAGAGACTTAAGAGCAGTGCCTCATTTCCATTCTACCAGAAATATTCGTGTTCAAGTGATCATCATCATCAGAGGTTTCCGTTTCAGTATTCAAGCACCACTGACGACGTCGTAGATCTCGAGCTCCGGCTAGGGGACTCACCGGCTGTGAAATAGAGATCGACCTTAATTTCTTCGTTAATTTGTAGTTTTAATCAATTAATTAGCAGGAAAATTAATGATCTAGCTAGCTAGCTAGTAAGTACCTACAGCAATGGCTGTTGTACGTGATCATCGATCTGTAATATTTATTGCAGTGAAAATTTCATCTTCATTTGTGATTGCAGATTCCTCCACTTCTTTTTTGAGTACTAATTCAACTGAAGTTTTAGCTAGTGTTTATTTGATACGTGTTTGTGGCTGGACAAATGCAAAAAACATCCGAGTTATACTTTACGATTTATAAACAGTTTTCTTTCGTAACTTTTCTAACGAACAATAATGCAAGTTATTATAATAAAGTAGTAAAGTGTGGCTTTAATTGGCATGCAAATCTTGACTAGTAAATCAATCGGTGCATGCATGTCAAAATATATGTGTGACATACAGTCAATTTTAATCACATCAATTTATATATAAATAAATGTGAGATTTTCTAAACCAGTCTTTACTGTGCATGCATATATGTTACAACATTATCCTATTGATATTTGTATGAACATCCAAAAAGATTGCTTGTTGAAGAGAATCTTTTGAATAAAGTATTAAAATTTGGTTTTAAAGTATATGATGTTATCATCATCATCATCATTGGGGTAGCTCCTTTGTTTTTACGTTTGTATGGTTTCAAATTTCCATGTGCAAAGTGATAGGTACGTGTTTTACTCATAAATAAGAATAGAAAAAACCCTATTAACCAACAATCTCTTCATTTCAACTAAAATCTCCCCCAACCCTAAACCCTAAATGGGTATAGCTAAGCTAGGTCTCTATTAGTCATATCATATGTAGCCACAGTTGGTACCGAAGGTTCTTGCACAATACCCGGCGACTACTGCTCTTTGCAGCAGTCACGTTGCCTTTGTTTTTTCTTTTTTTTTTTTTGTTGAGAAAATTGCAATTTTGATCTATGTTCTTTGTTCTCGTTGCATTTTCTATAGGGACCTATGACTAGTTACAGAGGGTTTTTGTTGAGTAATTTTATAAGTTAACAATATTTTTTAAATTTGTATAACCACCCTAAATGGCCTACAAAATATTTTATAGCCGGTTATAGTGACCAAAATGTGTCAGAACACTAAACAACATAGACTATAAGTACAACGGCACTAAAAAGAGAGACCAAAAATTTAACCAATGCAAAGAATAGGGACCAAAAGTACGAGTTCCCCTTTTTCATAATAAAATCAGGAAAATATAGAGTTTTTTATTAACGTTTTTGCTGTCACACACACGCATATATATTCTTTGTTATTGATTACATTCTCTGGCAAGGGGTAAATTGATGGAACATAACTTTAGGCTTAAAGGGTTGTCGTTGGATATCGAGAAAATTCCTAAAAAAGGAGGGAATACAAGACATGGGATTTCCTTATTGCACACTGAGGATTTAAATGTGAGAATTAATTAATTTGGTGGGTACAGAAGAGTCCTGCAGGGCTTTTTTTAAAGTAAAAAGATTGGGATTAATGGCAGTCACCGTCGACTGTGTGTGTAATTGAGTGATCATCGATGGGTTGCTTTTTTATGTTGATCATCCGGCTGTTCTTTTCGTTTTTGTTTTCGTTTTTTCTTGTTACAACAGTAAATTTAATATATTATAATCTTTTTAATCATTTTTAATATAATTTTTTTACTATTTAACTGTATATTTTTACATTTTCAATACACTTTTTACATTATAAAATTATTTTTTAAAAACATATTTTTAAGATCGTTTTTAAAACATAATAAGTAACATACGTGGATGGCTTTGTATTGAGGTTTTAAGAATGCTGTGAGGGAGTCAGAGTTTGCACATGGGACTATTAATTGGATTAATAACTTAGACCTCTGTTTGTCCACTGTTTCTTGCTTTCCCAGAATTCCACCTTCATGTTGAAAGGCCTGTATATGGCAGATTATTCTTTTCTCTTTTCTTTTTAATTTTATTTTTTTTTTTTATAAAAATGATCGGCAGAACAATGTGGTTTTATAAAACATCAAAACTTAGGCGGGTGATCTATTCTGTTGTTTATTGAGTTTTTAGGGGTGGGAGAGAGATCGAATGAATGCAAATTAATGTGGTTTAATTACTTAAAAACGGTTTTATACATGCACCAGTAACTCTTAACTGAAATATTCTCGTAGTTAATCTTCCGATCTCCCATGTCCGTTTTGAGAAGCTGATCCACGACAAATTAAATTGACAATTATTGCATTATTAATTTTCTAGACTAATTATTACTTTCTGAAGCTGATATGATATAAGATGTTTTATTTAATTTAATTTATAAAAGAAAAAATTAATGCATAAACTCTTGGATTATTAATTGTTTGGCTTGAAAAGAAAAAAAACAGAACCTTAACTGCCCATTTGAAGTCGAGAGAGATCTTTGTGATCATGCATACGTAACATACTTGTCAACAAAATAGTACATGGATGTCCCATTTCCATGCATGCACAACTGAGTTGACAACGACCCAGTACCTTGAAAAATTATTTATCACATCCCGACTCAGCTTTAAAAATATTGCAGCAAATCGATAATACAAATATGAAATAAAATTTATATTTATTTTTGAGTCCTTATATTTTTATAATTCTTCTAAAAAAATAACACATGCCCCAATGTATTCATTGCAATATTTCACGTGGAGCAACGAATGTACCGAATAATCTCTCTTATCCGAACGTGCGAAAGTACTTAACATCAATATCAATTTGTGGACCAATTAATAAGTAAATAACTAACCAGAAAATAAGTCAAGTTGGAAATGACATTATATATTTTTAAATCAATTCCATGACCGCTAATTTGTTCCAATATCTAGCGTCCGAGAGAAGGACCTCATTTTTTTCTATTATTTTTACTGGCGACAAGTCATTCATAATTGAAAGTTTTTTTTATATCAATTAAGCTCTATCAACTTTGACTAAATGTCATTTATTGATCAAGTGGCAATTCCTTGTCTTTAACACTCGTACTTATAATTTATGATATTACACGAACAAATTATAATCGATCGGCTAATTCGAACACGGACTGAATTGTTAAGTAGAATAAATAAAGTTATTTTTCTGCCTCAATAATCGAACGAAGACTAAGGAAAATCATACTGGTGACGATTACGTTGAATACTTTATCTTCTATATTCTTCATTGCAAAATAATAATAATAATAATAATAATGATAATAATAAAAAGGAAACTAGTTTAGTGGGCCATGATACACGAAGGGCCCGGGCTGGGCCTCACATCGGTCACGGTTATATGGGCTTTGTGAGTAGATCCAATGGGCTTTAATGGTTTTGTCTGAGCCCGGCCCAAAATTTATCTACTTGTCCAGCCTTCTTTTGATATTCAACGTGTCCACCATGCAAACAAAAAACCATGACAACTGGAAAGGTCAACATAAGAAGAGATTTAAAGGGCAGGCGAAAACGAGAATTTTTTCCATTAAAAATGTATTTTTATTCAAAAATTTTAAAAATAGGGATAATTTTCGGTTTAGTGAAAGCGAAGTTGGACGTTTCTGTGGAAATTGGATTTTCTCTCAGTTTGTGCAGAAAACGAATTTCGAAAATTCGTTTTCTTCACAAACCGAGTGAAAATCCAATTTCCACTCAGCTTCTAAAGAAAACAAGTTTCCGAAATTCGTTTTCTTTAGAAATTGGCTGAGACGCTAAATTCCAAAGAAAGCGAACTTCGTCAACGTGGTTTGTTTGGTGGTCTGCTTGTGTGCATAGGTACTTCAAAGTACACGAGTCCAATTCGTCAACGTGGTTTGTTCGGTGTATCTATTATAAGGACAAAGCTTGCAACTGGCGTGTGCGGGGGGGTCTCTAAAGAAAAATCATGGTTATTGGGAGATTATCACAAAAATATCCAATCACACATGTACCCCTGATAATATAGGATATAATAATCCTAATGTTGATTGCAATATGGTTTACTGCCTCACCCGATTTCTAAAGAAAACGAGTTTCCAAAATTCGTTTTCTTCATAAACTGAGATAAAATCCTATTTCCAAAGGAAACTTCGCTTTCTTTGGAATTTACTGCCTCACCAGATTTCTAAAGAAAACGAACTTCAGAAATTCATTTTCTTCACAAATTGAGAGAAAATCCTATTTCCAAAGGAATTTAGTGCCTCAGCCGATTTCCAAAGAAAACGAATTTCCGTTTTCTTCTCAAATTGAAAAGAAATTGAAGTGCGCTTTATTTGGAATTTAGTGCCTCAGCCGATTTCTAAAGTGAAAATCCAATTTCCACAGAAAAAGAAGTTTCACTAAACCGGGAATTCCAAAAAATTGTCCCTATTTTTGGGATTTTCGAATAAAATTACATTTTTAATGGAAAAAATTCCGAAAATGACGTCGCATTGATACGTCCAAGAATTTAGCCGTCCTCTCCGTCCACACTGTTCCATAGCTACCCAGAAAGTCTAACGTCAGTCATTGGTACTTCTAATTTGCAGAGGCGAAAAAAAATGGCAAAGGTTGCAGAGAGCAGCAGTTCAAGATGGTCTCTTTCTGGCATGACTGCTCTTGTTACTGGGGGCACTCGCGGTATTGGGTAAGGTTTCCATTCAATCTTTCGTCATTTCTTGGAAAATAAATTTATAGGCTTTATGTTTTCCCCTTTTTTTATTTCCTCTCTTTTTCTTCGTTTTGATTGGAGCCTATGATGATGATACTAAATGGGTTTCTACTACTAATTAAGGCTTGCTGTTGTTGAGGAACTGTCTGAATTGGGTGCCGCCGTACATACCTGTTCGAGGAATGAAGCTGAGTTGAACGAGCGTTTGCAGGAATGGGGGTCGAAGGGGTTCAAAGTGACTGGGTCGGTTTGTGATGCGTCTTCAAGAGAACAAAGGGAGCAGCTCATGGAAAAAGTCTCTTCTTTTTTCAGTGGCAAACTTAACATTCTCGTAAGTTGTAAAATTCCTGTTTTTAATCCTTAGCTACATTTTGATGGACTTTCGGTTTGTGTTTTCTGTTGTTTTATAACGTTGCTTCCTATTATGAAATGGTTTTTCGGTGTGCAGGAAAGTTTGTCTTTTGTTTAGAATTTCGTTTTGTTTCATTGTTTGATTGCATAACTTGGGAACTTTCTGAAATCTGATAATTTCTGCTTTGATTTTTGCAATTATACTCTGCATCTTCGAATAATTCAAGAAGGGAAATTCGTTAAGCTATGCTGATTTTCAATAGTTAGGGAAGCCAGTGCCTTAATGTAGAACCAAAGCATAACAACATCTCTCATTTGAGTTAGTGTTTTGTACATCTCAATTTTTTACCAAAGCGTAAATGAAGAAGTACCAATTAACTAACCAACAGCTACTTGTTAACATCTTCTTTGTTGCATCAAACATAGAAAATTTTGACTCATTTGACAAGCATGGTACTTGGTTGATGTTGATTCAACATTTTGAATGTCTCTAATCCAAAACTGAACCCAGAACTTTGCTTTCATTTGGCTTCTTTGTGGATTTGCATAATGTTGCAACCAGAAAAAAAACAGAAAAAGAAAAAACTAAACCATACATCTACGTCAGCTTGTTTTTTAACTTCTGAACAGAGAATGTATTTTCATGTGTTTACTGTATTCATCTCCTTTCCTAGGCTGATTTTGAAATCAATCAAATGATCTGATAGGTTTTTGTGGTCACAGGTTAATAATGTCGGGACAAACATAAGGAAACCAACAGCTGAATACACCTCTGATGAGTACTCCAAGCTCATGGCTACCAACTTAGAATCAGCATACCACCTCTCTCAGCTTGCTTATCCTCTCCTCAAAGCATCTGGAGTTGGTAGCATCGTGTTCATTTCCTCTGTTGCTGGTTTGGTGCACATATTTTCCGGATCCATTTATGGCGCAACTAAAGGTAAAATTCTTGATGATATATAGTTTCTTCTTGCTAATTGGTACAAACCCCTTCAATAGTGTTATGGACGGACTTTTGATTTGTGTTTTCTGCATACAGGTGCAATGAATCAACTTACAAGAAATTTGGCTTGTGAGTGGGCAAAGGACAAGATTCGAGTTAATTGTGTAGCACCGTGGTATATCAGAACATCACTTGTGGAAAATGTAATATTCATTAACTTCCTCGATCCCATTTCTGTGTGAAATGATATTGATTTTTGTGCCCCTACCTTTCAACTTTAAATATAACATACCATAAATTGCTCATAGAGCTAGGAACATATTGCCATTACTCTTATGTCAAGAAAAGCTATATGATGGTTTTAGAAGATCATTGAAAGCATCTAAATAGCTTCTTTATGTTAACATTTGAATGTTTTTATCATTGGCAGTTGCTCAAGAATAAGGAGTTTTTCGACAGTTTAATGGCTAGAACTCCGGCTGGACGCATTGGAGAACCTAAGGAAGTCTCATCCTTAGTAGCTTACCTGTGTCTCCCTGCTGCATCTTACATAACAGGGCAGGTCATAGCTGTTGATGGAGGAATGACAGTCAATGGATTTGGATTGCCAGCATCTCGCAATTTCTTTACTTAGTGCTAGTTCTGGATAGCACTCTGTGTACCTCCAGTATGATGATTTTCTTATGTTAATGTCTAAATGTGAACTCAACTTTGCTTCAGTGAATTGGTAATAAAACCACTGGTTGCTTCCCAAAGTCATTCTTGAAATGAATGAGTGCCTATTTCATTTGTTTGCTCTCTTCTCTGATAATCCAGCATTTCAGCTATTACAAAATTAACTGAAATGATGAAGCTTAGGTGGAAGAAACTATTTCATGCATCCGTTGCACAAAACTAAATTATGCGGCATGTATAAAAGTATTAGCATTGGTGTAAATTTTTAGAGCAAATAGGGAGTTGTGTTTAGCGATTAACTACTCATATTGATCGGTTGCACTAAAATTATGGGTGTCGCAGATGTGGGGAATCATTTTTCCTTTGGTAGGGTTTAGTTGGGCCTATAGATGAATTTGTATTGAGGTTATAAGAATGCTGTGAGGGCGAGTGAGTCAGAATTTGCACATGGGACTATTAATTGGATTAATAACTTAGACCTCTGTTTGTCCACTGTTTCTTGCTTTCCCAGAATTCCACCTTCATGTTGAAAGGCCTGTATATGGCAGATTATTCTTTTCTCTTTTCTTTTTAATTTTAATTTTAATTTTTTTATAAAAATGATCGGCAGAACAATGTGGTTTTATAAAACATCAAAACTTAGGCCGGTGATCTATTCTGTTGTTTATTGAGTTCTTAGGGGTGGGAGAGAGATCGAATGAATGCAAATCAATGTGGTTTAATTACTTAAAAACGGGTTTATACATGCACAAGTAACTCTTAACTAAAATATTCTCGTGGTTAATCTTCCGATCTCCCATGTCCGTTTTGAGAAGCCGATCCACGACAAATTAAATTGACAATTATTGCATTATTAATTTTCTAGACTAATTATTACTTTCTGAAGCTGATATGATATGAGATGTTTTGTTTAATTTATAATGCATAAATTCTTGGATTATTAATTGTTTGGCAGGAAAAAGAACAGAACCTTAACTGCCGATTTGAAGTGAAGAGAGATCTTTGTGATCATGCAGACGTAACATGCTTGTCAACGAAATAGTACATGGATGTCCCATTTCCATGCATGCACTACTAAGTCGAGAACGACCCAGTACCTTCAAATATTATTTACCACATCCCGAAGCATCTTTAAAAATAGTATAACAAGTCGGTAGTAGATAAAATATGAGATCAAATTTATTTTTATTTTTGGGCCCAAGATGCACCGAATAATCTTTCTCTTCCCTTTTATGTGAAAGGCTTTACTTATCCCAACATCAATATCAATTTGTGGACCAATTAATAAGTAAATAAGTCAAGTTGGAAATGACATTATATATTTTTAAATCAATTCCATGACCGCTAATTGTTTCAATATATAGCGCCTGAGAGAAGGACCTCATTTTTTTTTTCTATTTATTTTTATTGGCTACAAGTCATTAATAATTGATAGTTGATGTGACGCAAAAATTGCAACGAAGGAAACGATGCTTCTTCACGGCCCAATAGACGTTTGTAATGAACAATAACCCAATTTGTATGAAGTTGTGCTTTGAAGGGAATGAACGAAATTGAGATGGATTATGTGATCTAAGTTGCTGAGCTTGGCCAATATGATGAAGCTTGATGATTTTGCACTGCTCCGTTCACCAATTGATGATTAATTCAGAAAAGGAGCGGGGCTTTCCCCCCTGTATAGGCTCCGACGATCAAGTCAGTAATATGAAAGAGAATAAACAATATGGAACAAGAATCTTTTCAGTAATTGTAAATGAGAGAACAGCTTTAAGAAATGCTAGAAATTGCTTATTCGAACCTGCCTGAATGAGGCTTGTGCCTGAGTATTTATAAACTTATTCTTGATAGTTCCGTTAAGTAATGGAGACATACGCTCCCACTTATTCCTTGTGTAATGATGTTTTTTGCCTTTCCGGGAAAACTGGATTTAGCTTTCGGCTCCACTGTCATAATTGCTCTGTACATACAAATAATGGTCCTACCATGATATATTATTATCTTTATTTTCAGGTCGGTTTAACCGATCTAATCTTACATTACCGACCTAAATAGAGATGAGTTAACAATTGACCAATCTAACTTCATTAAGTTTTTACCGACCTGGGATTCTTGAGTAATACTGACATAATCATGCCGATCTGAGCTATAAGGTTTACCAATCTAAGATTAGTTTATTCCGACCTAAACTTTAGTGAGCTTTCTTGTTCAGTTCATGACCAATATAAGATTATATGACCGACCTAAATTTGTAACAGAGACTCGTTTTGTGTGATCTTTCTGACCTGAACATGGATCTGGGCTTCTCTATCTTTTACTGTTTCTTAGTTTTTAATTAACTGGGCTAGGCCCAATGGGGATTTCAATTTTATGCACATCAATAGTTTTTTTATATCAATTAAGCTCTATCAACTTTGAATAAATGTCATTTATTGATCAAGTTGGCAATTCCTTGTCTTTAATGACACGACATATACAAATATGTCCCCCGTACTTATAATTTCTGACATTACACAAACAAATTATAATTGTTCGGTTAATTCAAACACGAACTGAATTGTTAAATAGAAGAAAAAAAATTAAAAATTGCCACTAAATAAAGTTATTTTCAGCCTCAATAATCAAACGAAGACCATGGAAAATCAAACTGTTACATTGAATACTTCATCTTCTACATTCTTCATAGAAAAGAAAATTAAAAGTAAAAAAGAAACTAATTTGGGGGGCCGATCGACTTGAAGTTCAAAAGGAACAAAAGCCCATGATCAACGAAGGGCACGGGCCGGGCCTCTCATCGGTCACGGTTATATGGGCTTTGTGAGTAGGTCCAATGGACTCTAATGATTTTGTCTGAGACCGGCCCAAAATTTATCTACTTGTCCAGCCTTCTTTTGATATTCAACGTGTCCACCATGCAGATTAAAAAGACCATGACAACTGCAAAGGTGATAATAAGAAGAGATTTATAGGGTAGGTGAAACGACGTCGCATTGATAGCTACCCAGAAAGTCTAACGTCAGTCATTGGTACTTCCAATTTCCAGAGGCGAAAAGAATGGCAAAGGTTGCAGAGAGCAGCAGTTCAAGATGGTCTCTTTCTGGCATGGCTGCTCTTGTTACTGGGGGCACTCGCGGTATTGGGTAAGGTTTCCATTCAATCTTTCGTCATTTCTTGGAAAAAAAAAAAAATTATAGGCTCTATGTTTTCCCCTTCTTTTTATTTTCTCTCTTTTTCTTCGTTTTGATTGTAGCCTATGATGATGATACTAAATGGGTTTCTACTACTAATTAAGGCTTGCTGTTGTTGAGGAACTGTCTGCATTGGGTGCCGCCGTACATACCTGTTCGAGGAATGAAGCTGAGTTGAACGAGCGTTTGCAGGAATGGGGTCGAAGGGGTTCAAAGTGACTGGGTCGGTTTGTGATGCGTCTTCAAGGGAACAAAGGGAGCAGCTCATGGAAAAAGTCTCCACTTTTTTCAGTGGCAAACTTAACATTCTCGTAAGTTGTAAAATTCCTATTTTTAATCCTTATCTACATTTTGATGGACTTTCGGTTTGTGTTTTCTGTTGTGTTATAACGTTGCTTCATATTATGAAATGGTTTTTCGGTTTGCAGGAAAGTTTGTCTTTTGTTTAGAATTTCGTTTTGTTTCATTGTTTGATTGCATAACTTGGTAACTTTCTGAAATCTGATCCTTTCTGCTTTGATTTTTGCAATTATATTCTGCATCTTCGAATAATTCAAGGGAAATTCGTTTAGCTATGCTGATTTTCAATAGTTAGGGAAGCCAGTACCTTAATGTAGAACCAAAGAACAGCAACATCTCTCATTTGGGTGCTCAAGTACCTCCCGTGTTTGAGTTAGTGTTATGAACATCTCAATTTTTACCGAAGCATAAATAAAGAGGGACCAATTAACTAACAGCAGCTACTTATTAACATCTTCTTTGTTGCATCAAACACAGAAATGTTGACTCCTTTGACTAAAAGTGTACCTTGGTTGATGTTGATTCAACATCTTGAATGTCTCTAATTCAAAACCGAACCCAGAACTTGGCTTTCATTTGGCCTCTTTGTGGATTTGCATAATGTTGCACCCAAAAAGGAAAAAGAAAAAAAAAACAGAAAAAGAAAAAACTAAACCATTACATCCACATCAGCTTGTTTTTTTTCTTCTGAACAGAGAATGTATTTGCATGTGTTTAATGTATTCATCTCCTTTTCTAGGCTGTTTTTGAAATCAATGAAATGATCTGATAGGTTTTTGTGGTCACAGGTGAATAATGTCGGGACAAACATAAGGAAACCAACAGCTGAATACACCTCTGATGAGTACTCCAAGCTCATGGCTACCAACTTAGAATCAGCATACCATCTCTCTCAGCTTGCTTATCCTCTCCTCAAAGCATCTGGAGCTGGTAGCATTGTGTTCATCTCCTCTGTTGCTGGTTTGGTGCACGTATTATCTGGATCCATTTATGGTGCAACTAAAGGTAAAATTCTTGATGATATGTGGTTTCTTCTTGCTAATTGGTACAAAGCCCTTCAATATTGTTACGGTTGGACTTTTGATCTGTGTTTTCTGCATACAGGTGCAATGAATCAACTTACAAGAAATTTGGCTTGTGAATGGGCAAAGGACGAGATTCGAGTTAATTGTGTTGCACCGTGGTATATCAATCAGAACATCACTTGTGGAAAATGTAATATTCATTAACTTCTTTCATCACTACAGAAATGATATTGATTTTGGTGCCCCTACCTTTCAGCTTTAAATATAACATACCCTAAATTGCTGATAGAGCTAGGAAGATCTTGTCATTACTCTTATGACCAGAAAAGCTATAGGAGAGTTTTAGAAGACTATTGAAAGCATGTAAATAGATTCTTCATCTTAATATTTGAATGTTTTTATCATTTGCAGTTGTTCAAGAATAAGGTGTTGTTCGACAGTATAATATCTAGAACTCCGGCTGGACGCATTGGAGAACCAAAGGAAGTCTCATCCTTAGTAGCTTACCTTTGTCTCCCTGCTGCATCGTACAGGACAGGGCAGGTAATAGCTGTTGATGGAGGATTAACAGTCAATGGATTTGGATTGCCAGAATCTTGTAAAATTAACTGAAACGATGAAGCTTAGGTGGAAGAAATTATTTCATGCATCCGTTGCACAAAACTAAATTATGCAGCATGTATAAAAGTATTGGCATTGGTCTAAATTTTTAGAGCAAATAGGGGTCGTGTTTAGTGATTAACTACCCATATTGGTTGGTCGGTTGCACTAATATTATGGGTGTTGCAGATGTGGGGAATCATTTTTCCTTTGGTAGGGTTTAGTTGGGCCTATAGAAGTAGTCAAAGCCCAAGCCCATTATCTTCTGTGAATCCCATAGTCAAGTCCTATAATTTGCTTGGGATCTTAAGTTCTCCCGTTGCTTTCTTTTGCAGTTTAGGCTTTTTCCACGTGATGGCACCTACGTGTTTTGCGATAAAATGTTTTGTTCCTTTATTTATTTATTATTATTGCAAAATATATTATATTATTAAAAAAAATTCAATTATTACTAACTGGCTACGATAAGACAGGCAATAGTCGATTTTAGAATTAAAAGTATCACGAAATGTTTGATATTGTACAAACATTTTGATACTAAAAATGTAAAACGTCAAAACTTTTGTTTAGAAAATGCGAATTTTTCGATGGGATGATTCAGAGTTTGAATTTTTTTTTTTACTTTTTGGAAATAATTCAGAGTTTGAAAGTTCGTGCAATTTGAAACGAATAAATTCTGTTGGCGCAATCGGAATAGAATATTTTTAGCATTGGGTCAAATTATCCGGATTCCTAAACAAAGTTCTTCAAATCTTCTGTAATAAACCCAAAAAAAAAAAAAAAAGAAGTTTCCTTAAATCCAGGAATATAACGTTGTACCATTTTATCTTTGCAGCTTCATGCTTTCTGGCTGCTATTCCTATTTGGATCAAGGCAAAAATTAAATTAGAATAATGACGTTACATTATCTCTTTTGAAAATACCTAAATGTATCTAACTGTACTATATTAAGAACAATATAATCACGAGATTTTTTTTTGGATTAAAGTGATGGGGTTATCTGTAGGGGTGAGCAAAATAATTTAAAAACTGTCCGAACCGTTGATCCAATCCGAAAATTTTGATAGAATTCGGATCAGATTTTTTTTTCCGGATAATGTTTGGTTTCGGATTTATTTTCGGATAATCCGAAACCAATCCGAAATAAAAATTCACAAAAAAAAAAAGGCTAAAATGCAAAAAAAAAAAATTAAAAACAAAGAGAACCACGGATTTCGGATAAAAAACCGCGGATTTTGGATAAAAACCGATCCGAAACCGCGCCACCGGATTAAAATCCGAAACTTTAGATTCGGATCTGTTTGGAGCAGATTTGGATCGGTTTTCCTTTTGCTCAACCCTAATTATCTGTGGTTTTGTCAGGTAGGTAAAAGTAATTGACCCTATCATTTTACTATCTAAAAGTTATTTATAACTAGAGAATTAAGCGTGAACAAATTGAATGGGAATGGAATGATCATTACTAGTAATTGACTAACACCACATCCATTTTGTTGGCTTATTTTATTAATTGTAGAGGATTTGTCAACTCGATGATATTATAAAGCTATAATTATATCATCAAAGAAATTGGTAATACCGTAACGTGACCCAATTATTTAATTTATACCATTGATTGTTGAATGGCCTTTTTTGCTCTCCTTTTCTCTTCTGCTAATGATTAACTAACTACACGATGATTTTATTAGGTTGTAGGTCGATTTTTCATTGTTAGAAATATTGAAAATATTAAAATTAAAAATTAAAAAAAAAAGTAGGGTAGGAGAATATTTATAATTTCTCAAGAATTAGAGGACGTAAATGTAATGAATCCTAATTTTAAAGACAAAATCAAAATCCATGATTATCCATGCAAAGGCATAACATCGGAACATGAAGCAATAATGAGCGAGAAGGATACTTATCAATAGCACAGTCATAATTGTAAACCCCTCCAACTTTGCATTATTACTAGGAGGCTATTACATTCATGGGCTATTTACATTTTACTCCCGTGTGGTTTGAAGAAATTATAAATGCATAATTCTGGTTTGATCGTAATTACATAATCGATCTCTTTTAGTTATTACTGAGAACGAATACAAACTTTTACCAACAATTTTAGAATTAACGCGGTTGAAATTCAACTCGGTCTCATTTATGCAATGAGTAACAAATATGAACAAAATTTAGACTCAAAATTTAAATATTCTAAATATTGGCTAAATTCGATATCACTCGTACTCATAGTTAAAAATAAATTTTCCTCCAGAATATTCAGAAAAATATTTGTAATTTTCAAAATTTATAAAGACTGACTCGTAATTTGACCAAAACTCGGGGGAGTTGAGCATAATTCGGCCTACATTAAGAAGTAATTGGTGGGGGAGGTTTGCGAGTCACGTGGCGGTGCCTGGGGTTACTGCTATCCAGCAATGCCGACCGGACGTGGCAACACCGGAGTGGCTCCCTATCTGTATTATTTTTGTAAAGAAAGATTTGTGGGTCCCACCAAATCACCGAACAATCCTACTTCGTTCCACGTTCATACCAATTCACCAATCACATTTCGACGCGGGCCCCACCCCCCATCCTTTTCTTTTTCTTTTTTCTTTATCAATCAACGCCAATTCCAGTTGTAGCTAAAATTTCCAGACCAATAGCATCCAACCTTTTTTGATCTTTTCATGAAAAAAATCTTTTGTCTTATATATTAATTTTCCTTTCAATTAAATGGGAGTTTATATTTTACAAAATAATAGTTTGTTTGTCTTTAATTAAGAAAAATCACACTTTTAGCCGCTTTTGTTTCATTCGTTGCAAAAAATTACTTGTATTTTTTTATACATAATGTTATAATACAATGCCCAGTCTTTTTACGAAATAAAATTTTTAAGGAACTAATTTTATAGCATCTATTTTTAACAATGATTTAAATAAAAATATCAAAAATGTAACGATCCAGTGAAGGGTGTGAGTTTTCTTATTTTAATATATTGTGCATATGCTTTATTAATTGCCATGAAGTTATGATAAGATAATGATAAAATAAAAAGCTTAGACAATGAAACGTGACAGTACTTGGCATTAATTCTGTGACAACAACGAAAAAAAATTCCTCGGGGTGCCACTTCTTGTACTTTTATTTGATGTACTCCTCTTAGTTGTTAGAATTGCAATTTGTATTATAATTTCACGTTGTCAATATATCAAATCGAACTTAATTACAATATTAATCAATTTCAAAATAATTTGACGCTTCAAACCGGGCTTATTGATATTAATCAACACTTAAATTGATCTCACGTGAGATTCTATTCCTGCAAACTATAGTATTACTGTCTTAATATTGTCGAATAAATTTTTTTTATAAATAATTATTGCTTAGAAGTTAGAAGTGGGGGGGGGGGGGGGGGGGGGCGCAGGGGCTGAAGTTGAACAAAAGTGTGGTAATTAGCAATCGACAGCGCAGCGTAGTTTGTTCTAACAAGATACTCAACTACAATGAAATTGATACCACCTGGCTTTTACGTTTTATCAACTTTCTAATCTCTAAATTTGGTAATCTTTATTTGACAGTCCCAAATTAATTTTCATCTAAGTAAAAGGTAAATGATTTAAATTGCATAATTTTGTTAACTGTTACTACTAAAACACGAAGATCTATTAATTTTAGATGTTAATATACATCTGAACCAATGTGGGATGATTCATACATGCAGAGCTAGCAGAGATTACTGCCAAATTATATTCTGATGACTAAGTTAGTAAAACAGTGACAGATTATAATATATGATATAGTTTTAAAAAACACGAGTTCTTGATCATATATTGAGATGTGGGGTGAGACACTTCTTCCGTTGTGGCGAAGATAAAACCATGTTTGCGAACAGCTAAAGGCTTAAAAGACTTGGTCTCCCAACTTACCATCATGACTCATGTTTAACTTAATATTTCGTACCGAGACAACATCCTATGATACTAATGAGTTGTTATTTACCATGACTCATGTTAAACTCCATTGCTCTATTTGGTTTAAACAAACTTGGTTGAATGGTAAATTTTAACAAAAATAATTAAATTAAGGTTATGAAATTCAATACAATTCAATTACAAGGGGTAGTAACTAGTAAAGGTGATTTCGGATATGATTGATCAATGAATTAACGCACTAATGCGTAGATAATTAATCACTTGATAAATTACTTAGTCCCATCCATCAATGTCAGTGCCTAACTTTGGCTACATCCAACTATAACTAGTACTATCAATTACGATTCTCCTATGGGCATGATATTTGCAGTAACCGTTTCGATATTTATAATAACATTTTTTTGTAAAAAATCTAAAATACCCCTAATACTTAAAAAAAAATTTAATAATAAAATACCGCCGGCGCCCGGCTAAATTTTTGTACAAAAATATCGCCGGCTCCTGGTGGTATTTCACCCCCCCTTCAGTTTGATATTTGCAGTAACCACTGGGCGGATCTTCGCAAATCCAGTAAAAAATTCACATTTTCGACAAAAATACTAACAAATCCGGACATAATACAACTAAAATAATCAAACCAACTATCTAAAACAATACCGCAAAACATTTTAACTTTAGCCACTAACCTTTTTTCGATCCGAGTCGTCTCGATTTTTATCCGATTTTATGATTCCACCCGGCTCTACTTTGCAGGAATTATTAAACGAAACAGAGCCCGTGAGTTGCTTTTTCTTTTTCTTTTTTTTTTTTTGCAGCCCGATGGTTTTTATTTTATTTTTTTGCCCAGGGGCATTTTTGTCTTTTTACATGGGAATGTTACTGCAAATATCGAAACGGTTACTGCGAATATCAATTCCGTTCTCTTAACTTCATTTTCCCTTTTATGAGACTGAGTTTTATTATTCTCGTAAATTATTGGTTTGATTAGAATAATTTATTTTCTAGTTATGTATTTAGTAAATGAAACGGAAAGAACAATTAACTTATAGCACATTTACATATAGGAGGAGGAGAATTTGAAATGAAGATGTGTTGGAATTTAAAAAATTAATGAAATTGCGGGATGAATTGAAATACGCGACAGAAGTTTGTATTTTAATACTATTAAATGATCAAATTCTTAGGAATAGAAAATAGTAAAGATATAAGTGGAAAATATTGTGGTAAATTACTTATTTTAGGTGTTGTACCTCACTACCTATAATAAGTTGTACACATTTCAAAGTGGACTCTTTGAGTGGGACAGAGGGAGTAATATTTTATTAACATATATATTTTGAATGTATCTAAGGCTCTGTTCTTTTCCATCCAATTTCATAAAAAGTATTACTTTTTTTTCAAAAATATTACACAAAGAAACAACATCATTTTTACTGAATTCACAATTTAAAATTTAAAACTCCCTCTAAATCTTCACTCACATAAATTCGAAAAAAACATATTCATTACAATTTTTTTTCTCTTTCCTACACAAATTCCCAAAAAAAATTTCCTCCAAAATAAATTTCTTTCCTAACCAAAAAATTTCCTAACAAAGTTACTAAGAGAACAGAGCCTAATTGGTAAAAATGTCGTTAGCCCTAACAAATGATAATAAATTACTAAATAATTACAATCTAACTATAAAATTATTGACGTGTTTTCTAAATGTTGCCATGTCTCTCGGAATTTCAAATAATTTGAAAGGAAATGAAACGCATGAGTGGAAAGCGAGCTAAATAAGCTATTTTAGGGCATGTTCTTTTAGGAAGATTTGAATTTTGATTTTTTTAGAAAATTAGTTTTATAATGTAAAAAGTATATTGAAAATGTAAAAATGTATAGCTGAATAGTAAAAAATTGTATTAGAAATGATAAAAATTGATTATAATATATTAAATTTACTGTTGAAACAAAAACTAAAACTTAAAGAATAAGCCGTTAACCTCGTATCAAAGTCCAACCTACATTAAAATTTGACTATATTAAGAGGCGACGTAATGATAATTAATAATACTCTCTCTGTCTCACTCAAACGTTCACTTTCAATGAGACGAGCGAGTATTACTATTTTTCAACAATATATTTTGTATGACTATTCTTTAAATAGAGTGGTACTTTACTTTTAAGGAAAATGTTTATTGCACATATTATGTGCAGAAAAATATGCACATAAAGTAGTTTATGTGGGCCAATCAAATGTTATTTTACAAAAATATCTTATTGTATTATACTTATTTATTTTCTCCTGTCTTGTCTTCCTCCCTCCTCTCTCATATCTCCTGCAATCAATTTTTCTCAAAATCTTCTCTACCATTATTTGTTTTACAACTTAGTTTCCTTCTTCCTACACTAATTAAAATTTTTTTTTCTTTCAGTTTTGACTTTCTCTAATATTTTTTTTAGCTTTAGAAATTGCATATATGAAACCCATTTCACTACAAAACGAATCATCTAATTTTTTCTCTTAATTTTGGATTCTAATTTATTCATTTTTCTCATAATAATAATAATAATAATAATAATATTAATTTTATTATGAAAAAATGGGTTTGGTAAAAAAATTTAATGAATAAATTTTAATGGCAAAAAATTTAAAGGTTAAGTTCTCTTTTGTGTTTGGCGAAAAAGAAAGTAAGAAAAAAAAATTAAAATTATTATTATTTTAAAAAATTGAATAAATAAGAAAACTAAATATTAAGTTTAATGGGTTTTAAAATGCTTAATAGTGAAAATGATAGGATAATTTTATTTTTTTTTAAAAGAGTTGTCAAAAATAAAAATACCAAAATTAAATTAGTTAAAAGAAAAATATTTGAGAAAAAGGAAAAACAGAAAAAGAAAAAAGAAAAACAAGAAGAGCAGACGGGGTAAAGAGAGGAGAGAGGAGAGAGAAGAAAAGAGAAAACAAAATGTTATAATACAATAAGGATATTTTTATAAAATAATATTTAAATAATCACATAAATTACATTATATATACACATAATATGTGTATTTAACAGCATCTTATTTTTAATAGGTCTTAATTAACTTAATGAGGAGAGGTCCGTGAAGAAAGAAACGGGAAGGAAGGTGGTTGAGTCATGCACCTTCAGCTCCACGTCAGAGATGGCCACGTTTCGAGCTTTCAGAGATCACCAAACTTTTTAGATATTCTTTGGCGATCGTCAGTGAGGATGCTGACATCTGCTCTCCTTACACGTGTCGATTTCTCCTTGTTACGTCTCCCAACACCCGAATACACTGGAATACATACTCCTCCTTAAATATTCATAATTCAATATTAATGATGCCTGCTGTCTGCTGATAGTAATAGTAATAATACATCCCCCCCTGCGTCCTTCCATTTTTAGCTCCCGTTTCACGCTTTCCACCCATCTCTTCCTTTTTCTTTTCTTTTTTTTTTAATTCTTTAAATAATAATATAATTAGATATTTATAATACTTCATTTGGTCTATTAGGATAGTCTAATTTTACACAAGTATTACTTTTTATAAATGTCAACGTACATCACTTAAAATAGTTAATTTGTCATAATTTGTTCTATTCGTGTACTTACTTTTAAGTGTTGATTAATTGCGAGCCACACATAATTATATCAGTAAATGTATAAGGAGTAAAAAATTTAAAAATGAATTACTCTCTCCGTTTCATTATAAGAATCAGGTTTATGTTTTTACTTCTCATACATTTACTGATATAATTATGTACAGTTTACAACTAATTGACCTTTACGAAGTGATGATATCAGTGGAAAAAACGATGACAAATTATTTATTTTAGGTGTTGTACTTTACCTTATACAGAGAGTTGTAAACTCTCCAAACTTAACTTTTCTAATAGAATCAATGAGTACTATCCAAATAAAAAGTATTTCTAAAAATAAACTTTTTCTAATAGAGCAGATGATTGGGGCTGTTCTTTTTTATTGTTTTGAAAACATATTTTTGAAAAATAGTTTTATAATGTAAAAAATGCATTAAAATGTAAAAATGTATAGCTGAATAGTAAAAAGTTGTATTGAAAATGATAAAAAATGATTATAATATATTAAATTTAGGCTTAAATATTATTAATACCCTGTGTATAAAGGGGAGTTTGACATTTGCCTCATTGTGTTATTTTAATACGTCTTTTGCCCCCATGACCATAAGTCGAATATTTATATATAATGCAATAATTTTTATAACCCTCCTCTATTAAGCATTATATTTTTAAACAAAAATATCCTCCACTAATTAAGCATTAATAGTAAAAAGATAAATTAACTATTAAAACTTAAAAGAATTTTGGTGAGTAGCATGAGATTATCAATAACACTACAAAACAAAGCTATTTTGGGGGTGGGCGGGAGGGGGATCTCGTGATGTTGTTCAAATAAAAACATGCATATTTAGTGAAACTTTTTTAAGTTATGAATTTTTCATAAACACAAAAAAAAAAAAAAAAAATGATATGATTCCTCATATATTGATATGCTAACTTATAATATGATATGATTCCTCCTCATCCTCATTTATTATTTATTATTTCTGATTGCTTCTTCTTCATTATGACCCTCTCCAAATTAATTATACTAACCAACAATACAATATATCTAGGGGTGGTCAAAACTCGACCCGCGGGTTTGACCTGGAATTGACCCGGAAAAACCCGACCCGTGGGTTGAGTTTTTTTCCGGTTCGGTTCCGGTCGAACCCGTTGGTCGAGTCGGTTCCCTCTCAATTTTATTTTTCCATAACTGCTGGTCCGATCGCGGGTCGGGTTTTTTTTCGGGTCGGTCCGGGTCGAACCCAAGGGTTCAATTCGGTTCCCTCTCAATTTTTATTTTTTTTTCATAGTTGCAGGTCCGATTCCAGCTCGGACCCCCGTTCGGTTATCGATCCAATTTTGGGTTTCCTAAACTTAAAACATATAAAATTATAATGCTCATTGGCATAAATCAGGATTCAAACACACACCCTAAGGTTGGCAAACCAATCTTAAGGAAAGCTAATTAACCACTCCAGCAACTCTTTGTTTTGTTATTTTTTCTTCTTATGATTATATTATACAATATTAAACTATAAATTATTTAATATCTTTTTCAATTATATTAATGATTTAAATTACATCACACATGTATTTCACAATCTAAACAAAAATAACTTTTATACAAAAAAAAAAAATTTTATTCCATAAATTTATGTATTATTTCAAATTTAAATACTATGCTTATTAATTGAAAATTGATATCTTAAATAAGTAAAATTATACTCTATTATTTTTTTATTACAATATTTTTTTAAAATAGTAATATAAATGTACAAACAGTAAAGAGAAAAATAACACAAAATGTAAATTTTATCATTAGTTTATATAGTATTATAATGTACATTGTTTTTTAAAAAAACTATTATAATATATGTAGTATAAAGAATTAATATATGAAATTAATATATAAATAAACATATAATATAATAAAGATAATAATATAATATAACAAAACAAAAAGTAGAAAGAGTGGCTAATCAGCTTACATTAACATTCCCTGCGTGAGAATATGATGCAAGGTGCACAAAATTAAAGACAATTGTTGAACTTATGTCACGTGTTCAAATCTCATCTTATGGAAAAATAATATAATTTTGAAACTTTTTCATTGAGGGGTCAAAAAAAAAAAAAAAACCCGGCTCAGAACCTTACCCGCCCCAG
This sequence comes from Leptodermis oblonga, assembly GCA_016801395.1. Lineage (NCBI taxonomy): Eukaryota > Viridiplantae > Streptophyta > Magnoliopsida > Gentianales > Rubiaceae > Leptodermis > Leptodermis oblonga. The sequence continues at coordinate 46,024,294 of CM028756.1, forward strand.
CCCGACCGGGTCTATACCCGACCAGACCCGGAACCGACGGGTCGGTTCGGGCAGGTATCACATTTCCTCACCCCTAAATATATAAACTAAGTTATATAATATATATTATTATAAATATTACACATATATATATGTGTATCGAGTTTTGTTACGTTACGCAAAAATTCAATGATTATCAAATAACTTAGGGCCTGTTTGGTATCATGTTTTGAAAACATGATTTGAAATCACTTTTATTTTATAATAGTTTTTCATTATTCCCAATAAGCTTTTTTATATTTCCAATAAACTTTTTTACATTTTCAACACACATTTTTACATTTTCAACACACTTTTAATATTATAAAATTAAAAGTGATTTCAAAACACGACTTGAATCACGATACCAAACAGGCCTTAATGATTCTATAAATGATTTTATAATAAAATTTTAGTCGTACTCAATACTAGTCTTACTAATATATGCTTTCAATATTGGATTATTGACTTTATTTGACAATAGTTAATGAAAAATAAATAATATTTAATTTAATTACTTAATTTCTAGTAGGTAGTTAAAGTTTAGAGATGACTGACTAATGTGTGTGTATATAGTATATGTAATTGAATTTTTCTTGTTGAATCAATATGCGATTATAAATAAATTAAAAATGAGTAAATCATATCATATTAATATTTAATTAATTAAGGAAATTTTGTTTAAAAATATAATATTTAATAGAAGAGAGTTATAAAAAATATTACATTACATATAAAATTTTGACTTATGATTACGAAAACACATGAGGGCAAATGTGAAACTCCCCCTTATATACACAGGGAGATTACTAATATTTAAGCCTCAAATTTACTGTTCAAACCGCAACAAAACGACAAGAACGGCCCAAGATTTTTCGTCGTACACTAAGATATAATATTCCATGAAAATGCAAAATTATGAGAAGAAACCACGCTTTCTGCTGCAAGAGCGTCGAAAGATATAAAGAAGGAATCTGGTAGCCTAAGATCTCGCCACGTGGTGATATATCCACAGACAGAAGCATTTTGTATAATAAAAATCAAAGGAGACTAGAAAGAAAAAGCGAATAACAACAGTAGTAGAGGCAAGGTCGTCCAGGACCACATGCGTGTCAGTAAAGGTAGGCCCCACTTCACTCACCAAGGTGTTCTTCTCAGATTGGGCCACGTACTTCCCCAATAAACTCCCCTCACACGTGTTCCTCCCTCATCACCAAAGATCATCCAAATGGACGGTTCAGATCTGCGTCCGAGTCAAATGAGAGTTGTACGTCACACCAACTGTACGTGTCGGGCTCTGCCCTAGACGGTGACGGGCAGCTGCCCGCAACTAGTCCTCCCTCCCGGGGGCCCCACCCACAATCAGGTATATTGTGGTCTCCCCAGCCCTTCCTTTCCCTTCATTTTTATTGGCCTTTCTTTCTCTTTTCATCGGAAAACAATTCTTCAATCTTCATCTCTCTTGTTCGTTCATATGGTACGCACGAACTTCGTTTAGATCGGTCTGCTGCAAGGTTATTTGGATTTAAGGTGCTCTGAGAAATTGTAGCAAGAACATCTATCTGATTCTTCTTCGTTGATTGTTGTTTGTCACGAATATTTGAAGGTTGTTTGGGCGACTGTGATTGATAATTTATAATGGCTGGAATGTGTCGTGGAGTTAGTATTGGGGGTGAAACTGAAACTGCCAAACCAGTTGAGCCCAGCTCCTCGTCGGCAAGGAGGCGTAGGATGGAAATTCATCAGTTTAGATTTGTAGCCTCCGATGCAGCGGTGGCTCCGCCGCTTGAGAGCGGAAGCAAGAAGCGAAAACTGGAGGCTTCCGAGGCCCCATCTGGACGGATTTGTGATAACGCTGTTCAGAATTCTAAGGTTGATGAGAGTAAGCTTTCAGCTGTCAGCGATCCTGAGGCAGATTCTAAGACTTGTGATTCCGTTTCGTTGTGTTCGGCTTCGCCTGCTGGGCTGGTGGCTGAGGCACCTAAATTCGGGATGACTTCTGTTTGTGGGAGGAGGAGAGATATGGAAGATGCGATTTCAATTCACCCGAATTTTTCAAAAGGAAATCCTGAAAGTTCAAGTAATTTGGACTTCTACGGAGTCTTCGATGGACATGGTTGCTCACATGTACGTAATTTGTAGGGAAATTAATACTTCTTCAACTGTCTTAATTTGGGTTGCTGGATTTTTTTTTTCTTCCCATTTTTAGCTAATCTGTACTGTGTTAAATCTTGTAGGTAGCCATGAAGTGCAAAGAAAGAATGCACGAGATAGTGAAAGATGAGTTGGAGAAAGGAGGGGAGGCATCGTGGGATGATATAATGAAGAGGAGCTTCTCCCGCATGGATAAAGAGGTCACCGAGTGGTCTAGTGCGGTGGGAATCTCCACCTCTCCATGCCGCTGCGAGCTGCGTACTCCCCAGTGCGACGCCGTGGGATCCACCGCCGTCGTCGCCATGGTAACTCCGGACAAGATCATCGTCTCTAATTGCGGTGATTCACGGGCCGTCCTCGGCCGTAACTGTGGAGCTATTCCCCTTTCCGTTGATCACAAGGTGAATTGACCTTCATTTTTTCCTTTTCTTCTCTTCTTTGAACTTGGAAGCGTGAATTTATGCTAACTTTTTGTGGGTTCGAATTGAATTTGCAGCCCGATAGGCCTGATGAGTTGGTACGAATCCAAGAGGCAGGTGGGCGGGTGATATATTGGCAAGGGGCCCGAGTTCTTGGTGTATTGGCCATGTCACGGGCAATCGGCGATAACTATTTGAAGCCGTTCGTGATAGCTGAGCCGGAGGTGACTGTAACTGAAAGGACTGCCGAGGACGATTGCTTAATAATCGCCACGGACGGCCTATGGGATGTGGTGTCCGTGGAGACAGCTTGTGGCGTGGCACGCATGTGTTTACAGTCCCTGAGGCCATCCTCGCCGGTACGGTCGCCGGGGAACAGCGAAGTGAATGTGAGCGCAGGCAGGGAGAGCTCCGACAAGGCGTGCTGGGACGCGTCAATCCTGTTGACGAAACTGGCGTTGGCTAGGGGCAGTAGCGATAATGTGAGCGTGGTGGTGGTTGATTTAAGGAAAAATCTATAGCGTTAGCTGAAAACTATTAGTTGATTATAGCTTTGTACTGAAGAAGAAGATGGCCGGAGTCTGTTCTGTTGGGACTGCGTCTAAGACGGCAGTGGTGATGGGTAGGGAAGCAAGCAAACTGGGGGTTAGTCTTACGTTAATTTGGACTAAACATCCCTCCGAGGAAAGATTAATTACAGGACAAGGATGATTATACTTGGTAATCTGTGTATGTATAGGTTTTACTTAGGTAAGTGTATTTTAATGGTGATTGATGTCTGATGATGATATACATACTAGAAATGTTTTCAATCATATGTTCTGGAAACCAACCAAAATCATTGTTCCCCATTAATTCTGATAACGAAGGAATGAACGAAGGAGTTAGTGTAATTGTTGTTGGTTCTTGAAGATGTGTAATTTGCGTTTTTGTTATTGAGTAGCCATTAACTGATGAAATTGTTGTTATCTCAATTCTCAAATTCGGACCTAATGAAGATCCTGGGAAACGTAGTCTTTTGCGTAGATGAAGACGATAATTGCAGACAAGATAAAGAGGATGGATGGATGAGTACATTACATTAATTGGCATTACTCCTCTCCCATTGACTCAATAATGTAAGTATGCACCCCGAGAAATGAGAAAAAGAAAATATTTACTTTGTAATACTGTTTGATATTGAGAAGAAAACACTTTTTAAAATAATGACTCTCGATAATATAATAGTGACTTAGACTTGAGCTGGTAATTGCAAACGACACATTTTAAAAAGTTGTAGTGGGACGGAGGAAGTATTGGTTACTACTGTTGGATCCCTCCTTAGCGACGATCTCCCATCACGTTGTCCTCCGCTTCTGGCTATTTGCTTTTGGGAATAACTTCCCTGTAACTTTGATAGCAAAATTAGTATAAAATATGAGAGTTTGCTAAAGTGGAATCCAATTAACTCTTGATTTAAGAAACTGTTGAGTATTTATACTAGTCCAAAAGTAGAAAAGACTCCCGCAGCCTAAGTTAGATAATCCGAGTGTCATTCTCTAGCCTCAACAGGTGTTATCTGCATGCTATATAAAGGGGTCGCGCACTCAGGGCACTGTATCCGACGTCGTCTTCAGACAGAGTCGGCTGACCGTCAACCTGTCAGTGAGAACGAGGTCAACTCGTCATTATTATAATAAATATCCAACAACTAGTAAGTAGTATTAGTGCGTAGCGTGTTTAAAATTGTTCCAAAAGAAATAGACGGGTGGAGGTGCAAGTAGATTAGAGTCGTAGTATGTTTGAAAGTTGTTGGCACAAAAACACTCAGTGGTTCGGCACACAACATAAACATCATTGTTAAACAAGGAGGAGGAGGGAGGGACGGTTGGATGGATTCGGTGATTGGAGTGAATTGGAGGTGTGGGACACGTAGCCATTTCCTTTCAAGCGCTACGCTACGTGCCATTTACTCTTCTCCCTCAAAATATATCTCGTCACAGTTTTCAGCACCTTTTTTCTTTTCAAAAAAAAAAAATATACGAATAATTACTTCTAAACAAATACTACTAGTATTATTTGAAGTAGATCTGGTACGATAAAGAGAAAGAAAAAGAAGAAACAAGAGTGAGCTGGGCATCAGGACTAATGATGAGTCATGGGTTAGGCCAAATATAGTAGTGCAATAATCACAAGTGAAAGCTGTAGCTGTAGGTAAGGGAGTGATTGATTACTATTAGGTTAGATTTTTTGCAGTTTAGGCAAAGATTAAAGGCAAGCCCATCAACAATTCACAATTAAATTTAAATTCATTTTTTTTAGCTGGAAAAAACAAACCCAGATAGCGACGCTATTACCGCCATTGAATTGACTCTTTCTTTTTTTTTTTCCACACCCAAAAAAAAAAAAAAAAAAAAAGCTTCGTCGTCAATGATGACGAGTCTCTATTCCATAGGCTTTTTCACTTTTTTCAAGTTAGGGATCATTAATAAAAGTTAGATACTTCCTTCCCCAACTCCACCGTTCTTTTTTTCTTTTTATTATTATTATTATTATTAATGGGGGGTTGATTAGGTGCTGAGTCACACACAGAGTGTTGAGACCAGAATTTGTGAGAAATGCATTACGTGTGCCACGTGCCATCATCACTTGCTTCCTTATTCTCAATTCCTTTTTCTTTTACACTTTTCATCCTCTCAATGATCTAAATAAGACATGTTTTTCCTCGCTTAAATGTAAAGTTTCAAGATATATATTAAAATATAAATTAATCTGTGTATGATAATTTTTTTTAATTTGTAAAAGCTGTGTAAAATATAAATTATATACTCCCTCTGTCCCAATCAAAAAGGTTACTTTTAAAATTTTTTTATCTCATTTAAAGAGTCCATTTTAAATTTATTTACATTACATACCTTTACTAATATTACAATGTATGGTTCACAATTAACCCTTACTTCTAAAGTAAAGATATAAGTGAAAAATATAATGATAAATTACTTATTTTGGGTGTTGTATCTCACAACCCATAATAAGTTATATAAATTTTAAAGTGAACTCTTTGAGTGAGACGGAGTGAATATTAATAAGAGTATTTAAATTTTTTAATCCAAACAAATTTTAGAGATGTGGCTTCTTTTTTAACAGCAAAAGGTCATATGTTATGCGGGCTTTATCATGGGCCACAGTTTCCATTTAGCGTTGACCATATTCACATTATATTTTATTTTTTCAGTGTCAAAATTCAAAATGGGCCGTACCATTGCCCATTGAGTGGTGATGTAGACGGCAGAATATTTGAAAGTCGCTTGCTGGTATAATAGTAAAATTTAAATTTAAGTGGATTGATTACCACAATATCAACAATGACAAAATCGAGTACATTTTCAATATTTATTTTTCTTTCAATAAAAGAGTTAATTTTTAAATTTGTAAAAATATTCACGAAATAAATTAAATATTTTAAATGTTTCTACCTTAAAATTCATAATAACTGATTTTTTTTAATAAAACAGATGGAATGGAGTAAGAATCGTGTTCCACAACTTTATATTCATTAAAAATGTTATAAGCCACAACTTTATCTATATATTGATTGTTGTAGTGTGAAAAAAAGAAAATACTTTATAAAACTTTATGAGTGTCTAATACAGCGGACCTGAAAGACTAAATGGCTGGGCCTGTTAACCTAGTAATAGCCCAAAACATTTGTCGGAACATGGCACAATATTACTGGGCCTGGATGGGCCGACTCCCTGATTACAGTTGGTTTTTCATGTATTCCACGTGGACATAGAAGGTACGAGATATCCATGAGATATCCATGTGTAATATTAAAATAACTTAAAATTCTTAATTATTTTATAAAAATATATTTAATAAATGAACGAGACCTCACTTATTATAAAAAAAATTAAGAAAATTATTTGAATTGTGTATTATTACTCTGGCCTCTAAATCATCCATTGTTGCGACAGTCCAATCAAACGTTTCAGCTCGTCAAAACCGAGATGGAATACATAAGCGCGAGTTTAATTCCACGCCTTTGTTTTCTGTACTCTTGTCACAAACGACAAATCCGTCGCCTCCCTCAAGACTCAAAGATTATACTCTGACGACTGATTATAGTACAGCTTCGCCTGTGGGGACCGTCAATGTCGTCCAAGCAGGAAAAACCCTTCTCCCTAAGAAAAGTCCCCTCACACACACAGGCCACTGATTTTCAGAAAGCAAGATCAATGTAAAATGGACGCTTTATGCTGTTAGACTCAAGTCAAGTCTATTCAAGAAAATCCCAATTCGCAATCACACTAACCCTCAAGGAGCAGGTCAATTCTTATTTTTCAAGAGTTGAACTTTCTCATGATTATGTTCCGTTGAATTAATTTCTAAGTTAGATAATCGTTTTATTATGGATGTTTCTAAGTTGTGGGTTTTTAATCTTTGGAGCTATAGTCAAAGAGTTCGTTGTTTATTGCCTCCAATTTGATTAAACCTATATGCAGGGCTCAATCTGAGAGTTTGGAAACCAGTTGTTCATTCTGCCGGTTCTATCGAGTGATCAGAATGAGTAGTAATTTTGGTGTGTTGGAAGCTACCCTCGGGGATATTCTGCGTGCGGTCAATCCTTTAAAGGAGGATTGGTCTGTTAGATTCTATATTCTTCGTGAGCTCCAAGGTGTTGTTCAATCCATCGAGAGTCTCAGAGGTAATTAATTGCTTTTGTGTGATTATTGTTTCTTCATATCTAATAGTTATTGACTTCACCTTTTGCAAGTTTCTTAAATTGGTGCTTGTCTGTAATTTTATTTATTATATTATGACTCGTGCAATTTACATTGTAAAGCATGATTGTAATTTGCTAATGTTGAAGAAAGATAGGTTATGTGATTTGCTTTAGTGCAAGTGTTGAAAATGGTCTCTTTCTTTTCTTGTTGATTCTTCCAATGGCTTTTGCCACAAAAAACCTTCGATTCTAGCTATTTAAGTGACCACCAGCAACTACTGCATGGGATGATAGCCACTGATTTTATTTGCAGAATGTGTAGTATCTAAGAAGGCTCTGAAGTTCTGGTAAATTTCTTTGGATGAACATCTTAATCAGAGCTGGTTTTATACAGTCTGAGAGCATGATTTTTGTTTAACATGTACATACTCTATTTTACTGCTTGCTTGGTGTTTCAGGTGCAACTGTTGAGCCATTTGGGTCCTTTGTGTCTAATCTCTTCACGAGATGGGGAGATTTGGACATTTCAATTGAGCTGTCCAATAGCTCCTATATTTCGTCTGCTGGGAAGAAATACAAGCAAACATTACTTGTGGATGTCTTGAAAGCATTGAGAAAGAAAGGTGACCTGGTTAATTTCCTTGTTTTGCTTTCATAAGTTTCTGTTATTTAGGATACATAAGTGGAAGTCAAACTCCTTGCTCATGGAAAAAAGAGAGAGAGACTTTGTTCGCGAGAACATTTCTATGCCAGAAGTCATCAACCTTTTTTAACGCAAGACAAAAATTATATGTTAATGATCAAGAAATATGAAGTTTTTACTAGTTATGTTGCACTATACATTGAAGAAAATAAAACATCTCAAAACAACTAATCTACTGCTCTCATTCTTGTAAAAGATGAATTGGGGGCTGAATGGCTTGACATAGAACTTCCGCTGGAGACTGGATTGGTTTGTTCTTTAAAAAGTCTTTAAGGTTTGCACCTCCTAATCACATACTCAGTCACAGTTGATGCACATTTCCTCAGTTGATTCTGGGAAGAATTTTGTATCTGTTTCTTGGCCAACCTAATACTTTTAAAAGAACCACTTGTATGCTGAACTCGTAAAGAGTATAAGCATTCAAAAGATAGGTGGTGTATAGGTTGATAGTGAGTAAATGAGAATGCATATCCACCCTCCTTATCCAGTCTCCTTGTCATCAACCCATATTTAGTTGAAAGCCTGCAACTACCATCAAGATATCAAATAAAATCATGCCTAGGTACGTTGTGTGTTTACCAAACCAGATGTTCCCGATCTACCCCCATCTCCTGGCTTCCTTATGGCTGAAATTAATGAGACAAAAAAAAGATAAAAGTTAGCATATTCTCTTTATTTTTAAATCTCAGTTTTTGTGCCAGCATTTGACACTACTCATTTGAATACTGTCCACAAGTCAGAAAGATGACGTTATTGTTCTTTTTTTTTTTTTTTTGGGGGCGGGGGATTGGGGGTAGTTAGTGAATGTGAACCATATAATCAACAAAGTTGGGTTTGAATAGAAGACTATATGGTCTGTGGGAACTTGCAGTTTGATTCCCTTAACCATTTCACTCAATTGCTTGGGTTAAAGAAGCAAGCTCAAATTTGTTACTTTTCCTGTTTGTTCTTTATGCTAATTTGTGTCCTTGGTATGACTTGCAGGTGGATGGCATAGCTTCCATTTCATAAAGAATGCAAGAATTCCAATTCTAAAGTTGGAGACAAATCAGAATATCTCTTGTGACATCTCGATTAATAATTTGAGCGGTCAGATGAAGTCTAAGATGTTGTTCTGGATCAATGAAATTGATGGGCGTTTTCGTGATGTAGTTTTACTGGCATGTCTGCAAACTATTCCATTTAATATGGAAGGGGAAGAAAATGTCACCTTTTAATAACAATCCTTCTCTGCAGGTTAAGGAATGGGCTAAAGCACATAATGCCAATGACCCAAAGTCTGGTACTTTGAACTCATATTCCTTAAGCTTGCTTGTTCTGTTTCATTTCCAGGTAATTCAGAATGCCCTAAGGTTGCGCCCACAACAACAACAACACATCACCCCCCCCCCCCCCCACTCCTCCTTAAAAAAACACCATCCTTCTGTTTCTTTTTGAGGATAGTCATTAGTCAATCAAGACTGTTTAGATTGTAGTATAAACAGGCACTGAAGGTTTCACTTGTTTCTGATCAAATGAAAGCACAGACAAGTTATTCTTAGTTTAGGTCATTGCCATTATGTGGAACTCTGTTCTTTCATCTGCCTCAGGGTTGATGAATGTATGAGTTCCAGCATACAATACCGTAATATATCTGGGAGACGCTCTTACTCCTGCATGACAGTGTTTTTCCTCAACATAACAATAATAAAAATAAAAAAGAAGAATAAGAAGAAATTTTCTCTGTTCATATGGCAGTTAAATCTTTACTAGTTTGGTCTTTACAATCTTTTGCAGACTTGCGTACCTGCAATCTTTCCTCCTCTTAAAGACATATATCCAGGAAATATGGTTGACGATCTAGTAGGTACAAATGGGCTTTTTGTTTACTATGATAATGCTATGAAAGTGTTGCCAGTTTTCTGCAGTTGAACCCTCTTCCTCCTCCTTTTATACTACTTGTATGAAATGTCTTGTTCAAGATGAAGAAAATAGTAACTTCATCTTTAACGAAAGTGCTGTTGGGCCTTTTCTTATCCTAAAGGTTGTACTTTTGTTGTGCAGGTGTGAGGGCTGTAGCTGAAAAAAATATTCAAGAAATTTGTGAAGTCAACATAAACAGATACAGATCCAATCGGTCAAGAAGGATAAATCGAAGTTCTTTATCTGAGCTTTTCATCTCATTCGTCCAGAAGGTAATAATTAAGTTATTTTTTCCCTCACTTGCAAGCTCATTGATTCGAGTCTTTCTCTCCTCTTGTGCAAATGAGATGCGTGGTAATGGATTCACTTGTCATTGAATATTATGTAGTCAAGTTTTCATTGCAGTAGCATTGATGGGGAAATTCCATGCTTTGATTCTTTGCATCTTCTAGTTTTCTGACATTAGTTCAAGGGCGGCAACTCAAGGAATTAGCCCACACACTGGAAACTGGGAAGATATCAACGCCAACATGAGATGGCTCCCCAAAACTTACGCTCTATTTGTAATCTCTCTCTCTCTCTCTTTCTCGTGTATGCAATCAGTGACATACATGACCATCACATCCTATCACAAGCACAAGCTCGCACAGCAAAATATTTATGAATATGCATGTTTTTGCCTGGGCATGTGCAGTCCACGGTTTTTGGATGCCTGATTGTCTATAAACTGCTTCCTATAATTCTCTAACATTAGCATCATTTTGCTTGTTGATTAGATCGAGGATCCCTTCGAGCAGCCAGTAAATGCAGCAAGGACGATTGGCAGTAAGCAACTAGAGAGGTTATGTGGAGCATTTCAGACAACACTCAATCAGCTTTTTGCAGCCAACCAACATCAAGATGTACTACTCTCTACTCTTGTCAGACCACAAATTTCACGATTTGTGTCAAGATCATCCCCTGTTGGAAGCCATCAAATTAGCTACAGCAACGGGACTCACCCTAAATTTCAAAGAGACATATCATCCCCGGTTAGAAGCCATCAAAGTAGCAATAGCAACGGCACTCACCCTAATTTTCAGAGAGGCACACGCCCAACTTTCCGGGCTCCTCCACCGCATTCTCAGAATAGAAGCGGCGATAAGCAACAGAATGGGACAAATCAGAGAGCTTCCCAGCCAGTTAGTAGTCCAGCACACCAAGTTTGGAGGCCAAGATCTTAAGCATTGAATGCTTCAGATGTTTCACCTGCAATTTCTTTTGCTGATAAATTTTTCTGAACAGTGAGTTGATAGATGATAACTGATTATTCATTACCCAAAAAGTGCTGACTTGTGATTTGAGTTTGAAGAATCTTTATCTTTCTCCTGAATAACTCTCATTGTTGGCAGTGTATTAATTTTGTACTTCCCAGCAGACGTGCTTACTACTGTTGTAACCCTTCCCTGAATGGATTTGCTGAGCAATTTCAAGCGACCTTTTTCCGTTGGTATAGTTTTTATTTTTAGCCTTTTTTTATGGGCTCATAGTGGGTCCCATCCTTGTATTCTTTTCGTGTGCCCTTTGAGTAGGATTTGAGCTCGTGATCTCTGATAGGTTCGTTTATTATGACTAATCACTGCTCGATTCATGTAAGTATGGTATTTGCTCAGAGTTGATGTTAACTTGAAATATGCTTTTGTTTGTAGCAAATATTGCATTATAGCCAATGGAAACACTTTGTAATTAGGGGCGTCAAAATTACCCATGGGTTAAAAACCTACCCATATCCATTGGGTTTTAACAAGAAAAAAAATCCACTAGTTAATAATTTGGGCCTAGGCGGGTGGGTACCTTGAAGCCCACCAACAATGTCTACTTCTGAGAACAACCTGGACTTACCGATTTGGCTTGAGGTTCGGGTTTGGGTCGAGCCTCGGGTCAGTGTTCGAGCCTCGGTTCAAGGCTCGGGCCTTGGGTCAGTCCTCGAGTAAGGGTTCGGGCCTCGTTTTGGGATTCGGGCCACATTTTGGGATTCGGGCCTCGGGTCGGGGTTTGGGCATCGGTTTGAAGTTCGGGCCTCGGTCTGGGGTTCAGGTCTTGGGTCGGGGTTCGAGCTTTGTTTCGGGATTCGGGCCTTATTTTGGGATTTGTGCCTCGAGTTGGGTTTAGGCCTCACTTTGGAATTCGGCCCTCGGGTTGGGGTTTGGGGGTTAGGGTCGAAATTCTTGCCTCGTTTCAGAGTTCGGGCCTCGGCTTGAGGTTCGGTGCTTGGGTTGAGGTTCTAGCCTCGTTTTTGGATTCGGGCCTTGGGTCAGTGTTTGGGACTCGTTTCGGGATTTAGGCTTCGGGTCAGGGTTTGGGCCTCGGTTTGGGGTTCTGGCCTGGAGCCTCGGGTAGGGGTTCGGGCCTTAGGTAGGGATTCATGCCTCGGGTTGGGGTTTAGGCCTTGTTTTGGGCTTTTGGCCTCGGGTTAAGGTTCGGGTTCGGGACTCGGGTTGTGGTTTGGGCCTCGATTTGGGGTTCTGGTCTCGTTTCGAGGTTCAGGCCTCGTTTCGTTATTTGGGCATCGGGTCGGGGTTTCTGCCTCATTTCGGGATTCGGGCCTCGACTTGGAATTTGGACCTCTGGTCAGGGTTCGGGCATCATTTTGGGGTTTGGGTCTTGTTTCAGGGTTCGGTCCTCTAGTCGGGATTCGGGTCTTGGGTCGAGATTCCGGCCTCGGGTCAGGGTTCGGGTCTCGTTTTGTGGTTCGGATCTCGGGTCGACCCAAGTTTGACCTGTCTGTTGAAGTCAGCGTGAGAGCATCCTGAGCTACCTCGTAGTTGGTGGCGAAATGGATGAAGGGATTCTCCAATAATTGCCATGGATTTTAAACCCATGTTCTTTTCTTAGGTTTTAGTTTTTGTTTGAAATTAGTACTGAGAACCTTGTTTCTTAAAAATAGGTTGAAACTCATTTGGTCTGAAATCAGAACTCAGTTTTGGGTAAAGAACAGGTACATCAACTCATACCCTTAAATAATAATAATGAAAAAAACTACTTACATACCAGAAACATAAGAAAAACACACGAATATGTATAATATTTTTTTGTAACCACCGAATTAGAAGTTTGAATACTCACTAACATTAACAACTACGTATGTTCCAAAAGCATAAGAAAAACATATAAATTCCCATGTAATGAGGTCGGGGGTGGGGTCGGGGTCAAGAGTCAAGGTGGGGCTAGGGTCTAGGTTTCGGGGTCCAGGTCTCAGGTTAGTCCAGGGTCGGGATTCGGGTCTCAGGTTAGTGTCTTTGGATCGGGGCTGGGGTTCGGGTCTCGAGGTCCCGGGTCAGGGTCTAGGTTTGGGTCCCGAGTCATGGTCAGGTCCTGGTCCCGGACCAGGGTCGTGTTTGGGGCACGGCCGAGTCCGAGGTCGGGGACGGGAGCATGGCGTGTTCGAGTCCGGGTTTGGGTTGAGGCCGAGGGCGTGGTCGAAGATGGGGGTCGGGCCGAGGTCGCGTGTGGGCCTAGGTCGAGGTCGGGGCTAGGTCAAGGTCACAGGGCAGAGTTTTATATAAGTTTTAAAAACTTAAAAATTGTGTTTGGACAAAAAATAAAAAAAATTTTGTACAGTATTAAATATAAATGTATAAAATATATATCATATTTTAATTTTAAAATCAATTAAAATGAAATAAATAAATTGAAAAATGCATTCTTAGTTTCAAATATTATAAATAATTTATTATGGCTACCCATTATAGATATTCATTGGGAACCTGTCATAATATCCATTAAATAACTATTACATTTATACGATACTACGAGTATCCACGAGTACTCATCACCAATTTAAATTTAGACCATTAATTAAATGAGTATAGATGGGTATTACCTATCAACTTAATACCCATTTGACACCCCCTTTGTAACACAGCTTCTGATCCATTTAGTCACTCCATATTCAGATGTCATTTCACGCTCTCTTGCTAACTTCGAACTGAGAATACAATAGCATTATGCATCGTTTCTGAAACGAGTCAAAAGAGATTGAAGAAAACAACCATCTAAAATTAAAACCAAAATACAGACTTTCTAGCTTTGCGTAAGTTCCTAATCAACACAGCTAATTTTCTACGAAATGCTAGTATCTGAGAAATGATCCTTTGGTCTCAAGCTTGGATGGTGCGTGGGATCGCAGTATCGTGTGCTATACATGTAACCTGCAGCAACATGACGCTACGAGTGTCAAACACTCTTAACGGTTTGCACTATCGGATCAACGGCGCTATCCGATTCTCTACGGTTTCCAAAGGCTTCAATAAGTTATTGTCAGATACTCCTCGATCTTCAGCCCCCCGATAAAATGCACAAGCATAGTGGTAAGTGGAAATCCAGTCATGTATCATCGCCTCATTTCCTCGAGTGCTGTTTATCGACTATCATGATCCTATAGCTAGCATGAGGGCCTTCAGATGTGTCTCGTATTGTTACTCGCCAACCGATGGCTTTCCCTACAGCTTCAAGTTCATCCATAATAGCAAGAGAATCCCTAATATATATACGTCCACCAGGCCGAAGAATCCGATCCATTTCAAGCATGATGGTAGATACATTGCACCTGGTATTACATGATTTACATCAAATGAATTACTATCCTGTACTACAAGCAATCCACTTCATCTAGCCACTGCTAAAAACAATGGATGGAGTAAATTTTCTACAGCATACCTTTTCCGTTCAACAGAGAAAAGCCCAGCAGCATGCAATAAATCATAGGTTCTTGGATATGTGTCAAATGGTTCACACCTATTTCGTAATCCATAAAGACATAGTAAATAAAAATGAGAATGGATAGTAATAACTAGTGATACACATACATAATAATTAAGAAGTAACATATTTAAAGAAAAACGTAAATTCCCAAATATTTGGTTCAAGAAGGGAACAAAATTCACTCATTTTGATTCATTCTAGTGGTGGGGAACCTGAAAATTTTATTCCTTATAAGCTCCTCATATGAAGTAAGTGTGCCATTGTTCCTATTAACAGTCTCATTCTTGTTTTCACCGGAAATTCAAATGTGATTGCACCTACTTACACATGCTTCTTACACAGCAGAACAACTAATTATGTTAATGATCCACTGTGGATAACATTGGTGCTGATCACAAGTTATGAGGCCGATACCTATAATACCTATAATACTTCCCACAATTCTTTGCAGTCGGTAACAACATTGCCAACTGATCTTGAAACTAGTTTCACTTTTAGCTTATCTTAATCTCACCATAGTCATGCAAGAAATCCAACACGGTTTTTTACTATACTTAAACACCCTTTTCAGGGAAGGCTTTCTAACACATACAAACAAGCTAAACCAGATGTGAACAAGCCATGCAAACAGTAACACTTTTAAACAAGAGACCTTCACATGTATTCTATAGGAAATACATTAATGTACTTTGTTTAAGTTACATCTTGCATGAACGATGTTGACGGGTTTCCATAGCATACCAATCACACAGTAAAAACACCAACTATGCAAATATAGTAAAACAAGATTAATGCTGAAATCATACCAATCATGCATAACCCCAATAAGTCCACGGTCATATATAACTGGCAACGTGTTGGGCCCACTAACAGGGACAACATTGAGAACCCAGCAATCCAGTTTATGATCAATCAATGCTGCTGCAAATCTATGAAGAGGAGAAAAGAAAAAATAGAGAGAACGCAGGTGAGAAAACAAATAAGAAGTGTAAAACTTATCCACATTAAAACAAAATGTAATCAGTAACATAAAAGGAAACACAAGTTGGTAATAATTACCCTCCAAACCCAGCTCTCATGTCCAACACATTTCTAAGCTTGAACTCTTTCCAGCGAAGCACCCTGACATAACCTGATAAAATTTCATTCCAGTACTTAGACTCGGCCTTAAACAGCTCTTTCCTAGAGATATAAGCATCCATTTGTATGCTTTGGAGCCTATCTGGAGGATTCTGCAGCCGTGCAGGCCATTGGCTGATGTTGGCACCATAGCCGTCCTCAGGTAACCGGGTGATACATGCCTTCAAATCAACATACCTAAGTTTATCACAAAGTAAAACTCATTATAACCAAGACAAGGACAAAATCACCCTCCACAGTCAACAACTAACAGGAGGAAATAGCAAAGTAAGCACTAATAACCAATTCGGTACTCTATTACTTCAAACCAACACAATAACTAATTCAAAATCTGTAAACCTCAAGAACATTCCCTCTCCATGCCCAATTTCCAGTAATCGTATAAGCCACTTCAAATCCTTGAAACAACTTTTATAATTGTCCATCTTTAGAAGTGTTATTAACTTCATTCATCATTTCAATTAAGAGTAATGACATAAACAGAATTCAAAAATCAAGATCATGAACAAATAACCATACAATGAACATATCTCACTGCTTACTAGAATAATAAAAAGGAATAATAGGAAAATGTAACTTGAGTATCAAATTAATCCAGTGCATACCAAACTTTATCAGGGTCATCATCCTGATCACATAGTGGTGGCCGGGCTCCTTCATTACGGCTTAAATAACAACTGTTATTCAATGGCTTCTGCCATATTGCAATGTACCCCTCCCTCTTGACGAGATTCCAGCAAAGACTGGTAGTCAGATTCACCATTTCTGAGAAAAAATAAATAAGCCACCGCTAAAACAGTTCCAGAGGCAAACCTCAGAGTGGTATGAGCAAGAGAATATGGAAGCTAATTAAACCACCAGTAATGATAAGCAAGGCCTGATCTTCAAGTGAAAGGTGTTCTTGAAATTCAAAAGGTTGCATCAAGCCAAAACCTATCCTAAGGCTTTATACACAATGAGATGCCCAGACTTAAGCCCTAACAAATGAACTTATACATATGAGGTAAATGACTTACCTTCCCATTGTCCTTCGAGGACAGCTTCATGCTTATAAACAGGCTGAGCTGCCCAAGCAAAGTATCCTCCTGCTCGAAGTATTCTGTTGACCTCAAGTAGTAAAATACCATCTTGATTCAATGCAAAAAAGAAGAAATAAGATTATGGCAAGTCCATCAAGTGTTAACAAAGAATATAGTGTTCAGATTGAAAACAAGAAACAATTGAATTTAACTTGAGAAGCCTCAGTGTAATGATTAAGGAATTATTCATAGACATGGAAACTGAAAACAATAGACAACATATCATACTAATATTCCAAAATAGAGCTTTACATAAAAATTTAACAACATTAGAAATACAACTACTTAAGAGCAAACAAAAAGAATAATTTTTGCAATTCTAGGAATTGGCCAATTGTGAAATTGGAAATGATTCAGACAAATAATAGAACAAGATAACACCATTGTCATTAATATTTTCAACACATACAGATACAGAGAACCACACCTACCATCTCGTGTCCAGTTGATTCTACACCTTGAGCAATGTATCAGATCAAAGGCCTGACTAGGGTATAACAAACGCCGTGTTGCGAAAGCTGCCACCATTGCCGGCACACCACGCTCAAGTGCAAATTGAATCTGGTTTTCATGAACATCTTTTGGGGCTACCGACAAGGCAAGGGCGTTCTTTGAAAACAAATAAGCACCAAAACTTGCTACACCACAACCAACATCCAAAACAACCCGAGTATTCTTACCGAAAGCAATCTCTGGGATCATCTGCATGTAACAAGAAAAACCAGAAAAACGAAATACTAAGACAACACATCCCTTGAAGTCAATTAGTTTCCTGAATCTGGATGATAAACACCATATAATAAACCAACCTCTTCAATCTGGTCCAAGTATTTATCCGCTCCGTGTATAAACTGAGTGCCTCCTCCAGGAAATTTGAACTTATCCTTATCAATAGTAATCCAATTCTGACCACCTTTATCCTCAACAAGGCGAGCATGAGGAACATTGCTGAACCAAACCTAATGGTATGACAGAAAAGAAAGAATTAGGAGCTTCAATTCAACATTTTACTCGAATTACAAAAATCCAAAACACTGGGGGCTGAGGTATCCTGGTTCCCTTGCAACTGAATCAAATTAGGCCCTTTCAGCGGTGCTGAAAATCCTCATTTTCAGTGTTATTTACTCTTCCCCAAGTCATGACAACTAAATGGCCTAGACACCTAATCGAAAATCTGGTTGAGTATCATTTAGTAATTGAGAACAATAGGAAAACAACACAAGCAGATTCAAGAGAAAATCTTTAGTACCTCATCACGACTTTTAGGCCAAGGAATAGGCTGCCTGTATCCTTGAGGAGCAGGAACCAAGCAATTCAATCCCGTTCCATTTTCAGGACAATGCCGCTCGAATCTCTCCCCCTTTTCAGTAGAATTCAGCTTCTTAATCGCCTCCACATTATCCAGACAAGGTATATACTCTCTCATGCTGTCTGGACAAATGGGGAACTTGCTAATCTTAAACTTTCGGCCCCCATTCGTCTGAACCTCTTGCGTTTGATTTCCACCCGATGTTTCCCAATTCTCCACAACATCCCGATCGAACTCTCCGACGTCGAAATCATCCCTCATGACCCCATTCTCATCCACCACTCCCATCCGCTTCACAACTGGCGGCGGCGGCGACGGAAGCGGCGGTGGGGGAACATCCTGCAGTTGCTGTTGTACTTGAGCGGAAGCGGTGTCGTTTAAGAGGGAAGTGATATCGAAGGTTTTGTTGAAATTGGGCGAGAGAGAGACGGAAGAACTGGAGTTGGGATCAGGGCTAGGGTTCTGGTGAGAAGAGAAGAAGAGAAGTTGCCGATAAACGTCGGATTGAGACCAATGGGTACCCAAGTAAAAGAAGACAATGGAGACGAAAACCAACGCGGAGATTTTGAGGAGGCTTGAAGTTTTGGAGAGATCCACATTGCCAAATCCCATGATTGGGATCGAATAGTTTGTTCTTCAATTCTCAGTGAAGCAATCAAACAGGAATCACTTTCCCAGATCCGATCTCCTCCTCCTCCTCCTTCTCCTTCTTTTGGAGGGAACGCAATATAGCAAGCCCAACTGCCAGGGGACAGGAGTAACTACTAGATTTGACTCTCCGTAATATACTTGAACTCCAGTACTGCGAAATCGATGTCGGTGCCCTGAGAGTTCTGTCGCTGTCTTAAACTAATCAACATAACACTGCTCCAAGCACCGTGATATTTACGTATTCTCATTATTTATTAATAGTAGTGTTTTCTTGACGAAATAAATAATACTAATGTTTAGTTTAATTTGTGAAAATTTCTGTTATTTTACTTGTACTTTATATAAGTGTAATAACATAATTATATGATTCATAATTAAATGTGAGACTATAGTACTTCAAATGAACCATTCAACCCCTCAATTGCATAGCCTAAATTCAATAACTAAATAATCTCTAAAGGGACTATATTTTTTTCCCATAATTAATACACTTCCCCTTTTATTAAATGATTCCAGATTATATATATATATATATTTATATATTTCAAAGTACAACACTTAAATTACTTAATTTAACATTATTTGTTCTACTTATATTTTATTTTTTAAGTGTGTGTTATTCATTAACTACATATCATTATATTAGTAATAAAAGTACTAAAAGATTAAAAAATTAACCCTTCCATTGGAAACCAAAAAAAAAAAAAAAAATTTTAAAGTGAAACTCTCATGGCAGAAAGAAGGGAGTATACACTTTTATTTTAACATCATAAGAGTTGTACTCCATCCGTGTAGAGTAATATAACTAACATTCCTAATTAAAATGAAATAAGGTTTGCATATGTAATATTAAAAGTTTTATGACTCACGATCAGTCACATTGTTGATGGCTTTGTGCAAAACCACGCCAATACTAATAGCTACTCCATTTTCTTCACTTTGAATTCCGTTCATCATCCCACGAGCAAGTTATGGCCTGCGATTCTGGGGAAGGCTTGCTCCTGCACTGAATGTTTCAAAGTTCAAACTAATCAAAATTCTACTCCTGTACATTGTACAACAGATTATTAGTATTACCTCACAACAAGAAAACACATCATCGATCCATTCATTACTGATTACACATTCTACAGATTAGCCCTAATAAATTGTTTTGCTACATCCAACCAAAAATCAAATATGTTATAGACATTGCATTAGTACAGAGGAAGAGAAGAGAGGAAATGTCTTCTAACACGACCGGGGATCGCAGAAATGAGCGGACCACAATTGACAATCACACCCCGGATACAAGGCAGGCAGAACGAGTCTAACCTAATTGTGAGTTATAGACATTCTCTCGATATAACTCCATCTTCTGGAAACATATTATTCCGCCCCTTATGACTACACCCGCCTCCGAAGGCGCCTCGTGTTGGGATTCACTGATTCTGCAGCACCACCATCAGCTGCCAGATCTAGCCCAAATATGCTGCTAATACTTCGTTTCTTACTACTCATTAGGTTAGGTTTCTCATCCACGGATGCTATTGTTTCCAGCAACTCCGACAATAGCGAGGGGCAGCTCTCTTCTAGATGTTTGAACCCTTCTGACTGCATAACCACTGCAAAATAGAACCCTAATCGTTTTAACAGCACCGCACATATGCTAACAAGTAACAACTTTTTACAAGATGCCAATTTAGGAAACAGAGTCTGTTCGTAGATAGCTACAATTGGAAAGTAAATATCAATACAGCATAAGAATTAGATCCAACATCCATTTTAACAAGTTAAAAAGAGGATGTAAGAGATCTGTAAGCACAATACATTTATAAAGAGTTCTTCACCATACCTGTACTAAATTCTTCCAACTGCTCATTCTTTCATCAAATAAACTATAGAGAAAAGATATACAGAACGCGGAAGTTGGGGGTCTCAACGTTAATAGGCACCAGTTATTCACTTATCTGTATGTGCTGCAACGGCTAATGTTACATTCTCCTACTATTATTCATATATTTCTCAAGCATCCCAGACTGTCCAGTAACAAAAAAAAAAAAAATACCCAGAATTTTTCCACAAATTCAGTATGGACTTCATGCAGTAGCATACCAAATATAAAATAGTGGACAGGCAGATAAATGTAGTGATTGATATTTTTGCAGAAAACACCATAATTAAAGTAACCTGAAACGCTGCACCGCTCAGGTCTATGGACTACACGCACCTCCCAAGTTTGCTGCTGCAAATTTCAAGCAGATGGCCTTGAGCTGTGTAGAATGGTGCAGTTCAGCTAGGGAAAGGGTTGTTGCTACCGTATCAGCAGTGATATCTTCACACAATCTTGCTTCACATAACTGTTTCAGCCTATCTAAACCATATCGATCAGCAGCTGCCAACAGATGCTGCATCATATTGGTAGATGTGCAAATAGATGTTGATCCAGAAATCTCATGAAAATCAGGAAGGCTATCGGAGTAAATAAATTGTAGCATAACCTACAAAAATCCAAAATGTGTATCATACACTATTCACTACAATCGATGAAAAAATCATTGTCAGTTAAGACTTTGGTAACCAATCAATTATTATAAATATAAACATAAACAGGCAAGCAAAACTGAGCATGTCTCTACATATTCAAATTGATATCAGTAATTTGTTGTACTGCTTGATAAGGATAATCACCAACGAAACACACTGGATCTCAATCACCCTTAAAGTAATCAGTGGAAAAAGGTTCTCACGATATATTATACATCCATTGCTCTGCCCCAATTCATTATGGAGCCAAATAACTTGATGCTTCACCAATCAGCCAAGCTTTTGAACATGTCATGTATCGGCCATAGGGACTAATTTCCAAGTTATGCATAATCTAATAGCAAGTATACGGAGTTGCAATGGGAAGCAGGACATGCTTCTTTCACATTATCCCACATATTCTAAATGTACGGCTAGATGGAAAGAAACAAACAAAAGATAAGTGAATACAACCTTGAAGATTGAAGGTTCAATATCTGTGATTTCTACTTTTTCCGCATTCGGATCTCCAATCAGTCCAAAAAATTGAGCTCTAAATACAGGAGAGCGGGCAGCAAGTATCAACTTATGAGCCTTGAACGACTCATCACCGACCTCAAGGGTTACATCACAGCCCATTTCAGATTCAAGCAATTGCTTGAGATCCTGGCCCATGTTCGAAGGTGGAACAACAATGCTATAGTGCTTTGGCGCTTCAACACGAGTTCTAACAACTCCAACAGTACAATGCATTGCAATGCTATCATCCTTGAGATAATCAGAGGTCTCTAAATTTGTCCTTCTGAAGAAACGTTTGTAACCCCTGCAACACAACATAATTGGGAGTGCTGGTAGAAACTGTGCTATTTCCACCCTAATCAAAGAAAGTACGAATTAAAATTTCAGTAGACTTGTGAAATAAAAAGAGGACATACCACATGCTTCCCCTGTATTTCAAAGTGTAAGGGCCGCTCTCCAAGGCGCGATCAAAATGGCTGTGGATTTTGTGCTTCCCTTTCCCGCTCTGATCCAAAAGCGTGAGCTCAAACAACGCCCTGACGTCTGTACCCTCGCTGGCCAGCGCGATGAAAACGGAGACGTACATGGAGGAATCCTCGATGTTCTTACCATCGGGGTAGAAGTAAACGGCCCAATCGTAACCACCAACGCTAAAAGTATCGCTGGAGATGTATTTACCGGGACCTATGCCCTTCGCCAGGGAGTAACCCCGAATGGTGAAGCTGTGAGAGCCATTTATGGTCTCGCTGATCGATTTCGAGCTCGAGTCGTTGGGACAGAGGCTGCTGGGCTCGCAATTCACGATCATCTCATTGGGAAACGAAGATTGGGGGTTAATATATTGAGGACTGTGAAACCCTAGCGGAAGAAAAACCAACGATTACCGATCAAGGGGGAAAACGGCGGGGGAAGGTTCAGCGCGGGGATTGTTTCCGTTTTATAGTCGTGATTTTTTTGGTGCGGTGATAATTATGGAAGGAATTTAAAGGCGGGCGATTGAAACGCAGAGGGAGAGGGGATTAAGGCTTTAGCACGGCAGCAGCAGAAGACCTCGGGAAGGAAAAATGATGAGTCGTCTGTGCAAACTCAGCACTAAAGCATTAAGCAATGCTGACGTCCACTTTATCTGTTCCTATTGCAAATTTCCAAGGGGGGATAAATTTAGGTTAAATTACAGTACATCTACCCCTCAATTTTCACAAAATTACTCCTTCATCCGCCCCAATAAAATATTCAGGTTAAAAAATGTGCAATTTATTATAGATGAAAATATACAACAATTAAAATAAGTAATTTGTCGTCGTATTTTCTATTTAAATATGTTGGATATGGACCGCCGAGACGAGAAGTTGCCGAGATTAGAAGACCCATCATTACTGAAAAGCCGAGAACGAGGTCCTAAGGGACGAGATTCTCTTAGCATGGCCAGTTATTCCTCATAGTAGGCAATTTTATCCTCTCAGTTTTTTGTATAATTTAATGAATTTTGATAAATTTGATATAGTATATTTTACCATAAAACTGATTTTGACCTCGATAAAGAAGATCGCCTCCATCAATATACTTATTATATACTTATTGTTTAACTAAGAGTTAATTGTGAATTACACGTTATTATATTGTGAAGGTATTAGGTGTTTTTTTTTTTTTTTTTCTTCCATATAACAAGAACGCTATTGAGATTTGTATTTATATTTTTCACTTACATAACATTATGATAATTTAACCAAATCATAAGAGGTAAATTGTTATGTTAGCATAAATCTCCTAAAAATTACACTCTAATAGTTTTTCAAAATTAAAGGAATAATGATATTTTCAATGGAACTTTTAAAAAATTAAAAATATAAGTTATCCATAAATTTGTTAATACCAGTTTAAATGATTAATAGCAATCTTAGTCAATGACACATCTATAGCTCTTTAAAATATTTCGTTGACCTGTTCCACTGTAGAGTTGTTATGTGTACTTTGAACTTATAAATATTACTCGCATTTGGTTTTAAGTATACGAGGAATAACATTGAACCAATAATGTATTCTAAACTATATTTTTAAAGTTTGAAAATATTACCAATTCACCCCTAAAGCTCTCAAATTACAAATGTTTCCTACAATTTATATTTATCTTCTTAACTAATAAGGACCGATTATTGAGAATATGATCAAACTAGATGAGTATTACTAATACTTGTCAAAATATTGATAGTTATTAGTAATTTTCTCAAACTTTGTTGGTGGTAAATGTAATTAATCAACAACCCTTTGGTTTAACTGTTTAAGTAGTGAAATCAACCGTCCACATACGTGGTATCAATATGCATGATCTACTGTCATAATTCCCCACAAGGTAAAGGATGAGATAGCACTTGTTGATTTTTTACTTTTTAAAATTAGAATAATGGGGGTGCCGGGGGAAAATTTCACTGTGGGACTCCTCGTGCATAATGTTTGCTTCTTGACGTCATGTTCATGGCAAATTCACTCACGAGCCTAAAATTTGATTATAAACCATTTGATTCTATTGCCTATGAGTAAAGAAGGTGTACCAACTGAACTAACGTCCTGTTTTGGTATGAGTTTGAAAATCACAATTCAAACAAAGTTATGGGGTGAGTTGAAATCAGGAAGAAGCAAGCAACAACATGTGGAGAAATGAGCACATGTTCTGCTCTGTGTCATCTCCGATGGTACAAAACTCGACTCGATTGATACCTGTTACAGTTGCATAGTAGCTGGGGCTTGTTAAGATAAGCATCCAAACAGTAAGTAGTAACTGTCGGTAGCCTATCATTTGAATGATTAACGAAGGAAAGAGACGCGATGAATTATCAAAATGTTGCAGTGGTTTGGGTTTCAATTCAAATGAACACAAAATAATGCATCCATGGCGGGCCGGCGTGGCCGAAAGTTGTGGCTTTACGGATCCGTACCAGTTCGACCGCTTGAAACAAGTGGCTTTCTGTGCATCTCACCCTCATTCGGGTATTTGGTTTCGGGGTTTGTCGATGACCCACGTACCCATTTGTTTTGGCGGTGGGTCACCGGTGGTCAATCATTGGCCTCACCTATCTTTCAGTCTTAATCCAATCAAGGAACGAAAACAAGCCTTCGCCTAACTAACTTTTGTGGATTGGAAGCTTCGGAACAATCGGATTCGGGTCGGAAAAATGGAAAATATTGGTTGCTGGTAGAATAGTCATTCCGGATTGCTCCATTTTTTCAGTAATCATCCAATGGACCAAATCGACTGTTAAAATAATTAACTAATCAATCATGTTCCCTCCATTAAACAAGTTTTTTACTATTATTATAGAAAGATAGAATAAATTTTATGATTTGTTTAATTTGTGACAAATTGAGATAATTATCACTCAATTCTTTCCAATTAAAGAGTTTAAATATACAATTATTTACTAAGAGTTCGAGATAATTATCACCTATGGCTATTTGCGAGTTTCGATATGGTCGAAATAAGTTTAGAGTTTGCGATCACTTTTTGGCATTATTACCAAATATTCTTCATCCTCTTTAGAATGTTCTTTCTCTTCCCATGGGTCATATTCAATCTCTTGATCATTGACTTGCTCATTGTCTGGTTGCCCATTTTATAATTGTGCTGGGAACTGATATTACCATTAGATTGTAAAGGTCTTTTGGATTGTCAATGAGCATTTGCCTTGAATGTGAATGCTCTGGCATATGTTCCAAGAGTTGGAAATCTAATGATGCACTGTGGATGATTGACTGAACTATACTTTCATGCAACGGTGGTAGTTTTGACAATGGAGCCGAGTGAGTTGTTCTTTTTGAGTCAGCTGAAGCAGCTTGTATAATTGCCGACCACGAAAAGCCTAACTACGAATAGACATAGATATATGGTTCTACTTCTGTTATCCTGTGCTTAATGGGTCTCTGCTTTGAGATAATTATCACTTAATGTCGTCTTACTCTTAAAATCATCAATACATTACTCTTAAAAGGCATAAGACAACATCTTCTGTTACCAAAATAGTTTTTGTTTGGAGACCAAATGCTTAATTGCTATAGTTGGTGATGAATGTCTTAATCAAGTATTATGTTATTGGTCCTCAATTATTGAACTATGGGCATGTTTTTTTTGTTTCGTTTTGAAAACGGTTTTAGTTTCAACAGTAAATTTAATATATTTTAATCATATTTCATCATTTTCAATACAACTTTTTACTATTCAGCATCTACTTTTTATATTTTTAATACATTTTTTACATTATAAAACTATTTTTCAAAATTTGTTTTCAAAATCGTTTTCAGAACGGCCAAAATAAACAGGCCCTCTATTTCAAAAGAAATAAAATGAAAATAAATTATTATCCTAGATTGAAAGAGTAATGAATTCAGCTAGGAGACCTACCAACATACCCTTAAAGTTCTCCCAATCACAGCATGCCACCTGAACATTCCAAGAATAGTTGACCATTAAATACGCAAAGCAAACTTCTGCTAGACGCGTGTACACCCAAGAGAATACCATTGGCCCCACAGCCTATTTGGCGGGACGCCAACTACCAATAAGAAAGATTGGGGAAAAGAGAAAAAAAAAAAAAAAAAAAACGGGGGAAAAAAGAGGCAAATCGAAAACAACGATGGCAAACAAAGTATACACTTCAAATACTAATAAACAATATCAATAATATGAAGAAAATCATGTTTTGTTTGTTTTCCAACCAAAAATAAAATAAAATAAATGTTAAGAAAACTAACCAAATAAATATTCAAATGTTTTTTTTTTTTGCATTATTATTTTTTAAATGAGATGAATAATAAAATTTTAAAAAAACCTCCACATGCTATTCTATTAAAAAATATGTTGGTAATTATCAAATTTGGTTAAGGCTCTACTTGGTAACTTTTATTTTAATTTTAAGGGCAAATTATGTAAATGGTCACTGAACTATTTCTGTGGATCATTTTTTACCACTAAACTATTCTGTTATGGTCAAGCGTTGTGTTGGACGGAAGGTACAAATTAGTGACAAACATTATGTTGAACGGAAGTGGTCGACCGCAATAATTTTAATAACTAAAAACTTATTTTGATAACAACTTTCAAATATTAAAAGCATATTAGAAAATAGAAATGTAAAAGAATTGCATTTAAGAAGTAAAAATATATAATGAAAATAATAATAAACTCAAATCACAAGAATACTTTGATAATTAAACTAAAATCCAGTGGACACGTGTCGACTAAGAGGAGGATACACGCCAGCCATCACGCATGGGCTATGGAGAGCCCTTGGAGAACACCGTCCTTCCAGAAACTTCCTATCCAACTACTGGCTAATAATCGTCAGGCATCGATCGGTCATTATTACGCCACGTGTCCATAATGCCACGAAAGCGTCCTAGCTGGCACCTCCATTTCACTGGAAATGATACGGCCTTTTTTCTAAGCTTTAAGGAACTTTCTATTTTGCACAAAACTTCTAAACCGAACCCATCGACAAACAACAAAGAAAAAAAATCACTCATTGTATTGCTCCAAGAAACGCATTTCCAGTTCCCACTCGCAGAAAAGGAGCTCGAATATATCAGAAACTTTCGCCTAATTGGATTTGTATATATATTTTTTCCATTTTTATATTGGGATTAATTTTTGGGAGATGAATGGGAATCGAGAAGGAAGTGAAGAAAGTTTGACAGTGAAAATGGAAGTAGAGAGAGAGCGATTGGTTTACATGTGGGGATATTTGCCCGGAGCTTTGCCTGAAAGGTCGCCGCTTTTGTCGCCGGTGTTGGTGAGGCTTCCGCCATCCGTTGGGGGTTCTTGGAAGGATGTTTGCGGTGGCGGCTGCGGATTTGCTATGGCTATTTCAGGTATACTCAGTTTTTTTTCTTTCCCTAAATTATTTCCCTGTTTTTTAGTATTTACCAGACTTATCGGAAAAGATTGGGCCTTTTTTTATGTCCTTACTTTGTTTTAGTGGCTGTAGCATTGTGGTAAAACATCACATTTGCCAAGTGAATATCGATTCTTTGTAAAAAAAAAAAGAGTTTAGTCGGATTATTTTTGAAGTGGCTGCAAAATTGCAAAGTACTAGCGAAGTGATTTTTGAACTAAATTTTATACCTCAGCTGCTTCCTGTTTAGTTTTAGTATTTCACTTGAGAATCATATCTGAGACAATGGTATTTAATTTGCGTGTTTGTTAGCACATTTCAAGTTTCCATAGGGAAGGGAACTACCCTGGGGATGGAAGTATGATGGTGTATGGTAATACAAAATTGCTTTCCCATCTCTGATTGTTTTCAGGAATTGCTACTGCTATTTAGTCAGCCACGAGCGAGGGCTTGCCTCTATGTTTTCAGGAATTGCTACTGCTATTTAGTCAGCCACGAGCGAGGGCTTGCATGTATTGTAAAGTTGTGTTTCTTAGGTTTGGCCCTAAAGTAAATCTGGGAATCTGCGAGCCATTTTGCTCTTAATTCCATTATATGTGCTTAAAAAAAACTCTTATACTAAGTTCTGGGTTGTCTGCGCCTGATTCATTAAAAACAAATGGTTTCTGCGTCTGATTCATTAAAAACAAATGGTTTCTTCTCCCTTGTTTGTTCGGAAGCCTTCACTTTACAATTTGTTGGGATCACAATGCAGATTTGTTAATTTTTCTCTCTAAATGTTAATAGCTTCTTGACAAATCTCATTTTTCCGTGACGTGCTTTATAGCAAATTGATAAGCTTCAGAACTGTGCTCATGAAATTATATGGTACTTTTGTCAGACCCTGGGAAGCTCATTACATGGGGTTCAACAGATGATCTAGGTCAAAGCTATTTGACATCGGGAAAGCATGGGGTATGGCAGTGGAAAAATATGACATTTATGTTACTCGTTTCTGTTTTTTTTTTTTTTTTTTTTAAGTGAAATAACCTACATTTGGTGGCACTTTATTGGTAAGGAAATGCCAGAGCCTTTCCCTCTACCTACTGAAGCTTCAATAGTCAGAGCTGCATCAGGTTGGGCACATTGTGCTGCAGTTACAGGTATGTTCTTGCAAGCTTGTCTTCTCTCTTTCAGTTATGATCATACAGATTGTATTCTGTTTATAATTATTGGTATTATTGTTTAAAGTTTTTACCTCCTAAGCAGTAAATGGTGAAGTTTACACATGGGGATGGAAAGAATGTGTTCCCTCAGGGAAGGTCTTTGGAGACTCATCCTTAGGGTTGGGTGCAGAAAAGGATGTCCCTGACAAGCAAAGCTCATTTTTATCAGACCAAGGTACCAGCTTGACCGGCACACTGCCCATTTTATGCAGCTACACTCTCATGAGTTTTGCAGACTGACAAGTTTTAAGCAACTTTGATACAGTGAGCCCTCGGTCCCAGGGATCAAGATCCAGTGGGGGTGCAGCTTCCAATACAGATAATAAGGGAGCCGGAGAGGAGACTACTAAGAGAAGGCGGATATCATCAGCTAAACATGCTGCTGAGAGCTCATCAGCTGGTGACGAAACTCTTTCAGCACTGCCATGTCTCGTCACACTGAATCCAGGAGTGAGAATTGCTGCTGTTGCTGCAGGTGGCCGACATACATTGGCACTGTCAGGTAATTTATCTGTTTTGAATTACTGGTCTCCTACTCTAACGTCAATGCATATCTTTTTAATCACATGGAAAAAAAAAAGTTCAGTCTTTAGGAAGTTCCTTGTCGAAGTTATTTAAAGTAGGCACTTGATGTGCCTTATGTTTTTCGAAGTTTCAGATATGGGACAGGTGTGGGGATGGGGCTATGGTGGTGAGGGGCAGCTGGGTCTGGGTTCCCGGATACGCATGGTGTCATCTCCACATCCTGTACCTTGCATTGAGTCAACTTCTCTGGGAAAAGATAGAGCCATGGCACTCTCTCGAGGAAGCATACCCCCAGAGGAACATAGCTTCAGAGTTCCTGGAAGTTATGTGAAGGGAATTGCTTGCGGAGGCAGACATAGTGCAGTAATTACCGGTAAGTATTCATCATTCATTCTTGTTCAACTTATCAAGTAACAAGATCTAAAAGTAACTAAAGCTACTTTTAAATCCTTCAAGCCTACAAGTATGATTATACCTATTGTCATAATATTGTCCATTTCACACTCATCTAATAGCTTCGCTAAATCAGAAAATTCTTCCTACGTTTTTCTGTCCTTGCTTAGAATTATCCTGTTTTTTCTTCTGCTGTGTGCAAATAAATTATTTACATTTTCTTCGATGTTGACATTAAGAACAGATGCGGGAGCTCTACTTACATTTGGCTGGGGATTGTATGGACAAGTGAGTTTTTTTTAGGGCTCATACCCATAATGCTGTGGCATTATATCATCTGAGTTTGTACTGTAAATGCATCTAATCCTTCTTTTGCAATTTCACTAGTGGCTGATGGTCAAACAGCTCTGCAGCAAATTTCTTTTGGGGACTATAATTGATATGTTATGAACATTAATGTATTGTTCCATCATGCAGTGTGGCCAAGGAAGTACGGATGATGAGCTAAGTCCAACTTGTGTCTCTTCCTTACTTGGAATCAGGATAGATCGAGTGGCTGCAGGGCTCTGGCACACTCTGTGTATTTCTACTGATGGTGATGTTTATGCATTTGGTGGGAATCAATTTGGGCAGCTGGGTACTGGTTCTGATCAGGCTGAGGTAATGTGGTGTTTATTAATTTTTTATTGTTTTTGTTGAGAGTTATTGTTCTTTCCCCTATTCTGGTACATTGATATTGTGTTGGAATACTAAGAATGGATCACTTTGAATAAGAAGTCGGTTAACTGATTAGATGGAGAATATTAGAAGATGGCTAATTGAAGGGGGGAGATTTTATTATTTCTCATGGAAGATAGTGAAATGCAGGAAAGATGCATACCATGTACAAAATACTATTACTATTATTATCATTATTTACTTTGCTTCAGTTATTAAAGGCTATGCCAAGATGTTTACATATCACAAAAATTTGTTGCTGGTAATCATAGTTCTAATTCTTTCCCTCTCTAGACTCTCCCGCGGTTGCTAGAGGCTCCAAGTCTGGAGAACGTGCATGCAAAAGTAGTCTCTTGCGGGGCTCGCCATAGTGCTGTGGTTACAGGTATTGCTTTTGTGAAACCATTGGTGATTCTTGATTAATATTGTGATGACAGTTGCTACCAATAAAGTAATTTTCTCACGACTGACATTTTGGCTTTTGTTGCTTGAAGAGGATGGCCAAGTGTTCTGTTGGGGGTGGAATAAGTACGGCCAGGTATGATTTTTCAGTCTTCAGTATTCTTATTCCCTAATGTTTTGCATGTGCAGTTTGTGTGTTCATATCAGCTTCATTAGTAGTACCTCTCATCAGCTTCTTTACACTACAAAACTTGAAGATGTATGCATTTTTTCTAGTGGTCCATTGGATATATGCATAAAGTGATCTGTTCTTGATGTAGCTTGGCTTGGGCGACGTGATTGACCGTAACATTCCAACGAAAGTTAGCATTGAAGGATGCGTCGCGAAGAACGTTGCCTGTGGCTGGTGGCATACCCTTGCATTGGCCGAAAGCGTGGCGCCTACTTGAAAGGCTGCAACCATTAATTTGTGCTACAATTTTGTTAGGTTAGCAGCTTGGTTCTCCATTGACGACTAGTACTGACAGGAAAATTGAGGCAGCGTTGCCGTTACCGCTGTGTATGTAAATACTAAATACAATAGCTTGTACAATATGGCATGTAAGCATTCTTTGACGGGTGGAGGGTTTTGATTGATGCTGCAAAGAACATGAATATGCAATGGTTGAAACTTGAAAGTTGTTCGTAGATGGATGGACATAGTAATAGTCCCACTGTGGGTTTGATTGATGCTTGTACTTATTCACGATAATGGTGTTGTGTTTGCAACCTATATAGAATACTTGCTACGTACTTGCAATTCTATAAGTACTGTAGTAGTTGGTACTTGGTAATAAACGTAAGTAATCTTTTGCCTACTCTACTTTTATATTTTTCTCGATAACGGAAAAAAATTACAAGTTGTAACATGGCATGTGAATTTCGTTCTTTATTAAATTGTTGGGGAGGATTAGTCACTATGGCACATGGAATGAGAAATTGTGTGCAACTTTTTTGGGAAAAAAAAATGGAGTTTTTTTCAAATGTAGAAAGTCAAATTTCCAGTAGCGGACGAAATGTGGAAATTGACAATTGAAAATGACAGAAGTGATCAACCACCTCCTACGTCCTACCACCCACCTCTCTGTTTGTCAAAATTAATGAAAGAAAGCCTCTTTTTCAATCAAATCTTCCGGATCCTTTGCCTAGCTGTCACCATCTTCTTAATTCGGTTCATTTCCCCCCACCCCACCAAAGTCTGGCGACGTTTTTATTTTTCGTAACTACTGTGACGCATGGTCAACCTTCTCTTCTACGCACATACTAGAGGTTTTTTTGATAATTACGCACATACTAGTCTGTTACACACTTTAATAGATTATTCTTCTTAATTATTTACTAATAATAACCAAAAACAAGAGAAAACTCGTAGTAGTAGTTTTTTTATAAATAAACAAAGCCAAACAGAAAGTCCAGACATTTCCGTTCGAGAAATGGCGAACAATAATATTCTCAACCTCCTCCTTACGACGCTGTTCCTGCTAACGTGCCCCAGGCGGTCACTCTCAGTGCAGCGCTGCCCCAGCTGCGGTACCACGCCGGTTCCCTGGCCGCTCAGCACCGGGCCATCATGCGGAGACCAACTCTACAAGCTACGCTGCGCCGCCGGGGGATCACTTTTCTTCGACACCACCAACAACACGTACCCGGTAACCTCCGTTTCCCCCGAAACGCAGCGTCTCACCATCCAGCCCTCACCTTTCGTCCCCAACACCTGCGTCACAGAGGATATATCCACTCAGGGCATCCAGCTCAGCTCTGCTTCGCCCTTCAACATCACCAGCAGTAACACTATACTCTACCTCAACTGCACTAGTCTTCTGTTGAGTTCTCCGCTGAATTGTACCTCCAGCAGCCTTTGTCATACCTATCTTAACCAGAGCGTCCGCAGCGCCAATGACGGCGGCGCTTGTGGGACCTCCCAGATTTGCTGTACGTTCAGGGCCGGTGGGTCCACTACTTCGTATTCTGTTCGAATCAGGGACGCCGGTTGTAGGGCTTACCGGAGTTTTGTTAACTTGGACTACTCCCTGCCGGTGAGCAAGTGGCCGCAGCCGGCGTTGGAGTTGCAGTGGATTTCCCCCTCTGAACCCGTGTGCAATGGGCAGTCGGATTGTGATCGGGATTCCGCTTGTGGGCCTGACCCGAATTCGAACACCGGTGTCCGGCGGTGCTTTTGTAATTCTGGATTCCATTGGGATGCAGTCGCTGGATTATGTGCCCGAGGTAAGTTTCCGATTTTCAGTTTGCCCTGTTTCGAGAAAATGCAATCATGCACGGAGCTAAATTTTACTAACATTTTGAAGGAAAAATGAAAATAAAGTTAAAATTACTCTGAATCCACTTTCAGAAAATAGTTTTTGTTCCAACAAAATAATTTAGTTTAAAAAATTTATTATTTTTAATTTTACTAATATAATTATTTAAGTTTCGTTTATAATTAGCCTACATTTAAAAGTATTGTACACTAACATTTATAAAAACAATACATTTGTTAAATTAGACTTTTCTTGTTGTTAAACTGTGGGAGTAAAAACTTGTATTATGAATTTTATATTGAGTAATGATAGTTATATTAATTAACTCATCATAATTTTTCATAATAATTCATGTGATATGCATTCATTAGTCGATGATGTGAATTAATAATTATTTAATAAAAATATAACAAATAAGTACATATTATTAGTTGAGAGGTGTATCATTAATATTTTTATTTTGCTAAAAATTACGAATATTTGTTGGCTTGCTTGCAAATATATTTTGACAAAAGATTTATTTGGGCAGACGTGACCTGCCAAGATCCAGATGGATGTGGCGACAGCAAAACTGGGCTTATTGCAGGTATGTGTGGGCCTGACCATTTTCGTTTTTAATATATCGCTCTCCGTTGACTATTGAGCTGGCAGCTGAATTTCGGGGTAGACTTTGCACGTTTGTAGCAAACTTATGGAAATTTAACCTTAATTTCTTCATAATATCGTAGTATTAAAAAACAAAGATAATGCTCTCCAATCATACTGGATTATTTTTTTTCTTTCAATTTCATCAAAAAAAATTTAAATGGAGACTACTGGTATTCATGTGGAAAGAGGATCCAAGAAAATGGAGGACCCCATATATTACAATTAAATTCTGCCATATTTTCTGAGTCTTTCTTGATTAGTGGTTGACTATTATTCAAGTTTTTGACGTTAACAGTCAAACTTGATGGGCTTCTAGAATCTAGATGAACATGAATCATAAGCCCCTTATCTATACTGTTATGAACGGAACAAATAGTGTCAAATTAGTTATTTTAGATATTATATCGTAACATTTATGATAAATTGTATATTCATAAACTCTTATAATGAAATGGAGGGGAAAGGGAAAGTAAACCTTGTAACTAAATTCACTAATACATTTATCCACATAGGTTTGAGCACGGGCCTGGGCGCTGGATTGATCTTGGCAGTAATAGGCTTTTTCCTATACAAAAGGCATCAACGCATCAAGGAGGCGAGGGAACGCCTCACCCGAGAGCGCGAAGATATCCTCAACTCCAGTGGCGGAAAATCCTCCAAACTTTTTACAGGTAGAGAGATCAAGAAGGCCACGAACAACTTCTCAAAAGATCGCCTCCTCGGCGTCGGAGGCTACGGTGAGGTTTACAAAGGCATCCTCAACGACGGAACAGTCGTCGCCATCAAATGTGCTAAGCTCGGCAACGCTAAAGGCACCGATCAAGTTCTAAATGAAGTCAGAATACTCTGTCAGGTAAACCACAAGTGCCTCGTCGGCCTCCTCGGCTGCTGCGTCGAGCTCGAGCAACCGCTAATGGTGTACGAGTACGTCCCCAACGGCACTCTCCTCGATCATTTAGTAGACTTGAACAAGCGGAAAATTTTGAAATGGACTTCTAGGCTCGGCATTGCCCGCGCCACGGCCGAAGGCCTCGCGTACCTCCATTTCTCCGCGGTGCCTCCGATCTACCACCGCGATGTCAAGTCTAGTAATATTCTTCTCGACCAGAAGGTGAACGCAAAGGTTTCGGATTTCGGGCTGTCGCGTCTGGCTCAGACGGATCTCAGCCACATTTCGACATGCGCACAGGGGACCCTTGGGTATCTTGATCCCGAGTATTATAGGAACTACCAGTTGACGGATAAAAGTGATGTCTACAGCTTCGGGGTGGTTCTGTTGGAACTCTTGACATCGCAGAGGGCGATTGATTTTAACAGGGCGGATGATGATGTGAACCTGGCGGTGTATGTGCAGAGGTTGGTGGAGGAGGAGAGGATAATGGATGCGGTGGATCCGATCTTGAAGGAGGGAGCAAACAACTTGGAGCTGGAAACCATGAAGGCGTTGGGGTTTCTGGCGGTGGGATGCTTGGAGCAACGCAGACAAGATAGGCCTTCCATGAAAGAGGTTGTTGAGGAGATTGAGTATATTATCAGCATTGCCAAATCATCAATGGCGGCAGAGAAGTGATGAGTTTCTAGGCGGAATGTACGTTTTTTTATGCTTTTTGTGTGTGTAATATTGATTATTGCTACTTTATGCATCGATATGGCTACTATGTATTTATGAATTATGATGAATTGATGATGGGTGGCGAGGAGGAGTCAATGAAGTCAACCATACGTCATATTTGTAATTCTAGCTATTTATTTATGTGCAAATTAATATCCGCCATGCATAGAGAGATATGATGTTAAAAATGAATAAATTTCACGAGTGTTAGTTAGGCCCATTGAAAATGGAAAA
This sequence comes from Leptodermis oblonga, assembly GCA_016801395.1. Lineage (NCBI taxonomy): Eukaryota > Viridiplantae > Streptophyta > Magnoliopsida > Gentianales > Rubiaceae > Leptodermis > Leptodermis oblonga. Next base: position 46,060,056 of record CM028756.1, read on the forward strand.
GGGCCACTCTGTTTTTGAAACATTGGGCCAAGGCCCACTGGCTGGCCCATAATTCTTAGAAGCAGTCGATATTGGTGTTGGGAGTTAGAAAGCAGCTATCTAGCCGGGGTGTTACTTTATGACCAAAACACAGGCAGTCCAAGGGTCCGAGGTAACAAGTGTCAATCACTAACAAGTTGTTAGTTGTTAATTGAATAAATTAACAAGATTGATCAATCTCATCTAATTTAGTTGAACATTCTCCAGAAGACCAAAGTATTTGAACCTCAAGTCTGACCAATATTCAATCTAGCGGTTTTAAAGTGATATTATATCGTTTTACTAATTTTAACATAATAAAAATAAACAATTTACGCATATAAGTGAGAGAAAAACCGAATTTTGACCGAAGGCCGCATGACACAAACACAAAAAAACTGCTGCATATTGATAACTTTTGCCTTGCCCGCCACTCCAACCCAGAGAGAGAGAGAGAGAGAGAGAGAGAGAGAGAGAGAGAGATGCATATAAACGTCCTTGATCGGATCCTACCTACATCCATTCTGCAACTACTACTCTTTGTAATTACCTTAAAAAGTACAACTCGATCGCATGGAGTTTATTGTTGTTGGGGCACAAGCAAAGTGGAAAAAGATAAGTAAGGAAGAAGCAGCTGATGGATCCACCATGTGCATGCATGGCATGGGAAAACTTGGCCTTGCATCTAAGGAATCTTTACTAATAGGGCAGTACCAGTACGTTATAAATTATCAAGAATCCATTTTATATGTATCTTTCACAACAAAATAAACATCCATTGCGAAATTCTGATGATCATGGATTCATATATATATATATATATAAATAACAAAGCATGAAGAGCCATGAGTTGTGGAGTTTTCGTATCAAATCAACGACTACGTTGTTATAGAAGCTGATCGATAAATGGTTATAATGATGCCAAAACAAGGTCGTTTCTTAGAAGCTTCATTCCTTGTTTCTACAATATTCATTCCAATTCCATCACCAAATAAAATAAAAAAAGAAGAAATTATTAGTATATACTTACTAACGGTAACGGATGAGCAAAAGGAGGGGCCAAGGTTGGATGAAATTAATGAACGAACTAGTATACTCTATCTGTTTCATTAGAAGAGTTCACTTTGTTGTATTAAAACAATAACCAAAGTGAACTCTTCTAATGGAACGAAAAGAATATTATATACGAGTAGTGTCAGACTAACGAGTATTAATGTTTATTTTAATACATAAACCAATATTATTTAACTCGATCCAAGTGTAAATTTAGCAGGTTTTTATAGTTAACAAGATTCTCTTTAACAATAATAATTTACTTGAGAATACTAATATTGATCAAAAGCTTATGTTTAATTCTCTTCTCCAATTGTATTATCAATGTTACTGTGGGCGAGGCCGAAGACTTCAAGTAATATAAAATGAAAATGGGCCGGCGTTTCCAGCGCAAACGGCATCGTAGGTGGGGCGGCGTTACTTTTCCATTTCAACGCCAAACCCAAATTAAGTCTCTCATAACTCATCTCATGCATGCATGCCATGCATATTTGACTTGCTACACGTTCAAAGTACTACTGCTTAAATAAATAAAGAAAAACGAGTCATTATTCTAACGATTATAATATATAGAGGATCACTCAAAAATTAAAAATTTGATTTTTATCCATCTCTGTTAATGTAGACGGATAGGACTTAGCAATTTCGTAAAATACAATGATCGTAGCTACCATACTGCTTGTTAGTGTTACGCACGGTCATATTTTTGCTATGTTGAGTGACAAAAATTAAACGAATGAAAAAAATAATAATAGTATTACTCCATCTGTTTAATTAAAAGAGTTACACGATCGTTATCGCACCAATTAATATATTCTTTACTTATTTATTTATTTAATATTTTATGTCTTCACTAAAAAAATTGAAAAATATTTTATGTCACTATTTGGCCTTTGTCAATCAATACTACTTAATAATGCATGCAACTTGCCATATCATCAATTCCTAACAAACTCATTAACTCTATTTTCTTTATTTATTAGAATTATTATTATTTTTCTTTTCTGAAAATAAAGAAAAGCATCCACAAATTAATTTATTTCTTTGCCACGAGCTTAATTTATGTATCAGATTTGATGTCATTATTTCATAAATCAATCAGTTCATGGATGTCCACGTATACCAAAATGATTCTCAGTACAATCTTCTTATTCGATAAAAAAAAAAAATATTTCCTATGGGACTTTGACGTTGAAGGGACCATAATTTCAAGTCAATTTTTTTCCCCTTGAAAGGCTAAAAACGGAGAATCATGTATTAATGGTGTTGTGAATCGCCTAACAACGACTGTAATACAAAAGTCAAGGCATAATCCCACAAAAGTTCATTAGCCGAGTGTGCAACTCCGAACTGAACTAACAAGTGCACAGTAATAACATTTTTAACCCTATCTACTCAATTAATAATCCCAGCAATGTATAATATAACGTATCACAAATATAATAAACCACAAAATCTTGTACTACTTATTATTATTATTTGACAATTTGTACCCTTTATTAATTAATTAATTGTAGAGTAGTATTTTGTTGAAATTGAAACCTCACCAACCAAAGGAAAATAGGTAATTATTTATTTATATTTATATAATAAGACCTCAAAACAAAAGAAAAAAGAGATAAATTTGGTTAAATAATAAACGAGTGAAAGAGAGAGAGAACAAGTTAAATAAACGAGTGAAAGAGAGAGAACAAATCGTAGTTGGAAATCCGTCGTTCAGTCATCAAACCGCGGTTACCGGTTAGTTCTTGTAGAACAATGCTATTATAAATACGGCGAACAACCCATATGGTTAGAACTGCATTTGCTTCCGAATTGGGATAACCAATCACTGGATTGTGAATCGTCGTCTTCCAGATCAGGGTGAAGGGGAAAGAAAAGGGCCCCTTCATTCGTTGTTTTTCCATCGCCAACGCATCATCATAAATTTCTAGACGACACCAACCCAGTTTTTTTTTTTTTAGCGTTGGTGTTGGATTCTGAGTCGTCGTTTCAAGATTTCTCTTCACCGGACCCTTTGCCCCTTCCCTCCATCCCGGCTGACTCTGTTTCTTTTCGTAATTCGCCTCGTTAAGGTATTTCCCAATTTGGTCTTTTTTTTTTTTTTTTTTGTTTCTGTTACAAATTTATGGAATTCGGGTAGATCTCAATTTTGGGTTCATGTCACACTGTCATTTTGAGTTTTGTGGCTTTGTTGACGTTGGTTGCTTAGGGAAATAATGCGGGTCTTGTCAATTGTTTGGATAGGCATTGGTTTTTGGCGCTAAGCTTTTTGAATTGTCTTGTTCTTGGGGGTTGAATGATCCTTCATGTTGTTATTTGGGTTAAATTTTGATCTTTTGGATGAAAGAATGGATAATTAAGCTTTGATGGTTGAGTTAAAGCTTGGATCTTTGCACCTGATTTGGGTTCTGGGCATGACGTTGGTGTACTTGAGGTTTTACTTTTTTGTTTCTTTCCAGATTTTATCTTCTGGTTGGTTGTTAAGACATGTCTGGTTGTCCTATTTACTCAAAATGTTGCAGAATAAATGCACATTTCTGCCAAAGCTTTATTTTCTGTAGGCTTGGTAGAGGGGCACCAAGGTTTAATTGAGTCATTTTTTTTATCAATAGACTTAAATAGCTTGTTTGAATGCACCAGAATCAAATTTCTTAGCTTGAGATTAAGTGGATTTCATTGGATCTATAGGTGTTTGGGGCTTCATCAAAGGCATTGTCATTTTAATTTTCAATTTATGATAACTCTGTTTTTCTATATTAAAGCTAGGAGACACGTAATGTTCAACCTTATGGCAAGAATTACTGTTGAATATATTTAGTTTGAAATTTTGCTCTTCTGGCTTTAAAAAAATTATTAATATAACCTTTTGAGAGTCAATCTTACCTAGCAGGACTCATAGTATTTGCTGCTGCATACTTCTCAGTAATAGATAGTACAGATAATACTCTTTTTATATGATTTTCACCTGAACTTTGGAGGCCATTCTGTCACTCTTATATCAGCAAAACTTCAACTTTCTTCTACCTTCATTGAAAGCTCCAGCCTGTGATATAGCTGGATTTTGTTTCCATTTTCAGCCGAACCGATTTCATTGCTTTCGGCACTTTGATTCTATGAGCGACGCGAATACAAGCGTTTGTCGTTTACTTCAACCGTGTCTTTGAATCTTTATGACCTCTCTCTTTCGGTTTGCATTTATCCAAGTTGCTTAACTCTTCTAGGCTTTCATGCTTTGCATCAAGCCTTACATAAAGAGCCGCAAAGGGCCGACAATTTCACCGCAGCAGTTAGATTGATAAACTCAAACTTGCTTCTTTTATACACTTGTCAATATGGGGTGCTTTGCTCGTGCATGTTTCTTTCTTTTGAAATGCATAAATACGGGACTCAGGAGAATTAGCTTTTAAATAAGTTCCTTTCTCCTTCTCACATAATTACTATAGAAGTTTTTGTGTACTGTTTTAGTAATATCTTTAGAAATCTTCTCCTCAGGATGAAGGCACTTATCCTTGTTGGAGGTTTTGGCACTCGGTTGAGGCCACTAACCTTGAGTGTCCCAAAGCCGCTGGTTGATTTTGCTAACAAACCCATGATCTTGCATCAGGTATGTCACTTGATTAGACCCTTTTCTTATCCATAGGTTTTCTTAGATGTGTATATAGTTTTTTGTTCTTTTAGCTAACAATTAGCATATCATGATGTTTAAGATTTTGTTCAAGTACCTCAGAAAGTCAGGGGATTTTCTCTCATTCTGTTCCATTTCTGAATGAGGAGAGAATCTGAATATAATGATTAAGATAGATGTAACTCTGGATCATTTTTAACATCTTTGATGCCATGTTCTCAAGATCGAGATATTTCCAAGTTTGTATAGCTGAATTCTTGACATTGTTGGCTATTTCTGACATCAGATTGAGGCTTTGAAGGCCATTGGAGTGGATGAAGTGGTACTTGCCATCAATTACCAGCCAGAGGTAAAGGTCTTTTTGACATATCAACTACTGATGCATTAAAGGGTGAAGTAATATACATGGCCAATAAACCTTCTTGTAGGTGATGCTGAATTTTCTGAAAGACTTTGAGGCAAAGCTTGGCATCAAGATCACTTGCTCACAAGAGACTGAGCCGCTTGGAACTGCAGGTCCCCTTGCTTTGGCTAGGGACAAGCTGATAGATAGTTCTGGTGACCCATTTTTTGTTCTCAACAGTGATGTAATCAGTGAATATCCACTTAAAGAGATGATCGAATTCCACAAATCCCATGGAGGTGAAGCTTCCATCATGGTAACCAAGGTAAAATTGTACTACAACTTTTCCTGGCTTTGTATTTGTTTCTGATATTGAAGTAACATGACTAAATTGATGCATTTGGTGTGAAAAGGTGGATGAACCTTCAAAATATGGGGTGGTGGTCACAGAAGAATCCACTGGACAGGTGGAGAGGTTTGTGGAGAAGCCAAAAATATTTGTGGGCAACAAAATCAATGCTGGCATTTACCTGCTGAATCCTTCTGTTCTTGATCGAATTGAACTAAGGCCCACTTCAATTGAGAAAGAGGTTTTCCCAAAGATTGCATCAGAGAAGAAGCTTTATGCTATGGTTTTACCAGGGTTCTGGATGGACATTGGACAGCCAAGGGATTACATTACTGGCTTGCGACTCTACCTTGATTCCTTAAGGAAGAAATCATCTTCTAAACTGGCTTCTGGTTCTCATGTTGTTGGAAATGTTATAGTGGACGAGACTGCCAAAATAGGAGAGGGTTGCTTGATTGGACCTGATGTTGCAATTGGTCCTGGTTGTGTGATTGAGTCAGGCGTTAGACTTTCCCGTTGCACTGTTATGCGTGGAGTTCGCATCAAGAAACATGCCTGCATCTCCAGCAGCATCATCGGCTGGCACTCAACTGTTGGGCAGTGGGCTCGTGTGGAGAATATGACCATTCTGGGAGAAGATGTTCACGTCTGTGATGAAATCTACAGCAACGGAGGTGTAGTTTTGCCCCACAAAGAGATCAAATCGAGCATTTTGAAGCCTGAGATAGTTATGTGAAACTTGCTTGTAGATCTGGATGGTAGAAGACCTGTTTATTGTTATATTTTTGTGTGTGTTGTTGTTGTCCTTCTGCAAAATTCTTCTCATCAAAGTTGGAAAATTTTCAATGTCAGCAAGTTTGAGTCACCACTTGAAATGCTTTGGTGTCTGTTGTAAGGGGGTTATTAGTAAGCTATAGGCCTCTGGTGTGAGATATGTACCCTTTTTTGTGTATAGCAATAAATTATGATTAGTTACCATCTCTGGGAACTTCTTCTGTGCAATTGCAGAATGTAATATGTTTCTTCTTAAAGCAACTGTGTTCTCAAGGGTTACAAGCCTTTACATATTTCACAAATTCACAAACATCCAATGTATTTTAGTCTTTAGTACTTGCTCTCTCCGGGATTTTCTAGTGCAAAGGAGGAAGTACATGTTGTCTCTACGCATGAACATGGTTTCATTTCAGGTTTTGTGTCGGTGCTCTAAACTTTAGTAAGGTACGGAGAAGAGTCTATATTCTTATCTCAACTTGACAAGGACAGCCCAACCTCCTCAAAGGTCCGCTCCAATGGATTCCAAAAAAGTAAAAAAAAAAAAATCCAATGAGAAATGGATATTCTTGATGCCTTTGTGGATCAGCTTCTCTCTTGGAATGGTTCAATGATTGAAGCGGATTCAAAACTACAACTACTGCCAATTAGTAGGGACAATTCTATTCATACTTTAAAGTATAGTGGACACGTTTATTCTGCACGAAAGCCTTTAAGTTTGCTGAAAACAATGGTAAAACTTTTGCAATATAAAAGTATGGATTTAAAACTTAAAGAGCGAAAACTGGCTAAGATTAATCTTCTTAGAAGATGCATTATTTCCGCCTCAAGTCACGCAATTTTTTTGCATGTTCAGACATTATGTTTTTTTTTCGTTTTCTTCCTGTGAGAAACACTTAGGGATGAATCGTTGTCTTCCAAGCAATTGTGACACATGATGAGTTACCAGAGTTCGTGTCGATTCATTGAAATTTCATTGTAGAAAATTGATTGGACTCAAAGGTGTAAACATATTCGGCCAAATGCACGAGTCCTCCAGCAGATATGACAGCGTCGGGAGGGCCATGCTTAACAGCCTAAGCAACATCACAAATGACAAAGCTATTGGTATTGGGACCGAGTTGATCAGCTGAATCTTATTCTTAGGCAATGTCTACAAATATCATATAATGCAACAATCCAATTTAATTACACTGCTGTTGACTGTGCCAGAAGTACACAACTTTTCACTTTGATGACGGGCTCTTACACTCATAAGTTAACTTTTGAGGTGAATTCTCACTAAGTTCATAACAAATGATATCAGAGATAAGTGTTACAACCTTATGGTAGATCCCATGGTTTCCAAACAACGTCAGCTTTTATGCTTTCGAACCCTTTTAACAATGACACAATTGGGAGTTTGGCCTTGCTGATCTGATCTGAGTTTTAACATGCAAGATCACAAACACCAGAATTGTTACCCCTCAAAATTATATTGCACAGTATAATAATATATTCATTCATTCGTTCTCTATCTATGGATGGATACACAAATAAAAAACACTCTAAGTCATTCTCTGTACACCAAACTAAAAAAAAGGTAAACATTTCCTGTGACAAAATTAACAACATTTACCAGTGGAAAAATGGGTTGCTAGTGTGTGACAAATGAATTAAGCTGCTGCTGCAGCAAGCCAAAACATGACGTAAGAGGATATTGCAAGCAGGAACCACGACACGAACGCTAACCCTACAGAAATTTGGAACATGTCACAGGACAATTTGCGGTCGAATTTGCAAATAGTTGTGTCTCTGTGGAGAAGAATAGCTACACCAGCTGATGAGGATGCAGCTGCCAGACTTAGGGTGGATGTAACCTGAGTTGCATTACAAATCAGACACATTTAGAACTACAAGGAACAATATCATAACACAGCCCGTTGCATGAAACATCTTCAGATAATCTCATACAATGGTGAGATCCTCCACAAACATCAGCAAATTGTAGACAACAGTTTTGTCCATTTTACATACAGAAGACGTGATACAGATTCATATTACATAAACAACTGCGATGGTCATGAATACAGTATAAAGAAGCAAAACAATGAGAAATTAATCTAACCCAGAAATAACAAAGTATCAGATTGACATATGCATCCACAGTGCAGGTTAAACTTTAAGGACAAATTCTTATAGAAAAGATTGGTTCAGTCTCGATCTCATGCATCCCTTTGTGACAGTAACATGGGTCAACTTTACCTTATTCTTAGTACATAGCCAGTGTTCATACACGAAGCAAAAATCAACCAATGAATTTCAATGAACATTTGAAAGGAAATAGATCTTTAGGTTTTATGAAAGTTAACATCCAAGGCAAGTGCCTGCTACTTTCAACAGTTCTTCCTACATTTGTACGCATCCATATTAAGGGATGCCCAATAACTACTACAGGCTTTCATTATAGCTGTCAACTACATAGTTGGTGTAGCCAAACTTGCAGCTTAAAATATTTTAGAAAATTTCTAGAATGCTGAAGAACAGAAAACCATACAGACAAGAACTGGGCTATACCTCCCAACTAATTCAGCCCACTAAATTCCCTATTCAGAAAACTTATAACACAATCATGGATGCAGGAGAATGGTAGCAAAAAGATAATCATTTCAAACAGATTCAGAAATCCTCCTAAGATTTCATTCAATCAAGATGGATATTGTCACAAAAGTGAATTCCATGACCAAAAATCAGATTCTGAAATAAGATACTTACCCAATCCCCAACAACAAACAAGCTGACAAAAATATGATTGTGCAAGTCTCTCTTTAACCTCAAGGCATGAACATCAAAGCAAGCAAGTCCAAAACTCCACAAAAGCTGGAGGCCCATTGATGCGATCAAGTAGCTGAACCAAGGAGACAAGTAGCAATTTAGAGCACGAACTGCCAGAGTTCAGAATCTGGCTGATTGAATAAAATAACAAATAATTTTGAACATTTTTCATACTTTAAAGAAGTATGTGTATAGACAAGTTCAAAACTGCACATCATACTGTTTCAAGGGGAAAAAAGGGAAACAACACTACAGGGATGTGAGGGGCAGACGCTGAGCTATTTTTAGAACTACATTATGTCTGAGAGAAGGTTAAAGTCTTGAGGGATCAAAGAAACATTCTAAGGAAAAGCTCCCTCCACCATAAATGCATTATCCACGCATAATTGAATGGCTTCTTAAACTACATTCTTCGTGCAGAATGAAATCTATCATTTGGAATGAGTATACCCCTGAGCATCTAATATTTCAAAACAAGAACAACTAAATCTTTATCTGGTTATGAGGAGCTACATAGATCATATTTCGGCATGTGTTCAGTTAATAGTTACTGTGTTATCCAAGTAACTGCAAAGGATTATAACTTTTACTCGATCATATCAGTGTGTATAATGAGATTATATCTAATAGTTTACCAAGCCCAATTGATAGCTAAGAACACTTTCACACTATCTACAATGCCAACCCACACCCACACAAGTGATAAGTCATAACTCCACTGGAACTACCCAACAATTCCAGTCTTCCAGAAATTGCAGGTTATCTAGAAACTAAATGTAGAAAAGGAAACAGATATTTGAAGCGTATGGACTACACGTTCACTTGGACCCTTTTACCACAAATATAACTAAGTTGCAAATTAACACCCACAAATGATCCAACGTTTAATCTGGTAGTTATGGTAGGTAGCTTGAATGTCAATGTCAGGATACCATTTAATGGGTGTAAAATCCATCTAAGAAAAAGACACAAGCACTGTGTATTCAGTATTCACTCAAACATGAATGAAAACGCTATTCTTTTCACCTACTGAAAAAAGGGGCGGCCATGAAATGAAATCCTTCCCACCAAAACATAACCAAAAAGGAAAGGGAAAAATTAAGAGACAAGCATATGAGGTGTGGGCATACCAGAAGGCCGTGGCAGTCGAGAAACCAGAAGCAGCAGCCATAACCCCAAGAGAAGCAGCAGCAAAAAAACACTGACCCAACCTCAACACCAGCCCACTCACCTTCCCTGGGCTTCCAAACAAATCCTTCATCCCTTTATCTCTCTCTGTATCGAACTGTTCAGAGTGTTCTAATCTACAGTGGAATCAGTATTCAGTATTACCTTACAGATTGGATCTTTACCACAAAAAAAGGTTGGTTTTCCAAAGGGAATAACACATGAAAATGATAAAAATTAAAAATTAAAATTTAGGACATCCCTATATCTCGGATGAGAAGAAACAACAACAGAGAAATGTGAGGATCAGCCCCCCTAATTAGCTGCAGAGGAAATGGAACATTGATTTGATTGCATAATATTTGATTGATTGCAATAGTTTTAGTTGATTTTTGTGTTTTGTTTTGGTTCTCAAGAATAAAATACTAGGGAATCGTTGACAGTCGCCAAGAGTAAAGTTAGAACGCGAGGATTAGCAGTATCTGAGTGATGGATGGATCGATTTTCTGAAACTAATATTAGTAATTACTTCTACTTTTCTTACTCGTTTAATACTCTCAAAGCCTCTTTATGGGAATAAATATTAAGAATTTGACCACTTATTATTTGCAGACACAATATACTTAAAATTCTTCTGTTTCTCATCTCAATTTCTCTTCACATCTCATATTCTTTGTTGATTCTTTCTCATCTTCTTCTGCAATTTTTGCTACCTTGCAAATTGCCTACCAGTACTATTAATTGGGTTATCAAAAATTTGGGATTAAATTCCATTAATCATTACAACTGCGTAACTCATAAGCATACGGGCCCAAAATAACTAAAACCCAAGTCTTTCTTCTTTTAACTATGGGCTAATGTAGAAAATAGTCCATCATGTTTGCACTACACGTTCGACAGTTTGGTTCACGTGACTTGTTATTGTCAACTTCAAGCAGTCAAATCAAATGGTAGATTACACTTTCTGAGGGCTTCATGAAATGTGGAAAACAAAAAAAATAAGAATTTTTTCATGATTTTCATATTTTCACAGACGTGTAATAAATTTTAGCATGCCAAACTACATATTAGTTGGCTAGTTATGAGCAATTTCGATCGTCTCTGTAATTTTCTAAATAGATAAAAATTATTATACGGGCAAGTGAATAGTATAAAAATCATGACAAAGTCCTAATTTTTCTTTTTTATTTCAAAAAATCCTTAGAAAACCATTGACATCTATTTGGGTAAAACTGATTATAACAAGTCACATAAATTGAAATTGCAAGAACATATAATTATAAAAGACTATTTTTACAACAATGAAACATAAAATAATTACTTGTAAAAAGTGAGAAGAAAATAAAAATGGTGTATAATTAATTATTGAGGTCCTGGAGAACCGGCATACTTATTGAGGTCTCCTAAAGTCCCAAACCCAAACCCTCCTAAAACCCTAAACTCTTCCCAGCTCCCTCTTCCAAACCGCGACAATGGCTCTCGCAAACACTCTTCGCAGGGCCGCTTCGCGAGCTGCGCCTTTGGCCGCTCGAGTTTTCCAAGCAACTCCAAGGTGCAACTACCACTCCTCTGCTCTCTCCGCCACCGTCAAACGCAGCCGCGATCTGTCAACGCTGCTCTTCCAGCGTTCTTCTCCGTCGGCCCTTCGTTATTTCTCTTCCCGGTCGGCCTCAGATCAGACGCTCATTAAAGTACTTAAGGACGAGATTACTTACGCTCAGGATTCCGATGCAAATATTGACAAGGTATTACCTTTCTTCTTCCGTAATAAAAAATTGTTTACTTCTGGAAAATTACTGCTATTTATATTGTGTTCATTTGTTTTTTCGTTGGTTACGTGGTAAAGGGGCCTAATTTACTGTGATTTTCCTTGCTCGGTTGAACTGGGATAATCAAGTTTGACCCTTCTTTTTTTTGGGAAGTTTGAAGAATAAATAAATGCTATTGTAGGGAATTTTTATTTGGCTGTAATAGATGGTCTCTAAGCGCAATTGTGGGTGTTTATCTTTTGGTTGTCAAAAGTTTTGTTATTTTCAAATAGCACCAAAGGATTGAGGGCAGTATATAGTCTAGTAGGGAGTCAGGACCTTAGGTTAGTGGAGTTTATTGAAGGCTATCATGAAACTTGAACTCTGGTGAAGTTGTACTGTTTGGGCATCCTTTTACCAATGACTGAGTTGATTTTTGTTTCTAGATTATTTGGGATTTTTGTGTTTATCGAGGTTGATGTTTGCCAATTTGGCTCTGTTGATGTTATTCTTCTTTGTAGGCTGAGAAAGTTCCAGAGAGTTTCCCCTTCAAGATTGAAGACCACCCTGGGCAGCAAACTATAACCCTGACAAGGGAGTATCAAGGTGAACAAATCACAGTTGAAGTCCACATGCCTAGCACTGTCACTGGGGAATATGCCGAGAACGAAAACGAAAATGACGACGATGATGATAATGAGAAGGGGGAGCCTTCTCAACTTCCTTTGGTTGTGAGAATCTCCAAGAGTGATGGACCCTGCTTGGAGTTCGGTTGTACTGCCGAGCCCGATGAGATTTCCATCGATAGCTTGTCTGTGAAGGACCCAAATAGTCCCGAAGACCAAATCGCCTATGAAGGACCTGTGTTCCAGTGAGTATTACTCCAGCATTGTCAACTGAACAATCTTGCATTTGCTCTTCTTTGTTCTAACTCTTATGATTTCCTGCAGTGACTTGGATGAGAATTTGCAAAAGGCTTTCCACAAGTACCTGGAGATAAGGGGAATCAAGCCCAGTACAACGAACTTTTTGCATGAGTACATGATCAACAAAGATGGCAGAGAATACTTTGTGTGGCTCAAGAATCTGAAGCAATTTATTGAAGCATGAGTTTAGAATAGGTTAAAAGTTATTCGAGTTATTGTTTATGTCTACTCTTCATTTATATAATCTCTGTAGACTCGGAATCCATTAGCCTGAATTTTAAGATAGTGAGTTGTTTCTCCATAGTAATCTTGATAATGAGTATGCAATACTTTTGAGGCAACTGGTTGTGGTCAGAACTGATTGTTCGAACGATTCCACTGCATATTTTTGAGACAACTGTAACTGATTGTGCAAGTGTTGATGGAAAATTTTACAATTATCTTGTTCTACTTTGGGCTGTTTCTTCTTTTGTTTACTCGTTTAATACTACAAAGAAAGTGGACTTTTTAATGTTGGATGAAGTATTGTTTATTTCTCCCTTTTCTAATGAGAAGAGGTGCAAGGCCTTGTTTCTTGGACAAAGGTTATAAAGTTGCAACTTGGAATCTTATATTCATGCTCTTAAATTTGCAATTGATTATCATTCATGGTAATAACCGAGAAATAGTTCTTATTAAAGCTACTTCTACTTGCCTTCACTGATATAACCACTTCTCTACACTAAATAGCGCAAGTTTATTTGATACAATCTGTTTAAATATTATAGTACATAAACTCAGGCAGTAAATGGGACAATCATATGCAACTAGGACCATCGTGACGGCAATGAGTTGTGATTTCTTCCTTCTCTGCTATCAGATGCTCTGGCAGGAGCTGCTCAACAAGCAATCTCGCAAGAGGGTTGTACCTGTTCGGCGAGTTTTGAGTTCAAACCGTCAGATCCTTGTGTGTATAAAGGATACCCTTATCCCCATTCACTACTTGGCCCTTTCCCCTTGCAATCCTGCACCAAAAAAATTCCATTGTAATCATGGTCTTAACTCCCAAGTTCAAACTGTTTTTGTTCCATTTCAGCCGGAGGAGAGGAGAGGAGAGGGAGGGGTAACGAGTCAGCTTGTTGTGCACACGAGATTTAATCGACAATGCTGAAGAATCTAGCTTGGCAAAAGCTACTTTTGGGATTTCTGGGTTTGAAATGAGAACAAATTAAAATGAGAGCACAAGGAAGATGAGTGGCAGACGTACCATCTTGTTGTTAGTAGACCTTCAACTCCCACTGGACCACGAGCATGGATCCTACTTGTACTGATCCCAACCTGTTTAGCCAGTAATATCATGTTCAGAGAACAACTTATACCACAACTGCAACTTCATGACAATGGTCAATCATATACCTCGGCGCCAAGCCCAAATCGGAAGCCATCACTAAATCTGGTACTAGCATTGTGAAATACAGCAGCACTGGATCATGATATATGCCTTGTTAGTGAATTTCATTGAGCTAATAGATGAACATTTATTTGGATCATATTAATTACAAAGAGAATCAGGTGCAGCTTAAGATAATGTGGAAAATCATGATGCCAAACACAGAAGACTGTATGGCAGTGACTCAAAAAAGCAGGCGGAAGGTAAACTATACCTGTCAACTTGTTGCAAAAACAGTTCAGCCACATTCTCATCATTAGTAACTATGCAATCTGTATGGGCACTGCAATAAGAATGAACACAAATTGTTTAAAAGCATCATTCCCAACATATGACACTCGTACCAAGAGCATTTCCATAAAACTATGGCACAGTTATGTCAAAGAAGCAAAAATGTCAGCCTGCCTTCCATGTTGATGTATGTGATCAATTGCAGCATGGACATCATCCACAATTTCAATTGTGCAAGCAAGAGAACTATATTCATGGTGAAATGAATGTGCCTCTGGGATATTCAGCAAAGAGCTTGCTCTTGGTCCACCATAAAGAGTAACACCTGAAACAGATGCGCATCATTCAGCTACATTAACAAACATTGAAGGTCACTTCAGACTGCAGCTTGTATAGTTAGTACAATTCATAAGCCCTTTTATCAAGACTTACTTCTTTCTAAAACATTGTCTACAGAAAACAATTTGATAGCTAAAGCAAATGATATTTACAACTGATATATAACAACCAAGAACAAAAATGGTGGAAAACTTCATCAAATCACGGTTGGAACAGAGTCATGCCCAAATTTCATACAAGGGTGAAACAAATGTTTCCAATAAAAACCTTCATCAGTATTATGTTTCATTGACCCCAAAGAAAAAAGGAGAGATCAAAGAGGTAAATTCAATTTTTTTTTCCCACTACCAGTACAAAAGACTAGCCAACCTATAAGAAATACTTTGCTACAAAAGGACTCACCTTTGATTTGCAGTTCCAGAATTAACTCATTCATGGTACCAGATTGCACCAAGTCCTTGTGGACAAGAAGTGTTTCCTAAAGATAGGACAGGAAAACATCTTCACAAGTGTATCAGAGCAGAAAACTGAAAAAATAAAAAACAATTACCATAGCATTGCAGGCAGCCGGATAATCTGTTTTGGCATCCAAAACAACTTGCTTTGCCATGTCCTTGTCGGCAGATTTATCAAGATATACGTGGCATATTCCATCTAGAACAAAAGAAAGCATTTGTCAGGTCTAAGCAGCAGGGAAGAATACATGATTGACACAACACTGATGTATGCAATAAATGGCATGAAAATTCAAGATAAAAAAAAAAAAAAAAAAGAAGTATATACCAGCATGACCAAGAACCGGAATTTTTGTTGACGCTTTGATTTGAGAGACAAGTTTATTGCTGCCTCTAGGAATCACAAGATCAATCACATCATCAAGCTGGATCAGAAATGTGAACTTTTAGGGCCAAGAATAATCCCCCAAAAAAAAAAGAATTTGTAATTAAAATATGACCAAGTCACCTTGAGCAATTCAGGGATCTCTTCTCTAGAAGTCACAAGTCCAATAAGTCTCTCACCAACACTTTTTGGGATGCATGATGTAATAACCTAGAAGCAGATTTAGAAAAGGCCATCACGAACAATGCCTTGTGAAAAAATTGCAACAGTTATCAAAGTGACATATTCCTGTGTGAACCTTGTGCAAGATTGAATTTGATCGTTTTGCCTCTTTTCCTCCTTTCAATAGGAGCCCATTCCCACTCCTGATTGCCAGTGAAGCTATCTGTATATGAATTCAAAATGATACCCCAGATTCAGAAGATATAAAGTAGTCCATGAGTTCATTGAACATGATAATACCAGAAGAATATAAATGGGTTGATACATTCAAAAACATAGAGGGACTGCAACTATGAGAGAAATCAAAGCACTGAAGTTCTTTCTAGAATCAGAAAACTGTACTTTCCAGACAACAAAAGCAAGTGCTGAGAAGTATGGACCATATAGCCTCCAGAAAATGAACAAAAACATGGGCCAAACTTCCATGGGAATGAAATTGACATGAATGCCATGATTGAAGAAAAAGTAATAGTAGTAATCTAATAGTTGATTTACTTTCATTTAAAAGAAAAAGAAAGCAGCTTTGAAAAGCATAAATTGCTCTCAATTATGTGTACCTGAACCAGTGCGTCGGGACGTGACTCAAAGATAATTAAAAGAACGCCTAAAGGAGATGATGTCTTCTCTAGCACGAAACCATCAGCAATCTGTTGTAAACATATCCATCAGAACATCACAAGTACATAAATGCACAACTTTCTTTCTCCAAGAAGACTACATTTTTATGTTCCACATAACAGTAAGCCTTTTTCTTCAAATTCACAAGAAACCTTCTAAATTGTCAGGGAAATAGAACCCTTATATCCCAATACTTGAGAATAAATAAGTCTCAGTCAAACATGCCAGCTGTAATGGAACACCACTGTTTTACAACTAATGTAATCAATTGTGAACCATGCATACCTCTGTTCTTTTCAGAACACGGCCAATTGGATCTTCCATATTTGCAAGCACACGAATTGAATTTGCAAGACTTGAAACCTACAATAAAGGCAAATAATTTAGGAAAGAGAGACAAAGACTTCCTGAAAAGAGTCCATTACAGAGAAGCCTCTTGAGGAATAGCCAAGCAATATCTCACCTTTCCCGGCTTTAAAGCCAGCCGAGATAATAAAGATTTCTCATATCCAGCTTCTGTAGCTTCAGCCACATCAGCTGCATTTTCACTTAAGATCTGATTTTCATTTTCTTCCAAAGAATTAGCTATATCTAGCAAAATTTTACGTCTTTCCTCCGAAGACATCGCCTGCAAAAAGAAACTTTATGCACTTACTGCCCATTCCACAATAGCTACTAAGAATCTTCTCCAACATCCCCGTAAATTATACTACCTGAAGCCGCCTAGAACAGTCCCTTGCTGCATTTGCCATCTCATGAGTAACAATTTCTCCAGCTGGAGCCCATTGATTAGCATCTCGATGAAAAAGTGTACCAACATACTCTCCACGAAGAACTTTAATTATATTATCACCAGCAAAGCCACTGCGAAAGAGAGAGAGAGAGAGAGAGATCAATGGAAATTTAAAAAGAGGCACATTTGTCGTAATAAATAGGAATTCAACAAGCAATAATGCTTTTTAAAAAAAATTTGTTATCAAAAACTGTAAAATGAATCAACTTCCATAGTGTATGCAACCTTAAATTAGTGAGACTGGCTTAATTTATGGCTGACGAAAAGTCAAACACTATAATGAGCTGTATGGGAATAACTATGGATAGATATCCAAACATTTGCTTTTCATTCAAGAATGCAGAAACCAAGAATTGAAAGCTATCATTAGATTTCAAGTTTGACCTGGTAATAACAACTGGTATGCCAGCATAAGCTGAGTAAACAGCAGCTTTGACTTTTGCAGTCATACCCCCTCTTCCTACCCTAGACTTGTCTCCAAAAGTAATAAGTCCCTCATGCCTCTCTTTGATGTATGTATGAATTAGCTTTGACTTTGGATCACTAGGAGGCCCACTGTAAAGACCCTCAACATCACTCAACAAGACAAGAAGATCTGCTTTAAGCTCCAAAGCTAATAATGCCGCCAAACTGTCATTATCCCAAAATATTCCAGAAGAGTCCTGCACAAAATTGATTTACCTCAGATCGCAGTGTTGAAAAAATACGGATATATTGGAAAGAATACACCTATATGGTGATGAAAGCATACATGGAATGACAAAAATCTTAGCAAAAAATACAAAAGACGTAGCAGCTCAAGGTTCCAACAAAATATTGGACCAGATTTCAAAGATCAGATGCCCTGTACTCCAGGTTAGAAAAAAGGTTCCAGCAAACCTAAGATCCAAGCATAACACAAAAACTACTTTTATTTGAAGTGAACAGAAACATTCATATTACCATACAATAATGATTTCATAAAACACTTCATATATTCTGTATCAATCAGCATACACAACGTAATTTCCAGATGGTCACATCGACATTTTTCAGTGCCTTACAAACTATGGGAAAACCTTGCATTGTGAATTCACAGACATAATCAACAATGTCCATACGAAACAAGATGGGAAGTACCTCATATGGGGCTTTCCTGGTACTGACAGCATCATTTTCATTGAATATTGGTATAACCTTCAGGGATAACAAAGAATTTACTGTCTGATTGAGCTGTTTTCTGAACTCTGGATCTCTAAAATCATTATCTGTCACGAGCAGCTGAGCTGATGTCACATCCAACTGCATGGAAAAACAGACAGGATTACACAGACAATAACTTGAAATTAGAAGATATCTAGAAATTCGATTTAGCAGTGGCTACGCAAAGATTGATATTCACCTGACTGAATAGCGAATCGTAGAGAGCCATGAGACCATTTTGTCCAACAGCAGCACAAGCTTTCCCATCAAGCTCAACTTGTGGCTTCTGAAGATCAGCAAAGCTGCAAAAATTGAACTCCTTCCACTTTAACTATAAACAATAAAGAATCATACACCTTGATAATTGTAAGTGGTCTCATATAACAAGAACAACTAGGAATGCAACCACAAAGGCATATCCTGTATTTGGGTAGATAAACGTTCCAATTTGAAGTTTCCCACCCAAGTTTAAATTTATACCCTTTCATAGTCTACACTGAGATAAGGAAAAAGCAGGGGACCCACACACAAAAAAAATAAATAAATAAATAAAAAGGAAAGGAAGAATAGAACAAGATTTCAATTTTCACTAACAAGTTCTCCTTTCCTTTCTTTCTATACTGTTTTTGCCTACATAGTTTCACATTTTGACATATCAATTGGTTAGTCGATAAATAGTCGTCTGTGCATGTGAATTATCTCATCACTGTAAAATTCAATAGCCTAGAACTTAAATGATATCCCCAAAATATGTGTTGATCTAAGTACTGGGCCTCAAACCTAATTTGTGACAGATTAAGTAAATAGATGTGGGTATGTGTGTGACATTTGAGTACCTGCTCTGAATTAATCTTCGGTATCTAAGCCGTTGGCGACCAACACCAACTGCTCCAGAAGTCACCAAAATAACTTCAAACCCTTGAGAATTTAGTTCCTGAATCTGCATTTTGTGACAATGATATTGCAGTTTTATATGGTTCAAGTTGGAATTGGTATAAACAAAGATTGGGAGGTACAACAAAATCTCAAGTAAATGCATAAGTAAAAGTTACCTGCTCACATAGGGCTCCTAATCTTCCTAATGCCAATCTCCCATCTGCTCGAGTCACAACTGCAGTTCCAACCTTCAAAAGTGAAAGCATAACAAGAAGTGAGTGAAATGCGTAAGTGATGATTTTCTTGAGATATCTAGAAGAGCAAATATTCCCACTAGACTTGATCCAAATAAGAGATCAGGATACTAAGAGTCAATAGAATCAAAATTAGTAAGCACCAATTTTATAGTTCAACTTCCTCAATTAAGATTCTATCAGCTCCTAGAACTAGTCAATTAGCAACAAACTAGATCGCACGTTTAATGTTAAGCTTTAAGGTAAGTTGATGACCTCAAGGTTAACATCCAGGCCACTTGTCCATTTTCACATATCCACATCACATTCAAAATACCATGTGAAGAGAAAGAAGGAGCTAACTAGCAAATTAGTTAAAAGAACCAACACAAACAACATTCTCACTGACATTCATGCATTGCATGCTTCCCCAACCCACCCCCAAGATAGTAACTTATAAATTTAATAGCAGTGATTCAAAGCCCTTAGAATACCTCGTTAAAAAGGTGAAGAAGAACGTGAAGAGAGCCGAACTAACTGACTTACATAAACGCAAGGAATTCAGAGGGGAAAAAAAAAAAAAAACCAAATTTCGTCACACTGGCTGGCGGCATTCATAAACCATCTCAACAATTAATTGAGGGCAAAAAATTACAGGGTTTCAGTAACAAATTAAATTGAAAATGCAGTTGAAAAGAACAGAGGAAAAAAAAAAAAAAAAACTGACACCTTCACAATAACACGCTTGACGTTCTTGAGAAATTCTCGAGTTGAATCCACATTACTTTCCATCTCCGAGAGCAGCAAAGAGACAATCAGAGCTTGTAGAAGTGGAGCTCAAACCAGAACCTGAATGAATGACTAATTTGAAGGTGAGAGCGTAGGGTTTTTATAAATTTATTCCCGCAAACAATTATAAAAAAATAGCGGCCTGGCCCTGGATTATTTTTTTGAAGATACTTGTCTCCCCTTTTTTAAGGTTATCCCACATGGTATTGACGAAAAACGACAGCCGAATCAAAAGGCTTCAATTTAAGTCCGAAATCGAAAATTGAAAAGTTGATTGGGGCTTTCAGTGGGAGAGCAATGGTGTTAAGCCACGTAAGGATAGAGTTGCTGAGAGCCCAGTTGATTAGATTGGCGGTACTATTTTAAACTGAGGCGGGCGGACAGCGAACTTAAATACTATACTCTACAGTTAAAACCATGACTCATCAGTTTTAGAACCCAAAAAAAAAAAAAAAAAGCTGTTTTACTTGCTCCACACGTTGTTAAAACACACCTGTCTTCTTTCTGCGGCGGCGAATATGCGCACCAGAAGCACACATGACGTATCGTGTCCTACATGGGGAGGGAACGGACCACATTTTATTTGCAGTACCTTGTACAGCATGAACATCATCAATCATCAAAGGAACAATCAACAAACCTTAGACATAGCTCGTGATTTCAATGATGATCAAATCTGATACGCATCCGAAAACTAATCTTGTCGGTTGAAAACTTGAAATATAACCAAATTAACCAATCGTCGATTTACAGACAATGGTCCATTATTGGACAAATTAATAAGGATATATACTCACTTTGCTTTATTGTGGATTAGGGATGATTGATTGATGTGTCTGTTAATTGCAATTGGTTAGGCAAACTGTATTAAGCCCATTCTAGGCCCACAGAATAAGCCTACCTGACAAACATTGGGCCGCCTCACACTGGATTTGATGACAAACCCATAAACAGTACAGTAAATCAAAATAAAGATCCAAGATTAACTGAAGGGATCTCTCCAAATAAAATGGGAAATGTTAATTGCAGGACACTTTTTACTAAATAGATGACACTTTTTAAAATTTTAAGTGACGATAAGACAATAATATCCTTATACATTTTTACCCTCATAAAGAATCGCTTAGACTAGGCGATTTTCCTCCATATAATCGCTTGGGCCCAGCGATTGTATAGGAAACAATCGCCTGGTATAGCCGGTTGTTTCTCCTAAAATTCGTTTGGCCAAGGCGATTGTAGGGGACTAGGCGATTGTTTCCTCTTCAATCGCTCTGCCCAAGCGACTGAAGCCGAAACAATTGCCATCCTTTGGCGATTGTTTCGGCTTCAATCGCTTAGTCCGAGCGATTGTCCCCACAGTTCGTCGGAAAATCGTTTTTCTAGCGAACTTATACATAATTTACCAAAATATTCACAAAACGCAGCCGAAAAACGCAAGAAACTAAAGATCGAATCATCTGTCTTTGGAGATCTCTAAAGTGATTGGTCAGGCTGCAATGTTGCTTTGGGGCATCATTGATGAGCAGAACCAAGTTCTGCAATCTGATTGCAAAACCCAATTCCTTTTTTTTTTTTTTTTTGGGGGGGTGGGGGGGGGGGGGGATCATTTATGAGCAAAACCAAGTTCTGCAATCAAATTGCAGAACCCAATTTCTTTTTTTTTTTCTTTTTTTTTTTTTTTTTTGGGCATCATTTATGAGCAGAAAAAATTCAAAAGGGCAATTTAGTAATTTCAGTCAATAAATTTTTAAAATGTGTCCTATGCTTAGTAAAATATGTCCTTTGAATAACAATTCCGAAGAAAATAAGCATTATATACATACACTAGGTTCAAACTTAGGCAGGCAGGGAGGAAAAACATGAAACAAAAAGTTACCATGTTCTTCTAATACATCAGATCATCGGCCGCCTGTCAACTATCACACTACAAGTTAAAACCCCCCAAAATCTTAAGTAACATTACCACAACCCTTGCTGCTTGTTAACCACAATCAGCATGTCCACTCGAGTTAAATATATAACCTGGAACGCAAGTGCCCAGCAAAACTTGGAAAGAAAACAATCAAGCCCATACAACAAAATGATCCGCAACGAGTAAACAAGCCACAACCATTTTGAACAGCAGATTGCCGAGGAGATTGCACATACCACACCGTAATCAAGGGAAGAACCACATCTTGATGAAAATAGCAAGACCTATTTGAAGAACAAATGCAGCTACTAGTACCACAGTAAGATCATTTGATGGTATGCAAGACTTCAGATTCAGAGACACAAAGCTAGCTGATGCGGTACCAGTGATTAATATGACCATCCAACGGAGAAAACCCACTGGAATAATCAACAAAAACTGCAGAATGGACGAAAAACTTGGCTAAGGAAACACACAATTCAGACTTATACAAGAAGATAGACAAATTTATTTTGAAAATGTCCTGGAAACCCAGATAATACACTATGATTCATAGGCAAGCAAGAGTATATATTGAAGACACCGAGATTCAAAACCCTAAGAATCAAAGGTGAAACTCACATGTTCGGGGAAAAGCAAAACTAAAATTGCATCACAAGAGGTTCAATTTTGATTAAAGTTGGATAACTAAACATAAGTAAGCATCCCTAACATCACAGCAAGCTTAGGAGCTTAAAATACTGTTCTTCTCCTCATTCATTTGCCAGTCAAGAACTTTCATGTAAGTAATATAGCATACAACAACAACAACAACAACAAACTAAGCCTTCAGAATAGATCAAACATTAAAAGCTAAAGAATACTTACAGCGCTTAGAATGAAAATGAAGAGGGAATAACCCCACATGCACCAAAAGCGTATAAGGCTGGCATTTGATGAACCCAAATACTGAAGCAAAAAGTAAAACCCCGAGGGCACAAGGAGTGAATAACCATATATAGCACATGTAGCCACATTGACATAGCTAACATCAAAAGTCCACGAAATACTGCTGTCACTTTTCCTTTGTATCAGATAGGTCGCACAATTTCCAAGTGAAGCAATTACAAAAATCAATGTGGTGGAAATCCAGACAAGGCCATACCTGTTCATTAATGAAAGGATTTAGGAGTTACATAAATCCAATGCAGAAAATTATAATGAACACAGAAGATGTTGGACTTATGATAGTAAAAGACACTTACTACTCATCAAAGATAAAAATTTGACATTCAACAAGTAAAAGCAGATCAACACCCCTTCAAATTTGGGTTCCAATGTTATCAATTGAATTGGTATAGCAATTATATCCTCATTCTCATGCCATCTCACTATAAATCTATTTCAAAGTGATCCATCTGTAACAAGTTTTTGTGAATGGCTTTATTTTTTAATACAACCTCAGGAGGTGGAAAGACTTGAAGAATCCCAAAAGCATACAAACTATTAACCAAGAGAACTTTCCTGTTATTACAGGTGTCAACCCAAAATCTCCAGCATGTTTATTCACTATGTTAAAGTGATAAAAAGAACCTCACAAAAAATGATCACGAGACCACAGAAATTCAACTCACGAATTCCTCTAGCTTATGAAACTTACAGATCTGGATTAGCATCAATCTTGTTAAAAAAATCCCCACTGGTAGGATACAACGAACTCACGATTCTGTTCATGACGACGTCTGTATCTACATTGAAATATTGGGTGTATGAAGAGATGCTAAAGAATCCCTTCCAATTATTTGGAGACTGATCTGTAGATTGTTGCTCCTGCCCTTCTGCATATATTGGTAAAGCATTAAACATATCACCAACTACATGATCATTTATAAGAAGCTATATCAAAGCCAAAACATACATCTAAGGACATAAAAATCATATAGTGGGAATAACAAGCATGACATAACATAAGTTCAAATGATTGTTCTCCTACAACAATACACACGCACGAAAAGAAGAAGAAGAAGAGAGAGATGACAGGCGAAACATAAAGACTTAAAGCCGAAAGGCACAATTGTCAGGCACCACGTCAATAGTATGCTAATAAAGAAAGTTAAAGTTCGCAAGTAAACAAATTTTCGAATTTCAAGTTGAAGAATAACTTTGGGCATACATACCACTACTGCCTCCAAGAGTCTGATAACCTTTCCAGTTGTTTCCACCATTATTAGGAGGAAATATTTGCAGATTAGCTCCAGGAACTGGTAAAAAAGAGAGAGAAAAAATAAATAAATAACGGCATACAAATTAGAGAACATGGATATGGATATAAAACCATACGATGCAAGATTATCACACCTTCACGGGAAATGGGGCTCTTCGCTTCACTTATAACAGCCTGTTGAAAATAAGGAAATCAGATAACCAAAACAAAACAAAAAAAGGAAAAAAAAAAGCTGAAAATCTCTGCGGTCTGTGATATGCAAGAAGAAATCCAACTTCAGAGAGCTTAAGCAATAGTTTGAGGTTATCTTGTCTACAAAAATCTAGTGCATACACTCCTGGTAATAACAAAATGCAACCTAGATAGAGAAACCGATTATTCCAAAGACCAAATTGATTTGCTGAGTCTGTATAACTAATGAAATAAGCAACTTTCAAAAAGCAGTTGACAAACAGTTAGTAGTTACCCGATCAAAATCTCCAAACCCCTACTTGCTACCTCACCACCGAAAAACCCAGAGAATCGCTAATTACATTCCTAAATTTATTTTTTCAAGTGCACCATTAATTACGGATCAATTTATTTGTGATTTCTTCTTCCACATTGTCTAAGAAACAGAAAAAAATAATTATCGCTCATATTCAAATCACGTTACGTTACCATGCGGAAACAAAGATTGAACACTAGGACAGAAAACAAGCAATCACATAATCCATGAAATATGAAGATTGAAGGGCGCTTACCGGGACCGAGCCAAGCAAGTGACTAGTAGCCAGATTGGACAGTGAATCGTCCGCTGCCATTGGAGTTAAATTGACGGATATAATATATGGTAGGGATCTACAGTCTCTCGATGGAGATTGAGAAACTTCAGATACAGTTCATACCTTCAGCATGCATTCACAAATCGATCGATTAACGGAATCTTCAGCGAATTTCGAGTAATTTGGAACTTAAATCAAGCCCTAATTTTGAGTTTGATTCTTTTCAATTGCTTTGCTGGAAAGCTTCGTCTGCCTCGGGTCAATGTAGAGCGGACTCGCCCGAAGAATACAAAGAGAAAAGATACCAATTACGAAGACCGTTGAAGTGACGCTTTACCGCGTTCTAAAAAGTCCAAGGTTTTATAGTTGGGTCTCCAATTCCATTAAGAGTTGTCGTTGTTTGGACTTGGGCCCAACTTTTTCCTTTAGGCCCATTCGTAGAAGAGTGGTGCAATTGTCAGCCCAGTCACATTTTGCTGTCAAAAATGACAAAATAAAAAATGTCTGAGCCCGGGTTCGAACCGGGGACCTCTAGTGTGTGAGACTAGCGTGATAACCGACTACACCACCCAGACAATTGATGCTTGTTAGATGAATTAATTTTTAACCTAACTTATCAATCGTAAGATCGATTCCTAAATTATTGCGACCAAGACAGGATTATTAAATACGCATGTCTGAATGAACACATGTGCTTCTCAAATAAAGATTAATACACAAATTAAGAGAGAGATTAAATGAGAACAATTATGTTTTTATGTTTAACTATGTAATAATGAGAATTTATGCAATGTATGTATATTTAGAATGATACTTTCCTCCGTTCCATTAGAAAAATCTACTTTCACTAGTGTACAACTTATTATGAATGTGAAGCTACAATATCCAAAATAGATAATTGGACATCATTTATCTCATTTATACCCTTACTTTTTAAGTATGGGCTAATTGTGCACCATACATAATTATATAAGTAAGAGTAGGAAGAGTAAAAAAATTTGAAGCGAACTCTTCTATTAAAACAACAAATATTTCTCAAAACAGACTCATCTAATGGAGCGGATAAAGTACTATTAATGAGAACATTTAAATAAGGATAAAACTGAGACTTTATTAGTTTCTTGTATTGATGTCAGCTATGCTGATATTTTAGAAACAAACGAAAAAAAAAAATGACACTTATTTGTATGTTCTAATTAAGATTGGGTGGCATAATTATTTTTTAATGACAAAATTTTATTTAAAATATTATTTTTATATTAGATTAAAGAATATTTCGTCCAAGGTGCAACACTGATTAATTGGACGATTTTTCATATAAATTGTGCAAATGGCTTTGATGAATAACATCCAAGGAAAATGTCTTCATCAATTATTATCATCAACTGACTTTTAAAACTTGTGAAAAAGTAATCCACCTAGCTCAAAATCATCTCAAATGGAGGAATCCAATGCATAATTGGTACATATAATAATTCAAGCGAGATGTTTGTTTTCGAAGAATTTTGAAAATATATTTTTAAAATAAATTTTTAAATGTAAATAATTATTGAAAATAGAAAAAGTATAACTAAAATTTTAAAAATATATTAAATGAAGCGTGATTTGCCAGTGAGGGTCTTCGGATCAAACGCGCTTCGATTCGTCAACTCCAATTCCTGAACTAATCAGGTACTTTCTCAAATTAAGATCCGATGACAAAGTCAGTATTTAGATGTATAGTAAAATATGACAAGACTAGAGAGAGAAAGTAGTAAAAGGAAGAGAGAGTCTCTTGTAATGGGCATAAAGTTACCAATTTATAGAGATTCGGGTACGTCACTCGGAACACTAGTCCTTCTGTGTCACCCGATAGGACGAGGCTTGTGATTGTTCGTTGGTTCTTCCGTGTCACCTAATAAGATGAGGAATATGATCGTCCAATGGTCTTTTACATTTGTCTCCTCCTTCTTTTGTCCGGATATAAATAGTCTTCCGTCGGTGGGCCAATTGGGCCGGATCGTAAGCTTAGTAATTGAGTGTCGAGTTGGGCCGAAAGGCAAACCAGGCACACCAATATTCAAATAATGAACATTTAAATATAAAACTTAAAAATATATTTTTTTAACGTACAAAAACAAACTTCCTCATTTTATCACTAATTTAACGGTCAATACTTGGCCATGGCCACCTTCAATATCATTATCAGCCACCAGGGACCCTTGTGACATGGTTGATTAATAAACAAGAAACTCGCCTGCTGAAGTGTCAGCTTTATGGCTGATAAGAATCAATTTATACAATCAATTATTACTTCGTGTTTTAATTTAGAGGCATACTATATGCAGTAACCGTTTATTAAACGCAGTAATATTTCTCTGTGAAAAGTCTATTTTACCCTTAAGTATTAAAAAAAAAATCATAAAATTTCACACTATTCACAGGAACATTGGGAAAATACCGCCCATCTAGAAATACCGCTCACAGTTGGCGGTATTCCTGGGGGAACCGCCAACAGTGGGCGGTATTCTTGGGAATACCGCCCACTAAGGGCGGTATTTCTTTGTGAGCGGTATTTTCGCAAAATTTTATCCCGTTTTGAAAAAATGTGTAGGTTATTTGCTTATCGTATAATATGAATCGTACTCGTGACTATAAAATCAAATGTTGTGCGGTATTTTTTTTTTATATAAAGGGTAAAATAAATTTTTCATAAGGAAATGTTACTGCGAATAGTAAAACAGTTATTGCGTATAATAATTTCGTTAATTTATAAACAAAGTACTAGTATTAAAGTACCAACTACACACGTGACATGTCAATGTTCTTACGGTGCAACAAAATTACATAACAATTTATGATACAATATAATCAAATAAGTTTTAATAACTTAATCTAATCAACATCCCAAAACATTTAAGATATTGGGTTGTGAAAGACATGAGATCTAATCATGACAACTTTCAAATGTAGTAATAGTCGTACAGGTAGTCCTCCCAATTCAGTCTTCCCCCAGTGATTCCCCCAATTGTTGTAATCAATTATTGCTTTGTATGAACATACTAATCGTGGTTAAATGAATTCAATACATTTTTTTAATAAAAAATAAATAATATAATCAGAAAATGGTACTGGATTTTCCATATATTATAGTAGTTCACAATCAACACGAATTTACTTGACTTTATAGTCTTGCCTACAATTAGTTATTTATAGCGATCCATTGACAATTTTCACAAGCAACTTCAACCCAAATTATAAATTCTTGATTAAAAATAAAATAATTATAAAATTTCCAGCTGGAAATTACTGAACTCTACGCCCATTCCCTCTGGGCGTATCTGATGGTATGGCGTCTCAGCCACAGTTGATACAGCACCATATGGAACGCATCGTGCGGCTGGGGTTCCGAGTTCCACACCAGATGCCTGCTCGCCGTCACACCCAATCCCCTCATTTGCTGATACCGGTCTTCATCGACTCCTTTCAACAGCTCCTTCACCCTCTTGGCCCCTCCACGTGTCCCCACCAGAAGAGCCATATCGGACCATCTCAACACGTCGATCAAAGGCAAATCCTGAATCGGACGGTCCACAAGCACCACCGGCACACATCCCATAGCCATCGCCTCCACCATCCACGTCAAGTCGCCGTCGTAGAGAAACAAACAGAACTTACTGTTTTTCAACGAGTCGACCTGATCCAACGGTCCTGATTCGATTCTAAATTCATCGTCACCCTTCATTTCGGTGACCAACGGAGAGACTGTTTTCTCATCCCGAATCATGAAACCGATATAAGACGGCGGCTTTGTCGTGGCGGCCGGCCCGTCGATTAGACCCAGCGGAGACGGACTAAAAGGTGGTAAGGTAATGTCTTTGTGAGGGATGTAGTTGCAGGAGGTTGTCGGGAAGATCGATATCTGAACTCCGTTTTTCTTCAACTCGAGGGCGTTTCGGTCGGACGAATAGTCAACGCCGGCAGCTGCTATGAAAAAATGATCAGCACCCAGAGTACGGTTCCAGTAAGGATGATTCGTTCTGATTTCTCTCACTGTACGCGCCGCCGAGCGCGTGGAGGTGGCGGGAGGAAAGGGAATGTAAAAGAGGTGAGCTCGTTCTGGGTCGTGAGTGATAAACGGGCTGCTGAGGAGAGAGGCGTGGAAGAGAGACACGGGCTGCGTTGAACTTGAAAGAGCAGCTTCGGAGTCTCGTGAGGTGTAGACGTAGATTTTGAAAGAGGTGAGCATCTTATCGTAGTTCTGGAAAAGGGTTGCGGCGGAAAGGTAAGGTGAGGTGGTGGTAGCGGCGGAACGGCAGTGGAGGGTCTGGGTGAGGGCGAGGAGACCGAGGAAAATGGGCAAGAAGGAAAAGACGGCCATTTTTTGTCGTGTTGACTTTTGTGCAGAAGGTTGTGAATTTGGCGAAGATATACACCAGGGAGATCGTTTAAAACAGAGAAACAGAAAAAAGATGGCCAGTGAGACCGGAAGCACGGGGACGGTTAATGATGCATTTAAGCTTTGCTGTGAACTGGGAAAAAGATGGGAGATTGCTGAATATAATGAGGAAATTATTAGAAGCAGGTGAAGCTTTCAAGCTTTCACTTGGGTTGTTGCCAGCTTGATACTGGAGACAGATAGGGCGGTACTTTGTTTTATTTGTTTAATTCTAAACATATTAAATTTTAATAATAAATATCTTTTCGTCTGGTACAAGAGTTCTATTTTTTTACGGAATTGTTATTTGAAGTAACCATTTTACTATTTACAGTAGCATTTTCATATAAAAAGTCTATTTTACTTTTTAGCTAAAAAAATAAAATACTGCACAACATTTAATTTTATAGTCACGAGTACGATCCATATTACACGGTATATAAATAACCTACACATTTTTTCGGAAAAAATGTGATTTTTTCGGCCTATGAACTGGATTATGAGAAAAATCCCTCCCGGGTGATGTTTTGGAAAAATACTGCCCACTGTGAGCGGTATTTTGCCAATGTTCCTGTAAATAGTGTGAGATTTTATAGGAAATTTTTTTTTTAATACTTAAGGGCAAAATAAACTTTTTACAAGAAAATGTTACTGCAAATAGTAAAATGGTTACTGTAAATAGTATGCCTCTTTTTTTAATTTAAAATTAATCTCAAGAATATAGTCTAAATTCTGATGGTCTACTTTTGCATATTTTTTAATATAATGATTATTATTTACTTAAATAAAATAATAATTAAAAAATATAATTTTAAATTATTTATTTTAAGTATCGTATATTTTTCATACCAAACGTTTTAACGGAATGAAATAATATGTAATAACCATTTTAAAGTATAACTTGGTTAATTCACAAAATTCCCATCCCAATGAAAAAATAAAAAAAGTTCATATTTCATTTTCATTTTTAGGGGTGAACTAACTAAAATTATTTATTTTCCAAATTATCAAATAAATCCTTAACATTGAAAAGTTATTGAGCGAACTTTAAAGTTTGTTAAGATACTACTCCATTCATCATACTCAAAAGAGTTTACTTTAAAAAAAAAATTATCATCCCATTAAAAGTTTATGCTTTAGATTTGTTTAGATTTACTCCTCCTCACTAATGTAATATTGTGTGGTACATAGTTAACTTTTACTTAAAATGTAAGAATACAAGTGAAAATTATGGTATTAAATTATTTATTTTACGTGTTATATCTAACAACTCAGTTGTATATTTTTTAAAATAAATTATTTAAATGATATACATTAGGCAGAATGCCCATGAATATAGGTTAAAAAAATTAATATAAAAAATAATATTTATGAAGAGTTATGAAGATGTGTAAAATAGAGAATAATATGAAAATTAATGTAATAAAGAAGCCTTAGCCGTATTAAATTCTCCAAATATGTAAAGAAAACCTAACAAATCATATACCTTGTGAATGTGAGTTGATGGGGAAATATAGAGCACATTTCCTTTTTTTTTTTTTTTCTTTCTAACTTAACTTTGGAGTACCAATAACAACTTGTGAAGTCCCAAACAGAAGTGGCGGTTACAAAAATTCCCATCCCAATCTGCCCCCGCTTCACTCACCGCCGCTCACCAGCTGAACTTGCCGTTGCTGGTCTTGTTGGTCCGACGCTCTCTCTCCGCCGCCAAACTCCACTCCCCCGCCGCATCTCTTATTTTCGTAAGCTTTATCTTACTCTATATCTCTGAATCCCTATCATATGGATTATGGCGGCCTCACTAACTCCTGTTATTTTTTCTTTATTATTCTCACTTTGTTCTTAAGGCTTCCACTCTATTCGCCGTCCAGCCAAAATGTCGCAAGGTAGTTGTTAACCAACTCTAGTGGCTTCTGCAACTTAATTGTGACCGACGTTTATCGTTTCATTTTCATGGAAGGCATTTTTATATTCACTTGTTAGTGGTTTTATTGTTTTCTATTTTTTTGTTGTGATTTCTATGTATTATTAATTCGTGGAGCGATTATTGATGTTGAAAAGGTGAGAGTGGATCGGAGAAACCAATTGTGAGTCCTTACGACGAGGCAATGGACGCACTGTCTTCTTTGATCACTAAGCGTAGTCGAGCTGATAAGAGCAATAAGGGAGATCGATTCGATATTCTTTTTGATTATCTTAAGGTACCCTTTTCAGTTTGTAAGACATGAATATACGATTGGTTCGGACTTTTTTTTTTTTTTCAGTGGAATCTATGTCCGTTTAATGGATGAATTTTTCAGATACTAGAATTAGAAGAGCCAATAAAGCAGATGAAGGTCATCCATGTAGCTGGCACTAAGGGGAAGGTTAGCCCAATCAATTCTTAGCTTGGATATTCATTCTGAAGTATCTGTGCTTGTGTGACTCCAAAAGGTTGATGGCTCTTATGGTCTGAAATTCTAAATATTAATGAATTTGCTGACCTCTTTGTTGTAGGGATCAACTTGCACTTTTACAGAGTCTATATTACGCAATTGTGGCTTCCATACAGGGCTTTTCACTTCTCCGCACCTCATTGATGTTCGAGAAAGATTCAGACTGGATGGGTGGGGTATTCATCTTTTGCATGCGTATCATATTGCAACCTACATCGTAAAATGAAAAGAATCTGTTGAAAATTGTCTGTCAAATGAGCTTAATACTTTTCCTGATTAAACGTTTATTTGCTACTACTGCTTCTGATTGTGTCTGTTTGCATGTCATTTGACTGGAATTTTATGACATTCTCTGAAAACAGAAATGATAGGCCGTTGGTTTTATGCTCATTTATTACCCATAAGATGCAAACGTATGCTAGAATTTTGTTTGTATATTCTTTTTAGTTATTTAGTCAAGCTTGGAAAAATTTTCTTCAGATATTAACCCACCGCACCCCCCCTCCTCCTCCTCTCTCTCTCAGGGTGGACATATGTGAAGAGAAGTTTTTGGCCTACTTCTGGTGGTGTTGGGATAAATTGAAGGCATGTAAGCCATGTTGATGTAAAATTTTATTTCTTTCTCTTAATTGTGATTCCTATATGCCTGTTTTAAATATTACCTTATCAAATTTTGTTGGTATACTGAATCTGTTTTGCAAAAAAAATCACATATTACTATAATGATACCTGTACAATTTACTGTTCAGGGAAACAAATTCTATGTGGTCTGAGTTTGTCAATATTCGTAATTCCTCCTTGTACCTATTACTATAATACAGGAAAACACAAGTGAGGAGGTTCCAATGCCCACCTATTTCCGCTTTCTAGCCTTACTTGCATTCAAGATTTTTGCAGCAGAGCAGGTTAGGTTGCTGAATTTTGTTACAATGTTTGATTTCACTTGTGTAGCTCATTACTTCACTATTATCTTAAATGGATTAGTTTTTGAACCCTAACTATTATCAGTACTTATGATGGGATGGTATCCGATGCATCAAAATAATATTGATGTCTCATATTTTATGCAGGTAGATGTGGCTATATTGGAGGTTGGATTAGGTGGAAAATTTGATGCAACTAATGTGGTATGCAAGCATCTTTCAGATAGAACCAGCGTCTTCAGTAATTTCTTATTATCATGTGATTTGCCTGATTAGAGTTTTCTGTATGGTCATTTATAGTATTCACGCTCTGTGTTTCTGATAGTTTTATGTTATCCTTTTCAGATTGAAGCACCTGTTGTTTGTGGCATAGCTTCCCTAGGATATGATCACATGGAAATTCTTGGTTAGTTCTTTTCCCCTTGATTTCTGGCTAACAGTCAGGAGTTTGTGTCTTCAATATTGGGAATGATGGAAAATCTTGCCTTCATGGAGCATGTTTCTGCTCACTGCTACTCAAATGCTGACAACTTCATGTTTTCATGATGTTTACATTGTTCTTGTAAGCTGTTCAGGGCTAATTCACCTATTTATGGTTTAGCTGCCCCAAGATTTAGCCCCACAGGTGACAGTGTGGCTCAATTAATACTTGAGAAGGCTGATTGAGTAAATGAATTGATAGATTACAAGTAAAAGGGCAGCCACAAGTTTTCTGCTGGGGCTAATGTTAAACATATAGATCATTATGCATTTGATGATCCCAACTTATCACATACAGAAAATTCAAAATCTCTAACATTCAAATCAGACAATCTTTTGAGTCGAAAACATTTTGCCAGATTGAAAGCTTTCTGTGAAGTTAATGTTAGTGGAGTTGCTAAGGAGGTATGAAAAGTGGATTATGATGATTTAAAACTTACTAGCAAATGTAGATCTCCTGACTGTTAGCAAGTTTTAAATGATGAATGTTCATTTTATTTACATTTGAATGTACAGTAACTTTCATTGATTATGCGTATACTCTATAATTTTCCATTGGAGACACACACACACACACACACGCACACACACATTGATTAAGGTGTCACTTTCATTATAAATAATGAAGTTGCTTACACGTTATGCTCGACATTATGAGCAGGAAATACTCTTGGGCAAATTGCTGGAGAGAAGGCTGGGATCTTCAAGGTGTCATTTAAGTCTCATCCCTCATTTTTACGCATAAAGTTAGTTATCATTTATTTTATTTAGCTTGTTCTACCACTGACGTAACTTTCTCTTACCCTGACATAGCATGGAGTGCCAGCTTTTACAGTTCCTCAGCCTGATGAAGCTATGCGTGTACTTGAAGACAGGGCTTCTGAGTTGGACGTGAGTAGAATTTGTTTCACGACTTACTATATTTAATCATAATGGAAAATAATATTGTCGGATAAAAGACTGTTGTATTTATCATTTAAAATTTATTAATAAGCATGAGGGAAAGGGTGTCTCACCTAAAAAATGATGACTATATCATGGACAAAAATTGAATGACTTATATTGCATCATAATTCCTGCCCTGTTGATTGCTAAATGAAAGTTAACTGATGTTCATAATTAGGTATTGCAAAAAGGTTTCATGGGAAATAATGTGTAAACTTATGATTGCTTACCAACTTGTGATACTTGAAGACTTGACCAAGTAAAGTATGTTCAGTAAATTGATATTTCCAGGAAGCAATTTATCTTTAGGTGCTCTTTATCTCTGACAGCTAAGCAGAAGTGCTTCAAATCATATTGTTGGCAGGTACCTCTTCAAGTTACAGCACCTTTAGATCCTGACTTGCTAGGTGGTTTAGATCTTGGACTTGATGGAGAGCACCAATATATAAATGCTGGCCTTGCTCTTGCATTGTGTTCTACATGGCTTGAGAGGACGGGCAATGTTGGAGTGAATTACTTAAAAGATTCAGTGAGTGACTCAAATGTGAAAAATAACTAATGCAGATTGTGGCTTTGTACGTATGCTTTAATCTTTCACAAATCTTTTTTCCTGGGAACAGACTACTTTGCCTGAACAATTTCTTAAAGGGCTGACAACTGCTGAATTGCAAGGACGTGCTCAAATAGTCCCAGATCGCTTAGTTGAGAGTGAAAGCCCTGGGGATCTAGTGTTCTATTTTGATGGTGCTCACAGTCCTGAGAGCATGGATGTCTGTGCAAAATGGTTTTCTATTGCAATTCAGGAAGATCATGAACCACAGAAGACCTTAACAGATCGAACGAGTAAAGAATCAGGGGCTTCACATCAATCTGTCCAGAATGACTATAATAAAAAATCTGGAAAGAATTCAATGCAGGTAAAATAATCTTATCTCGTCTGACCTGTACCCCTCTCAGGATATAATTCTATAGCGTTCTGTGATGAAATTATTCATATTAAGCACAAGTGTCGATTGTCTGGAATCTGGAGTGAGACACTACACGAGAAAGAAAAAAAAGAAAGTCCTGTAGCGAGAGCTGTAGGCTGTCAGGCTACAACTTTACTGCTTGAGTTAATAAGTATTTCAATTTATAGCTATATGCATGCATGGCATTATCTTAATATTGGTTAAAATTTCTTTTTGTTTTACCATTTGTTTGTATTAATGTATGGAGTTGTCTAAAACCATGCAGATTCTATTGTTTAATTGTATGTCCGTTAGGGATCCTCAATTACTTCTCCCACGCCTGGCGAATGCCTGCGCTGGTCATGGTAAGTAGTTCTGTGTAAAATATAGTCCTCAACTGATCCAATGAAGAGTTGAACCCGTGTCTTTTGGTTAGGCTTCTCATGTTCTTGCCCCTGATCCATACTGCATCTTCATATTTCAGGAGTTTACTTTGAGAAGGCAATCTTTGTTCCTAACACATCAGTGTATTACAAGGTGGGAACCTCTTTACCACTGGCTGATACTAAAGTTGATCTTTCATGGCAATTGACTTTACAAAAAATATGGGAAAACCTCGTTCATGTTGAAAAAGGTATTGGTCTGATGTTCCGTAGATGTACGGACATTTCACTGATTGATGTCCTAGTAATATCAAATTGCATATGGGATGCGACTCAAAGTGATGACTGATATTTTCCTCAGGCAAAGAAGTGAAGAATGCAGATATAAGTTTTGAAGAAGATATAGATAAGAAAGGTGTTCAAATTTGTGAGCACAGCTCTGTGTTTCCTTCACTTCCACTCGCAATTAATTGGCTGAGGGAATGTGTTAGAAAAAATCAGTCTCTGCGTTTTCAGGTAATCATTATTTTATTCCTTATACTAGTATGTGGAGGGAGACACCATTGAACTACTGCATATAACTTACAGCTCTTGCTTATATATTTGGGAACTGTGGTAGCATATAAGCCCTTGTACTGTGCTTCTTCCTCAGGTGCTGGTTACGGGTTCTCTGCATCTTGTGGGAGACATGCTGAGACTAGTGAAATAATTATATGGAGCATATAAGCGACATAATGAAATGAAGACTTTGATCCGTCTATTCCATTTGGTGGGGTTCTTATGCAAGACGGCTCGGCTCCGAATGTCGAAGTGGAAACTCAGGTGCGGATTTAGCAGTTTGTTTCTTGTTGTAGTGTTTGGCAGTGTGCGTTGATATAAAAATTAATCTTACACAGCTGGAAGACTGGTTGTGAGGCTCTCCATTGCACAAAGATATGATGATGTTTTGGTTGGAAATACATAATATTTTGTGGTTTTGGATACTGTAGAGAGCATGACATGACTTGATTAATTAAAAAGGATAGAAAGTCCATGAAAGTAATGGCGATTCTCAATCCTTTTAAACCACTGAAATTGGATTATCTTTCGGAATTAATTAACATTTACATAACTTCTTCCACCCCACAGGAGCTCCACCAGCGGGGAGCCGCCCCTTCACACCTACACTATTATAATAATTAGAGACATGAGTTTGATCGTGCGACCTCTTTTATTTTTATTTGTGGCGGCATCTTCTAAGTTCAAACAAAGCTTTGATTTGATATGATAGGTAATTAGGTATTTTAGTAGTAGTAGTAGTAGTAGTGGATTTTATGTGCGTGTGGGACTGATGGCTTTTAAATGTTAATTATAACTCCTCAAAGTCCAAACATTGTTAGTGGCCGGGCAGTAAGAGTGCTTTTTATTTATAACGTACTGTTAACGTGACATTCTGTTTTTCACTAATAATATTAGACCTTTAATTAAAATGATACGTCTAGGAATGATCCTTTCTGAATAAAGCTTTTCCCTTTTCAAAAAGTTATTGTGTGCATTTATTGTATTTTTAAATATGGTACAACAATCTAATGATAAATTAACAATTTACCCATTATTCTCTTGCTAAAAAATAGCGTCTTCTATTTGGATGTGTATGATTACATTATATGAGGTACGTAATGCAATACATCGTTTATCACTGTGAACAGTTGAAATTGGTCCCAAGGAATATATTCAACAGCATATGAATAACTAATGAATACATTTGTACCTCATTATAGTAGTAATCTTGTTCATTTTTGCTATAAAAAAGAAAACAACAGAAAAGAAAAGCATACTCATAAGTTCTCATCTTTGTGTCAATCAGCCTGCGAAGAAGATATGGATCATTAACTTTGGACAAAGAACATTGACGTCCGTCCTCAGAAATTTAAAAACTCAAGGAATATATTCACCAATTAACATTAATAGAATTATTAAAAGAGGAAAGAAACCCACTAATGTACTTAATGATCTACACACTTACATCCAATCAATAATAGACACACATATATATATATATATATATATAAACTATGTCTCGTTAGAAAAGTCTACTTTCACAAATGTACAATTTATTATGGATGTCAATGTACAACAACTGAAATAGATAATTTGACACTGTTTGTTCAATTCATATCATTACTTGTTAAATATGAGTTCGTTGTGAACCAGACAAAATATTTTTGAAAGTAAATTTTTCTAAGACACTATTGGTTCCATTTATATCATCACTGTGAGCCGTCTATCAAAATCTAGGAATTTTCATGACTCTATAAAGCTTGACATTCTTCAACTAAATACCTAGTATTTTAAGAATCCTAAATCAATATGGCGCAAGAAATCCACAAGAGAGACAACAACAATGGCGGCGAAATGAAACATGATGAACAATCCAAATGGGTTCATAATTCATCAGTGGATCACAAAGGCAATCTTCCAGTTAGAGCTTCAACTGGTGCATGGAGAGCTTCCTTCTTCATCATCAGTAAGCCATATTTCATTCATTTCTTTATTTACTTTTCATTCATTAATTAATTTCACTAATTAAATTCCTATATTCGTGGAAATTAATGAAGCATTGGAGTTTTGCGAAAGAGTGGCCTTCTTTGGAATACTAGTGAACCTCATCACTTACCTCACCGAAGTGTTACATCAGGACATCAAAAACGCTGCTCGGAATGTCAACTACTGGACAGGTGTCACCACCATCTTGCCCTTATTCGGAGCTTTCCTCGCCGATGCTTACGTCGGCCGATTCTCCATGATCATGCTCTCTTCCGTCATTTACATCATGGTTCGTTCATTTCTTCCGTCTGTTTTACTCCTGTCTTTTTTTTTTTTTTGTCATGTCTAGCTAAACAGACAGAAAATCTGATCTCTTAATTAATTATCGGGTTTTTTTTTTTCCTTCAGGGTTTGAGCCTTTTGACAATGTCGGAATTCATCCCAGCCCTAAAACCGTCCAATAAGAATAATAATGTTCACGAAGCAGTGTTCTTCATCGCTTTGTACTTGCTCTCCTTGGGCGCCGGAGGGCACAAGCCGAATTTGGAAAGTTTCGGAGCGGATCAGTTTGACGACCACCACTCCGGAGAAAGAAGGCAAAAAATGTCGTTTTTCAACTGGTGGAACTTCGCACTCTGTTCTGGGATTTTGATTGGTACGACGTTGATTGTCTACGTGGAAGACCATTTAGGATGGGGGATTGCGAATTCGATCGTGGCTCTTTTGATGGGCGGTGGTTTTCTTGTGTTCTATTTTGGCAAGCCGTTTTACCGGTACAGGGTGCCACAGGGTAGTCCGTTAATGCTCATTTTCCGGGTTTTGGTTGCTGCTCTGAGCAAGAGAAATCTTCCTCATCCTTCAAACACAGAAATGTTATATGAGATTCCTCAATCTCAAATAAACATTCATGCAAATGGAAGGCTACTATGTCATACAAACAGCCTAAGGTAAAGTAAAAACGAAATCAGATAATTTGTCTTTTTTGTCTATCTATTTATAATAGAGGGTAGATCGAGAAGACGGAAATAAAACAGATACAAATCTCATAAAGAAAAAAACAATAGTATATAGCTTCTAATTTTGCCATTAAGATTTTCTGTCTATTTATGTCTTCATTGTCTACTTTCTCAGTGAACAACGTGACATGTGGATCTCTTCCTTTATCGTGAGATGGTAGATAGGGAAAAGACAAGACTGAAATACACTTTTGAACTCTTTTGTT
The DNA here is from genome assembly GCA_016801395.1 of Leptodermis oblonga. Classification (NCBI taxonomy): domain Eukaryota; kingdom Viridiplantae; phylum Streptophyta; class Magnoliopsida; order Gentianales; family Rubiaceae; genus Leptodermis; species Leptodermis oblonga. Next base: position 46,099,582 of record CM028756.1, read on the forward strand.
TACTCTTCGTTTTGGTTTTGCAGATTTCTTGATAAAGCAGCAATAGTTGAATATGACGATTTTCAGAAGCTGCAAAGTAAGAGATTAGTGACGGTCACCATGGTTGAAGAGACAAAACTTTTAATCAATCTGATTCCAATATGGATAACTTCTCTGATATTCGGAATCTGCGTGGTACAATCGTCGACGTTCTTCGTCAAGCAGGGCAGCACAATGGACAGAAGAATAGGCAAAAAATTCGAAATCCCGCCGGCGAGCGCAGGCACTCTCGGCACGATTTCGATGCTGTTCACGATTGTTTTGTACGAGAAGATACTAGTCCCAGTACTAAGAAGAGCCAGGGGACACGAGCGTGGCTTACAAGTGCTTCAGAGAATCGGCGTCGGAATGATATTCCCTGTTCTGGCGATGACAGTTGCCGCGTTGGTGGAGAAGAAAAGGTTAAGAGTGGCCAAACACGAATTCCAGCGCCACGGCCACGGCCACGGCCAGTCCCTTCCGATGAGTGTGTTCTGGTTAGCTCCTCAGTACGTAATTATTGCGATCGGGGAGTCATTTGCTTTCGTAGGTTTCCAAGAGTACTTTTACGAGCAAGTTCCGGACTCAATGAGAAGCTTAGGGATTGCGTTTTTTATGAGTGCTTTTGGAGTGGGAAGCTTCATCAGTAGCTTTCTCATAACTATTACAGCGAACATCACCGGTAAGTATGGAAGCAGCTGGTTTGGTAAGGACATCAACAGCAGTCGTTTGGACAAGTTTTATTGGTTGATGACAATCATAGGCAGTTTCAACTTCTGCGCCTTTGTTTTCTTTGCAAACAGATATTCGTACAAGAGTGTTAAGAATGCCATAGTCGCAGATAACACAACTCAACCGTTGGCTTAAATTTCTGCAACTAAATATGTATATATTCAATAAATTCCAAGTGTCTTATGTCTAAATTGTCCTCTAGAGATCTTATATTATAAATTTTGCTCAAACAATCTCCCAATTTACAAACCCTACCCTGCTACCCACCAGCATGACCGTAAGTCCACTAGGGCTGGTAATCTCTAACACGACATGAGAATACAACACGAACATAACACATTATAAGTTGATCTGACAACATAGACATAGCCCAAATTGCCACTATCAAAACGTGACACGTGAAAACCTAAATTGAACCTCTCACACTACCAACCCAAAACATGACCTGATTGTCACCCTAATGCCTATTGTAAAATCATTGTAACGCCTTCTACATATAGCACCAAGAGGAAAAATAGAGACGGAAAAAATATCACCGGATACAGTCGTAACTAACTTCCCTGGCAATCACAACAATTGCCGAAGCTGCTGAGTTTCCTTTCGTAGTGATTGGACTTCTTTCATAAGCTCAGCCTGGTTTTCCAGAATTATCTTCACAGTGTTCGATGTTTCCATCTGTAAAATACTTCCAAGCTTCAGTAAAACAGAAGGTCAGTAAAACTATATTAAAATTGACAAAAACCCCCCACCTCTTGCAAATGAAATTGTCTTAAAATTTCTATATGAAGATTTCTCATATCTTCATGAATGGATTTTTGAAATGATGAAAGAGTCTCTTCAAGAGTACGTTGGAACAGCTGGAGTGTGAAGGAATTTCCCTGCTGTGAGTCAGGTTGTCCTAAGGGTTTCTGAGATTGCATCACCACACCCTGCCACAGAGTTCAGTTTACAACTGTGAAGATTAAAATAAAATAGCAAGATTTACTTACAGCCTTTTGTTCGTTATGAATAAGCTGAACTCATTACAAAGATTCTCTGATGAGATACCTCGAATGAACCCATTCATTATGATCGTTTGGAATGAAATTAAGGAAAAAATAAAGAGTTACCGTTCATACATTGATTGATGGAAGGCTGCCTGATTCTGTGGTAGATAATCTGTCAGACCTTGCCAGCCAACTATTCAGAAGATCCTCCCTTGTTTCAGCTCCAGTTTTCTTGGTTTTTGGAGAACCCACTGAAAGGGCTGTTCCATCAGCAAATGATGGAGTGGTGCCTATCCTTTCTGCATAACTGGAAAACCTTCGAGGAAGGGACAATGCAGAACCAAGAGAATCAAGATTAGTCTGACCTAAACTGATTTTTGGTGTTACAGAAACAGAAGAGGAACTAAAGGACGCATGCTCAGAAGATCCAACAGAAGCCTCTTGAATGGTGGTTTCTCTAACATGTAAATTCGCCAAGCTTAGACTAGTACTCGTTAGAGAGCCCAAACTCTGGCTTGCAGGCAAAGTAATATCTTCTAATCCCGAAAACATTGACCCTGAACTCAGACTAGTGGTATTTAGTGTAGCAAAACGAGAAGGTACGCTGACCGAGTGCCGGAGAGTTAGTTTTTCTGTTAATTTCTCACCACCCCAAGCTTCTGGAGGAGTTATTGAGGAAACATCAGTGTTCCTAGAAGACGCAGTAGGAGTAGACAGAAACTGGGAGAAGGTATCATCCTGCATGACCACAAGGACATAATTACCATGCCCCTTTTGCTACTAGCCAATGATAAATGAATGTAAAAGAAATATCAGGATAACTATTATCAGCCACACTACTCTAAATTCAAATTTCCATTTATTATTCAAGTGTTGACCAAAGATTCAAAAAGCTTATTTCTACCCCAACCCCCAAAGAGTAAGAGGATGATATTTTACAAAAACGTGTTTTGAAATGTCTGTTTAAAATATTTATATAAGTGTATTGGAAATGCAAAAAATGTGTAATGAAAATATAACGAAATATTGGAAATAATGAGAAAATAATATAAATGCAAAATGTGTTTTAAAAAACAATACCATACAGGCCCTTCTACTTCTTTTTTTCTTTCTTTCTGAACCAAGCTGTGCACCATAGTCAGAAGCAATGTGGTTTTTCATTTGCTGAAACTTTGAGGCAAGTAAATAACACTTAAAATCAGAAGATTTCAAAATCATCCAAACTTCAGTAGAATAATAAACTAATATCCCAACATCTAAAGAATCATCATCAATCAATTTTTTTTTTTTAAGAAACTAGATTCTTTTGACATCGGATTGATAACCAATCAAAGAAAAACTTTTCATTCAAAATGTAACCACCTTCATTTTAGAAAATAATGTTTGCTACCTAAACATTATGAACATGGCAGAAAATCTTTGAGATGCGTAGTAAACCTGTTTAGACAATGAAGCTGATTTCCAGTCAAACAATGTTTGAATATCACTGCCCCCATCCTCTGAAAGAGGGAACCTCCTTGAAGAAGAGGAAGTAAGTTTCTTATCTTGACCCTTCTTCATAACATCATGTTGGCCCCAGAACTTATCAAGTGAAGGGGTAACCGGCTGAACTTCAACTAGTGGAGAGAATACCTCCATATCATCCTTGATATTATAACCACGAGGTGCATGTAATCTAGACAATGCTCCGCCTGGCCATAAACCACTTCTGACTGGAGTTTCCTCCTGGGTAGATAAACCAGGTGTACTAGATGTAGATGCACTGCTGCCTGCCAGAATTGAAAATGAATCGGTTGAAGAACCCAAACGACCAGAATTTCGAGGCAATGAAGCTGTTGTTAAAATTGAACCACTACTCGGTGCAGAACGAAGGGGGTCAGGCATTAGAACCGAGTCCTCCACAGCACCTCCCAAAAGTACAGTTTCAGGAGTGGAAATGTTCTCGTTCACAATTACAGGTTTTGATCGTTGCCAGCATAGATTTGTGACAGCCTTTAGAAAATTATATTACCTCATGTCAATAAGAGTTGATAAAAGCACCACAAAGTAGGGTAATTGTATCATACAATACGTACAGATTCGAATAAAGTTAAGCCCATGTGTAGGTCTAATCAATGAAAACTAATGTACGTGTCCGTTAAGTATGCTACTTAAAGTTTATGCATTACGCTCTGCCAAAGAAAGCAAGTATTTCCATGTCTTCGATGTCTTATCTGTTACACTATGTACACTAACTTCCCCAACACTGACAATTTATCCTAATGTACAATAAAACACCTTTTAGCACTGGTAATCAGCAACCTAAAAATTTCACAGTCCATTCCCCTCATATCTTAATATGAATGGTGAATAATTGAACTATACACTATCCCAAATAATTGTAACCATTTGTAAAATAACAATTTGTCATCGTGCAGCATACACTTGTTAGCAGTTAAAGAAAAAACTTAGAGTTTGACTACAGGTGAGCCACCTTGATCCATGGGAGGATTAATATTAGGGAAAAAGCAAGCTAGTGAGCATCTCAAGAAATAGAAGTCATGGCAAATTGCTCTTTCCCCAACAAATGAAAGATAAGCCACACATAAAGAAGAGTTTGTTATCACATCAAACAATGGTGAAAAAGAAAATTCACCTCTCCATAAGCACGAAGAACTGTAAAGGGTTGGGGCTTTCCACGAACATCATAGAATACCACACAGCCATTGCTGGTTCCAGCTGCTAGTGTTAATCCATCATCCATGAAAGACATTGAGGAAAAAGGTGCTTCATAGGGAATGCAACATGAATGCCTTCTAGAACCGGAGTCAAATACGTACAACTTTTTGTCCATACCAACAGTGGCTATTACCTATCACAAATAAACCAGAATAACTTTGAGCCCAAGGATGCTACAGATAAATTAGTGGTCCTCAATTGTACTGAACTGTTAAATTGAAAATAAATAATATACATAACAAGCAACGTAAGAAGATACCTTGTCATTTGAAGGTGAAAAACCAACACCAGAAGTCGGTGCAGAATGTTGTTTCAACCAGGACATCTGTGATTCATAAAGATCACTCTTTGTCACATAGAGCTCAAAGTAATAGCCAGGATGGAGCAAGAAAAATGGGCCAAAAAATAGAAAGAGGAAAGGTAGAATTAGCTTCAACTAGGAAAACTAAGGACATATTCCAGTGTGTAGGAATTCCAATCTGGATCATGGATAGTGCTAACATATTCATGTCTCACCATCTAAACAAATTCAAAGTTTATACAACAAACCTTTGGATTTCGACCAGTTGTATCCCATAGGTGTATAGACCCATCATCACCAGCTGTCACCAAAAGGTGCCTGCTTATCCGAGAATAATCAAGCACTCTCAGAACCTGGTTTTAGATTTGCCAATATCAGAAAACAAAAGTATCAAAGGACCACAAGAATAGCATTTTTAACTTCCAGTTCCTTCATAGGTAAGTCACAACTTGAATCAGAAAATGCAACCTGTCTATTTGGATCTTTCAGTTCAGCTGCCCTTGCACCAGAGGCAAGACTGTGAAGCATAAGATCCCCGCTAAGACTAATAGATGCTAGATGCTCGTCTTTACAGTTGTACATGACACCAGTTATAGTATCAGTATGACCTTTTAGCCATTTAATACACCGTCTGCGCTGCAAATCCCATATTCTTACAACTTGACCATCACCCGCAGAACAAATGTATCTGGAAGGTTTGTTGCTAAAGTTGATGGTAAATATGCTTTCCTGAAACGAAGAGGAATAATTATAATTTCTACTGTATCCAAAGGCATTTCAGTTGAGAAACATAACATTGGCAGGCCATTCAAAACCAATTCATCCCCGTTAACGGAGAGAGGAAGGTTTCATTTCAAATGTAATGTAATAAACCAACTCAAAAGGGTAAGAATGTTAACAACATAAGGAACCACTCGTCCTTGGTAACTAAAAAGCACATGCATATTGTATATTTATCATTAACCTTACATTAAGAGGACATATTACTGCATTTGTATCTAAGTTCCACAATCCTGTCACCAGTCTCAAGGATGTTCATCACAAACGGATCCAACTCTATAATTTGCTCTCTCTTTTTTTTTTTTTTCCATAACAGAACCCCTTAGACCCTCACAACAAATTTACCAGATACGCCAGACTAAAAACTTACAAATGATAAGAATCTCCAGATGGGGGAGAATGGAGCTCTCCAAGTAGAGGAAAGATGGAACAATAATCAGTCAATCACAGCCTTAATGCAACATAAACAAAATTTCCTCTCTTGTGTATACAAGCGATATTGGTGAAAAACTACTACACCTGAAAATGCAAACCTAGAATGTCCTAACAAGATTACCTCAATATCATCGCCATTGCCACTGCCTGCCCCTGGAATAGTCCCCAAGCTCTGCCCAATTTTCCCCCACAAAGATATCTTCCGATCCTGCCCAGCGCTAGCCAGCACCAAATCTGTGACAAGAACCAAGTTGAAACATATCTATTTGCTAAAATAAGCAAATAAGCAGATAAAATTCAAATACTGTAGCATAAAATGCTGTTGATGAAATATGAAGTTCAAATCCCAGACAATGCAGTACGTGAATTATGTGCAAGTACGAGTGAAGTATGAGAATAAATGGAACTAACTGGTGTGGTTCCACTTGACAGAGTGGACTCTGGAGCCAGGAGAGGGAGTGTAGCTCAGAACGCAGGGATCGCGAGGCTCCGACGAGACGTCGAAGAGCTTGATGGTGTCGCCGCAGCTCGCAGCCAAAAGAGTTTTTATGGAATCCTTCGAATTCATTAGCCCTTATTTCTTGTCCCCAGTTCAGGATAATTCAATCACAAATCAACAGTAGTAATTAGTATAACCAAATTTGGTAAAGTGGGAAACTCAACTTATCAAAGTGAAAATGGAAAAGAAGGGGGGGGGGGGGGGGGGGGGGGGAAATGTGGTGGTGGTAGTCTGGTAGAGATGGTGCAGACAGCGGTGGGCGCTCGCTGCCGCTGGTGGTGGTGGGGGAGGAAATTGAAAAAAAGTTCGGGCCAACAAACTGAGCGCTCTATAGCATTCTAAGTTTGTTATAAAAATAAAAAAAAAATTTGAAATGAAAAAGAAATAAAAGAACAAGTCTGTGAGAGAGGAAATGAGCAAGGAAGGCGGCAATGGCATTACAGTCTTTTTATTATTTTTTTAAATACTTTACTACTCATTAACTAAATTATACCCGATTGTTTGTCTCTCGGCCCAATAGTGTTTGTCTCGGCCCAATAGTACGTCCAAGAGATTTTAAGGCATTTGCTTATGAGATCAGAATCTTGGCAATTTCCTCATGTCCTGTACATTGTGTGATGTTAATTATTTTTTTTTCCCAAATAGAGAGAGAGAGAGAGAAAAAAGAAGGAAAATAAGAAGTAAGAGGGTGTAGCGGTAGGTTCAATCTCATTCCCTACCTACGTTCTCCAATTATTATTGTAATAGTTAAGTGTTAAATCAAAAACACATACATAATACATCAACTTCATATGAAAAGTCATTTAAATTATTAAAAAATTTCAATATATGTATACATATAGCAACTATTTTTTAACTTTTGCTCATGTCAGCAATATTTCATAATACTAAAATAGTGTTAAAAAACAGACAAATAGTAAAATTGTACCAAGCATCACCCCATCATTGAGATTTGAGAAAAGAGTCAATTGAAGCAAGGCCATAAGCAATAATACTTACTTCTAGTCAGACAAAAACTAGGTTACTAAGTGAACTACATACTAATCTAGGGTAGAAAACTCCCAGTGTGTGATTCTGGGCTTCCACCTTCAGTGCCAATGATCTCAAATCACAAACATAATCCAAAATGGAACTATATGTACATAGATATCAGGGAAAATGGGTAAAAAGGGGCTATGGGAAACTTTGCAACCATGCTATACTCCAACTTAGCCCCCCTCACAAAGAACAGGCCTCAAGTGCAACCCTTTGTGCCTTAGGCTTCAGTGATTCTGCAAAAGCCAATCCTACAATTCTGTGTTCTTCAGATGAAAATACCTGCAACAAACACATTTTTGTCAATAACTCATCCTGCAGTTGATATTTCATGTAGCAGCACACTTATCAGAAACTGAAATTAGATCACCAAGAGAGACAAATAAAGACTTCATATATGAAAGAATACACAAAGATCACAGAGATAAGGAATATTAGTAGACAATGTCACGTTCTCAAGAATATCTATCACCACACAGTTCTGCATCAACAAAATCAAAAATAGGAAGAAGAGAGAAGTATAGGGCTGTCTTAAGTAGAAAAGCAAATTCTCCGGTGCCTATTCCAAAAACCTGTTCCCAGTCACTTCTCATGCATAGGCATCATGTCATTCAAGTTCTACACCTCAAGAAGGGAGTGAATATTATCACATTATCATTTGACAAAATTCAAATTTTCCTGCGGCCTATTCCATGACAGTTACAGTAGGGATATAAATAACTGAAGGAAGGATGGAGAGAATTGACAGAGTAGTAATCAACCCATTTGAAGCAATAGCTTCATGCTGACCTTGGCATGAGAAATAGCAGTCAACTCATCACATTTTTGTAGACATCATAAACTTATTTTTCTTCTCAGCTGGTTTCAGAATTTGGAATGAGCACATCAAGTTTTCATCAACACTCATCATTGCACCAGCATTATCAAATTCTCCACAATAATTGGGGGCTGAAAAAATGGTGACAAGTTTCCGGTCAGCGAAAAACTCATAACCATCTTCCACAACCTGCAGCAACAGATGGGCGTTAGTGACTATCAACTGCGTTCAAGAAGAAAACAAGGAGCAACAAATCTATTACCTGATGGGCACGACAGACAAGATCCAAATCGTGCTTTGTCAAAATTTCTGACACTTTATCTGGCCCAAATGTGTAAGAAACTCCTCTATCATTCATTCCCCATCCCTTGACATCTTTACCAGGATCTGACCAAAGTAAATCACAAAGTAAACCCGTATCTGGGATAGCGGTTGGTCGAGGTAAATTTCTAATCTGATCCAAGTGTGAGAGATCAGGAGAAAGGCCCCCGTGCATGCACAATATCTTGTCATCAATCAGTGCAGCAACAGGAAGACAATTGAAACAGTCTGTAAAGGCTTTCCACAGCCGCACATTGAAACGGCGCTTACATTCGTCATAAAACCCATATATCCTATTGATAGAGGCACATTCATGATTTCCTCTTAAAAGGAAAAAATTTTCTGGATACTTTATTTTATAGGCAAGCAAAAGGCATATTGTTTCCAAGCTCTGCTTGCCACGGTCTACATAGTCACCCAGAAATAGATAATTGGATTTAGGAGGAAAACCACCATATTCAAAAAGCCTTAACAGATCACTGTATTGCCCATGAATATCACCTGAAACCAGAAAGGAAAAAGATATGAGTTATTTGATGTAATACAATCTAGCAGAGGATGATTGATATCTGAAAGCATTGAAGATTTAGACACGCAAATCAGCAGTTTCAGATGGATCAAAAAGTTGAATTAATTTAGCCCTGCATAGTGACAAGAAAAAACTTATCTCAAAAGTTGGAATATCAATGTAATTTCCTCAATTGTCTCTTATTTATAATCAATTTGATACAATGTCATGCACAGGGAGCTCATTAATCACAAAAAGTACAATGCAATCCCTGTGATTTATTTTCATGTTGATCAATGATCTGAATCAAAAGTAGTTAACAGTTTTTCAAGCAACTCATTCTACAAAAGGCATCTGATCTAATTTGTCTAATCTGATATACAATAGATAAGTACACTTTGAATGAAATAGTTCATTCATCAAAATGTTTGCCTACATTCCAACTGATACAGCAAATAAAATAAAAGAACAGTTCTACCAAACTCACAGAAAAAATAAAGAGGTACAAAGTATTTTGTGAGCAACTTAATCATCTCATCTCATACATTGTCTATTGTCACTAACTGGTTAAAATATGTCAGACTGATTGCACTGTTTGGAAGGTGTAGAAAGGTGTAGAATAGTACCAAGAAGCTACTACATGTAATGAAGGAAGCAACCACTACTACTAACTTTCTGTTCTTCATTAAGTCATCCACCACTAAAAGATATAATTGCTATCGTTCTTTGTGTAGTTTGGAAGCGAAATGTGACTGTTAGTTCATTACCAAAATCCTATAGCATGTGAAGTACCCCAACAAAAGGAATAAGTGGCCCAAACTCCACTTAAAACTCCAAAGATGCCCTGTAACAATCAATCACCAAAGTTCCCCAACAAAGATGCCGGGTTGAACATTCATAAGTCTGAAGGGACACACTTGAGTTCTCTAAGAATTTGATACCATCAGTGTCAAAGAGAACTGCTGTTATCATGACTAGTAGGAATTTTTTGCACTGGAAAAGAAACAATATTTTAGAACGTGGGTCGAGGTTTTGATTCCGAGTCTCATCTGCACCGGATATCTTTAGTTTTCAAAAGCCAATAGATTTTCAAAAAACGCATAAAGTAAAAAAGCTAAACCATGATACAATTGAAGTTAGTAATGTTAAGAACAAAAAAAAAAAAAAAAAAAAAAAAAAAAAAAATTATATTCCATAGACATACCACAAGAAAGCAGCCAATTGAACTTAAATTGAAAAAGAGGCAACAGTGTAACAGGCCAGCAAACAAAAGGGATTAAAAGCACGGCAAATACAAAAACCAAGAGAGCACCTAAAGTCAAAAACTGCATTGTACAAACCTAAATACGGAAACGAAAGAATAGGGCAAATTAGAGGGGAAAAAGTAGAGTGCATTTTACCACAAATCTTGATGGGGGCTTCGAGTTCGAGAAGATTGGGCTGTTTCATGAAAATCTCACGGGAAACAACACAAAGCTGCTTGATTTCTGCCTCAGAAAGCTGCACCAGCTTCCCAGGCTTCGAAGATCGGACTTCTACAAGTCTCTCTATTATCCTATCCAGTGCTGCTGGGTCCATTATGCTATACTCCTTTTTGCCTACAACGAAAACAAAAATAAAAGCAGTTCCCTTATAGCTCAGATTTTCTCCTGATATTAAGGATCTCCGGTATTCAAGAAAAACCCATCAACTCTCTCGCACCCTTTAAGGGATTCGGCCTCAGGGTTTCTTTCTCCCCCGAGGTTCGAAACTTTCTTTTTCTTCCGATTCTTGTTTGATCTCCAAATTTACTTTAAATTATTCTCTGGGTCTACTAACTTAACTTTTTGCGTGAGGAGTTGGATGGAGCCTAGGAGCGAGGTATCCTGGTTCGAGTGAAAGAGTGGGGGGCGGGGGGAGGGAAGAGAGATGATGTGATAATAAGATCCTTTCTTTTTTCTCCTTTTCTAAATGAAATTTAGGTTAGAAAAAAAAAAAAATTTAAATAAAAGATGACAACGTAAAAAGGGCTAACAAGAAATTATGTGAGCTTATTTTCAGCGCCATTTTTCCTTTCAAGAAAGCATCGATTCGAAAGTGTGGAGACGGCAGCAATATGCAATGATAAGACTGAGAAGAGGAAGAGGGAGATGGAGCCCTGAAGTGTAAACTGTGTAATGCTGACCCAGAGAGTGAGTCAGTCCTTCAATTCAAAGTTTCAAACTGCTGACTCCTCCCACTATCCTTCCATTTTGTGGTGGGGTCTCACATGGACACGACGTCGTTCTGGTTTGCAACAAAATGCAATTTTTTATTTATAATTTTTGTATTTATGTAAAAAGAACAAAAAGAAAACATCTACAATGTTAAGAATCAAAGCATCACATTAAAAATATAAGTGACCTAAAAGAAAAAGAAAACTCCTAAGTGAAAAATTTTCAGTTTAATTATGCCCTTGTCAACTGAAGTGAAACTAATTTTATGTACGGACTGTAATAACATGGTAAACGTGTTTATAAGCGACAACAACAAACAAGTAGTAGTATTTCTAAATATCTTCTTCTTTAAAGTAACCTTTCAGTAAATATCTTTTTCTCCCACCCTCCACTAGTTTTAGATTCGTATACTTCAATTTGTTTTGGACAATAGGTGAAATAGCGACCCATAAGATTTTGCAAAGAAAATTTAATTTATTAAAAAAAACACACAATAAGTTAAAGCATTGATCTGATGGGTTGAGTTCTGTTAACGAATAAATTGAAAAACAAATACAAAAATTTGACGTTACAAATGCCCTTCTTTTTTCTTTTTCTTCTTTTTTAATATTTAAGAGATTATTTTATTACCAGAAAAAATAAGTGCATTTATTAAAAGGAGAAAAAAGAAGAAGCTTTCGTATTTATGATTTAAGACGTGAAAATGTAGAAAAGGATTGCTCGGTCATTTTGATCGCGACATCGACCAGACGGCCCACTTAATTAAAGTGAAATGCTAAAATGGGTCATCCTTTACAAATCTGGCCCACTTAATTTCGGCCGAAACAATGGGCCCCTGGACCCCACTAGCTAAAAACCGTTACAATTAATCTTAACCACGTTAAAAATAAATATATAATAAAGGGAATTACTATATTCTTTTTATAGAGATGTTTAGATACTGAATAATGAACTATGATGGATTACTAATACAATTGGACCCATAATAATAATAAATAAACCCCATTTCCACGTCATCAACCCCGATAAAATATATACTCTGAAAAATTAATAAATGGGGAGGCTTATTGTCAATTCATTTATCCTAATGAATTGGTTTAGTGGATATTCCGAGATCAAAGATCAAATTCTGGCAACTTAAGTGCAGTGTGGCAGCAGCGGGTGGTCATCTCCAATTCAGTCTTTCCCTTTCCCAAGTGGCCCCTCAAATGTTATTATAATCAGGAGTCTCCTTCCGTTGCTAGATGAATTTTAGTACATTTACTTCAAAAAAAATATTAATAATAATAAAAAATAGAGCCAGATCATAAACAAAAGAAAAAGAAAAGAGAGTCATCTTCTTCGATGAAAGAAAGATTCCTGGCAAATTGGGAAGCCTGATTTAGCAGAAGCAAGAAGAGGAACATGGGGACCGTCCAATCCCAATGACCATAATTGATCATCCTCCTTTTGCAGTTTTGCCCATTCATTTGTGAATATACTCTAGTTCCAGACTTCCAGCAGAAGAAAAACATGACCTAAAATCTGATTTCGATTTTCACTTTTGGGCTCTGAGGATAATATGCTGTTTCTTTCTTTCTGTGTTTAAATTTCCCCTTTTTCTCTTCCATTTGCATCAGCTCGATCCCACCAAGGCCCTTTTTATGGTAGACTTCATTGATTACCAATCTTAGGAGAATTCAAATTCAATTTGCTCGATCCCATCTGGGCTCACCACAAGATTGCAAATTTCCACTTTTTTTCTTAAGGAATTGCCCAACGGCTAATGTTTTTCATGTTTCTTTTTATCTTTTTCTTCTTCAGCTTTTCTGGTGGAATGTCATGCACTGATGGATCTTTCAGTGAAAAATGATCCGGCTGAATATAAAAGACATCAAATCCAATTAATGGGTGGTTTTTTTTCCGAAGAATAAACATAAACCCTGTTGCCTATTGCCAGCCTAAAAGACAAAGAGTACTTATTCTTCTGCACGACCTTAGCCCGTTTTTGCTGGCTTTTTGAAGCATAAAATCCCTGGATCAGATACTTCTTACAAATTAAAAAATAGTGGGCAGAAATGTAAAGCTGATCGATGACGGACGGTGAACAACAAGTGTCAACTAATAGACGATCAATTGACGATCAAGAATTCCCACAAATGAACATCTGATCTTACTAAGAGGGGAAAAGATGCCAATGAATCTTAGGATTAACGTTTGACAATGCTGCATGCGTTTTAAACCGTTGGTTTCAATGGGCATCATTCCTTGACTTTGATTTGGCTGAGAGGGATACGAATGAGTTCCAAATCTGTTTAAAATATTCACATATCGAAATCCGAGAGTGATATAAAATAATTAATAAGTAAGGCGTTACGTATTCTAATCGGAATATGAGAGTGGCTGGCAAAAATAAAAGTTGATAATTGGAGATTACTGAAAATCTGACCATGTAATCATAAAGAACTCAATTTGAGATGAAGCTTTTGGAGTTTTTCAGCTTTAATTTGTACATGTTAGATTCCTCTAAAGCAGGGGAGGGACAAATCCAAAACATATATAATGCTTTATGATGCAATTTGTTGCATTTTAATCTTTCTTTCAGCTCCTGCCAATGAAGCACTTTCCAGTTTCCAACACCATAAGAGATTCTAAACCAACAAAAATAATACCTTTTCTTTTTCTACATGAGATTAGATCTCTGTTTTTATTTTTTTCTTCTTCCCAAAGAACCTTTATTCTGCAATCAACCAAATTGCAGATGCACTAATGCAATACTTTAATTCTAATATTGTGTAATTTTATAGTTTATCATACAACTGTAGCATTCAATAAAATTTTTGAATAAAGAGCTCTGTAAAACCATTTTACTTACCACCCCAGGTGAAAATTGTTTCGTTATTCAAGGTTGGAGTAAGAAGATGTGTTAAGAGCTCTGTTTTTTTCTTCCAGATTCCCATAATGGCAGCATGGGTCCATCCAAGTTCTTCTTTTTTCTGTTTTCAACCCAGCAAATTCAAATGGAAGGGAAGAAATTCTTCCATGGTTTTAGAGCTCGAAGTCCAGTTCCTTTTGCTCAAGTATGAATGCTCCATGTTACGACTCAAAATGAAGCTCCTGCCTTTGTTGCTGAGGTCTTACTCAAGCTCTAATTCTCAGCCGTCCAAAAGGGAAATTGTACTAAGGACCAAACAGATTTAAAGAAAGCTTTTCCCTTTTCTCCTTCCTTTCCATCAAACATCCGCCTCAGCAGATTCCCCATTTATTTCCTCTTTCCTTTCCTTTCCCTCCCATCCTGTTCACTGCTAATCCCAAGCCAAGGATCTCTTTCCCTCTTCACAGATTCTCTCAAAACTCAAGCTTTATCAACGATGCCTTTGTTCCTTTCTCTTCCCCCTTCTCTCTCTTTCTCTGCCTCTTCTCTTCTTCTGTTCCATCCCTTTTTCCTCCACAACCCCCCACTTTCATTCCTCTTCTCTCTCTTAGTCCTTTTCATTTTAGGCTTCCCCTTTTCAACTCTTCCTCGGAAACCCGCAAAATCTCCTCCTATAGATACATTTCCATCGCCCTCCAACCCATGTCTTCGTCCAGCATCAACCAACTCTCTCAGCCATGCATTTATGGTAAGGATATTTGCGTAGAATTCTGCTTTTGTTCTTCATTTTTAGCTTGTGCCCACTTGAGTGATTTGTTGAATCGTTGAGTAAATTTGTAAAGATTGGGTTTTTGTGGGTTGATGTAATTGTGGGGTTTAAGCAGGGCAGTTTGTTTCTTCATACGCAGAGAGGAAATCAAGGTTCATGAAATGGCTGAGTAAACTATTTAAGGGCAGTTCGAGTAGAGGAATCACGAGTGGAAATCAACCGCAGTTTCTTGGGGACGAAAATATGGTTTGGCGTGCTCCAACTAGATCATTGGTAACTTCTGCACTTGCCATTCATTCAATAAGATGATTCTGTGTTTTCAAATGCCATGAAAGAAATTCTGAGACTGCAACATATGTCTTAGAAGTTTCTATCATTTACATAAAGTGGAAAAAGGGAAAATGGCCTTTTAATGGCGTCAATTAGCACAATCACTTCCCTTTGCAAACTTGAGAAATAAGAAGAAAAATGCTCTGTTTCTGTAGTTGCAAAAGTTCGGAAGCAGCTCTGTTTATATAGTTTTCACACGTGTTTAATTACTTCTCATATCTCTGAGGAACTGTGGAAATGTATATCATATCGTGAACAAGTTCTTGATATGAAAAATAATGCAACTATTATTAGTTCTGCTGTTCTTAGCTATCTTAATGAACTGATTTGATACAATGGTTCCACCAATTTCTTTAAAGCAACTTAATTATGGCCAAATCTCTCTCAGGATGATCGCTCCCGAGCTAAGGAAAAAGAGGAGTTGGATCGTGCAATAGAACTTTCTCTTGCTGAAGACTTAAAGAGGCCACATGGTAATCATCTACGTGCTTATTTTTCGTTTTTTGAGACATTCAAGTGTAATCTTTCTAGTCCTGCATCCACATTGTAATCCAAACCTAAGGGGTACATTTTGGCAGGGTACCCGTGGCGATCGAACCATGATGAAGATCTAGCTAGGTCACTTCATGGTGGCCAGAATCCATCATACCCTCCATATGCTCCCAGCAGGGATTATTATCCCAGAGGATATAGGTAACTGTTTTTATTCTTTTTCTTTTTTGTTTCTTTTTTCCCCCATAGGATTACTCTTTCTGTTTCTTATGCAACTTTACCTTGCCCTATGTTTTGAAGTGATCTCCTCTATGCTAGCTTTTTGAAACCAGTTTGATTCCTTCTATCCTAGACCCTCTTCATGCTTGATCAATACAAATCTATAACATGAATTATGTTTGCATGGGCCTGTAACTTGCAGAGTATGTGGTGGTTGCAACCACGAAATTGGCGGTGGTAATTATCTTGGATGCATGGGGACATTCTTTCATCCTGATTGCTTCCGTTGTCATTCCTGTGGATTTCCAATAACTGAATTTGAGGTGGGTTATTCTTCTTGGATCCGTTAGTTCAGCATAAACATGATGTTCTTTGATTGTTCTTATGTGTGGCTCTTATTAATTTACTTTGTTTGATTGAAGTTTTCTTTGTCAGGGGGGCATTCCTACCATAAGTCTTGCTTCAAAGAGCTGGCTCATCCCAAATGTGAAGTCTGCTACCAATTTGTAATGACAAATTTTGAGTTTTTGCATCTGTATTGTGAATCACAGAAGCTTATTTTCTGGAAATGCAAATTCATTGTCCCTTTTCTTTTGCTTTCTTTGGGTGAACAACTCATGAATTTCAGATCCCCACGAATGGAGCCGGCTTGATAGAGTATAGGTGCCACCCCTTCTGGTCTCAGAAGTACTGCCCTGCACACGAATATGATAAGACACCGCGGTGCTGTAGTTGTGAGCGTCTTGAGGTAACAATTTACCACGTAGTGGGACAAAGGTTTAATTGTTGTTATTGTTGCCAAGTGTTTCTATACTTACCGTATCCCATTTCTTCTTTAGTCCCGAAATGTGAGATACATATCACTGGGAGATGGCCGTAGTTTATGCTTAGAATGCATGGAATCTGCAATTATGGACACTGGGGATTGCCAGCCACTGTATCATGCCATTAGAGATTTCTATGAAGGAATGAACATGAGAATCGATCAGCAAGTCCCAATGCTTCTTGTTGAAAGACAAGCTCTTAATGAAGCAATTGAAGGCGAAAAACATGTAAAGAATCATTCTTTCACCATTTATGTACATTCCTCAACTGTAAAACTTCTGCTTATTTAGTAAACATTTTCTCAGGGATTTCATCATATGCCTGAAACTAGGGGCTTGTGCCTTTCCGAAGAGCAGACGGTTGCCAGTGTAAGATTTTTAGCATCTGTAGAAAATTGTTTGCCTTGAGGCTCTAGTTATTCTGCTGCATAATTTCTTCAATAATGTTCAGATTTTGCGAAGACCGAGAGTTGGAGGCCATGGATTGACAGGGATGAGAACGCAACCTCAGAAACTAACCAGGAAATGTGAAGTCACAGCAATTCTGGTCTTGTATGGCCTCCCAAGGTAACTTTGGGAGGGTTAACGTGTCACGGGTCAAATTGCCACCCCTAACTCCTCAGATAAATAACTTCGCTTCCACTTTCTAATGCAGACTCCTAACTGGTGCTATTCTTGCTCATGAATTGATGCATGCCTGGCTCCGTCTGAAAGGTAAACCTCCTTCTCAAGTGCAGAAAATATTGTTCATAACTTCATATTTTCATTCTGCTAAAACTTTCCTCCAAATGTGCAGGCTACCGCAATCTGAGCCCGGAGGTGGAGGAAGGTATCTGTCAAGTGCTTTCACAGCTATGGCTGGAGTCGGAGGTCATGCCGAGCGTGCCATCCACATCAACAGCATCATCATCATCATCCTCCTCACACTGGTCATCGCCACCATCGTCATCATCAACAACAGCAAGAGCATGGTCTTCATCCAAGAAAGGCGGAAAATCGCACGTTGAGAGTAAGCTGGGTGAGTTCTTCATGCATCAGATTGCAAATGACGCATCTCCAGCCTATGGAGGAGGATTTAGATCTGCAAATGCTGCTGTAAAGAAATACGGTCTACGCCGGACATTAGATCACGTCAGTTACACCGGAAATTTTCCTGTATGATTCCTCCCTCCATAGATTAGTAACCAAAGTCTGAACCTGCAACAAGTCCTTAAAGATTCATCAATGGAGATCCTCAGGGGGAATGAGTTGATCAAGCAAAGTTGGATTAGCTCCCCCTAATTTTAGTGGGGTTGTTCCTTTTGAGGAAGCGTTCTTCTTCAACCACAAGTTTCAACCATCAACAAGCTGTCTTCGACAAATGGAATCTCCTTTACTACAACGATCAATGTCTTCTCTGTTATAGAAAGTATCGCATTTTTTTTTATCTTTTCTGTATTTCGTTCTCTTTGAAAGTGATAAAAAGTTTCCTTCACTCTCAGAAATCAAATCAGTGATCATAGAGCATTGTGAGGAATATATGACTATACATAGGAATATTTTCTAGTTTTCAGCTAGTATTACAGATTACACCTGAAAGCTATCCTCTAAAATAGTGTTTTACAATTCATCTTCTACCAAGATTTCGCAGGATCAAATGAAAATTAGGTTTCAGAGACGCAAGAACGGTCATCCTTCAGGGATGTTTGACAAAATCTGCTTCAACTTTTCATAAGTCATGAATACGATACTCACACTCGGTACAACCTTGTAGTATTCGGGCAGAATCCCTCTGTACAGGCCGCGGAGCCCTTCTGTTTGAAAGATATTCCTGAATGCGCCGAAAAGTCCAGTCTTGTAAACTCGGGCTCGACCGCCTGCTCCTTCCAACTGCATCCGTCGCCTCACAAGATCCAAAGGGAATGTCACTGCAAAAGCATGTATATCAATATAGTAGTAGCTTCTTAAAATTCAGCTACTAGTAATATCATTTAATTTTTATCCTCGAGTTCCTGTTGGGAGTTAGGACACCATGCATCCCAACGTGAATTCAGATACAAATCTTAATTTCATGCCTGGTTTAACAACATATCAACCATCTGCATGTAATTATGAATGACAAATTAGAATGGAGAAGTACAGATTTCAGCTCAAAAACACTTCAGAGACATCTAAGCTCTAAAGCTTACTAGATAGTTAGCGAGAAAACTGCACTTCAACCTTCTTCTCTGCATCAAAAGCATTGAATACAGGTACCATTATTAAGACCTTTGATAGCAACATCAGAAGACAATAAGTTATTCATGTAATCTCAACAGAGGATTACATGATCTACTTTGTCCAGTGTTAACCTCAACCATACCCAGAAGTTCCTCTTCAGCTTCTTTCAGAAAAATAAAGTACCAGATGTAAAGCATGAATATGTTCAGGAGAATCAATACATAGTTCTCTCTTCTTCTTCTTGTAATACACATTAATTATATAAAAATATTACATACCAATATCAATAACCAAAAGGAAAACTAAGATGAAAATGTTTAGCAAAAATAGAAGCAGAAATAACAATATCATTATGTGCATCTGACTAAGGAAAAATGATCAAAACATAATAAGTCAGAATTTCTTTTGCAGTCCCTACTTTCTAACAGACAAATTCATTAGATGAAAGCAAGGACAGTTATGTCTATCACCATTTACCATAAATAAATAAAAACTTCAATGACTAAGACATTGTCCTGTTAAATCTAGTAAAAACTAAACCCCTGGCACATTCATAAGAAGACCAAAGAAAAGAAGGTGGAGATCAAAACACCAGCACTCCTTCCAGCTAATTAGATTACTCGTCTGCCAGAGGACATGAAAGCTCATTTATCTAATCACTGATGCTGGTTCTAGAGCTTTCCCAGGCAAGAGAGTAACCTGGTTGATGCTATTGTAGATTCCCTTGTTCAATGAGTAACAATAGAAGTGAGCCCAACCTTTGAAGCCCTTGGCAAGGACTGTAGCATTAATGCTTATCTTGTCACCTGCCTACTTATCCAAAAGACATAAGCTCTAGTTCAAAATAACAATTATCAAGGAAACGGTGGAAGAAGCTTAACTTGACTCTCCATTTCATCGTACAAATATATTATGATTTATAAGATCTAAAAGCAGAGAAATCATAAAAAATAAGAGAGCAGCCTCACCAGTGGATGAAGCAATGCCTGACAGACTGCCACAACCAAGGCTGACCAGGACAGTAGAGTCATCAGGCCTGAAATAACCAAGCAATGATTAGGGATTAGAATATCAAATGCATAACTTGTCAGAGATATGCTCTCGGCCGGGATGGAGACTGGACAAAAACTTGACCAGACACTAAAATTGCACAAGAGCATTCAATAGATTCAAGTTATTAAATTGTATAGTACCTGTAAGACTGCCAGTATATTCTTGCTGTCTCATAAACTGAGAAGCTGATTGCCAAGTTCGGACCAACACCCTATTATATCAGTAAAACTAGTCAATAGAACTAAATAGAAATAATAACTTAGTAAAATGCATTCAAGGCCAAATATGTTACCAATAAAGTTGCTCCAAGTCCTTTGTACAGGCCAGAGGCGCCTTCTTCCCTGCTAATCGTTCGCACAGCATGCCAAATGCCTCTATAGTACATAACATTTGTCTGCAAATTGTAAATTATATAAATGTTAACTGGAGACATACCAAGAACTTCAGATAACATATAGAGGAATCAAGGCCTCAGAATAACTGAAGATGATCTTAGTTTGAGATTTATGTTCAACATAAAGACATTTATCCATATTTTGCAAGATGTTAAAGGAGTACTTTTATTCCAACACTTTATCGTTTCAAGAAATAATCCTTAGGCTTTACCTATATAATGGTGTACTAATTTGGAAAAGAAAAATCATAAAGACATTAATCCCCCAAGTTCTAAAATGAAATTAGTGTCATCTAGACGAGACCAGAGGAGAATCAACTCAGTAAAGGGAAATTAATTAGATAAAGTAGGATTTTCTTGTCTAATCTACATTCAATTAGAAAACTCATATTCTTTAGTTAAGCTATATTATGATTTTAAGATGAGTAACAGAAGCACATAATTCCAACGGACAAAGGCATGACCTTGAATCTTCAAACAATACAAAAATCCAATAAAGCAACAATCTGCCGGTAACCATGAAGATAAGCATGCAAAAATGACCCCCTCATACAACTCAGAATATTGTCATCAGAAGATGGTGTAAATAACTGTTGGTGTCAGTTAATTTAAAAAATATGCTACTGTAGTGATTGTAGGAGAAAACCCTCCCTTTCTTCAACAAAAACAACCATTGGATACAATACCAAAATAAAACAATAAAGATGACTTTTTTTTTTTAATTTCTAACCTGAGCTGCAAGGCGGGTCCTGACAAGGTCCAGAGGATACGTTACAGAAGCGGCAGTTATTCCTGCCAACCCCCCTCCTAACAGTCGTATACAGAGATCTTTCCCTACATTTTCTCCTTGACTTTCAACTCCCATAATCGACTGTAAGAGCTGTGGAATGACAAAGTAAAATACAATGAATAAGGAAGATGTTCAACCACTTCCACAGAAGAACTTGAAATTCTAGATTAAAAATTTGTACCAACATTCTTATAGCGTTCAAATGCATAAAAGCTGACAGAAGAATAGGGAAGCCGATGAGCAATTGTGACCAAATTGCCTTTCCAGAATGCCCGAAATCCCTCTTCTCTGATGATACGCCTGGTCTCCCGCCATATGCTAGGACTTTTAAGACTAGCAGCATCACAATGCATTCCTTGTAGCTGTAGAAAGAAAGATGGAACCATTTCGATATTAGCTTTTTCTCTTCAAGACTTTAACAAAGACTAATTTACTCAATGGTTACCTTCCCAAATTTAATTATCTCCTTTCTTTAAAATAATAATATTAATTACAGAGCATCAAACCTGAAAGAGGATGGTTAGGCGAGCCAGGGGAGCCGTACAGGTCTTGCCAACGGCGCCGGCAACTCCACCGGCGATAAGCTGCGAAATTGTTCCAATACGGGGTTGTTGATCGTGGAACGCCCTCTCCGTTTCCTTTCGCTGCTCCATCAATTTATGAGCAGCACCGGCAGCGCCTCCGTCAACCACCACCGCACCATGTCCACTGTTGAAAACCCTCTGCCCTCCGCCTCCGCCTTCCATCACCACCCCAAATCTGGCGTCAGTTTGCATTCCGCCCTCTCCTGCTTGTTTCTTCCACTCAACAACAGTTTGATTGAATAATACTTTACTGAAGGCTGAAGGAGTTAAAAAGCTGGCGGTGATAGATAAAAACGATGTCGTAGCTGGGCTACACGTATTACTGCCGTTTCGTCATGTCGGTTTAGGACCGTTTATTCTATGTGGTTCTTTCGATTCGTAGATTAAGAAAGCGTGGATTCTTCCCGTTAAGGGCATGACGCCTTTTATTATTAGGTGTTTGTAAATAATCTAAAGATTTCTTTTTTTTTTTGGAGGAAAGGTAAATGATTTATTCCACCAAGGATTCCGGCTCAAAAACCGGTAAAGATCGGACCACAAGGTGATGGTGTTTCTGTTCACATCATAATACAACCCATGAGTGGGCGCTAGGAATTTCCTCCCCAAAGGGAGAAAATTCCTAGTGAGAGAAACTCTCAAAACCCTAGGAGGGAAAGACACATTGGAGCATATTCATGTTAAACATACATCAAACAATGGGGCATACCCCATGTAACATACATAAAAAATGGGGCATACCCCATATAAAAACATACATCAAACCAAAATTTTCTATCTATTACAATCATCAGTACATTAGTCCCAAATCCTAATGGAGGTTCTTCCTTGTCTTCATCAGCTGAAAATAAGTTAGTCTGCCCAATTGTCGGGTAGCCATCCACACTCATCATAGGAACGGATAAATATCAGGATCATGAGTACATGTAAAACTACTTTTGGTAAGTAGTCAACCATTACCGGATTTGATAAGCCTTTACCGGACACCGGTCAACCGGGCTAGGATGACTTTCCCGTAGTCATCTACGTAGTGGTCCGTACCACCAACACCCTTTTAAGCAAAGGGGCAGCTGTTACCGGGTTCTTGCCTTTACCACTTTCCGGTAGAGGTGGGCTAGGGAGCCCTTACCGTGGACTCCAACGTAGTGGTTTGTACCACTATTTCCTTTTTTAGCAAAAGGACAGCTATTTCCGGAATTGATTTGCCTTTACCACCTACCGGTATAGGTGGGCTAGGTAGTTGCTTAATTGCCAACTACTGCGTTGTTCCTGACATCCCCAGTTCGGGGTATAATTCATACATAATTCTACAAGTGTTAGTCTTGATAATCACAATAAGGGATTCTGGTCTAGTAGACACAGAGTTAAAAATAAGACTATTCCTGCATTTCCAAACATGGTAAACGGTTAGAGCAAATGCAATGAGAGATGCTTTAAACCGTTTCTTGTCCCTTCTGACCTCTTTCGTCACCCATTTCAGAGTACTTTGGATGGTTGTCATTCTTCTTGGAATATCTAACCATTGTCTAATTCTGTACCAAACATAGTTCGTAAAATCACAGGCAAAAAACAAATGCTGAATAGTCTCTTTTTCCTTACCACACAGAGAGCAATCTGTATTTATGTCCAAAAAGGTTAAGTTATCACATGTAGACAACCTACCTTTGAAACATAGCCACAATATAACATAATATTTTGGGGGAATAAAATTTTTCCAAATATGCCCTGCCCAAAATGAAGCATTACCTTTGTATCTCAACAAATCATAAATTTTGTCAGTAAGAGAATTTCCTGTTACAGACCATTGAGTTATAGTTCTAATACATGCATCAGTCCCCCCCAATTTCTGAACAAGTATATCCCTAATACTAGCCAAAATTTTGAACATAGGAAAATCATTCTTATTAGGATTCCAGTCCCAAACTGATGCCCCTTTAAGATATGATCCATGAACCCATTTTATCCACAAACTATCCCTCTTCATGTGTATATCCCACAAATTCTTAAACATTAAAGCTTTATTCCAGTATGTCGGGTTCCTAATCCCCAAACCCCCTTCATTTTGTGGCACACACACATTTTCTCATGCAACCAAAGGTCGACTCCCACCCCAAAAGAATTTCATACATTGGCTTTTAACTCTATCTAAGATACATGCGGGCACAGGTAAATTTTGAAGCCAAAAACATTCAACTCCTTGGATAACAGATCTAATCACTTCAAGCCTTCCTGCATTTGACAAAGTCACTGTTTTTCAGGCATTAAAGATATTAGAAATCTTATTCAAGAGAGCATCATAATGTACAATGTTCAACTTATGGGCCGCTAGTGGCAGCCCCAAATATCTTACAGGAAATGTAGCAATAGGAAATCCAGCAACATCAAGGCATCTCTGTAACTCCATACCTGCCATTCCTGCAGTGAACATCAAGCCCTTACCGTGAATATCTCGAAAGATTTCTTTATAGTCAGGTCAGGTGTATTCATTCCTAAATACCAACATTCCCATCCCCAAGAAGACAATCACACGGCCTGTTTGGTTAAAAATGGTTTTGAAAATACGTTTTTCGAAAAAAAAATAATAGAGTGTACGAGAAATGTAAAAGAATGTAATTAAATCGGAAAATGTATTTTACTCTATCTGTATGTAATAATTGTGAACCACACTTGATATAATTAGTAAAAAAATTTAAATGTGTACTTTTCTATTAGAACAATAAATATTATTTAAAAGTGGACTATTCCTTGAATAAATAACTCATTTCTGAATATAAAATAATGTACATTCTCATTCTTATTTTCGAGCATCAAAGTCACTCGTTGTGCAAAATATAACTAATCTTCATTTCTGAATAAGAGAAAGGAGATTGAAAATGATAGTTTCCAAGAATCACATATTTGACAAAGTGAAATGGAAAAAGCTTTCCCATCCCCTGTGCCTAGAAATAGTTACATCCAATTCTTGCTAAAGATTTTTCTACTAGAAAAGATGCTGGCATTATCGTTTCATCAAAACTGGAACCAAGATAGTTTTTTCTTGCGTTTTCTACCTTCTTCTCACTTGCTTTCTCCTCACACAAAAAAAAAAATGGGGAAAAAAAAATAAAAATTCCACTAAACAGAGTTCCTACAACCTTAAACCTTAAGTTGTTAGTTAGAACAACAGGCTTTCCTGTTGGTATTAGGAGAATACTCCCCAACCTTAATGGTGGTACCCTGGCCAGGAAAGCTAGCAGTCGCCTCCTGTGCAGCCAAGGCTTTCCTGCTGATTATCTGATAAATGTCTAACAAAATTGTCTGAAATGCTTTCTCCACGTTCAGTGCTTCTAATGCCGACGTCTCCAGGAACGAAAGCCCTTCTTTCTCAGCCAAGAGCTTTGCATCTTGCTCCGGGACCGCCCGGAGGTAGTTCAGATCAGCCTTGTTTCCGGCCAACATGATGACAATGTTGGAATCGGCATGGTCCCTTAACTCGCGAAGCCACCGGTGCACATTGTCATAGGTTTGCCTCTTGGTGATATCGTACACCAAGAGTGCCCCAACTGCTCCTCTGTAATATGCACTGGTAATGGCTCTGTATCTTTCCTGCCCAGCTGTGTCCCATATCTGGGCTTTCACAGTCTTGCCCTCAACCTGCACAGCACAAAGTACAAACCACTTACAACTAAACAACAACTAAGCCTTTATCCACAACGTGATCCACTATGTGGATCATATGCCTCAATATTGTGTACAACAGTGACACGCCGACTCATTTGTATTCGAATATTACATGTCATAATTTAAAGTAGTTTTCCAATTCTCTTTAGGTTTTCCTCTACCCTTTTTAATATCAAGTAATGCTTCTCTGTTTTCTATGCGTCTTACTGGGGCATCTCAGGTCTCCTATGTACATGTCCAAACCATTTTAGGTATCTTACTTGCGTTACTTATTTTATCTAATCTAGTATGCCTACACATGCATCTCAACATTCTCATTATATTTCAATGAGTTTGGGTCCAATCAAAGTTGTTTCAGGTGCAAACAAACAACAGGTGCTAAAGGTCATCAGTTGAAAGATACAAATTTATCTCAAAGTGGCACCAAGTTTACTACAAAATTGATGAAAAACAGTACACACTACACACGGGTTTTGATCATTTCTAATTTGTAAAGAAGACAAAAATGCCAATGTTTAGAGCCCCTTCATTTTTTTTGTCAAAATGTGAATGGTCCTGCCAGCTAATACTTCAATGCTGAAGTTTGCATGAACTATCGACTGTAAACTCATCATCCAAGTGATCAATCCAAAACCCTGAAGTTGCCTACCAACTTAATATGATCTTTTGTTAACCCTACCAAAAAGCATGAAGAAATATGCTTCAGGCAATAACAGACAAGCATAAAACCTTCAAATGGAGAGCTGATATGGTTTATATCTAAACAAGAAAATTAGTACTGGAAACAAAAAGATCCGTAGGCAACAAATTCCATCATCAAGTGTTGTTTTGTGTTTGTACAGTACCAAATCAGAGGACAATAAAAATTAAAATGGAAAAAGCATTCATGGGGAGCGATGCTCTTGGATAACAAAAACCAACCTGAAGAGTTCTTGTAGCAAATTCAACACCGATGGTGGATTTCGATTCCAGACAGAATTCATTTCTCGTGAACCTAGAAAGTATATTTGATTTTCCAACTCCAGAATCTCCGATCAGCACAATTTTGAACAAATAATCATACTCGTGATCCACCTTATAAGCCATATCTTCTCCTCTTCATGTAATCCACGAACCTACATCCACCCAAATGAAGCATTTCATCGTCAATAATAGAAATATATCAAAACATCAACAAACAAAGTACCGTCAGAATTCAAAAACCCACATGCCCAGATCAATTGGAGGAGGAGAAAAACACAGAAAAGAAATCCCCAAAAAAACAACGATTAAAAGGAATAAACTTCAGCGATTGCAAATACAAAGGCCATCGATAGATGGCGAGGAAAATTGGTGCAGGTGTGAGAAGAATTTGAAAATTGGGTTGGGGGAGGGCTGAGAAGAATTTTGAGAAACAGAATAAGCGCACAAACAGGAGTTTAAACGGCCAAGCATCATACAAACTCTGTCCTCAAACGCTCTCTCTTCCTAAAGTCGTAACCTCTCAATCCAAAAACGTTGCGAGTTTCAAATCAGAAAATATGATAAACAAAAATTGAATTTTTTTCTTTACTACCTTCATGCCCACCAGGTTTTTTTTTTGTTTTTTCCCCCCCCCCCCCCCCCCCTCAAAATTGGGAATTTCCAGAATGGTGAAATGAAATGTGTCACAGCCGAGATATGCGAAAAAATTTCGCGCATTGCACTTTCAATGTGTGACGGTGACTATTGAGGAAGGATATTCTTCCCGCGCATTTAACGGCGCTGAGCGAGTGGATGAGCCCATTTAGATAATGGGCTGTTACTAAGTCCATAAACTTGATTACAAATAAGGAAATTTTGGGCCTGTCAAGATTGAATAGTTGGGCTTGGGCTTTTCCAGAAGCTTCAGGCTTTCAGCTTCTGTCCCAAATTCCCAATTATTTCCTATTTGTTTCTTAGGTTGAATTACAAATATCTCTATTGATATTAGTTTTTTTTTTTTTTTAAATCATCACTATTGCAATATCTCAGTTTGTACTCTAAGAAGGCAAAAATTGACAGAGATAGGACTCGAATCCCCGTCTTTTGGGTAGCTCTTCCTGCATCACAACTAGTTGTATTGGTCTAATTAACCATTGAGGCTTAAGTTTTACGCAAAATGATCAATACTTTGTTCAAGTGTAGTCAAAATTACCAACTTATCTACGTCAATCGATAAAGGATACATTTATAGCCATTTTTGTTGCTATACATTTTTTGGGTTGGTTTGGAGAAACATTGGTAATATGCATTTTCTTTTATACATGGATGCGAGGAAGTATGAAGCACACATCATTAATGTTGCGAGTCAATTATTGTCTCGTATACATTGGCACGCTGTATTATGGGATAAGACTTAATATGTCTCCTGACT
The DNA here is from genome assembly GCA_016801395.1 of Leptodermis oblonga. Classification (NCBI taxonomy): domain Eukaryota; kingdom Viridiplantae; phylum Streptophyta; class Magnoliopsida; order Gentianales; family Rubiaceae; genus Leptodermis; species Leptodermis oblonga. The sequence goes on from CM028756.1 coordinate 46,127,466, forward strand.
GACTCTGCCTTAATTCTAATAAATAATTCTCAAACCTCCAACCACTTATAATTAGATGTTATCTAAAAAAAAAACAATATTATTTGTTGAGACTTGGAAGGTAATCTAAATCACATACGTACTAACACACTACTTATAATATAGTAGAGCGTAGAAGTGCCGAAGCTGCGATAAATTAATCATTAGAATTAATAAAAATAAGTAGAGCCACGTAGAGAGAGAGAAGTCAACCGTAAACTTAATTTGTTTTATTACTTATTGGAATGGGATGAGGTAATGAGTTGCAGATTGTACGTGACAATCGGAGACGAAAACGTTACGGAGATCCACAACGCTACCATTTTATTTAATTTTGTTTCTAAAATTAATCATTATCCTTAATTAGTTATCCTTTGTTTTGTCGTTCTGTCCTCAACAACGTGCGTATGTTAACTTTGAGATTCCATCATGCCAAATGGCAGTTTTATCAAATTATTATAAAATAAAAAGATGTATTAATAATCAGGACTACTTCTGACTATAAAATGTTGAGCTCTCTCAGTGTTCAATGATCATCGCTCCATCTTTTTGACATTAATAATTCTCATCTTTCATATGGCTAAATCGATTTCTATAGCTTGCCTTTTCTTGTTTGCCTTTGCATCCATTTTACTCTTGATCAGTTGCAGTGCGATTGCGGCACAACCAAATGGCGACGATCAAAAGGCATGTTATCTCTCTCTCTGCTTTTTATAACTATTACTGATATTCGTCTGTCTGTGTTACGAAATTAATAATAAAAAAAGATTTATATATGATTTCCAATTAATTCATTCATTTTTGAAAAATAATGATTTTGCGAATTTAATTAGGAAAATAAATGTATGCAATCATTGGTGGTGGTGGGGCAACGCATTTGTCTCATCTCATTTTCTTAAAAGCATTCGTAATTCTTTGTAAAAATTATTCAATTTTTGACTCTACCAAAAAAAAATAAGAGTAAGCACATACTAGGTATTAAGGTCGATTCTGTCACTTAATTACCATGTGACAGGAATATATTGTGTACATGGGTGATCGGCCAAAGGGAGATTTCTTAGCTTCATCAATTCATTCAAACATACTACAACAAGCAATGGGCAATAGGTATGCTTTTTTATTAATTAATTAACCCTCAAAATCAATTTGTAAAACAAATTAAATTCAATTTTTTTGCTAACTTGGATGCAGCAAAAGGGCAGCAGATTCTCTTCTCTACAGTTACGAGAGGAGTTTCAGCGGTTTTCTAGCCAGATTGACCGAAGCAGAAAAGGATAGAATAGCTAGTGAGTTAATCTATATTAATTTGTATTATGAACGTTGTTTATTTTGAAGATGGTTAATTACGACTTGATTAATCTAATTCTCATGTTTTCTAATTAACCATGCTAATTTTGAATCAGGAATGGACGGTGTAGTATCTGTATTTCCAAATAGAATAAGACAACTCCACACCACAAGGTCGTGGGATTTCGTCGGCTTTCCTCAGAATGCAAAGAGAACAACCGTTGAAAGTGATGTTATAGTAGCCATGCTTGATACCGGAATTTGGCCGGAATCCAAAAGCTTTGACGACTCCGGCTATGGTCCTCCCCCAAAGAAATGGAAGGGCACATGCGAAACATCCAAAAACTTCACTTGCAACAAGTACGTACGTCATATATATATATATATATAATAATCATGCACACGTACGTAATAAAATTCATGATCTTGTTGCAGCAAAATAATTGGAGGAAAGCACTATCTCTCAAACGGGCAAGGAGGCGACGGAGATATTTACTCGCCTAGAGACTCAGAAGGCCATGGATCCCATACTTCATCCACGGCTGCAGGCGTCGTTGTGAGCAAGGCGAGCTTGTTTGGCTTAGGGGCCGGGACAGCCGAGGAGGGGTACCTTCGGCAAGAATCGCCGTGTACAAAATCTGTTGGTCCGTCGGTTGCTACGATGCAGACATCCTTGCGGCATTTGATGATGCGATTGCGGATGGCGTTGACATCATATCGCTCTCTGTTGGAGGATCTTTTCCTTTAAACTACTTCGAAGATACCATCGCTATCGGAGCATTTCATTCCATGAAGAAGGGAATCTTGACGTCGAATTCTGCAGGGAATTCAGGACCAAGTGCCTCAACGATCACGAATTTCTCCCCTTGGTCCCTCTCGGTGGCAGCAAGTGTGATCGACAGGAAATTTGTGGCAAATGTGTTATTAGGAAATCAAAAAGCGTATCAGGTAATCAACCAATATTTCGTAATTAAATTCTGTCACGCGTGTATTTAATTAATTACTATATATGTCTCTGTTTGCTTGTTGTAGGGTGTTTCGGTGAATACTTTCAAACTCCGTAAATTCTATCCACTTGTTTATGGCGGGGATGTTCCCGCGACAGGTTACACCTCATCGGATTCCAGGTGAATATATATAGATAATTTCATCGTTGATTTTATTAGAGTTACAACTTAACATGTGTATTAACGTGCTAGGTACTGCATATTTGACTCGTTGAACAAAACTAAAGTGAATGGAACGATTGTGTTATGCGACCAGCTGAACGATGGGACTTCAGTTTTAAGCGCCGGTGGGGTCGGCACTATTATGCAAGATTCCGGCAACAAGGATTATGGTTTCTCTTTCCCCTTATCAGCGACTTATTTGGGTGTGGAAGATGGTGCCAAAGTTAATACTTATATAAATACTACAAGGTTAAAAAAATTATATTAATTTAATTAATGACAGAGATCGATCGAATTGAGTTTTATAAATTAATAATTTCCTACATAAATTTGACCTTGATTGTTAATTTTGCAGCAACGCCACTGCAATCATCGAAAAGAGTACAGAAATTATAGACAAGGCGGCTCCCTACGTCGTTTCGTTTTCATCTAGAGGACCAAATCCCATTACGGCGGACATTCTTAAGGTGAAATGTGCGCTATTAACGAAGGGTCTTTGTGATCATTTTAAAACGTGTAAATAATAGAATGTCTTATACTTCGAAACTGAATGAGTACTTCTAACTAGTTAATTTGATTGTCGTATGTTAATTTTGCAGCCGGACATAAGTGCTCCGGGAGTGGACATCGTGGCCGCGTGGTCCGGGGCGACCACGGTGACGGGAGACGAAGGTGACACGAGAGTAGTTCCATACAACATCATCTCCGGGACATCCATGGCTTGTCCGCATGCCACCGGAGCAGCTGCTTACGTTAAATCTTTTAATCCTACGTGGTCGCCTTCTGCTATCAAATCTGCACTCATGACTACTGGTAATTAATTAAAAACAAATCTCATTTTCATCCAATTAAGTTTTTTTTTTTTTTTTTTTTTAGTTTTCTTGGATTTAATTAATTTGTACAATATGATCAGCTATGATGATGACTTCCAAAGTCAACGAGGATGCTGAATTTGCTTACGGGTCGGGTCAAATAAACCCCATCAAAGCTGCGACACCCGGTTTAATTTACGATATGGGGGAGGCTGATTTTGTGAGCTTCTTATGCGGTCAAGGCTACAACAACACTAATTTGAGACTGGTCACCGGCGACAACACTACATCTTGCGACAAAAAGAATAACGCGACGGTTTGGGATCTCAATTACCCTTCGTTTACAGTTTCTGCGAAATCGGGTCAAGTTACTCGGGTTTTTCATCGGACGGTGACGAACGTCGGTAATCCGGTGTCGACTTACACGGCTAAGGTTACTGCTCCGTCTCAGCTCAAAATTCAAGTCAAACCCACTGTTCTTTCTTTCAAATCGTTGGGGCAGAAGCAGTCTTTTACTGTTACGGTGACGGCGACGATTCCAACGACTCTGATATCCGGGTCATTGGTTTGGGATGACGGAGTTCATCAAGTTAGGAGTCCCATTGTTGCACATTCTTACGCTTAATTAAAAGGAACATTAATGTTTACATTCGTTCCTTTGGTCTCGTATTGTCGTGTTCTAAGTTGTATCTTGTATTCTCATTAAATTTTTTTTAATGAAATAGAAAGTTTACATTATTTATTATTGATTAAACACTTGTTAATAGGGAAGAACTCGAGAAAATATCTTAATTTATAACTTAATAATATGGAAGTTTTTGGGTTTGGGGGGGGGGGGGGGGGGGGGGGGGGGGGGGGGAATCTTGTGGAATTGTGAAATGCAAAGTTCAATTTATATTTCTGTTTTGGCGTACTACAACCCATATCACAAGCTAACACAATATAATATTGGTATTTCGGGACATTTTTTAAAGAGTAATGATACACTGCTCAACTAATCTCCTCAAATTTTTCATAATAAGTAAGGTGTCAAGCATTCATTGGCTACACTTTTATAAAATAATTATTAATACTACATTATTGACCAATGAATACATGACACCTCACTTGTTATGAGAAAATTGAGGAGATTACTGGAGTAGTTTATCATTACTCTTTCTTAAAATTGGAACTATTTAGCTAGAAATATTTAACTGTTAACAACTCAAATTACATTAATAGTCCGTTGTTTTAAGTAATTTATTTTAGTAGTTATTATGCACGTTGAGTGGTGTCTACTGAACCTCAACACCTCTTGAAAATCTAGAGGATCGAGTACCGTCCACACCTGGTCTTACTTATAATAGGGTGTTATGCATGTGATGACAAATATTGTTGTCAATATTCAAGCTTTTTGACATTTAGAGTAGTACATATATATTTTTTCTGGATGTAGAATTCCCCTTGCCCGTCAAAGGCGTAATAGAAGATGGACTAATTAAAGTTGACATTGATCACTTTGGATTGGAGTTTGTCTCTAAAGAAATCTGTATTTTTCGATGCGACAAATCAAATGGTCTGATAAGTTTCTATCATTCGAGAGATTGAAAAAAATAAATAAATAAAAATCTAAGAACATGTTCGTTAAAAAATGTTTTGAAAAATATGTTTTAATCTTGTTCGGTAAAGTATGCAGCAAATAAGAGAAATATTTAGGAAAAAAACGGTTTTTGGCGTTCAAAAAATAATAATAAAAAAATCACATGTATCTGAAATGAGGTATCGGGAACAAAATTTCAATCCCGTACTGAACAAGATTTAGATTTTAAAATAATTTCTGAAATCAAGAATCAAACAAAAAATACCTGCAAAGAATTTAAGTGAATTGTTGGAGAGGTCTATATTCTCTGAGGTTAGTAACTGCATTTTAGTTACGTTCATGCATTTTCTAGAACCCCTTGAGATATTCTTTGTTTGTAAGACTAGGCTTGTTCTTTTTGTGCGTTTTGAAAACGATTTTGAATATAAATTTTGGAAAATAGTTTTATAATGTAAAAAGTGTATTGAAAATGTAAAAAGTAGATGCTGAATAGTAAAAAATTGTATTGGAAATGATGAAATATGATTAAAATATATTAAATTTACTGTTGAAACCAAAACCGTTTTTAAACCGGAACAAAAAGAACAGGCCCTACATAATATGCATTAATAATGAGAAGATTAATTAAATTTCATTCGAATTGTTTATACTAATCTTTCAAAAACTAGTACATATCATGCTATTAATTAAGTCACATTTTTTTCCACAATTAATGATGTTGATGAATTGTACCTATTTTTAAAAACAATTAATTAGACGAAAAAAATCATCATGTTCTTAAAATAATATATTGATGTGGAGTTAATGAGAAATTATTGAGTGCGTCGATCGGATACACCACGCCGAATGATGTAGTCAGATACATTCATGATCAGTAACATCCATGGTCTAGAAGGAAATAATCAATTCAACAAATTTTACCTTTTTTTCACACCAAGTTTTAATTTGGGTCTTCCTTTTCACATGGCACGTACTACTTAACATTCATTAATTAATTATTGTTGATTCCTGCATGCAAATCTGAGCAGGAACTCAAACCCTAACGTACGTAAAAAACGAAAATAATTGATGATTAAAGTTTCGTTTCATATTTTCAAAAACATATTTTTAAAATTTTATACTCGTAGTATTTTCTCAACATTATTAATGCACGTGTTTTACTTTTTAATATATTTTCCACATACATAAAAATTACTTTCAAAACTATGTTTTCAGAATTCTCCAAAACGAAACTTAGTCTAGCTAACACATTATTGATGGGTCTATTTAAAGAGGAAAACACTTGAGCTTCTATTGCTACTTCGATATTCCCTCTGGCTGTCCAACGTTAACGCAAATACGATGTTTATGTCGAAGCAGCGTTCATTTGTGTTCATAATCCATCTTCTTTTAGCCTTTCATATGATCGACTTCGCCTTTCAACTTCAGGTTCCTCCCAATCATCATGTGCCTGCTGCGGTACCTAATTATAAAGTTCCGAAAGGTAATAAATATTTTACAAAAACCACAGTTTTTTTTTTTTTTTTTAATTATTAATGGGGTGCCTATATTATTTAATTTAATTTAATTTAAATATATAGGTAGCTGGGGGACATTCACTAGTCTTGGAATGGAGTGCAAATGCTGTGATGGTGAATTTTGCAGAAGCTCATGGGAGGGATCCTGCTCCGGAATTCTCCACTGTAATCCATGGAAGTATCATTAATTAGTTCATTATTTAATAAGGTTATTCTCGGTTGAAGCGTTGAGTTACTATAGCAGTTAAGATCGAGTATTTTATTTCTTTTATTCTGTGAGATAAGATGCCAGAATTTACTGGTAAAGTTTGTTTCTTAATTGTTGCTTAGTAGCAAATATCAGAATATATGTTTTGCGTATGAAGGTAAGTTCATCCTAAACTTTTTTCCAGAAATGATGGGCCGATGACCCAAAAACAACCTAATTATTTCTTTTAATGGTTGTAAAGAAATTGGTCAAACATATAAAGATGCCCCAATTGGTGTATTAATTTTAAAGCATAACTTAAGGAATTGAAACTCTAAAAGTAGAGCGAATTTTTTTTTTTTTTTTTAGAATGAGCAATTAGGTTAGGAGCACACACACCCACCCGAACAACACCACAAAAGCCGGTAACTTTTGAAGGTTCCACTAGGCTTATTAAACTTATCTTCACACACACACATCTCATGTGGAATAGCTTGTTTGCTTTTTTAGAATCAGCAATTAAGTTAGTAACACGTACTTCCAAAGATATCACCCGAAGAACACCAAAAAAGCCAGTATAACCTAAACTTAATGGAACAAAATCGTATATATTCAAGAATCATCAAGAGATATTGAATTGTTAACATCAAAACCCAAATATTCTTTCAATTAAAATAATCTCTTTTCACTTAAGATCTCATTCAATGCATCAATTGTTGTTATCTCCAAATCCAAATCCAAATCCAAATCCAAATCCCATTCTTTATATATTAAAGTCCTACAACTGATAATTGCATATCTGCTCGATATTCTTGCCTTTTTTTCTTTTTTTTTCCCCACGAGTTATTATTATTAATTATTATAAAATGTCGTGGAGATTCCTATTTGAAAATTTGAAAGATCCAAACATACATCCAAAGGCCGTCAAACAAATCTTTGTCTCGCCGCTTTGATATTATTCCAACCTCAGTCCAGTGAATATATTATTATTACTTTTCAAAACTGATATTATCCCAATATATTATTTTTCGTCCTTGATAAGTTGTGATAAATTAAAGTAGTGCGTAGTACTATGTAGAAAATTAATTAAAGTGAAGAACCAAACAAATAAACGATGGATCGATCTTATCTGGAATGAATGAAGAATATCTGAGTTCAACACTATTTTCTTGTCTTTTCTACAAGACATTCATATGTGATGCCATTATCATTAGAGCACTCCACAACACACAATTGTGATCAATTAATGCCTTTTCCTTTTTCTTTTCGTAAATGTTACACAACTCGGGATTAGACTCTTGCACTACAAATTTTGGACGACAAATGAGAATATTTTAGTTGGAGACGTGATTCGAATCGTTACCCTGTAATATTGAGAGAATTTTCTAGTTAACGGATCTAGGAACAGTTCATTAAATTAATAGTGAAGTCTAAAGCTGCAATGATTAGGCATAAGACATTAACGTTATCATTTTCCTTCCCCCACGTTGTTGTGTTGTGTCACACAACAATATACATCGAAGTTGTTTTTGTGTCCGAATAGAGCCCTTGAGATTTGCCAATATTGAGTCACTACACTATATAATAAAAATACTCAGTAAAATAACTCTATATAATCGACCGATGTGACATTATACAGGGGTAATCGCTTGAAATTCTAAATTTTACATCTAAAAAAATAATTTGTTTCAATTAGTTATTATATCAGTAACGATAAAATAACTCGTATAGAATTCTCTTCTTTCTACTAATTTCCATTTCTAATGGCAGTGGGGTTAGTAATCAACACAAATGATTATGACCACTTGTTAAAACGAAATTTAAAGGACGGCCCATCCTTATCTTCATTTGTGATTCATTCGATTCAATTTAAAAGTCCGCCACTACTCTGTTTCATTAAAAAAGTTTAATTTATAATTTTAAAAAACATTATTATAAAATTATCTCTAATAAAACAGAGGAAGTATATATTATTTTATCTGCGAAAACAAGTGTTCCACATCCTTCCACTTTAGAGTTAAGACTCTTTTTTCTTTTTCTTTGTTTGGAAATGTTAAGACTCTTATTTATATATATATATATATATATATCCTAGGAATATTGTGAAGATTATTGGAATCCAATTAATTATTATATTACGATATGGTCCTAATAACATAATAATGATATTGAGGTACCAGCCTCGTAGTAATGGGCATGAAATGATTAATTTGCGAAAACAGAAAGTCAACTAAAGTAGGCTACCTAGATACGTTCCCATTAATCATATGTATTGTGGAGAATGCCCCAACAAAAGTATAAAAATACCAATTAACTAACAAAGTTCCACAAACGTACACTGCAACTATAAATACATTTTACGCGTCGTTAATGATTTGTGAGTTATTTTAGTGATACAACAAATAAATAAAATAATTTTTAAAAATCGACACAGAAACTGGATATGGGTGGATGATTTGGACGTCCAATCAAATATCAAACACGCCACAAGACTTTGGCCCACTCCAGTCCACTACGCATAAATCCTTAATTACTCAAATGCCCCCCCCCCCCCCCCCCCCCCCCCCCCCGAATCATTCATTAATTATTTTTCTTCCCTTTTGGAGTCTCCAAAGGGCAGGGCCACCACCTTCAGTCGGCCTCCGGCGTGATTTCTAAAGAAATCTAGGACCGGTTTTTTTAAACGTTTTGAAAATAAATTTTGGAAAATAGTTTTATAATGTAAAAAGTGTATTAAAAATATAAAAAGTAAATACTAAATAGTACAAAGTTGTATTGAAAATGATGAAATATCATTCAAATATATTAAATTTACTGTTGAAACCAAAACCGTTTTCAAAACGAAACAAAAAGAACAAGCCACTAGTTGTTTCAGTGAATCCATAACCATCACCAATGGAAAAAGATTCCCCCCACATTTCGTAGAAATAATGCGACTCGTAACCAATAAAGGAAACACCTTCACGAAATTTCCACATATCTATCACATGGGTCTTCTTGAAATATATTCCTCCAGTCCTCCTCAAGAAGTAAAGATTTATTAATCTTATAGCCATAAGATTCTGTTCTACTTCTATTCCACAGGGTAGAACCAGAACAAGATCTTCGAATTGGAATTGGAAGGAAGGAACTTCTTCCATTCCTTGCGTCGGAGTATCTTTTTCCAACTTGATAGAAGAAGAAGAAGAAGAGTCAACCCTGAGATGAGGTGAGGCATAAGAAAAAAGAATAATCCCAGTTCTCATCAAGTTGTAGTTTTTTTCTTTTTTCTTTTTGTTTCAGTCTCAGAAAAAAAAAAAAAAGGAAAAGAAAAAAAAGAAGAACAAAACCTTATCTAGTAGTTATCTATCGATTATCCTTTCATCTTCACAGGGTCCCGCTTCTTTCAGAAAGAAAGGGTCAGAATTAGAAGAAGCGAAGAGAGTCAAAGAAAGGTGACTGTGATATGATTTGAGAGGAGGGGGAAGAAAGAAGGGCAGTCCCTAAGTTATTACTAGTTGAAGAAGACGGGTCGTGGTACCACAACTGTGAGTATTAATATCCAGTTTGTGGGACACGTGGTTTAGAGATGGCAACATGTCCACTTGGCTTAATGTCAAGATCCCATCTGTACAAATTGTGAATGACGTGGTAATTTTCATTCAAAAGAATTTCAGGATCTTGGAATCACTAGTGATGAAGGAACATGGGTTGGTTTAATTGCACAGTGAGAACGGAGAAAGAGGGCTGAAATTTTGGGGGCCTATAAAAAGCGGTGGCAGCGTTTCATTTTCTCTTCACACTGAGAACTTCACGTGTTCTGTAGCCATCAGAAATCGATCATAAAAGTCTGCTCTTTTCTTCTGCTCTCTGCTCTTAGCTCTCAGCTCTGCAGTTTAGTATATTATCCTATTTGTTTTTGTTTAGTACCACCTTATCCATACATTAATTGGAGGTTATTTTGGTAGTGGGGTTTCTTCTGGCTCTGCTTCAAAAGCTATTCCACTCATTCTGTCGGCGGCGGAACGGCAGTTTTCGGTCGTTGGTTTTAGTTGTAACACTTGACTTGACACAGAGAGAGAGAGAGAGAGAATTGTGAGGCTAATAGAAATGGAGAAGGGAAAGCAAGTGGGTGGTTCATCTTCGTCCTTTACTGTGGATCTGTTTGGTCCCAAAGACACTTCTAAATCTTCTTCTTCGTCCAGTGGCCTCTTTGGCTCTGTCTTTGGGCCATCTTCTACGGTACTTCATTGCCACAAACTTTTGTTTTTCTTTAACATTTTCCTATGTTGATTATTTGTCATTTTGAAGGGTTTTTTAGTTGAATTATTACAACATTATGATAGGTGGTTGATACTGGGATCAATCAAATATGGCATCAGAAATCTCTAACAGTCAACTTCAATAACTCAAGTTTTTCTTTCATCTAGTGCATGATGATATTGACTTGAGAATCGTATTATTTTTTTCCTAGTATTCAAAATGTTCCATGCAATTGTACTAGACTCATACGATGGGAAATTTCCGTTCTCTCTAGTTTCCAAGGGAATAATACTTATCTTATCCACGCTAAAGGCTCTAAAGTTGAAAGCTTTTATTATGAATTTGATCACTGCAAACTTTAATTAGGGATGTTATAGCATTTTGTAAATTTTCTTTCCATTTACTGGATTGAAAAGGGCAAAATAAGTTAATACTTTTGAGTTTCATCTTTAGGGGCTTGGAAAGGACTCCTCTTATCCAGGAGGAAAGCAAGATTATGGTTACCAATATGGCAATGTCAAACATGGAACTTCAGGTTTGTATGCCATGCAGTAATAGCATACTTGCATTTTGTAATCTTGAATTCTGAGTTTTTGAGAATGTTCTGATTTTATCCTTAAAAACTGCTTGTTTCTGATATTTTGTTGGGATTCTTTTTGTTGTTTGTTGTTACAGAGTATCCAAATCCGAAGGGGAGAGGCGACAGCAGTGGGGCAATGAAGGCGGATAAGAATTCGATTTATCAAAATGAAACAGCAGAACCATGCTACTTCAGCTCATCAATCTACTATGGTGGACAAGAAGTTTATTCCCCAGCTGGCCACACCACTAATCCTCAGCATAATAACAATAATGTAAGTATATCCCTCCATCCCACTTTTCTACTGTAGCATTGGATACCATTACCATACAACTAAAGCAATAGCAACAACTGATAAAGACACTTCTTCTTTCTTTACCTTTTGAAAAAAAAAAACAGTACAGGAAAGATGGGGGAGATGATGATCCAAATGGGAACAATTCAAGTTCTGCTTCAAGAGGAAATTGGTGGCAGGGTAAGTAAGAATATCCCTCCTAAAAAAATGACTTCTTTTAGTGTTTTTTTACATGGGATTAGTGCTAATTATCTGTTTGTGTGAATTACTTACTACAGGGTCACTGTACTACTAAGGCTGATGTTGTTGCCTATTGACAATCAGGTACACCAAGTTTCTTTCTGTTGTTAAGTCTTGAAGAATGTTTCTCATTTTTAAGGTGTTACTTATGAGTTCTTGCCTGAAATTATTATTTGTAGGAGGATATCAGAAGACACGGTTTCTTTTGGATTATGAATCGTGAGAAGATGTTAGAGTAGAGATGATGATCCTCCTTATATGAGAATTTGTTGTTGACCCTGTAGCATTTTGAATAGGTGTTTTTCTTCCTTTTTTTTTTTTTCTGTACTCAGTAGCTCTCCTCCCTCCTCCTACATGATGAAATCCTATATAAATAAAGTGCTTCTTCCTCTAAAACATTTGCTCAAGAAAACATCAAACTGTATTTTCCAAATGATTGGTGTGATCTTGGACTGTTGTTCTTTCACATCCGTTGCATTAGGACGAAATAAGGGAGCCTGTTAAAGGAAGTTACCTTAGACTATTCTCATTTCACATGTTAGATTGTGACCTAAGACTGGAATTTAACCGTGCTAAACGAGTCCAGATCACGTGTACTCGATAACCATGTACCACAATGGCAAATAACACATTCCAATTCGGTACAAACACACATCTGTTTATTTTTCAACAGTTAAGTAGTAGTAGCTTCAAAATAACAGAGATTCACAGTACATTAATATATTAACCAACTGGCCAGGTATCTCTATTATATCATTGCAAACTAAAGCAAAGATACTTCCACACACACACGGCTAGTAGTCTTCATTCTTCAGTCTTCAAGAATTCAAGGCAAAGTATAAGCTGCAGAAAACAGAACAGTATTCATGAGTTCAAGTGCATCAAACGTTACTGAAAACAGTATTACAAAATAAATTCTTTTAATAGGACGGAGGGAGTATAAAATTAGCTTACCCCCACATTTGTAGCCCACTGGACGATCAGCAAGATTGCAACGCTTCGGAATAGTTATGGCCACTTCTGCCTTCACACCAGAACTCTTAGCAGTGTTAGAAAGCATCACAGCGCAGAGGCATTTCGGGTTCTGTCCCAACTTCTTCACCCGAGCACAGCAGGTGCTAGAAACCGAAGCGTTCTCGTCTTGCGCTGCTTCTGCACAAGGGATTAGCTTCATAGCTTCCATGTCTGGAGTGGATCTTGGGCATTCTCCAGACCCATTTGCTCCATTCAAGCTTGAAATCCCCAAAGCCAAGAGGAACCCGAATACACAAACACACTTCAACATCTTCTCCATCTTTCACTCTTATTTCTTTCTTCAGTGAGATATGCAAGAACTCCAGCAGCTCCTCCCATTTTATACTGAATTTGAGTAGCTCTAGAACACTCAGTAGTGCTGCCGCGTTTGATCCAACATAAACACGAAGTGGAATGAGCACTAAACACCACTTCCATTTTTCTATTGTGCCACTTTCCTCTCATAGGATAAAACACACAAGTTTCGGTGTCAAATATTCATCAATTTATAAAGCATTATAAAAGGCATTCGTGATAGAAACAACCAGGTGTCAGCATTAGAATGATAACAATTCATAGTCCCACATGTCGGCTAGTGCGTTGGAATGTTACTGTGCGTTTAGAATATTTAGTATGCCTCTTCCACATATATACATCTTGTTTAACCTACTATATGAATCATTTCTTCTAGATGAATGGCTAAGTTCATAAAACAATAAAGAGGAACACTACCAACGCACTAGCCGACCCAGATTTGCGCGCATTAACTCTAAATGGCAGGATCTGCAACCAAGATTGACACTTTGCATCTAAATTACAAATACTGAATATACAGACACAAGATAATTTATGTTTCAGTTTGAATATCCATTTCATTCAAAAGATGAAAACCCATAATTATTACAAGATGGGATGTCTCATTTGCAACAAGAAACTTCACATATCAAGATTAAAGCCCTAAAACTGCAAACGTTCAAGTTTGATTGATAAATTATTGCGTAAAAGCATAGACCACAGTAGATACATAAATCAAAAGACCGATGGGAACCAAAATTACAAGAGGAACCACTGCCCCCAAACTATGAGGGCTTCCACAGGACAAATTCCCAAGCTTAATCTGAACTACATTAATCAAAGCCAGCATTAGGAACAAGCACCCGGTAGCCGATCCGATAGCAGATACAACGTAGCCGATCCTCAGAGCAGTCTTATTCACGTGGGCCAAGTCAACGGTGAACACTGTCCGGTAACGGGCCGACCGGGACAGCTTAATGGCCTGCTTAAGCCCAAGTGCGATGAGGCTGGAGAAGAGGAAGGAGCTGAAAGAGTAGACGTGGAAAGCCACGAGATCTTCTGCCACTTTCGGCCCGACATCGCATCTGGGATCGGTATTGAGCCGGTTATCCGGGTCCTTCGGGTTCCAAGACAGTCCGATGAAGACGGCCAGTGTGAAGAGAGAGTTCACGTTAACTATTCCGTCCAACGCCGTTATGTGGATGGTGGTGGCTAGTCTAGGAACTCCTGATGAGTCGGACATTTCGATCGGAGAGTGAGATCGGCGTTGGACTTCGAAGAATGAGGGTGTCAGTCACAGTCTAATGGCCAACAATTCCGAATCGAATTTTCCACCGCCCTTCACTGGATGCTTTCTGACAAAAGTGAAGCTGAAATTCCTTTAACAAGTGTTGTTTACTTTCTGTCGGAAAATCCGGCCCAATGATTTTCACTTTCTCTGAAAGAGGCTCAATTGAAAAAATTGATTCTTTTAATTTTAAAGAACCACGGCCCACCAGGCCCAAGAGGGCGTATTCAGTTGAGGAAACTGCTGGGAAAAATTAAAAAAAATCGCCGTTGCCGGGGATCGAACCCGGGTCACCCGCGTGACAGGCGGGAATACTCACCACTATACTACAACGACCGGAGTTGTTAGTTGATACCACAGTTAATTACTTACCTATTTGATAATTGGAAGGTTTTCATGCAGCAAAAGCATGCATTCCTCCCCCACTCCAATTTCTCTAATGTTTCCTTCCGCTTCTAGTATGGTTTATGTTATGGAATTCCACAATACATGAGAAAAATTTAGAGGTATACTAAACGCAGTAACCGTTTTACTATTTGCAATAACATTCCCTTTTGAAAAGACAAAAATGCCCCTGGCCAAAAAAAGAAAACCGGTTACTGTTCACCCGTGCGTGAACAGTACCCGGTTAAAAAAACATTGAAGAAATACCGCCGGCGGTATTTTCGCCGGAAAATATCGCCAGCGGTATTTTCCCGGAAATCCGTCCGGGGAGACAGTCTCCCTGGCCGAAATGTTGCAGAAACAGAAAAAAACGTCCGGATAATCGCAGATCCGGGAAAAAAATCCCCCCCCGAATGGGTTTTTTTTCCCGAAAATTATAATGAAAGGGTATATAGAGAATTTATGCAAACTAATTTAAAGTAAAAAAATAAATATAGTGTTTACTTATAGTGTAATATGGATCGTACTCGGGTAATTCGGACTTTTTACAGGGGAATGTTACTGCATTTAGTAAAACGGTTACGGGGAGACCGGCGGTATTTCTTCAGTTTTTTTCTTACCGTGTACTGTTCACGCACGTTGAACAGTACCCGATTTTCTTCTTTTCTTTTTTTATTTTAGGTCAGGGGCATTTTTGTATTTTCATAGGGGAATGTTACTGCGAATAGTAAAACGATTACTGCGTATAACAATTTCGAAAATTTATTACTCCTTCTGTCCAATTAAAACACGACTTTTTACATGGAATACAGAAATGATTCTTCTTTTTTTTTTTTTTTTTTTCTTTTTTTGGTTCAACAAATAGTATTGTGCTTGAAAAATAGGTTTTAAGCGCTCAAAATCTTTGGTTAATGACTCAATGGGTGTATCTGAAAGATGTTACAAGACACAAAATTTCAACATGATCAAGGAAGCAGTAAATGAAGATCTTCTTTAGAAATTTTAGGATAAAATTCCTTCTGTAACAAGCAACACTTTCTTGAAATGTTTCTTCTATCTTATAATGCTATAACTTTAAAAACCTTAGCTAACACTCAGTACAAGAATACCAAGAACAAACTTGGCTCTCTTCTATTTCCAAGCAGATAACTGCTTGTTTTGCTCACTACCTTCTTGGGAACAAGAAGTTTTCTGCGAAACAGAACCTAAGCCTTCGAGAAGAATGCCACAGTTCTTCACCTTCACCTCACCACCTAGATAATTAGTGAGCACTCTCTTAACTCCAAGACCACGACGGGGAAGCTTGTTACCGCTACCAGTAATGATTAAGGGAGTTCTATCCTCCCTTGGAGAGGTGGCCCGTGGAGCAGGTGAAAAGTTCGGTGTGGTAAAGGCTGTTCCACAAGGAGTGCCCGAGAGTGGCACAGAATATGGAGGGTTTCCAATCTTCCTTTGAGCAATTATGCTGACTCTAGGAGTTGCTGAGGGGTTATCAGACTGCTTAGTCAAGTCATCCACGTAGAGCAGATCATCAATTCGCGCTACAATGTTGAAGGCTAGGCTCTCCAAGACCCTAGAATAGCTCTCCAAAATGGACTTCCCAACATCCTGAAAGTTAGTAAGATATGGATCAAATCAAGAACCAAACACTATTCATGAAGATTCAAAACTCTTATGCTGTATTTGATAAATGAAATGCATACCTTGTTGCACTGAATCTTGCTGACATCCAAAGAAGTCTGGCTTAGGCCGGGGAATCGCAGTTTCAAGGAAAGCAACAGGTTTTCAGCTCTTTCTGCTAGCAACTCCCGCCTATCTCCATCAATCATGAAATCCTTGACCATCTCCCAAGAGGACTTTGCAGTCGAGCGGCTTGGATGAATGTGATTTCGGGCACGAGTCCTTCTGCGCCACACATAAAGTGATGCCTCAACACGGTTTGCTAAGTCTAGAGCTACATGCTCTGAAGACAGGTCTAGGCAGTCAAGCAAGCATTCAGAAGAGAAATGCTCTGAAGTAATGTAGCGATAAATAACCTCCCCCAAACAGGATCTTCCATTCTGTCAACCAGAACAGAAAAAAGTTAGTTTCCATGTTATATTGCCCAGAAATAATCATCGACAATAAATAAGCCTATTAGTGCACTTTATATGATAATTAAGTCTAGCCAGCACTTTGTATAGTTGATCTGCATGGTTGTGAAATTTTTTGCAGCAGACAGCAATTTAGCCGTGCAATATCTATATTGCTAATAAGTGCACTATAATAAAATAAGTACTGAATCTTATCAGAACTAGTATTGAAACATTAATATCATTCCATGTAGAAACTCAAAATTCAAACCTTCGGAAGAGTTTCTATGTATGAGTCTGGAACTTCCATTTCAGCTAAAGCAGAACTGTTGATTGCCATGGCAGCTTTGAGAATTTGAGCTGCACTTTCACGCTTGTGAACTAACTTTTTCTTAGAATCCTCAAGAAGACCACAAGCATGGACTCTCGGTACTGGCAACCACCACTTCTCCTCTTGCCTCTGACTGGCTTGACGAAAAGAAACTGATCCATCAGCATCTGGGGTTTCTAAGTCCTGATCAACGTACCAAAACTCTGTGTTGTTGCTGAAACTATCCAGTATTTCCTGGAATAATAGGGGATTTATTATTAGTAAAAAGTTCTTCATGGCAACCAAAACAAATAATAATAATAATAATACACACACAAGGCAATATGGAAGAACTCTTACGAGAAGCAAGTAGTCAAGTTTGCGGAGAGCTGGGAGGTTTATGAGCATATCTGATCGAGGTCTGCTTGTCATAACCTGAATTGGAAACATGGACCATAACACAAAATGAAAGGCCAAATACTTTAAAAATACCCTTAACCCATGCTGTCCAAACTCACAAAGTAAACATCAAAAACTTTGCAATAATGCTTCAACACCTTTCAGAACATATTAAGATATTAGGTTTATACACAAATTTCCAGCACTTAATGACTCTTAATGTCAAACTGAAAGTAGATACTGGAAAGTATACTTGAAAGATGGTACAATTTAGAATTTAGCGAAGTGTTTTAATGCAAAAAAGCTTGGCATTGAGGCGCAACCAAACGCAAAGTTCAATCAACAATAAAACTACCTCAAGTTTAGTTCCATCAGCAAGTGTTTGGACGGAAGGTATTAACTCCACGATGTGATCACCAACAGAAAGTACACATTCCAGCTCTTTCCTCCACATCAGCTTCTTTTCAGCAGGTAGAGGAGCCAGCCTCCACAATTGCCCAAATACTGTAGCTTTTGACAGTTAAGTTTGCCAGAAGATTAGTAATATTACAGCAAACCAGGCATATAACAATCTACATAAAATCAGTATCATTTTAGCTGTAACATAAACTACAAGAAAGCGAGTGTATACCGCATAAGTTAGTCAAAGCATTTGAAATAGCCAGTGCTGGGCACACCCCTCTTCCACTACCAGACATGTCTTCACCCAGCAACAATTTCGCGAACCTCTCCTTCATCATCTCGATTTCTATATATTTAAAGGAAACATGTTAACTAAACAAAAAAAGGAGCAGAAAAACTTCACAAAAAGTTGCAAGTATACTTGTTTTTATCAACATTTCCATTCAATCCAATCCTTAACACATCCTTCAAATTCATGAAACACTGAAGTTAAAAAACAGTTGCTTCTATAATAAACAGAATTCCGTCATAGAGAATCCAAAAACAACAATTGGAGTTCCCAATTCACAAAACATGTACTTTTAAGATTTAACCGCTGAACCTTTTCAAAAGAACCTAAACCGAATCCCGCCATCTAAACACAAATATTTGAACAGTAGAGAATCCAAAACAGCAACTACAGCTCCCAATTCCTAAACATGTCCTTTTAAAAGTTAACCGCTAAACATTTTCAAATTTTTTTCAAAAGCCCCAAAAAGATCAAGACATACCAGAAAATCGGGCGGCCAGGTTCCTCAACTTGATCCTCTCGTTGTCCTTGTTGAATTGAGGCTTATCCTCCTCAATTCTGGAACATTTCGTCGGTGGAGGCTTGGGAAGAGGCCAACCTTTCGGACCCGGCGAAGAGATACAGTACTCTTTCGCCTTACCCTCGAAAGAGTACCCATCGGAGCTCGATTTACTCGAACCGGAACAGCTGTTCCCGGACTCCGTCATCGAATCGCACAACGATTCTGAATTCCCATCCCCCTTCTTCTCCGCCACTCTCCCCATTTAGCTAATCCAAAACCCCCAGAAATTCCCCCCCCAAAAAAAAAAAAAACAAAACGAAAAATGAAAAAAAGGAACAGCCTTGGATTATGTTTTCTTCCTCTGAGCTGGGTTCATCTATCTAGGGATGGGAATTTTGGGACTTGGGAGTGATTTTATTCCTTTTGTTAAACTCTGGCAGAGAATTTGTAGTTTAGTGAGAGAAGAACTTAAAATTTTGATTTTGAAAGTTTGTTTTTAGAGTTTTGGCTTCAGGTGCTAACGGTCTAGCTCTTCTAACGTAGGAGGAGTCTGTTTTCAAATAAATGTTTATTTAATGACAAGGCTTCATAGCCGTAGGGGCGACGGAGAAGTCAACATTTTGCTGAAGTTACTTCGTTGCCCTTTGGATGGTATGGGTTTATGGTTTTGTGATTAGGGGTTAAGAGGGTAATTATGCATTGGGTTATCAGATTTTTGTAAATCCTTTTCTTAGTAATCAATTTGGTGGCAACGACATTGGATTTACGAAATCTAAAGATGGGTTTTAAAATTTTGAGATCTGATCATGAATTTCAGCGTATTTTATAAGAATAGATTTTTCATAATAAAAGTTAGTAAATTTATATTTTCTTTTATTTTTAGACACATTGACCTCTTCAACTCCCAATCAAATCATTTTCTTTTTAAAATATGTACCCTTGTAATTTTCCAATGTCATATGAGTGTCTTTTTTTTTTTTTTTTTTTTTTAAGTAGCTGGCGGGATTGGTTACTCTCTTATTAAAAGCTGCAAAGCTCAGAAAAAAAATACATGGAAAGAAGGGGGGACGTAATGAGCTTTACCCTCAAGAAATAGCATCGTAAACAAAGCGTTGTGTGAAGTGAATGCAATCCATGCCAATGCAATAATCAGTATTACAAGAGGAATTCCTAGCCATGCCAGACAAATCTAACATATGGGTGTGCAAATGAAGAAATGGAAATTATTTTGTATTTTATATATTGACGATTATTTGAAACATATGGAGTGTATTATTAATATTGCATTATTAACTAATAGTTGCATCTCACATCCCTTATTATAAAAAGTTGTGATAAATTCAATAATATGGGTTTCATTACTCATGGGAGCCTAACTAAGGGGGGTTTCAAGACCCTCTAACCCTAGTTTACCCTATATATATTTATTTACTTGTGTTAGAATGTTTTTTTCGCACTAGACACCCTTTTTTTTTTTTTTTATCCTTTCTTACTACACTGCTGGTTAATAGCCCTGTTTTTTTTTTTTTTAAGTCGGTATTATTACCTACATATTACAAAGGAGGCAAGGGTTGTGAGGAGAGGGGAAGGAGAAAGGAAAGGGGTCGACGGACGAGTTGGAGAGATTTATGTAGAGTCTTGCAAGTCTATATTTTAAGCATGCAGAATTGGCAAAAGTGGGAATCGAATCTCCAACCGCGAGGTGGCGATCTATGCATCACAACTAATGGGACACAACTCGTTACTCATGGTTTAATGGTCATTAGAGTTTTACAAATGATAGAATACTTGCGAACATGTGATGACAAAGAGGGGAAGGAAATCCAACCGTTACATTAGATTATGGTTAGGGCTTCTTTTTGTTGGTGATTCCTATATAAGTATATAAGTGTGTACATATATGCATTAGAAGTTAGATTTTGGCTGTCTTTAAGTTGAAGTGTTTGGGTAACTTGGCAGACTGGTGCTTCAGCACATCATTAGGAGATATCTCAGTCACAATACAACAGAAAGAAAGATGCAAATTAGTTTTTCATTTTCTAAAAAGCTTTTTCTTTTTCTCTTGACTTAAAGAAATGTTTCGTTAAAGGATTTCAAGGGAGGTTAGTTTTTGGTGTTACAAAAAGAATTTCTTCTTGAAATAAGATCGATTTTGGAGAACAAACTTTTAAATCTTTACCAAACAAGATTTATGTTTTAAAAATACTTTTGAAACTCGTAAACCTATCAAAATCAGTCTACAAAACCTCAATAGGAACTAAGTCTTTATATATAGTTTTAAATAGAAAAGAATAAGGCAAAATGAACTGACAAGCAAATTCACGGGAATTCTAGGCAAATATTTAAGGGAAAAAAAGGCTCAACTCTCGACCGTTTGAATTTTGATTTTAAACATCGAGGAGAGAGAGAGAGAGAGGAAGACAATTGAGTTTTGCAAGCAACATATATTCCACCTATATATTTTTATTTTTCCACTATTTAATTATCTTTAGTATTTAAAAATTCACTTTCCAATATATATATATTCATTCAAAATATCAAGGTGAAGCATGATTACCATGGCATGCATGCAAGCAAGTGAAATCTTGGATCTTACTCAAAGATAATTGTTTGCAGCCGGGAATTATACACTGTTTTATTTTATAACCATTAATAATATACATTTGTCCCGAAAATTTGGCGAAAGTCTATTAAACAATTACTTATTTGTGGTGGAAGCCTATAATGGTAGAAGAAGTAGGTATGTTTAGGCAAATTAACAAACATATTCGGCGCTTCCAGTTTGACTACTAATAATTTATAATTGGTGCGAAAACGTTAATACGCGCGTGTAAGTTTATATTTTTCAAAACATACTCTTTTAATGAGACCGACCGTGAAGCATTATATTATAAGATGATGGTTCAAATTTATTGAGTTCTGTATTTCTGCTAAAGGAACAAAGTTGAAAATTTGGTTTAAAGGGAAAAAGAAACAGTGGTCCAGTGCTTACTATTATATGGATCTATGTGCTCTGCACATCTAAAGCGAGTTAAAAAAGTAAAAGAAAGTTTTTGAAAAAAAGAAGTGTTAACGGTTAGCTGGCGCTAATTACTTAATTAATAAATAAATTACTGAATTGATTTAAACGAATGCAACAAAAGAACATATACATAAAGCACATTAACACCTTTTGCTTCTTTACCGTTGTTGTTATAATTACCAGAAACCATACAAGAACTTGACTTTACAGCATGGCACTTTCTTGTACATTTGCCAAAGTTCTCGTTTTTTTTTTTTCATCCTTGCATCCTAAAAATTCGAACTCGTGAAGCAGCGCGTATCCGAATTAAAGTTTGTATACTTTTTCTTGTGGAGTTATTGACTATGGAGTTTAACAATGAACAATATTGCATTGAATTTGTCCTCTAGAAAAAGGCACCATGCCCTTTCTGGAGTTAGGTATAGGGTTGGTGTGTGTATTATGGATGATGGCGAATTTTTTTTTACGTACACACACACACACATTTTTATTTTGGTGTTTTTCAAATTTTGAACATCCAACCCAGAATCTACGACAGACTTCAAACTTGAATAATGCCTTTGCTCAGTTTAGAACTACCAAACAAGTGGAGATCGAGATCTTTTTCACAAAGGGGCAGGGATGTGGGGAAGGGAAGAACGAAATTGAGGAGCCGTATGCAGAGCCCTGTTAATTTGCGTTTTAAATAAGCAGACCTGACAGAGGTAAAAATCGAATTCCCAATCTCTGTGTTATTCACTATTCAACCGTTGGAGCAGTGACTCGTTTCTAATAATTCTTAATTCAAATCCGGGCAGGAGCTGCATGTCCCCAGCCATGCTGCCCATGCCCTCAAGCTCAAAAGAGAGCAAACAAAAACGAACGATGAAACCTTCCATGTGCCATTCCACACGTAAATTTATATCCGTTATCCCATGTGCCATGTGGGTGTCGTTTCTTACTTTCATCCACACAAATCTCACCTTATAAACACATACACATCATGTACAATTAATATACATATCATATTTCCGTTTTATTTGAAATTATAACTTGTTACTCATAAAAAAAAACACATGTTGTTGGCCAAGTCAGTTTCTTAGCGAATAGCACAGTTTAAGGCAAGATTATTGATTACTCATTACCTTTACGCAATAGTGCGATCGAATATTTATAGGCAGGTGTGTTCGTATTAGCTTGTGGAGTGACGAACTGGACAAATCGATCTTCTCTCGGCCTCATCGAGGAGATCCTGAGAAGATCTTCCTTTATTCAGTTATAACCGCATCCTCGATTGTTGTGCTGAACCAATCGATGATGCATACATGCAAAACTGATCCTCTCAAAGGTTCTCCTTCCTTACCTGGGCTTCATTCTAGGCTGATCTTCTGAGCCCATTTAATCATTGGGACTTGGTCTTCGTCTAGCCTTGGCTATACTTATATATCCAACAACTATATATTTACATTTTACCATATTCACTGTACTAATAGATACATTATTGGCGTGGATTCCATCAGGATGATGCCAAGTCTCGGAGGTAAGGGATTTGGGTTGAAAAATATCCCCACTGTTATGGGCCACATGCATGGGCCCAGCCCAACAAAAAAGAACTAGGGACATGAGACAAATGGAAGCTTGCGGCCGATCCATTTCAATGTCAGAGTCCTTGTTCACATTTAAAATCATTAAAGTCGGGCGCAGGAATCTGGTAATGTGGGCCTACAATGAATTGTGGTCCATATTATTCATCTTGCTTGCTCCAAAGGCATATGGCCCAAACCAAACTGTATTTATTCCCCTTGCTCTATTTCATTTTTTTTTTCTTTCTATATTTATAAAATGAAAAAAAAATTCCTTTGGAACATAAGTAATCAACTTCAATATATCAAAAATAAAAAGAAAAATTTAGAAGGAAAAATTAAAAAAAAAAAACTCACTGCCATGCATATCCATGAGGCTATTGGCTCTGCAACAAATCAGGAGACAAGGAGAATGTTGTCTACTGCCCAATTTTATATTGCCGACCACCGACACAATGAATTGAAAATAAAATTTTGAAAACATAATAAATAATCTGTGATATTTTTGTGAAAATTTAAAACTCGTTTTACAATTATTATTTTTCCATAACAAATGGCAATAATTGAGGTAGCATTAATTAATTTATTATATTAATTCCGTTTTTCTTTTTGTTGTTAAGAAAATTGGGTATTGTTATCCAAAACATTTGAAATGTCAAAATCATCATCATCATCCCATTGATTTGATGGGACAGAATGGTCATCAAGAAGAGGGAAACCAATATTTAAACATAAATCAACCTGTAGCATTTTATCAATTATGTACTAGTACTATTTTAGTAATTTTTTAGTTATTTATTTTATTGATTATTATTATTAAAGTAAAAGAAAAAGACTAGACTCCGAGTAACTAGCGAAGAAATTATATAATAGTTAAAGATCTGGAATTCATTCAAGAACCTCAAGAACTCATCATGACATAAATATTACTGACCAGAAAACAGGAAGAAAAACAGCGGCAAAGCAAAATCCTCCCCCAACAACCCAGAAAAAGCGAAGGAGAAAAAAAGAGAGAAATCAAGGCGAAAAAGTTCATCTATTCAAGCCAGGTAAGCGTTAAAGTTCTTCTCTTTTAATCCAAAAGGCAAGAAAAAGGCACGTATTTTTTTGTTATCCTTTTTAATTCAGTACATTGTTTTCTCCAGTATCTTGCGGTGAAGGCTATCTATCTACGCAATTCCTGTTGTGTCTTTCTCTGTGCTGTTTTGAATGAATTGATATGGTTGGATTTTTGGTACGTTTGGTTTGGAAATCATTCAGTTTGTCGTGTTTGACTTTACCAGCATATTTCTAAATTTCTGGTTGCTTCGTCTCTTTTTCCTAAACCCTTCAACGAGGATGGATGAAGGGTTAGTTTGGGTTGTTGAGACTTGCCCCCCCTTATTTCACAGATCATCCAAAGATCGTTTCTTGTAGGTAAAATATATCTAGAAATTGTTAAGTACGAGGAAGATTCCTCAGAGGCATGCTTGGCCGTTTTCAGATTTTCGTTGTATTCATTTGCATAAAATATTAGCTTGATTTTGTGTCTTCCTTGGACTGACCCTGTTTCCAATTATTGTCTTTTCAGTCCTGTATACACAAGTGCTCCTAATTTGATCATAGATGTGGCCTTTATATGTTTTCTTGAACAAGCTTTTGAAAGTGGAAGAGGAAAATAATGAAGAACCAGCCCGAAGTCATTTGAATTTGGTTGAATCTTACCCATTCAACCTTCTTTTGAACAAGGGCAACTGTAATAGTGAGAACTTATCTCAGTCAGGGACTTTTGAAGTAAGTCAAACCAGCAATGCTTGCAACGATCTATTCAATGTTGTCTGATAATTGTTGTTGTTTTGTGCTATGATTTTATTAACAAGTCCTTCAAGATGCGCTTTTGGCTCTTAGGTGCCACATATAAACCAGCAGCACACATGGGATTGTGGTCTTGCTTGTGTTTTAATGGTATTGAGAACTCTAGGCATCCACAGCGGGGATATTGAGGAACTCGAACAGCTCTGCCGTACAACAAGGTGACTTTAATATCCTTGATTGCATAGTTTATTTCCTTTCTTTGTTATATTTCTTTCTGCAAAAGATGCTTATCCACTTGTTCTTACAGGGCAAGGTCCATTACTTAAGCTCTTTAATCGTTAATGATGTTCTTTTTACGGTCAAACTTTCACTGAGATAGATATGTATGACTGGCTTTGATGACTTGCACAAAGAGCTGAGATATAAATTATACATCATTATTCACCTTCTTCTTTGGCTGTGAACCACGTAGCGTGCTCTAATTCTAATGCTATCATTTTCTGCAGTATTTGGACAGTTGATTTGGCATATCTGTTGCAAAAATTTAAAGTTAAATTCTCCTACTTCACCGTAACAATAGGAGCGAACCCAAATTTTTCAGTGGAGACATTCTACAAGGTGATGCACTGTGTCATGAATGAACGTGTATGCCTGAATTGTATGCTTGCATTGTGAACTCCTTATTTGAGAGTCCACTGCTGGTACTTGCTGATGCGCAATTTAAATTTTTTTAGATTCATATAATCCATTTCCTTCTTGTTACCATACCTGGTGAGCTAAACATGTCATTGAGGTGCCTTCTGAATCTCCTCAAGATCTCTCTACGGGTGTAGTTCTTAACTTGTGAACTATTTGATAAATTTAATGTGGTCTTTTGAAGGATGGACAGATTTTTTGGCAGCTTATTTAGACTCTAATTCTAAGGATGCTTACAGTGCACTGCACTGTGTGCTTATGATATCATCTTTCATAACCTTACATTAATTTTACAGGGATATTAAGAAATAGAAAGCTAAATATGATATAGAAAGTAGTGCCCCTCTTTATGAATGTGAAATTTCAAGTGTTGAACTGGCATGAAAACATTATTGTTAATCCTCTATTTCAAATGTGGTCCCTTAATTAGGTTTCAATATGTACATTGATTGAAAGTTATAAGAGAGCTACCTCCTTTTCTTTCGCTCTTCATCAAGGCCGTGTCTGGTTGAGAGCTTATGTATTGCAAAAGTCCCAAGCTTTGATTTTGTATATGTCACAGAATGAAATGGAAATGTTAGTGGGAATGGTATAGTGCTCTTCTTGTGAACCATCAACAGCATTCTGGCACCCTTTGTCAGGATGTCATGGCATATTTGTTTCTAGCGCGTGATTAGGTTTTTAAAACATTTTTGGGGTTAGTGGTCTCCTACAATCATAATGACTTTGGATGAGTAGCTTTTGGATAAGTTTATTCCTACACCAAGCCTCAAGGTTGTTTTGATTAAGAGCATCTGGAAGAACAATCATTTCTTTCTTGGAGAGAGTTTATTAGATCAAGTGTCTAAAAAATTATTTGTCAATTTTTTAACTAACTAAGGGTTTTGCCAATTATTACTCCTTTGGTTGTCTGCTGCAATTCTGAAAGAAGCAATCTTGCAGGACCAACTACCAAATGATCTGCTGCGTGTTGATATGTTGTTTAAGAGAGCACGTGATGCTGGTATTAATATAGAGGTAAGTGAATGTGTGGTGTTTCATTAAGTTCTCCTTATCAGTTCAGAGCAGCATTTTTGTTCATAATTTCTAAAGCTCCATCATGTTTCTCATGAGTTAAATCCCAGTCACTTCTCTTCTTCTTTTCTACAGTGCAGATCATTTAGTGGAGAAGAACTTTCTTTGCTAGTCTTGTCTGGGAAGTATATTGTGATTGCTTTAGTTGATCAGTACAAATTAAGGTACACCTTTCTTCAACTTTGTTCTGAATACTTATTTGGTATTCGATTCTTGTCTTTATTTTGTATGATGCATCTTTTCAGTCGATCTTGGCTAGAGGATGCATGTATCTCAGGTATCTATGGGGTCAGCCCAGGCTATACTGGTGAGAACTTCTCCGTTTGTGTAGTTTGATATTGTGTCAGCAATATGTAATGCGGAGTTGTGATAGTTTTGCTCGAAGCAGTTGTTATTGTGTTAGTTCCTTCTCCGTGTGTGTTGAATCCTTCATGTGAAACTATTGTAACTAAACTTTTATCATCAATTGGTTTTTTCTCGGTCCTGTTTCCTAAGCTGTTCCAGTTCTATAATTTTCTGAAGTTTTAGTTTCTGTTGCAGGTCACTACATAATAATTTGTGGCTATGACACCTCTACAAATGAGTTTGAAATTCGAGATCCAGCAAGCTCAAGGTTTAGCATCACGCTACTTTGTTTTACACTCATTAACCATACGAGAGATATGCATATGTAGGCACTGTGGGGGAAAAGTAGTTGTGAACAAATATCATGAACAAAGTGTATTATCATTCTTGGCAAATTTGTTAGAATGACAGTTGCAGCGTCAAATTTTTTGCAGGAAACACGAGAAGATCAGTTTGAGACGTTTGCAGGAGGCGCGAAAAGCCTTTGGTACAGATGAGGATCTTCTATTGGTAATTCTAGTTGCATTACTAATTGCTTTTGAGTGTGTGTGACGATATTTATAGAGTAATGAATGAATTTTGTTTCGCAGATATCCTTGGAGAAAATAGAGAATGAGTGCAGCAGCCCTTTGCTGTCTCTATTTCCTTAAATGATGTTTAGCTTTCCTGTACATTTGTACATGGTCCCAGATATACATGTAAATTATTGTAGCCATGTTATAATTACAGTGTACGATGTAATCTTCATTCATGAAGGAAGCTGTGTGTAAATTTGTTGCAGACTGTAATCCTCTTGTAAACACAAGTATAAAAACATCTCAATATCTGACTGATGAAGTTGTTCATTTCTTTTCTTTTCATTCTTTATTAGTGTTCAGACTGTTCGTTTTGAAAATAATTTAAAAATCTGAAATGGTATATTAGAAAGAGTAATGATATACTCAGTAATAAATTATAGTAATTTTTTGATAGCAACTCATGTGGCATGCATTCATTGGGCAATTATGAGTATTTGTGTATTAAGAATTTCATGAGTATACTTAGATTCTCAGTCCGATGCTTCAAGTTCTTTATCTTCTTCTGATGAAGAACTTACAGGTACTAAGTGACGTAGGGCGGCGGACTCAATGACGTAGGGCGGCGGATTCATAATCCCGGACTCCAAATGAAAGCGGACTCGAAGTAAATTATCAAATAGAATTTACACATCTCCTCTATAAAAGGAAATGAACTCCATCACTTGATGGCATCGGTTGAAATCCTTAGGCGAAAAACCACTTTCAATCTCTTGTAAACATTTTCCTTCTTCCATACTTCCACTTGTAAACTACCACTTCATCTTTGTATTTCTTTTTTTATTAATATCAAATAATTGGCCAATGAATGCATGCCACATGAGTTGCTATCAAAAAGTTGCTATTATTTGTTGCTAAAACTATTATTACTCGAAATATATTAAAAATGACGAGAAATTAGTATAAAAATGAAAACTTAACAAACAACCACGAGGTTTTATCCATGCCTCATGTGAAAGGAAATAAAATGGCGAATGAGGCCCAATTTCAGCGGCCCAAATTTATTATTCGTGGTGGACTACTGTATTACTATGTGATATGTTGTGGTTGAATTAGCTTGGGCCGTTAGGCCCAGAACAAGAGGTAGTTGTGGGCTGTACTCTGAACGCGAATATGGGTCGGGCTTTTGTTTCATAATGGGACCCAGTCCACATCTTAAGAGGAAAAAAAAAAAAAATAGTTACGCATTCTCTCGGTCCAATAAAATAAATGGAAATAAAACTAAAGAAGTTACTTGACTTATTATTATATTTTAAAATCTTTAATTTGTCAAGGTTACTTTATGGATAGCGGCGTTAATGTTCTGGAAAATGGAATAAAAGAGGGTGGAAAAGAGCAAAAGAGAGGGAATATTTTGAGAATTTAGAAGCAAATGCGGTCGTATCATATGATAAAGATTAAAGAGGTTCACAACCCATTAATGAAATCATGATTTGGATTATCATCAAGTTGAGATTCCATTCAAAGACAATCAAAGGAAAGAGATCACTTTTCTTTTTTTTTCTTTTTTTTTTTTAAATTAAGAAGAAAAAAGAGACAGCCGGACATGGGGAGTGGTGCAAATTAGCAGCTTGGCAAGTCTTCTTGTTGTAGAGATTAGAGAGGTTGAAAGAAAAGTATGGAAGAAGTGGGGGATGGAGATGGGCAGAGAAAGACAGACGGTGGATTTATTATTTTTATTTATTTATTTTCAACAATTTATTATGTTAGCGTGTATTATAAGTGTATGCAGGAGATTGAGAGAGGAGAAGAAAGAAGTTAAAACACTCGCATGCAGGGTCCTATTCTTCTGTTGTGTGTTTAAGTATGATATAAACTGGTAGAGTCGAAATCGAATTCTCAGTGACGTGTTATGCATCACAACAACCGTTTGAGGACAGATTCGTACCTAAAGGCAGAGTCAAAAGGAGCGAAGGCATTTCGTATTTGGTGGAAGATATATATATTCATGTTTGTAATTTAGAACAAAAAGAATGAGTGGGTAGTGTGTACGAGATTACTACATAAACTCCTTTGTGTCTTCTCCGACAATACTCCGATATGGGTTTTAACTTTTCCCTTTAATCGGGGGGCTGTCTGTCTACTCCGATCATTAATTAGATTAAACTAATGATGAATTGTCTTGTCCTTTACTACACAATTAGCCCTTAATTCTATCTGATTGCCTCCATTTCAATTTGTTTAAGTATTTGCAATTTGTTTGCCATGCTGATTGAAGCATGTTTTCCTTTCCGTTTTTTCGGCTTTCTGATTCGGCGGTCCCACGTACCCCAGTCAATGTGTTGGGCAGCTTCAAGTTCCGCTATAAATTGTGCATTTTTTAATGTTGCGAGGAAAGAAGTAATATTATTCGGGGCTTGACTCGAAAATTCAAGAATTCACGCATGCATAACAATAGCCTTGTACAACTAACACAATTAATCATTAGTACTTGCTTGTATTACAACTATCTAACGGAATTGATATTTGCAGTGACGGTTTCGATATTTGCAACGACATTTTTGCGTGAAAAGACCGAAATGCTCTTGGGGTAAAAAAAAATTTTAAAAATCAAAATTTTTCAATCTGTTGGAATAATTTTTTTTTTAAAAAAAAAATTTTCCAACACTTTTGCACTTTTTTTTTAGTAGTAGTAGGAATGAAAATTTATTTTATTTTAATTTTTTTTCTCCAAGGGCATTTTAGTCTTTTTACAAAAAAATGTCGCTGCAAATATCGATTTCGTCGTTACAAATATCATGCCCCTTGTTTAATTACTTGTATCCAATACAAATATAAAGAAATACTCTCTCCGTCCCACTCAAAGAGTCCACTTTAAAATGTGTACAACTTATTATGGGTTATGAGTTACAACACTTAAAATAAGTAATTTACCATTATATTTTTCATTTATATCCTTACTTTAAAAGTAAGGATTAATTGTGAACCATACATTGTTATATTAGTAAGGGTATGTAATATAAATAAATTCAAAATGAACTCTTTAAATGAGACTTAAATTTTTTTTGAAAGTGAACTCTTTAAATAAGATAGAGGGAATAATTCGAAACGATGGTATATAAGGTGGTATTTTCATTGGAAAATGGTGGAGGTGGGTTGAAACATGGGGTGGGTGGTGTTGTCTTCTCCAACACCGATGATTCTTTCTGACACATTTTAAAGATTGATCATGCTTCCCTATTTCCGAGGCTCTCTGAGTAAGTAAATATTAGTACTTAAAGAAGAGCTTATGGCGACGTTGATGATAATGGCCGGCCATTGCTAATGCTAGTGGCCTGAAATCTGAATGCTTGCCATCTTCTTTCTGCCTGCCTTTCCCTTGGTGTTATTAATTACGTACAATTAATTAATTTAAAGGGAAACTAACAAATATGTATAATGAGGTTTGGTAGTATTTTCAAACCCACCAAAAACCATTAATTCCTCTCTTTGTTTTTTCTTTGCTATTATTAATAAAGAATCTGTGAGTCTCGTGCGTGTGGGGGGAGAACGTGGTTTCCTCGTATGCCAATCTGTTGCCACTCTTGTTTTAGTTTACTGTATTTCTCTTCTTCTTTGGTCAATATATATGGTCATCACGTTTCAGTTTCTCGATCTTCTTCTTTCTTACCATAACGCTGCACTCAGCACTCACTGATCAATGATCATTGCAGCCAAAGAAAAAAAAAATGCATTAACCCTAGCTTTGATTGAAGATATTTAGAGAAGGAATCAATTGAATGAATGATTAGATTCATTGAGTTAATAAGACTAATTAAGAATACAAACGTAGTTGATTAGAATTAGCATCTAACGTGACGTGGTTGCATGCATGTGCATCCAACACTCACTCAAATAAAGACAAGACAATGTTTTAAAACATGAATTTAGGATTCACACACCGCGCACCATCCCCTAAGACTAAACATCCAGAATCTATCTTTTCAAGTTTTAAGTTTTAACTGGATCGGCTTCGAAGTTACAACTTAACCGTTAGTAACACAATTTGATTTTCCCATATCCCACGTTCAAAACTCAACCGGGAGTGAGGAAAATATAATAAGAGTGGGTCTAGATCAGTTTGGCCCCAAATTCGCAACAACAAAAGAATTTTGTATTAGGATCCCTGTTACTACTACGTTCTTCCATCTTGCCTTTGGTTTTGGGTGTGAGGATTCATTGCAATTGAGTCCAAATTCAACGTACTCTTCTGGAGGATCACAAATCTGCCACCCATTCCTTAACTTAAAATTAAACCAACATTATTTATACACAAAAATCCCCCCATTCTTACTTCTTACAACCGTCTGTCTCTGTCAGCAATCCATCCAAAAAAAAATTGTAAGTTATTGCTGTGTAATTTATAACTCATAAATAAATAAATTACTAAATTCTTTTAATGAGCAGATTGAAGTTATACTAATTTTTAACATAATTTTTAAGAAGTAAGAGAATAATACTCTTTATATATTTTATTAGAAAAATTAACTTTTAAACTACTTATTAATATAATAATGTGTGATGGATAATTAACACACACTTAAAAAAAGTAAAATAATTAATAGAAAAAAAAAATCTGACATGCATCGGAACATCAATTTTGTCAAAAATAAATTATTATTTAATTTAAGTAAAATAATAATAATAATAATTTTTAAAAAAATGGTAAATAGTAGTTGGGGTTGATGAATAGTGCAGCACCAAGTTGATGCAACACTAATCATCAATATCAATTTGGTGAAAGAATTTTTACACAACCAAAATGGTGGGGAAAGTGCATGTATCATGGAGATGCCCCACGTGCTTACTTAAATTGCTCCTCTTACTAAATTACAGCCTTGATTGCCGAATTCAAATATCACAAACAAACACCATAATACTTTGGTCTTTATTTGCGA
Organism: Leptodermis oblonga; assembly: GCA_016801395.1. Lineage (NCBI taxonomy): Eukaryota > Viridiplantae > Streptophyta > Magnoliopsida > Gentianales > Rubiaceae > Leptodermis > Leptodermis oblonga. The sequence continues at coordinate 46,160,291 of CM028756.1, forward strand.
CTTGCGATAATGGGCCAAACTGCGTGCTCCGTTTTTCTTCCCCTTAGTTAGTACTAAGGTAACAATTTGTATCTCCTACGAATCATACGTTTGTTCCAAAAATTAATTGGGTATGTCTACTACAGCAGTACAGCCTACATAGTGATGTCAATAAGTTACAACAGGGAAAGAAACAAAAAAAAAATGTTATTTAAGCTTAAAACAACGTCGTTTGTATAGCGAGTGATAAATATGAAATACATGTGACTTGTCCAGAGGATATGGAAGGCTGCATGAAGACGTGATAGTGGAATTGGAGGAGGTGAATGCTGCTTTTGAAAGAGAAATCTGACCGTTGATTTTCAAATATCGAGTGAAGAGAAAAAGGAAGGGAAGCGTTGCTTTTCAACTTTGATGTGACTGACGTAGGCGTACAAAGAAAAAGAAAAAGAAAAAATGAGAAAGACTCAATTCATTAGGCGGGAAACTCTATAAATCTTTTGCGTAATGCCCAACCAAATATCCCCCGATCAATCGTGTCAACCTCACCAAATTTTTTTTTCTTTTTTCGATCAAGAATTTTTCAAAGACAAAAAAAAAAATTTAAACGATTAGAAAATCTCTTACTACTATTTATTGTAATTTATAATTAATTAGTGTTAAAATTTTATAATTAGTTAGTGTTAAAATTCTCTTTCTAGCAAATGATTGGTGTTGACAAACACACTACTAGAGCATCCTGGTGTTTTAGGTCTATTCTTTATTTATACAGTAAATTTTATATATTATAATTTTTTTTATTATTTAAAATATAACATTTTATTAATTTATATTTTAATTTAAAACTCTCTTTTTTAAGAAAATAAAAAAATGCGCCGGGGGGAACAAGTAGACCCCACCGCAGATTATGTGTCTGCAACTGAGCATCGTTCCCGGCCCACCTCATATACCTTATCCGTCCGCCGAACAACACCACAGTAATCTCTACCCGTGCCTGAAAATTAAATTTTTTTTTTATTTTTCGATTGAATTTGAAATAAAAGATACACAGATACGAGACTCCACCCTGAAAAGAAATAAAACAAAATAATTCAAGTTTCCCGCCAACACTCAAGTGGCCCCTTAACTCAATCGCATTACGACGATCAGCAAATCCCCGTCCGGCCGTCCCCACCAACCATTAGAGTCACATCTCCGATCTCTTTCCTTTTTTATCATATTTGTATCCACCCAAATCCAATGGCAATAAAAACTAAAACTGTAGCAACTTACTTGTACGATCTCTTTCCTTTTACTGGATTGGAATGAAGCCTTGCGTCCGCCTTCTTTGCAATTGCTATTCCTTTGGCCTTTTGGGGTTGTAGCAATTAAAACCGCCGTTGCCGTCTGAGTGACGGCAGATTTTAGGGCGAAATGGGAGGAAATCTGCACCGTCACGCAACTCCTGAGGTGAGGAGGTTGATAGTGACCGCCGTTAACTTAAACGGAGAACATGCGTATACTAATGACACGGAATCAACGAGGAGGAGAACGATACAGTTAATAATAGGCAAAGTAGTCAAAGAAAAAGAGAAGATATTCTATATTGTGTTGTGTGTGACCCCGGCGCCCGAAGCATGCGCCGCGATTAGTTTTCTAACACCCATCGCCTTTTCTTCCCTTCCCTATTCTTTTATTTGTGATAACCAATTTTTATTTTCAGAATGACATATTTTATGTCTATTTTTCACTACATCCTTTATAGCAATTGATGCGATATATATTTATTGACCAATGAAGTGATATTAATAAAAATTTAACAAATGAACGTGTGCCACGTGTTGCTATATAAAAGTGTTGATGTGATTTATTGATGAATCTATCATTACTCATCCCATAAGATAGCGGAAGTAAACAATATCTAAAATAATGTTTTAAATAAATTAAATTACAACGATAAAAATATTATGATTATCAACCCCTAATGTTTTTTTGTTTTTTAAGAGCATTGCCACAAAAAAAAGAAGCTAAAGGATGACGAGAAGAATGATTCTGGCAGATGTTGCTAATGATTGTGCTTAAACCTTTAGTACTAAGGGTCCACAAACACAAACACAAACACAAACAGCGGTTATATAGTTGTAATTACCGTGTCTGTGTGGGTCAGTTACATATGAAATAATAGTATTGAGTTAAAATATCTAAGTGGGTTCCATGTACTATGATTCATCCCCGCTTTCCATAATTAATTATTATTATCATTATTATTATGGGATTAAAATCCATGGAATGTTCTGTTCCGATTCAATATTTACAGAAAGAAAAAAATAGAAAAAAACAGAGAAATTAACGGGACAAATCAATTAAGAATGTGAGAGGAAAGAAAACATTCAGTTCCGTGTACGGCGTCAAGATTTGCCGTGGAATTCGTTTCATACACAGTTTTGGCGAATGTCTGTTGTTGTTGTTGTTGTTGACAGTGTAGTCAGTGTAACCCGTGAACACTTTTGATACTTAATGGTCTTTCTCCTAATCATCTAATCAACATGTAGGTTTCTGTTCAATCGTGCATGTGAAGGTTTTGTTGATCCATACATATTTTGTTAACAGCAACAATACACTCATTGAAAATTTACTCACGGTCATCGTTGAAGTAATCGTAAAAGAAAATATTCATGTGGTGTCACATCAGCAATCGAATATTTTTATCTTATATTTTATTTTCTCAATTATTTTTATTTTGTTAAATCCTAATATCATTGTTGGGTATTAAATAACGGGTGAGACAATTCGTTCAATTAGTAATGTATCATAAAACATTGTCGTTGAATAAATAGTTTCATAATATTTTCCTCAAATTACACATGAAATAGTTACCATGTACTATTTTTATGTTTATATATATTTTCTCAATCATTATGACGTTTCGTGGGTTTTAAAAAAAATTTAAAAAAATTAGCCGTTGACTATTAGGCATTAGCAAAAGTTTACAATGATTTGTTGGTAGTTAGTAGGAGAATTGAAGGTTCGACGGTGACGAATGACACACCGAGACGCTGTTAGTACATGATTGAGGTAAGAGAAATAGCACGGATAATTTGTAATTTATTACTCTCCACATTCTGTAATAATTTATAATCTTTTAACCTTTACTTGTTTTTAAGGTAAAATATCGTTTATCAAAAAAGCCAAAAAAAAAAGGGAAAAAAGAAGGACAATTATCATGCAAATTAGAAGATTTGGGTTTTTTTTTTCAAATAAAATAAAATAATAATATTTTTTATATTACATTTAGATTTACTAATAGGTTTATGTGTGTGGTTCACAGTGCTTTCACATTTCAAAGGCAAGGGTATCAGTGACAAAATGAATGTTAAATTATTAATTTTATATATTGTATCTTATCATACATGAAAATTGTAAATTTCAAAAAGAGTAACGATAAATATCTCAATTAAACATCACAACTTTTTTCATAACAACTCATTTGAAAATAATTCATTGGTTAGATTTTTGTAAAATTTTATTAATATCAATTAATCTGCCAATAAATATATGCCACGTGAGTTACTATAAAAAGTTTATGATAAATTAATTAAAATATTTATCAGTACTTTTTTTAAATAACATAACCATATGTTAAATCACTATTTTTTTTTTTTTTTTGGGTGTGATACAACCAAACTTTAAAGGTGGTTTAGAATAGTTTCTAATTTGTGAAATGACCAAACTTAAGGTGGAGTGATTCCTTAACTTTGTGTTTATCGTATGATAATATTCACAGAGTAACTATATTTAATGACACGTTCATTATCACAGATTCGTTGTACTGCCAACTAAGGATTACACGACATATTAGTGTGAATTTGTAATTGTAAATATTATTACCGTGTTTATAATCGCAAATAATTAACATTTCAACACACTCGAATAAATGAGATATTTTGTATATGGTTCATTGAATGCTTTAAATGGCCCAAAACCCTCAACCTTATGGCCTTGTTCTGTAAGTAGACTCAAGTCATCGTTTGAGTCTCATTTTGATTTTATAATATTTTTTTGTCATTCATGGCTATGAAAATTTTATGATGAATTAATTGAAATATTTATCATTACTTTTTTTAAATAACATAACCATATGTTAAGTCACTGTTTTTTTTTTTTTTTTTTGGGTGTGATACAACCAAACTTTGAAGGTGGTTTAGAATAGTTTCTAATTTGTGAAATGACCAAACTTAAGGTGGAGTGATTCCTTAACTTTGTGTTTATCGTATGATAATATTCACAGAGTAACTATATTTAATGACACGTTCATTATCATAGATTCGTTGTACTGCCAACTAAGGATTACACGACATATTAGTATGAATTTGTAATTGTAAATATTATTACCGTGTTTATAATCGCAAATAATTAACATTTCAACATACACGAATAAATGAGATATTTTGTATATGATTCATTGAATGCTTTAAATGGCCCAAAACCCTCAACCTTATGGCCTTGTTATGTAAGTACACTCAAGTCATCGTTTGAGTTTCATTTTGATTTTATAATAGTTTTTTGTCATTCCCAATAAGCATTTTTACATTTTCAACACATTTTTTTACATTCCTAATGTAATTTTAATATTATAAAATCAAAATAAAACTCAAATCATGGCTTCATCTAATTGTCATTAAAAGTCACAATTTTCCATGTTAAGGTTACGAATGCTTGCAAGTTGTAGATTGTATATTTTTATTTGTTACAAGAGGATCAATACATTACTTTGCCATGAATAGAAACCATAATACGGCCTTCGTTTCATTTAAATAGTTCATTTTCAAACAAATTTTTTGTACCATTTAAATATTTCATTTTAAATTTTAAATTTATTTACATTACATACCTTTACTAATATTACAATGTGTGGTTCACAACTAACTTTCACTTTTAAAGTAAAGATATAAGTGAAAAAGTGTAATGATAAATTACTTATTTTAGATGTTGTACATAATAAGTTGTACACAGTTTTAAGTAGACTATTTGAGTGGAACGAATGGAGTATTACTTTAAGAATTCATATATAATTTATTGAAACTAAAAAAATTGATACATAATTAACAAAGCGATACTGTTTATCGTTACATATGTTTGAATTGATAAAGGTTTAAAAAAAAAAAGAAAAGGAGTTCTTGTGGAGCAAGTGCAAGACTTGGAAGTTCCATTTTGATGTTCTTCACATCTCAAATTGAAATTCAAATTCAAAATAAAAGTTGAAGTGACCTTAAGGGCCTGCTCACTTGGTTTTGGTTTTGAAAACGGTTTTGTTTCAACAGTAAATGTAATATATTTTAATCATTTTTCATTATTTTTAATATAATTTTTTACTATTCAGTATCTAATTTTTACATTATAAAATTATTTTTCAAAACATATTTTTAAAATCGTTTTCTCAAACCAATAAAAAAGAACAGGCAAATTTAAATAAGTTTGAAATTGGTGTAAGGTCCTAATAAGAAGTTGTTCATGGAGTGAGTCTCCAATGATTCAAAACCATAAGACAGTACTACTTTGTCCAACAACTCTCCAAAACAAAATGGGAATGCTGACATCATCTCTCCCACTCCCCAGAGATTGCCAAAAAAGCAAAAGATTGGGAAGACGCAACAAATTAATGCTTGTTAGGTGACTGAATGACAATGGTGGTTTTGATTTTGAATTCACCATCTTAGATTATTATTTTATTTTTACTAATTTAAAGAACTGCTTCTATATTAGACTTTTTAAAGAGAAGTAGGTTTTAAATTTCAAGCTTAAATTATTTATATTTTCCACTTAACTTATACCATGTTGTATTTATTTGGTCATTCGAATTTGAAAACGTTCCTCAATCAATTTTAAAATTTGTTACAAAATGATCAAAATTGAACAATATTTTAATCATTTTTTCTTGTTAACACAGTGAAATTTACATATATTAACATTGGCAATAAATGACCAAAAAAAAAAAAAGACTTGTAATCATTTCAGTTAAAAGAATTCAAAATTCAAACCAATTTGACTATTAATTACTAAGAACTTATGGTAAACAGTAAACATTAAGTAGAAAATGGTTGGATCTGGACGTGAAGGAAATACTAGTTGGCAAATTGCATTGGGGTTGGAGCTGTATTAGCTGTAAAGTAGCAAGTAGGGCTGTTTACGTTTACCACCGATTTTAACCGCTACGGTAACTCGCGAATAGGTTACAATGGAAGACAAATGTATCCAACCCAAAATAACTAAAAAATAAAAAAAAATTGCCGCTGTTTCCCATTTGTTGCATGAAGACGGGTCCCTCTTAAATTTTCCAAACCTCCGCTGAGCATTTTTAATTTTTAAATTTCCCAAAAAAAAAAAAATCCTCTCTTGAAATGGACCCCACCAGAAAATAAAAATAATAAAAAAATACACAAATCTCAAACTCAAAACGACACCGAAAGGCCGAATTTGATTTTTGATTTTTTGAAATTGGGCTTTTAATTTTTTTTTTTTTAGGTTTTTTCTTGTCTCAAAATGACCCGGAAACCTTAATAAAAAGCAAAGCAAACCCTCCCCTATTTCCCCTCTTTCTTGTGCTGCCTCCTTCTTCTCATTTTTTTATTTATAGTTTCCCTCTCTTTTCCTCTGGGGGATAATCTGTACCCTTTTTCCTTCTCTCTTCTTCTTCTCTTCCCCCAAACACCCCCAACTCTCATTATTATATCGTGTACAAGCAGCAACAACTCACTAAGCACACCTCCCATCATTACCCAGCAGAACTCTCTCTACTCTTTTTTCTTGCTCCCCTAGTATTTCTAAAGGAAGATGGGGGAGAAGCTTGATGAAGCAGAGTTTTGGTTGCCTTCTGAGTTCCTGACGGACGAGGATATACTCATGGACCACAACAAGGAGAGGCTTGGGCTGTTGAAGTCTAACCCGCCGGCCCTTCGTTTCCCGCCTGCTTTTCCGTTCGACTATGGGTCATCCGCTCTCAGTTCTCCCGTTGAGTCGCTTGTTGGGTCTGCCGAAACAGAGAGCAGCGACGAGGAGGATTTCTTACTCGCTGGGTTAACTCGCCAGTTAACTCTCCATGATGCTCCTAAGCTCATCCCAACCCCACAACATCATGAGGTACTTGCCCCCTTTTTTCTTTTGTGTTTTTCTTATTAACGTTGGAGATTCTCTTAAATACCTCAAGTAACCTGTACTGATTTCGTGTTGTTTTGTTTCAGCAAAAGGTGAAGGTGGTATCGGGTTCTCCTCAATCGACCCTGACCAAGGTGGGTAGTTGGTCGGGTCGGAGCACCATGTCCAGCAACGGAAGCCCTAACGGACCCTCTCAGGTGTCATCTCCTCCGACCACGCCGCTGGGAGTGGAGAACGACCCATGGGATCTAATTTACCAAGCGGCCGGTCAAATTGCAAGGCTTAAAATGAGCGGCGCAAATGGGCCAACAAGAAATCCAGGCATTTTGGGTCCTCATCAACGCCTTCCCTCTCCCCCGCCGCTCAAAAACTCGTCTCCTTCTAGCATATTCGACTCGCATGTAAGTATTTATTTTGGGGGTTTTATTTTTCCTTTTTCGTTTTGTTTACTTTTTTCTATATCTAGTTGGTCTTAACTTTTCGTTTATCTCGATCAGTTCGTGAAGCAAGATGCATGTGGGATTTGGAGCAGGGAGGTTCAAAACGGTTGGAGATTTGATTCCCCAGATATCTTAAGGAGTATAGGTGGACGGGTTGGAGTGGGTATGGGAAATGGAATGGGTCGAGCTCCATGTGCTTGGTCCGGTCAACAAAGAAATCAACAGTTCGGTGACTTTGGAGTGAAGGGTGGGGCGTTTGTGGGTGGAGGATACGGTTATGGGTATGGATATGGAGCTGGTGGTGGGGTCTCCGGTGGAGGTGGGGGTGTGAAAAGGGAACGCGCTGGGACCGGCGTGTTTTTGCCTCGAAGATATGGGAATAATAGTAACTATGGTTGCAAGGCATCAGAATATCGGAAGAAGCCAGGTAGTTTACAGCTTCTTCGACTTTAACTAGAATTGCTCCAGAAAATTTTCCTTTCTTAATTGTATTCTTTTTCATATGTTAAACAGTGTTTTCTCTTCAAATTGCCGTCTACTGTTTCTTGAATTTTGGAAGATTTGCTGATTTTACGAATAAGGTGTGATTAGCCATTGTATATTTACTTGCCATGTCCATTGAAATTCTTATTAAGTTAGCTCTATGTAGTGGTTGCTGATAATGTGGTGGTCATCAGTACCCAGAGACTTCAAAGGTGGAAAGAAAAATTAGAAGTGAAAATTTGTGTGGACAGCTGTGGTTTGTTTGTTGCCTTTTTTTTTCTCTGCTTCTGCTCTGTTTGAGAGAGTGATAAGACTCCTTTTGACTAAACAGAGTTAGATCCAGAAATAGCTGGATTTTGCTTTTTCCCGCATCTTCAGCTTTGGATCCATCTTTTGCCATAATTGTAGGATTAGGCGTGAAGTGATGGATTTTATTAATAAATTAAAATTTTCAGTTACAGTAATTTTGTTTTTGACTTGAGATGTTTAAACTTATTGTTTTTGTTGGCATTCACATGCTTCCACTTTAACTGATCTTCCATTTGTACCTATTCCTACTTTGTAGGTTGCTCTCCTCCCTTTCTTCCCAACAAGGCCCCGCAAACCTTGAGCCATGGTTTCGACAGCTTCAATGGAAATGTTCAGCCAAAGTCTGCTAGGTTCATCAACAACAATGGGCCCTTGATGGGAGATTATGGTAAGCATATCTATTTCAATGAAGAAAACATCTCTGTTTCTTGAACTTATTAAAAAGTGTTTTGTGATGTTTGTGTTTGAAATGGTCGGTCTAAATTTGCTGTCTTTTCGTTTGTTTTCAGAAGCATCAGTGGCTAGAAGAAATGCATTGTTGGCTCAACAAAGGCGAAATCTATGCCCAGAAGGAGCAATCAGCCATGATATCTGTCTTCCTCAGGAGTGGACTTATTGAAGACGAAGAAGAAGAAGAAGAAAAAAAAGGAGGGCGTCTGCTAGAAAGAAACACATAGGAAATATGGTAGTGAGAAGAAGAAGAAGAAGAAGAAATAGTAGGGATTGTTTATTTTGTTTTTATGAGCAAAAACGGTAGTATTTGTTAGTATGGGAAAAAGAATAAGGGAATGCAATATTTGGTGTGTAGGGAAAAAGGTAGGTTATAATTTATAATTTACAGTGAAGAGAAGGAGAGGAGGTGCTTTGTTTTTTTTGGGCTTGGCAATAAAAATAGGAAAATAGTAGGGGAGTAGTATGAATAAGATAGAACTACAGGGGGGGTAGTACAAGGAAATTGAAGAAGTGGTGTTTTTTTGTGTGCACTTTTTAGTGGGAGGTGTTGTGTGCTATCCGCAGTGGGCCCCTCTTTCTCTTCATGTAATATATATTTTTCTTTCTTTATTAGTAATAACATGGAATTATTATTATTATTATTATTAAAAATGGTCCTATGAATCTGGTGCTGGGTGTTTGAATGTTGATTAGTTGCATGTGGGGGTGAACAGTTGCCCAGAATGACAAAAAAAATGAGCTGTGTGTGTTTGGGAGATTTGTTTGGTTTTGTCGTAATATTATTAGCGACTGTCGATTGTTGCTGCTAATAAATTCGACCTTGAGCATAACTTTTTTTTTTTTTTTGACATTTGCTACTGCTAAAGTAAAAAAAGAAAAGAAAAGAAAAGGAAAGGGGGCAGAGGTGGGGAGGACTTTTGGGAAGCGGGGTAGCTTCGGCGTGAAGAATAGGGATTTGCGATGTGTGGTTTGTGGGCCCCATTGATGAAATGAAAGGAGCGACCCCACGCGGGTTTTGGGAGTGGTTTGTGCGTATGGATTTGTCTTTTGAAACGGTTCCCACTCTCCCTCTCCCTGCGTTGGAGGAACTTCCAGTTGGAAGTTGAGTTGCTATTTCTTAAATTATTTTTTTATTGGTCCTTTAATTTGGATGTTATTTTTTGTTAGTCTTTTATTTATAAAAATAATTTTTTTTTTCTATTAGAATCTTTTGTTTGGAAAAATATTTCATAATAATGAACTCAAATTTTAGCAATATTTGTAATTTGATTGTATTAATGTGTAAATCTCCAATGTTAGATGTAATATTGTCGAAGTTTGTGTTCTTCTCTATTATTTGGAACAAAATTTGAAGTGTGAAAATGAAATATATTTAAATTAAAAGGATCGAAATAAGATAATTACTAAATCAAGAGATTAATGGAGTAATTTAAAGTAGTTTTCTAAAATTATAATTTTGAGTTTTTTTCCCCGGTTGTTTTTTATATTCAAAGAGAGAGAGAGAGAGAGATGGGGCAACATTTTGGGTTGTTGTGATCTGTTACTGCTGCTTTCAGTGCTGGAGTTGTTGACTTGGTCAGTTATTTCTGCTTTTTTCTTCCCTTCTTGCGTTGGATTTGTTGTACCTTTTTTCTTTTTCTTTTTCTTTTTCTGGTGGTAATGGTATCCACCCTAAAGCAAAACGTACAACTCCTAGTTTTATCTTTGTATTTTGAGATCAAAATTCAATTCTTTCTTATGAAGAATCTCCCAAAAGAAGTGAGACAGAAAATGGAACATCCCCTAATCTAATCCTACAAATATGGGGAAACCCAAAACCATATTTAATTCAACTACTGTTGCCTAATTAATTAATTAAACTTTGTATAAAATTGAGTTGATATATATATATATATAAGCGGGTGGTTAATTTGGGTCAGAAGTGTGAAGAACAGGAGGGAAAGAATTTGTCCAAGATCCAACGTTTGTTGTCAGAAAGAAAATAGTGTGGGAAAGCAAAGGCAAGGCACAAAACAAAAGCACCCACCCAAGTTCCTCGTTTTTGTTTTTGTCTGCTCTGGCTGTGCTACTTCTTTCTTCTTAGTTATCCGCACCGCCCTGCACTCCACTGGGTTTCTAAACTTTGAATTGAACGGTCAACTTCCACTATTACCGCCATTCATAAACAGACAATACATTCGGAAAATCGCACTCTGTTCCTATACGTTCTCATCCCTAATCACTGCAAACACTTCAAATGAAACTGGATGAATAGTATTAAGGTGGTAATTAGACTAGTATGTTATAGGGTGGTTAGAGTGCATTTAATTGAATTACTACTTCCAAGGCAAGAACATGGAGGTTTCAATCCTTGTGATCTAATCTTTCATAATCATTCATACCTTTAAAAAATGTCACACCCACTCTCTCTCTTTAGTTTGTTTCTTGGCTTAATTCAAACTTTCAACTTTCCTCCTGTTTGAATTTAAAATTTGAACTCCTAATTCTTTTAAAAATGTTTTAATTTTTTTTTTTTGAGGGGACTAATGGACTTTTTGCCGTTTTTTGTTTCTTCGTGATATAACCATAAATAATTGGTGTAGTAGTATTAGTAAATAATGAGGCAGACCCCTTCCTAAAAGCAAAAAAGCAGATGATGATGGGTGTTATTGGATAAGGGTATTTCTTTACTTATTGGTGAAGACATGATTCCCTCCCGCGTTAAAAAAAAAGTATATGTCATTAACGTAAGCATTTGAGCTAATTAAGTCGTCTACCTACACTCACTCATTATTTACATGCAAAATTAGTGTTGACTTCACACAAACGCTAAAATCATAACATAAGAAACAATACACAATGTTAATTGATTGGCAACACCTATTATTGGAATTAATTAACAATACATGTACTTACGTGATTAGTTAGTGCTTACCCTTAATACGTTGATTCCCTGACCTAATCGGAGTTGTTAATCATTGTGTTTGTGTTGAGGTCAACCAACCAAAAATGGATTAGATCCAAATTATCCAATCCAATTCCATATCTTCATTTTTAACTTCCAATTTTCGGACAAACTCCTTCTGCATGTGTTGCAAGCATCTTACGACTATTGTGTTGTCCTAATCCTACCTCTAACTTACTCCAATTTTTGTTCCATTTGTTTATTTACAAGTTTTAATCGAGTCAAAATTCTCTGTTCGTTTATTTAAATAGACAAACAAAGACGTGCTAATTTGTCTACCAGTGTAGAGTCGTACTAATTAAGAGAAGTTAGCCAACGTAATTAATGGATTAGTACTTGTGTTTTGGTTTGTTGCAAATTAAGTAAGGGATTGTTTGATGATGGTTATGGATCTCAGAGTGGACTCAGCATGTGACAAAACATAGAGGGAGAGGCAAAAAGAATATACAAACAAACAGAGCACCACTAAATAATAATAATAATAATAATAATCATCAAGTCAAGGCGTCCACGTTGATGTTGTTGATGATTTTAGTTGAGATTTGAAGGGAGCGTGCCCAGAAGTAATCATGCAATTACCTCCTCCTCGCTCCATAATTACAACGGTGGATCCGAGGGACACCTATTATTATTATTATTGCCCAAACATAATTTTTTTTTTTTGGCCCCTCAAAATAATTGCTGTCTTCCTCCTTTGCTACTCACTAGACCGACTTAAATAATACAACTGTTTATGAGTCATGTTATTAAGTTCGGATTAATAAATTTGAATCAGAGATTCGAATTGTAATATATTTAACTTATAATCATCAAATTAACAGCCACCAAAAACATTAAAAAAAATTTGACAAACAATGCATGATTAAACTAATTAATGATGGATTGGGTCGGCATTATTTAAACAAATTTATTATTTGAAATAATAACTATACATTTTATACACACGGATGATTGATTGTTTCTTGTCGAAACGATTTCATAATATTATGTCCAAATTTAATAAAATGACATTTTTCTTTGTTTTCATATTTGGACGAGATAGAACATAATTATTTGAACATATAATCCTCACCCGCGTCGAAATGTAATGTGAAATGACATAGATGTCCCGGGATTGAATAGGATCCGATTGATGCAAGTTGGGAGGAAAGACAGAAGTGAGTTGTACGTTGGAAGAAGGTTGCGTCTGCGTGATTGTCTGGAAATTGCAAAGAAAAAACACAAATAAATAAATATGTTAATGATAATGACCAAGTCCTGGGAATGGGAAGAGTGTTCCGTGCTTCAACTTCAACTCGATAATGACACCTAGTAACAAAATAATCATCATCGCAAAGGTTCCCTTCCCGATGTCTGATATTTCGGATTCATTTTACACGGAATTGTTTGGGCCAACCAAGATTTCCAGTTATGGCTGAAAATGGCTTCTTCCAGAGAATTTATTGGGCCTGTTATTCTTCGCGGGACACTTTTTTTCAAATGAACAATTTGTTGGGCCTCAACAAAAGTATTGTTTTTCAACAAGTTCGAATGAGATTGTTTTGGACTGAAGTCCATCTACTAATGGACATCAAGTTTGCTATCTGGGCCTGTGAAACGCGAAACAATAAATAAATCGGCTTATTTTAAATGGAGGCCCGCGGCCCACTACGTGTTCATCTGCTCAAGAGGTCAAAGATTCGTTAGTCTCGAATTTTTCCACTCTCTGCCCGTCTGACGTTGGAGTACTATTTGTCGGGGAGGCGAAACCATTCGTCTTCCTTCCTTAATCTATAATTATATCTTCACGGAGAACTCAGAAAGAATGGCTTCCCTGCAGAATAAGATTACGATGAGCAGCCGACGTTTGTTACTCTTTCCGCTGCCATTGCAAGGCCACATCAGCCCCATGCTTCTGCTTGGGGATATTCTTCACTCAAAGGGATTCTCCATAACCATCATTCAGACCAAAATTAACGCAGTAAATCCTGATAACTATCCCAAGTTTGCCTTCCACACTATTTCTCATGTCTCCGAATCTGAAACTTCCGAAGCCAATCTGCTAACCCTTCTCTCCGATCTTAATTCCAACTACGTTGTACCCTTTGAGTCTGCCTTGTCTGAGTTATTGGCCGACGACACTTCACGAGGTTCAATTGCTTGTTTGATTTCGGATGCCTTCTTGTACTTCACAAGGGCAGTTGCTGAAATATTTCATCTCCCTCGATTGGTTTTAAGAACCAGCGGGATTTCTTCGTTTCGGGTCTTTGCTTCTTTCTCTCTTCTGGTTGAAAAAGGTTATCTCCCAGTTGAAGGTTGGTTGAACTTTTCATTTTATAAGATTACTGTGAAAAAAAAAAAAAAAGGGGACAATTTTTATGCGTTTCATTCAGTGAATACTTTTTTGTGTGAGCAGATTCAAGATTGGAAGAGCCAATTCCAGAGCTTCCTCCAATTAGAATCAAAGATCTTCCGGTCATCGAGTCATCAGCCAATCTAGAATTACTTTCTGAGCTCGTGAAGAATATGGTAGAAGAAACAAAAGCTTCTTCGGCTCTAATCTGGAACTCGTTCGAAGAGCTCGAACAGCCTGCATTGGCCACAATGCAGCAACTTTTCTCCATCCCAATATTTCCAGTGGGGCCTTTTCACAAACACTTCCCAATCGCCTCTTCAACGAGCTTGATATCCCAGGACAAGAACTGCATTTCCTGGTTAGAAAAACAGGCCCATAAATCAGTGATCTACGCCAGCTTTGGAAGCCTAGTTCAAGTACATGAAACAGAGTTAGCTGAGATTGCTTGGGGACTGTTAAACAGTACGCATCCCTTTCTCCTTGTGGTCCGGCCAGGTTTAATGTCCACTTCAGAATGGGCGCCACCGGAGTTTCTGGAGAAGTTGGACGGAAAAGGGCTTGTTGTACAATGGGCGCCGCAACATGAGGTGCTGGCGCATCCGGCGGTGGGGGGTTTTCTGACTCATAACGGATGGAATTCGACGATTGAGAGCATATGTGAAGGAGTGCCAATGATATGTATGCCTCGCCTCACTGATCAGCTTGTGAATGCAAGGTACGTAGTCCATGTTTGGCGAGTTGGAGTGGCGTTGGATGGTTTGGAAAGGGGAAAAGTTGAGCAGGCTGTGAAGATGTTAATGGAGGAAGAAGAAGGAGATGAGATTAGAGAAAGGATTTCAAAATTGAAAGAAGAAGCAAATCTTTGCCTAAAGGAAGGTGGATCTTCATATGAATCTTTAAAGAGCCTTGTCACTTACATTTCATCCCCCTTCAACTTGATCATATAGATCCAGGCTTTGTATTATTGGAATCATATTTCATTTATCATTTTAAATTTTATTTTGTTGGTTAGATAATTTGACGATTATTGTGTTATTACTATACTAGTTTTCAGTCAGTTTTTGAACTGACACACAATTTGTTCTGAATATAAAAAGAGAAATTTGTGGTAATTATCACTATCTTTTCATAAGGTGGAGTTGGTGTAGCAAAATTGACATTCCCAACTTGAGCTAGCTACCTTAGAGGACCATATTCATGTGCTCATAAATAACAAACGTTCATATTTCATAGTCATGGCCTTGTGGATTCATGATGTAGTAAAAGTGCTAAACTACCACCCTTAAGTTGGCCTTAGCTTCCACCTCCACATTGTGGTTGTTGGAGTAATTATACTCGATCTGTTGGTCCCTACAAAAAGTCACGTTTTAAATTGGATTTTGTAATTAAAAGAGAATTATACTATTGAATTTTTTTAACAATACGAATACAATTGTTAGATGCCTTTAAATGCAAATATAGTGAAGTTTTTACTTAATAAAACGAAATGTTCTTTGAAGGAGACTAGAAATTCAATGAACAGTCGATTTTAAAGGAGGGTTTATAGAATTACGTTTATAATAACAGAATGAGAGAATAATGATGAACTATATTATAATTGTGTTATAATATTGTTGTTACAATATGGAGAGGTACTAAGCCTTTATATAGGAGGCTAGAACTAGAGACATAGTAGAAAATATAGTGATACTAGGGGAGTAAGGGAGTGATTGTAGGAGAGTTATAGTAGGGGAGTGATACTAGAGGGAGTGATACTAGAGGAGTGATGCTAGAGCAGTGATAATAGAAGAGTGATACTAATAGAATCATGACTAATGTTATTACTCTAATAGTGGCTACTGCAAGTGCATTTAAGTTAGATAAATGGCTTTTTTCTTCTTTTTTTTTTTTCGCACTGACCTTAATGGGGAAATCTGCAATTAGACGTGTCAGCCTATCCTCCAAGACAAGTTCTGAAAATGAAAAGAAGGTTTTAAAATTAAAAGCGAGATGGTACTTCCCAGGTGGTACCGAGAACTATGTTCATCCGTTTGGGCCAGAAATTTTAGGCCTGTATTTTAACTTAAGTTTCAAAACAAATTTAAAAAATAATTTTATAATTAATTTTCATAATTTTTAATACAATTTTTTATTATTTATTTACATTTTTTTATATTTTTAATATATTTTTATATTATAAAATTATTTTTTCAAAATTAAATTTTAAATTTAGTTTAAAACTTAAGTTAAATAACATGCCTTTTGATTTGAAAAGGGAAATAAATTTTTTGGGCCAGGGAGAGAATTTCTAGAGAGTTGGATCTCAAACTTATCACCAAGACCCATGTAGGGTTATGAACAGTTGGAAGGAATCAATAGGGTGAACTTCTGGTGAGGTCAATCAAAGGATAGGAAGGAATCTTTCTTATATGTATGTAAAAGGTAATTGATATTTAGTTTGATAGATTCGTTATAGTTTTACTTAGATTTGCTGATTTTGACATCCGAGTTATATCACAGAGTTATTTATTGACTGTTGGTAACTTGACCGATGAGTTTGGAGGCCATGACGTAAAAGGCTGGACTCAACAAGAATCAATGTAATCCAAACTATAACTTTAATCAAATTCAAAATAAAAACGTGAACCTCATAAAATAATCCTTCGTCAGGCAGTGCTTATGTAGGGGTTGCGCCATCAGAATTCGGGCTTGAGGCTCTCACCTTACCAATGAGCCGGCAACTGATGGTTATTCGTCACAACTACTACCAAAAAGTTGTAATCAAGATAAAGAGTTCAATTTCGAAATCTTATCTTTGCATACCGCAAATGGTGATTTTAATATTGTGGTCACACTTGCATTAAAGTTATTAGTTGGGCAGGGAAAAGATGATTCGCTTTCAACAATCTTTTCTCCCGTAAATCTAAATCGGTAACCCAAATTTATTTTTGAATATGATACCAAGACTTTTTGTTCTTCCCCAAAATTTCCAAATAAATAAGAGTGAACTGTCCAAAATATTATTATATTTTTTCAGAATCTCTCGTTTGTAACTAAATTTTTTTTTTCTCCAAGAATGTCACCATACTTTCAAAAATTAGCTAAAAATGTCATTTTGAGTTATGTTTGACAGAATGGGCATCACATGCTTGTCATGTACAATGTTTCAAGGGTATTTCTGTCTTTTTTACTTTTATTTATTTATTTATTTTCCTTCTTCCCTAACTGTTCATCTCCCTCCACCACTTCCCTTCAAAACTTCCTCCTCTGCCTCCCTCCTTCCTACTTCCTCCAAGACAACTGCCGGAATATTAAAATATTTTTTTAACATTTCCTTATCTTCTCCCATCCCTTCTTCCCCCTCTCTCCTCCAAACTTCTGCAGCTCGTCTGCCTCCTATCCCTGTTCATCCCATCCCTTCAGTAAAGGAAATAAAAAGGAAGATGAAAGATAGTGGGTTTTGATAAAGTTTTTCTCTAGTGCCCCAATTTTGAGCTCTTTGTAAGAATTCTTCAAAGGATTTGTGTGCTGAATTGATTTGTGTGCTGAATTGATTGTTTACTTGCCCAAAGGAAAAAATTTTAAATTAAGTTCTTGCTTTGGCCGAGAAGAACTTGCTTCACGAGTTGTGGGTTTGTTCGGCCTTGGCCGAATCTGGCCTTACCCAGAATAATTTGTTGTGGTTTCTGAAGTTATTAGCTAAATCCCAACCAT
This sequence comes from Leptodermis oblonga, assembly GCA_016801395.1. Taxonomy (NCBI): domain Eukaryota; kingdom Viridiplantae; phylum Streptophyta; class Magnoliopsida; order Gentianales; family Rubiaceae; genus Leptodermis; species Leptodermis oblonga. The sequence goes on from CM028756.1 coordinate 46,178,058, forward strand.
TTGGAGAATGTTTAAGCTTGAAGGAAGTCACCATTTCAGATCTGGGAGGAGTTTTTGTTCGTATTTTAGTGGTCGGGTTACTGTTCATCAACGGGTTTAAAGGGTGAATTAGTAGCTTTTAATCCTAATTGATGCACAAAAACTGTGGAAACACCATGGGCTAGGCATAATCATCCCTCCCAAGCTGCTTCCTCACTGAAATTGGAGAATTTTTAGTCATTGTGCTTCGGGCTTTTCACATTACCGCCGGTGGTTTGTTGGTTCGCCGGAGCTGGAAAACTTCAGCACTCTCTTGTTGCTCTACTGGAATGGAAAATTGAGCATTGCGGTGGTGGTATTCGATTGGTTGAGGGGCGACGGGGGTGGTGGCTGGGAGGCGATAACGGCTGGCGGATGAGGGAGGAAGAAGGTGGAGGAGTTTGGAGAAGATGATGAATAGTTCATGGACGAAAATACCCTTGAAAAATGGTGATTCCGTTAAAGCTCCGTTAAACATAACTCAAAATAGCATTTCTGGCCAATTTTTGAAAGTATGATTACATTCCTGGGAGAAAAAAAAGTTTAGTGACGAATAATTTTAAAAAAGTATAGTGAAAATTTGCACAGTTCACTCAATAAATAAACATAAGCTAATCAAAATGTAAACTTTAACTTTCATAATAAATCGGTGCGTGCCACCCATCTTCTGTCACTGTGAATATGCATTAATGGGCACCTTTAACGAATGTATTTAACAAATGCAATTATTTTATTTTGTCTTTTTCATGTTGTTTTCAATCATTTTATGTATATTTAAATCTCGACACGCAATTTCAATACTAAAAAATTTATGAGACTAATATAAAAATAAAAGTATATCTTTCAAGTTTCACTTAATTTTCATTGAGGGTTTAACTCTTTAAATGGCATGAATGAAGTAATAGTTTCCAACATAAATCTAAGTTTCTCTCAGAACTCACTCCCCTGCCTGGTAATCTTTACTGATCTGAAGAAGCTTTCATGGCGGCCGATAATGGAAATGCAAAGCCGGAAACCATCAGGAAAGGCCGGCGTTTGGTTTTATTTCCAGTGCCTTTACAAGGCCATATAAACCCAATGATTCAATTAGCCAACATTCTTCACACCAAAGGCTTTGGCATCACCATTGTTCATACCAAATTCAACTCACCGGACCCTTCAAAGAACCCCCATTTCACCTTCCGCCCCATCCCGGACGGCCTGCTGCAACACGAAGCCTCCACGTCGGATATTTCCCATCTTCTCGCAAAGCTCAACATCAATTGCCACGGCCCTTTTCGCGAATGCTTGGCCAGTTTATTGTCGGATGCAGAAGGGGAGGAAGAGCCCGTGGCATGTCTAATCACTGATACTGTTTGGTACTTCACTCAAGAACTCGCTGAAAGCTTCAAACTTCCAAGGATTGCGTTTAGGACGACCAGCGTCTGTTCCTTTCTAGTATTTTACTCGTTCCCTGTTTTTCGAAAACTCGGATATCTGCCAAAAAAAGGTACCATCTTTCCTATTAGAAGAGTCTATTTTGAATTTGTACTATGTGAAATGTTGTACCACTGGGCTTTGTTCATTTCTTGGTGTTGAATTTGAATTTTAGAGTGTCAATTGGAAGAGGAAGTGCCGGAGTTTCCGCCTCTGAAAGTGAAAGATATCCCGGAGTTAAAGAGCGATGATCCCGAAGGTTTATTCCGCCTAATTCACAACATGATGGAGAAATGCAAGGCGGCGTCAGGGCTGATCTTCAACACCTTCAAGGAGCTTGAAGATGAAGAACTGAAAAAAACAGGGCAAGAATTTCTCGTCCCGACGTTTGCGTTAGGCCCACTTCACAAATACTTCCCGGCCTCATCCGGCAGCTTAATGGAACAGGATCGCAGCGCCATTAATTGGCTGGACAAACAATCTCCAAAGTCCGTTCTGTACGTGAGCTTCGGGAGCATTGCCGAAATGAACGAAGCCCAATTGTCCGAAGTGGCGTGGGGAATCGCCAACAGTTTGAAGCCTTTCCTGTGGGTTGTTAGGCCTGGAATGCTGCAAAATTCTTCTGGACAAAAAATTTACCAGATGGGTTCTTGGAGGAAGTGAAGGAAAGGGGGTACATCGTGAACTGGGCACCCCAACAAGAAGTTCTGGCTCATTCCGCAATTGGGTGTTTCTGGACACATTCCGGTTGGAATTCAACGTTGGAAAGCATCTGCGAAGGCGTTCCGATGATCTGTTCGCCGTTTTTCGGCGATCAGCTTGTGAACGCTCGATTTGTTAACGATGTTTGGAAAATTGGGGTGCATTTGGAGAAGCGGCTGGAGAGAGAGGAGATAGAAAGGGCGATTAACAGAGTAATGGAAGATGATGGGGATAATAAAGAAGGGAAAGAGATAAGAGAGAGGATAGGATCTTACAAGGTGAAGATTAATAATGCTTGTGTTGAAGAAGGTGGATCTTCTCATCAATCGCTGGAGAGCTTCATTGATTACATCCTTTCATTTTGAGCTCATTCAATCAATTTGCTTTTGATTACATTGATTCCTGCTGTGTTCTTGATTGAACTCTTAATTACTCCTTCCGTTCCATTGAGAGTATCGACATGAATAAAATAAATTGCGTTAAATTAGTTATTTTACGTGTTCTATTTTGACATTTATAAAAGTTGCGTGAAAAATCATGCAAATCAAAATAGTTGATTTATGACTCTGTATAGTATGTAGTATATTCCAGATCCAAACAATCTTCTACACAGTTCATTGTCTTCAAAAGGAATCTCTTGGACGCTCTTCTCCAATCTTAATTAAGAGGTTTTTCACGAGGGGAGGGGTTGCCAAAAACATAGGTTAATGTTATCGTTATTTGCAAATGAACAAATAACTCAAAATTTTTTACCTTATATGCATGCCGATTTGATGATGCACGTATCAGATTTAACTTATAAAGTATCGTGATTCCAATATAAAAATAGGAGTGTCGAGTTTTGACTCTAATATATCAAGTTTATCTATTAAACACTGTTATTTTTAAACAATATGTGGATAAAAACACGCGTATTGTGAGCCTCTACTATTAACTCTTCTGTCTATAGTCTCACGCCAAAAAAAAAAAAAAAAAATAGTGCTCACGAATAGCTGTCTATATAACACATGGAAGTCTCATACTTTGCAATTGCGATATTGGAAATCGTGACATGTACCTAGAAGTTGTAGAATTGTAATGCATGGTTTACCACATTATGTGATTCCGGTTTTATAAAGGCCCAATGTTTGAATTATTTCTTGATTTGGATATCATTGATTCATTCCTATTGGGATTTTGGGATTTTGTTAGCCCAACAAGTGAAAATAATTCTTCTACATCATATTAAAAAATCTACTTTTAAAAGATACAATTTTTTTAATTTAGCATTACATTTTTAAATTTAAATTAATGATGAAATATATATATATATAATTGTATTATTACGATGGTAGAATATATATATATATATATATATAAAGTTGAATATATTTTATTGGAAATTTTTCAGAAGTATGAAAACGAGTGGAGTTTTCACTATCAAGTTTGTAGACCCTTCTAATGGAACGAATGGAGTATTATATATTTTCACTGTGAGAATAGTAAACAAATTAAACTAAACTGTATTTGAATATAGATATATATATTTTGTTATATAATTAGTATTATTGTTATATTAAGTAATAATCAATTTAAATAACAAAAATATAACATTAATTTTGGATGAAAAAAGTGTATTGATATTAAATGAAATCCGAAAAATGGACTATAAAATAGCTTCTGTGGCTGCAGATTGAGCTACAATAAAATAAAATATCTGAAAATGGGCGAGCCTCCTCACGCTCTCATTTTTCCGTTCCCGGTTCAGGGACATGTGAATTCCATGCTGAAGCTGGCGGAGCTTTTGTGCCTCGCCGGAATCAACATCACTTACCTGGTGTCCCGGAACATCCACGACCGTCTTCTTCTCCACACCGATATTCAATCGCGCTTTTCCAAATATCAAGGATTCCATCTGCAATCCCTTCCCGATGGGATTTGTGAAGAAAAGATCACCAACGCTGACCAAGTGATGAAGCTGTACGATTCCCTCAAGTCGGTGGCAGCTCCCTTTCTCAGAGAATTCTTGACCGGGCCACACCAAACATCAAATTCTACTCCGGTTACAACCATAATCGCTGATGGGATCTTGAAAGTTGCCCTTGATGTTGCTCAGGAGATTGGTGTGCCTATCCTCTATTTCCGTACAATTAGTGCTTGTGGCTTCTGGGCTTATTTCTCCATGCCCCAACTTGTTGAAGCCGCCGAGATTCCCTTTTCAGGTTATTAATTATTGTTTACTACTTCTTCCGTTCTAATACTATTTTAACATTAGAAACTGGGCTCTTTTAATTACTTATTTCTGGTAATATATTAACATGATGTTTCTGTAGGAAATGAAATGGATGTTGGAGTAACAAATGTAAAGGGCATGGAGGGCTTTCTCAGGCGCCGGGATCTTCCGAGTTTTTGCCGCGTCGGTGACATCGGAAGCGCAGATTTCCAGATGCTTTTGAGTGAAACAGGGCAAACACCTCGAGCCGACGGACTCATCCTCAACACGTTTGATGATTTAGAAGGGCCTATTTTGTCACAGATTCGAACTCGTTGCCCAAACCTTTACACAATCGGACCGTTGCATTCCCATCTGAAATTGAGACTAGCAGCAAACTCAAATTCGTCATCGAACTCGTCATCTTCTTCGAATAGCTTGTGGGAAGAAGACAAAAGCTGCATCGAGTGGCTGAACAAGCAACCGCCAAAATCAGTGCTCTACGTGAGCTTTGGGAGCATTGCCGTCGTAACAAACGAACAGTTAATTGAACTCTGGCGCGGTTTGGTTAACAGCGGGGTGAAATTCTTGTGGGTCATTCGCCCTGATTCCATCGCCGGAGAAAATAACAAGCCGATTGCTGAAGAGCTGGTGGAAGCCACAAAAGAAAGAGGATACACTGTGGGTTGGGCGCCGCAAGAAGAAGTCTTGGCACACCCTGCCGTCGGTGGATTTTGGACACACAGTGGATGGAATTCGACGTTGGAAAGCGTGGTCGAAGGAGTTCCGATGATCTGTTGGCCGTATTTTGCAGAGCAGCAAGTAAACAGTAGGTTTGTCGGCGAGATTTGGAAGAATGGATTGGACATGAAGGACATCTGTGATAAGGTGATTGTTGAAAAAATGATCAGGGATTTGATGGTGATTAGAAAGGAGGAATTCTTGAAGAGAGCAAATGAGATTGCACAATTGGCTAACAAGAGTATTGAAGAGGATGGTTCATCTTTTTGCAATCTTGGCCGTCTGATTCAGGACATCCGGTCAATGAGGAGGAACCCGGCGGCCAAGATAATCTAGTTTTAATTTGTGTCGGAATAATAACTACTAAGATATTCTACATTTTCAATTCTGTTTTAAAATTGGGTTGTGATTGTTGAAATTAATATTATTATTATTATTTCTTTTGTAACGTAATTAATAAAGTTTAGCACATGTTACAGAAATTTCCCTTAGGCTAAAACCGGGCCAGGGAGTGGCGCAGAGAAGTTGGCTACGGGGGCCAACGTTGAGGTTTTGAGGCGCTAGCATGGTGCTGTGCCGGGCGTGCTACCCGGGCGTGCCGTGATGCGAGAAATCTTGGCTATGGGGGGCCAAGGGAGTTTTGGGGCATGAGGCTTCAAAACGTGATGGTCTTTCATGAGGAAAGACTTAGAAGAGGTTCGGGAAGGATCTAGAAAGTTCTGGGAAATTCTGGGTTCTTCTTACGCCTTGATATTCCGGGCGGTCACTTGGGAGTTTTGCCTTTCTCCACTACTAAGGAAGAACTCTCTAGAATGGTCCAGAGGGACCTAGATGGTGATGGAATGCTCGGGAAAGTCCTAGAACATTAGAGAATGCTCTAGGCAATGCTCGACGTTACGGGGACGTTTGAGTGCGGGGCGTTGCACGGCGGTGATCTGCACTGGGCGGTCTGGTGCGCGCTGTAAATTCTAAAGGAGTCTAGAATCGCCGAGAAAAGTCTAGCATCTGCGAGAAGAGCCGCGAAGGGGCGTGATGGCGCGAGAATGGACCGAAATGCTATAGACTTGGCGTGGGGATGGTGGACATTGTTGGAGAATTCTAGATGAGAGTGCGGGCTTGTGCGTGGAAGCTTCTAGACACAGCTAGAAGAGGCGGGCAAAGCTTGGCGCTAGCGTTCTCTAGAACCTACTTGGATAGGGTTGTCATCCAAGACTTAGGCCTATAAATAGGCGTTGAGGGCACTTGTGGAAGGCATCTCAGTTGAGAGCAACTAGCTTGAGTGTTCTAGAGAGAGAAAACTCGAGTGTAGAAAGAGAAAGTCTAGCTTACGGTGAGTTAGGCTTGTGCCTTCATTTTGTGAGTGTTGCCCTTCGAGAGTTAGGACCTTGTGTATATATATTCTTGGTTAATTGTATATAACAAGGTTGGGCCAATTTTGGCTAAGTGTTCTTGTGCGTGCCTTTGTGCTTGTTTTCAATTGCTTCCGCAGTGCTCGTTGTTTAGCCAGGTCACGGGAACCTCGGTTACTTCGAGTGTTTGGCTGAATCCTTACGGGAAAGGTGAGGTGCTTATAGGAGTTTTTACATAGGTGAAAAATTACTATAACAGCACCCCACAAGAGAATGGAATGTCTTGATTTCTTATACTTTTGGGTTTCATTAAAATCTAAAATATTATTATTAGATTGCATGCTGTGATTCCTTGAGGTGTTAAAATAATATTTTATTGGTTCTATTATAACATTTAAGTGTGAATTCTTTATATATAACTGAAAAGTATATACTTATTTCATTTCAATAGAAGAGTTCACTTTGAAATTTTTTTTTTTGTTCTAATAGAAAAGTTCAATTTTAAATTGTTTTACTCCCCTATCCTTCTTAATATAGTCATGTTTAATATAGTCATGTGTGGTCCACAATTAGCTTGTACTGAATAAGTAAGGATATTAGCTGAATAAATAATGTTCAATTAGCTAGTTTAGGTTTTGTACCTTGACATTCATAATAAGTTGTACATTAGTCAACTAAATGAGTAATATTGTTTGAACCTTTGTAATGCGTTTGATCCAAACAAGATGATTAAGATGGTGGATGCATTGTTTTTGGCAACAGCACAAAAAAAAAAAAAAAAAAAAAATTCAAACTATTTTTTAACCCTAGTAAATATTATTTTTTTCCGTAATATCAGGTTTTATTTTATTAATTCAGCATGATTGAACTTAATATTTTGGACAATTGATATTTACCAAGAAATGCTACGTCAGTTACCTAATCTTTACAACCAATCATTAATCCATTCCAAACTCCATACTTTAAGAAAGATATTTTCTTGTCAGTAATTATTTGACATCAAAACAATGTTTGTATTTATATGGTGGTCCTGTGATAAATTAAGGGCAAATGTGCAAATTTACCCCTAATGTTTTCTTTCGGGTGCAATTTTGCTTTTGAACTTTCTCTTGGCTCAAAATTACCCCAATGTTACAAAAATAGGTACAGATGTACCCCTCCTCTGCCACATAGACTAACACCTGTATTAAACTAGTGCTGAGTTGGCATCTAATAGGGTTAATTTCTTGACCAAATTACCCTTATATTGAGTTGATGACCTTTTGACTGAATAAGGACAATTTAGTCAAAAATTAAAATTTTTGTCTACTTTACTGAGTTTTGAAAACACATGGGGTTTTGCGTAATTAACCGTTTTATTAATACAACTAATTCCATTAACGTTTCTTCTTCATCGGAAAAATGTCGGAGTTCATCTTCAAGTGGCTCAGACGATTTCCATGATCCCCAACTCAAATCCTCCGTTCAAAACGGCCTAGTGAATGCGACTTAGCACACCCACAACTCTGTAGACATCATTGCAAAATTACTCGACGTTCTCAAGGCCTTCAAAATCCCAGTACTACAGTTCCAACAACAACAAATTCAAAGTTGCCGTCTTCTTCCCGGCACCGAGATGGGTCACGACGATTTCCCAAATACTATGCATTCTTGATGAATGCAATTTATGAATTCTTGATGTTAATTTGATTTCAGATCTTCAGTTTGATGCGAAGCTTAGTGGCAAAGATTCACCAACTTAAATACTCCATTACAACCTAAAAGTGATTTTTAGTGTTTTGTTGTGCCGTGTATTTTCTTTCATAAAAAATGCTAACTTTAACTACTGCAGATCATCATCGCCATCATCATCTGATGCATGAAACCTTCAGGGAAGAGTTAAGTGATTGGCCTAATGGATTTACTTGTTATTAGGACATTGTGAAACAGCACTCTGAAAGATGCTAAGATTACTTAGACCAACACCGAAGAAGATGAACATCCTCCAGAAGAAACTATAACAAACGAGGAATTGAGATAACTACAGAAAGAATTGAAACTACATTCTGATTTCTCTGAGGAATATTTCTCACCAAAACAGAGCATCCCGGCGGAGAAATTCTTCGACTTTCTGAAAACTTTGGAAGGTGACAAATCTATCTGCAGTGGATTCCTGCAACCAATCAAGACCATCTGACCATACCGCTGTTGTGAATGGATTCATAGCCAAGGGGATTACATTCCAAAACACAGCCGGACCAGAGGTACACCAAGCGGTGACTCTGAGAATCCAGTCAGACATGGCTGCTGTGTTCGGATGCAGCATGGATGTTTACCAAGACACATTGTATTATCAGACCCATTGGCAATTCTACCGCAACTACAAGATCTACAGAACCATCGATTTCATCCAAGGGGGTAGGAAGAAGAAGATGAACTCTGACATTTTGCCGATGAAGAAACGTTAATGGGATTAGTTGTATTAATAAAACCATGATTATATGCCAACTCAGCAGTTTAATACAGGTGTTAGTCTATGTGGCAGAGGAGGGGTACATCTAGGGGTGGCAAAAAAATCCACTAACCCAAAAATCGCCAAAATCCATTGGGTATTAACCCAATAAAACCCACTTAAAATAATAATGGTTTGGGTGAGCTTGGGCTAAATATATAATGGGCGGGTTTAGGGTAGCCCATTGGGTACCTTAAAACCCGCCCATCATGAGTACCAAAAATACACATCCAAAAATACCATTAAAAGTATAAATAAAAACCCAACAACTCACCTATTTTAGTGGGTCCATTTTATTTTTTTCTTCAAATTTTTTTTAATTTATTTTTCGTGTCCTACAATTACTTTACGTTTTTTCTCACATTTATTCTTTTATAATATTTTTAAATTACCCACTTATAAATACTAATTCAAAATTTGTTCGGGCTTAGGCTCGGGTTTAGGGCTGGGTTTGGGTTTGGGCTGGGCCGGTTCGGTTTTGGCCCAGTTCTGGACCGATTTCGGGCCTCGGGTCCAGTTTCGGTCCGGACCCAATTTCGGACCTCGGATCGGGGCATGCATGGGTTTATAAAATATAAAAAAATTAAAAATTGTGTTTGAAAAAAAAATTTACATACGATTAAATATAAAAATATACAAAATTTAATATTTCAAATTTTAAAATAGATTCAAAAAATTAAAATTTGCTTTAAAAAAAAATTAAAATGAAATTATAAAAAAATGTTAAAAAATTTATTAAAAAATTATTAAATAAGTCTTATATTTTTGTATAATGGGTATTATGAGTACCCATAACTACTCATTACCCATTTGAGTTAAAATCATTAATTAAATAGGTAATGGATACCCATTACCCATTAACTTAACACCCATTTAATACCGTCCAATACCCGTCCAATCCGCCCGTTTGACACCCCTAGGTACATCTCTACCTGATTTTGTAACATTGGGGGTAAATTTGAACCAAGAGAAAGTTCAAGGGCAAAATTGCACAAGGAAGAAAACGTTAGGGGTAAATTTACGCCTTTGCCCGATAAATTAATGCACAACAACAACGGAAGAACAAATGAGGTAATGCAACTTTGAAAATGAATCATGATAGCAACAAGTCAATAAACATTGAATTTGACATATAACGTATCCAGATAATTCCCGACTTTATTTTTAATTAATGAGGATTAGATTAGATACCCGTTTTATTATTGCATAAAATGAAAAGAAAAAGAGAAAAACAAACAAGCAAATAAAGTTTAAAGAAACCGAATACAAAGTCACTGTAAAATGTTATGCGAATAGACGAGTAAATTTTTTATAATCCACAAGTACATGTTTTGGTAGGACATAATCCTGATAAGAAACAAGTTTAGTCTTGGGATGTCATGGAATGAATGTCCTTCACCAGACGATCGAAGTTACAGTAAGACGATCCTCCTTCCCTCAAACAATTCCGGGCCGATTCCGCCATCTCCGCCGCCCTCTGTGCGAATTCCTCTTTTCTAACGTCCATCAATTCCCTCACCGTTTTCTCAACTATACTTTTGTCGCACGTATCTTTCATGTCCAGCCCCAGCTTCCAAACCTCACTCACGAACCTACCGTTCACCTGCTGGTCGAAAAAATAGGGCCAGGATATCATCGGAACGCCGGCGTAAATACTCTCCAAGGTCGAATTCCAACCGTTGTGAGTCAAGAACCCACCAACGGCGGAGTGGGCCAACACCTCTTCCTGTGGGGCCCACACCACTATGTACCCTCTCTGCTCTGTTCCCTCCCCCAGATCCGCCGGAACCTTATCCTCCCAGTCCTTCCCTGCGATTGAATCCGGCCTGATGACCCACAAGAAGTTGATGCCGCTGTTCACCAGACCGTGCCAAAAATCAATGAGCTGTACAGTGGTCAGTGTTGCGATACTTCCAAAACTGACGTAAATTACAGATTTCGATGGTTTTGAATCTAGCCACGTCAGGCAGCTTCTGTCTTCTTGCCATAGACTGCTAGAAGACGCTGTCGCCGGCGGCGGCGTAGTTTCTTGACTCGATAACTTGGCTTTAAGATGTTCGTGAAGGGGCCCGATAGTGTATAGGTTGGGGCAAACGGTGCGAACGTGGGAGAGAATGGGCCCGTCTAGCTCCTCGAACGTGTTGAGGATTAAGCCATGGGCTCTAGAATTTTCTTGGCCTTCATTTTTATACAGTCGGAGATATTCGTCGTCTAAATCAGGTAGACGGCAAAACCCCGGTAAATCACGACGCCTGAGAAAAGTTTCCGTCCCCGGTACATTTTTTATCAGCACGTCCAAATCATCTCCTGATCCACCGAATTCTAAAATAAATTGACATAATTTCTAATCAATATAGAACCAAGAAGAAAAATATACAGATCCATCAAGAGTACCTGATTTGAAGGGTAATTCTCCGGCCTCAATGAGCTTGGGAAGACAAAAGAAAACCCAGAGGCAACAGGGACTAAGTGTACGGACATAGACAATTGGAATTCCAATTTCGTGAGCAACATCGCAGGTAAATCCCAAACAGCCATCCGCGATGATGAATTTGACGGGCCGGCGCGTTTCGTCGGCGAAGCAGCCGGAAGTCAGCATTTCCTTGAAGATTGGCTTGGTTTTGGACTTGAGGGAATCAAAAACCTCCATGAATTTATCACCGGAACGTGGATGATCTTCAGGAAGACCATCCGGGATGGCCTTCAACTGGAAACCGGGATAGAGGGATAATCGGGAGTGGATATTTGTGTAACGGAGAAGGCGGCCGTGGATGTACTCGGTGACCACGAAAGTGACGTGTAGACCGGCGAGGCAGAGGAGCTCTGCTAGCTTGAACATGGAGTTGACGGGTCCTTGCAGAGGTAACGGGAAGATGAGGACGTGCGGCGGAGGCGGTGTTCTTTTCTCCATTTCGATTTTTTTTTTTTTTTTTTTTTTTTTTGCGTCAATGGCAATGAAGAATTGACACCCAAGAATTATTGTTGCAACAAACGCACTGGAGTTTTACAATTGGAGTCGTAGAAAGAATGTTGGGTAAATTGCATTTATCTCTTGAGTTTGTGAAAATTATTAAAATTTCTCTGTAGTTTCATGAGACTACTAACCCTCTCTTCTGAATATTCAAATTTTGGCAAAAATATATATTCAACCTGCCAAATGATTTAAGAGAAATATTAAATATCTAATATTTTAACGTCAAAAGTATTACTTGTAAAACTGTCAATCTATCTGACATAAGACTATTATGCCTAATTAAAAAAAAACATTATTCAGTTCAATTTTTTAACTCACAAGGGACAAATGTAATGTCACAAAGCCAAAAAAGGATAATTATTAGATTATTACTCGGTATAGGGGAGTGTTGGTAGTTTTACGAAATTACACGGGAATTTTGGTAGTTTCTACAATCATCAAGGGAGGTAATTGTAATTACCCAAGAATGTTTTTCTCCCTTCAAAGCCTCGAGTATTAATGGGCTTGGGCCAAACTTTTGCTTGCAGCGCGATTACAATTCCAAATCCCAAATTGCATTCCAGCTTTGGGCCTATTAATTTTATAGGAATTTTGGGGCCTATTAATTTTATGGTTTTTATAGTTGCCGCCGTTATTCCGATTGCCGCTACCACATACCCAATACAAAAGAATATTTTAAAAAAAATCCTTCTGGACAGGAAAGTTTAAACCCACAAAATTAATTGACAAAGCTTCAAGCTTCAAACAAAAAATGGTTGAAAATCCAACAAAGCAATTAACCCATAAAACCTTAACTATGGTGGAAGTTTTACAGCGAAGCAAAAATTGAAGGGTTCTCAGCAGTGATAGTCAGTAGTAGCGGCAAAAATTTCCGACGAGAGGAAACCCAGCGGTGGCAATAACTTCTGACAAAGGACAAAAAAAAAAAAAAAAAAAAACAGAAAAAGGAAGCAGCAGCGCCTTGTAGTGATGATTCAGGTTGCAGCAGTAATGACGGCAACAACTGTGAATTTGGTTCAGAAAAGGAAAGAAGAAAGCCAAAGGTTTTTCGCTTTTTTTGGTGAGGGTGAAGATGGCGGAGATTAACGACAGCATCAGTGAAGATGGTGAAAATTAACGACAGCATCAACGAAGAGGGTGGAGATTAACGATATAAGAGAATTGCTACTCTTTCACTGAATATCGAAATAGAACAAAAGATCCAGGGATTGAAAACTCTGAATAAATTATCAAGTTTAATAACGTCTAACATATGGAGATGAAAGGTCAAGAACTCGAAGTTGAAATGTGAACCCAATCGTTTCTTACAAAAAATCCAGAGATGAAAAGGTTGAACAATTATCAAGCGCCAAAAAACGTATGAAGAGAAAAAATGAAAATCAAGGGAAGTTGAAGTGTTAATCAAATCGGTGACAAAATTGACTCCTTATTAAATTATGTTAGGAATCATAGGTTAAGAACTCGAAGAAACTTAATTGTGTGCTGATTAGGATGCCACGTATCGATATTTTAGGCAGTAAGGACGAAGGCAGTGTCTTTTTATATATAGAAAGAAAAGATATGATAGGTATGTTTGTGACTAACTAGAACTACCGGTCGAATCCTAATGTGTAAGAATTATGTTTTGTCATTAATAGAAATGAAACACCCACAATCACAATGGTTGTACCAGGATGAACTAACAGTTTTGGTACAATTTTCTTTGCGAAACTAATGAGATGTCATGAGGGAAAAAGACATCTTATTAATTGAATTAGGATACACATACCAGCATTGCATGCATCATTTCTTGACAGACATAATCCGAAAGGAAGAACATTCACCAACAAACGAGATCAGATCTCCACACAAGTTACTTTGTCTTTATTGGGTTGTTGACAGAATAAAACACAATAATTTGGATAGAGAATCTGAACTTATTTATTTTTGAATAATTATGATGTTTGTGTTCAAACAATTGTTTTCCTTGGGGTCATTGTTTTGATATCATGGATCAAACGATTGAAATCATTGTAAGAAGATCCCCCTTTGACGACACAAGCCTTAGCCAACTTAGCCATATCCTCCGCTCGTTGCACAATTTCATTGTTTCTATCTTCCTCCATAACTTCTCTAATCATCTTCTCAATAACGCCTCTGTCGCAAGTATCTTTCATGTCCACTCCCACCTTCCAAACCTCCCCGACGTACCTGCTATTCATCTGTTGATCTGCAAAGCACGGCCAACAAATCATCGGCACTCCCTCCACTATGCTCTCCACCGTTGAATTCCAACCGCTATGAGTCAGAAAACCCCCGACCGCTGGGTGTCCCAACACCTCTTCCTGCGGAGTCCAACTGACGATGTACCCTCTCTCTTTCGTAGCCCGACCCAATTCGTGATTCCCATGGCCCGATCCGGTTATGGACCCGGGCCTTTGGACCCACAAAAATCGGACCCCGCTGTTCACCAGGCCGTGCCATAATTCCATGAACTGCTCATTTCCCATAACGGCAAGGCTCCCGATGCTGACGTAAACAACCGACTTCGCCGGCTGCTTATCGAGCCACGAAATGCAGTCCCTGTTTTCTTTCCAGAGGCTATTTGTAGATTCTTTTTGATGACCGGAAAGTCTGGTCTTGTGGTGGGTGTGGAGAGGGCCGATTGCGTAGACTTTTGGGGTCATAGTTTGAATTTGAGAAAGTATGGGGCCTTCGAGATCGACGAACGAGTTGAAGATGAGTCCCTGCGCGAGTCGCATGTGTTTTTCCTCTTTCAGGATGCGTTGGATTACAGGGTCATTCTGGTCACTGATGCGGAAGAAGCTCGGAAGATCACGGCGCCGGAGGAAGCCTTCCATCCCCGGAACGCTGGTTATCGTTACGTCCAAGTCATCGTCTGTAACGGTAAAAGAAACATTTTTACCTAACATGAATTGCTGCGACAAAGTTATACGTTTATAAAACTGACAATGGAATACTCAAAAAATAAAAAATATTACGTTATAAATTCACAGGTGATAATTAATTTTGTTTTAAAAATATTTCTTTAAAACAATGAGAAGGATTTTTTTTTTTTTTGTTTCGCCAATAAAGAGAAAGTTACATAAATAGCCAACTGCCTAATTAATTGCACGGAATGGTGCATTTAATAACCATGAAGATACACTAAAGTGACGAAACATATGATGATGTTTCCGAAATTAATTAATTAATTAGTGGTCCAAATTCGACTTTTCCAGCATTATTTTTTTATTTAATGATTTGATATATAACTAATGTTGAAGAATTGTTTAATACAATGTAAACTTGGTCTTACGCAATCGAATTTCACAGTATTCTCGAGTTGTGATTATTTAATTATTATAGAAAATAAAATATAAAATGAAAAACTAACCTTTGAAAGGAAAGTCTCCGGCTTGAATGAGCCTTTTGGCACAAAGTATTGGCCAAAGGGCGCAGGGACTGATGGTATCAAAGTAGAAGAGAGAAACACCAAATTCTCCGGCAACATCCGCTGCAAAAGCGAAAGCCCCATCAGCTATGATGCACGTGAGCGGCTCCTCCTCCTCATCGTCGGCGCCGAGCAGACTAGACCGCACCATCTCCCTAAATATCGGCAAGCTAACGGCTTCCATCGAATCCAACAGCTCTCCAATCTTTTCACCGGTCCGAGCAGTCTCCTCCGGCAGCCCATCGGGAAGGGTCCGGAATCTGAAGAGGCTACCGTAGGGCTCAAAACGGGTAGAAATGTCGGGGCAAGAAGAGAGGAGGCGGCGGTGGATGTGGTCGGTGTTGAGGAAGGTGACACGGAGGCGGTGGAGGCAAAAAAGCTCAGCGAGTTTGAGAAGACAATTGACAGGTCCCTGAAAGGGTAATGGGAAAAAGAGTACGTGAGGTTGATGATGATGATGATGATGATCCATATCAAACGTTTGTCTCCAACGAAGTTTGGTTTTTTATTGGTTCGGTGGAGGATTGAATTGGGGACCCCAGAACAGAAAGAAACCCTTTCGGAACTTCTTCAACTTCTCTGTCTGGTGACGGAACTACAAGAACATGCATATATGTAATTGCAATTTTGCAATTTTTGCACTCGCACTCGTACTCGTGTGTATTTATAGTGTGGAGATTGGATTGCTGGTAGGCAGGCAATTAAAGTAAACAGTCTTCTCCCGCTTGGGTGACTTTTTTTTTTTTCTTTGTCATGTTGTCGACAGTTTTATCTTTAATTCTGTAACCAACGTGATTCTTCAGATACATGCATATATATATATATATATCTACAGTGTAAGATTTGGTTGTGATTTAGACTTTACAGTTCACAGTTCACTGGCGATGGCTATGGCTTTAGCTAGCTTTGGACCTTTTGGTGACCACCACATTTGATGTGCCGGGGCCGGGGCCGGAGCCAAACAATTATCTAATTAGTGAGTATATTACTCATATGCTAAAAATAAAATAAATTTGGACTATATTATTGGTCCAAGATATGTTGTATATATCTAGAGAAACGAAATATGAATATTTTATACGAGAGATTTACTATTGATTTTCTCAACACGAAATATCGCATCATTAATAAGGTAAGGTTAAGATATTGACTGATTTATTATACCCTACATTAATTGCAAACTTTCTACCTAACTTCATTTCAATTTAATGTAATATTACGCGGTTTTTTATTACTTTTTAAAATCAGAAACTGCTCCTGTTCTTTTCTTAATTTACCAACTCTGACGTACGTACTCTATCTTTTAAGTATATTTCATAAAATGATGAAATGCAAATGTTATTAGATGTGAGAAAGAAAAAGAAATGGTAAATTTTATGTACTACTTAAATTTATTAAATATAAATACTTAATTAAAATATATATATATATATATATTGAGTGGCGGAATTTATTAAATTATTATTATTATTATTTTATCAGTAAGTAACATGTAGGTACCTACCACTCACAGCTTAAGACACTTTTTGCCACCATTGTCGCCCAGTGTGTAAAAATTGATTAATAAGTTCACTTGTTGCCCAGTCCATTTTAAAAAATAATAATAATAATAATAAATTTCACTACACTGAAAAAAAACTAATCATTTGGGAGTCCCATAACCATAGACACAGACATTATCCCTTTTGAATTTTCACTTGGTGTTTAGTGCTTTACATGTCAGCACCCATCGATCCATCCAAATGAACAGCGATATTAGAAAGAGCAACAATCTTGACATCATATTATTTGTCATGGAACTAGGGCCAGTCCCAAATATTTGAATGCCCAAAATGAAATACCCCAAATAAAATTATATTATTCTCGTTGTCTCATTCAAAGAGTTCACTTTTAAATAAAATTTTATCACATTTAAATAGTTTACTTTAAATTTATTTATATTACAAAAAATATAACTAATTAATATTTATAATATGAAGTTTGATTTGGAAAAACAAAGACACATTCATGCATGGCATCATTCAAACAATTATGAGCATAAATTACTTGTATTAATATAACCGTGGACTCTCAAATAAAATTTAATGTGAGAAATGAGTAATTTTTATTTTAAAAAGACAAATTTTTATAATGTGGCCCGATTCAAAAAAAATAAAAATAAAGACCAATCATTGCAAGAGCCCCGTTCAAATAAAAATATATGTGGACCTTACTTTAATTTTTGTGGGCAAAAAATATTATTACACAACATAATATTAATATAAAATTGGGACTCCAAAAATTTTAGGCCATGAATGGTTACTTAGCTTGATCGGACATTAGTGCCGGCCATACATGGAACTGTCCTTCTCCTTTTTGTCATGATTCATTGAATCCTATATTTATGTAATTTGGATGTGGTTTATAGCCATTTAAATACCCCCTCTCTTGAACGTGCCTTTGAGGTTGAATTCTATCCTGCGGTTGTAACACTTGCATGCCCTGTTTGTCTGCAAAGTTTTAATTATTATTATTTTTATTTTCTTCCTCTCTTGAGTAATTGACTGATAGCTAAGTCAATGTCTGGAAATCTTGGGAATAAGGCGGTCCAGATTTAGAATCCCATGCTTAGGTTGCTGTGACGTGGGCAAATATTTATTTGGATTCTGGGCGGATCCACAGATTTGATCCTCTGGATCTCTGAATGTGAAGATTATTTATGTTTCTTGGGAAAAAGAAATCTACGGATGCGATTCTCCGTATCCATAGGATAGGAGTGCATGTATCTAGGCTCTGTTTTCTTATTAATTTGATTGGGAAATTTTTTAGTTAGAGAATAAATTTATTTTGCAGGAAATTTTTTTTAAAAATTTGTGTAGAAAAGAGAAAGAAAAGTATAATGATTATGTTTTTTTTGAATTTAAGTGAGTAAGTATTTAGAGAAAATTATAAAATTTAAATTGTGAATTTAATAAAAATAATATTTTTTTTGTGTAATTTTTTGAAAAAAAATTGATATTTTTCCTTATTACGTAAGTTACTAAGAGAACAGAGAATGTATGACTTTACGAAATCCGGATGAAATCTGTGGTATATCCCTTCCAATAATAATCAATGCAAATTTATTGTATCTTCCTCTGTACTTTTTCTGGGTACGTTTCGCTGAATTTGTGTTTACCAAGTGATCACGTAAATGGGGGGCAAAAAGTCTTGTTCGATCTGGAATATCTGTAATTAGAATTGTTATTGTTAGTCAATAGTCATCCCAAAATCTTTCACGAATCTGAAACATATTTGTGTGAAAGGTACGGTCCGATTCTAATTAATTGATCCGGTTTCTGCTTATGTATGATCGATCACTATTAATGTTACCCACAAATTGATGGTGTGTCTCTGGACCACTATTATCCATGCATTTCATCATGCTTCTTCTACTATTTTACATCTTAATTAATTCAATTCATGTGGAATCATTGGGCTTTTAAGAGTCCAGTCGCGATTAGAAGCCCGCGGGTTGACCCGAACCCAACTCGTTTACTGAAGGGTCGTTCGTGTTTGTGTTGATCTTTACCTGATTTTTTTTGGGTCGTGTCTGACATGCTAAATGCGTGTTAGGTTTGTGCCGGGTTATAAATTGACACCCCTAGAGACATGTGACAGTTTTATCTGACGGTAAATGTAAAGGTAGTTTGGTGCAAAAATCGAAGTAATAAACAAGGACGATGAATGGAAATCATTCTGTTGAACTTCGGGCGAGTTCCACTGTTGGATAAGAAGCAATATATATGTTGAACTATGACCGAGTCGAGTTGAGAGAGGTTGATCCATTGATTCTGAAAGATAAACTCCTTGATGACCAAACTTGAAAATAACCCTCTCATTAAGCTGTGGCATGCAACCAGGAAATCAAATGACATCAGCGTGTATGAAACATAGTAAAACGATTTTGAAAATAAGTTTTGGAAAATAGTTTTGTAATGTAAAAAGTGTATTGAAAATGTAAAAAGTAGATGCTGAATAGTAAAAAGTTATATTAGAAATGATGAAATATGATTAAAATATATTAAATTTACTGTTGAAACCAAAACCATTTTCAAAACAGAACAAAAAGAACAAGCATCACTCACAAAAAATCTTTGATTTTCCCAATAGCAAATAACCAAGAAAAAGATAGCTACATACTCTAACTATATTATATATGCATTAATTCTGGGTGGAAAATAACATTAATTTCTTCACCTTCTGGATCTTGTTGAACAAGTATATTAGAAATTAATGGCTTGTTCTTTACTAAAGATTTGAGACATGTTTGGTTTTGGTTTTAGTTTTTGTTTCAACAGTAAATTTAACATGTTATTATTAATTTTTATTATTTTTAATACAACTTTTAACTATTGAGTTATAAATTTTTACATTTTCAATACATTTTTTTACATTATAAACTATTTTTCAAAACCAGTTTTTAAACCCATAAAAAAAAAACACGCCCTAAAGACAGAGTGATGGGTTTAGAGACTAAAGCTCTGTTTTGTATCAAGGTTTGATCCAAATTTTGATTTGGTTTGTAAGTTTTAAATATTAAAATTTTATTGGCAATGTGAAAAAGTGTATTGAAATTATAAAAAAGTATATTAAAAATGCAAAAAGACTTATTAAAAATGATAAAAAATTATTATAAAATAAAAATAAGATCCAAACCTTAGTTTCGATCACGTTTCCAAACAAGACCTAAGAAGCGCCTCTCTTGTGTCTTGAATGGTCGTACGATTTTATTACTATTCACAATTTCAAACGTTTGACATTGACAAACAATTTATTTATTTAATTTTGGAATAAAAACAATTGCAAGGCCAAGATAAGGAATAACATCTACTTAGGCTTTCCAAAGACGACCTTGTAAAACTTATTAAAAAAGTCAAATTTTCAACCTTCAAGGCATGATTTAAAAAAAAAAAAAAAAAAAAAACTTTTGCAAGTTTGCAACGACCAATGAAGCAACACCTTGTTGGTTGCCCCTCGCCTAACATCGCAATGAATCTTGATAAACTTTTCTTGATGGTTGTAAAACTTATTTCTGACTTTTAACTTTTACAAAAGTGTCACAAATAGTTTTCTTATCTCATTTCATGATATTTTTTCAATATTTCAAACTGAAATTTTGTCTCTTTTTAAATTAGCGAGTCTTTCTTATACCAGTTTATATCATTATAGGTTAAGAGTTTTGTTTTTCTTTTCATATGATATGAGAATTCAGACCGTTAAAATTTTTCATGAGTGACTGATGTTATATTGAGTTTTTAGACAATACTTGAGTCGTATTACTTTTTTAGCCACACTCTTTTATCGTGATGGTCACATAATTGTTTGGTATCTCAATTAATAAGAAAATAAATGCATTTAATTAAAAATAAGCTCGTGCCTCAACAGTTAAAATAATAAATAAATATATAAAAGATTTTTTATTAAAAAAATATATATTAAAACGACAAATAAAATAAAAATACTACGAGCCTAATTTGAAGACAAATAGCGTTGACTTTAGGCATTGAATCTGCTAAATCTGATATCCTGAATCAAACGGTCCAAATCATTGTACGAAGATCCTCCTCCTTTTACGCTCCATTTTGCCAATTTCGCCATTTGGTCAACCTTTCCCTGCAATTCCTCTCTTCTAACATCCATAACTTCTCTCACCATCTTCTCCACTATGCTCCGATCGCAAGTATCTTTCATGTCCAATCCAAGCTCCCACACCTCCGACAGATACCGGCTGTTGACTTGCTGGTCAACGAAGTACGGCCACCCAATCATCGGCACTCCTTCCACGATACTCTCCAGCGTCGAATTCCACCCGCTGTGCGTCAGAAACCCACCGATTCCGGGATGCCCCAGAACCTCTTCTTGCGGCGCCCAGCTCACGATTAACCCTCTTTCTTTTGTCGCTTTGGCTAATTCTTCGGGAATCTCTTTCCCCTTTTCCAATCCCAAAACAGAGCCTTCTCTCTGAACCCACAAGAATTGGACCCCGCTGTTCACCAGCCCGTGCCAGATTTCCATGAATTGATCGGCGGTCATGGTCGCTAAGCTTCCGATGCTGACGTAAATCACGGATTTCGGCGCCTGCGTGTCCAGCCAGGCAAAGCAGCTTCTATCTTCTTTCCACAGGCTGTAGAAAGACGCCGGCTCTGCGTTCTTGGCAGCGAGTCTTGCCTTTAGGTGACTGTGAAGCGGGCCGACGGCGTACACTTTCGGGCCTAAAGTTCGCATCAGAGAAAGTGTGGCTCGATCCAGGTCTTCGAACGTATTGAAAATTAATGCCTGGGCTTGTGGTAGTTTTTCGGCCTCTTTTAGCACGAATTGAATTAAAGTGTCGTCAATTTCGCCGATTCTGTAAAAGCTTGGAAAATCACGGCGTCTCATTACGCATTCCATTTCTTCCACATTCTTAACCGGTGCGTCCAAATCATCGCCTGTATTCAAGTTGAAAATAGTATTAGTGGCACTTATTTAAGATTGACGTGTTTACTCCAATTGTGTCTATTTTTATTTTTTATAATAGTATATGAGACTCACATCTGGCACCATCGAACCCTTCTTCATTGTTATAAGAAAAGACACAGAAGACAAGATTATAGTGGACAGACGACTTTAGGAGGCTGATAACTAACCTTTGAATGGGAATTCTCCAGCTTCGATGAGTTTGGGAAGACACAGGTAAGTCCAGAGACCGCAGGGACTTATTGTGTCGAAGTAAATAAGCGGGAGTTTAACCTCTTTGGCAATATCGACAACGAAACTAAAAAACCCATCGGCTATCACGTAAGTCTCCGGCGGCCAGGACTCGGAGATTAACATCTCCCTCAAAATCGGCTTGCTCACATCTTCCATGGATAGGATTAACTTCATGATTTCATCTCCTGTACGGAGTGCATCTTCAGGAAGGCCATCGGGGATAGTTCTGACCCTGAATTTGGGGTAGGGTTTGAAGCGGGATTCGACGTCGCTGCAACTTCGCAACCGGCGCTGGATGTGTTCGGTGTTGATGAAAGTGACGTGAAAGTCTTCAAGACAGAGCAACTCGGCTAGTTTGAGCATACAATTTACAGGGCCCTGAAGGGGCAAGGGGAATATTATTACATGAGGATCCATCCCTGTGCTTCTTTTTGTTATGGTGGAGAGTGGGGATTGAAGTTTGAGTTGGAAGTTGGAAACAAAAAGAGCCGCCTTTAGATCGCTATAGTTTTACAAGTCAAAACAGACAAAAATGGAGTCACATTTCGTATTAATTTATGTAATAATAATGAGAGTGTATGGAGAATCTAAAGGTTTGGTAGGCATTAAAATATTTTGCTGGATTTTTGTTTTATTATTGGTTACATCGTTTTCACTGGCCATATTATATTAATTAATTAATATGTCGATGAATGGGCAGAGTCCAGATATACCAGTCTGGTGCAGTATATCATTCATTCATTTATTAGGTCCATTTCTTTTCTGGTTTCGTAACCAAAAATGGATTAGATAGATAAAGTGAGGCAAAAGATCATCATTGACATGTTCAACGCATAAGTGTCAACTGTTGTACGTAAACCTGCATAACCAAAAAAATAATATAAAAGAAATTTCTTTTAGTTGCGGTCTGAAACAATAAATGAGGGCCTTCTCATCTGTTTACAGCGTTTTACAAACCTTTTATTTATTTACGGAAGGACCCCACTAAATAAAACAAAAATAGAGAAAGAAAAGCTGAGCAATTTCAATAGTGGGAATTAAAATAAAGCAGACCAAACGCCGTAGAAGAACTGAAGAAGAGCGGTTTGCGTTACTGTAATTGATTCATCCTCCTTCCGCTTCAAGCTGATTGACAGCTTGCTTTGCTGCTGCACTGGTGGTGGTGGGGTCATGATTGGGGGCAATGATATGTGCATAATTTAGTGACTAGTCTTATGTTATGTTTAGTTTCAATCAATTTGACTTAGTCTGAATGTGATTAATTAGAACTTAGTTTTTATTACGTGTGGTTATCATTATTAGTAATTCCTTATCTATAGGAACTACTTATCCCACTCTCATACTTCCCTTAATTGTAGTATTCTGGTTAATTAAGCCCCTATATAATACAGACTTGAACATGTGAGAAAGATATCGATGAAAATCAGTTAAACTATGATTCTCTTTCCCTCTATCTTCATCTACGGTTCTTCCTTTTCCCCTCCCCTATTTCTGTTCTTAACAAGTGGTATCAGAGCATGATTATGACCCATGTGTTTCTTTTTCTCCCTTAAGTTGCTTCTTCTCTCTCTGCTCCCCAAATTCCCTTCTTTTTCTTCAGCTGGAATATGATACAAAAACATTTTCCTTCTCTCCAAATTCTTGTTCTATATTTCTTGAAATCCTGGCTCTGATCGTATCAGTCCAGGAAATTTCCACCTACAACGAACCAGAGGCTTTGTGAGGCACCAAACCCGACCAAACAGAATCTGGTTGGAGTCGCCGCAGCTCGGCCTACCTCGACATCATCCTTGTGGACAAGGATGCCGCAACGGGGGAGGAATGATATGTGCATAATTTAGTGACTAGGATTAACTAGTCTTCTGTTATGTTTAGTTTCAGTCAATTTGACTTAGTTTGCATGTCGTTAGTTAGGACTTAGTCTTTATTACCTGTGGTTATCATTATTAGTATTCCTTATTTATAGGAACTACTTATCCCACTCTCCTACTTCCCTTAATTGTAGTATTCTGGTTAATTAAGCCCCTATATAATAGAGGCTTGAAAATGTGAGAAAGATATCAATAAAAATTAGTTAAACTATGACTCTCTTTCCCTCTATCTTCATCTACGGTTCTTCCTTTTCCCCTCCCCTATTTATGTTCTTAACAAGTTTGATATGATCAATTTAATGATCTCGATAAACAAAGGAAAAGAGGGACGAATAAAGATAAAATATGGATTGATAAGGTAGAATATGGGATACGGGAGCAGAAGAATTGGGAAAGAGTAAATTAGATTAATATCTTCATCCTCCTTTTAATTAACAAGAAGAAGGCTATTTATAGCCATCATTCAACGGGAACTAAAACTAGGAAAATAATAATTACCTAAATGCAGGGAAATGGGATAACCAACTAACAGGAGTGCCTAAATCCTAGGAAAGCAAGGCTAGTGATCCTAGCCACTAACTAAGGTGCATTCTTGACTTAGTTAAGAATTATGCACTTATCAATCCATCCCCCTTGAGACGAGTCTTGTCCACAAGACTCATGTTGGCTAGGCCTTGGTAGCATCGCTCAGTCTGGTGCATGGCAATCGACGGAAAAATTAGTGTGTTCATTCCTCTCGTATATGTGATCACGAAGAATTGCGGTCGTTGGCATTGCTGTCCTGGGATGAGCTACTTGTCGTAGTTGTAACACAACCCATTCCGCTGTTTGTGGGTCCTACGGGTGGTTATTCGCCGAAAGGAGGCCGAGGCCGACATGGGGTTGCAGCGAAGTGATGGTGGCTGTCCGAGTATTCCCGGCATTGGGTGCGACAGTTTGTCACGTTGAACAAGTGGCAGTTGAATAATCGCAGGAGTTGAATGAGACTTTCCTTTAGGTGTGGTTGGAATTGACAATGGGGGGTGGGATGAATGGTGAGTAGTCACGATGGTGGAAATGAGGGGATTGATGTCTAAAGTGCGTTTGATACGCAAAGCCTGCAACGTCGTTTGCACCATCTGAAGAGTAGCACGGATCTTTTCGAATTTAGGTTCATGTTTGGCTAAAACTTCGTAAACATAGTTACGAAATTCAATGTCCCCACTATCCATTGATACCAGCTCTGATACCATTGATATGATCAACTTAATGATCTCGATGAACAAAAGAAAAGAGGGATGAATAAGGATAAAATATGGATTGATAAGGTAGAATATGGGATAAGGGAGCAGAAGAATTGGGAAAGAGTAAATTAGATAAATATCTTCATCCTCCTTTTAATTAACAAGAAGAAGGCTATTTATAGCCATCATCCAACGGGAACTAAAACTAGGAAAATAATAATTACTAAAGGCTCTATTTTTTTCCGAACATAATCAGGAAAAATATCACTTTTTTCTAAAAAATATTACACAAAGAAACAACATCATTTTTACAAAATTCACAATTCAAATTTAAAAATTCCCTCTAAATCCTCACTCACATAAATTCAAAAAAAAAAAATCATTACACTTTTTCTTCTCTTTCCTACACAAATCCCTAAAAGAAATTCTTTCCAAAATAAAATTCTTTCCTAACCAAAAAATTTCTTATCCATAATATTAAGAGAACAGAGCCATGCAGGAAATGGGATAACCAACTAACATGAGTGTCTAAATTCTAGGAAAGCCAGGCTAGTGATCCTAGCCACTAACTAAGGTGCATTCTTGACTTAGTCAAGAATTATGCACTTATTAGGCCGCGGAGCTTGGTGGGGGCTCCAGCCCAATCCACATGTTGATCCGCTGCTGTTTACTGATATTTTATAAAGTTAAGAGCCGGTTTTTTAAGGGGTAGTTTTGAAAAAAATTAATGTAAAAAACATATTAAAAATATAAAAATTTACAGTTGAATGACAATGATTTGTATTGATGAAAAAAGGTTATAATATATTAAATCTACTTATAAAACAAAATAAAAAACTAAAATACAAACAAAACCAATGAAAATAAACGGGCTTAAAAATCACCTAATGAAGTTTGTTTGGGTCAATATTGTACTCATAGTTTGCAAGACTGAGATTTTATGTGGTATCAATTTAAATATACAAGCAGGAATTGATTATAAAAACTACTTTTATTTAACTATTTTAGTGACGGAGGTAGAGATTGATGGGAAAAACTGCCCAGGCGAACGAAAGAAACTGTGTGCGAAACAAATTAGCGTACGGCGGCAGAACGACCAACTTTTGTCGCAAGCACCGTCGTTAACGTTTATCTGTGACTATAACTCGGCGGTATAATTTTGGCGGATTGGTATCAAACGCATACAATTTCGTTGTCATTGCATTCTGATTAGACCCGTGACCACAGATTTATTCTGCTCTGCTTTCTTCAAGTCTCTTTCAAACACTGGAATGCATGCAATTTCTAATTTTCCATTTCCCTCTTCCTCATCATCATTCACAGAAAACAAACGGCAAAAACGTTTGAAATTGTACTCTTATTACTTGTCCAAATCTATGTAAATAATGGATAATCCCATCATTCATTCCCTGCAAATTAAACACTAAATGCAAAAGAGAATCCTATCGTTTTGATTCTTGGATTTGCGTGTGACACTCTTCGATCTTCAACTGGAAGAATTTCCCTGGTAACTTTTGATGTCTTCAACCAGACGGTAGAAATCCAAGTGAGACGATCCTCCTTCAAGAACGCTTTCCATCGCCAGTTTTGACCATTTCCCAACTGATTCATTATATTCTTCCTTCCTAATTCCCATTACATCCTTAATCTTCTTCTCAATCACAAATCTGTCGCAGGTATCTTTCATGTCCACTCCCAGCTTCCACACCTCACTCGCAAACCTAGAAGTCACTTGCTGATCCACGTAGGTGGGCCAGCAAATCATCGGCACCCCTCCGATGATGCTTTCCAAGGTTGAGTTCCATCCACTGTGGGTCAGAAACCCACCAATTGAGGGATGGACCAAAACTTCCTCTTGCGGAACCCAGCCCACAATCAGGCCCAACCCTTTTGCGCGGTCGTTGAGTTCCTTCAAGAACTCGTCGTGCTCTTGTTTTTGGGCCTGGATTGAGCCCGGCCTGATTACCCAAAGAAATCTGTGCCCACTGTTTACAATGCCATGCCAAAACTCCAAGAACTCCTCATTTGACAGGTTTTTTAGGCTTCCGAAGCTAACGTAAATCACTGATTTCGATGGCTGCGAGTCGAGCCATTTTAAACAACTTTCGTCTTCTTTCCAGAAACTGTTTGACAAATTTGGCATTATTTCTGGAGATTGTTGAGCTGCAAGTGTTGCATTCTTCAGGTGGAGTTGGACTGGGCCGATGCTGTAGAGGTTGCGAACTTTGGAACGCAGGTGGGGAAGAAATGTGGCTTCCAGGTCGCTGAAGGAGTTAAGTATGAGGCCCGCCGCCCGTGGGATGGCTCGGGTTGACTCCATCGCTAGTCTAGCATTCCCGTCATCGTCGAAATCACGGCGGCAGAAGTCCGGCAGGTCTCGGAGCCTGAGAATACCTTCCATTCCCGGTATGCCTGTCACTGGTGCATCCAGATGATTCCCTGGCCACCACCCCAAAAAAAAAAAAAAAAAAATGCGGGCTGATGTATAAGTATACTAGTCGACATTTTCAAAATCATACAGCATTAAGAAGTATTTAGGTCACGATCGGAAAAAATTCATACTTTTTCCCCTCCGTTCCATTAGAAAATTTCACTTTGGTATACTTATTGCATTAATTAACTGTTTAAATCAAAATGGACTCTTATAATGAAACTAGAAAGTATATTATACTTACAAAATAAACAATACTCATTGCATTAGTTAATGTTTAAACCAATAATTATTCTTATTAAATTAATAAGGCTGTCCTTTACCATCTTTATTTTCCGGGCTCAATTCCGGATGCACATGCACACATGGCACAACTCCAGGGTCAAATGATTCAGATTCAGAAAGTAAGAAAAAAAGAAAGGTTCATCTAATATAAAAATAACCGTCTACTTTAAAATTGTAATTTATTACTCATAAACAATTGCATTGTTGGACTTTTCTAGTTGAGCGAAGGAAGGAATTGGGAAATGCAGATTGCAAGAGATCGACTAACCTGTGATGGGGAGGTGGCCTGATTCCATGAGTTTTGTAAGGCACAAGTACACCCAAAGGCAGCAAGGGCTAATGGTTTCGAAAAAGATGAGCGGAATTCCCAGCTTCTCTGTAATCTCCATAACATAATAGTACAACCCCTCTGCTATGACGCAAGTGATTGGCACCTCCCGGGAACAACTTGGCTTCAGAAATTCCCTTAAGAAAGGCTCGGCCACGCTCTGCAAAGAATCTAAATTCTCCGCAAATCTTTCGACGCTGCGAGGATCATCTTCCGGAAGGCCATCCTCGATGATTTCCAGGCGAAACCGCCCTTCGTATTGGGCCATCCGGGTTTGAACGTCGCTGAAACGTAGGAGACGTTTGTGGTTGTCTTTTGTAATGAGGAATGTTACGTGAACCCCCGCCAAGCAGAGGAGTTCCGCCAGCTTCAGCATGCTGTTCATCGGACTCTGTATGGGTAAAGGGAAGATGAGTACGTGAGGAACAACGACCGTTCCGCTTCCGCCTTGATGGATATCCATTTTGATCGAGCTCGATCCAACTCGTTTTTGGTTGTTTTGGATCTACTCATTTACTACATTTTATAGCTACCCAGATTCACGTAAAGAATTAGTATTAATTAGTTGACTCTACTGACTCCCGAAGGCCAAAGTAATTTAATGCAGGTGGTGAGTTCAAACTTCAAAAATTTTTATATACAAATGGTTCTTTCATTTACCTGGTCATTGACTTCTTTATTTAACTCTTCTCTGTCCGGCGGCTTTTAAATGAAATTCTACCGCATACGCCAAGTTTAATTCCCTTGAGACGTTGAGTGTAGATGGAGGAAGATAGAATAATAGTAGATAGAAAATCTAGTCTCAGTTTAATTGGCAACATACAAGTAACCGTGCATGTGTGCGCTTCGTCATCTATGGTGAATAGATGACGTCAGTAGTGAGAAGGAAAAGCGACCACCATATATGAAAAAGGAAAAATGACTACAGAAGAAATGTTGTCGTATAGGGAGTTAGATAGGGGTAGATACAACGAGCGAGGAAAGATAGAAAATTTGAAGCATTTGCAGGAGTAACAGAAAATGAACTTTATTACTCAATAATGATAACATCACACAACTATTGACTTGATAAAATTAACAAGACTGTTTAAGTTCTCATAAGAGGTACCACCTTCCCCAATGGCCATTCTAGCCAAGTTTGCCATTCTATCAATTCTATGCAAGAATTCATCTTTCTTCACTAACATAAGCTCCC
This sequence comes from Leptodermis oblonga, assembly GCA_016801395.1. NCBI lineage: Eukaryota > Viridiplantae > Streptophyta > Magnoliopsida > Gentianales > Rubiaceae > Leptodermis > Leptodermis oblonga. Next base: position 46,207,417 of record CM028756.1, read on the forward strand.
TTACCATATTCTCAATAATGACTCTGTCGCATGTATCCTTCATGTCCATTCCAATCTTCCAAACTTCGCTGACGAATCTACTGTTTATCATTTGGTCTGCAAAGTACGGCCAACATATCATGGGCACACCGGCAACAATACTTTCTAGAATCGAATTCCACCCGCCGTGGGTCAAGAAACCCCCAATGGCAGGGTGGTTCAACACCTCCTGCTGCGGTGCCCAACCCACAATATAACCCCTGGATTTTGTTCCATCCTCCAATTCACCTGGAATTTGACTCTCCCCATCTTTTCCCTTCATTGAATCAGGCCTCATGACCCACAGGAACCTCTGCCCGGTGTTCAATAAACCGTGCCAAAATTCCAGGAGCTCTTCTCTGTTCAGAACTGCAATGCTTCCAAAGCTTATATAAATGACTGATTTTTCAGGCTGGGAGTCAAGCCAGGCTAAGCAGCTTCTGTCTTCTTCCCAGAAACTAGTCGAAGCTCCCGAGGCTTCGATTTGCTTGGCTGCGAGAAGGGAATGATTGGGTCCAATCGTGTAGATTCTTGGCATATGCTTGCGAATTTGAGATAGAACCGGACCTTCTAAGGCTTCGAAAGTGTTCAATATGACAGCTTTTGCTCGCGGCATCTGTCTTGTCTCTCGTATCATCATCTGGAAATATGCATCATTTATGTCCTTGACGCGGAAAAAATATGGAAGATCACGTTTCCTCAGTAAGCCTTCCATTCCTGGCAAGTTTTTAACCACTATATCGATGTCCTCCCCTGTTTCAAGAATCAGTAAAAGTGTAATCCCTGGTTTCCATCATATTGTAACTGCAATGATGAATTGAATTTGATTAGCTTACCTTTAATGGGAAGTTCTTTGGCTGCGATGAGTTCAGGTATACAGAAAGATGCCCAGAATGAGCAGGCACTGACAGTCCGAAAGAAAATCAGGGAAATTCCGTTCTCTTCTGCGAAATCGGCTGCGAAACTCATACAAACTCCGTCAGCGATGATGCAACTTACAGGCCTCCGAATGGCAGAAGCAAAGCAACAATTCTCGGTCATCATCTTCTTGAATAATGGCGCCGTGACCTTGTGGATTGCCGGAATCAGATCTCTAAACCCGTCACCTACTCTGGGGTGGTCATCGGGAAGGCCGTCTGAAATTGTTTGGAAAAGAAAACCGGGATAGCTAGCGAAACGGGATGCTACGGCGGAGTGCTCCCGGAGGCGGGCGTGACAAAACTCGGAAACGATGAACGTTACGTCTATCCCGGCCGGACAAAGAAGTTCGGCCAGCCGGAGCATGGTGTTGACATGACCCTGAACTGGCAAAGGAAATATGAGAACATGGGGTGCCAAATTTGCAGCTGGGGAACCCATTTTCAACTCTTTTCCTTCTCCGGCAGGAGATTCAAATTATTAGTCTTCTGTTGCCGGCGGAATTGACTGCACAACTTAAATGATTGGATCGGAAATCATTCAATCCAGGAGGATAATAAATTAGTAATACTAAGGCCTTAACTACTCTTCCAAGCCACTCGCATATTATAACAGTTAATAGCATTAAAATATTGCGCTCGCTTTTCGCGAGTGGTTATATTTTTACAAATTTTAATCTATTCACCCGCGCAACAAGTAATACAACTGTTTATTATTGATAAGGTACATGTTTAAAATAATAGAAGAAATGAAGTATAACCGATCAGACAACCGTAGATTTGATGAAATCAACGAGGCTGTCCAAGTTGTTGTACGAGGTACCACCTTCAGCAACGGCCTTTCTAGCCAATTTGGCTATGGCGTCAACTCTTTGTAAGAATTCTTCCTTCCTCACTTCCATGACGTCCCTCACCATCTTCTCAACAGTGACTCTGTCGCAAGTATCCTTCATGTCCACTCCAATTTTCCAAACTTCACCAACGAACCTACTGTTGGTGAATTGGTCGGCAAAGTACGGCCAGCAAATCATGGGTACGCCGGCAACAATACTTTCCAAAGTGGAATTCCACCCGCCGTGCGTGAAAAATCCCCCGACGGCAGGGTGGTTTAGAACTTCCTGTTGTGGTGCCCACTCCACCATGTAACACATGTCTCTCGCCCCGGACTCAAATGCCGCCGGAACTTGGCTCTTCCCGTCTGTTCCCAAAATGGAATCAGGCCTTATGACCCAAAGGAACCTCTGTCCGCTATTCACCAAGCCGTACCAAAATTCCAGAAATTGTTCTTTTGTCACAACTGTAATGCTTCCGAAGCTTACATAAATGACTGATTTTTGGGGCTGGGAATCAAGCCAAGCTAAGCAGGTCCGGTCTTCTTCCCAGAAGCTTGCTGAGACACCAGGGATTTCGGGGTTTTTTGCTGTGATTCGGGTTTTGAGATGGAAATGGTTGGGCCCGATGGTGTAAACCCGTGGCAAGAGTTTACGAATTTGTGATAATACGGGTCCTTCTAAGTGTTCGAAAGTGTTCAAAATCACTGCTTTGGCCCGCTCAGTTTGTCTCGTCTCTCTTTTTATTATCTGGAAAGTTGTGTCGTTCAGATCATTGACCCGGCAATACCCTGGATGATCCCTCCGCCGGAGAAAATCCTCCATCCCTGGAACGCTTTTAACTGCCAGATCCATGCCCTCCCCTGTTTCAAAATCGAACATAGCCATCTTAATTTAAGAAAGAAATTCATTTCATTTGGACTACGTACGTTAAGATAATTAACACACCTTTGATTGGAAGGTCTTGAGCTTCAGTTAGTTCGATCATACAAAAACATGCCCAAAAGGAGCATGCGCTAAGAGTTCGGAAGTATACAATTGGAATTCCATTCTGCTCAGCAAAATCAATAGCAAAACTCAAAACCCCATCAGCTATGATGCAACTGATGGGCCTTCGGGTGGCAGAAGCGAAGAAATTATTCTCGATCATCATCTTCTTGAACAGCGGCGCCGTGACTCGTTTTATGGCCGGCATCATATCCTTAACCCGCTCGCCCGCCCTAGGATGGTCGTCAGGGAGGCCATCGGATATGGTCCGGAAGCAAAAGCCAGGGTAGCGAGCGAAACGAGATGCGACTGTGGAATGCTTGAGGAGGCGATTGTGGCCAAACTCGGAAACAAGGAAAGTAACGTCTAGCTCAGCTAGGCACAGAAGTTCCGCCAGCCTGAGCATGGAGTTAACATGGCCCTGAATTGGCACCGGAAATATAAGAACATGGGCTGCCATATTTGCTCCTTGGGAATCCATTTCTGGGCTCTTTTCTTCTTCACTTTAGACTTAAAGAAGAGCGAACAACACACTCAATAAGGTTTAAATAGCTGACCTCATTGTTTTGATTGACAATGAAAAGTTTTAGGAATATTCTCTTCTATTAGTGGTGGCCTTACTTACAATTCTTTGGCTGCAATAAGGCGATATCCCTCGCCCGCGGGGCCCACACCGCCCAGCCCCATGAGCCTCGTGTGGGAGGTAAATCAGGGTGACTCAGCGATAACTTTGGCAGGAGGACCAGTGCCTGGTGCCCACAAGGATCCACCCCCCACATTGGGGGGATGAAAATCCCACACTGCGGCTGCCAGGGCTCGATCCTGCGTCCTTGGCTGCAATCTGCTGCCAAGTTACCAACTGAGCTAAGCCCCTGGGGGCAAAAGGGTGCTAACGGGAAGCCCAGATTCGAACCCCGTCAACCCCTTAAATTTGCAGGGAAAGTCCCCTTAAGTTGTTGTCCGCCGGACTCGAACCCAGGACCTCCCGCTGCGGTAAATGGTACCTCACATGTTTTTGCCAGTTAGGCTAGACATGTTTGGTCCTTACTTACAATTCTTATGATTTTGTCAATCACGCTACTTTCATCCATTTTGTCAATGCTTTTTTATTTGAAAAAATATTTTAGATATGTGATTTTTGTATTCTGTTATTAGTAAAAATTAATACTTCATTCGTCCCACTAAAAAAATTTACTTTTTCATTAGATATTTAATGCTAGTTAATACAGTTCACATAATTGAACACCAGTAATTCAATGTTTCCTATGTCATAGGATATCCAAGCCCTTTATTCCAGCTGAAGGGGACAAACTAACAACAACAAAAACCTAGGATTCAAAGCATATTCTAAATTTCCTCCTTCAAGATACCATTGATTTTATGTACTCAACAAGGCCGTCCAAATGATTGTACGATGATCCACATTCGTTAACAGCTTTTCTTGCCAATCTAGCCATATCATCTGCTCTTTTCAAGAATTCATCTTTCCTAACATCCATCAACTCTCTCACTGCCTTCTCAATGCTTACTCTGTTGCATGTATCTTTCATGTCCAATCCAATCTTCCAAACTTCACTCACGAACCTGCTATTTATCATTTGATCCGCAAAGTATGGCCAACAAATCATGGGCACACCGGACACTATACTCTCCAACGTCGAGTTCCATCCGCTGTGAGTCAAGAATCCCCCGATCGCACCGTGATTCAAAACCTCCTCCTGAGGAGCCCAGCCCACCATATAACCCCTCGCTTTCGTGCCCTCTTGGAGCCGGGCCGGAATTTCATTCTCCCCGTCATTTCCCTTGATCGAATCAGGCCTCATGACCCACAAGAATCTCTGCCCGCTATTCACTAAACCGTACCAGAATTCCAGGAGTTGCTCTCTTGCCACGACGGTAATGCTTCCGAAGCTTACGTAGATTACTGATTTGGGAGGCTGCGAATCAAGCCAGGCTACGCAGCTGCGGTCTTCTTCCCAGAAACTGCCGGAAGAAATTGTGGGTTTTGTGTTTTGGGCTTCCAGTCTTGCTGCCAAGTGGGAATGGCTCGGCCCAATTGTGTAGAGTCTTGGCATGTATTTCCGAATTTGAGATAATATTGGGCCTTCCAAGTCTTCAAAAGTATTCAATATGGCTGCTTGGGCTCTTGGCGTTTGCCTAGTCTCGTTCTTCAGAACTTGGAGCTTCGATTCGTTGATGTCATTCACACGGCAAAAACCCGGAAGATCTCGACGCCGGAGAAAACCTTCCATGCCGGGCACGCTTTTCACCAGTAGATCCATACCTTCCCCTGAAATTTAGTCTTATTCAGAATAAAATATCAAATTTGTGAGCTTAATGGAAAATTTGACCGGAATATATTACCTTTGACCGGAATGTCTCCGGCTTCAATTAGTTCAGGTATACAAAAGCAGGCCCAGAACGAGCAAGCGCTGACAGTACGAAAGTAAATCAGGGAAATTCCTTTCTCTTCAGCGAAGTCCCCAACGAAGCTCAAAACTCCGTCTGCAATCATGCAGGTAATCGGCCTTCTGGTTGCAGAAGCGAAGCAATTCTTGTCGACCATCATCTGTTTGAAGAGCGGCCCTGTTACGTTTTTCGTGCCCGGAAGAATATCCATCACTCGCTCACCGGCCCGGGGATGGTCATCGGGGAGGCCGTCGGAAATTGTTTGGAAACGAAAACCAGGATACCGTCCGAAACGGGATGCGACGTTGGTGTGCTTGAGGAGGCGATCATGGCTAAACTCTGAAACGATGAAAGTAATATCTAGTTTTGCAAGGCAAAGAAGCTCAGCTAGCCTAAGCATGGAATTTACGTGACCCTGAATTGGCAAGGGGAATATCAGAACGTGTGCCGGCAAATTTTGTACCGGAGAACCCATCAGCCACTGGAGTTTGATGATGAGATGAATTAAAGAACGTCGGCGGCTTGTTTCTTAAAGCTGTTGGAAATGTCGGCCAAATTGGCAGTTTAGTCAAAATACCATTATAATATTGCGCTCGTTTTTTCGCGATTGCTAGACTTTAAGACCCCACTGGACAGTCTGCTGTGGTCTCGCGCGCTCCACGAGCGTCGGGGATCAGTTCTATAGCAGCACATTTTACTAGGGTTGATAACGAACACGAACGTTCACGAACAAGTTCGGGATCGATTCGTTAAAAACGTTCGAGATCGTTTATTAATAAATAAACGAACACGAACAAAATTTTAAACTCGATTAAGAAACGAACAATAAATGAACAAAAGGGAGTTCGGCTCGATTACGTTCGTGAACAGCTCAATAAGAAAAAATAATTTTTAAAAAGGATAAAATACATATATAATTTATCATTCATACATATAATATGAAAATAAATTTGGTGCAGTGGTAAGACATTAAAAGGAGAAGCAAGGTGATGTGCATAAAAATAGCTAAAGTCATTCGGCTTGGCCAAATCAAGACAAGGAAAGCTTAGGTCATAAAGGCTTAGGTCGAGAAAGCTTGAGTTATGAAGGCTTAGGTCGGTAAAGCTTAGGTCAGGCAGAGCTTAGGTCAGTAGAGTTTAGGTCAGGAAAGCTTAGGTCGGCAGAGCTTATGTCAGTAAAGCTTAGGTCAGGAAAGCTTAAGTCGGCAGAGCTTAGGTCAGCAAATCTTAGGTCGATAAAGCTTAGGTTAGGTCGGGATAACGGTAACATTGGCATGATAGCTAGACATCATTGTAGGGCCATGAATCTGATATATGCAGGAGCAATAATAACAAATGAGCCAAATTAGAGCCGTTATTACAAGAACGTTAAAGTCATCATAAAAAGGAGAGTAGTTGGGAGTGCAGGTCATCATGGCACAACGGACATATCATACAGCTCATCACAGCACAACGGATATATCAAAATGAGCCTATAAATACTCAGCCACCAGACTCATTTCGGGTAAGCCATTCTGGACACCTTCTTCTTCATGCTTAAACTTTTGATCAATACAGTTTCTCATATTGCATCTTGCTAACTTGATCGTCGGAGTTAAACAGGGGGGATAGCCCTGCTTCTTTCTGATTGCTTGTCTTTGTCACCGGAATATTCTTCATACAGATCGAGATCCTCACTAATCCGACCTCCATAGCTCGGTTTCCATCTTTGCCTTCATCCATTTTATCCGTCAATCTCTATATTGGGCCTGAACGTTCAAGATCTTCATTGGGCCAGCCGGAGCATCTATACGCCGGACATTTTGCGTCACATCACAAGGGAACTAGGGTTCGAATTTTCACAAGGCCAAATTTATTTTATTTCACAATTTTAAGGTGAATTTCCCCCCATCCCACATCGGAAATAAGAGAAGATTTGAGAGAAAAATTCCTTATAAATAGATGAGCATGACACTTAGGGTTGAGAACGAACATGAACAAGCTCGGCTCGGCTCAATTAATAAATAAACGAACACGAACAAGATTTTAAGCTCGATAAATAAATGAACAATAAATGAACACGTCAGAGCTCGGCTCGGATCGGCTTGATTAATAAATAAACGAACATGAACAAGATTTTAAGTTCAATAAATAAATGAACATGTCAAAACTCGGCTCGGCTCGTTATCACTCTTACATTTTACTATTTACATTTGTCGCAAAATTAAATATTTGTATCGTGTGTACCTGATGTTATAAATAAAAGAATATTGTCAAAAGATAAATGCAAAAATGATTACAACCATTCCCATATTCTGGAATGGTTAATTCCTTACTTAATTAACAAAAATGAGTGTAAAGAAATTCCAAAAAGGAAAAAAATGGTTAGAAGTCCCCAAGTAAGAACTGCGATCTCTCTGCATGTCCACAGTCGTATTGATGAACCATCTACAATGTGGAATCTCGGCAACATTTACAGACCCAGTTAGCTAATGATGAGATTAATTCGACCCGAAGCCCATACCCATCAAGAAATCAAGTGGAAATCCGGCGGCGGAGCATTGCCGGCGTGGACGTTGGGTTCGTTTTGAGCCAGCGTGCAGCGGCCCCTAGTGCTTCCGGGAATATAAGTGCATGGATTTGGAGAAGGAGTAGTAGACTTTGAACCCTTGGGAAGAGATTGGATGAACCACGGCTCTATTCCCATTCCGAATGGTCTCGTCGCCTCGGCTCGTCGGAAACCAATGAGCGAAACAAACAACGTTACTCCGATGATCAAAACCCACGTTTTCCTCAAAACATTAACATTGTTTTTACAGAAGAATGAAGCAGCCATCTTTGTAGTACGTACGTTGATAGGACCGTCGTTAGCCCTATCAAATACAGTAAAAGTACTGTATAAACCTGCAAACAATAGCTAATAGTAGCACAATGATGACAGGGTCGATCCCACAGGGAACGGACTGCTTAAAATCACAAATCCTATTAACTCCTAAAAACGTTTGGTTCGCAACCACCTTTATTGCTCAGAGAGACTTTGTAAAAGATTATTGAAAACTAAATAACAAATTTAACTTAAGAAAAAGAAATTAATCAATGAAATAATGTATTCCAGCAATATGTAAATCACAATAATCACGTGCATGTTAATCCTCAACTCACTAATATATTAAATAGCATGTCATCAATCAGTTATAGGTTACCGTGAATCCGCATCAGACATAACCCAATCTCCCCTTACTGTATCGGCAATTACCGTGAATCCGCATCAGACATAATTGCTACTCTAATTACAAGGGACAGGCCGTAAGGCATCGACACCTATTAACCAAGTTAACAGCCTTAAGATCTAGGGAAACCCGATTTTAGTTATTCTTATTGAATTAACATCTAAGAATTACTAACCCCTTATTCTCTATTACCTGAAGGTAACTTTGCCACTAATTAATCTTGCCCAATAAATATTATGTTATTTAACTGGGAATTAATTGGCTCTACCTAATTCAACTAAGGTGATCAGTCTTAATTAAATATCAGTAATCAAAGTTATGAGCAGAGAATAAGAAGGAACACATGCAATTTAATTTAAGCACAATTCGGTTTCATAACATGCCCGGATTAATTGCTATTACATTATGCTGGAATAAGTAAATTAGCTACTCATAATTAAATTAACTACGCACATAAATATTATATGAATCATACTGAAAATAGTTGAAAAGAATAAAATAACTAAGAAAGAAATACTTGATTGCGATCTGAAAATTAGTCTCAGAGTGTGCAACGTCCCGTTTGGGCAAACGGGACCTTGTCATGGGAGAATTTTCAAAACGCGAGAACCGAAACCTACTGCTCTAAAATCTGAAGTATCTATGAAAATATGAAGTAATATTCTGCTTCCTACGTACGTACTGTTCTTCTCCCTTCTATCCCTTTTATAAAGGTGTAGAATGGAGAGAATAACTAATAGTAAATTACTAAACTCTTGTCCATGTAGGATACTACAAAAATAATTTTCCAAAATAAAGAAGGATAAATAAATTAGGAAATAATCCCTTCTTCCAGCTGGCGCACCACCAATTTGGCAATTAAAGAATCCAAATTCCATTCCAATTGCTTCACACGATTGATCATTAATTGCTTCATTGGGCCTTCTTCAATTTTGGGCTGCTTCTTCCATATTTGGGCTGCTTCAACTTTAGCCCACTTGCTCCTTTTTGCATGCATGCATGATATTAATACTTCCTCCCTTCAATGCTTCTTTGAACTGGTTTGCTCTTTTCTTCCTCTTTTTGCATCTGCTTCCTTTAATTATTCTTCTTCCTAAAACCTGCATTTATTTTACAAAAACTTGCACATACCCGTGAGATTTGCCACAATTATGCTCTAAAATTCAGTAGCTAAAGGACACCCATCAAATATCCCCACACTTGAATGACGCTTGTCCTCAAGCGTGAAGTGAAGAATTAAACTCAGTCCTATTTTCTTTCCCTTTCTTACGTAACAAAAACACAAAGACACAAACACAAGAATAGAAAAGACACAACTTGAACAGACCCAAAAGAACATAATAGAAAAACAAACAATGACCCACAGATCCAAGACATGACTCACACAACACAATGACACGACACAAACACAGGATTATTCTGCCCAAATTCCTCATGTCAATTGTACTTGCACCACGAGATTCACCTTTTAATCACAAACTATGCAAATTCTACCATTCCACCAAACAAACCATACCAAGTCAGTTTAACACAGTTCATGCATAAATTCCCAAGCAGCACTCTTATGGGTAGTAAATCACACAACTCACAATTCAGAAAATTAGGACAAGTGATTCATCCCTAGTCTAGTCAGAACTCAAAAGCTTGATAACTGACCATCTCTACAGTAAAGATTGAGTAATGCACAGATGTTAAGAACAACCTTTTATTCATATGGACACAATGGGGCCAAGGGATTTTTTGTTTACTTGGTGGGGCCCTATGGGGTTCTAAGTCACCTGCATAATTCAACAAATAATGTGCATGCATATAGAACCTGCTGCTCCTTTAATTTGGACATCAACTCCACTTCCTGCTTTTCCTGATTTAGAGCCACAACATTCAGCTCTTTCTTTAATTATTCAAGCAGTGACAGTCACCAAAAACTCATTCAGCACATGATTAAAAATTCAGCACATAATCTCCAAAATCCAGTCCTTTAACTTATTCTGCAAACGTATTCAAAACATAACCAGCTCTTGTTCTTTATTTCATCATCTCTTTTCTCTTTTTTTTTTCTTTTTTTTTTTCAAATGTGGACTCATTCTCTTTCCACAGCAGAATTGATTTTTCATATAAATTCATCAGATACACAAAGAAACAGAACTGGACTCCACAATTGTGCCTCATGACTTCTTCTCTGTCGCAGCATTAACACATAATACCATGCAGCATGCACACCAAGGGTAAGAAAGGATTTACTCAAAACAGGCTTGGCTAATTTTTTACTGACTCAGAACTGAAAGGTCAAGGCTTCAACTTGCTGACTAAGGGGTATTTTTCTGTGTAGGACGGTTCAGAAATTCAAGCCAAAAGGGTTTATCCTAGAAAAGGTCCCCCATCATCCAACCATGCATTACTCAATAAACCATTTTGACAGTCAAACAGGCAAACCAAAGAGATTCTCAAGCAAAACATCCAGTGCGGCTCAGAATTATTTAGTAGGCTTTAGAAGAGGGAATTCATGCACAACCTGTATTAACATAACGGATCTATCCCAAACCACATTCACAAGAATAAGCATAATAAGTGATTAATAGGATATCTATGTTGCTTATTTCAGATTAACATTTCGAATTGGGCAAAAATCCTGTACTTCACATACACATTCAAGACTCCAAAAATAACAAAACAAGACACGAAAGAGAATCGCAAAACATCCCCACACTTAAAAGGATGCTTGCCCTCAAGCATACAAAGACAACACAACTATGGAAAACAAAAACAAAAACAGCACCAAAAAAAAAAAAAAACAAAAACAAAAACAAAAACAAAAACAACACATGAAACAAAACAAAAAGGGATACTAGAGAAAGACTTATCAAATCTCATTCGGTGGTGGTGGCTTTGGATTCAGGATTAGGGCTTTTACTAAAGACAGAAGCAGCTTGTTTTCTGGGTCCCGTTTGGGCAAACGGGAGGTTGCCCTGGAAGCTGGATCAATTTCTGTTATCGACTCACTGCAACAAAAATTAAATGCTAAATTTTTTTTTTAAGAAGGAATAAAATACAGAAAAATAGAAATAATGGAAAACAAATAAAAATAATAAAAAAATAAGAAAAAGTGGGTTGCCTCCCACTAGCGCCTCTCTTTTACGTCTTTGGCCAGACGCAGTATGCCTTCTTCAATGATTCAAACAACATAACAATGGAATTTCTTCCACTGCTTGGACCTGGGTAGCATCACAGAAAAGTTTAAGATGTTTCCTGTTGACTGTGAATTTCTTTCCAATCTTGGGATTTTGAACTTGCACAGTTCCGCTCGAACAGACGGACACTACATCCAGTGGTCTTACCTTCTTCTTCTTCTTACCAGGTAGACCCTTGATCTCAAAATTCGCAAACCCACCTCTTTTTCCTTGACTGATCTGCTGGCCAGTATCACATTGTGGGGGAATTTGACTCACTTCCTGCAAAAACTCAGTCTCAAGATGCTCTTGGACACAAGGGTCAATCATATCAACACTATAAACATTTTCCATAGGCATTGAACTTTTTATGGCATCATCCATACTAAATGTGACCTTTTCACCACAGTAGTCTAGGCAAATAGATCCATTGTACACATCAATTGGGGCTCTAGATGTTTTCAAGAAAGGTCGGCCTAACAAGACTCCGGCTGACTCTTTTGACGGATCACTATTCATCTCAACCACATAAAAATCAGCAGGGTATACAAAAGAATGAACTCTTACCAACACATTTTCCAAAAGACCCACAGGATGTACATATGATCTATCAGCCAATTGAATTATAACACTAGTGTCGACTAATTCAACACCATTTAAAGTTTGATACACAGAAAGAGGCATTACATTAATTGAAGCACCAAAATCACACATAGCATGGTTAATATGTTTATCTCCAATTACACAAGGTAAAGAAAACATACCTGAGTCCTTGCACTTAGGTGGCAATTTCTTTTGAATTACGGCAGACATGTTCTCGCCCATGATTACCTTGCGTACTCCCCTTTGCTTTCCAGCCATGAACTCCTTCAAAAATTTACCAATAGGAGGGATCTTTATTGCCTTGAGGAAAGGAATGTTAACCTCCATCTTCTCGAAAGCTGCCAAATAGTCCACAGGATCCTCTTTTGGTTTCTTCGCCTTCCCGATCAGTCGGTTTGGAAAAGGTGGGTCTTCATAGGGGTTTCCAGCTTTTAGGCTTAGAAAAGGTTCGGGTCTGCTTCTTATTCCTGTTTCTGCAGTTTCAGGTTCAGGGTCCCGTTTGGGCAAATGGGACCTCGACGCAGAACTCTCTTGCTCTTCTAGATGCGGAAACTTGACATATTCCCTGGATTTCAGGTTCAGGGTCTCATGCTCTCTTGCTTTTTCGGTTCCTGCGATTTCAGGTTCAGGGTCCCGTTTGGGCAAATAGGACCTCGACGTAGAATTCTTTTGCACTTCTGGCTGCAGAACCTTCCCACATCTCAGAGTTATCGCACTAACATTCTCTTTCTGCTGTATTTGAACCTGTGAGGGCAGTCTTCCTTGGTCCCCCTTTAATTCTTTGAGTGAAGCAGCCAATTGGGACACCATATTTGCCAGACTATCAATACTGGCCTTCTGCTCCTTTTGTTGATCCATTAGAGATGCAATTAAATCATTAGAATCTTTACCACTTCGCTGTGGTTGGTATGAACTCTGGCCTTGCTGGAAACCTCTCTGCTGTGGTGGTCTGTATGCTTGATTCTGATACTGACTCTGGTACTGGTTCGGGTTACCCTGATACTGGAGCTGCTGACTTTGATCTTGGATGCCTGGTTCAGTTCATCGGAAACTAGGATGATCTTTCCACCCTTGATTGTACGTGTTGGAGTAAGGGTCCCTTCTTTGATGTGGGCCATTCCAGTTTCCAGCAGCATTTGCTTGAGCCAGGGGATCAGAAGGTGCAAGGTTACACTTATGGGTAAAATGGCCCATATTTCCGCAGATTCCACAAACTTCCTCTGTCTGCACCTTATTTGTTCCAGCTACCATTTTAGTCATCATCTCAGTCATCTTTCTCATTTCGGCTACCAACTGGGAGTTGTTCACGGGCTCATCATGTTCACGGGGTCCCACATCATCAATAATGCGCACTTCGGCGGTCCGCTTGGCCAGACGGATGCTGGGTTCAGCAAAGTCATTGCGTGCTTCCAGTGTCGCCTTTATTATTTTATGAGCAGATGTGACGGTATTATTCAGAAATGCACCACCACTGGCGGAATCCATATGCATCCTTTCGGCTTCCGTCATTCCATGGTAGAAGAACTGCAGCAACTCACCATCCGAGTACCTATGGTTTGGGCAACTGTCGCACAATCGCTTAAATCTGAGCCAATAGGTGCGGAGGGACTCATCATAATCTTGTTGGATCCCACTTATCTCCTTCTTCACTGCATTCGTCTTCGTGGCGGGAAAGTAATTTTTAAGGAACGCCTCCTTCATCTCCCCCCATGTAGTGATGGAGTTTGGCTCTAGGGAAGAGAACCACATGTTGGCTTCACCGGTCAGGACAAAAGGGAATGCCACGAGTCGGAGCTGCTCCACAGTGGCTCCTGCTGGTACTTTGCCCAACTTGCACCCTTTGACGTACTCACGCAAAAAACTGTGGGGGTCCTCTCCTGGCCTTCCATGGTACTTCGGTAGCATGCTCAACCAACTAGATTTGAGTTGGAAGTGACTTGTGATTTCAGGCATTACAATTGCTGACGGCTCATCCTCGGCGTCGTGGTTACTTAGCTCCTTTAGAGTTGGTTCAGCAGCAGGAGCTTCCACTCGTCTTCTTTCTTCCTGTCTATCCCCCATCTTAGAATCAGGCTTGGGGACAGAGTTCTGTTCAGATTCTGCTTCTGTTCTACCTCCCGTTAGGGCAAACGGGACCTTGTCCGAATCTGAAACAGCAGCTTCTCGCCTTTGACGTGCTTCTTTTGCGAGTCTTCTTGCAGTTTTTTCAATCTCTGGATCGTACTGCAATTTAGGTTGCGACGATCTGCTCATAAAACACAAAAAAACACAAATTAATAGGAAAAGGTGATTTAAAACATAAAACCGCTCCCCGGCAACGGCGCCAATTTGATAGGACCGTCGTTAGCCCTATCAAATACAGTAAAAGTACTGTATAAACCTGCAAACAATAGCTAATAGTAGCACAATGATGACAGGGTCGATCCCACAGGGAACGGACTGCTTAAAATCACAAATCCTATTAACTCCTAAAAACGTTTGGTTCGCAACCACCTTTATTGCTCAGAGAGACTTTGTAAAAGATTATTGAAAACTAAATAACAAATTTAACTTAAGAAAAAGAAATTAATCAATGAAATAATGTATTCCAGCAATATGTAAATCACAATAATCACGTGCATGTTAATCCTCAACTCACTAATATATTAAATAGCATGTCATCAATCAGTTATAGGTTACCGTGAATCCGCATCAGACATAACCCAATCTCCCCTTACTGTATCGGCAATTACCGTGAATCCGCATCAGACATAATTGCTACTCTAATTAACAAGGGACAGGCCGTAAGGCATCGACACCTATTAACCAAGTTAACAGCCTTAAGATCTAGGGAAACCCGATTTTAGTTATTCTTATTGAATTAACATCTAAGAATTACTAACCCCTTATTCTCTATTACCTGAAGGTAACTTTGCCACTAATTAATCTTGCCCAATAAATATTATGTTATTTAACTGGGAATTAATTGGCTCTACCTAATTCAACTAAGGTGATCAGTCTTAATTAAATATCAGTAATCAAAGTTATGAGCAGAGAATAAGAAGGAACACATGCAATTTAATTTAAGCACAATTCGGTTTCATAACATGCCCGGATTAATTGCTATTACATTATGCTGGAATAAGTAAATTAGCTACTCATAATTAAATTAACTACGCACATAAATATTATATGAATCATACTGAAAATAGTTGAAAAGAATAAAATAACTAAGAAAGAAATACTTGATTGCGATCTGAAAATTAGTCTCAGAGTGTGCAACGTCCCGTTTGGGCAAACGGGACCTTGTCATGGGAGAATTTCTCAAAACGCGAGAACCGAAACCTACTGCTCTAAAATCTGAAGTATCTATGAAAATATGAAGTAATATTCTGCTTCCTACGTACGTACTGTTCTTCTCCCTTCTATCCCTTTTATAAAGGTGTAGAATGGAGAGAATAACTAATAGTAAATTACTAAACTCTTGTCCATGTAGGATACTACCAAAAATAATTTTCCAAAATAAAGAAGGATAAATAAATTAGGAAATAATCCCTTCTTCCAGCTGGCGCACCACCAATTTGGCAATTAAAGAATCCAAATTCCATTCCAATTGCTTCACACGATTGATCAATTAATTGCTTCATTGGGCCTTCTTCAATTTTGGGCTGCTTCTTCCATATTTGGGCTGCTTCAACTTTAGCCCACTTGCTCCTTTTTGCATGCATGCATGATATTAATACTTCCTCCCTTCAATGCTTCTTTGAACTGGTTTGCTCTTTTCTTCCTCTTTTTACATCTGCTTCCTTTAATTATTCTTTTTCCTAAAACCTGCATTTATCTTACAAAAACTTGCACATACCCGTGAGATTTGCCACAATTATGCTCTAAAATTCAGTAGCTAAAGGACACCCATCATACGTACTCTGGTTTGCATGCAATATTATTCTGGATGATTGAATTTGCAGATTGGTTTTTGAATGATACGATGATTATATATATATATGGAGAGAGAGTTCGGAATTAGTAGTTGGGTGGCAGTCAACGGCGTGGATGTTGACTGCGGAACCGCGCTTTGAAAGTTTGACAAATACTATGGTCTAAATCAAACCTCTAAAATGTAAAACCAACGAACCAACGCACGCTGTAGACTCTAGTATTAATGATACTTAGAATGAGTCTAATATTCTTGTAAACCAAGCACTAGTTTTTTTTTTTTTTTTAAATAATATTTTTACCGACTCTATGAAGCGAATAAAATATTATCTTCCGGTGTGAAATTTAAATAATAATTTGGCAAAGGGTGATTACGAGTACACTTTTAATTTCTACTTATTTATATAAATTTGGATGAAATACTGACTATAAGAAATTACATAATTGAGCGTCAAACGAAAATAAATTACAAGAATCTACTGTAAGACATTCTTCTTTGTCACACATTCTTGAAAAAAAAAAGACTGAAATTGAGTTATGATTTAACCAGAAATTTCAACAGCCTTCAGATGAGGTTTTTTCTGCAGATCTCTCTTGGGAACGATGACAGTGAGCACTCCATTTTCCATATTAGCTTGGATTTCATCCAGCTTCACATCCTCCGGGAGCCTGAATCTCCTCACGAACTTGCCGCTGCTCCTTTCCCGGTGATGATACTTGTGATTCTTCTCCTCTGGTTCTCCGCTTCTCTCGCCGCTAATCTTTAGAACTCTACCTTCTTCGACCTCGACTTTCACTTCTCCCTTCTTAAACCCCGGAAGATCAGCCTTGAAGACGTGAGCCTCCGGAGTCTCCTTCCAGTCAACATTTGCGGTAGCAAAACCGGAGGCTTCGCGGGATGAATTTCTCACAACGTAAGAAGGAAATGTTCTGAAGGAACCCCCCAAAAAGAAGGGATTACATATGCTGCTTCTTTGGCCGCCGGAGACGCCTGAAATAACATACATCTTGTTACTTAATTGTTTTTCTATGAGCCGGTTACGATTATAAGATTTAGAGATGAAGATTATGGTGGCGATTACTGAACATATTTATAATACGAAAAAGACGATTCTGGTGAATTCCAGGCTTCCACAGAAGGAAGTTATATACAGTATGTGCATATTTGACGTAATCAATGAGTGAATGTTTGCCTGCATGCCTTGGGGAAGAAGGGAAGTGAGATTTTCATTGCCTCTGTATCAGAAGCTTCTAGAAACTTATTTTTCAGATCCTGAATCGATATTTTTAACAGATCATTGAGCCTTATATAGGCCTTTCCCGTAGTAACTGGGCTCGGGCTCTGCTTCCTCAAAAAATATTCTGATCCTACCGATATTTCCGGAGGCACTAATCACGATATTTAATTGTACGTTTCTGTGATAATGGGCCCAAGTTCAACTCGGTTGTTGAAAACCATATCTCAAGCCCAATTATGCATTACAAGCCCAAATCTAAGGTGGGTAAACGATTTATTGGGCTGCAGTTTCAGAAATGGAATATCAGTTGTAGGCATGTATCATTTGCTTTTTCTGTTAAGCTAAATTTTAAGATTTGTTTTTTTAAGTAAAAACAGCCTAACAATAGGCCCTAATAAGAAAGAAAATAAAAAAGTAAAACATCTCTCTGGATCAGTAACGAAGCTCGTAGAAGATGACAGAAATAGCAAAGGTTCCCGAAGACACTAGAGCTTCTAGACCCATCCCTCTCCTTTCCTATATATATATCGCCACTTTCAAATTCCTCTAACCATCTCAAAGCGCTCATAACAAAAGCAAATCAATTTCTCCTTTCAAGCTCTTTTAATCGAGGTTCCCATTTTTCGAACTTGAAAAATGTCGCTGATTCCAAGCTTTTTTGGCCGACGAAGCAGCAACGCCTTCGATCCTTTCTCCCTTGACGTCTGGGATCCCTTCGAAGGCTTCCCCTTCTCCTCCAATGCCCTGTCCAATGTTTCCGATCAGTCCCGGGAGACTTCTGCGTTCGTCAACACCCGGATCGACTGGAAAGAGACCCCTGAAGCCCACGTCTTCAAGGCGGATCTTCCGGGTCTGAAGAAGGAGGAGGTGAAGGTGGAAGTTGAAGAAGGCCGGGTGCTGCAGATAAGCGGAGAGAGGAGCCGGGAGCAGGAAGAGAAGAATGACAAATGGCACCGTGTGGAGAGGAGTAGTGGGAAATTCCTGCGGCGGTTCAGGCTGCCGGAGAATGCCAAGATGGATCAGGTGAAGGCTAACATGGAGAATGGCGTGCTCACTGTGACTGTTCCCAAAGAGGAAGTGAAGAAGCCAGATGTTAAGGCCATTGAGATCTCTGGTTAAGATTTGAATATCTACTATTTGGTACATTACTGTTTGTGTGTCTGTGTGTGTTTTGATGTTTAAAATAAAAGGTTGCATCTTTGGTTGTGTTTCGTCCGTTGTAATCGTGAGAAATGAATAAACTTTGTTGAACTGAAAATCTCTCAATTCCTTGAAATGAACACTTCAAATCTCGATATTACGCTCAAGAACGTGGCTTGAGAAGCTATGAATTCTTCTATGGAAAGGCTAAGAGTTCATTATACAATAATGCACTGCGGTTGTATGTTATGTATGTACAAAAATGTTATAAACCACAGTTGCAATTTGTTTTGCTGAATTTACAGTTACTTCTCGATTGTATAATCCTCATCAATGGCGACTACTCTTGCAACAGCACCTTTCGTGCCATTTGGGCGAATCATGAATGGCGATTTTGCATTTCTTCCAAAATTGTATCTGTGATTCTGAACAAGTCCATTATTCCCTTCCTCTTCTCTCTTTAAATCTGCAGGAGGCAAAAAGCAATCCATGCTTAGTCCCTTAATGTTGAAATCAACTTCTTCGATTGTCCAAACTTCTTCCATCCTCGTCCTAGTGTGGCTTTCCGAGTTTTCTCCGAACCTAAACAACGAAACAAACGTCCTGCCCGAATGTGCAACGTTAACCCCATCAATAGTACGATAATCTTGTATCTGTGATTCCATGGTTGTTTCCCAGAAGACTTCGTTTGCAGGGGCTTTTATTCTCAGGAGATGAGTGTCCTCTAGATGAACAAGGAGCCCTGTTTTTTGGCTGAAGTATCCCCACACGGTGTGCCTTATTATCTCAACATTGCTGCTGCTTCTGGCTCTAAGCGTTGAAGGCTCCACTTCAAGTTTAAGTACGAAACAGTCTTCATCATTCATGGTCTTCTCTCCAGTACAGATGGAATTGGAGAATAAGTTGGCAGTGGACCTTGGATCAAGACCCTGTTGGCAAAAAAAATTTGATTCCTTTCAGTTCATTATTCTGTTTCTTGGATTAATAAAGAACATTTGTTGAATGAAATCCTTCAAACTACATAGTAATGGAATACTTTATTCAAGATCTTCAACTAAAGTGGAGATTGAACAGGCTATGTGGGCTGTCAAGAACATGGAAATCAACTGAAGTAGTTGGCCCCTGATCTTGTTTAGTTACCAAGTCAGAAACAGAAAGTTTGACATCTACAGATTCTCATGGGATATGGTTCATTGATTTGGTCCCAATTTTCCAGATAGATGCCAGTGATGGTGGCTTCACCAGACATGCTTTTGCTTATCCATTCTGAGTTTTAGGCACTGTGTGGTATGATTTCCAAAACATGGTTTTGAGATTTATTTTGATTTTATAATATTAAAATTGTATTGAGAATGTAAAAATGTGTATTGAAAAATGTAAAAATATGTATTGAAAATGATAAAAAATTATTATAAAATTAAAACTTTTCTCAAAATCATATTTTGAGAATCAAAACAAACAGGGCCTTATATTCTTAAACTATGTTTCTCGAAAAATGATAAATACAGTGAAAAAAATCTCTCGAGGGATGACGGGACAACAACTATTGGGCAGTTTTTACTGTTTGTATTACCACTCTTAGGCAATTGTGAAATTAACAACAAAGCACTTATGGTCAAAAAGTACCTGTAAGGAACGACGGAGAGGCCTCGGTGGACCACGGGATGCATGGGAATGATGCCAAGGAGTCTGCCTCCAAGCCACCTTCCCATCGCTGCCGGCGCTGATCTTGTAGCCGGAAACAACCAATTCTAGGTTCCATAAATCAGGCCTCTTTTGCCACAAAACGAATCCTCCCATTTCTCCGGGTCCATTGATCACGCTCTTCACCTTCATCCCCTTGCCATTATTGTTGCTCAAACTCAGAGCTTCCCCGGAAACAACTTCCGTGGTGGCCATCTTCACTTTCCCCATCGCACACATGCTATGAATGGAGTTCAAAGCAATTTCTCCTCCGGCAGCTGCTATGTATTGTTGCACGATGTACTTAGCCATGGAACTCTCCTGCATTTTAACTTACTTTAATTACACTATAGCTAAGAAAAGAGACCACAATTGAGTAGGATTTTTTTAAAAAAGAGACTAACAATTGGATGGTCTGTGAAGCTTTTTCCGAAGGAATGACGAGAGTGG
The DNA here is from genome assembly GCA_016801395.1 of Leptodermis oblonga. Lineage (NCBI taxonomy): Eukaryota > Viridiplantae > Streptophyta > Magnoliopsida > Gentianales > Rubiaceae > Leptodermis > Leptodermis oblonga. Next base: position 46,227,982 of record CM028756.1, read on the forward strand.
ATAGGCAGGGGAATCAGGGGAGCTCCGACGACGCCGAGTAAAAGCTGAATCTCTGTATTCCTGCCGCCGAAGAGGGAAGAAACCGGTGACTTTTCCGGACTGGATTTCATCCAGGACTTAATGTTAGGCCACGAAGACTTAATCTTTGTCGCAGCGAAAATCTCTTCAGGGACGGGCACTTCCAGTACTGTCTCCAGTGCATCGTCTCGATCCAAGTTGGGGCAGAGCGTCCTCATAGAAAAAGGGATGCAAGAAGAACCGATGAGGGATTTGGAGATGTTAATGATTCTGAGGAAAGTGATGAAAAGATTGGGTTTTTAATTACTTGTGGATTGGGAGAAATGAAATGAAAGAGCAAAGCAGAGAAATGTTGGCTTAGAATCAAAGGGAAAACGGAGGAAAATGTAAGGGGGGTTTGAATAACCAACCGACCGTGGGCCGTCTTTAAACGTGCTGCCTCTTCGTCAATGTCGTGGCCGCACGCTTACACATTACAGATTTATATATATATATTTTTATCGACTGCGGGGGAAAGGAATGAAATGTCCATTGGCTCTATTGTTTAATGTTTCTTCATTCTTGTGTGAAACTGAGAAATCCAGGGAAGAAAAACAACTGCTGATATTGAAATTATGGTTGATTATTAGTATTGATTAGCAGAAAAGCATTAAAATCATTCACTTTTTGTTACCGGCAATCGCCATAGGATTGGCTCCTGAGACTTTAATGTCCTCATTCTTTTGTTATTTTTCAACTTTCTCTAATTTTGACAACCTGGACACAAGCACTAGCTACACGATTACACTATTGTTAGTAAAAAAAAAAAAATTTCCCAAGTCTTCCACTAAGAAATTAATACTTTCCCCAATTTCTTTTGACTTGCAAATCTTTTTTCCGCATGTTACAATGGACTACGAAATTGATATTATTGTCTTCCATCAACCAAGTAGTCATTTTGTAACGTATAACTCTCACGAATAATATTTTTACCAACGCTTTTTCTTACAATGATCAAAATTAGTTTTTTTCACCAGATTAAGAGAGATGGAAAAAGTTACAATTTAAGGATATAACTTGTTTTTCCAAATGGGCATAACGTAGATTGAACTTGTAGCACGTATTATGGATTACTACTACAAGCCATATTCGTCTTCTTTACTGCGTTTTACGCAAAATGAAATGGTTTCTTGTAAAGGATAAGACTTGAGTAGGGTACCGTACCCCCCATTTGGCCATGCAAACGCCAAATACAAACCACCTTAATCTTCAAGTCATAAGACAATTAATTAATGTAGAAATGAATTAGCGGACATGCGACCGACCAGCTAAAAAAAAAAACTGGGTTTAGGTTAATAACGACGGCACATAATCCAATCAACAATCTGCCAAGGAAGATTGAGCTACCCTCCCATGGCTGTTTTTTTGTAGTATTAAAGAGTTGTTAATTGTCTTTGGCTTAAACTACAGTGTTTGTCCCTTTTTCGACACGTACCTATAATATAAAACAGTCGGTTGAGAAGAAAACATCATCGTCCAACGTACCCAACCAATAATGCTACGCACGTTCAATCATGCATACACAAAATCCTCATCCTTCATCAACTCATACGTTATGCTTCTGCTTCTGGGTATCTATCACTTACTAATCACGGCTCAACTGTCGAAACAAAGTAATCAACTTATAATTAGCCCTCGTCGACGAGGAAGATGTACCAGTTTAGTTAAGTCCAAGACACGTTTTAAACTTCTTATTCATAGAAGTGGACTAACAACTGTAATTTGTAAGCCTTAAATTGAAGTCTTTTTTTTTTTTTTTTCTTTTCTTCTCTGTTTCTTTGCAGTAATTAGTAAACTGGGAATGGCAAAATGCCAAAAGAACAAAAAAAAGTCTCTTTCTAACCAATATTATTTCAACTCTAGTTATTTAGCGGCTGGCTGGGTGGACTTAATCTTGTAGCTTTGCCTCTGTGTTTGTGGTCTATCTAAATCCACACAACTTTTTTTTTTTCTTCCCTTCTTTCCGCAAAGGTTACAAAAGTTTGATTGCTCAGCTGAAGATTGAAGAATAATGTAAAACAGCAGAGAGAAATGGAATCCAATTTGCCAAATCGACTCCAGATCAAATGCATTGGATTCCACAAGCTTACAAACTGTGACAATTATTATTTTGATAACTCTCATGTATCTAATCTAATCTTAATCTGGAAGATGATAAGTTTCCGCAATATCCGGCGGCGTTACTTTATAAATTGACCTTTCCCAGCTCATGAATACGACTGCAGAATGAACTTGTGTTCTGTTCTTCCTTTTGTCAAAAGGGATAAATAAATCGTTTTCACTCACATATGGTGGACTATTTGGCTATTGGAGTATGAACACTCATAGTTGTTAAGACTACTAACTACTGAGTCACTGACCTGAACCACCCCCCCACCCCCCCCCCCCCAACCCCACAAAGACAAGCACTCAGACCACTTATTATTTATGGTTTTCAGCTGTCAAATTCCCCACCAGATATGCAGTAAGTGATGCTAGTGCTCCTCTACTACCCCACCCAATTGGGAAAAAAAGAAGTAAAATATATATATATATATATATATATATTATACATACCAAATGTATTATTTTCGTTTCATTAGAAAAATTTTCTTCTACCTTATGTTTCACGCGTTTTATAAAAGGAATATAGTTTGGCGTTGTACCTTATCACTCACGTTAAGAACTTCACATCGCCTTCTAAGTTCAGAGGATACCATCACAACTACAGAAACAGGAAATGAACGCTGCTTCTGTAAACATGATTTTGTAGGTAGAGAAGAGAACAAGGCTTTGAGGCTTTTAGACAGACCTGTTCATTAGCATTTTCAATAACATGTTTCTGAAATTTTACATCTTATATGAATAACTCATTATTCTGAACACACTTTTTTTACTATTCAACTACACATTCTTATATTTTCGAACTCTTTTCCAAAAACATGTTTTCAAAAGCATCTTTTAAAATATGATAACGGACGGACATACCTGATTCCACATATTAGAATGGTAACAAAACACAGTGGTTTGATACATTCATATGCTGTGGCAGAACACATTCATGACAAGAAACAGAGTAGAAGCAAAAATAGCAATCTCAACAACATTCAAGACAAAAATCTAATCTTTTCATCTAATACTAGCTAGCTACTATGAACAACAGAATGAATACATAATTTGCTATCTCTGTTCCTAATAGCAGGGCAGCCACGTGAGTCTGTATCCCACTGAAATATACACACTTCGGACGATGCCTCTGAATTACTGTCATGATGGTATATTGAAGTGAAAGAGCCAGGAGATGACAAACGCAAAGACCATGCAGGCCAGTAAGAAGTTGAGAAACCTATGACCCTGCCAGAAATTTCGAGACTCCGGTAGAGGGGCAGCTGCAGCAGCTGAGTGGGGAGCCTCATTTCCTTCATTCAGTTGATCCACCAATTCTGCCTCATTCGCACCGGCAACATTGCGTGCTATTGATCCACATATTTCACAGGTTCTAAACAAAAGAGGATAAATCAGAGCAAGGGAATTGACAGAAGAACAAAATGCAGCAACACTAAGTTTGACATCATCTTAGTCAATCTCAGTTTTGAGTTTTATAGCTAATTTAAGTAGAAAGTCAGAGTGCTGCTATACAGAATACAGAGTCTAAAATTGTAAGCAAGAATCCAGATGAAGGTCATATTGCTATATAGAATACAAGAGATCATTTCATTGAGCAACTACTGATAGAATAACAGCAATGGCTTGTTCACCAACTTTAACAGGTAAGTCACTGAGAGAAAAAAGAAGCAAGCACCATGGTGTACACAATGCTTTTCATAAAAAGCGTGAATTTGCGAAGATTTTACTTGCACAATGTGAATCAGACATAAGAATTTCGCTTTCGTGTTTATGCCCTGTGAGGCAGTTCCACAGTAGGGGCTATACAAAAAATATCCCTTTTGAACATTCTCAGACGAAGATCCACTTCATAGAAATGATCCAAGCTGAATGCTAATCTATCAATACTACAAAAACACCACACATATTATCTATCGTAGCAATATAACCTAGTATCATTAAATCAGACTCGGTTCAGCTGAGAGCAAGGGAAGCATGAGAATCAGGCAACCAGGATAGGGTACCAATTTTAATATATTGGACTGGTGATCCTTTCCTGTAAACTTGAGACATTAGGTATGATAGTAAAGAAGAGTTGAAAACCAATAACAAAAACGAACAGGGAACCCGAATATGAACTACTCCCTCCGTTCCATCAAAAGAGTCCATTTTGTAATACAAAGCGGACTCTTATAATTGAAGAGAGGGAGATCTCCCACTAAAGAAGATTTAGTCATATAATTGAAACAGAGATGCTTACATCCTTTTCTTTAACTTTTAGATTCTTTGCATTAATGTAAAATGCTTCTAGGGTATACTATTCCCCCAAATTTCTGTTCCTTTTCCACGTAAACCATTCAGAAAGTTTCCAAAGTAGCTCAAAAGCAAAGTTTTACCCCCCAGATTTTGGACTTTTTACATTGCATTTGGTGTTTTTGGATACTGTTCGGAGTCCCACTCCAACAATAAAGTGCCCAGGAAATACATAAGAGTATTCCGAGCTAGCCAATAGTTATAGTCTTTAGTTAGCCTCAATTTATTGTCTGAACACCTAAAAAAAGCACCAAATTTCACGTACTACTATGAAGAGAAGAGAACTAACCACAACAATAACAACAACTACTACAACTACAACTTTGTCCTACTACGTGGGTCGACTATATGGATCATCTATGGCTATCGTGTACGGTGGCTATAAGAAGAGAACTAACCGTTCCATTAAAATCGTATAACTTTAAAAAGCAAAACCAAGAAATCTGGCAAAATAACTAACAAATGGTAGCATGGAGAAAGAAATCATATACAGATTGAATAAGTTGAACTTGGATGTCTCACTTACTTGTTCCCTTTGATCTTAAACCAAGCCTCAGCACATTGTTTGTGAGCAGCAGCCAAGTCATCTTTACACGAGCAACCCAATTCAATGGGGACCCCAGATTCTTGATTGGCTGCATCTAAACTGAGGTGGCAAATTCTGCAATCCCTCTCGATTTTGGACAAATGTACCTTGGTTTCTCGAACACCAGCTTCCAGATCCACCACCACCGAACACTCGGAAACCGAAGACTCTCTGCCTTTATCTTGAACTCCAACAATCTCAGCCTCAGTTTCAGTCCCAGATACGCTGGGAGGAACCTTTTTATCCTCATTCCCACCAGAGCTGCTTCCTTCTCTCAGAACAATGGGAATACAATGATCCCCAGAGCCGCCGCCGCCGTCATCACGAACAGCATCCCCAGCTCCCATATCAACATGAGATTGGGGTAAAGTTGCCATCTTTATCACAGGCCAGATGGAGAATCCTCATGTAAACACAGTCTGAAATCAGGATCATGAATGTGAACCCAAAAAAAGGTTGCAACTTTCACGCTGGCAACATGAATAAAGCCCCAAAAATGGCCTCCCACTCAAGAAGAGATGTTTCAGTCGTGATATGTGTGTGAAGATGCGCTTATGTGTGAGAGTGAATAAAGGGATTATCACCCTCCATGGACAAAGGCACCAGGAAGACAGTGAAAGCAGCAAAACAAGAGATCCAGTATGGTACAAACTACAAGTCTACAAAGATCCAATTTTTAGTATAATATTAAACTAAAAACTAACTTGGTGACTTAAAAAAAGGTCTCCTCGGAGAGGGAAAAGATAGCCCTTGTCTTTGATAAGCTATCTTTTATCCTAAGGCTCTGTTCTCTTGTGGCTTTGGTAGAGAATCATCACTTTTTTTTTCTAAAACTTTACACAAAGAAACAACTTTACTTTTTCAACAATTTAAAATTAAAATTTTAAAATTCCCTCTAAATACCTACTCACATAAATTCAAAAAAAAAACACAATCATTACACTTTTTTATCTCACCTACACAATTTCTCAAAAAAAACTTCCCTCCAAAAAAAAACTTCCCTCTAATAAAATTTCCTCCACCAAAACCACAAGAAAACAGAGCCTAAGTTTAACGGAGATTGACAAGGTCTTCTGTTACTTTTTGAAGTGGTAGCTTTTGCGTTTGCACATGTCATCATTTGTTTGCGTTTACAGATGAGTAAAAGAACAGTCCAACACACTTCCCCCTTGGAAGGTCCCTCGTATATTTTGTATTATATGTTGGTCCCTCAACTTATCAATTATCAGGGTTTCAGCCACTTAAAGTTTTAAACTTTATTTTTTGGTGAAATTTTCATTTTATCTTGAAGCCACGTACAATATTTGGAAGTAATGTGGAGGTAAATGTAAAAGATAGAAGGAAGGAGGGGCCGGCTAGAATGGTAAAATAATCTTGAATATTTATATTATTAGCAATATTGTAATTTTTTTATTTTCTGATAAACAGATTTACAATAAATAAATAAATTATAAAAAACGTCCAGCAACTGTCTAGCGAGTTTGTTTGGATAAGTACGAGAAAGTAAGGGGGGAAAAAAAAGGAAAAGAGAAAAAAGAACAATAAGGGCAATTTGGATGGATTTTTGCTTCTTGTTTTTTCACTTTTCCTCACGAGGGGTGCGCCATACCATAATCAATGTTGTTCGCCCCGCCCCGCCCCGGCCACCGACAAGGTGAGGCCTAAGGGTCGCACGACCCGGAGGGTTGATCCGGATCAACCAGGGGTCAACCAGAATGACATCATAAATAAATAAATAAATATATATAATATAAATAATATTAGTTAAAATATTTTTTCTTCACAACAATTATATATATTTTTGAATTTTACAAGTATCTTAAACATTAAAATTCATTACTATAAAACTCAATAAGTAAATAAATTATAAAATATTAGTTATATTCTAAAAATTATATTACTACATTTTATTAGGAAAAAAAGATAAAATTTGATGTAAAAGAAATAAAAACGTATTTTAGATTAATACATGACAAAATTAAACAACCTTTAAATGAAAAGAAAATAACTAGTAAAAAATTATAGTCTTAAAATTATAAATAGTAAGGAATTACAATGAGATTAACATTAATTTAGATGGTTCAATTAATATATTCTTATTAGAAAGCCCATGATTCATATTAAAATATGAGTTAAAATACTATTTAGTACAAAAATAATTAAACAAGTCATTGTGGTTTAGTGGTAAGTACCCTTGTTGTTTATATTGGAAACCAAGGTTCAATCCCTACTAAAGCCAAAATTTTTAAAAAGTCACTTAATTAAAAAAACAAAAAAAAGGGGCTATGCGGGTCGACCCGATTCCCGGTCCGCCCCGGGTCTCGACGGGGTCACCCCACATCCGGGTTGCCCTTATAATTTGGTCCGGCAAGGCCTGCGGGCCGACCGGGTCGACCCGCCGAGCCGGGCCGGGCCAAACAACACTGACCATAATAAATAGGGGCAAAGGTGCAAAATTGCCCCTAACGTTTTCTGTTAGGGGCAATTTTGCCACTAACGTTTATTTTGGGGCAAAATTGCCCTAACGTTTTGTGTTATGGGCAAATTTACCCTTTAAGTTTTTACCAAATTACATTTACCTCCTTCAAAGTTTACTTAAATAACAAATAGATATCTCAAGTTTTAAAAAATAACATTTTAGTCCCTTAACCATTCAAATTTGGAGTAAAATATTTTTATCTAATAAGAAAATACATTTAATACGAATAATAATTAATTATTATTGTTCCAAATAAAAATATTCATAAATATCTAAACTTTTAAAAATATTAATTTAAAATGCATATATATTTTAAAAAAACTGAAAAAACATTAAAAAAAAGAAAAAGAAAAAGAACACCCCAGGCCGTGGCCTGGGCATGTTTTTTCATTTTTGTTTTTTTTTCTTTGTTTTTAAATTTTTTACTTATAAATACATTTTAAATTAGTATTTTTTTTAATTTAGACATTAGTGAATATTTTTTATTTAGGATTTTAAAAAACTGGAAAAAAAACCATAATAAAGGGAAGAAAAAAATTAAGGAAAAAAAATCCTTAAAATACTATTGGGGTGGGGGTGGGGAGAGAGAGAACTAATTTAAAATGTATTTATAAGTAAAAAATTTAAAAACAAAGAAAAAAAAACAAAAATGAAAAAACATGCCCAGGCCACGGCCTGGGGTGTTCTTTTTCTTTTTTTTAATGTTTTTTCAGTTTTTTTAAAATATATATGCATTTTAAATTAATATTTTTAAAAGTTTAGATATTTATGAATATTTTTATTTGGAACAATAATAATTAATTATTATTCGTATTAAATGTATTTTCTTATTAGATAAAAATATTTTACTCCAAGTTTGGATAATTAAGGGACTAAAATATTATTTTTTAAAACTTGAGATATCTATTTGTTATTTAAACAAATTTTGGAGGAGGTAAATGTAATTTGGAAAAAATTTAAAGGGTAAATTTGCCCCTAACACAAAACGTTGGGCAATTTTGCACCTTTGCCCTAATAAATAGTATTGCAGTTTGAGCTGAAGTTGAATTGAGCGTGCTGAATAGTGAAATGTCTAATACCATTCAATAATATGGAATTCTGATTTTCGAATCAGACCAAATAATACCTATTCTTATTCACAACGGGGGCCCAGCCCAGGCTGTCAAGGAGGCACACAGAGGATAGGCGATGCTTTCAAGTTTCCGTCAGGTACTCGGCAGTTCCAAAAAAGATGAATTCAATGGTTCTGGAATAACTATAAATTAGGCTGCGCGAAAGCGAAAGATTCAGATATGAGAACCAATAAATAAATTTTACATATTCTGCTATCTTCTTCATGCTGAAAATTGCACGTCATTTTCTGTTTGTTCCAGGAAAGATGTAATTTGCTCCATGTCCTGTTTCCACCAAGTGTATCCTCAAAATAGCACAAGATATATGCCTAACACGAAATGCTGAGCAGCATTTTCCTGCAATAATACCTCAAATATCTTAAGATATACTCATTAGGTTTTATTATAATGGTTCACTTTGTAATACTAAAAATGATATTACAGAGCGAAGCCTTCCAATGGAAGGGATGGAGTAAGTGTGTATTGCGGCACTAAAGACACCACCTTCCCTATAAGACACTGCCAACCTTAGTGAAAATGAAACCACAATTCAGATGATTCTAACTGCCAAAGAAAACATAACAACTGTATTACCATGAAATTCATCTTAACATGTCAAAGCAATTCAGACAAGTACAACCATGGTTGTATCATTCCTAACCAGTGAACAAAAACTCATAAGCTGAGATGTGAAATCTACAGAAAACACATCCTTAAGCATCTCCAATGACAATAGACTGTACAAGATCAGTATGCCACTTTGGTGATTATGGTATATATACTTATAAAGAAAGAGAGTGTGTAAAGAAGAATGTTACGTAGTTCTTTTCAGCTTGAAAAAACACAGGTCCGCAAAGGCATCTGGGCTGGAAACACAGTGGTCATTATGCCACTTAACTGGTGCCATCCCTCGTCAAAGTGAAGGGGCTCAAACATATTTTCATGAGCAGCCTGAGCCTGAGACACTGTTTCACTACTGTCAGTATCATGTCCTCTTGAGGAATTCTCCAGACCACTCTTCATCCAGGCTATATTGTTTAAGTCTGTGGCAATGGCAGCTAAGTCATGACCTGAAACTGGGAGGAGTTCTTCATATTCAACAAATTCGGCCCCCAACAATGAGCTCTGAGAAGATCTTGAACCAGAAAATGTGCAGCAACCATAACTGCATTGTAAGGGGATCAAAGGCTCATCATGTACACTTTCCAGAACTTTACTAACTCCAAGATTTGGTGTTTGTATCAGAGGTCCCTGCAATGGAGCTGTCCTTGGAAGTGAAATATCAGAAACAGAAGGATTATAAACAGTAAATGCACCAATTTTCGCTATGGGCCTCGAAACGCAGGGAGAGAATGTCTTGGCAGTGGGAGGAAGCTTCTTTTCGGAAATAGTTGAATGGCTTTTCTCAGAACATAAATTATCATCATCAACTTGAGCTTTGCTTTCAGCCTGTTGGACTCTTTCTTCCCCTATGCCACCGTTCTCTTCCTTTAAAGACTTCAAAGAGTCAATACCTCCATTTGAAACAATGTTGTATTTTGATGCTGCCTTCGTCCTGTCAATGCTTCCATCAGGAAAGTTCATGCTTTTACGCCTGTTCAGAGTTGAAAATCTACGTCTCAGCGTAGAATTCCAGTGGTTCTTAATTGCATTGTCAGTTCTACCAGGTAGGAGTTTTGCAATTGCAGCCCATTTGTTCCCATGGATGCCATGCGCAGAGATTATTATCTGATCTTCTTCATCTGCAAAAGAAATGAATCAATAAAATTTATTAAACAACATCATCTTCAGATAAAACAAACACTCCGAGCAATGGGAAAATTTTAGTGGATCTTCATCTAATGAGTATGAGATGGTGAATTGCCTAATTTACAATCAGAACCCCAAGTTCTCTGATTTCAACAGCATATGACAAGATGAACATGTTACCCCAGGGTGTCTTAAGAAAAACGAAAGCTAAAACAACTGATGAGTGCCCTGGTTGCTAATGCAAAGGCATTCCTATCCCAATCAGCTGAATGGTGATCCAAGTCGACAATACAATCGTTATGGGAGAATGGGTTTGATAGACAAGAAGAATATAGAAGTGAAAGACAAATATAGGCCACGGGGACCTAAATGATAGCTGACAAATAACGGCACAGAGGACATTCAATAACAAAATCAAACATTTCAGATATTCTCTTACCAGTGATCTTTAAAGGCTCCATAACTCCCAGGAAAGAGCCTCTTTCTTCAAAACATCAATCAAACAAAAGGAAATGCAGCCAAAGTCCACACCCATTCTGAGAGACTTTCCTTTACTCAAACTATAATCAAACAAACAAACAAAAGACCAAGCCTATGCAAGCAAACCTCATCACATTAACCTTCTAAAAGAAGTTCTCGACTTTAAAGATTTTTCTCTGAGGGATGCACCGCATTTCAATCTATTACATAATAACACATTTCAAGCCAGAAGAACACCACACCGTCGCGCTTCCGTTTCGTGAAAACACACCACGAGCCCTAGATTCTAACTGTAAATTAGCTCATATATGCAGAAACACAAACAAACTCCCGTGTGCCTACACAGACTTATGCTAATGTAAAACAGAAGAAATTAAGCAAGCAAACGCAAATAGGAAAAGCATAAGCATAAAGCAAAAAGATTTAAAATTTATTAAAGGCGGCAGAGTATACCGGTGAAAGGCTTGCGCTTAACAAAAGGATCGAGCTGGTTACACCAGCGAAGTCGGCACGACTTCCCAGAACGCCCTGGGATTCCCCGGGCGATCAATCCCCAATTCCTCGCTCCAAACTTACTCACCAACCGACTCAGAATCACATCTTCTTCCGGAGACCAAGGCCCCCTCACTCTTGATGTTCCAGTTCCGCCGCTTACAGCGTCGTTCGCATCCTCGACCTTCATCGGGTCCATCGCAGCCGTCACAGCAACTAGATCAACACCAACGACGGCGCCAATAATTTTCGAATCGCCATCCTCCTTCACAGCGGTCGTCATGTCGAGGTAACTGCCCGTACCTTCCTAACTGCAAAGCTGTTGAGAGTGACAGAGTAAGTCGATTCGTTTGTAGCGATTATTTGATAAATTATTAATTGACGATTTTGTACCGTACATATTCATTAATGACGAAAGTATTCCCTGGAGATGTTAGAGAAACAAAAAGGATCGTGGGCGGGGGAGTAATTTACTAATTTTGAGTCGTGGCTTGTGGGGTACAGGTACAGCTCTCTTTTCCTTGAAAGGAAACAGGATGACCGGTTTGAAGTAAAGGAAAGGTTGTTGACTCGGACCTAAATTGCCCTATAAATCAATTTAGGGGGAAAGAAAACAAAAATGAAAAATCGAACTTGCTTATACTCATGTTACTTTTCTTCTTCTTCTTTTTTTTTTTTTTAATAATTTAAATAAGTAAACTATATTAATAATAATTTTGATCAATAAAAGGACTATAATTTTATCGATTTAATGGTATTAATTTGTATCATTTGTGTAAATTTATAAATTATTTTCAATTTACTTTATATAATTTGTGGGTCATCCATCTCGTGAGTACTTTTTACACACTAAATGAAAGGTTTTGCAATTTGATTTTCTAGTTTTCTCACTATTATAACGAGTTTGAAGTGGTTTGCCTCCAATGAGGGGTTTACTTCCTCACGAGAAAGAGTTGGGAACTTGGGGTAAGAGGGCACTTATACACTGCCTAAAAAGACCAGGCGGCCCAACGGACGACGCTATTCTCTTTTTGTCACCCACCTCAAAAGTTAACTCATGGGAAAAGACCATAAATTTCTATTTATATTACACATGGAAGTCTCATAACTTCATGGAATATTGAAATCATGACACTTTCCTTTATCAGTGTCCTATAATGCTAAACGAGCAAGGACACCTCTCTCTTTTACACACACAAATAAAGAAAGTGTCCAGTCCAGTCCAGTTTAACACAAGCCCAACATAAACCACTGGGCCAAGCCTCTCCCTCGGGCCGAACGGAAATCAAATATTTTGCCCAACAAACCGTCCCTTATGAACCGGATCCGACTAATCTCAAAAGCTAGGTTTGAGAACAAAATAGAAAATAGATATTCTATTTTTCCCGTGTGGAGAAAATCCCAATTTCAACATTTGTATGAATATGTTTTATCTCTCTCTATTTTTTTAAATTATTTTTTTATTTAAACGATATTATCAACTTGAATGTACTGCGTTCGAGTCTACAACCGTTTGTCAGTGTTGGCTTGGGGTGACTCGGATTAGTATTATTCTTAAATAGATAAATCCGTAAGCATATTTAACTCAGCCATTAAGTGTAGAAATATATCCACAGAACTAATATTACATATAAGTTTACACAGATTCCACATATGCATGAACGGATCGAATGAAATTCTAAAGAACATTCTCAACAATAAAATTTCTGACTATTTTAAGATAAATTGGTTATTTTATATGTTATATTTTAAAATTCATTAAAAAAAAGAAATCTCATGAAACGAAACGAGTAATTGTTAGTAAAGGACAATGACCGAGATGTTGCAATCAGATTTGGTTTACTTCTTTATCATTCATGTAATTCATTTGTCACACAAAAAATATACGGAATTGATATTTGCAGCGACGGTTTCGATATTTGCAGTGATATTTTTGCTTGAAAAGACCGAAATACCCTTGGAGTAAAAAAAACCATCGCCGGCGACCGGCGATGGTACACCCTCCCCCCTTACATTTAGATTTTTGATATTTGCAGTAACCACTGGGCGGATCTTCCCCATTCCGGTAAAAAATTTCACAATTTTGACAAAACTAATAATAAATTCGGACATAATACAAGTAAAATAATTAATAAAACTACAATTAAAAAAAATAAAAAAATCCAGAACCATCGCCGGCGACCGGCGATGGTTCTGGATTTTTTTTTTTAATAAATTATTCCAGCAGATTAAAAAATTTAAATTTAAATTTTTTTTACCCTAAGGGTATTTCGGTCTTTTCACGCAAAAATATCGCTGCAAATATCGAAACCGTCACTGCAAATATCATGCCCCAAAATATATATAGGTATAATATAACAAGTGCCATCAGATCAGATCTGAAGGTGAATGAAATCTAGGTGGGGAATGTACAAAGCCCTTAAATCACGGCCTCAAATTTAGAGGAAAACGCAGTAATCGTATTGTATATAGATAGATAGAGCCAAAGCAATTCCTAGGTAGGAGGAGATCATCATGGAAATTCAAGGAGGATCCGATCTGCATATGTGTGGATTTTTTGTAATTACTTTTTATCGTCTTACGTTTTTCACTATGAGAATTCAGTAATATACCTGATACATGTTTAAAGTAAATTTTTTTAATCGAACGGAAAAATTGTACCCGTTTCGACAACTTTCATTTTCAGGAAACAATATTGTTAAATATTACTTGGTCTTAATTGAATGCGCCTGGGACATTCTATTTCTACGAGACAAGAGCCTCTCATCCACCCCTATGACCACCACGAGGGGTTTATTAAAGTCTTTTTTTTTTTTCTTTATAATTTCAAATAGAAAATAAAGCCGCGATTGAGATAGAAAGTGATGATAGACAACTAAGGAGATCAAGTTGCTATTGCTGTTAATTAATTGAGAATAATCCCCGTTGATTTTTTTTTTTTTTAATTTCCTTTTTGAAATAAGCAAGAAAAATATTTAGAATCATAAGTGGCTATTAATTTATACTTCACTGGTTCCGAGAAAATTATTAATTCTATTTTTTTTTATTACTCTTATAATATTTCACTTTCAACTTTTCTTTTTTCATTTAATATTTTTTCTACTGATTACAGAGCTAGCTAAAAGTAACACCACAAGCCAAAAAATAAAAATATATTTTATATACTATATTTCGAAACACATAATAAAGTATACACCAACCAAAGAGTCGTTATTGATTTATTTATATTCCTATTAATATAATTATGCCTAATTTAACATTATTTAATAATTAAAAAGTAAGAATATAAATAATATAGTGATAATTTATTAATTTGCGCAGTCATGCACTTTGACAATATCGTAATCGATCGGGAATTATTCTTTTTGTTCAAATTAATTTGGAAAAAAAGAGATCAAAAAAGAAAAGTGTATAAATAATTAGACATGATTATGAGACCAATGATTTGATTTAGAAGGTGGCATGTTGACTTCCTCCATGCTTAATTAAGCTTAACTAACCCAGAAATAAAAAAAGAAAAAAAAAGAAAAAGCTGAATCATGAATGCAATCATCATTTGAGGCTTCTCATATATCATTACTCATTTATTATTTAAATAAAATAAATATCGGACCTCCAAAATAAAGCACATTATTTATTTGGTTGAGATGGTCGGCTGACGCTCCTCGCGACGCTGTCGAATCGTCAGTGGCTTTTCTATAATTAATAATTATATATATATAGAGTAAATTAATATATAGTTTCAATAACATATAACATCTACATATTAAATTATAGAATATGTTCTAGAAACATTTTCAATGTAATGTCCGTAGAGGCGATGCTCAATGCAAGTCGTCAGATATCATTTAGTCTGTATTTGTAAATTATGTAACTTGTAACTAATAAACATTTATATTTATTTCGGCCAAAATGTGAATTTTGTTGTACCGTTGAAGACTCTACTCCTTTCATTTTATTATAATAGTTTACTTTCAAAAATATTTTTTTATTTCAAAAAGAGCTTTTGGTGCAGTGTTATACATTGACATCCACGAATAGTAGAACAGTGGGAATATATAATAATATAAATATATATTGTTATTGTTGGTTGCTTAATTTGATGCGGGAATTACGTTAATATTTAACAAATTTTTCTGGGATTTGTGGGGACATAAAGAAACGGCCATGCAATGCAGTTTTATGATCAAAACGATAATTCTTGTCCAGGCGCCTTCGACCTCAGATAATCATTATCACGCACTCAGGAATAAATTAGTTTTTTAATTAGTTAAGTAAGTGCTCACTTAATTAATTTTTTTATTTGGGGTCGCCCGCGACGGAATCAGAAAAAAAAAAAAAAAAATTTAAAAGATTCGTATGAATAAATTTTTTTTTAACAACTATATATATATAATTTTTATAATGAAATAAAAGAATATTAATTTGTAGAATATAATCGTTTTATCTACTGTAAAGATTTTTTATTTTTTATTTTTTTTTATGTCGACGGAGAAAGAAGAAGGGAAATAGAGTGGATGGATAATGGGGTTGACTGTAGGCGTTGAGAGTTGATAATAAGGCTTTTCAAGTGACAATGAAACAATAACAATTCAGCAGACCAAAGGAGTCCTTAATATATTTCTTTGACACCCCAAAGCACGACACTGTGACTACGACGTCGCTAAATGTTACCATTAATACTTTGTACATCATTTGGATTTTGGAAAACAATTACACTACCTAATGTAATGTGTTTAGGTACTTTAAGGCGTGCAAGGATGTAAATATGAGAATAAAAATCTGATTATTTAAATTGTTATATTATATAAAAGATAATCTAAAATTCCTTTTTAACAAATTTTTTTTCTTCTGTTTCTGAATATAAGATGTCCTTTATTCTCATGAATCGCAAGACACACAATAAAATGTAAACTTCAGTCTTTGTTTATGTTGATGTTGATTTTCTTGTTGTTTTGATCATTTTAGTTGTCACTCCTTATAACTAGGTCCACTCAAATAGCGTGACATTTAATTAACACCAATCTTACATATATAAAGTCCAATTATATATATATATATATATAAAAGAACATGTATTGAAATCTAAACATATATGATCTAAATATGTGTTGATCAAGCATGACACTTTATTTACGCTCATTATATATGGAGGGAAATTATACATCGAGTTGAAAAAGGAATCGTAATTTGGAGTCTAAAGTCGGATACCTCCCTTTTGCTAAAAATAAAGGAGAAAAGAGACCGAAGATGGAGATATATGTCGATGTGAATTGTCGAAATTGGAGAGAAACATGAATGGAAACAAAATCGAATCGGTCCGTCGCTAGCTTTTAGCGACCAACCATAGTGCCTAACATGCCTTTGGCAAAGTGTTTTCATTTCCCAATCCCAACTAGGTGGGATGCAAAAGGAACCACACAATATCATCACCACTCACGCCAACTCACTCAGTGTAGCACTGTGCTGTGCACATAAGTTTATTTTATTTTTTTTTTAATAAAAAAATTATAAATATCTTTCTCATGATGATATCTTAAACGGGACAAACACAAAATCTTAAACGCAATCGTGAATCTTGACAACGCCATTTGCCTTCTTTCTTTTGGAATTGAGTGTGGGTTCTGATCTCCGCAGTGACGTTAGTAACCGGAAACTCTTTGATGAAACACAAAATTAAGTGAAACGACGTTAATTTATTAATTTAAACATGACGTGACGTTACAATTTGGTTATCTAAGTTTATGGTACTCTGAACTAGTAGATGAGAATGAATTTAATTGATAGGACAGACTAGAGAGGAATGAATTAAAGTTTGTGTCCACTTAAACCATGAAGATTCCATGTATGTTAATGATAAGATGTGCATTTGTGGATGGATGACAAATCAGTTAACGTTGGTTCGATGGTTGTTCTTTTTTTTCCAAATTAACGAAGGGTGGGTTTCCTCGACACTTCAAATCGTACGTAGTGGAACTAATACATGAATAGTAGGTAATTACGAAAAATGCGTCAATTTTTAATACGATACAAAAATATAATACAAACCTGACACGTTAACGTTACTATTTACCCATTAGAATTGGACAATCCATGGTCCCACCACAGCACTTCTGTCCGACTACTTATTATGGACTTGTATATATAAGCCAACAAGAAGTTGGCCATGCCCCAAAGGTAAGAAAGAACTTCCCGAGCCACTCACCCTTCTCCCACTGATTCAACTACCTTTTTATCATGAACCAACTTTTCATTTTTCTTCCTCGTTACAAGTTCTCGTTTCATTAAAAAAGTACATTGATACAAGTTTTCCTATAAAACGATCAAGTTATTGTATATTTTTGACGACTGGTGATATTTGAACTCTTATCTTTTAGGTACACTTAATTAGTGAAGACCGCAATTTGAGAAATTAAAACTCCTGTGCAGGCAGAGACTGGTAGTAGTAGTAGTAAGTGATTACTACGTACTGATGGATCGAAGTGGTCCAGTGGTTGTAATTAATCCATATCACATGGAAGAAAGAAACCCCAATTTATGATCGATCGAGAGAGAATTTAAGTAAAACACCCAACTTGAATGAAGGGACAGATGATGATCAGACCTACTTCTATTCATGATCAATAATTATTTCAATTTACTTTCACCTATCTTGTCTCGACTCAGGAAAAACGAGGAGCGTTGTACAGGATAGATAACGAAATATGATCTAGTCGATCTCACGTAATAGGACAGAGGCGTAAGTGGTGGTGGAGTATTTCCACCTAGCTAGGCACTACTACGTACACAACAAAATAAAGACGTTGCTAGTTGCTTGTTGCTTGCCAGGATGTATATATTGAGATGAGGAATTGTGGTCCAATTCTTACAAACTTCCAGTTCGAACAATTAAGTAAGGCAAGCAAGCAGCCAACGCTACATTACTCACGATACTCCCCTTCACTTCAATGATTTAATAACTGCTTCTGCTTCTGCTTCGTCCTGCGTTCACTGCAACTTATTCATCACCCCCTCCCTCCCCTTTTTTTTTCTTTCATCGGGCTATAGATTATTGAGATGATTCAAAACATGTACGAGCAAATCATGGTTTAAAATATGTTTTAAGAAAAGAATTCAAATTATGTGTATAAGATGCACATATTTAATTAGAACTATAGTTTGAGATGAGATAACATACCGATTTACCTTGTACATCTAGAAGGAAAAGGTCATACACACACATTTAACAAGTGGAAAATGTTAATTTGTAAGAAAGGTGAGGAAGGACATGGTGATGGAAAATGGTGGGGTTTTGTGAATTAATCAAGATATATGATTAATCTTCACGTAGGCCACAACAACAGTAACAATCAAACCCAGAGTTACGCATGATATAAACCATCATAATTCTGCATCCAAATCCTTGCGCTACCTTGATGATTGATCATCAACTGCTCGAGCCTGACCGACCGGTTGAATTCAACTCATAATTATTAATTACACAAGTAATTAAATATTCACTAGCTCGGCGAGAAAATTGAGGTGATGATTAATGGGAGTCTAACTTTGTTATATATTATCGAATTGGCTGATGACTCGTTAAACTAATCGAACTATGGGCAAGTTTTCTTCTGGCGGGATGGATCGATCGATGATGATATATGCATTATGAAATACAGTAAAAAAAAAAATTCATTTTATTATGGAATTAATGCATGCAAATAAATAGGGAAAACAAAATGAAAATGGGAAGTTGGTTTGAAAAGTTAGGTGCACCCTTCCCCTTCCCATGGGGTGGATGGGTGGAACTTACATTCGTGTACAATAAAGATGGGACAATTGTACCTCATCAATCCCATCCTCTCCTCGTGATCATCCAAATCAAATCTACATTCATTTTATCAATATCTTTTTTAAATAATGACATATATTACGTACGCTATTTACGTCGCTGCATATATTACCGTTCAGAATATGAGCGATTCGTTGAAGGGTTCAAAAGAGAAAAGAATTGCAAATGCAAAACAAAAAAACCACCCTATTTTTCCTTTCACATCCAACCACTTGGAGTTGGGACTTATGAGTTAATATGTGGTGAGGGCCGCCGGCCGGAGCACCATCCATTTTAAACTCCAAACCCCGTCCGGCACCGTGAGTGAAAATATATATTACTCCTCTTCCGGCACTGCAGCATTTTTGGTGAATTTTGAAATTGTGGTCCACTCACGCATATATGTAGTGTGAGTACAAAATCTAACATCATACGTTATCATCACCGGCCTCACTCCTCACCTCTCTCGTCATATCATTCAATATATATTATTTTCTATTTTACGAGAATTAACTCACATTCAAAAAGTAAGAAACCGCAATACCGAAAATATATCAGTTCTTGACAAATGTTATCGTCTTTGGTTTGGATCAGTTTTGTTTTGTTTTGTTGTAGTTGTTGTTGGCTGGGAGGGCAAACATGCATTTTCTTGTCCAAAACTTCAAATCAATTTACACCCATAACTAAACTACCAAAAAAATGAATAATGACACAAAGTGTCGGGGTCCCCCATTATTATGATTACCTTAGGGCATAAAATTAAATAACCTTGGATCATCATCTTTTCAATTCAAAATTAATTTCAGGCTGGCAGCTATTGAATTTACCAACACTCCTAAAAGATGGAATAATCACCAAAAATTCTTCCCCCTCCAAAACTCATTAGTATGAGTTAGGTGCATCGAATAACACGTGTCTAGTGTTTCTATAAAGAATATGATCGTAACTGATTATAAAATTTCAAATTGCAAGACAAAGAGACACGTAACACGTTCACGCATTCTCACTCGTACTACACACTATTCACTCTATCCTTTATGTTATCTCAACGATCCTCGCTTGATTTAATCATCTGCGATTCATAAATAATATTTTTTTAAAAAAACAAATTATGATTAGCATTAAAAAATGGCGAATAAATGTTGGAGTTAGTAAGTTAAACACCAATTAGTGCTGCCATCAGTAATCAGAAGACTTTGACCATCAAATTAATTAATACACAGAGAAACGAAGCAATCATTAAACCGCTCAAAAACTGCCAATTAACCAGCGGTGCACCGGAAATTGCAAATCTTTTTGGATCTAATGCGTTATCTAATCCAGCATTGCGATTAATACATATTTTAATTAATCCTCTGCATCGATCCATCCATCGTCAATGGCCGCTTCATAATTTAATTATTATAATATTTATTGGTCATAGAGAAAAGTAATCCTCACGAAAGGGTACCCACGACTCCATCGTCAAACGTAAGAATTAAATCATCATCGTATATAATATTCCACCATTTAAATAAAATACATATAAAAAAAGAAAATAATTAGTTTGACGGGTAAGAAAAGACGCACGCTAGATAAGTCCCGCCCATAACTCGCAAAATTGGAAACTCAACGTAGAATGTTGATCAAAAAGTGCATATTTAAAATTATGTCATTTTCATTAGTGTTTTAAAATTTGGGTAAAAATCGTGATCCTACAAACTATGACGGAAAGGGGGAAAACAATGATACTATTTACCACGCAACCTCTTTGGAGAGGAAAATTACTATATAAAGGATAACTGACCCACTCGTAATAAAAACCTCCTTCTCCATGTGCCTGCCTTAATTTGTTTGAGAATGGAATGGGGCCTACTACTAATTCCCTTTTTTAACCCCTTTCTTTTATAATTGTCAAAAAAGAAATTAAAATTTTATTTATAATTGTCATCTCTTTTTCCAAGTGATATATGAATATTTTTGAATATCTTAATTATTAATTAGAAGAATTGTGATTAGTAGTTAGTAATTAGTACTAGGGCGCACTCCAGTCTCTTCTCTTTTATATGGAGAGACTTAGGCCACTTGCTCTCTCCCGTCTCTCCATCTTCCCCACTTCCTAAATTCCTCCTCTTACTCTTTTCTCTGGACTGGAGGTTTCAAATTCTCTTCGAGTTTTGGCTTTAATTTCTTACTGCAACTGAAGGAGGCATCCAAAGGGATCGCATTGATCCTAATTTAACAATTCCATTCACACAATTTACAAATATTACGATCATCGATCGATCGATCGATGAGTCTCCGCTGCATGTGATGTATGAATTGGGATCATGCTATCCCTTTGGATACCTCCTTTGGCGGCTATGGCTACCGTCGGCGATCTCCGCCGGAAATCGGTCTATATCACTACGATTTCCATGGCGACGGCGTTCACTTTAATTTCCTTCCCGGAGATCGATGCTGATGTGAAATCCGTATGGAACGACTAAGTAAGCAGCGCTTCTTCTTTACTCCTACTCATTAGTAGTATGTGTCTGCTTGAGTGTGTGTGTTTAATTTCTATTGATTATTAAGCCCTTGGAAACCAACGAGATTTTCCGATCAACAATTTAACTGAAGTCCTCCAGTTTTTCAAATTCCGTCGCTGTTCATATTTTGCATATATATATATATATATATATATATATATATATATATATATGCAAGAAAGAAAAAGGTAGTGCATGTGTTTAACGGAATATAACTATTTATGCCCTTGCATATTGATATAATTGTTAATTTTCTTTTCAAAAAGATCCACGTTATTTGGTTGTGTGTTTGGTTTTTTTTTCTTTGAACACTTGAATCGAATTCTATATATGCTACTGAACCGTTTGGATATGCAGTTGATTGGTTTTTCTTTTTTTATCTATGAGCTTATATTAAATCACTGTTCCCTTATCCAAATTTAATATTATAATGGTTGAAATTATTAGTTGTTGGTAGTTAATTTCCTGGTGTGATGCACTTTAATTAGGCCTCTCACGCATGATGTTTCTGCAGAAAAAAACTTTATAGTGATTTGCAGCTAATGGAGTAATGTAGTAGTATTCTTTATGATAATGCATAAGCATCAAGTCTGTCTTAAATCTTAATTAATGTTAGCTTTGACTAAGCACCAGTGATAATGATCTTACTATCTTAGTTCATAAGTACTGCAGTATTAATCTAACCATTTCCAATTAAGCACCAGGAATTAAACAGTTGCAGACTATATATAGTGGTTGAGCTTCAAATCAAATGGATCCATATTTTATTTTGTAGCTCATCTCTTTTATATTTGTAGAAATCACCAGATACAACTGTTTATGACTTTTCATTGGCGAAGTTGAATGTGAAAGCAGGTGTTGAATTTGAGTTAATCTTGAAGAATTGACAGACTAGGTGCAGTAGCTAGGAAGGAAGCATGGCCAAATTGCCTGTGGGTGTGGGTGTGGGTGTGGGTGTGTGGCCCTGCAATATTTGTAGAGAAGAGATCATCACATGGGGGGTTGAAGACTTTATTTTAGAATCCAAGGAAATTAGGCACACCATTGAAGCTTGGCCTTGAGTATTCCAAAGGCAAGGTAAAGGGAACCGCCCACTTCCCCTTCCCACATGGTGGTTAGTCCTTCAAAAATTCCCTTTAAACGTGCCCAAATTTTTAGATATAAAGATTAATCTTTTATGATGATGATGATGATGATGATCGATCCCTTATCACATGACTCCCAGCTTTCCTTCCTTCCTTGTATGGAAATATGGAATTAATATGGATGCATGATGGACAGTACTATATCCATTGCATTTGCGCGCGCGCGCATCTCTATCTCTCAGCCTCACATTATCATCCCAACAACTTTGAGCTATCCAAGACGCAATAGTTGTACCACTAGGTACCATTAATATTTATTTTGCATTAGTCCGCCGCTCTGATTCTACTATAGAAGAATAATCATTCATAACAGTTATATCTCGTAACTCTTACAAATCTAAATTTTGTGTAATAGTTTGTAGCGGTTGGTGAGGATCCTAGTTATACATGTGGGGTGGGTAGTGGTGGTTCCTATATAGTGTTTCTCACGTCTTAAATACTAGTAGTAGCATGAATTCATTTCTGTCTTTTGTCAAGCTCTTACGTCTTCATTGGAGCCTCCATTACATGAGTGAATTAGTGATTTTTGAAATGAAAAATTTAGAGCTGTAGGAATTGGGAGATTTGTCGTCGTGAAATAGGGAAGATGTAGGGCTAGTGTCTCCCGGAGGGAGTACAAGTTTGAAACCGGGCTGGGCAGGAGCAGAACTAAAGGACACGCAAATTTCCAAAGAAAAAGTGTCTAATAATTTCTCTTCGGGGCTCAGAATTCAGATGGGTTGGTGGCCCTAGCCAGCCCTTGAATTGTCTACAAATCATATGCCCTTTGAATCCACCACTTCTGTCATCTTCCGACTCTGAAACCCCAAGCCCACCACAGTTGCCCCGTATAAAGTTCTTTGCCTCTGCCTTTGCTTTGCCTTTGCCCTTGCCTTGGCTTGGCTCTCTCCATTTATTATTATTATTTTTTTTATGAAAAAAAAAAAAAAAGAGCACACACGATCGACGTGGGATGTAAAAGTGCACGCTTCATGGGTCTTCTTCTTGCACGTTTGGGAAGGAAATTATTTTATTTATGGACTTGTAGTTTAGGAAACGACAAATTATAGGTGCTCATGGGCCATTTCTTGTTCATAGCCCACCAATTTGGGTGGGCCTTGGCCGCATTCAATAAATATATATATTAATATGATATTTGTGTTATGTATTTTTGTCTCACGTGACATCATCAAATGTAGAGTAAGAAATTATAAAGGGGAAACAGTTTTGGGAAAATGCTCGGTCTATCCATCATGTCTGTGAACAAAACCAGGCCCATTGGGTGCTGGACCAAATATAACGGTGGATTGATTAGAAGCCCGTTTGGCCATTTAATTTTGTAACAAACCTTCTAATATACGTCTGCATATTTAATAAATAATTTATATTTGTTTTTTTTTCACTTATGGCTATATGGCTGTGGGAATATTACCTATGTCTGAGTGGTTGGTTCCGGTTGGTTAAAGATAAATATAGTCCAAGCCAAAGGGCATCCCTTTTCTCCCACTTTAAACGGTCAAGGGATTTCTCCTAATTTTACCTATTATTCTGCCACACTTTTTGATCAGTTGAGAAGAGAATATATATATATATATATCTCAAGAAGAGAATCAGATACTAATCAAATTAATCATGAATTTGGAATTAATGGATTCTTGCTTTCACATTCATGATATTGCTTAGTATTCGTAGTTGTGTTTGACACCTCTCCTTTAGCATTTCAACTCAAATATATTACTCTT
This sequence comes from Leptodermis oblonga, assembly GCA_016801395.1. Taxonomy (NCBI): domain Eukaryota; kingdom Viridiplantae; phylum Streptophyta; class Magnoliopsida; order Gentianales; family Rubiaceae; genus Leptodermis; species Leptodermis oblonga. The sequence continues at coordinate 46,252,518 of CM028756.1, forward strand.
CTAGTAGAATTGATGGAGTAAATTAATATGCTAGAGATAAAATATTTGTAGGCTTACCAAATTAACAGTGCTACTACAAAACTGATTTGTAGTAGAATTGATGGAGTAAATAATATGCTAGAGATAAAATATTTGTAGGCTTACCAAATTAACAGTGCTACTACAAAACTGATTTTTATTTTTATTTTTTATAAATAATTACTAATCTCTCTGTTCAATTTGAAAAATATACAATTTATTATGAATGCTGAGATATGCAATATAGAAAGTAGAAATAAGAAAGAGTGAGTTCTTTTATTTGGGATAATTTTATTTGGGTTTTATTTTTTGAAGTGGACATTGAGGAAGAATAATTGGCTTCCTTAGCTCCTGGGCAAAGATATATTTGCAACTACCAGGATATTATTTTGTATAACTAATGCTTGCATTATTATTCTTATTGTTATTTTTAAAATATTGCTTCTTTATTTATTACTATGTCATCTTATTTTGCATTATTTTTCCATCTCACTTGCAATATATTCCCTTCAATTCAGAATAAACGTCATTTTTAGAAGATGTAATAATTTTTAAAATAAATAAAGTTTTAGCAAAAAAAAAAAAAACATAATTTATTGTTTCTAACTTAGTCTAATTTATTGAAAAATTTTAAAAAATAAATTTTATTCTAGATCAGTGAGAGAGTATATATGTTATAAAAAGAACAAAAATGAAAATAAAAGCACTACGTGAGAATACATACTTGTCTAATATGAATCACGACTGATTTACTCATTCAAAGTCCCCGCTAAATTGCCCTTTCCATCCTCCAATTTAGGGGCGAAAGAAGCACAACTGAAAAATACAATATTCAATGTACTATAAAAGTAAATATTATAGTCCACAAACCTTTTTTGGCATCGTTCACTAACATCAAGATCACAAAATTGACATCTTAACGATATTGAGCAAATTATATTTGGGAAAATGGCAGTTTTGGTCTTTTACGTTTGGTTCAGTGACGATTTCAGTCCTTTTTCTTTTTCTCTCAGCAATTTTAGTCCCTTATGTTTTCCTCTTTGACATTTTTGGTCCTTTTACAGAAACTTAAAAGTAAAACAGGTCATTTGGGGTATTTAAATAATTTTCTAAATTTTTGGAACAAATCTATAAAATCTAAAAGTATTAAAATGCAATAAATATAATATTAACCCAAAAGCAAGTATAGAAACAAAGTAAGTACAATCTGTCTTCAAAATTAAAGCAATAGCTACACTAACAACCAGCGGCGAACGCATAACTAAATTCCAGGAGGGGCGAACGCAGACCTCTAACCAAATACTCTCTTCGAACTTGATCTCTAATACACATATCATATTCTATGATTGGTTTTCGTAGGCCTGGGTCCATGACAATATCATTTACATTGAATTCCACACAAGAATGTTTTTCCTTACTTTCATCCTCATGAGAGTTTTAATAAACTTCTATACCTCGTTTCAAAAATTTATCCATAACCTATCAAAATTTACCAAACTTAACAATTAAAATTACACCCTTCAAAGTATATATTAACCAAATAACATCAACTACAAAAAAAAAAAAAAAAAAAAACACAACAACAAGCATCAGTATCACACAAATTATTAAATAATTACATACTCAAATTAATTAATCAATAATAAACACACAATAAGAAAAGAAATTGATAATCACAATTCTATATATAAATATTAAATTCTAAATTAATAAAAATTCTAAAATTAAAATAACATTGCTATAGTATATAATCATTCATCCCATATATAATAAATTATAAAATTAAACTACTAATAATATAAAACTACACAAAAGTTAGAATTAAAAAAAATTAAAACTTACAACATACAATTTGTGAAGCTGAAGCTATAAAGGATTAAAGGCCAAAGGCAGCGGCAACCGGAGAAAGAGGTGGACGCGGCGGAGGAGTTGCGCGGTGGACGCGGCTGACGGGCTGAGCGCTGGCGGCTGCTGCAGCGAGTTGCTGCTCTGTTTTCCAACAGAAAACAGAGAGAAGAGAGGAACAACCGAACAAGGAAATGTTAGGTATAAATTGGATGAGGGATTAATTTGCAAATTTCAATTCAGTCAGGCCCTTAATGTTATTTTTGTTTTTGCTTTTTTTCTTTTTTCCCCCTTAGTAAAACGAATTAAAAAAAAAAAGAAAAAGGAAAAGAACAAAAGCTGAACAGCCTGAACTTCATCTTTTTCAGCACTCAGCTCAGCAGGGGGGCAGCTGAACAACTTCATTTTCTTCAGCGCTGCAGCCGCTGCCGCGGGGCGCCGGGGCGGAGTATACTACTACCCCCTCGCCCCCCCCCCCCCCTCTCTCCGCCGCTGCTAACAACTAAAATGCAACAGTAATTAAGTAGCATAATGAAAAATCACAATCAAAATTAAAACGGAATTTTGAAGAAACAAATTCTGAGAGGGAAAAATAAAATAAAATAAAATAAAACGCACGAAGTCCAACCTTTTCTCCTAAACCAATTTACTGAGAGAAAGATCAAAACTAATGCAAAATCTGACCAAACCCATTTGCATACAAGTCAAAATCACACCAAAAACCAGCTCCTCTCACTATATATTTTGTCTAAAATCAAACTCCACCTTCCTTCAAAGCCTGGAAAAGGCAACAAACGAAATCAATAAAATACTGCACATGACAACAAATTAGATCAATAGGAAGAGATAATGTTTACGCCATTAGGTTCAAAACAAAGAAAGACCCATATTATATCACCATTAAACCACCAAAAAATCAAATCATTGCTTCAAGAATCAAGATAACCCAAAAAAAAAAGGAAAAAAAACCCATTTTTAAACGCAGTATTTAAATAGGTATAATAATGCTAACGATATTGGATCTGAGCTAAAGCTCTTAATTATAGTTCTCCCTTCTTCCTTTCCTTAAGGAATGCTGGGGCTGCTGCTAGATCCAGAGAAAGCCTCCATCCCCATGCTGCTGCCGTCACTGCCCCCCCTCTTCTTCCTTTCCAATTCTCCTCCTTTTTATGGTTGGTGATGGTTGAAATTTTTTTAAGAGTTGGTATGGCGGCGGAGGAGGGAGAGAAGGGGGAAGAGAAGAGGGGCGGCGGGTTAGGGAGAAGAGAGCCGGGGCGGCGGCGGCGAAGTGGGTAGGAAGAAGATTCTGGGGTAATTTTGTATTTTCAATGATAATTTTAGTTGACTTAGTCCATTGGGTGGGGTCGGGGGGGGGGAGAAGGAGTTAGTTGCAATTACTGATTAAGCCTTTTAATAATTTAGATTTTATAGATTTGCCTCAGAAATTTGAAAAACTGTTTAAAGGCCCAATGACCTGTTTTAATCTCTAATTTCCAGTAAAAGGATCAAAAATGCCAAAGAAGAAAATATAAGTGACCAAAACTGAGAAAAAAAAAAGAGATTAAAATTGTCACTGGACTAAATGTAAGGGACCAAAATTGACATTTTTCCAATATATTTTAATCCCCAATATGTTGTCAATTTACACTTTATCCCTACAATTTTAACAGAAAATGGTCCTTCAACTGTACTAAAAGTAATATCTAATTTCTTCTCAAGACTGTTTAGTATATTTTAATGATTTGAGAGGTCAATATATAATTTGAGCAAATATTAGAGGCCTAAACATAATCTACTCTAAAATTAGTTTTCAATTTATAATTGGTGATGTTGACCGAGGACGTTTTCATCCATACATTAATTAATTTGTATTTATGCACCTCAAAAATCTATTTTCCTAATCACTATGGTGACCTTTCTAGCTTTCCTTCACACCTTTCAAAATCATTTCAATTAAATTTGTCACATAATAAATTATCTGTATAATTCTCTATTTCACGAGAATAATTCAATTTTACAAAAATAGATATATATATACATTAATAAATAATATTTAAAATAATTGATTTAATATAATTTTTAATTTATTTATGTTATTATTTTTTAAGTGTTAATTAATTACGTTTTAAAAAAATAAATATTTTTTAAAAGTAAACTATCTTTTTAAAAAATAAATAAATAAAGAAAGAAATTGAAATGAATAGTTAATCATTCAAGTCAAACGTGTATGCTTTTGGAGAAGTGGGAATTCGCAATCAATAATAAACAAAGAAAACCACGGAAGCTTGAAAAAAGGAAGGTCGCCAAACAAATGCAGAGCAGCCATTGACGGACTTGCTCCCTTGATTGAGTCCGATCACCCTCCTGGACTCCCTGTTGGCATGATCCCACCCGTCCAGACCCACCCCGCCTCCCAACCAACGGTCAGGAATCGTCGCTTGCGGCCCGTGACTCCGGCGCTAGTGATGTGAAGGGATCTTCCAAAGTCACTAATTATTGCCTCCCAGAGTTTCACACCGCCAACGCCGAATTTTATGGAGGTGCGCGCCATTCTTTTCTCCCTTAAGTCTTTCTGATTCTTAATTTTGATGGTGGGAATTTATCGGCTCGGCCCCCCTTTATTATGGGAGAGAAGATACCTTTCACTTGCCAGATATATCCACACACTCTTAGGTGTTTCTCTGCGTCTCCAATGACTTACGATTCGGAGCATAATCACTATTTGAAAAACAGTATATTAGGTATTAGATGGTAACTAACTACGATTCCAACACCTTTAGATATCTATATAAGTGGGAACTGGAATCTAGATTTTAAATTGGCTATTCTTTTTTCTAACTTTTTTATTTTTTCAGAAAAAAAAATAAGAGAATATTTGTGGGGTGTCAATTAATTTCAGCTACAAAAGGGGACGGACACGGAAGAGGAGGGCGGCTTTTGGGGCAGTCTTCTTATCAAGATCACGGAGGCGGAGGAAATCGTATTGTTGTTGGGGAAAGCAACTCTAGCTGCCTCTCAGGTGGTAGGAGAAAGTGACGACCTTGTTGAAATGGATACTAACCACAGCACCAGAACGACAACTTGGGGCTGGCCCTCGGAAGAAAGTGCCGGCTAATGATCATTTAGCGATTGATATCCCTGACACTGCATCAAATCAGCCAAGGTTACCTCTCTTTCTTTCTTATTGAAGTACTTAACGAGTTCTTGTTGAATGGTTATTTTATTTTATTTTTTATTATTGACTGTAATTGGCCTCGACCATTTTCTTCTGGTCTATGATATATTCGGCATGCTGCTTATAGAATTGAATGGATGCTTTGAATACAGTTCATTTGGTTTCACATGGAAAATGTTAATGGGTTATGGTGCTAGGGCGCTGTTCATTCTGTGACTGTCTGTTAGTTTTGACAATATCTGTCGATTGTTTCAGCTGAATACCTGTGATTTTAGTTTTAGCAAAGTTGGAAGGTGAATCTTATATGCGACTACTGCATGCATGGGTTGCTTTGTTTTGGCACAACTTTTTCTGAAACATTAGTCTTATGGTCAGCAGAACACCGTGATTCTTTTTTTTTCATGATAATTATGTTGAAAATTAATTCTCTTGACTCGTAAGTTTGAATAGCTTAAGCACTGGTGTGTGTCTCATATATCATTACCGTAATGATATATGAGACACTGGGAGGATCACTAATTATCCCCCCCCCCCTTTCCCCCCCCTAACATGTGGTTTTCTCGAGGTATTGATCATTATTTATGAGTTAGCTTAAATTCACCTCTTTTCTGTAAATGCAGATTCATGGTCAGTAGGTAGGTTTGTCCTCACCACGGGTATAAACCAGTGCATATGTGCTAGGATACTCCGGAACAGTCATGCTCCCTTTGAGTTGGGTAGGAGGTGTGGTAGGAATTAGTTTTGCAACAGTTATCTCTTTGTATGTGCTAAGTCTCTAGTTGCCAAACTCCATGAATTTGAGGGAAGAGGCATATCAGATACAGAGACCTTGCTGGAGCCATATACGGTATGAGAATTCTGATTAAGATTATGGTCAATTTTATCCAAGCCTCTTTTGTTGAATGTTTTTCTTGTTGCAGATCAAAAGGCTTATGCACTCACATGGGGATTGCAATACGTGAATCTTTTCATGATCAATGTTGGATTTATCATTTTGGCTGGGCAGGCTTTGAAGGTAATAATATCCTTATAATACTTCATCTTGTCTCAATTGTAACTGTCCTTTTATCTATCCTTGGATGTTTAAGACAACCTTGTTGGAAAAAACATAAAAAGGTCTTCATTTGAGTTGCTTTTTCATTTCTCACTGGACAAGGGCTTAACAATATGGATATCTGAGCTGCTTTTGTAATTTATCAGGGTGTTAATAATAACCAGAAATGATTGCCTAAATTACTACACTTAGAGCCCTCTAAACAGTCATGTAACGGAATTAAGTTTGCTGAGTGAGTTGAAGACTTGACCTAAGGTTTAAAAATATTTGGTATCAAACAAAGATGAGGGTATGCAGATTTCATCTAGAGCTCATAATTTGTTCACACGTCTGCAGGCTTCGTATGTTCTTTTCACTGATGAACACGTGCTGAAGCTGCCTCATTTTATTGCTATAGCGGGTTTTGGATGCGGCCTTTTTGCCATCAGTATACCTCACCTATCAGCGTTAGGGATTTGGCTGGGGTTTTCAACATTATTCAGTCTAATTTATATTGTCATTGCTTTTGTCCTTGCTCTTAAAGATGGTATGTTCTTGTCCTTGGTATTTTTTTGTTGTTAAGAAAGTGGTGGATGCAATATTATTAGTTTGTAGTTTTTGTTGCCATAGTTACCTGTCACTCCAGTATGTTTTCTGATTTTTTAAAAACTTGCCATCTTAATGGGAGAGGGAACTTAGTTTGAGATTGTTGCTAGCAACTTAATGACCCTATAAAATCAACTGTGGCATTGGGATGTATTATGTTGTAGACGCATGGATTTCATAGAGTATCTTCTCTAGTGGATCAAGATTTGCATGATTAATGTTTTCCTATAATCTATTATTTCTTGATTCTTGTTCTGTTGGCTCTGAAGGCTTAAAGTTTCAGCCAAAGCAACTAATATTCCCAGAATGAAACCACCTAACTTTGGAGACCATGTATAATTGTAGGGATTGAAGCTCCTCCCAGGGACTACAGTATTCCTGGTACCAATGTAGGCAAAATTTTTACGACTATTGGTGCAGTTGCTAACCTTGTGTTTGCATTCAATACTGGAATGCTTCCAGAGATACAGGTGAGTAGAACTACACATTTTTAGTAACGAATGACTTTCCTTGATGATTCACTTTTATAGTACTCTATAGAATCTATTTTCAATCTAGTTGACATCTGAAATGGAAGTCTAACCCCAAAAGAAGAACTTCTTGAAGCCCCTCATATTTGGTTGGTTTTTTGTTCCCTTTTTTCATATGGAAGAGGAAAACTCACATTTAGAGAACAATCAACAAACAGTTCCTTTTATCTCCTTTCATTTGTCATGATAAAGTGACTACATTCCAAAAACAGAAAACAGAAAAGAAATAGTATTAAATCTATTTTTTATTGACCCCAAGGATCTATAATTTCCTCGAAAGGTCCAATATATGACATTATTCAACCTTTTGCCTCAAAAGATAGCATATCAGTGAAAAGAATGGATGTAGAAAGGTTTGTCATCCTTCGTATTTCTGGGTGTCTATACTAGTTTGTGATCTCTTTTTATTCTTTGCTATTTTGAAGTATTCAGTTGCTTACAGTTTCCTGTTGAATAGTAGTTTAGTGCTGAATTGCCTCAAATCTTTGTATGTAGGGAACATTTGGCTATTCCAACTCGATTTCTCTAAGTTTCTTATATGCACTCTTTTTCCCCCTTCCATTTCTTGACTGATGAAGGCACAAAAATTCTCCATGTAACAGGCGACAGTGAGACAACCTGTTGTTAAAAATATGATGAAAGCTCTTTACTTTCAATTCACGGTTGGGGTTTTGCCCATGTATGCAGTTACATTCATAGGGTACTGGGCTTATGGCACCAACACATCAACCTATTTGCTCAACAGCGTGAGTGGCCCCGTTTGGGTGAAGGCGATTGCTAATATTTCCGCTTATCTGCAAACCGTGATTGCCTTACATGTAATCTCACTGTTTCCATTCTCTTATTTTTCATTTTCATCTGATTGTCTGGAAGGAGAAAGCTTGGTCGCAGTTCTTGATAACATTTCATTTTTCTTTTTTTACAATCTTGATTTTGAAATCTTGTGTCTCTTGTAGATCTTTGCGAGTCCAATGTACGAATACTTGGATACCAAGTTTGATGTAAGAGGAAGCGCATTGGCTTTGCGCAACTTGTCCTTCCGCATTGCAGTCAGAGGTGGATACCTGGGGATAACCACATTCATCGCTGCTCTGCTGCCGTTCCTGGGAGATTTCATGAGCCTTACCGGAGCTTTCAGCACATTCCCTCTTACCTTTATACTTGCTAACCACATGTATCTTATGGCTAAGAGAAACAAGTTGTCTCCTTTACAGAAAAGCTGGCATTGGTTGAATGTTGGTTTCTTCGGTCTGTTGGCAGTTGCAGCCGAGTTTCGGCCTTGAGGCTTATTTCAGTAGACTCAAGGACGTACCATCTTTTTGCAGATTTATAGACTTTTAGGTGAAATCAACAGGCAATTCTTCTACGTTTTTACCTTTTGTTGACATTGATCAAGCTTTTCCACTGAAGTTCTTTTTGATTTGGTCGCACAACTACATTCTTGGTATTCTCCACTTTTCAAACGAAAGTCTTTTCAATTTTTTAGTAGTTCTTAATCAAACAACCTGAGCGGAAAGGAAAAAAAACTTCAGTGATTGATGTAGCATCACGACAATAATCACAGCCTAAATTTTTTCACATGTTTTGCTACATCATGAACGTCGAATTCTCACGGCGTGTGTGTAATTCTTAATTTAAAAATTAGACAAAATATAAATTCCTGCCGATGTCTCCTACAACTTCAAAATGCTTTAACTTGTAAAATAAAGAACCAAAACCAAATACAGACTCATATTGGACAAATGCATCATCGCTAAGATGCAGTATGTACTTTCACTTGCAAAATGAGAATACAGAGCAGATAGCCATTCGGCAAAAACCTTGGTAAGAAAGCATTTAAACATAAAAGCTACATGACACCAGTCAAGCTACTACTAACTGTTCGTACATGGCTTTAGATCTTCAGATGTACCAATTCGACGACCTAGCAAATGCTTGGGCTCCTACGATAACATTTTCTGCGGGTTTCCTCAAAAAGAATCATGTCCTAGTAGCGTTGAAATATCTGCACAACCAAAAGAATATGAAGTTATGACTGGTAATTCCAAGCCCGATAATAACATCTTGCAGCCAAGGTGAAAAATATGAAGGCCACAAAACATGTGAGCCATATCATACCAACAAACAATGACAAACAACATTGCATGCTTGCAAGGATTATGACTAGCCATACCAGGCAGAATGGTAAAACACCTCAAAGGCAAGATGTAAAATATGAAGGCTACTAAGAGTTATGAAGCCATATCAGTACATGCCAATCTTTGGCCCCTCGTAAATCCTTATTCATTGTAAACCCAAATAGTCCTATTTCTCATACTACCTATCGTACTGACAAACATTAAAATGCATCCAGAGTTAATGCTCAACCAAAGTCCCAAAACTTGAACTTCTCATATTTGCATGCTTGGAGATTGGTTTTAAAATGGAAAGAAAAGTTTAAGGGAGTCTAGATATCAGATATGTCATATGTATAGGTAAACCTCCAGAAAAACTAGTGAACATCTGATAAATAAAATAGAGTCCCGGACAATATTAAGAAATCTTGCCTATCCTAGTTCTACAGGATAATTTTGAAACACTAAAGAATGTCAACAATATCATATTCCATTCGAAAACAATGCAATAGATTTTCACATCGAAATATGGAATTTCCATGTGATTCTTTTCCCCTTTTGGACAAAAGATCTTGTCTCAAAGAAATTCCTCTTCTTTAACTGGAACCAACAAACCTTATACATTTAATTGCTCAAAACCCAAAGCATATATCGTATCACTTAGAGTTAATAAGTTATTGAGACAATTCTGTCGGCTTAGGGTTCTATTACAAACACAAACCAAAATGCAAACAGATAGGAGAGGAACCAAATTTGCCTCAATTAGCAAAGGGTAGACTTACTGTGGCAATATCATCCAGATACCAATTTCAGAACAATGCAGACGGTGTTAAGTAGTATAAGAAGAACTCTCAAGTACTGTGTCGCATATATGAGACCAATAATCTGCCCTTTCAATGAGTTCCTCCGGACCCCCGAATATTCTTGGAAGCACCAGCCCCTAGGGGCAAGGAATCGATCTTCATTTAATATGGCCAAGCCATTTGCAAGAAGCAGGCAGCCCTCCAGCAATGTCCACAATCCCATTTGGCTGCAAGATGAATAGTATAACAATACTATATACTAAACTTTATCAAAGATAAGAAAACACCTTCCGGTATTACTCTACCAACGCAAAAGAACACCGACAATAAAAGAACATTTCAAAACTTAACGTTAACCATTTAACTGACTCCATAAGTAAGCGCAATCAAGGTACATAGGGATAAAAATAAAGACAATGGAACATCAATCTACATCAACTTAGCTGGGGCCAATGAGAGTCGGTTTGAAAATTTGGAGACATTTTCATAAGACTCAGAATTGGCCAACTATACACATGCGGAGTTATATCATATCTTGATTGACAACAGTCGATCTTTCCCTTTATTGGAAATTTGCTAAGAAACCCATACTGGCAGTTGGCTGATCCTCATACCAACATGACACTGCCTATAAAGTTACTCTAAAATTCAAAAAGAAAATTTGGTACTATCAAAATTTGTGTTCACATAACAAAGTCGCAGCTTCCTCGTTGGATACTCACAAAAGCAACCATCCAAGCATCATCAATGTGTAAAAATGTTTAAGAATGAACAATAAAATTCGAGTTGCAATCATTCACCCCAGATCCCATATCTAAACCAACATCCATTGCCTGAACATTCCATCTAAATTTCAGGACATAGTTGCACATTCAGGGCTCTCGAGCCAATTCCCAGTGCAACCCGAAAACATAGGCAAAGGGACACCAATTATCGACTAAGTAAACCAAGGACACGACTGACCTCTCATTCAAACAATACAAGAGACAGCGGGTAGCAGCAACAAAAAGTTTTCTAAGTAAGCAGTGGGCATCACCGACCCCTACACTGCGATCCCAAACTTAATAACAAAGCTATCCACCAATAATTACAAAATAAACTACTAAAATGTAGCATTTGAAGCAAAATCCCGATACTTTAACATGCTACAGATCAAATTAAACCAAAAAGATCGCAAAAACAACCATCTGAAATATGAAAAAACGAAAAAGATCCAGTAAAGTCGAAGGGTACCTGATCCCCGCTGTTTTGAATTACAGAATCTAAAGATTCAATCGCGCAAGGCCGTTATGGAATATTGTGTTCAAGAACAAATAATTAAACCTCAGTTATGATTTGAATGGTTGCTTACTACGTAATTAACCCAGATGAACAGAGAGGCGAAATGAGCAACAGGCGAGGGAAGGAAGGAGGAGCAAGATGCCGCCGAAGCACGCTTTTACGCCATTACTGCACACGATTCATCCACGTGGGTATTGAAAAAAGTGTATTGAAAAAAGTGTATTGAAATATTTTAAAATATGTTAAAAAGTAAAAAATATGTGTTAAAAATAATAAAAAATAATTATACTAAATTTACTTTACTGTATAACCCAAAAACAATACCAAAATAATGAAAACGAACATATCCCATATTGCAATTTTTTTTTTAAATTTTTTATTTTTGTTAATTTACTTATCAATACTCATCTGTTGCATTATGAGTAACTTACTTCTGAAATTTACTTTTGTTCTAACATAAGAATTTATTTTCAAAATTTTTACTGTTTCTACCTTTCTTAATATAAAAAATACGTGAGACATAATTAATCTATACTTAATAAATAAATAAATAAATAATTGTAATTGAGTTACATTTTGAAATTAAAACTTTGATATCTTACTTGTTTGCATGTCCAACCAAAAGACCAACGCCACTAAGTGATAGTGTCATGGTTTTGGGGTCTGATTTCTTCCCCCAAATCTTTCTTTTCTTGATTCTTCAGGCTCTAAGCCTGACAGATAGCTACTAAATAAAACCTAAGCCCAACAACGCTATCCTAGCCCAGTAAGTACCCAACAAAATGCAAGCCCAAGCCCAACTATGCTAACCTAGCCCATTACTTGTCCGCGAGAACAGAAGTCCCATATAAATAGAACTCTCTTCTCGTCTCAATCAACTAGGGTTTAGGGCACGCCTTATTTGCGGACGATTTTTTCCAGCTCTAAACGAGAAGCATCCCCAGTCCCCCGCCGCCCTCCGCCGAAGATGGTTAAGGGACGCCAAGGAGAGCGCGTCAGGTGCCTCAATGTTCTTCCTCCATATATGGCTACTCGATTTCTCCGATTAATTCAGAGTACTAATTACCTCCATATCTGGTTTTTCCTATGATGCTTTGCAGGCTCTATGTGAGAGGAACTATTTTGGGTTACAAGAGGTCAAAGTCGAACCAGTACCCAAACACGTCTTTGATTCAGATCGAAGGAGTGAACACAAAAGAGGAAGTGGACTGGTATCGCGGCAAAAAGATGGCTTACATCTACAAGGCTAAAGTTAAGAAGAACGGAACCCACTACCGCTGCATTTGGGGAAAGGTTAGCAGGCCCCACGGTAATAGCGGCGTCGTCAGAGCCAAGTTCAAGTCTAACTTGCCCCCTAAATCCATGGTACTCTATTATCTCACACGTTTGAACTTTGCTGCATTTCTTTCTATTAGTTATCCAACTTTCGTTTCGGGATTTCTTACATAATTTTTTAATCAATTTTCAGGGATCCAGGGTTCGCGTCTTTATGTACCCAAGCAATATTTAAGGTATTTTGTACTTCCGCGACGACATTTGTGAGCTGTTTGTGTAACATTGCACGTCTGATTTAAAATATGGGTTTTCGTAGTATTATATTATTGGGATTTGAAACTGAAATAAGTTTTTTGATGCAGTAGGAAAATGAATAGTTCATGTTCATGGTTGAATTTGGTTATGTTATATGTTATGTGGTTTATGTTTTAGAATTGTTTTGTTCTTTTCTTAACGACTGCTGCCGTCATAGGATATATTAATTATGTCATACGAGCTTGAATGATGAGGGATCAAATGCTCTTTGAGTAATTTGTTCTTTGTCAGTTTTGGTGTTGTTTGAATGTTAATTTAGTTTTGAGAATCTTGTATTTTTGGTTAAGAAGGAAAATCTTGAGTTCTAGAGTTAAATTTAAATGAAAGTATGTGCTCTCATAGTATTGGATGATTCATTAATCTCAGTGAGTCTAGAGGAGCTCATGTACTGGAATAAAGGTTTAGTTGTTGTATGGTCATATTGTTCAACCTCATTTTATGAGCTAGAACAGTCATGTACCGTTAATGATAGCCTGTGCTCTCAGTTCATAGTTCCATGCTTGAGGCTGGAATGTATAGTACTAATGTGCATCAGTGATTTGGTTAATTAATTTCTCCACGTAATTTTGTTTCTGTAGTTGATCTCTCCAATTGTTGAGTTTCACCTGCTTTAAGAGAGCGGCCTTATAATTTAGG